>CM059420.1:20715200-22085200 GCA_030378225.1 Knoxia roxburghii | reverse complement strand
AAAACTGAAACACAATCAATATGTAAACAAGAAATAGTTTTTCATACAAGCAAAACTTTTAAGTATTTAGTTATGCCAGTGGTAAGACTTTACCGTTTAGCCACTTTTCATGTCTTTTAATCTTCTTTCTTCTTGTTTTTCTTTTACATTACGCTTGGTCTTTGTGTTCTACCTTTTTTCGCATGATGGATTTGAACTATAAGAATGCCCCAGGAGTAATCAAGCAGGAAGCGCCAATCAGCTTGCCTCTGATTAGAAACTACACCCTAGACATGGTACAATCGTTGAGTGCTCAACCTACATTGGATGTCAGCCAGGATCAACGCCATAATATATTTCATATGTGGTGTAAGACTGAGGATCAAAAGAAATGTCTACTTATCATTAATGGTGGTAGTAGCACAAACGTAGTAAGTGAGTCTTTGGTTAAAGATTTACCAACTAACATATTTAGACAACAATGGTAAAATACAGGTGCAACGGCAGATGGTGGTGACCTTCTACCTTGGCCCTATAAGGGAAGGGGTCATATGCGATGTTGTTTCTATGACTGCATGTCACGTATTATTTGGAAGACCATGGGAATTTGACAGAAAAGTTTCCAGGGATGGTTGTACTAACTGGTATTCTTTTTTGTATAAAGGGAAGAAAACCAATCTGTTACCTATTCTTCCTTCCCAGGTTGCTCTCGCTCAAGAGAAGTTATGGGAAGAATTAGACTTAGCATAAAATCTAACCATTTTAATACAAGAAGGGACATACAGGAGTCAGAAAAAAGGAGAGGTGCGACAACTCTCTCCCATTCCCAATAGATCTGCGAAATCCCCTGTGGAAGGGGAAACAGCAGTGAAATCTACCCAACCCCAAATGGAAATTGTAGAACTTCCTGATGGAATAGATTTGTTTTAAAATCCTTATCTTCTTCACCCTGTATTCTGGTGCTTTCTGCTGACATAGATGATGAAGCTGATAGAGAAGTTGAACCATCTGTAAAGACAGTTGAGGAAGAATATACAACTAACCCAGTTGATATTCCTAATTCTGTTGTTTCTAATGTCTTGCATGAAGTACCATTTAAGTATTACACTCCAGATGGACCTATCTATAAAGGAGATCTATGTGAGACACAAACTCAAATTCTATCACACTACAAAGATCTTGAGGATCCACCACTAAAATCACTTGAGCTTCAACTGATGCATGATCGTGGGAATCCTTATCCCCCAGGAAGCAATCAGTCCCAGCCTTGGATGATAAAGTGTATAATCATGTTTCTCACATTCTGTCTGTTGAACATAGATTGCACAAGATTCGAGGACTAATCTTTTCTAGGAAGAAGGGAATGATGGAAATATGGGCTCGTTATGGACCTTGGTTGATATTCATATTCCAGCTCATGAAGCCCAAGATTCAGAGATGAAGATTCAGCCCCAAATAAGCCCAAGAAGAAGATTTTATCATGCTATAAGGCACTTGGGTCAACATATGGGTCAAACCCATCAAAGGGGGTTAAAAGAGATATCACATAACATTAATATTCTTGTCCAAATTATAGGGTATGGCTAGTTACGAATTTTCCCATGAAAGCCATGAAATTCACTACTTTGGATCATTATATCCATTAGTAGCTATCGTTGAGTGCAATGACAAGATCCATAACAAAGAAGTCTTTTTCAACAAGACCAACTTCAAAATTGCTGATCGAGTCCAAAAGCCCAATAGGCCCAGGTCCATTTACAATGCTTGAGGCCCAAGCCAATTAACATCTCGAGGCTGAGAGAAGATGGACTCTTTGAGTTAATGTAGATGATGGTCCAAGCCCTAAATAAAGGTTGAATATTGGGTTAAAAAGATATAGGCCAAGATGTGTGGGCCACTACTCTTCCTAAGCCCATTTGAGACCCATATCTCTTCCTATAGGCTTTTTTTTCTTTTGCTTGTATTAGAATTCTTTAAGGTTTTAGAAGTATATCTTATTCCAAAGAGGATATAATAAGTTTTCACTTCTTTATTAGGATTTTATTTTGAGTTGTAATCTATCTTTAAAGGTTCGAAATTATAAGACGAAATAGAGTTAGAATAATTTTTAATCTCTCTTTCATTAGAATTGAGTGATTCCTTTTTAGAACAGGAAGAGAACTACTATAAGCCTATATATCCTTCATAGCCACAAAATTTAATGGATTTGGTTGATTATTTTCTTGAATCGTAAGTTGCGTACTCCACCAATATCTTCTTGTGAGTGAGCTGAGTGCTCGTGTGTTGTCCCTGCGAGGAAACACCACTCGAATCTCATTTTTAGTAAACTGAGTGCTCGTGTGTTGTCCCTGCGAGGAAACACCACCCTAAATCTCTGTTTAGAGTGATCTTGCGAGATTGTTAGTTGTCCTTGCGAGGAAAACACACCCCCTTTGAGTGATCTTGCGAGATCGTGAGTTGTCCTTGCAAGCAAAACACACCCCATGTTTTATTGGGTGATAGTTTAGGTTGAACTACACCCACGTTACTCTTCCGAGAGAATGACCCCAACACAAACCAATTCACCCATCTTGCTACTGATATTCATGTAAGGAAGCGAATGAAACACGAGCCCCGAGGCCTAATTGTTTTCTCCAATTAACCATCTAGTCAGATAACATATAGAATAGATTAACAAGATCGAGCAACTGTTGACAATTACTTTAGGACGCTTGACCCTAGGTTTTGAATCCTCAAGGAAATGCATCACCTGCCCACGAATCTCATATTCCACACCGCCAATGGGATACTCCTACCTCGCATAAGACTGTTCATCAATCAAATGGTGGGATGAGCTACCTCACTATGCTCTCTGCTTCCTATAGGAAGCATTAGGACGTTGTCGCGGGATTGTTTTCGCTGCAACCTACAAAATATTTAATTAATTGAGCATTTAAATAAATATAATTATATGCATTATTATAAAAATAGACAAACAATTTCAATAATAATTTAAATAATTAAAAATTTTAAATTTTAAATCACTTTAAAAAATTTTCCATTTGACCAATCAAACGCACGTGCAATCGGTGGCAAATATTTTTGCCACCAAACACACAAGTAATCGGAGAAAATGGTTTTTGCCATCGAACACATGTGCAATCGGTGGCAAAACCCTTTGCCACTGATCGCCCATCTATTCAACAATGGGCAATCAGTGGCAAAACCCTTGGCCACCGATCGCCCGTGCGATAAAAAAAGGCTTTCGGTAGAAAAAGATTTTTGCACCAATCGGCCATAGAGGCGTTTGGTGGAAAAAAAACCCTTAGGATTTTTCCACCGAATGCTCGTACGTGTGGATAATGGAATGAATGGCAATTTTAAATGATTTTTACTTCACCGCGGCACAAGCCTTTTTCCATTCCATGGCACCTTCAAGGTTCATCTCTACACCGCCCGTATCGTGCATTCTTGAGCTTTTTTTTTTTAAGAGAAAAAGTTGAAGAAATTTTTGAAAGAAGATTGTTTATTGTGGAAATGGCATGCCTGCTGCCTTTTAAATGCAAAAAGGGGTCCACACACCCATTTTGAGCATGAGAACCCTGGTATATGCGGCCCACTAAATTGTCCACAGCAAGGGACACGCCCAGTTTGGGCGTGCCATCCCTGGTTCGCGTGCTTAAGTCATGCGTACCAGGGATGGTTGGCACGCCCGAATACCAGGGATGCGTGTCCCCCCATGGATTCCTTGCATTTTTTGGGTGTGTCGCCCAATGTTTAATCATTTTTTTACATTTTTTATTTGAAAATTAGTTATTCTTCATTCTATGGGCATTTTAAAAATTTCACAATATTTTTTGAGCTACAAATAGTAATTTTGAGTTACAAATAGGAATCCAGATTTAGTAAATATAGTTGGACCCATGACAAAATTAAGGACCAAAAAGTTCAATGAAGCAATCACCCTCATCATCTAAATATCCGCAGGTAGGAGTGTTTCTCGTACTATTCTATGTACCTCTCAACGCATGCGCTAGGAAACACACCACTGGACAGCAAAATATCAGTTTGTATACTACTCCCAAAAGAAAATGCATCCCATAGATCCAACATCTCGCGACCGAACTCCACCTTGTACCCCTTTCTGTTATAGGGCCGATTACACTCTCTAGGCTGGAGGATCATTGGTGGCAGACGCTGCACGTAGCCAAGCTGTAGCACACACCTATATGGCATATAGGGCTCAACATGAGTCCCATATGCAATCACCCCTCTGTAAGTGATCCTCTCAGTGCGAACGTGAGTAGAAGGCCCATATAGCAACCATTTAACCTATAAATATCATGCCCAATTAAATAAAAAATAATTTTTTTTACAATATATCAACATATTTAAATTTTTATGTAAAACAATATCATTATCATACCTCATCAGCTGTCATCATGTCAAGCTGCTCCCGATACGTAGCTATGCGCTGATTACGACCGTCGTGGGTGACCCCATTCCATAGAGAAGCTCGCAGTGACTCCGGATCTACTATCAAGGGCATAGTGTGGGGTCTAAAAATAAGGAAGTAATCAAAGATCCAAGCCTGGAGTAACGTGAGACAATCTGCCATAGATCCAGTACCACCTCTACTAGCAACACTCAACTGCTTGTAGAGATACGCTAAAGTCGCAGAACCCCATGAATGTTGTCCAATTTTCGCCAACTTTTTCCTAATCTGCACGATAGAATAGGGTCTAAACTTATTGGCACTCTTGTCCGGAAATAGACAAGCACCAATAGTAACCCACAACCATGTCTCTATGAAAATCAAAAACACAACATAAGAGAGGGGTGAATTAGATTGTTTAAAAAAATTACTTAAAAATAATTTCTTTTTAAAATAAACAATGACTATCTATGTGTATGAAACAAATAACAAATAAATTTAAATTAAAATAGGATGAAAATAAGAATAATAAGATTAGTCAACAATATAAAAGTATATAAGGAAACAAGAAATTGTTAGTTCACAATATATAATATTCAAATTAAAATAAATGTCAAATATGTGACTTGAATTGGACAAGTCTTGAAATTAAATAATTTATAATAAAACTCAAGTATTGACTTGATTAAGGACAAGCTTTTAACTTGAAATGGACAAGGTTTGAAATTAAATAATTTTAAATAAAGCTCAAGTATTGACTTGATTAAGGACAAGTCCTTGACTTGATAAGAACAAGTTTAAGATAAAGTAAATACTTAATTAAAGAAAGCTAGACTTGAAATAAGGACAAGTTTCAAATAAAATCTTGAAATTGAAAATTTAAGACTTGAATTGAACAAGTTTAATTGTGATGCTTTATAATGCAAGAAATGTAAAAGAGAAAGTATGGATGCAAAATGCAATACAATGAAAGAGACAAGATTTTTAAAGTAGTTCAACCTTGTAAACCCCTTACAAACTCTACATCCACCCCCCAACTTCTAAAGTTGAGGCCCTTCTTATTGCTTTCTTAAAAAAAAAAAAATTCCTTAAAGGTAGAATTCAAACCTTTACAAATCTCCCAATAACAACTCAGTAACTCTACTTATAGGTTCTTCACTATTCACACTCTAAATTGTTCATAACTTACAACTTCTTGCTTTCAAGAATAATAAAACCTTTTTGTGTGTGAAGTGTTTATGGTTTACAAGTGACAAGGTTCTAGTATAAGATTCACATTTTGAAAAATAACTCGAACTTGAAAGTAAAATTTGAAAATGAGCACTTGACAAATTGAGAGAATTTTGACAATAATAAGAATGTCTTGATAGCTTGTGTGTCTTGAATGTCCTCACCCATGGTCTCTATTTATAGGCAAATTTGGGCTCCAATTCAAACCCTTGAATTTTGGCTCCAAAGGTGATTTCACATAGTCTGAATTTCCTTCACTGTTTCAACTTATTGCAGCTGCTTTTGACTTTCATATGAGAAATCAATGTTGTAGATATTTTTTGTAGCTTTCCAAGGCCATCAAAATCATTTGATTTGAACTTTTGTAGCTCAAATTACATCTAATTTACTGAACTGTGACATTGCAATGACATAGTTTCTTTTTCGTCTATTTTCACCAAAATTCCATTGGAATTTCACATTGACTATGAGATGCAATATTTTATATAATTTAAATAGGTTTTCAAAACATATAAACTCTTAATTTTTGGCTGAGTGAAACGAAAGTTATGCTCATTTGAAGATGAATGTATCAATCTGAAAATTTGCACTTTCTACCAAAAATAATTTTAGATAATTTGAGAAATTATTACTTTCACATATTTATTTTGTTATTATTAAAAACAAGATTCAAACACTTAAATTCAACAATCTCCCCCTTTTTTATGATGACAAAACAAATATGATATTTTAAAATAAAACTACAAGTAACAAGTGAACTCCCCCTTCCTTTGACAATAAAATTTTAAAAATAGTTAGTTTGACTTTTTTTCCTTCTCCCCCTTTTTGCCATTAATAAAAAGTTAGATTTGAAAAAAATTTTTGAGAAATCAAGGTTTTTACATGTGTATTAGGATCATAAGTCAATAATTTGACTTTGGAATTCATCACTTCTCATACACATGTTTGCATGCACAAGTAATCAAATAAGGTCATGCACTACAAATTCTATCTTTCACATATTTGGTTTTAGGTAAACCTTTTACCAATTTTTTTTAATGCAAGTTCATTCAAACAATGATCACTTTTATCCATCAAATTTTTTATATTTAACACATAAATATTTTTATTTTTACTACCGGTATAAATAATATTATTATTAGTAGGATCAACAATATAACATGCATTTTTGTATAACTTACCCATAAATTTTTATCACAAATTTGACTTATGCTAATCAAATTGAATTTCAAATCAATCAAGAGCACATTTTCAAAAATATCACTATGCTTATAAGAAATGCTACCTATACCAATAATTTTGCCTTTTGCCTCATCACCCAAATTCACATTTTCGGTCATGTGACTTGACCATCCACTATTCAAGTATTTTGTTTCTTTCAAACTTTTTCTTTCCTACAAATGATAAATAAACTTATAGGTCCCCAACTTTAATTGGGTCCTTGTATGTTAGAGGAATTTTTAATTCTCCATTCTTTTAGACCATTTTCTACATCAATTATAGAAAAACATCTAGGAGAGACATGCCCAAAAACTCCATAATAGTTACAAGTTAAATGAAAGTTAGAAGAACTAGAGATTTTGTAATTAGTATATTTCATATAATAATTATTTCTTTTTCTTCCATGCATTCTAAGTGAATTATAAGGTCTAAATGAATGAGCATTATTTTGTTGCATAAATGAAAAATTAGTCGGGGTATAAAATTCATAAGATGGAGTGGAATCATTTGAAACATAATTTTCATTATATTTCCAAGCATGAAAATTTGGTGATTTCCTAGTAGATGCTTGTGTATTTGATTGTGAATATCCTAATCCACTTTTACCATGACAAATTTTTGTTTATCCAATAATTTTTCTAAATTATCCCTTCCTTCGGTAAATTTTGCAAGACTATTACTTAAATCTTCAATTCTACACTTAAATTATTTATGTTATAATTTTACCCTTTCATTGAAAGATAATTTTTCTTCAATCAAAATTTTGTTCTCATTCTTAGGTTCAATAATTTCATTATCTTTTATTCTTAAAATTTCAACATGCAAATTATTTTCCTTTTCTAGACTATCTACTTTTGATTTCAAACTACATTCCTCTTCTTAGCTTTTCTAAGTGAGATGCAAGACTTTTCACATATTTTACAAACATTTTATCATCAAGATCAAGTAGAGAAGATGCTTCGATTTCATTTTCATCATCACTTAAAGTAGTAGAATTTGTTACCTCAATATGAGCCATAAAATCCATTTGAGCTTCTTCTTCTCTATTAGAATCTTTATCATTCGAGTTAGTTTGATCCCAATTTTTGGCAACAACAATTTTACCTTTTTTCTTGTTCAAGAGCTTTTTCTTTTTTTTTTTTTGGACAATTTACAAGAAAATGACCCGGTTGTTCACAACCATAGCATTTAGGTGGTTCACCCTTAGAATTTCTCCTAAAATTTCCTTTCTTGAGGATTTTTCTCAAGTGTCTAGGGAGCAAATTCAATTCTTCTTCTCCTATTTCATCATCACTATTATCATCGAAGTCACTTTCATTTTTATTCACCTTAAGTGCAATTGATTTAATATTTTTAATATTCTCATTGTTGGTTTGAATACTGAAAGCTTTGCTTGGATGAAAACTATTTCCCTGTTTATATATCAATTGAATGTTTTAGTTAAATTGTTTTATGTTTTTTTACATATGTTGTCCTTTTATATCATATGACTAGATGATGAGGTGTCTGGTGTGACACAGTAATCTCATCATTGGTTAAAGTCACGATATATAAATAAGGCTCGTAACTGAGACAGTGTTGGACACACTGTTAGTTTAAGTTATTGTGTGATTCAGAAATTTGTTTGTCTAAACTAATTGAATCATATAGATGTGCCCGGGATATATTGAGCATGAATAATTAGGATTAAATTAACTTGTACTGTTCTTAAGTAGTTAATTCGAACCTTGTATTCTATCTTTTAATCCATAGACTAGAACATGCATGAGGATTAAGCATATTGTACTTTAATCTACCAATGAGTGCGGTCACTTGAGGCCTATATTTTCAGTAGGTTGGGTGCGCATGTTCAGTTGTTTGTCGTTTTGTTGCTTGTCGAAAGGAAACCATGTACCGGTGCATCCAGGGTGATGGTGCTCTCGAGATGAGCTCATAAGGTTTATTATACTAAACCTGGCCGGTGGACTTATGTCCGGTATAGTAATAAAGTCAAGTGGTACTAATCTCTGATGGGAAGAATTCGATTAATTAATTTATCAGTAAATTAATAAATTAAAGAGCACTATATCTTTGACATGGAGAGATTAAAGAATAATTAAATAAGTGGTTCCATAAGCAATTTCAGTTTGAGTGGTAATTTAATAATTAATCCGTTAGTGGTACGATTAATTATGTGTTGGGTTAATTGACAAAGTGGATTTAATTATTTAATTAATTATCCTTACGTCAATTAGTATTAGGAAATCTAGAAGAGATTTGGAAACTAATAAAAACCAAACCAAACAAGAAGGCATAATTCGAGCCTACTTAAGGTCTCTCTTGTAGTTCTATAAATAGACACAAGGATCAGCAATACCAAGACACAGAAGTCATAATTGACAGAGCACAAAAATCCTAGAGAGAAACTTAGAGAGAAAACGTGTTTCCTAGACGTGTAAGTGATGTCTAGCGGTGGCGCGTGTCTTAGACATGTGGCGGCGCGAGTACTGGGGATGGTGGTTTAAACTCCGGTGGCGGTATTAGAATCCGGGGGCAGCACTGCGTATTAATAGAGAAACCGAGCTAGTTTTTTGAGGAGCTAATTTTGTGATGGTTTTCTGTTTGTGCTGATTCGTTTGTTTGTTAGATCGTTGGCCACACAATGTACGAACAAGTCTAAGAGTCATACAAAAGATTTCTTGAGGATCACACTTCAAAGGACAATTCTTAATCTTCGCTTTAATTTAAGTATTATATTTTATTGCGTGACAACTCGAACAAGACAAACAAAAATCATGTGCAACAGTATTTCAAAAGGTTTTGAATTGGATTGCACTAGTGTTTGGGTTCGTGAGGAAGTTTCCTAAATCGGGATGCTCTGCACGATATGGTAGTTTTCGTTTAGGCCCTGACAGATAATAGCTTCACTCATCTCCCTTATTTCTCATATCATGAACTTTTAACATAGACATTAATGCATCCAAATAGAGAGTGTTAAGATCTCTAGATGTTTCTATGGCTATTGCTTTAGTTTCATAATCTTCCTTTAATCCACTTAATATTTTTCTATTAATTTCACTTTGGGGTACACTTTCCCTAAATCTTCCAAGTCTTTAATTAGAATATTAAACCTAATAGACATGTCATCAAGAGACTCATTACTAGTCATTTTAAAAGACTCATATTGTGACACTAGAATTGATCTCCTTTCTTCCTTTATGCTTATAGACCCTTTATGAAATTCTGGTAATGTTACCTATATCTCATGCGCATCTTTAGCACCCTTAACTCTAGATGATTCTTATAATTCTAGTGCAATATACATGATATAAAGAGCATTTGCATTTAAACTTAATTTTTTCTTATCAATTTCATCAAACTCATTTCTTGTTTTAGGCCTAGATGCACCTAAATTATAACTAGTCATGGGGATAAACGGACCTTCATCTAAAATTAACCATGAATCATAATCCATTTTAAAAAAAAGTTTCCGTTCTTTTATTCCATTCACCAAAATTAACACCTTTGAATAGAAGAGGCCTAGTGGTCGATTTCCTTCACAAAAAGGGCTTCCAAGATTTGCCATTAGATGGATCTTTTAACTCTATGAGGTGAATCCAAAATAACTTAAGAGTCCTACTCTAATACCAAATGAAAATCAACAACACAACCTAAGAGGGGGATGAATTAGGTTGTTTAAAAAATTTACTTCAAAATAATTTATTTTTAAAATAAACAATGACTGTCTATGGGCATGAAACAAATAACAAATAATATAAAAGTATACAAGGAAACAAGAAATTGTTAGTTCACAATATCTAATAATCAAATTAAAATAAAGGTCAAGTATGTGACTTGAAATAAAGGTACGATTACTTACGTATTAGGTTATTGACAAAGGTAGATTTAATTAATTAAGTAATTAATTAATCCTTGTGTTAATTGGTTCTGAATCAGACCAGGAACTAGAATAAGGATAAGTGAATCCTTGTGTCAGTTGGTTGTGAATTAGTCCAGGAACTGGATTGAAAGAAAACAAAAACCCAGTAGAAGACCAATCCTAAACCAACTTGGGGTCTCTCTTGTAACTCTATATATACACAAGGGATTAGCAATTCAAGACACACAATTCATAAGTTTTCAAGATGAGAAAAATAGAGAGAGAAAATCTAGAATGAGAAATCAAATTTTCTTCTCTCAAAAACGTTTTTCTCCTTCCGAGGTGCGGCGGCTTCAATCCCAGAGGTGCGTGAGCTTTCAGTTGGTGACGCGTGGGCTTTGGATTGCTGGCAAGTGTGACCTTGGGCGGCGCGTGACCTTCACGCACTGTATGGCGGCGGTGGTTGATTTTTCCAGCGCTAGTTTTGTGTTCTTTTGCTGATCAATTGTTCATTGGATCGTTGCCCACACAACGTACGATCAAAGTCTTGAGTCATACAAGAGAATCACTTGAGTTTATGCTTCAAGAGGTATTTCTAAACTTCCTCATTAATTAGAAATTATTTGTTGTGTGATAAATCGAGTAAGTACAAACCAAGATCCTGCGCAATGTTATTTCAAGCAAGGATTAAAATAGCGATTGTGCTAAAGTCTAGGCCTGGTTAAAAGTTCCGATTCTGAAATGCATAGCACGAAATTGAATTTTTGACTGGGCCCAGGTAGATAATCTTTCAATTGGTATCAAAGCCTGGTTTTGGCTTTGTGGTTGTTTGATTTCTTACATGGTTTTATTTGCAGGTGGTTTAGAAATCCCCGCTATTATGGTTGCTTTTGTATGTTTTAATTAAACCCTGGGACATGTCCGGGTTTTGTTTTTTATGAATGCTTGTAATAGTAAAACCACGTGCTAGAAGCCGTGTAAGATTAGATCAAATCTATAGTTGGATTTTTTCTATGTAATCTCGATTTTATTTTCCTAGATGCCTTGTAGTAGGAAAATTTTTGTGTAATCGAAGGTGTTATAGTGGGCGACTTGAATTCATGGGTTTTGATTTATCGTTAATTCGTAGAAAACCAAGAAAATCCAAAATGAATTGCAAGAAAATCAAGTAACGTAGAAGAAACGAAAGAGGAATCAGAAGGGGGCAGCGCTGCTGGTGCGCAGGCCCAGTGCGCATGGCCCGGCCCGTTCGTGTCGCGGGCGCGTGCCATTTTTTGCTTTTTTTGAGTTTTTTGAGATCCAACTTTCAAGACTCAATCCATCGAGTAACGTGACGGGACACGAGATAAAGGCAGCTGATGGAAGCGATTAAAACAATAATAGTCGGGAAATTTATTTTACGCTTTTATTTCTCGTGTTTATAGTTTTAATTTTTATGCTTTAATTTTGTGCTATATATTAGAAGCATATTTTAAAGCATGCTGGTTTTATATTTACACATAATTTAGGATTACTTAATTGCATGTTAAAACCGGAAAACCCTCGTTTAAGAAATCTAAGTGGGAGCGGGTTGGTTTAATATCCCAATAGCCTCCATTATGAATTCATATGTGATATGGGTGGATTTGCGCATTGGTATTAGGGCCTCCCTCCATATCGGATGAGTTCAACCACAAGATCACTAGATTATGAATTTCTAAGTAAGATAACTAGAGTAAGTTAAACTAGGAGAAATGCGATACCCTCTCGATCTGAGGCGTACTATCCTGAGGTAACAAGCTCAGAAGTCACGTAATGGTACACACTTAGTGTACGATTTGTGGTATTCCTCCCATTGAGGTTACGCTGCTTGTTTGTAGGGCTAAAAGGCACCGACTATTAACTACATTGATCAATAGGTCATTTGGTCAGATGGTGTAGTTAATGAACATGGTTCTTCTCAAACGTATGTGGGTTAGCTTAAATTTCCACACTATTGTGGCTTGCGAAAATCTCGGTCGAGGTGATGTCGGCAGTTTTAATTATTATTTTGAGGGAAGACAATAATTGTTAGAATTTGTTTTTTTTGAAATTCTTGGTTAAATACTGAAACATTGTCTGTTTATTTAATTTACAGTCTTCGATATAGCATTCAATCCTTTAGCTACAATATTGAAAGATAACAAACTTATTAGTCTGAATTATATTGACTGGAGTTAGAATTTGGACATTGTCCTGACGGTTGAGCAGAATAGGTTTGTGCTCACCGAAGACTGTCCAGATGTGCCTAATGATGAATCTCCTTAAGAAGATAGGGATGTCATTGTAAGGTGGAGAAAAGTGGATGAGATGGAGCGCTGTTACATTCTGGCCTCTTTGTCAAATGTTCTGCAACATCAGCTTCATCCCATGATCTCTGCCTTAAACATGATGGCACACCTGAGAGAGATGTTTGCTCATCAAGGCATGACAGCTAGGCAAATAGCCATAAGGAAGATCATGAATACCAGAATAGCTGAGGGCTCATCGGTGAGAGATCATGTGCTTGACATGATCAGCAACATCAATGAGATAGAGATATTGGGAGGTGAAATTGATCCGGAGAGTCAGATCGATATCATCCTCCAGAGCTTACCCTCTAGTTTTGAGCAGTTTCAGGTAAACTACAACATGAACCAAAGAGTCTATACTCTTCCCGAGCTCTTAACAGCATTCGTGTCGGCCGAAGGCATCTTCCATGAGAAGAAGCAAGCTTTGGTCACAGTTAAGGCTTCTAGCTCCTCTTCTTCGCCTAAAGGCAAGAATAAGAAGAAAAAGAATGCCAAGAAACATGCTGCCAAGCCAGATATCGCAAAGAAGAATAAGCCTAAAGGCAAATGCTTCAAATGCGGTAAAATGGGACATTGGAAATCAGATTGTTCAAAGCTCAAAGGTATGATAGTTTATGCCTTAATTACTAAGACATGTTTAGCGGCGATTCCCATAGATACTTAGTCTGTGGATTCAGGTACCACTGACCATGTTTTTAATTGTTTGCAGGGTTCCAAGTAACCCAGAAGCTTAGAGAATGTGAGCTGGAAATCTACTTGGGCGACACTACAAGAGTGTCAGTGGAAGCAGTGGGAGTAGTTAGTATAATTTTCAAAAATTCTAGAGTGGATTTACCAAATTGTCTTTATGTACCGAGTTTTAGAAAGAACCTTATTTTGGTTTCTAAACTCTTAATGAATGGTTACAAGTTTATTTTTTCTGATAATTTTGTTGTTGTTAGAAAAGAGGGTAAACTTTTTTTGTTTTGGGTCATTAGTAGACAATTTATCTGTGGTTAAATCAAACTCCCCTGTTGTGCAAAACATAGAAGTAAATAGTGTATCATCTAACAGTATTAAGAGGAAAGAACCTTATAAAATGAATCAAACCTATCTTTGGCATCTCAGGCTAGGTCATATAAACCTTAGTAGAATTCAGAGGTTGGTCAATGATGGACCTCTAAGTTCATTATAGATTAACAGTTATTCAACCTGCGAATCTAGCTTGGAAGGTAAGATGCCCAAGAGACCTTTTAAGACAAAAGGTCTCTTGAGCCAAAGAAGTATTATAATTCATTCATTCTGACTTGTGTGGACCAATGTCAGTCCAATAACGAGGTGGGTTTGAGTATTTTTTGACGTTCACAAATGATTACTCAAGGTACAGATACATTTACCTAATACGCCACATGTCCGAATGTTTTAGTAAATTTAAAGTATCCAGACACTGCGATCAGATTATGGTGGTGAGTACCTGTCCCACGAATTTCGATAATACCTCAGTGAGGTCGGAATTCAGTCTCAGTTGTCTGCACCTGGCACACTACAGCAGAACGGTGTAGCAGAAAGAAGGAACCAAACTCTTATGGAAATGGTTAGGTCAATGATGAGCTATAGTGATTTGCCAAGTTCATTCTGGGGGTATGCCTAAGAAACGGAGATGTACATTCTAAATATTGTACCATCTAAAACCGTGCCTTCAACCCCTACAGAGTTGTGGAACAGGCGCAAGCCCAGTCTAAGACATCTTAGAATTTGGGGTTGTCCAGCACATGTGCTTAAGGCAGATGCGGCTAAGTTAGATGCAATAACAGAGGTAATGCTGTTTGTAGGATATTCTAGAGGGACGAAAGATGGTCTGTTCTATAGTCCTAAAAATCAGAAGGTGGTAGTTAGCACTAACGTCAGATTTTTAAAGGAAGACTATATTCTAGATCACAAGCCCAAGAGTAAGATAGTATTAAAAGAACTTAGAAAACTATCTGATAATCCTGATGCACCAGCACAAGTAGATACACCACACGCTGCACAAAATATCACAGATGATGCACCTACACAGGTGCTGCCTCATCGTAGTGGGAGGGTTGTAAGACAGCCTGATAGGTTCATTGGTGTGGGAGAAGCCTCTAACTTCATCCCAGGTGTGCCTAAACCGGACCCTGTGAACCTCAATAAGGCTCTCCGAGATAAAGATGCAGAATCTTGGCGAAAAGCAATAATATTCGAGATGGGGTCGATGGACCACAATCAAGTATGGGAGCTTGTGGACCTACATGATGGTTTCAAACCCATTGGATGTAAGTGGGTCTACAAACGCAATAGAGGACATGACGGAAAGGTTGAAACCTTTAAAGCTAGACTTGTGGCAAAGGGGTATACTCAGAAAGAGGGAATCAATTATGAGGAAACCTTCTTCCTGGTGGCCATGCTTAAGTCAATCCGAATTCTCTTGGCCATAGCTGTTCATTTAGATTATGAGATATGGTAGATGGATGTCAAGACAGATTTCCTAAACGGAAGTCTTGAGGACACCATCTTCATGCAGCAACCAGAGGGATCGTTGAAAAAGGCCAAAAGCATAAGGTTTGCAGGCTTAAGAGGTCCATTTATGGACTTAAGTAGGCATCTAGATCCTAGAACATCCAGTTTGATGAGATAATCCAATCCTATGGATTTACTCAGTGCCCAGATGAACAATGTGTGTACCGCAGACGTGATAGAGACGCAGAGGTGTTTCTTGTTCTTTATGTAGATGATATTTTACTAATTGGAAACAATAAGAAAGTGTTATCAGACGTAATGGCATGGTTGTCCAAATAATTTGATATGAAAGACTTAGGAGAAGCAAGACATATCCTTGGGATTAAGATAATTCGAGAACGTAGGAAACGTTCACTAACGTTCTCTCAAGCTTCAAACATAGACACGATTCTGGCCCGTTTTAACATGCAGGACTCCAAGAAAGGTTTTCTACATTTAAGACACGGAGTGCATCCATCTAAAGAACAGTCTTCAAAGACTGTTGAGGAGATAGAAGCCATGAAGACAGTTCCTTATACTTCGGCAGTAGGAAGTCTCATGTATGCGATGTTATGTACGAGGCCTGATATCTGTTATGTCGCTGGCATTGTAAGCAGATATCAGAGTAACATCGGGAAAGCTCATAGGGAGGCAGTCAATTGCATTCTCAAGTATTTGCGTAGAACGAGAGACCAAGTGTTTTATCAGGCACCTGAGCTTGCACCCCGAGGTTACACAGATTCAGATTTCCAAGGCGACAGGGACAAGAGCAAGTCTACCTCAGGGTATGTGTTTACTTTGGAAGGTGGAGCCATAGATGGCAGAGTGTCAAGTAGAAATATATAGCGGACTCTACCATGGAGTTTGAATATGTTGCCACATCATAGGCAACGAAAGAAACAGTATAGCTCAAGAACTTCCTAGTGGACTTAGATGTGATCCCTGGTTTGCAGAAGTCAATCACAGTTTACTGTGATAACAATGGTGCAGTAGCAAACTCGAAGGAACCACGAGCCCACAAGGCAAGTAAACATATACAGTGTAAGTACCAACTAATACGAGATATCGTCAAGGGGGAAGACATGGTCGTGGCAAAGATAGCATCGGAAGATAACCTTACAGATCCTTTCATGAAGACTTTGACTGCAAAAGTCTTTGAGGCTCACATGGAGGGAATGGGGATCAGATACTTAGTAGAGTCATGATAGTTTTTCTAGGTATATTGTAGTTGTAATGATTAAATGTAGTTTTATACTTAAAGCACAACTTAAGTATTAGTGTGAGATTGTTAGGTTTGAATATTTAAGCTATGCTTGTATTATACTATATTCCAGTTAATATATCAATTGAATGTTTTGGTTTATATGTTGTGCATATATCGTTCATTTATATTATGTATTTAGATGATAAGGTGTCTGGTGTGACACAGTAGATTTCATAAATGGTTAAAAGTCATAATATATAAATGAGGTTCATAACCGAGACAGTTTTGGACACACTGTCGATTTAGGTTATTATGTGATTCAAAAAATTGGTTTGTCTAAACTAATTAAACCATATAGTTATGTCCGGGGCATATTGAACTTAACCATTTAGGATGAATTGTCTTATACTGATTAAATAGACAATTCGTTCCTTATATTCTATCTCTTAATCCCTATACTTGAGCAGGCATGAGTATTAGACATAATATACTTTGATCTGCCAATGAGTGAGGTTATTTGTGACCAATAGTCTCGGTAGATTGGGTGTGCGTGTTTAGTTGCTTGGTGTGCTGCTATTTATCGAAAGGAAACCATATACCGATGCGTCCAAGGTGATGGCGCTCCTGAGATAAGCTCGTTATGTTTATTATACTAAACCCGGCCGGTGGACTTATGTCCGGTATAGTATAAAGGTCGAGTGGTACTAATCTCGGTTTATAAGAAGTTAATTAATTAATTTATTAGTAAATTAATAAATTAACGAGTATTATATATTTGATATGGGGAGATTAAAGAATAATTAATTTAGTTATTCCAAAAGCAATTCTGGTATAGGATGGTAGTGTCATAATTAATCCGTTAGTGGAACGATTAATTATGTATTGGGTTATTGATAAAGGTAGATTTAATTAATTAAGTAATTAATTAATCCTTGTGTCAATTGGTTGTGAATCAGACCAGGAACTGGATTAAGGATAAGTGAATCCTTGTGTCAGTTGGTTGTGAATCAGTCCAAGAACTGGATTGAAGGAAAATAGAAATCCAGATGACCAATCCTAAACCAACTTGGGATCTCTCTTGTTACTCTATATATAAACAAGGGATTAGCAATTCAAGACACACAATTCATAAGTTTTCAAGACAAGAAAACTAGAGAGAAATCAAATTTTCTTCTCTCAAAAACGTTTCTCCTCCCGAGGTATGGCGGCTTCAATTCTGGAGACGAGTGGGCTTCGGATTGCCGACGTGTGTGACCTTGGGCGGCGCGTGACCTTCACGCACAGTATGGAAGCGTGGTTAATTTTTCCAGCACTGGTTTTGTGTTCTTTTGCTGATGAATTGTTCGTTGGATCGTTGCCCACACAACATACGATCAAAGTCTTGAGTCATACAAGAAAATAACCTGAGTTTATGCTTCAAGAGGTATTTCTAATCTTCCGCTTTAATTAGAAATTATTTGTTGCATGATAAATCGAATAAGTGTAAACCAAGATCCTGCGCAATGTTATTTCAAACAAGGATTGGAATAGCGATTGTGCTAGAGTCTAGGCCTGGTCAAGATTAATTATGTATTGGGAAGCCGTGTTGGATTAGAAAAATCTTGTAGTAGGATTTGATCTAATTATGTCGTCTTTAAATTCCTAGAAAAATGCCTTTGTATATAGGAATTTATGTATTATGATGAAGACGTTATTTTGGGTAACTTATATTTGCGGGTTTTGGTTTCTTGTAATTTTGGGTGATTCCTAATGTAACATCCCTGCAAAGTAGGTGAATAGTTCGAGGAGATTTTCGGTTGTAAATCCTTAAATAATAAAATAAACTGTGTTTAAATAAATATAATTAAATGATTAGTTAATAAAAGGAATTATTAAATAGGTAAATTGGTGGAATTGGGGACTTAATTGTGGGGAACAAAGGTTTTTTTTTAGGGAGCAATTTAGAGGATTGCTAAAGTCTAGGGGTTGAAACTAATTTTTAAAAGTAAATTCCTAAAACCCACTTTTCTTTCTTTTCTTCTCCTCCCAGCCGGGCCTTCCCTTTTCTTCTTCCCTCTTTCATTTTTCTTTCTCTTTTCCTTTCTTCCTCCCTGCACTTCCGCCGGATTCCCCCACAAACCACCGCCGGCCGTCTTCATTCCCGGTCATCTGGGCACCATCTCAGCGACCTGAACCCACGAAAAGAATCCCCACACTCTAGGGAACAAAGCCCATGCCTTAAAAACTGCTTTCTCCCTCGTTTTTCTCTCTCCCTGCTCAAGCCTCGCTGCCCCGCCACAAGCCGCCACGAATCGGCCTTCTCCGGCTTCGTTTTGATCACCCACTGCCTTGCATGGATTCATCCCCCTTAGAGTTTCAAAACCCATCAAGAGGTTTTGTATTTTGAGGACTGGAAAAGTCACGCCGCCAACGGACCACCGCTGCCGCTCATTTCCCTCTCCAACTGCCGGCTGAATCTTCCCCTTGCCGATTCTAGCTTCTTGCCGGCAGAATTGTGGGTAAACTCTAAAATCCACTTATTTTATACTTACTCTATTTATGTGTAGGCATTCTTAGGTTTCCAATAATGCATGTTGCTGGAGTTAAATAAGGTTGTCATCCAAAAATGCTAAAGGGGACAAAAACTTGGTAGGAGTAGGTTTAGTTTCGAGTTATGAATATGTATTAATGAGATTGAAAGAGCTACTAATAACTAGTTTTCATGTTTAACATAGGTAATTGGTGTTGTTATTTGATTGACTATATTTCTTTGGTGTGGGCTAGACTTAGATAGGGAACTAGAAGAAAGCTCATTAAACATGTAATTGCTAATAAATTCAATAAGAGTGCCTAGGCTAGTGAGTTTAGAGAAACGGAAAAAGATGACGAGAGAATTAATAGTTTGGCTTTAGTTAAAGGTTGGTCAAAAAGTTTTAGAGTCTATTTGAGTTCATTTAACTCAAAAGGAATCGAGGCTCTTTGACCTTTTATTTAGCTAAGGGCATGATATAGGAAATTGTAAAAAAATATAGTAACCCTAGGAGATATGCATTTATACATTATTCTTTAGATTTATGTTAAGAAACCTTGGTATGTTATTAATGCTAGATATGTTATGGGATTTAGTGGTCGTTGGGACCTCTTCTGCTAGATAAGTCAACTTCAAGTGATTCGCGTAAAGAGGTGAGTGTCTCCCCCTTTGTTGTGCTTGTTGTTCTGACTAGGAGTACACCGGTATGTTCTATGGACATACAGGCGTAACCTAGGAAGGACCTGGATTACATTCAAAGTTTTTCTTATGCTTGTGTTTGGTTTATATTCTGTATAGAAGATTATGGCCTTGTCGGCACATAGGTTTCAGTTATGTATATTACGTTGTGTTGTTGGTTGATTCTGTGGCTGTTTTTGAATGATTCTGTGCTGTTTGGGTATTTGGATTGTTGTATTTTCAGTCGTTATGCTGCCAAAATCTCTGTAGAGTCTATGGCACGACCGTATAATTATTTGTACTAATTGTTGTATGATTTATTTAAGAGTCATGGTTGTGTTTGCATCTTTTGGGGGCCCCGCCCTTTCCATGCCGGCCTACTAGGTAGGGGCAGGATTGAGGCCTAGTACATAGGACAGGTATGGCCCGGGGTACCTTTGGTGGCTTGGCGGATATTGGAGGCTCGGTTGATAACGGGTGGGATGCCCATTTCCGTTGGTTGGTACAGATCCAGGTTTGTTGGTTATTTTTGTATGCGCATTATGTGGTTATTTGTTATAACATTGGCATGTTATTTGGGCACGTTAGAAATACATGACTGTTGTTGTAGGTTGTTCTTCTGTTTGTTGTTTTTCAATTATACTGTTGGGTTCAGGAGGTGACCCTCACTAGGTATGCGATTTCGCATACTTATGTCCATTTTTCTCTTTGAATGTGATCCAGGTAGGAGTTTATCGGAGACAAGCCTAGGAGAAGCTTGGGAGTGGTCGGGATGTCATAAGCTTTGAAAATACTTAAATGTAATAGCTCGTTAAAAGCTAATTTTGTAGATTGTAATTCGTTAAATTAGCTTCATCATGCTTTGTTGCGAGTTTAGGAAATCAGGTGCTTCCGGGGGCCTGACACCTAATTACATAGTAAACTGAGAAAAACCCAGGCGAATCAAGAGAAATCCAAATAATGAGTGGGAGCGACATGACGGGACGTGTCACCGAGGCGTCAAGGAATCAACGATAGAGAAGACCATAATAGTCAGAAAATTTTATTTCTTTAATTTTTCGTATTTATGTCTTTTCATTGATTGTGTGTTTTCGATTTATTTTGCATGAACGAAAACCAAACCAAACCGTTTTAAAAATTAAAGTGCAATTAACTAAGGTAGATTATTCGCATATTAAAACTCCAACAGTTTTATAGGTGTGAATATCCATAGTTAAGATATTGCATGTTAAAACATAAAAATCCTCAAACTTAAAAATCTAAGTGGGAGCGGGTTGGTAAATATCCCCATGGCCTCCATTACGGGTTCATTGGTGATGTGGTTATTCTTGCGAGTTGGTATTATGGCCTTCCTCTATGCAGACAAGTCTTCAATCACAAATATCACCGGAATGAATTTCTGAAGGGATGACTATAGTGAGTTTAATTGGAGAAAGTTGCGACACCCTCGCTGCTGAGGCGCATTAGTATCCTAAGTAACAAACATAGAAGTCATGTAAAGGCATACGCTTAGTGTACTATTTATAGTATTCCTCCCACGAGCTTACGCTGTTTATGTGTACGACTAAAAACATTGACTATTAATTTCATTGATCATAAGATCATTGGTTGATAATGAAATTAATGAACTTCGGTTCTTCTCAAAGGAATGTGGGTTGGCGTAGACGTTCACCCGCATGACCAGCGTTAATCCCGGTGTGAGAGATGTCGATGGAGATTATATTATTTTTGAGGATTTCAATATTTTCGAAAAAGTATATTGAAACTTGACTGTTTATTTTTCAGTTGTTGATATGTCGTTCAACCTGCTAGCTGCCATTTTGAACCAGAACAAACTTATGGGTCCAAATTACATTGACTGGAAACGTAACCCGGACATTGTCCTTACCGCTAAGGGTTACAAGTACGTGCTCACTGAGGAGTGCCCCCCTAAGCCCAGCGATGATGCCACCCCTGAGGAGCGAGAGCCATATACGAGGTGGCAGAAGGCTGATGAGATGACCCAGTGCTACATATTGGCTTCTATGTTGAGTGTACTGCAGTACTAACATCAGTTGTTTACCTCAGCCTACGATATGATGCTCAACCTCAGGGAGATGTTTGGACGTCAGGGCAGGGTAGCCAAGCAGTCAGCTATGATCTAGGATAGCTGAGGGCACTTCAGTGAGAGATCACGTGCTAGACATGATGAGTCGTATCAATGAGATCGAGGTATTGTGAGGTGACATTGATGGGGAGACCCAGGTCGATATCATTCTCCAGAGCTTGCCCCCAGTTTTGAGCAGTTTCTGTTGAACTATAATATGGGCAAGCTCTCATATTCACTTCCCGAGCTCATGACTGCATTGGTGTCTGCTGAGGGCCTATTCACAGAGAAGAAGCAAGCCTTGGCTACTGTTGGTCCCTCAGGTTCCTCTGTTGGGCCCAAAGCTAGGAAGCAAAAGAGGAAGAGAGGTCAGAAAGCAGGAGCTGATCATGGACCCAAGGCGGGCATTGCAAAGAAGCACAAGTCGAAAGGCAAATGCTTCAGATGTGGCAAAGCAGGACATTGGAAGAAAGATTGCCCAAAGCCTCGAGGTGTGTGTAAATTTTCCCTAGTTACTGAGACGTGTTTAGCGGCGATTCCCACAAATACTTGGTGTGTGGATCATGAGCCACTGATCACGTTTGTAATTTTTTGTAGGGTTTCCAAGTGACCCGGCTGTTTAGAAAGGGAGAGTTACAGGTTTACCTTGGGGATACTACCAGAGTTTCCGTTGTTGTAGTGGGAGTTCTTTGTCTTTATTTTTAGACTCAGTTTTACATTTAAGAGATTGTTTATATGTACCCAGTTTTCGGAAGAATTTGCTCTCAGTTTCTAAACTTATTTTGTATGGTTATAAGTGTGTTTTTTTTTTATGGATCTATTTTTATTAGAAATGGCCAGAAGCCTATATGTTCCGGTACATTAGTTGACAATCTGTTTTTAATCAAGACAAACTCCCCAGTAATGCAAAACACAGAAACTAGTAACTCATCGCTGAATCATAATAAGAGAAAAGAGTCTTCCCCTTTGAATCAAACTTATCTTTGGCACCTGAGACTCGGTCACATCAACCTTAGTAGGATCCAAAGGTTGGTCAATAATGGGTATTTGGACTCATTGGATATTGACAGCTATCCGACCTGTGAGTCCTGCTTGGAGGGTAAGATGACCAAGGGGCCTTTCAAGGCAAAGGGGTATAGGGCCAAGGAGGTTTTAGAGTTGATTCATTCTGACTTGTGTAGGCCTATATCAGTTCAGGCTAGAGGTGGTTATGAGCATTTCGTGACTTTCACGGATGATTACTCTAGATATGGATACATATACCTAATGCGCCACAAGTCTTAATGCTTTGGCAAGTTCAAAGAATTTAAGGCTGAGGTGGAGAACCATCTAGGTAAGAGTATCAAGGCCTTGCGATCTGATCACGGTGGCGAATACCTCTCTAGTGAATTCAGGTCCTATTTGTCGGTGAAGGAAAATAGAACAAGCCCGGGCTAAATAGAAAACCTCACTTTCGTGCAATGCATTCCAGAATCGGAAGCTTTCGACCAAGCTCAGGCTCAAATTTATTTACCCACGAATGGATCTTGGCTTATACTTATTTAATTTATTAAAACGACATCCATCGCACAAAGATCACATCTTTAATTAAAAGCGAAAAGATTAAAGATTATACCTTTGTAGCGAAGTCCAACGCAATAAGAAAAATCCAATCTTTAATTGCGAATTCCACTAAGAATCCGAAGAATGACTCCGATCCAACTCCGAAATAGTGTGGGCTATTATCTACGGAGTTACCCACGGCAAAATTAAGAAATCCAAAGGAAACCCACTTCGAAAAACTCAAGAACTATTAAAACAGTTCTTGCCTGGAGCAATCAAAAAACCCAGCCGCCGGGTTTTCTACTACTTTGATCGGACTGCCGGCTGTGTGAACTAAAAGAATTTGGTAGGATCTGGGTTTGCACTTGCTCGATTTACCACGCAACAAAAAATTCTATTAAAGCGGAATTTTAGAAAAAATACCTTTGAAGCGTGATTTGGTGATTCTCTTAAATGCCTCAAGACTATAACTTCACGTTATGTGGGCAACGAACTAGAAGTTAATTGATCAGCTATCACCACAACTCCACCTGCCAGAAAAATCCAGCACCTCCGCACCTAGCACGTACTGCAAACGCACTGCCCGGAGAGAGAGAAAGCAACACACGGGGCTGCCAAGAATAGACCAAAATTTCGGCCAAGCTTGAAGAAAAATCAGCCGCCCCTTTGCTTGAAAATTCGACCAGGAGAGAGAAATTATTTTCTCTCTCTAGAATTTTCTCTCTCTAGAAATCCTGTGGATTAATTGTTGAATTGTGATTCTTGAATAACTGATCCCTTGTCTATTTATAGAATTACAAGAGAGACTCCAAGTTGGTTTAGGATTGGTCTTCCTAATGGGTTTAGGTAATGAATTAGTTTCCAAATCCAATTAGGTAACCAATCTGATAGGATAACCAAATCCTACTGGATTCCTAATCTCTAGGATTTCCTAATTCCAATTGAAACTTCAGACTTAATTAATTAATTAATTAATTACACTTTGTTAATTACTTAATTAACCCTTAGGAATTAATTAAATAATTCCACTTTGTTAATTACTGGGAATAATTAACCAATTAATTAATTAAATCTACCTATTCAATTAGCCCATTACAAAATTAATCGTACCACTAACGGATTAATTTTGGCACTACCATCCTACACCAGAATTGCTTCTAGAACAACTTAATTAAATTATATTCATTAATCTCCCCACATAAAAGATATAGTGCTCGTTAATTAAAATTAATTTACTGATAAATTAATTAATTAACTTCTTTAATTCCGAGACTAGTACCACTCGACCTTTTTACTATACCGGACATAAGTCCACCGGCCAGGTTTAGTATAATAAACATTTCGAGCTCATTTCGGGAGCACCATCACCCCGGACGCACTGGTACATGATTTCCTTTCAACAAGCAATAGCACACCAAGTAACTAAACATGCGCACCCAACCCACCGAGACTATTGGCCACATTTGACCTCACCCATTGGCAGATCAAAGTACACTATATCCAATCCTCATGCCCACTCGAGTCTAGGGATTTAGGGATAGAATACAAGGATTGATTTGTCTATTAAATCAGTACAAGACAAATCATTCCTAAGAGTCAAGTTAAATATGCTCCGGGCATATTTATATGATTCAATTAGTCTAGACAAACTAATTATCTGAATCACATAATAACCTAGACTGACAGTTTGTCCAAAGCTGTCTCGGTTACGAACCTCATTTATATATTATGTCTTTCAACCAATAATGAGATCTACTGTGTCACACCAGACACCTCATCATCTACTTACATAATATAAATGGATGAATAATGCACAACAAGATATGACTGAAACACAAATCGATATATTAAACTGAGAAACTGTACAATACAAGCATAGCTTATGTATTCTACTCCAACACGAGTAGAATAATTTATAGAGAGAGAAAATAATTTTCTCTCCTGGTCAAATTTTCAAGCAAATGGGCGGCTGATTTTTCTTCAAGCTTGGCCAAAATTTTGGTCTATTCTTGGCAGCCCCGTGTGTTGTTTTCTCTCTCTCCGGGCAGTGCGTTTGCAGTACGTGCTAGGTGCGGAGCTGCTGGATTTTTCTGGCAGGTGGAGTTGTGGTGATAGCTGATCAATTAACTTCTAGTTCGTTGCCCACACAACGTGAAGTTATAGTCTTGAGACATACAAGAGAATCACCAAGTCACGCTTCAAAGGTATTTTTTCTAAGATTCTGCTTTAATAGAAATTTTTGTTGCGTGGTAAATCGAGCAAGTGCAAACCCAGATCCTACCAAATTCTTTCAATTGTATCAGAGCTAGGTTTAGGGGGTTCTGTGCTTGTTCGATTTATTACATGGTTTTATTTGCAGGTGGTTTAGAATCCCGACTATTATGGTTACGTTTGTATGGGTTTTAATTAAACTCCGGGACATGTCCAGATTTAATTTTATTATGAATGTTTGTAATAGTATAACCACGTGCTGGAAGCCGTGTAGGATTAGATCAAATCTGTAGTACGATTTTTTCTATGTAATTTCGATTATTTAATTTTCCTAGAATGCCTTGTAGTAGGAAAATTGTTTTTTATGTAATCGAAGCCGTTATGGTGGGCGACTTGGATTCGTGGGTTTTGGGTTATCATGAATTTGAAGAAACCCAGGAAAACCCAGAACGAATTGCAAGAAGACCAAATAGTGTGGGAAAAAGCGAAGGAGGAGTTGGCGGCAGGAGGCGACGCCGGCAATGATTGTCGGCAGCAAAATCGCCGGTTGGCAGGCAAAAAATGTAGCAGCAGGCAGCAGCAACGCACAGCAGTCGCTGCACGCAGCAGCTGCTGCGCGTTGCTGCCGGGCGCTGGCCGCGCGCGCGGGGGCCGCACGCACTGAGCTGCGCGCGCAGGTCCGCGCGCACGACCGTGGGCTCAGTAGGCCACGTGCACACGACCGTGGGCTGTGCAAGCACGCGGGCAGCACGGCCTTCAAGCCGTGCTTCGGCCTGGGCAGCCCGTTCGGGCCGTTCGAGCTGTTTTTGGCCCGTTTTTCCTCCAGTTTTCATTTTTTGAAGTTCAAGACTCTCTCCATCGAGTGACGTGACGGGACACGAGATCAAGGCAAAGGATGGAAGCAATTAAAACCATAATAGTGGGGAAATTTATTTTACGTATTTATTTCCCGTATTTATTGTTTCAATTTTTATGCTTTATTTTTATGTTGTATTTTAGATGCATGAATTAAAGCATGTCTGGTTTTATGGTTGCTTAAACTTAGGTTAGTTAATTGCATGTTAAAATCGAAAAAATCCTCAATTTGGAAATCTAAGTGGGAGCGGGTTGTGTTATATCCCCATGGCCACCATTACGGGTTCATATGTGATGTGGGTGGGCTTGCGCGTTGGCATTAGGGCCTTCCTCCATTCGGATGAGTCCAGCCCCGAGATCGTTAGACTATGAGCTTCTGAGTAAGATGACTAGAGCGAGTTTAACTAGGAGAAATGTGACACCCTCTCCATCTGAGGCGCACTATCCTGAGGTAACAAACTCAGAAGTCACGTAATGGCACACACTTTGTGTACGATCTGCAGTATTCCTCCCGCGAGGTTACGCTGCTTACTTGTACGGCTGAAAGCATCGACTATTAGCTACATTGATCAAAAGATCGTTGGTCAGATAGTGTACTTAATGAACTTTGCTCTTCTCAAACGAATGTGGGTTAGTGTAAACGTCCACACTGCGTGGCTTGCGAGAATCCCGGTGGATGAGATGTTGGAGGATTAATATTATTGTTTTGAGGGAAATCAATAATTAACTGGATTTTCATGTTTTCGAAAATTCTAAGCATATAACTGAAACATTGTTTGTTTACTTTCCAGTTTAAATCGATATGACATTCAATCCTTTAGCTGCTATTTTGAAAAACAACAATTTAACTGGAACTAATAATGTCGATGGAAGTCGTAACTTGGACATTGTCCTTAGGGCTGAGAGCGCTCCTGTGAGAGATCATATCATTGACATGATTAGTAACATCAACAAGGTTGAGGTAGTGGGAGGTGAAATCGTTGGTGAAACCAAAGCCGATATTGTCCTCCGGAGCTTGCCTTAAAGCTATGAGCGGATTTGGTTGAACCACAACATAAGTAAGATGTTGTGGAGTTCATCCGAGCTTTTGGCAGAGTTAATGGCGGCTAAAAGTCTTCTTCAAGAGAAGAAACGAGCTTTAGTTGCAGTCGAAGCTTTAGAATCTTCTTCTGAGCCTGAGGCTGGAAAGAAAAAGAGAAAGCTCGAGGGTATAGCTAAAAAGGCACAAATTGCGCCTAAGCCAGATATTGTAAAGAAGAAGTCGAAAGATAAGTGTTTCAAGTGCAATAAGACGGGACATTGGAAAGCGGATTGTCCAAAGCTTATAAGTACGATAAATTATGCCTTAATTACTTAGACATGTTTAGCGGCGATTCCCACAGATACTTGGTGTGTGGATTCAGGTGCCACTGACCATGTTTGTAATTCTTTGCAAGGGTTCCAAGTAACCCAGAAGCTTAGACAAGGCGAATTGGATATCTACTTGGGCGACACTACAAGAGTGTCAGTAGAAGCAGTGAGAGTAGTTAAGTTGAATTTCGAAAATTCTAGCTTAGAGTTAGTTAATTGTCTTTATGTACCGAGTTTTAGAAAGAACTTGATTTCGGTTTCTAAACTCTTGAAGAATGGGTATAAGTTTATTTTTTCTAATGACTGTGTTGTTATTAGAAGAAATGGAAACCTTATTTGTTCTGGTTCATTGGCGGACAATTTGTTTGTGGTTAACTCTAACTCCCCTGTTGCGCAAAACATAGAGATAGATAGCTCAGAATCTAACATTAATAAGAGGAAGAAACCTTCTGAAATGAATCAAACCTATCTTTGGCATCTAAGGCTAGGTCATATAAACCTTAGTAGGATTCACAGGTTGGTCAATGATGGACCTTTGGGTTCATTAGATATTGACAGTTATGCAACCTGCGAATCTTGCTTGGATGGTAAGATGACCAAGAGACCTTTTAAGGTAAAAGGTTATAGAGCTAAAGAAGTATTAGAGTTGATTCATTCTAACTTGTGTGGACCTATGACGGTCCAGGCACGAGGGGGATATGAGTATTTCGTTACGTTCACAGATGACTACTCTAGGTACAGATACATTTACCTAATGCGCCACAAGTCCGAATGTTTTGGCAAGTTCAAAGAGTTTCGGGCAGATGTGGAGAAGCATCATGGTAAGAGTATCAAGACACTGCGTTCAGATCATGGTAGGGAGTACCTATCCCATGAATTTTGAGATTACCTCACTGAGGTAGGGATTCAGTCTCAGTTGTCTGCACCTGACACGCCACAGCAGAATGGTGTAGCAGAAAGGAGGAACAGAACTCTTATGGAAATGATTAAGTCCATGATGAGCTATAGTGATTTTCCAAGTTTGTTCTGGGGATATGCCTTGGAAACAGCAATATATATTCTTAATCTTGTACCATCTGAAACCGTGCCTTCAACCCCAGTAGAGTTGTGGAACGGGCAGAAGCCCAGTCTAAGACATCTCAGAATTTGGGGCGGCCCAGCACATGTGTTTAAGGGCAAGAATAGAATTAATTCTGTTTGTAGGATATCCTAGAGGAACGAAAGGTGGTTTATTCTATAGTCCTAAAGATCAGAAGGTGGTGGTAAGTACCAACGCTAGATTTTTAGAAGAGCACTATGTCTTAGACCACAAGCCCAAGAGTAAGATAGTACTAGAAGAGCTTAGATGACAAACTACTAATCCTGATGCACCAGCGCAAGTAGATACACCACACACTGCACATGAGATCACAGATGATGCACCTACACAGGCGGTGCCTCGTCGTAGTGGGAGGGTTGTGAGACAGCCCGACAGGTTCGTTGGCGTGGGAGAGGCCTCAGACCTAGTCCCAGGTGTGCCTGAACCTGACCCAGTTAACTACAATGAGGCACTTCGAGATAAAGATGCAGAATCTTAGTGTAAGGCAATGATATCCGAGATGGGGTCAATGGATCACAATCAATTCTGGGAGCTTGTGAACCTGCCTGATGGGTTTAAGCTGATTGGATGCAAGTGGGTCTATAAACGTAAGAGAGGACCTGACGGGAAGGTGGAAACCTTTAAAGCTAGGCTGGTGGCGAAGGGGTATACTCAGAAAGAGGGAATCAATTATGAGGAAACCTTCTCCCCGGTAACCATGGTTAAGTCGATCCGGATTCTCTTGGCCATAGCTGCTCATATGGATTATGAGATTTGGCAGATGGATGTCAAGACAGCTTTCCTAAACGGAAGTCTTGAGGAAACCATCTTTATGCAGCAACCAGAGGGATTCATTGAAAAAGGCCAAAAGCATAAGGTTTGCAGGCTTAAGAGGTCTATTTATGGACTTAAGCAGACATCCAGATCTTGGAACATCTGGTTTGATGAGATAATCCAGTCTTTTGGATTTACTCAGTGTCCGGATGAGTATTGTGTATATCGCAGACGTGATGGAAACTCAGTGGTGTTTCTCGTGCTTTACGTAGATGACATTCTATTGATTGGCAACAACAAGAAAGTGTTATCAGACGTAAAGGCATGGCTGTCCAAGTAATTTGATATGAAGGACTTAGGGGAAGCAGGAAATATCCTTGGGATCAAGATTATTCGAGATTGTAGGAAACGTTCGTTAACGCTCTCCCAAGCTTCATACATAGACACGATTCTGGCCCATTTTAACATGCAGAACTCCAAGAAAGGTTTTCTACCTTTCAGGCATAGAGTGTTTCTATCTAAGGAGCAGTCTCCTAAGACTGTTGAGTAGATAGAGACCAAGAAGACAGTTTCGTATGCTTTGGCAGTAGGAAGTCTCATGTATGCCATGTTGTGTATGAGGCCTGATATATGTTATGCCGTTGGCATGGTGAGCAGATATCAGAATAACCCCGAGAAAGCTCATTGGGAGGCAGTAAAATGCATTCTCAAGTATTTGCGCAGAATGAGGGACCAAGTTCTGGTCTATCAGGCGTCTGAGCTGGTACAGATTCATATTTCCAAGGCGACAAGGACAAGAGCAAGTCTACCTCAGGGTATGTGTTTACTCTAGGAGGTGGAGCCATAGTTTGGCGGAGTGTCAAGCAGAAATGCGTGGCGGACTTTACCATGGAGGCTGAATATGTTGTCACATCAAAGGCAGCGAAAGAAGCAGTATGGCTCAAGAACTTCCTAGTGGACTTAGATGTGATTCCTGGTTTGTAGAAGTCTATCACTGTTTATTGTGATAACAACGGTGCAGTAGCAAACTCGAAGGAACAACGAGCCCACAAGACGAGTAAACATATACAGCGCAAGTACCACCTGATACGCGACATCGTAAAGAGGGTAGATGAGGTCATGGCTAAGATAGCATCAGAGGATAACCTTGCCGATCCGTTCACGAAAACATTGACTTCTAAAGTCTTTGAGGCTCACGTGAAGGGCATGGGGATTAGATGCTTAGGAGAGTCTTGACAGTTTTTCTAGATAGATAGCAGCAGATTGTACAGGAGTTGTATGCAGATGTATACTTAAAGCACAGCTTAAGTATTAGTGGGAGATTGTTGGTGTAGAATACATAAGCTATGCTTGTATTGTACAGTTTTCCAGTTTAATATATCGATTTGTGTTTCAGTCATATCTTGTGCATAATCATCCATTTATATTATGTAAGTAGATAATGAGGTGTCTGGTGTGACACAGTAGATCTCATCATTGGTTGAAAGACATAATATATAAATGAGGTTCGTAACCGAGACAGCTTTGGACAAACTGTCGGTCTGGGTTGTTATGTGATTCAGATAATTAGTTTGTCTAAACTAATTGAATCATATAGATATGCCCGGGATATATTGAACTTGACTCTTAGGAATGATTTGTCTTGTACTGATTTAATAGACAAATCGATCCTTATATTGTATCTCTAAATCCCTAGACTCGAGTGGGCATGAGGATTAGACATAGTGTACTTTGATCTGCCAATGGGTGAGGTCAAATGTGGCCAATAGTCTCGGTGGGTTGGGTGAGCGTGTTTAGTTACTTGGTGTACTGCTTGTCGAAAGGAAACCATGTACCGGTGTGTCCGGGGTGATGGTGCTCCCGGGATGAGCTCGAAATGTTTATTATATTAAACCCGGCCGCTGGACTTATGTCCGGTATAGTAAAAAGGTCGAGTGGTACTAGTCTCGGAATTAAAGAAGTTAATTAATTAATTTATCAGTAAATTAATTTTAATTAATGAGCACTATATATTTGATGTGGGGAGATTAATGAATATAACTTAATTAAGTTGTTCCGGAACTAATTCTGGTGTAGGATGGTAGTGCCAAAATTAATCCGTTAGTGGTACGATTAATTTTGTAATGGGTTAATTGAATAGGTAGATTTAATTAATTAACTGGCTAATTATTCCTAAGGGTTAATTCAGTAATTAACAAAGTGGAATTATTTAATTAATTCCTAAGTGTTAATTAAGTAATTAACAAAGTGGAATTATTTATTTAATTAATTAAGTCTTAAGTTTCAATTGGAATTAGGAAAGCCTAAAGATTAGGAAATCTAGTAGGATTTGGTTTATCCTATCAGATTGGTTGCCTAATTGGATTTGGAAACTAATTCATTACCTAAACCCATTAGGAAGACCAATCCTAAACCAACTTGGAGTCTCTCTTATAACTCTATAAATAGACAAGGGATCAGTTATTCAATAATCACAATTCAACAATTAATCCACAAGATTTCTAGAGAGAGAAAATTCTAGAGAGAGAAAACGTTTCTCTCTCCAAGTCGAATTTTCAAGAAAGTGTGAGACTGGTTTTTGGGTTTCTAGTGGCTGAAATTTTGGCCTTGGTCTGTACCAGCTACGCGTAGCTTTCTCTCTCTGCGGGCGGTGCGTTTATAGTACGTGCCAGGTGTTGCGGTGCTGGATTTTTCTAGTAGGTGGATTGTGGTGAGTAGCTGATCAATTGACTTCTAGTTCATTGCCCACACAACGTGCAGTCATAGTCTTGAGACATACAAGAGAATCACCAGGTGCACGCTTCAAAGGTATTTTTCTAAGGTTCCGCTTTAATTAGAAATTTCTGTTGCGTGGTAAATCGAGCAAGTGCAAACCCAGATCCTGTATGGCAATATTCTTTCACTATGTTATGTACGAGGCCTGATATTTGCTTGGCCGTTGGCATGGTTAGCAGATATCAGAGTAACCCTGGGAAGGCTCATTGGGAGGCAGTAAAATGCATTCTCAAGTACTTGCGCAGGACGAGAGATTATGTCCTAGTTTATAGAGCGTAGGAGCTTGTACCATTGGGTTACACAGATTCGGACTTTCAAGGTGATTTGGACAAGAGTAAGTCTACCTCTGGGTTTCTGTTTACTCTAGAAGGTGGAGCCATAGTATGGCGGAGTGTCAAGAAGAAATGCGTGACGGACTCCACCATAGAGGATGAGTACGTTGCTGCCAGAGGTAGCGAAAAAAGCTATATGGCTCCAGAGCTTCCTGATGGACTTAGATGTGGTTCCTGAGTTGCCTAGGTCTATCACAGTTTACTGTGATAACAATGGTGTAGTTGCTAACTCGAGGGAACCACGAGCCCATAAGGCGAGTAAACACATAGAGCACAAGTACTACCTGATACGAGAGATCGTAAAAAGGGGAGACGTGATCGTGGCCAAGATAGCATCAGATGACAACCTTGCAGATCCTTTCACAAAGCCATTGACCTCAAAGGTCTTTGAGAGACATGTGGAGGGTATGGGAGTCAGATTCTTGAGGGAGCCATGTGAGTGAGCTTAAAGGTGTTCTGGAGATTTCATTGTGACAGCAATGTAATAGCGGGTTGGACAGTTTTTGTACTTCTTAGCATAGCCTTGAGTATTAGTGGGAGATTGTTAGTTTTGAATACAAAAAATCTATGGCTTGTATCAAAAACTAATATCCACAGATGACATATCATTTTGTTTCAGTATTAAATTGTTCCATTATATCATAGAACTAGATAACGGGGTGTGTGAAAGACACAGTAGATACCATTATTGGTTAAAGTATTGATATGTGCTCGTAACTGAGATAGTCTTTAGTACTGTAAAACAGACCACCTTTCGTTCCCCTAGGATATCCTACAAACAGCATTAATTCAGTTCTCGCATCTAACTTAGCCACATCTTCCTTAAGCACTTGTTCTAGGTAACCCCAAACTTTAAGATGTCTTAGACTGGGCTTGCGCCCATTCCACAATTCTACTGGGGTTGAAGGCACGGTTTTAGATGGTACAAGATTAAGAATATACATCGTTGTTTCTAAGGCATATCCCCATAACGAACTTGGCAAATCACTATAGCTCATCATCGACCTAACCATTTCCATGAGAATTCGATTCCTTCTTTCTGCTACACCGTTCTGCTGTGGCGTGCCAGGTGCAGACAACTGAGACTGAATTCCGACCTCATTGAGGTATTCTCAAAATTCATGGGATAGGTACTCCCCACCACGATCTGATCACTGTGTCTTGATACTCTTACCATGATGCTTTGTTGGGATTTGTTTAGGTGTTTAATCCAATTAAACAGCGGAATCCTAAACACTAAGGATCGGGTCTTACCCTTGAAGCGTAATCGGTTGCGCACGTTGCCTGGTTCCTCTGAGAAGATGGCGTTTTGTTGTCTCCAAAATCCTTCCTCGAAGGATCCTCTACTCTCAAGCACGAAAGTCTTCGCAGGTTGGTGCTAGCCAATCTTGCCTACCCAGAGAATTTGGGAATTCTGTGTATTTTTGTCTGATGAGAATCATTCCAAAATCTTCATCCTACAATTATATCCCTAGGATATTTGTAGAGAATTAATTTCCAAAATCAGTATTGTAATTATCCAATTATAACTTAACTGATTTTAGTAATATTCCAAATCAGTATTATTACCAAATATTATTTAACTTATTCCAAATCAGTATTTAAATAATATTTACTAATTCCAAATTAGCCTTAAATAATACCTTAATGATTTGGGTCATACACCAAGCCCATGGATCAACCCATGACCCATGGATCAGGCTGATGGGTCAAGAACTTCAATTGCAATTAAGTCCCTTGATTTATCAGCCCATCCCAATTGTTTCCAGGTAATTAATTAACTATTAATTAATACCACAGAACTTTCCAATAATATTTAATTAAATCTTATTTATTTAAGTATAACAATTATACTTATTGTAGGCAAGAATCCTTATTCTGCATCATCGAACTTTCTTATGTGCGATCCTGTAAGCCCATTCTAAATTGGCAACGGATAACTCAATCTCATTGATTAATCCATAAGTCATTAGTGGTCTCTAGCAAGACATAATGACTACCCAATTCAGAATGGAGGGTCGAATGGAGATTCAATACAACCTTTCCGAGCAAACTGCGTACGATCCTCTACATTGATATCCCGTTTAGCATAAGGCATGGAACCATCATCCTTATATGGCTAAACGTTTACTTGATCTCTTAGTGACACTGAATCCATCAAGCAAATGATATCCTTATCATTCCTTGGGCATGGCCATGCACTTTTTCAGTTCACTATCAAGTGGCCAAGATATCATCTCTCACTTAAGAGAGATTTGTAGTCCCAGCACTTCACCTATATACCTTAGCATGTCTCATAGTGTACCCAATCATACCCGTATTTGGCAACCTGTTACGGCCCCGTTAGGCGTATGTCAAAGCACACTACAATTCACCTAAGACCATGTAGTGATTTCTGGTCTAAGGATCCTAGTACCAGTACTACTCAAAAGAATCACTCATGATCTAATTAGTCCATGGAGTGTTTCTTTTGGTGGATCGATTTCATGAATTTAAATATGCACAAGGATATTACTATCATCAAATTAACTCATTTGATAAACAATCAATCAAGTGACAAATATCTTATTTACATAAATACCCTCAAAGTATATTTACATAAATAGCCCTCATTAGGGCACATTCACCAACAATCTCCCACTTGCCCGATGAAGGGCTATGTCCTAAACTGTTTAAGACCAAGCTCTATTACATGTCTATCAAACTTTGACTGGGGTAGAGCTTTTATGAGAGGATCTGCTATATTGTCGTCTGACCCTATTTTGCACACTTTCACATCTCCTCGATCAATGATCTCTCGGATGAGGTGAAACCTTCTGAGTATGTGTTTGGTTTTCTGGTGTGACCGAGGCTCCTTAGCTTGTGCGATGGCCCCGTTATTGTCACAAAAAAGTTCTATCGGATCATGGATACTCGGTATCACTCCGATGTCTGACACGAACTTTCTCATCCAAACAGCTTCCTTTGCAGCATCTGATGCAGCAATGTACTCAGACTCTGTTGTAAAATCGGCTGTTGTATCTTGCTTTGAGCTTTTCCAACTTATTTCACCGCCATTCAGACTAAACACGTAGCCTGATTGTGACTTCATGTCATCTTGATCTGTTTGGAAAGCAGTATCAGCGTAACCTTGTACAATGAGCTGTTCTTGTACTCCATACACTAGCATTAATCCTTTAGTTCTTCGTAAGTACTTCAGGATTGCTTTGACTGCAGTCCAATGATCCATCCCTGGATCTTGTTGGTATCTGCTAGTCATGCTAAGTGTATATGCCACATCCGGATGGGCACACAACATGGCATACATGATAGATCCTATTGCCGAAGCATATGGGACTCTACTCATTGCAGCATCTGATGCAGCAATGTACTCATACTCTGTTGTAGAATCGGCTGTTGTATCTTGCTTTGAGCTTTTCCAACTTATTACACCGCCATTCAGACTAAACACATAGCCTGATTATGACTTCATGTCATCTTGATCTGTTTGGAAAGCAGCATCAGTGTATCCTTGTACAATGAGCTGTTCTTGTCCTCCATACACTAGCATTAATCCTTTAGTTCTTCGTAAGTACTTCAGGATTACTTTGACTGCAGTCCAATGATCCATCCCTGGATCTTGTTGGTATCTGCTAGTCATGCTAAGTGCATGTGCAACATCCGGACGGGTACACAACATGGCATACATGATAGATCCTATTGCCGAAGCATATGGGACTCTACTCATTGTATCCCTCTCCTCTCTTGTTGAAGGACCTTGGTTCTTCTTCAAGAGAAGGCCATGTCTAAATGGTACCTTACCATTTTTGGAGTTAGACATATTGAATCTTTTCAATATCTTGTCTATGTACCCTTCTTGACTTAGTCCCAGAAGCCTTTTAGACCTATCTCTATAGATCTTGATACCTAGTATCGTCTCAGCTTCTCCTAAGTCTTTCATAGAAAATACACTCCCCAACCATTGTTTGATGTCTTTCATCAAAGGAATGTCATTTCCTATGAGCAGGATGTCATCCACATATAGGACAAGGAAAACAATCTTGCTCCCACTAACTTTCTTGTAAACACAAGGCTCATCTTCGTTCTTGATGAATCCGTAACCTTTTACTTCCTCATCAAAACGAAGATTCCAACTTCGAGATGCTTACTTTAGTCCATAGATGGACCTCTGAAGCTTACATACTCGATTAGGATGCTTTTGATTGATGTATCCCTCGGTTTGTTTCATATAAACATCCTCGAGTAGGTTTCCATTCAGAAAAGCCGTCTTAACATCCATCTGTCATACCTCATAGTCAAAATATGCTGCTATGGCAAGCATTGTCCTAATGGACTTGAGCATCACGACAGAGGAGAAGGTTTCATCATAGTCTATACCATGAGTCTGTCTGAAACCTTTAGCCACTAGTCGTGCCTTGAAGATCCCGCCAGGTTTTAACTTGAAAATCCACTTGCAATCGACAACCTTTGCCTGAACAGGAGGGTCAATCAAAGTCCATACTTTATTGTCCCTCATGGATTGCATTTCAGATTCCATGGCTTGTAGCCATTTATCTGAATCTGGACTTTCTAAAATCTGTCTGTAGATCGTGGGCTCATCAGAGTTCACCAAGATCAAATCTTGATCGTCAGTCATGAGAAATTCGTATCTCTCGGGTTCATGACGAGATCTACTAGACCTTCTAGGTTCTTGTGTTGTTGACTCAGGTTGCTCATCTTCATGAGTTTCCATGTCAACTTCCATCTGATTTTCTGTAGATCGTTCTACATTCTCTTGTGGTTCTTGAACTTTTCCGAGTTCTATTCTACTCCCACTGTCTTTCTTGTACAGAAATTCTTTCTCTAAGAAAGTAGCTCCTCGAGCAACGAACACTTTGTTCTCAGTTGGGTTGTAGAATTGATATCCTTTGGTTTCCTTAGGATATCCCACAAATAGGCATTTGTCAGTTTTGGGTTCAAGCTTATTACTTTGTAAACGCTTTACATGAGCCTGACAACCCCAAACTCGTAGATAGGACATATAGGGCTTCCGACCCATCCATATCTCATATGGAGTCGTATCTACTGCCTTACATGGAATACGATTTAATAAGTAGGCAGCAGAAAGGAGAGCATAACCCCAAAAGGATGTAGGTAGAGTCGCTAGGCCCATCATTGATCAAACCATATCTAATAAGGTCCGATTTCTCCTCTCGGATACACCATTCCATTGAGTTGTTCTCGGTGGAGTCAGCTGTGAAACAATTCCACACTATTTTAGATAGCCATCGAACTCATCACTAAGGTATTCACCTCTCCGATCGGAGCAAATAGCCTTAATCCTTCTATCCAACTGATTCTCTACTTCGTTTTTAAACTCTTTGAACCTTTCAAAGGTTTCACTTTTGTACCTCATTAAGTAGACATAACCATATCTACTATAGTCATCAGTAAAAGTGACGAAGTATTCAAATCCACCTCTGGCTTATGTGCTCATTGGTCCACATACATCTGTATGTATTAGGGCCAATAGCTCACTTGTTCTTTCACCTTTCTTGTTGCAAGGACTCTTTGTCATTTTGCCTTGCAAGCAGGGTTCGCAGTTATCATATTATTCAAAATCAAATAAACCAAGCACTCCATCCTTGTGAAGCTTTTGAACTCGCTTTTCATTTGCATGGCCTAATCGACAATGCTAAAGGTATGTTGGACTTAAATCATCTTTAGTTGATTTAGCTTTCTTTTCTATGTTATAGACTGGTTTTTCTTGGGTCAAATCCAAGACATACAGACCGTTACACATATTTGCAACTCCGTATAAAATATCATTTCGATATAAAGATAATGAATTATACTCTATAATAAATCGAAAATCTTTATTATCTAAACTCGAAACTGAAATAATATTTCTGCTCAAAGCAGGTACATAATAACAATTTTCAAGTTCGATATTTAAACCAGAAGGTAAAGACAGAGTGTAATCTCCAACTTCAACAGCAGCAACTCTTGCCCCGTTGCCCACTCAGAGATCTACTTCACCTTTCTTTGTTATCCTTCTATTTCTGAGTCCTTGCACATTAGTACAAATGTGAGCCCCACAACCAGTATCTAATACCCATGAGGAGGACATAGAAAGATTTATTTCTATAACAAAGATACCTGAAGCTTGTTCACAAAACATTTCCGTCAGTGACTCATAAATTCGGAACGCTTCCAAATTCAAGAACTGCTTTTGAAGCTCGCCTGTCATAGACGCGAGCATTAAGCACGTCACATCATTGGAGTCGCTTTTCAGCTTATCCCAGGCTCGTTGAACAGTTGCCGAAGCATTTTGTGGTTGTTCAGGTAAAGCGGTCTCTAAGACATGTAGCTTCCTTTCTTGTTTGAGAACTATTCTCAAGTTTCTTTTCCAATCTAAGAAGTTTGGTCCAACCAATTTATCTTTATCCAATATACTTCTTAGAGTAAAGTTTAAGATAACATTTGTGCTAGATAATGCCATTTCTACAAAAGATAATTGCAAAATATTAGAATGAGTTTTGCAAAATGTTTTCCACAATAGCCAAAATTGAAATCCCAAACAATTTTGTGTTGGTGCTAGATTGTGGGCCGAAAATCCACAAAGAGTCAACCCCAGTCTTGCTTTGGTAAGTATCGTAGGGATCGGGCTCTTCTGGTAGGCAACGTTCAAATCACATTCCATGTAATTTAATGCTTTCCAATTGCATATCATGCAACTTTTTGGTGATAGAATGAACATTCCAAATGTTTGACACCATCCTATCTTTGCAAAATTAATCCCTAGTCAACTTATCGGGTCAAGCTAGGATTAATTTTCCCAAGTTAAACCATCCCTCAAGGCATCACATCAATAGACACCCACACAGTTTTTCCATAACAAGTGGTAGTGATAAAGTTGAGCATCTAATACCCAAACAGTTTTTCCACTCATTAATGGTAGTGATAAAGTTGGGCACTATTATGTAACAACCCGCCGCATGAAGAAAACCTGAGGCCCTTGGGCTCTCCAAGTCCATCAGACGTTCGACACTCAAGCGGGCCTTCAAGTATGGAAGTAAAATCTTGAGTTTTTGGGATTTGAGTTTGATCGGCTTAACATGCATTTTCGTTTATCATTCATTTGCATAAATAAAAGAATGAAATTAAAGCGATGAACTGGGCTGTAGTCTATTACAGGGCCTTTTAAAATCTTCATGTTTGGGCCTTCGCTCCTGGGCTCCACCATGGACTCCTCTTGGAACCTCCTTTTGGGCCGAACTATTACATGATGATTTTATAGGCACGCAGGCCCAAATTCAAAATTGGCTCGCAGGCCCCAACTTTTAAAACGTTAAAATTAAAAGCCCAATTCATGCTTTGAAACACATAAAATGCATATGCTCATACAAGCCGATTTTAATTTAAGCCGATAAATTTTAAGGATTGTGTAACTATTACAGAATTAAAATTGATCGTGTCATGATCAATTTTAATCAATCCTTCTGTTCATTTTACATTTATTCAAAACGATGCATGAACATGCTTGCATAATTATGATGCTTCAAATAAAATTTAAACAATTTAAATAAGCATCAAAATAAAATAAAATAAAATAAATAATAATTCAAAATTTAAACTAATTAATTAATCTAATTAATTATTTATTTATTTATCTTTTCTTATTATTTTAATCTAATTAAAATAATTATTTTAAAATTTATCTAATTATCTAATTAAGATAAATTTAAACTTATAGGATAAAATTCTAAATTAATCCTATCTTTATCTAATAAGACTATATAATTAAAATCTTATTAAATAAAATTCAAAAAATTTTAAAATTTTAATTTTCTGAAACTTTTGGGGTAATTATCCAATTTATCTTAATTTTCGGGCTTAGGGTTTAAGGAAAACAAAACTGCTGGGCCATTTTATAAATTTTAAAATTTTTCTTTATGGCAGATTTGGGTTTAGAGGCTGCGGCGGGGTTATTTTAGTCATTTTAGCCCCTAGGGCTTCAACCACCCGCCGCCAGCCTCCGGTCGTCTTCCCTGGCGAACCCATCGTTTTCTGGCATTTCTTGTCTCGAAAGTCAGAACTTTTCTGTCCCCAATAGCGGCCTCTCCGAGCAACGATAATCGCCGTTCAAAGATCCGCAAGACTTCCGGCGAAGAATCAACAACAACATGCGATCCCCGGCTTCGATCGACGAGGAAACGCAGCGGCGACGTTCCACTGCTCATTTTCGGCACCAATCGAGCCCAGACGCGAACCCAGGGACCACTTCGATGAAACCGAAGCAGCCCGCCAACATGGATTCCGTCTTCACCATTTTTCGGACAACCCAACCTGCGAAGAGAAAAATAACCAGCAACAACCAGCAGCCCAAAAAGAAACCCAGTTTCCGGTGAAAAAAAATTTGCAAAAACCCAGAACAATTCGTTTTTTTTCAAATGGTTTTCCGGCAAGAATCCATGAATCCTGTCATATGAATTCAAACATGAACCCAGTTCTCGATTTTTAAATCCGGTTTCCAACCAAGTTGAAGAACCCAGACGAAGAAAAAACGTGGAAAGAAAAAAATAAAATTTGCCCAGCAAGGATTTGAAAACCAAAACCCAGATGGTTGCGTTTTTTCGGTGACTTAGCCCAGTTTTCGGCAGACTCAACAGAACCCAGTACCGCAAAATCTAATTTTCCGGCAGAAACATTCAAAACAAATCAGCCCAGAATTAAAATCAAGCAAAAACCCAAATGTTTCCGGCGAACCCCCCCGCATCCAAACCGAAAAAGAAGCATTAACAGCCCAGCAAATATTGAAACCAAAACATACCAAAAAATCCAATTTCCGGTCAAGTTTTAGAAACCCCAGTTTAAAACCAATTTCCGTCAATAAATTTGGAACCCAGACACGAAGACCACTTTCAGACGGGACTTTATGGCATGTTGTTAACCCCCGTTCAAAACCAAAAAAATTTGTCCCACGAACTATTTTGGTAAAGATATATGGCTACCCGACCAAAAACCCCTTTCCCGATTTTGATTAATGTTTCCAAAACAAAAACAACCAGAAAATCATTTTGGTAAAAGTGTTTGACGAAAATTTTTTTTTTCTTCCAACTTAATTTTATTTTAATTTAATTCTAATTAAATTAAAATTAACTTGGCTCTGATACCACTGTTGGGATTTGTTTAGGTGTTTAATCCAATTAAACAGCGGAATCCTAAACACTAAGGATCGGGTCTTACCCTTAAAGCGTAATCGGTTACGCACGTTGCCTGGCTCCTCTGAGAAGATGGCGTTTTGTTGTCTCCAAAATCCTTCCTCGAAGGATCCTCTACTCTCAAGCACGAAAGTCTTCGCAGGTTGGTGCTAGCCAATCTTGCCTACCCAGAGACTTTGGGAATTCTGTGTATTTTTTGTCTGATGAGAATCATTCCAAAATCTTCATCCTACAATTATATCCCTAGGATATTTGTAGAGAATTAATTTCCAAAATCAGTATTGTAATTATCCAATTATAACTTAACTGATTTTAGTAATATTCCAAATCAGTATTATTACCAAATATTATTTAACTGATTCCAAATTAGTATTTAAATAATATTTACTAATTCCAGATTAGCTTTAAATAATACCTTAATGATTTGGGTCATACACCAAGCCCATGGATCAACCCATGACCCATGGATCAGGCTGATGGGTAAAGAACTTCAATTGCAATTAAGTCCCTTGATTTATCAGCTCATCCCAATTGTTTCCAGGTAATTAATTAACTATTAATTAATACCACAGAACTTTCCAATAATATTTAATTAAATCTTATTTATTTAAGTATAACAATTATACTTATTTTAGGCAAGAATCCTTATTCTGCATCATCGAACTTTCTTATGTGCAATCCTGTAGGCCCATTCTAAATTGGCAACGGATAACTCAATCTCATTGATTAATCCATAAGTCATTAGTGGTCTCTAGCAAGACATAATGACTACCCAATTCAGAATGGAGGGTCGAATTGAGATTCAACACAACCTTTCCGAGTAAACTGCGTACGATCCTCTACATTGATATCCCGTTTAGCATAAGGCATGGAACCATCATCCTTATATGGCTAAACGTTTACTTGATCTCTTAGTGACACTGAATCCATCAAGCAAATGATATCCTTATCATTCCTTGGGCATGGCCATGCACTTTTTCAGTTCACTATCAAGTGGCCAAGATATCATCTCTCACTTAAGAGAGATTTGTAGTCCCATCACTTCACCTACATACCTTAGCATGTCTCATAGTGTACCCAATCATACCCGTACTTGGCAACCTGTCACGGCCCCGTTAGGCGTATGTCAAAGCACACTACAATTCACCTAAGACCATGTAGTGATTTCTGGTCTAAGGATCCTAGTACCAGTACTACTCAAAAGAATCACTCATGATCTAATTAGTCCATGGAGTGTTTTTTTTTGGCGGATCAATTTCATGGATTTAAATATGCACAAGGATATTACTATCATGAAATTAACTCATTTGATAAACAATCAATCAAGCGACAAATATCTTATTTACATAAATACCCTCAAAGTATATTTACATAAATAGCCCTGATTAGGGCACATTCACCAACATGATTCTCTACATCTGCCCAAAACTCTTTGAACTTGCCGAAGCACTCGGACTTATGACGCATTAGGTAAATGTACCCGTACCTTGAGTAGTCATCCGTGAGCGTCACGAAATACTCGAACCCACCTCATGCTTGGACCGACATTAGTCCACACAAGTCAGAATGAATTAACTCTAATACTTCTTTAGCTCTATAACCTTTTGCTTTAAAAGGTCTTTTGGTCATCTTACCCTCCAAGCAAGATTCGCAGGTTGAATAACTGTCAATCTTTAACGAACCTAAAGGTTCATCATTGACCAACCTTTGAATCCTACTAAGGTTTATATGACCTAGCCTGAGATGCCAAATATAGGTTTGATTCATTTCAGAAGGTTTCTTCCTCTTATTAATGTTAGATAAAGAGCTATATGTTTCTATGTTTTGCACAACAGAGGAATTAGAATTAACCACAAACAAATTGTCAGCCAATGAACCAGAACAAATAAGTTTTCTATTTCTTCTAATAAATACAGAATCATCAAAAAAAATAAACTTATAACCGTTCTTTAAGAGTTTAGAAACCGAAATAAGGTTATTTCTAAAACTCAGTACATAAAGACAATACTCTAGCCTATAATTTTTGAAATTTAGGCTGACTATTCCCACTGCTTCCTCTGACACTCTTGTAGTGTCGCCCAAGTAGATATCCAGCTCGCCTTCTCTAAGCTTCCGGGTTACTTGGAACCCTTACAAAGAATTACAAACATGGTCAGTGGCACCTAAATCTACAAACCAAGTATCTGTGGGAATCGCCGCTAAACTATCGTATGGACAATCCAATTTCCAATGTCCCATCTGATTGAACTTGAAGCACTTGTCTTTCGACTTCTTCTTTGCAATATCTGGCTTAGGCGCAATTCGCGCCTTTTGAGCTATTCCCATGAGCTTTTTCTTCTTGTTTCTAGCCTCAGGCTCAGAAGAAGATTCTGAAGCTTTGACTGCGACTAAAGCTCACTTCTTCTCTTGAAGAAGACTTTTAGCCACCACCAACTCTGCCAAGAGCTCGAATAAAGTACCCAACATCTTACTTATGTTGTAGTTCAACCGAATCTGCTCATAGCTTTGAGGCAAGCTCTGGAGGACAATATCGACTTTGGTTTCACCAACGATTTTGCCTCCCACTACCTCAACCTTGTTGATGTTACTAATCATGTCAATGACATGATCTCTCACAAGAATGCTCTCAACCATAAGGACAATATCCAAATTATGACTCCAATCGACATAGTTCGGACTAATTAGTTTGTTGTTTTTCAATATAGTAGCTAAGGGGTTGAATGCCATATCAAAAAATTGTAATTAAACAGACAACATTTTAGTTATCTAATCTAGAATTTTGAAATAGAGGAAATTCTAACAATTATTGAATTCCCTCAAAACAATAATTTTAATCCACCAACATCTCATCCACCGGGATTCTCGCAAGCCACGATAGTGTGGACGTTTACGCTTACCCACATTCGTTTGAGAATAACCAAATTCATTAACTACACTATCTGACCAAACGATCTATTGATCAATGTAGCTAATAGTCGGTGCTTTAAGCCGTACAAATAAGCAGCATAACCTCGATGGGAGGAATACTGCAGATCATACACTAAGTGTGTGCCATTACGTGACTTCTGACTTTGTTACCTCAGGATAGTGCGCCTCAGATGGAGAGGGTGTCGCATTTCTCCTAGTTAAACTTACTCTAGCCATCTTACTCAGAAATTCATAATCTAGCGATCTTGTGGTTTGACTCATCCGAATAGAGGAAGGCCCTAATGCCAACGTGCAAGTCCACCCACATCGCATATGAACTCGTAAGGGTAGCTGTGGGGATATTAAACCAACCCGCTCCCACTTAGATTTCCAAATTGAGAGTTTTTCCGGTTTAACATGCAATTAACTATCCATAAGTTATATGCAATCATAAAACCAAACATGCTTTAAAATCATGCATCTAAAATACGGCACAAAAATTAAAATAATAAATACGAGAAATAAATGCGAAAATTAAATTTTCAGACTATTATGGTTTTAATCGCTTCCATCTTCTGCCTTGATCTCGTGTCCCGCCATGTAACTCGATGGAAAAAGTCTTGAACTTCAAAAAAATGAAAACTGGAGGAAAAACGGGCCAAAACGCGCCTAAAATGGGCCGCGCACGCACAACGCGCACAAGGCGTGCCCCCCGCGCGTGCAGCCCACATGGGCTACGGGCGAGGCCCAGCAGCGATGCTGGCGGCGGCTCCCGCCGGCGAGTCATCGCCGATGTCGCCACTTTCCACCAATCCATCCTTCGCTTCTTCTACGTTATTTGGTCTTCTTGCAATTCGTTCTGGGTTTTCATGGGCTTCTATGAATTAACGATAATCCAAAACCCACGAATTCAAGTTGCCCACCATAACGCCTTCGATTACAAAAAATTAATTCTCCTACTACAAGGCTTTCTAGGAAAATTAAATAATCGAAAAATTACATAGAAAAAATCCTACTACAAATTTGATCTAATCCTACACGGCTTCCAGCATGTGGTTATACTATTACAAACATTCATAATAAAATCAAATCCGAACATGTCCCGGAGTTTAATTAAAACTCATACAAACGTAACCATAATAGTCGGGATTTCTTAACCACCTGTAAATAAAACCATGTAATAAATTGAACAAGTACAAAACCCAAAACCAGGCTCTGATACCAATTGAAAGATTATCTGCTCGGGCCTAGCCAGAAACTCACTTTTGTGCTATGCATTCCAGAATCGAAATCTCTAGCAAGGCCTAAACTCTAGCACAATTGCTATTCCAATCCTTGCTTGAAATAACATTACGCAGGATCTGGGTTTGCTCTTATTCGATTTACTACGCAACAAAAATTCTTAAGAAAAGCAGAAACATAAGAATTACCTATTGAAGTGTATACTCAGGTGATTCTCTTGTATGCCTCAAGACTTTGCTTGTATGTTGTGTGGGCAGTAATCTAACGAGCAATTTGATCAGCTAATCACCACAATCCACCTGCCAAAAAATTCCAACACCGCTGCACCTGGCACGTATAATTAATGCACCTCCCGGAGAGAGAGAAAGCTTCAGGAGTTGCTGCCAAATCTTGGAAAAAATTTGGCCAACTTGATAGCTTGAGAAATCTGATTTTTAGAGAGAGAATTTTCTCTCTCTAGGATTTTCTCTCTCCAAGTTTTCTTGTATTGAAAACTTATGAATTGTCTTTCTGAATTGTGTGTCTTGAATAGCTAATCCCTTGTCTATATATAGAGTTACAAAAGAGACCCCAAGTTGGTTTAGGATTGGTCTTCTTACTGGGTTTCTGTTTCCTTCAATCATGTTCCTGGACTGATACATGGATTCACTTATCCCAATCCAGTTCCTGCTTTGATTCACAACCAACTGGTACAGGGATTCACTTATCCTCAATCCAGTTCCTGGTATGATTCATAACCAACTGACACAATGATTAATTATTTAATTAATTAATTAAATCTACTTTTTCCAATAACCCAATACATAATTAATCTTACCACTAACGGATTAATTATGGCACTACCATCCTACACCAGAATTGCTTCCAGAATAACTTAATTAATTTATATTCATTATCTCCCCACATCAACGATATAGTGCTCGTTAATTTATTAATTTACTGATAAATTAATTAATTAACTTTTTTAATTCTGAGACTAATACCACTCGACCTTTTTACTATACCGGACATAAGTTCACCGGCCGGGTTTAGTATAATAAACATTACGAGCTCATCTCGGGAGCACCATCACCCCGGACGCACCGGTACATGGTTTCCTTTCGACAAGCAGCAGCACACCAAGTGCACCCAACCTACCTAGACTATTGGCCACAATTGACTTAACCCATTGCCAGATCAAAGTACACTATGTCTAATCCTCATGCCCGCTCGAGTCTAGGGATTAAGAGATAGAATACCAAGAATGATTTGTCTATTAAATCAGCACAAGACAAATCATTCCTAATGGTCAGGTTCAATACGCCCCGGGCATATCTATATGATTCAATCAGTTTAGACAAACCAATTATCCGAATCACATAATAACCTAAACCGACAGTTTGTCCAAAGCTGTCTAGGTTACGAACCTCATTTATATATTATTTCTTTTAACCAATGATGAGATCTACTGTGTCACACAAGACACCTCATCATCTAACTATATAATATAAGTGGACAAATAATGCACAACAAAACATAACCAAAACATTAATCGATATATTAACTGGGAAAAAGTACAACACAAGCATAGCTTATGTATTCAACTCCAACACATGCTCCTCCCCGCCTATGAGATACTCCATCCCACTTGTGGGGTGCTCTTCCTCGCATATGTGATACACCTGCCCACCAATCTCATACTCCGTCATCGCATAAGACTGCTCATCAATCAAATGGTGGGATGAGCTACCTCTCTACACTTTTTGCTTCCTATAGGAAGTAGTAGGACGCTGTCATGGGATTGTTTTCGCTACAACCTACAATGCATTTAATGAATTAAGCATTTAAATAAATATAATTATATGAATTATTGTAAAAATAGACAAATAATTTCAATAATAATTTAAATAGTTAAAAAATTTTAATTATTTAAAAACATTGTCCATTTGAACTGTGTCAAAAGCATGTGCGATTGGTGGCAAAACCCTTTCCTACAGATCTCCCGGCCGTTTAACAACGGGCGATCAGTAGTAAAACCCTTGGCCACCGATCCCCCATGCAATAAAAAAAGCCATTGGTGGCAAAGGATTTTGCCACCGATCGGCCATGAGAAACGTTCGGTGGGAAAAAAACCTTATTGTTTTGTCACTGAACGCCCATGCATGTGGATAATGGAATGAATGGTACTTTTAAATGATTTTTACCTAACCACGACTCAAGCCTTTTCCCATTCCATGATGCCTTCGTGGTTCATCTCCTCCACCTCCATATCATGCGCTCTTGCGTTTTTTTTTTTTTTTTTTTTTGAAGAGAAAAACTTGAAGAACGTTTTGAATGAAGATGGTTTATGGTGGAAATGGCACGCCTGCTGCTTTTTAAATGCAAAAAGGGGTTCACACGACAATTGTGAGCATTAGAACCCTGGTACGCGCGGCCCAATAAAGTGTCCATAGCAATAGGGACACACCCAGTTTGGGCTTACCATCCCTGGTTCGCGTGCTTAAGTCACACGTATCAGGGATGGTTGGCACGTCCAAAATGGGCGTGTGCCCCCATGGATTCTATGCATGTTTTGGGTATGTCGCCCATTGTGTAGTCATTTTTTTAGATTTTTATTTGGAAATTAGTTATTCTTCAATCAAGGAGCATTTTAGGAATTTCATAGTAATTTCTGAGCTACAAAGAGGAATCCAGATTTAGTAAATATAGTTGGACCCATGACAAAATTAAGGACCAAAAAGGTCAATGAAGCAATCACACTCAACATCGAAATATCCGCGGGTGGGAGTGCTTCTCGTACCATTCTATGTACCCCTCGGAGCATGCACCAGGAAACCCACCACTGGACAGCAAAATATCAGTTCATATGCTACTCCTAAAAGGGAATGCATCCTATACTATCAAGGGCAGAGTGGGGTCTAAAGATAGGGAAGTACTCATAGATCCAAGCCTGGGCTAATATGAGACAACCCGACATAGATCCTGCCACCTTTACTAGCAACACCCAACTGCCTGTAGAGATATGCTAAAGTCAGAAAACCCCATGAATGTTGTCCCACTTCCGCCAACTTGTTCCTAATCTACATGAGAGAATGGGGTCTAAACTTATTGGCACTTTTGTCCAGAAATAGACAAGCACCAACAGCAACCTACAACCATGTCTCTACATCCAAAACAGAGTCCTTATTATTCCCCGTATTCCTGCGTCGCGAGAACACATGCTCCAAAATAAGCCCACCACTCTCATACATCTTCCTCTACTGCTGATCCCTCTCAAATAGCTGAACCACATCTCTACAAAAACCCAGCATGACATCCAAATTATCATACAACCCTCTACTGGTATGCGGAGAATCTCCCAAACATCGTGTAATAGTATTACCATCTTACCAAAAGGTAAGTAAAATGTGTTGGTGTCGGGTTGCCACCGCTCTATGAAAGCACATATAAGGGGGCCATCTATGGAAAGAACATAGTCGAAGGCATGTGGCTCAAGCCGGTCGCATTCAATCTTGCTCGTCAATCTTTAGGCATCTCAGCAAACCAACTAAGTAACTTGCCACAAACCCCTGCCTTATTGTGGTACCTAAAGGGTTCCCTAAGTCGCTCTGCGGGTAGTCCATACCGTGACGCCACGTGACCCAACCAACTAGGTATGACTGACCCATCCACAGGGTCACTAATACAAGGCTGAGTCACCTCTCATACCTCCTCCTCAACTCTGGGACTCTTTTATTTTTTTCTAATTTCATAAAAATATTTTTATAAATAACGGCAACAAATCACATTAATTGTAATAATGCTTAAAAATTTCATAAATTACATAAACTTATAACTAGTAATCATCATATAATCAAATTACATAAATGAAGTAAATTTATTACTAATAAAATAAAAAATTGAAGCAAATTACATAAATCGCAAATAATTTATAATTAGTAAAAGCATTTAGTAAACTAATTAGAGAAGCAAATTAAATAAATCACATAAATAAACAGTAAATCATACATTACATGTATGAATTATAAAATTCTGATAAAAAATTAATTATAATTACTTATCGTTTTGAGTGTGTACCTTTAGCGTAAAATGTCCGTCCCCGCATCGTCGCCTATGAATAATGACCTCACTCTTCTCACCACCATCACCACAAGCACCTTCACTGCCACCACCGCCACCACCATCATCATCATCACCCTGCTCCTCTCGAGAGTGGTCCCCATGCTCCTCCCCGCCTATGAGATACTCCATCCCACCATTGAGATGCTCCTCCCCGCCTATGTGATACTCTTGCCCACCAATCTCATACTCTACCCCGCTAATGGGATACTCTTCCCTCGCATAAGGCTGTTCATCAATCAAATTGTGGGATGAGCTACCTCTCTGCTCTTTCTATTTCTTATAGGAAGCAATAAGACGCTGTCGCGGGATTGTTTCGCTGCAACCTACAAAATATTTAATGAATTGAGCATTTAAATAAATATAATTATATGCAATATTATAAAAATAGACAAATAATTTCAATAATAATTTAAATAATTAAAATTTTTAAATTATTTGAAGAAATTGTCCGTTTAAAATTTTTTCCACATTCGATTGGTGGAAAAATCCTTTGCAACGGGCGATCGGTGGCAAAAAAAATTTATCACCGATCGCACATGTTTACCACCGAACGCATATGCGATCGGTGGCAAAACCATTTGCACTGATTGCCCGTCCGTTCAACAACGGGCGATCGGTGGCAAAACCTTTGGCCACTGATCACCTGTGTGATCAAAAAAGGCGTTCGGTGGCAAAAAAAAACCCTTAGGGTTTTGCCACCGAACGCCCGTGCGTATGGGTAATGGAATGCACCGAAATTTTAAACAAACCTGACCATGACTTAAGCCTTTTCCCATTCCATGGCGCCTTCATTGTTCATCTCCTCCACCATCTATATCGTGCATTCTTGCACTCTTTTTTGAAGAGAAAAAGTTGATGAAATTTTTGAATGAAGATGGTTTATGGTGGAAATGGTATGTTTGCTGCCTTTTTAATGCAAAAAGGGGCCCACACGCTCATTCTGAGTGTAAGAAAGCTTCCGCAGCAATAGGGACACGCCTAGTTTGGGTGTGTCGTCCCTGGTTCGCGTGCTTAAGTTACGCGTACTAAGGATGGTTGGCATGCCCGAAATGGGCGTGTCCATGGATTCCATGCAATTTTCGGGTGTGTCGCCCATTGTGTAGTCGCTTTTTTTTAGATTTTTTATTTGGAAAATAGTTACTCTTCATTTTAGGGGCATTTTAGAAATTTTACAATAGTTTTTGAGTTACAAACATTAATTTTGAGCTACAAATAAGAATCTAGATTTAGTAAATATAGTTGGACCCATGAAAAAATTAAGGAGAAAAAAGTCAATAAAACAATCACACTTATCATCGAAAAAGCCCTTAACGAAATCCAAATTTAAGTCTCTCGTAAAAGTCAAAAAATTAATTTCTCCATCCTAAATAAAGATGAGCTTGCACAAAATGAGAACCCAAAGGCAAGCTGAATTGCTATTTGTATAACAAATTTACTATTTGTATAAAAAAAAAAGTCCAAAATGACCTTGGTATGAAAAACAGACCAATTTCAGATTAAATTTGTGGTAAAAACGCTGCGTATTGCAATATTTAAGGGCGAAAAATGTAAAATTTATACGAAAATAAACCCAAATAACGCTAAAATATCACGTTAGTATGCAATTAAAACGTCAAAATGCAGCGTTTAAAGTAGAGGACAATGTTAAACCGCAGCGAAAGGAAGCTTAAAACAACGCTAAAACGTAGCGATTCTAAGAGAACTAAAACGCTAAAGTGTAGCGTTGAAGAAGACCTCGCTCGTTAAAATAGAGCGTTAGAGATATTTCTGCTTAAAAAAAAGAAACGAACCCAGCAACGCTGCACAATCCATATTTGGGGTAATTCAAACGCAGGAGTTCATACAAAATCCCAAAACATTAAATCTATTTCCCAAATTCAGTAGAAATCAGCGAAATTGACGGGGGTGGTGCTGAATCTTCGAGAGTTCATGGTGCGGGCAAAGGTCCACTCTACATTCGGGTAAAAATTCATTCAAAATTTTAATCATTTTTCAAATTGATTTTGCATATTCTGTTAGAAGGATTTGGTGTGTTCTAAACGCTGCTGTTCAGTGTTTAATTAGGGTAGAAATGCTTGTTTGTGCTGTAATTGCATGAAAAATGCTAGGTTGATGCGTTTGGGTAGTTCTGAAACGCTGGTTTGTAGCGTTGGAATGGTGAAAAAACGGTGGTCGGACGCGTTTTCCGTCACCTTAACCGCTGATCGGGGGCGTTTCTGATGAAGTAAAACGCTGTCGATCAGTGTTTGACTCCAAGTCAAACGCTGATCGGCAGCGTTTGACTCTTGGTCAAACGCAAAGTTGTAGCGTTTGACCGTTGGTCAAACGCTACAAATTAATGTTATATATTTATTTTTAATATTTATTTAATATAAAATGTTTGTGTATTAATATATGTCAATTACATTTTTTCAGGGTGGTGGTAAGGTAAAACCGCGTGTTCCTCCTCCCCCTGTTAAGGAGAGACAGCGGCCCACAGCTTCTGCCAGAAGGCAGAAGGTTCCAGTGAGGAGACCTCGAGGTGGAGTTGAGAGTGGAGTTGGAGTAGGGGGTAAAGGTGGCAGGAGAGGCAGGGGTGGCGGGAGAGTTGCAGGTGGAGGCGAGTCATCATTCCATTTGAGGGACGAGGACGATGACTCGTTGAGCGATGGGGCTACACAGTCGGAGGATGAGGAGGTTCATGATGAGCATCCTAGGGATGACCATCATCATCATGATAAGGAGGATGTGCAGCAGCAGCGAGTGGATCGTTCTGCAGGTACTCGTTACAGTACAATAAATTTAGATGTTAATTTTATTTATTTACTTAATTAATAATGTCGTTATTTAATTGATTTATGGGTCTAAATTATGAATTATGAGTTAAATTATTTGTTAATTTGTTTAGTTAGTTAAATTATCTATTATTTGTGTATAACATTTATTAATTATGTAGTTATTAAATTATGATTTACTTGTTAATTTATCTGTTAATATGTTTATTTAGTGAAATTATGTTATATTCGTTTATATATGTTATTAATTATGAAGTTATTTAATTTATGAAGTATTAGTTTATTTATTTGTTAATTTGTCTAATTAGTTAAATTTTGTTATATTTGTTTATATATGTTATTAATAATTTGTTTGACTTTTTTTGTTTATTTATTGTGTAAATTGTTTAAATATTTATGAATGTTTTATTTATTTTATAACTTGTGTACTTAGTAAAGTATGTTTTATTTGTTTAATTAGTTAATTAGTTAAATTAATTATATATGATATTTGATAAATATAGCGATTCCTAAAAAGCGCAAGAAGGATGACAAGAGCTGGTTAGTTATCGGACCAGTCGATGGTGGGCCGATCGATGCGACAGTTATTCCTAGTTTTTTAGGACACGTAGTATCGAGGTTTAGGGAGAAGGGTGGTAGAGCCCCTATTAGGTGTCATAATAGGGGTAGTATGTACGATTCCCTAGTTAGTTGGGTGTGTGGTATGTCACCCTTAGGCACTAAGATTCTTAGTCAGACAGGGCTTGGATATATTCCCAGCATTCTGTTTAGACATATAGACGCGCCCCTCATATGTGCATTTTTGGAGCGGTGGAAGCCGGACACCAATACCTTTCATTTACCCTTCGGCGAGATGACGATACTGCTCCACGACGTGTGGGCGATTTTGAGGATACCGGTAGAGGGTAGTTTGATTTCCTCAGACAGCGGATACTGCTACCGTTCTTGCGTACAGTAGAGATTTGCTCGAGATACCTCCAGATCAGCATATCGATAAGGAGTTATACGAGAATGGGGCATTCTCGACTGAGCGGGTGATAGATCTGTGTAGGCGTCGACCGCGGCCCGACTCGGACGTTACTGCATTTTTATGGGCTACTATTGGGACCTGTCTGTTTACAGACAAGAGTTCCAATAAGTTCATGTCAGGCCCTGTTTTGGAGCTGAGGGGAGGGATGGCTCAGGTAGGGCAGCATGCGTGGGGCACAGCGACGCTAGCGTACCTATATAGACATTTAGGTGTTGCTAGTCATCATGGCACGTCGAGCGTTACTGGTTGTTTGACGTTGCTACATGCCTGGATCTACGAGCATTTTCCATCTTTTACGAGTAATGCCAAGCCTCTGCCAGCGCACCCTGATCGACCGCGGGCGAGCAGGTGGACCATCGACGCCCCCCGCAACAAGGATGACAGACTGGCCAGTTTCCGAGAGGCGCTGGATGCCTTGACGCCGGACGATGTAAGTAAATAAATATCGTACCTTAAATAAATATATATATATTTTTAGTGAAATTAGGAAATTTATTTGTAATGATATGGTTTATAGGTTATATGGATGCCTTATGGGCGCGATGTTGTCACCAGTATTGTGGGCTGATTGCGTACCGGGAGGACATAGAGCCGTATATGCCGGATAGGTGTGCTCGCCAGCTCGGATACGTGCAGTGGATCCCTAGAGCGTTCATTCCGGCCACGGAGGGTACATATAGGGGGTACGTGGGGACTGGGTATGTCGTGCACCACCCACGCGCTTATGCGGAGTCTGACTGGGACGCATACAAGTCGACCGGTGCCATATATTTTATGCACCGGGCACAGACCGGCCATGGCGTGAGTTACAGTGTGTGCGCTGATGACTACCTAGGCTGGTACGTACCCCACTCGCATCCGTACGTCATTGGGCCCCCACCGGATGAGACACAGCCAGTTGTACCACGCCGGTCAGCCTCGGAATATGTAAGTAGTTTTTACAAATTTCAAATATATTTTATTATGATGTGCAAAAGTAAAATTTGATATCATTGTGTATATTTATTTTTGTAGTGGGTTGGTGATATGCTCGGCATGCATCGACAGTTGCTGGATCAGTTGCGCGATCGAGCACCCGACCTGTATGTAGAGTATTCTGTTCGGATGGCCGAGTTCGAGGATTGATTTGACCGCGCAGATTGAGGGGTGTTTGTATTTTGTATATGTATTACATTTTATTGTATACATTTGTTTATTTATATTGTATGCAAAATATGTATATCATTTTAGTATTCACTTGTTTATTTATATTGTATTTCAACTATTTATTATATTTTGTATACATTTGTGTTGTTATATTTAGTATAAATCCATCTTGTAGTTCACAATTTCAAACAACATTCGAATAATAGAACTAGATTATAGCAATTAACAATAATCGAATAGCAACCGTAGTTTATAACTTCAAACAATATGTACATAAAGTATCACATTAAACTCAAACTGCTATGCATCACGCCGATTTAACCACAAAGTAAACCTCATTCTCAAACTATGAGGCCAGGTTCCGACGGTTGCTTCATTGCAGTGATCTCTCCAAACAGTGTGCAATGGTGGAAGATGACAATCATCACGAACATCTACACGGACGTAATGATTACCGTGCACGTGAGCAATTGCTATCTGTCTCTCAGGACGTGAATCGTCCTCTCCAGCATCCAAAGGTAATATGGTATAATTCGCCATTGGCTCCGAACGGCTGAGGTGAAGTACCACGGCATTAGCATGCGTGGCAAGTGGGTACAAGTCCGTGGGTGTGACCATCCAGTAGGCATCAGAACAACTTCTACCTTGATAACGTAAACGCCGGAGCACGGCACCCAAATGATCACCATCAGCAGGTCTCGCCTCCAAAACTCCAAACAAACCTGCATACCTTTGTGCATCACGACCGATCTCTCCAACAAGCGCTCTACGTGACAATTTCCAATTGTGTTGGCCGCCTAAAAGATAACTAGCAATCACTCTGAACCCACAATTTCCGTCTTCAAAGACATCCGACCATCCAGTACAGTAAGGCCAAAAAAACAATGGTACGCATGGAACATCTTGTCCAAATCCTAACGTGTTAAATAAATTAGAATGAACATAATTGAACAAATTTTGTAAAGAAATTACACGTGGTCCACTATGTCGCTCTCTCGCGTCCACTCCTCTCGCGCATAACTGAATAGTGCAGTCTGCTCGACGGTCGCCCCCTATGAGTACTCTCAACCGATGGCTCAGCTGCACTAGACCTATCAGGGTGCATCTCTTCTACATACGCCATATTAAGTAGACGAGCCAAGAATGACGGACTTGTGTTAACTGCAGGAATGACTTCCTCATTGAAAAACCTTTAAGAAATAATATTTTCAATCAGAATCTTATATTAAAAATATAAAAAATAAAAAAATTTTAGTATTACTAAAAAACATAAGTAAAAGTACCTGATGTCCTCATTCAAAGTATTGGAATCCCTTTCAGATTGTACAATAGTCAATCTCTGCCAGAACTCGTGGACTAATGGGAGCAATTGATATGCAGTCGATTCCTGTGCCTTGTATATATCACAGGCACAAGGAATCCCAAGTGTCACCTTGCACATGCATCCACACCTATCGATCACTTCGCCTGCCAACCTATCCTTTTTTTCAACTTGTTTGCTAACCAAATTCAGACAGTGATGGGACACATATTTGTTCAAGTAACAGTATGGAAACCCCATCATACTAGTTTGTGTCGTGGCAGTAGAAGACTCGAGCGACCCACTGTTATTTTTTCACGTACAAGTTAAAAAATTATAATAAAAATTATATTAAAATTATGAGATTAAATAAATAATCGAATACAGTTATTGAACTTACGCGATGTGAGGGAACAGATGCGTGAGATGGGAGTCAATCTTCATGAACAACGTGTCAAGAGAATTGGTGGAAGAATGAAGCCAATCTTTCAATGCAGCATGGGAAGCCTCAACCCTGTTAGTTGCAGTATTCCCAAAGTGTTGAAATGTATCCGTCCAGGCCCGACAGAATTTCTCCTTATGAATGAACCATGTCCCCTCCAAATAATCAACAACTGCAGGCTCAATCATAGAGTATTTAACCTTGAATTGCTGCAATAGGAGGTTAAACCTTTCAACTGTGAGAGCCATGATAATTTTCTTCCACCAATTAGTGTATATATCAGTAGCCGTGTCCAAATTTCTCCGACCAACATTTTTTTCCAACCAAATATCAACATCACGCTCAATATGCCACCAACATAACAAGTGATTGCAAAATGGAAAGTGATCCTTAATAGGCTGCAATAAACCCAACTCCCTATCTGAGACAACAACACTTGGTTCCACATTACTAGGCAACAATTCCCTCAAGTTACTCATTACCCAATCATATGTTTCTTTTGTCTCATTCTTAACAATGGCAAAAGCAATATTGAAGTTCTTATTGGTAGGAGTCATACCGATCATCTCAACGACGGGCATTTTGTACTTGTTGGTCTTGTAGGTTGAATCAACCACTACAACCCAATACCACCCGTTGAACATCTGAATTGATGTAGGATGAGCAATGAATGCATGTGTGATTGCATTAGTGGCCTCATCAGTGATAATCTGAACATAATATTTCTTCTCGCGAGCCAAATGCAAAAATTGCTGCCCAATATTCCTACCATCCAATCCATCTTTCTTCATCTCTTCTTTCAAATTGTAAAACTGCCTTATCTGTACATTGTCTTCGGGAAACTGTTGATGAATAGCTTCCCAAACGCTTTTTGGTCTCACATTGAAGGAAAGCATGCGTTTAGCCTCAGCCTTTGACTCTTTCAAGAAATGGCTCAGCTGCCTGTGCCCATATGGATGCCTTATACCTACAAAAATTAATAATACTAATATAAGTAAATGCTAAATATAAAAAAAAATTAATATAACATATTCACTAACGAAACGTATTCATACCAGGATGATTATGTGTGGACATTTCCCCTGGCGTAACAAGCACACTGTAACGCTCATTAACAACCTTCTTGACAGTCAACTTGAATGGACATTTACATCCGCACCTTTTCGTGTTCAACCGTATGGTGGGGAGAGGCTCCTTCAATGGATCATTCCATCGACCGCACCTAAAATAATACGTTGAGCCACTTCCGCCTTGCTTCGAAAGCACGAACTTCAGGCTATTAGCTATAGGAAAGCAAAACGTAAATGCATCGTCCACACTTCCAAAATCCCTATCTATCCTAAAATATTCACTTAGATCTGCCCCAATATCTTGTTCCTCACCCCCCCTCGTCATCCTCATTATCCTCTTCCTGCTCATAATCATCATGTGAAGTCATATTCGAATCATCATCCTGTATATTCAAAATGCAAATTCATATTGTTAAAAACGCTATAAATTACACAATAGGACTATTAAAAGCGCATCAACTTGAACATACAGTATATAAAAAATGCTTCGCTTTCCATATAATATAGTAAAAAAATGCTACAAAATTCAACTGAACACTATCACAAACGCTACACATTTGCTAAATAGCATACTAAAAAACGATACACATTTGCTAAAAACATATAAAAAACGCTACACATTTTACATAGATCATATAAAAAACGCTGCACTTTAAATATGTAATCTTAAAAAACGCAACATATTTCACAAAATATGCATAAAAAATGCCACAATTTTCATGACTTGTACATAAAAAACGCTACACTTTACAAAAAAATTACATTACAAACGCTACGAATTTCACATAAATACACTAAATTTCGCTACAATTTTCGTAAATATACTGCATAAAACGCCATCATTTGACGTTTTGTTCATAAGAAAACGCAATGTTTTGGCGTTTTTGTTTGGTGCCGACATGCAAAAAAATATACATAGCGGGTAGAAAAATTACCATTTCGTGATGAATGTTAATCGAATTTTGTAGATTACGAAAGCCAAATGGTATGGTTCGACGAAGCTTTCTTTTGATTGGCGATTTGAATTTGTTGTCAATATTTGTGAGGGAACCTTTTGTAAAGAGAATTTACAAAGGTTTTGGTATGAATTTACAAAGGTTCTTGCTATTTGGTATGCCCTTATTAGTTCGGTTCGTTTTTTTACCAGGAAGCGTCTTAAACGCTACAGTTTAACGAGCGAGCTATGTTTTAACACTACACTTTAGCGTTTTGGTTTCCTTGAAACGCTACCTTTTAGCGTTGCATTTGCCTTTTCTTCGCTGCGTTTTAGAGTTTAAATATATTGTAAACGCTTCAGTTTAACGTTTTTACCCAATTTTAACGTGATGGTTTAGCATTTTTTTGCGTTAGTACTCATACCTATTTACGTTTTTGCCCCTTCATTTTCGCAATACGCAACGTTTTTTACCCAAAAAATTGCTCTTTATTTCCTATCAGGGGTACTTTGGACATTTTTTGTTATACAAATAGTAATTTTGTTATACAAATAGTAAATCCCAAAGGCAAGTCTATAATGGATCCAAAAAGGCTGAAAGATGATTTCGACCCAATTCTCCTTCCGAGTTGGCGCCAATTTTATGTTTCCTCCTTCCGATGGGATTGTTTGTTTTAGTACTTTGTAGGAGGAGATTTTTTTAAACTTGTCCTAATTTAAATAGGACAATTGGAGTTTTTTATTTGTAGATTAGGATTGTATTTTCTTTAACTAATAATTGTGTAACAACCCAATGAATTGCCCGAACCTATAAGATCCAATATTAGTAGGAATATGTTGGAGCATAATTAACAGATTAGCTTTCGCTTTTTCATTAGTATTAAATTTTTGATTCTTTTCTTTTTAAAATAGGAAGAGATGAACACCGAGGCCTATTTCTTGGACCCTTGGCGGCTACTGTATGTTCTGATTAGTTATTAATGAATTTAGAATATTTGAAACTTTTCTCTACTCAAAATTAGCTTTCAGGTTTTGTCCCAAAATAATAACATTTGTTCTTATTAAGGGAAGGTTGATAGGTTGGCATTTAGTTCAATCCAATTACCTATTTGACTAACAAGATTTATTTTGTGAGGTGCAATTTACATACTTGTGTTTTAGAAGCATTCTATTTGTCCCCCCTTATGAGCATAATTTGTGTTATTTCACTCTCCAATTAAACCACTAGAAAAGTCCTTCACTTTCACCCATGTATGCCGTCGCACATACATAGACTCCATAACTAAAGAGCAACCCAAACAAATATGATTTTAGCATTCAATATTTATTGTATTAGTTAAATCAATTCTCTTCACCTCATCATTCAAACTATATTTGTATATACGTACTAAAAACAAAATACATAACGTATCACAAATATAAAATTTTTAATATCAGCACCATAGTTGTGTTGATATAACTAAAAATAGTAAGAAGCATATTTTGCCATGTTTTCCTACTCTTTTTCTCTAAAACCTGCTTATGTACTCCCAGAAAAAGGCTGAATAGCATCGGGATCATGGCAAGTTGGGAACCGAGAAGGCAGCGTCAAACCACGGAATTCATATGTAATGACCATGCCTGGAAATAACATTTTGTTTTACATATCCATATAGGAAAATATTGTGCTCAATTTAGATAGTTAGGAACAGAATATGGTGGTAAAAAAGTTTATATGTATTATCATGTTCAAGTGTTACAAATTACATGGTTCACGAATGAAACCCTTTTCTTCCCTTGAATCTCCTCTTTATCAGAATTTAATCAAATCACAACAGAAAAACCAATGAGCTCTGGGTTCTGGGTACAACTTACAAGGACTTTAGGGTCAGTGTAATACCTTGGATTAATCATAAAAGTGTTGTTGAAACAGATATACAGTCAAGAGGCATCACTGGTTGAGGTGCCTTTTACCCTTGAGGACTGGAAAAACTCAACTCATATCTCTGCCCAGAAAAACCCAGATGTTTCGCTTTTGGTTGTGTGCGTACCATAGTGCCTTCGGCTATCACTTTGGTGTAGCAACTACTGGTTCCTGCTCAGTTTTTCTCATTTCTGGCTCTGGAAGACTTTTGAGTACCTGCAACTTCATTTGTTAGCAGGATCCAAGTGAAGAAACAAAAGTAGAATGGAAAGGTATTATAATCATCATCCAATTACCTGATACAGGTACCAAGAGACAAAAGCATCTGTTGCTGCATAATTTAGTTGTTCCTTTGATAAAGGATTAACCTCCCAATTTCCAAGCCTAATGTTATTGGGTTTAGGCAGCTGTGCAATCAATTAACAAACTTCTTATTAACTTGTATATCATTCGGAAGCATCCAAGATGCAATGCTTTCAAGTTTGAATAGCTCAGTTAGGGAAAATGTGACCATCCAAATCAACTTCACCCAAAAAAATTGTATATAATTCATTAAATCAAACATTTCTACAGGCATGCTCAATTCCAAATCTCATTTAGCTTTCCTTGGAAACCCTGGCAACCCTCATGAAGCTGTGTTTGCAACTTTGCATTAAGAAACTAATATTTTTTTAGATAAGAGAGCTGAAAAAACTAACAATAAGTAACATTGATTACAGGCAAGATAAGGCAATCACTTGTTAAATCTTTTCACATGGATGACAAATCAACAACTTCACAATAGATGATGTATATGTTGGCTCAAAATTGTAGTCATGTAAGCCGCCATGCTGCATGTTAATGAGTCAGCAATGAAACTGCTGTATCTCTAAACATCAAGGCATTAAACTTGACTTCAGCCTCGATTACAGAGAAGAATATAGAAGATTAGCAACTTTCCAGTTTGAAGAAACTGAAACCTTTGCAATAAATAGCATTGGAAATTTACGCATCAAAATTCAACGGCTCTCACTTTTTACTGGGAACGAATTGAGAAATGAATTCAACATCTATGTGATTGACATAGTCTAAACTTCAAAGAATGAGACTTGAAATCATAATCAACTCTTTGCCACACCAACAAGCAAACGGAGCTTGTATTCTTTTATTTGACATCATGCTGGAACTAGCAAGAACAGTAAATCCTAACATCCTATAAGAATGCTACTGAGTTAGTTCAGTGAGATGGCTGAAGACAAACTATTTTCTGGGTAGATGGAATCAACTCATCCACCATGCAGGCTACTTTTCCAATCATATATTACGAATTCCTCTGTCATTCACACTCAGTATAATTCACTGAATCATTCAGTTTTAGCTCTCTAGAGAACTAAAAGTAACTTAGAACTTGTATATGCAAAGATCACAATGAATGAGTCAAAAGGAAAAAGGAGAAGCAGTAATGTCAGAGCCATTAACACAGAAACCACAGTATCTTGCAACAAATAAAGGGCCCCAAAGTACCTGTTTACAGATTAGCATTTCAGTTAATGATGAAAGACTCCAGCTTTTGCACTCTCCTCCAAGCTTCTGATTGGCTAAACCAGACAAATCTTCCACATCTTTTATTGACACATTATGATCAAACAAAAATTTACGTGCATCTTTGGCAATGCATACACCCACCTAAAAAGGCATTCTGAGCATATTAACTAACTCCAAATTTATAGAAAGAGTTTCTCCTTGGCTTAAAGAGATGCTGTGAAACAATAAAATTGCTAACCTTCAGTGAAGTTGGATTTTGAAGAAGATGGTGTAGATTTTGAGGAATTCCAGAATGATATATATGCATCACGTAGCAGACATTGTTGTCCCCACAGATTTGAAGAACTGCAGACTTACCAGGAGCAACTCCTGCATGGATTACCAATCCTTCCAGTAAAGCATTTTTTAAAAAACATTGTGAAGCACATTTATTAGTATTGAGCAAAAAGTGGAGAACTAAAGACGACAACACTAAACAAGGGCTAGGTGGAAATAAGCAGAGAAGCATCAGATGAACATCAGACACACACACACACAGAGGAGTTGTTCCTGGGAAGTCTGCAGTTCTGCAAATCTGTGGGGACAACAATGTTTGCTGTGTGATACATATATATCATTCTGGAATTCCTCAAAATCTACACCGTCTTCTTGAAAATCCAACTTCACTGAAGGTATTGTTTCACAGAATCTCTTTAAGCCAAGGAGAAACTCTTTCTATAAACTTGGAGTTAGTTAATATGCACAGAATGCCTTTTTAGGTGGGTGCATCCATTGCCAAAGATGCAAGTAAATTTTTCTTTGATCATGATGTGTCAGTAAAAGATGTGGAAGATTTGTCTGGTTTAGCCAATCAGAGACACACAAATATATAACCATGCATCAACGAATTCAGCGATATGTTACAGTTTCTTATTAGTTAATGGCCAACTCTATGTATACCTCTATCTGTCAGTTACCATGATTATGCAAAAATGGTCATACGAAGTTTCTCTGATGATACATTAACAGATGCACCGGGTGAATGTTCTTATGTGGTGCTAAGCAGTTCATAACTATCAGTTTGTGGCATTAGGCTTTCTTCAGAAAGAAGAATATTGCATAAAACACACTCAAATAATTTGCCAATGCTGGATCAACACACAATATGATCACAATTTGCCTAATGCCAAGATATAGCTATTGCAAATGTACATGCTATGAGAAAAGCACTTTTAAATATAAAAGTGGAGGAATACCCACCTCTGCTGAAAGTTGGTCTCCATTCTATGTCAAATCCAAGAACGGCTTGCCCTTCAGTTCTTCTCTTAGCTTCAACAAAATTCAGGAGTTCTTCTGCTGATTTTTCCACCTCATCAAAGCTCCTACTGTATACAATTCGACCCCTGAACACTATTTCGGGATACCTCATCGTTGGGGTACCTAACAACACAGCCAAAAATATTAATTCCAGAAAAGGAAAAATTATTTATGATCTTACTACAGATTTTGCGAACAGTTACATCCAACAAACAAATAGCTTTAAGGGTCAATCAAAAACAGCTTGTTAAAACCCAGTTACGCAGTCTGAAACCTTTAAAAGTGATCATTAAGTACTAATATTTGCATTCTAGCTCAATAATTTGCTATTCCAGCTTACAACAACAAGTAACAATGAAACTAAAGCATCGAATTCCATCAAAGAAGAACATTTACAGCAGAGAGTAGAACCATTGATGCAGAGATTAAAATAGAATAAGTTTCATTATTCGTTTGTCTAGTTAAATGGCACCACAAGGGACACTTAACTGACGAACCCAACACCAAGGTACCAGTAGTAATGCAGAAGGTGCTATGCTGTTAATCCAGGTATCATCAAGAATTTACAATCTAAGAAACGAAATGAGGAAAAAAAAACAATCAACAAACGAACCTCGGCAACCAGAATTCCGAAGGCAAGAATTGGAACTGTTTTGTTGGAAAACGAAGAGAGAGTCGGGCAACCGCCGGCGAGAATTTTTATCCGAAGGGCCATTTGAATCATGACCTGGTAACTGACGTTTCGCGGAAGAGGTGGCGGATTGGAAAACAGCGTCGATGGCTGCTAGTTCTTGGTCAGTAAAAGGGCGTTCCAAATCTTGGTCTTCTTCTGATACTACTGAGGTGACATCGGATGACATAATTGAGCGTTGGATTTTGTTGGATTGTGTTGGATTTGCGGTTCGTTCGGTTTCGTACGTTTGTACGTTGGGCCAATGTTTTCAGATCCTGGATTGATATTGGTCGCCCTAACAATTGAGGAAAAAAAATCTAATTCTCCATCTGTCTACAAATAATTTTTGGGATTTTGCTTTGGAATTAATTGTGATTTTACAATTACCAGTATAAATTTTCAAATTAATGTCATTTTATCCTTCCTCAAAACTGGTGAGAAAATTTAATTTTACACACCAACTACTTTTTACTTCGTTAAAGAGAATGTTATTAAATTTTCTTTTCCCTAATCACTTGATTTATTACATTTTCCCTTAAAAAAATTTCTTCCCACTTTACTTTCATGGTTTTACATATGTAAATTTAAACTCTACACCTTTCATCTCACTGTGAGTAAAACTCTTCTACTCTTCTACACCCTTCCATCCATCTTGTTCCGTCCATCTTATTCTGTACACTATTGGATGATGGTGAGGAGGTTGAAAAATCCAAAACTCCTTTAGCTTTTGATTTAAACAAGTCTGTAGAGCATGATTTTGATCTCAGCAAATTCCCGGAGGATGAAGGTGATGAAATTGAAGACAAAGAGTTTAGGGGAATCATTAGAGAGATGTTAAAGATTTATTTTCCTAAATATTATTAAGTAGATGTTATATGGAAGGATTCGTTGCTATTTTGGTGATTTTGTTGAAAATTAAAATTTTTTATTTTTATCTCTTTCATACTGCATCATTTTTTTTTTTTACTGATTTTTGCTTATTACTCATTGTTAAAACACTTTACACTAGTAATTGGTTAATTAGTTAATAAAATATTAGCAAATTAATATATTTTTTATTTTTTATTTATTTCAACTGGGTAAGATCAAATAAATAAATTGGATTTTACGTGATAACCATTGACCAAATATACTTTATTTGTATTTATCAAAAAATAAAAAGTTAAAAAGATTTGAAAAACAAACAGCAGGCTCGAACAATTGAAGAGGGAGTCATTGACCAAATTCATGAGAATTAAAAAAAAAACAGCACACACAAATGTTACCAAATTAAGGTACATAGTACAAAATTGATAACCCAATACTAACTAAATTAAATATTATTCTATAATATCATTTAAAAAATTTAAAATTTCTTGTACTAGTAGAGGATCACATTTCAATTGAAGAGGAAACCTACCTTGCCTTTCTAATTGAGCTTTCTTAATGTGTACCAGCCTCCTTTGATCTTCATAACTTCAATCGCGTGATTATAATGTCGAAAAAAGTCCTGTTAATTTTGATTGATGGATAATTTTCATATGCTTTCACCACCGCGCTAATACGCTCATCAACTGTTCTAGTTGATTCTGTATCTTTTATCGACTGAATGACATTAAAAAATCCAAGATCCAAGACATTTAATTATGGAGAGGTTGGCGGTTGATGCATCAAACGAACATCGAGTCCAAGTTGCCTAGCAGCTTGAACAAATTCAACATCATTTTGGGCAATGTGAGGCTTGGCGTTGTCTTGCTGTTTAAAGATTGTAAGTCCCAAATCCTCTCTTGACCACTTTTCCACTATAGCTAGTAGAAGCTTCTCGATAAAAAATGACCTTGTAGTCTCCCTGGTCACAGAGGTTATTGGCTTGGTTTCTAATGTTCATGCAACTCTATTAGCACTTGTCCTTCTAGCAGGCTATTCGGTAACAAAGGGGAAGACACCAAGTTTACCAGAAAAAGTTTCCTTACCATCGGAATCAAATCTTGGCCTAGCTAAAACTACTAAAAATATAACATTTTCAATGAAATTTTTACTTTTACAAGTGCGATGTGAATCTTCTTCATCGAGTAGTAAATAATAATTGGTAGTTTTCTTGGTCAAAAAAACCATTTCTCATCTATGTGGATAATGTTGTATATGAAGGAAAAATAGAACAAGCCCGGGCTAAATCGAAAATCTCACTTTCGTGCAATGCATTCCAGAATCGGAAACATTCGACAAAGCTCAGGCTCAAGTTCATTTTCCCCTGAACGGATCTAGGCTTATACTTATTTAATTTATTAAATTGACAAACAACGCACAAAGAATCAACCTTTAATTAAAAGCGGAAAACATAAAGGTTATACCTTTGAAGCGAAGTCTAACGCAATAAGAAAAACCAAATCTTTGCTTGCGATTACCACTGAAATCCGAAAGATAACTCCAAGAAACTTCGAATATTGCGTGGGCAATAATCTATAGAAGTGTGCTACCAAAGCCCATGAAAACCCACAAAGAAAATCCCTCAAATAAAGCAAAAACTGCTCGAAATCTGATCAAATCAGCCCACTAAAAACTGCTGCTGCCCAGCGGATTTCACCCAGCCCCGCCACAATAAAAATCCAAAATAAACAGCCTTAAAGACTTGATCTTTGTCCACGATCTGCACAAGATCATCCACGGATCACCAAGAGAGATCGACGTGAACAATCCTGGATCAAGCACGCCAAAAACCAGCCCAAAAACTGCTGGAAATAACCTAATCTGCAGCGGCGTGAAATCAATCCCAGCGGACTTCAAAAACCGGCCAGCAGTCTAAAGATTTGATCTTCGAGCTTTGTTTCAATTCGAGAAGTGAGAATCTACGTTCGTTTTTGAAAGAAAACCCAAAAGGAAGAGAGTCTCTCTCTAGAACTTTCTCACTCAAGAAGCAAGACAAATGTCTTACAAGATTTTCTTAAGTTTCTTTGGCCTTAAGCTTTCTATTTCTAGGGAGCTCTTAAGGAGACCTAGTGGCCTTTTGAGTTGGGTCTTTTAATTTGACTTTCGTTGACCGCTTAGTCTTTCCTAGAATAATCAACTCCAATCGACCCATTTGAATTAATTTCTTAACCCACTTCGTTAATTTAATTTAATCGAACCCTTAGGATTAATTAATTCAAATAGAATTAATTTCTTAATCCACTTTGTCAATTAAATATTAATTAAACCTTTAGGATTAATTAATTCACTTTGTCGATTAGTCAAATACATAATTAGTCGTACCACTATCAGACTAACTATGGAACTACCGCTCAAAAATGACTTTACATCGCGCCACTATATTTTCTTCTGTCTCCCCACATCAAAGATCTAGTGCTCGTCGGTTTATCAATTTACTGACAAACTAATTTACCGACTTCTTGGTATCTGAGATTAGTACCACTCGACCTTCTTATTATACCGAACGTAAAGTCCACTGGCCAGTTTTAGTACAATAAACCTTACGATCTCATCTCGGGAGCACCATCAACCCAGCAAACCGGTACGTGGATTCCTCCGACTAGCAACGGCACGTAAGAAGCTAAACACCGCATACCCAACCTATCGAGGTATAGGCCTCAATTGACCGTACTCTTTGGCACATCAAAGCATACAATATCTAACTCTCACACCCGTCCCAATCTCGGGATTGAGAGACTGAATAATATGACGGAATTGACTACGCCGATCAGTACAAGTCAATTCTATCCAAACTGGTAGTGCTCAATATGCCCCAGGCATATCCGTGTGATTTAATTAGTTTAGTTAAACTAATTTCAAAACCACACGATAACCTATACCGATAGTATGTTCAGACTATCTCAGTTACGAGTATACTTTGTATATATCAATACTTTGACCAATAATGGTATCTACTGTGTCTTTCCACACCCCTTTATCTAGTTCTATGATATAATTGAATAATTTAATACTGAAACAAAATGATATGTCATCTGCGGATATTAGTTTTTTATACGACCATAGCTTTTCTGTATTCAAAACTAACAATCTCCCACTAATACTCAAAGCTATGCTAATAAGTACAAAAACTATCCAACCCGCAATTACACTGTTATTATAATGAAATCTACAGAATACCTTTAAGCTCACTCACATGGCTCTCTCAAGAATCTGACTCCCATGCCCTCCACATGTCTTTCAAAGACCTTTGGGGTCAATGGCTTTGTGAAAGGATCTGCAAGGTTGTTATCTGATGCTATATTGGCCACGGTCAAGTCTCCCCTCTTTACGATCTCTCGTATCAGGTGGTACTTGCGCTCTATGTGTTTACTCGCTTTGTGGGCTCGTGGTTCCCTCGAGTTAGCAACTGCACTATTGTTATCACAATAAACTGTGATAGACCTAGGCAACTCAAGAACCACATCTAAGTCCACCAGGAAGTTCCGGAGCCATACAGCTTCTTTCTCTGCCTCTGATGCGGCAACGTACTCAGCGTCCATGGTGGAGTCCGCCATGCATTTCTGCTTGACACTCCGCCATACTATGGCTCCACCGCCTAGAGTAAACACAAACCTAGATGTAGACTTACTCATGTCCATATCACCTTGAAAGGTCGAATCTGTGTAACCCAATAGTACAAGCTCTTGCACTCTATAAACTAGAACATAATCTCTCGTCCTACGCAAGTACTTGAGAATGCATTTTACTGCTTCCCAGTGAGCCTTCCCAGGGTTACTCTGATATCTGCTAACCATGCCAACGACAAAGCAAATACAAGACCTCATACATAACATAGCATACATGAGGCTACCCACTGCTAAAGCATAGGGTACCGCTTGCATGGCATCTATCTCCTCAGCAGTCTTGGGACACTGCTCCTTAGACAAATGCACCCCATGCCTCAAAGGTAGTGAACACTTTTTGGAGTTCTGCATGTTAAAACGGGCCAGAATCGTGTCTATGTAAGATGCCTCAGAGAGAGTCAAAGAACGTCTCATGCGATCTTGAATAATCTTGATCCCAATGATATGTCCAGCCTCTCCCAAATCCTTCACATCAAATTGCCTGGATAACAATGCCTTTACATCTGACAACATTTTCTTACTGTTGCCAATCAGAATAATGTCATTTTCGTAAAGTATGAGGAACACCACCGTATCACCATCACGCCTGCGATATACACACTGCACATCCGGACACTTAGTGAATCTATAAGGCTGGATAACCTCATTAAAACGGATGTTCCAAGATCTGGATGCTTGCTTAAATCCATAAATGGACCTCCTAAGCCTGGATACCTTGTGCTCTTGGCCTTGAACAATGAAACCCTCTAGTTGCTGTATAAAGATGGTCTCCTCAAGACTTCCATTAAGGAAATCTATCTTGACGTCCATCTGTCAAATCTCATAGTCCATATGAGCAGCTATGTCCAAGAGAATCCGGATCGACTTAAGCATAGCTACCGGGGAAATGGTCTCCTCATAATCGATACCATTTTTCTGAGTATACCCCTTCGCCACAAATGTAGCCTTGAAGGTCTCAACCCTCCCGTCAGATCCTCTCTTTCACTTGTAGACCCATTTGCACCCAATAGGCCGAAACCCATCAGGAAGGTCTACCAGCTCCCAGACCTGATTTGAGTCCATAGAACCCATCTCAGCAATCATCGCAATCTGCCAAAAATCTGCATATTTATCCTAGGGAGCCTCATTGTAGCTAACTGGGTCTGGTTCATGAGCGCTAGGGATAAAGTCAGAAGCCTCACCCAAACCCATGTACCTCTCAGGCTGTCTAGCAACCCTCCTACTATGATGAGGCACAGCCTGTGTAAGAGCATCATCTGTGATAGTGTGTGCAGTCTCTTGTGGTGTGTCTTCCTGTACTCGTGCATCTGGAATAGTGGACTGACCCCTAAGCTCTTCTAATACTACCTTGCTTTTTGCCTTGTGATCTAAAACATAGTCATCCTCAAGAAACTTGGCATTGGTGCTCACCACCACCTTCTAATCCTGAGGACTATAAAAAAGACCACCTTTCGTTCATTTGGGGTAGCCTACAAAAAGCACAATCTCATATCTCGCATCTAGCTTGGCTGTGTCTGCCTTAAGCACATATGCTGGACAACCCCAAATCCTGAGATGTCTCAGACTAGGCTTTCGTCCAGTCCACAGCTCTACTGGGGTTGAAGGCACAGACTTAGATGGTACGAGATTAAGGACATGCTGACTCCAAGGCTAAACCCAAAAATGATATAGGCAATTCTCTATAAGTCCTCATCGATCTAACCATATCCATAAGAGTCATGTTTCTCCTTTCTGCTACACCATTCAGCTGGGGTGTGCCAGGTGCAAAAAACTGGGACTGAATACCCACCTCTGACAAATAGGACCTAAATTCACTAGAGAGGTATTCGCCACCGCGATCAGATCTCAAGGCCTTGATACTCTTACCCAGATAGTTCTCCACCTCAGCCTTAAACTTTTTGAACTTGCCAAAGCATTCAGACTTGTGGTGCATCAGGTATATATATCCATATCTAGAGTAATCATCTGTGAAAGTCACGAAATACTCATAACCACATCTAGCCTGAATTGACATTGGCCCACACAAGTCAGAATGAATCAACTCTAAAACCTCCTTGGCCCTATACCCCTTTGCCTTGAAATGCCTCTTGGTCATCTTACCCTCCAAGCAGGACTCACAAGTTGGATAGCTGTCAATATCTAATAAGTCCAAAGACCCATTATTAACCAACCTTTGAATCCTAGTAAGGTTAATGTGGCCGAGTCTTAGGTGCCAAAGATAAGTTTAATTCAAAGGGGAGGACTCCTTTCTGTAACTATGATTCGGTGATGAGTTATTAGTTTCTGTGTTTTGTATTACTGGGGAGTATGCCTTGATTAAAAACAGATTGTCAACTAATGTTGTAGGATCGTGTTTAGGCATTTAATTTTAAATTAAATGGCGAAATTCCTAAACACTAAAGGATTCGGGTCTTACCCTCGACGCGTAATCGGTTGTGCAGCCGCCTGGATCCTTTGGGAAGATTGCGTTCACCACCACAGAACAATTCAAGCGAATTGTCTCTACGTTCTTGCACTGGAGTTCTCTCAGAACCGGTGCTAGCCCCAAAATTTGCCTGTTTTAGAGAAAACCTTTTTCTCTCTGGGAAGTATAATTTTATGGAAGAACGTTGTTTTGTAAAGTCTGATTGTCTGTTGAAAAAGAATTTTTTTTTTTTTCAAACGTTTATTTTTTAAAACTGAGTCTGTTAAAACGTTTTTAACAGACTCCAGATACTTCTCTGATTTGAGAAGTATCTGTTTTAATAATTATAAATAATAATTAATAATAATTAATTAATTATTTACTGAGTTGGGTTTTACCAACACCATGGATCAACCCATTGATCCATGGATCAGGCTGATGGGTCAAGAACCTTAATTCACAATTAGGTCCCTTGATTTATCAGCTCAACTCAATTCTTCCCAGGTAATTAATTAACTTTTAATTAATACCGTAAAACTCTTCAATAATATTTAATTAAACCATTTAATTAAATATTATCTATTTAAGTATAACTCTTATACTTAGAACAGGCAATTTAATTAATTCTGACTCATCGAACTCACTTATGTGCGATCCTGTAGGTCCATTCCAAATTGACAATGAATAAATTAATCTCATTAATTAATCCATAAATCATTAGTGGTCTCTAGCAAGACATAATGACTACACAATTCAGAACGGAGGGTCGAATGGTGATTCAACACAACCTTCCGAGTATACTACGTAATGTCCTCTACACTGATATCCAGTTTAGCATAAGGCATGGAACCAATCATCCTTATATAGCTAAACGTTTTACTTGATCTCTTAGTGACACTGAACTTAATCAAGCAAATGATAACCCTTATCATTTCTTGGGCACGGCCATGCACTTCTCAGTTCACTATCAAGCGGCCAAGATATCATCTCTCATTTAAGAGAGACTTGTAGTCCCATCACTTCACCTACATACCTTAGCGTGACTCATAGTGTACCCAATCATACCCGTACTTGGCAACCTGTTACGGTCCCGTTAGGCATATGTCAAAACACACTCTAATTCACCTAAGACTATGCGGTGATTTCTGGTCTAAGGATCCTCGTACGAGTACTACTCAAAAGAATCACTCATGATCTAACAGTCCATGGAGTGATTCTTTTGGCGGATCGATTTCATAAAATTCAATATGCACAAGAATATAATTTCATGAAATTAACTCATCAGATAAATAATCAATCAAACGACAAATGTCTTATTTACATAAATAACCCTCAAAGTTTATTTACATAAATAGCCCTCATTAGGGCATATACACCAACAATCTCCCACTTGCCCGTTGAAGGGCTATGTCCTAAACTGTTTAAGACCAAGCTCTATTACATGTCTATCAAATTTTGACTGTGGTAGAGCTTTTGTGAGAGGATCTGCTACATTGTCGTCTGACCCTATTTTGCACACTTTCACATCTCCTCGATCAATGATCTCTCGGATGAGGTGAAACCTTCTGAGTATATGTTTGGTTTTCTGGTGTGACCGAGGCTCCTTAGCTTGTGCGATGGCCCCGTTATTGTCACAGAAAAGTTCTATCGGATCTTGGATACTCGGTATCACTCCGATGTCTGACACGAACTTTCTTAACCAAACAGCTTCCTTTGCAGCATCGGATGCAGCAATGTACTCAGACTCTGTTGTAGAATCGGCTGTTGTATCTTGCTTTGAGCTTTTCCAACTTATTGCACCACCATTCAGACTAAACACGTAGCCTGATTGTGACTTCATGTCATCTTGATCTGTTTGGAAAGCAGCATCAGCGTAACCTTGTACGATGAGCTGTTCTTGTCCTCCATACACTAGCATCAATCCTTTAGTCCTTCGCAAGTACTTTAGGATTGCTTTGACTGCAGTCCAATGATCTGTTCCTGGATCTTGTTGGTATCTGCTAGTCATGCTCAGTGCATGTGCGACATCCGGGCGGGTACATAACATGGCATACATGATAGATCCTATTGCCGAAGCATATGGTACTCTACTCATTGTATCCCTCTCCTCTCTTGTTGAAGGACCTTGGTTCTTCTTCAAGAGAAGGCCATGTCTAAATGGTACCTTACCATTTTTGGAGTTAGACATATTGAACCTCTTCAATATTTTGTCTATGTACCCTTCTTGACTTAGTCCTAGAAGCCTTTTTGACCTATCTCTATAGATCTTGATACCTAGTATCATTTCGGCTTCTCCTAAGTCTTTCATAGAAAATACAGTCCCCAACCATTGTTTGATGTCTTTCATCATGGGAATGTCATTTCCTATGAGTAGGATGTCGTCCACATATAGGACAAGGAAAACTATCTTGCTCCCACTAACCTTCTTGTAAACACAAGGCTCATCTTCGTTCTTTATGAAGCCGTAACCTTTTACTGCCTCGTCAAAACGAAGATTCCAACTCCGAGATGCTTGCTTTAGTCCGTAGATGGACCTCTGAAGCTTGCATACACGATTTGGATACTCTTGATCGATGTATCCCTCGGGTTGTTTCATATAAACATCCTCGAGTAGGTTTCCATTCAGGAAAGCCGTCTTAACATCCATCTGCCATATCTCATAGTCATAATATGCAGCTATGGCGAGCATAGTCCGAATGGACTTGAGCATCACGACAGGGGAGAAGGTTTCATCATAGTCTATACCATGAGTCTGTCTGAAACCTTTAGCCACTAGTCGTGCCTTGAAGATCCCGCCAGGTTTTAACTTGAAAATCCACTTGCAATCGACAACCTTTGTCTGAACAGGAGGATCAATCAAAGTCCAAACTTTATTGTCCCTCATGGATTGCATTTCAGATTCCATTGCTTGTAGCCATTTATCTGAATCTGGACTTTCTAAAACCTGTTTGTAGTTCACGGGCTCATTAGAGTCCACCAAGATCAAATCTTGATCGTCAGTTATGAGAAATCCGTATCTCTCAGGTTCATGACGAGATCTACTAGACCTTCTAGGTTCTTGTGTTGTTGACTCAGGCTGTTCATCTTCATGAGTTCCCATGTCAACTTCCATCTCAGTTTCTGTAGATCGTTCTACATTCTCTTGTGGTTCTGGAACTTCTCCGAGTTCTATTCTACTCCCACTATCTTTCTTGTAGAGAAAATCTTTCTCTAAGAAAGTGGCTCCCCGAGCAACAAACACTTTGTTCTCAGTTGGATTGTAGAATTGATATCCTTTAGTTTCCTTAGGATATCCCACAAACAGGCATTTGTCAGTTTTAGGTTCAAGCTTACTACTTTGTAAACGCTTTACATGAGCTTGACAACCCCAAACTCGTAGATATGACATATAGGGTTTTTGACCCGTCCACATCTCATATGGAGTCTTATCTACTGCCTTAGATGGAATACGATTTAGTAAGTAGGCAGCTGAAAGGAGGGCATAACCCCAAAAGGACATAGGGAGAGTCGCTTGGCCCATCATAGATCGAACCATATCTAATAAGGTCCGATTCCTCCTCTCGGATACACCATTCCATTGAGGTGTTCCTGGTGGAGTCAGCTGTGAAACAATTCCACACTGTTTTAGATAGCCATCGAACTCATCATTAAGGTATTCACCTCCCCGATCGGAGCGAATAGCCTTAATCCTTCTATTTAACTGATTTTCTACTTCATTTTTAAACTCTTTGAACTTTTCAAAAGTTTCACTTTTATACCTCATTACGTAGACATAACCATATCTACTATAGTCATCGGTAAAAGTCACGAAGTATTCAAATCCACCTCTGGCTTGTGTGCTCATCGGTCCACATACATCTGTATGTATTAGTGCCAATAGCTCACTAGTCCTCTCGCCTTTCTTGCTGAAAGGACTCTTCGTCATTTTGCCTTGCAAACAGGGTTCACATGTGTCATATGATTCAAAATCAAATGAACCAAGCACTCCATCCTTATGAAGTCTTTGAACTCGCTTCTCATTTGCATGGCCTAGACGACAGTGCCATAGATATGTTGGACTTAAATCAGATTGAATTAATTTGGCTTTCTTTTCAATGTTATATACCGGTTTCTCTTGGGTCAAATCCAAGATATATAGGCCATTGCACAAATTTGCAACTCCATATAAAACATCTTTTTGATATAAAGACAACGATTTATTACCAATAATAAAACGAAATCCTTTGATATCCAAGCAAGAAATTGAAATAATATTCCTACTCATAGTAGGTACATAATAACAATTCTCTAAAACAATGTTTAAACCGGAAGGCAAAGACAAAATGTAATCTCCAACTTCAACGGCTGCAACTCTTGCCCCGTTGCCTACTCGGAGATCTACTTCGCCTTTCTTTGTCATCCTTCTATTGCTCAGTCCCTGCACATCAGTACAAATGTGAGCCCCACAACCGGTATCTAATACCCATGAGGTGGACATAGAAAGATTAATCTCAATAACAAAGATACCTGAAGCCAAAGGATTCTGTTTCTTCTCTTCAAGAAACAGCTTGCAGTTTCTTCTCCAATGCCCCTTCTGATTGCAATGGAAACATACTGCGTCTTTCTGAGCATTTTTCTTAGCAGGAGGAGTTTGAGGCTGAGCCTTAGGAGCAGTCTTACTGCGAGGCTTCTTGTTTTCAGCAACTTTTGCCTTGCCTTTAAACTTTCTCTTGTTGCCCTTACCCTTTTCCACAACAAGTACTGGCGTTGCCTTCCGAAGGGTTTGCTCAGTATTTTTAAGCATTCCATGGAGCTCAGGAATTGTCCTCTCCATGTTATGCATGTTGTAGTTCACCACAAAGTCATTGTAATCATCAGGCAGTGAAGCCAAGATGATGTCAATGGCTAACTCTCTAGAAAGAGGTGCATTTAATCTCTCTAGGGTATCGATATACCCCTTCATCTTGATCAAATGCATGCTTACTGACGAACCCTTCGCCATCTTGCACGAGATCAATGCTTTTATCGTAACGAACCTTTCGTTACGGGCTTGTTCACGGAACATTTCCGTTAGTGACACATAAATTTGGAACGCTTCCGAATTCATGAATTGTTTCTGAAGCTCGCCTGACATAGTCGCGAGCATCAGACATGTCACGTCATCGGAATCGCTTTTCAGCTTTTCCCATGCTCGTTGAACCGCAGCCGTAGCATTTACTGGTGGTTCAGGTAAAGCAGCGTCTAAGATATTTAGCTTCCTTTCTTGTTTGAGAACGATTCTCAAGTTTCTTTCCCAATCTAAGAAGTTTGGACCAACAAGCTTTTCTTTGTCCAAAATGCTTCTTAGAGTGAGATTAGATGTATTAGTGCTAGTAGATGCCATTTCTACAAAAGAAAATGCAAAATATTAGAATGAGTTTTAAAATATTTTCCACAATAGCCAAAATTGAAATCGCAAACAATTTTGTGTTGGTGCTAGATTGTGGGCCGAAAATCCACAAAGAATCAACCCCAGTCTTGCTTTGGCAAGTATCGTAGGGATTGGGCTCTTTTGGTAGGCAACGTTCAAATCACATCCCTATGTAATTTAACGATTTCCAATTGCATCACTATGCAACTTTTCGGTGATAGGATGAACATTCCAAATGTTTGACACCATCCTATCTTTGCAAAATTAATCCCTAGTCAACTTATCGGGTCAAGCTAGGATTAATTTTCCCAAGTTAAACCATCCCTCAAGGCATCACATCAATAGACACCCACACAGTTTTTCCATAACAAGTGGTAGTGATAAAGTCGGGCATCTAATACCCAAACAGTTTTTCCACTCATTAATGGTAGTGATAAAGTTGGGCACTATTATGCAATAACCCGCCGCACGAAGAAAACCTGAGGCCCTTGGGCTCTCCAAGTCCACCAGACGTTCAACGCTCAAGCTGGCCCTCAAGTATGGAAGCAAAATCTTGGGTTTTTGGGATTTAAGTTTGATCGGCTTAACATGCATTGTCGTTTTCATTCATTCACAAAACATAAAACTGCGGAAATGCGATGAATTGGGCTCTAATCTATTACAGGGCCTTTTAACAAGAAAAACTTCTTTTGGGTCTCCATTTTGGGCTTCCGTTCCTGGGCTCCACCATGGACTCCTTTGGAACCTCCTTTTGGGCCTAACTATTACATAATTATTTAATAGGCACGCAGGCCCAATTTTAAAATGGCTCGCAGGCCCAAAATTTTAAATAATAAATTTTAAGCCCAATTCATGCATAGAAAAACACACAATTGCATATGCTTCATACAAGCCAATTTTATTAGGCCGAATCATTTAATTAGGGATTGTGTAACTCTTACACTATTAAAATTGATCGTGTCATGATCAATTTTAATCAATCCCAAATTCATTCATTTTAATCGAATGATGCATGAACATGCTAGCATAATTATGATGCTTCACATAAAATTTAAACAATTTAAATTTAAGCATCATAAGTAAACTAAAATAAATAAATAACAATTAATTAATCTAATTTATTATTTATTTATTTATCTTTTCTAATTATCCTAATCTAATTAAGATAATTTATTTCAAAATTTAAAATTATAGGATAAAATTCTAAATTAATCCTATCTTTATCTAATAAGATTATTTAATTAAAATCTTATTAAATAAAATTCAGAAAATTTTTAAAATTTTAATTTTCTGAAACTCTTGGGGTCATTTCGTAAATAACCAAAATTCTGGGCTTAGGGTTTTAAAGATTAAAACTTCTGGGGTTATTTTGCAAATTTTAAAACAATTTTTAAACGCAGGCATTTTCGGGATTTTGGAGTGCGGCGGGGGTAAACTGGTCATTTCAGCCCAATTAGGGCACCAGCCCCCGCCGCCTCCTTTCTTCTTCCCCGATTTGCTGCCGGCGTCGCCCTGGTTTTTTCGGCGAACAATTCGCCTATTCCGGCGCTGCTCACAGCGCCGGACGTCGCCTCTTCGCCCCGGTCTGACCCCGATCGAATCGAAGTCGACCTTGGCGACTCATCGAACGACGAAGGCAAAACCCGCGACCGAACTTCGGAAACTCCGTCGGCGCGAGGAACATTTCCCCGGCCTCGACGAAGCAGCCAGCGCGAGGAATATTTTCCCCGGCATCCAAACCTGCAAACAACTTTCAAAAACCAGCAAAATATTGAACCAATTCAGACAAAGAAAATCATTCGGAACATTTCCGGTGATTTTTTTCTAAAACCCAGAAACCGGCAAGACTATTTGACAACCAAAAAGAAACCCTTTTCTTTCCCCGTCTTTCCGACGAAAGTCCTTTTCTCGGTGAGATTTCAAACAACCCAGAACATAAAACCCATTTCAATTCATTTTCGACAAACGCATTCAAAACCAAATCAGGAAAAACAATAAACGCAAATCTGTTTTCATATTTGGTTTTCCGGCGAAAAGAGAAACCCAGCACCAGTAACACATTCAATCCGGTTTGAAATTCATATTTGGTTTTCCGGCAAGAACACAAACCCAGTTCCCGATTTTTTTTTCTGAAATCCGGTTTCTAACAAAATTGAAGAACCCAGAAAAGAAAGATAAAAATTTGCCCAGCAATTCCTTTACGTACTTTACGAAAACGAAATTTCGACGGAACCCGATTCTAAATCTTTTGTTTTAACTAAAACAATTTTAATTAAAACAAAAATTAACCTATGCTCTGATACCACTGTAGGATCGTGTTTAGGCATTTAATTTTAAATTAAATGGTGAAATTCCTAAACACTAAAGGATTCAGGTCTTACCCTCGACGCGTAATCGGTTGTGCAGCCGCCTGGATCCTTTGGGAAGATTGCGTTCACCACCACAGAACAATTCAAGCGAATTGTCTCTACGTTCTTGCACTGGAGTTCTCTCAGAACCGGTGCTAGCCCCAAAATTTGCATGTTTTAGAGAAAACCTTTTTCTCTCTGGGAAGTATAATTTTCTGGAAGAACGTTGTTTTGTAAAGTCTGATTGTCTGTTGAAAAAGAATTTTTTTTTTTTTTTCAAACGTTTATTTTTTAAAACTGAGTCTGTTAAAACGTTTTTAACAGACTCCAGATACTTCTCTGATTTGAGAAGTATCTGTTTTAATAATTATAAATAATAATTAATAATAATTAATTAATTATTTACTGAGTTGGGTTTTACCAACACCATGGATCAACCCATTGATCCATGGATCAGGCTGATGGGTCAAGAACCTTAATTCACAATTAGGTCCCTTGATTTATCAGCTCAACTCAATTCTTCCCAGGTAATTAATTAACTTTTAATTAATACCGTAAAACTCTTCAATAATATTTAATTAAACCATTTAATTAAATATTATCTATTTAAGTATAACTCTTATACTTAGAACAGGCAATTTAATTAATTCTGACTCATCGAACTCACTTATGTGCGATCCTGTAGGTCCATTCCAAATTGACAATGAATAAATTAATCTCATTAATTAATCCATAAATCATTAGTGGTCTCTAGCAAGACATAATGACTACACAATTCAGAACGGAGGGTCGAATGGTGATTCAACACAACCTTCCGAGTATACTACGTAATGTCCTCTACACTGTTATCCAGTTTAGCATAAGGCATGGAACCAATCATCCTTATATAGCTAAACGTTTTACTTGATCTCTTAGTGACACTGAACTTAATCAAGCAAATGATAACCCTTATCATTTCTTGGGCACGGCCATGCACTTCTCAGTTCACTATCAAGCGGCCAAGATATCATCTCTCATTTAAGAGAGACTTGTAGTCCCATCACTTCACCTACATACCTTAGCGTGACTCATAGTGTACCCAATCATACCCGTACTTGGCAACCTGTTACGGTCCCGTTAGGCATATGTCAAAGCACACTCTAATTCACCTAAGACTATGCGGTGATTTCTGGTCTAAGGATCCTCGTACGAGTACTACTCAAAAGAATCACTCATGATCTAACAGTCCATGGAGTGTTTCTTTTGGCGGATCGATTTCATAAAATTCAATATGCACAAGAATATAATTTCATGAAATTAACTCATCAGATAAATAATCAATCAAACGACAAATGTCTTATTTACATAAATAACCCTCAAAGTTTATTTACATAAATAGCCCTCATTAGGGCATATACACCAACAAATGTATCGAAACATATAAGCTTCTGGTTCTTTCTAATAAAAATAGATTTATCAGAAAAAACACACTTATAACCATCCAATAAAAGTTTAGAAACTGAAAGCAAATTCTTTCGAAAACTGAATACATATAAACAATCTCTGAAATGTAAAACTGAGTCTGAAAAATAAAGAAATAAAACTCCCACTGTAAAAACAGAAAATCTGGTAGTATCCCCAAGGTCAACCTGCAGCTCTCCCTCTCTAAGCAGCCGGGTCACTTGGAACCCCTGCAAAGAATTACAAACATGATCAGTGGCTCCTGAATCCACACACCAAGTATCTGTGGGAATCGCCGCTAAACATGTCTCAGTAACTAGGGAAAATTTACACATACCTCGACGCTTTGGGAAATCCTTCTTCCAATGTCCTACTTTGCCATATCTGAAGCACTTGCCTTTTGGCTTATGCTTCTTGGCAATGCCCGCCTTGGGTCCATGATCAGCAGCTCCTGCTTTCTGGCCTCTCTTCCTCTTGTGTTTCCTGGCTTTGGGCCCAGCAGAGGAACCTGAGGTACCAACAGTAGCCAAGGCTTGCTTCTTCTCTGCGAAGAGGCCCTCAGCAGACACCAATGCAGTTATAAGCTTGGGAAGTGAATATGAGAGCTTGCCCATATTGTAATTCAACCGAAACGGTTCAAAACTAGGGGGCAAGCTCTGGAGAATGATATCGACCTGGGTCTCCCCATCAATATCACCTCCCAATACCTTGATCTCATTGATGCAGCTCATTATGTCCATCACGTGATCCCTCACTGAAGTACCCTTAGCAATCCTAGCATTCATGAGTTTCCTCATAGCTGATTGCTTGGCTGCCAGGCCCTGATGTTCAAACATCTCCCTGAGGTTGAGCATCATATCGTGGGCTGAGGTAAACAACTAATGCTGGTGCTTCAGTACACTCGACATAGAAGCCAAGATGTAGCACCGGGTCATCTCATCAGTCTTCTGCCACCTCGTATATGGCTCTCGCTGCTCAGGGGTGTATTATCGCTGGGCTTAGGGGGGCACTCCTCAGTGAGCACGTAATTGTAACCCTCAGCGGTAAGGACAATGTCCAGGTTACATTTCCAGTCAATGTAATTTGGACCCGTAAGTTTGTTCTGATTCAGTATGACAGCTAGCGGGTTGAACGACATATCAACGAATGAAAATTAAATAATAAAGTTTCAGTATTACTTTTTCAAAAATATTGAAATCCTCAAAAAACAATATAATCTCCATCGATATCTCTCACACCGGGATTAACGCAGGTCACGCGGGTGAATGTCTACGCCAACCTACATTTATTCGAGAAGAACCGAAGTTCATGAATTTCACTATCTGACCAACGATCTTATGATCAATGAAATTAATATTCAATGCTTTTAGCCGTACACATAAATAGCGTAACCACGCGGGAGGAATACTATAAATAGTACACTAAGTGTATGCCATTACGTGGTTTCTAAGTTTGTTACTTACGATACTAATGTGCCCTCAACGGAGAGGGTGTCACAACTTTCTCCAATTAAACTCACTTAGTCATCCCTTCGAAAATTCATTCTAGTCATATCTGTGATTGAAGACTTGTCCGCATGGAGGAAGGCCATAATACCAACTCGCAAGAATAACCACATCACCAATGAACCTATAATGGAGGCCATGGGGATATTTACCAACCCGCTCCCATTTAGATTTTTAAGTTTGAGGATTTTTCCGTTTTAATCATGCAATATCTTAACAAAGGATATTCGCACCCATAAAACCATTCGATGTGAATAATCTACCTTAGTAAATTGCACGTTACTTTTTAAAATGTTTTGGTTTTCGTTCATGCAAATAAATCTAAAACACACATGCAATGAAAAGACATAAATACGGAAAATTAAATAAATAAAATTTTCTGACTATTATGGTCTTCTCTATCATTGATTCCTTAACACCTCGGTGACACGTCCCGTCATGTCGCTCCCACTCGTTATTTGGATTTCTCTAGATTCGCCCGGGTTTTCTCAGTTTACTACATAATTAAGAATCACCCAAAATTACGAGAAACCAAAACCCGCGAATATAAGTTACCCAAACTAATGTCTTCGTCATAATACATAAATTCCTATATACAAGGCATTTTTATAGGAATTTAAAGACGACAACATTAGATTAAATCCTAATACAAGATTTATCTAATCGTACACGGCTTCCAGCTCGTGGTTATTACTATTACATACATTTCCATTCAAAAACAATACGAGCCCATGTTAGTTTTTAATACAGAAAAACTATGGCTTGTATAAAAAACTAATATCCACGGATGACATATCATTTTATTTCAGTATTAAATTGTTCCATTATATCATAGAACTAGATAACGGGGTTTGGAAAGACAGTAGATATTGTTATTGGTTAAAGTATTGATATATAAAAAGTATGCTCGTAACTGAGATAGTCTGAACATACTATCATTATAGGTTATCGTGTGGTTTGGAAATTAGTTTATCTAAACTAATTAAATCACACGGATATGCCCGGGGCATATTGAGCACGACAAGTTTGAATAGAACTGACTTGTACTGATCAGCGTAGTCAATTTGGTCCTAGTATTCAGTCTCTCAATCCCGAGATTGGGACGGGCGTGAGAGTTGGATATCATATGATTTGATTTGCCAAAGAGTGCGGTCAATTGAGGCCAATACCTCGGTAGGTTGGATATGCGGTGTTTAGCTTTTTGTGTGCCGTTGCTAGTCGGAGGAATCCATGTACCGGTTCGCCGAGTTAATGGTGCTCCCGAGATGAGCATGTAAGGTTTATTGTACTGAAACTGGCCAGTGGACTTTACGTCCGGTATAATAAGAAGGTCGAGTGGTACTATTCTCGGATACCAAGAAGTCGATGAACTAGTTTGTTAGTAAATTGATAAACCAACGAGTACTAGATCTTTGATGTGGGAAGATAGAAGAAAATATAGTGGCGCGATATAAAGTCGTTTTTGAGTGGTAGTTCCATAATTGGTCCGTTAGTGGTATGACTAATTATGTATTTGACTAATCGATAAAGTGAATTAATTAATCCTAAAGGTTTAATTAATATTTAATTGATAAAATGAATTAAGAAATTAATTCTATATGAATTAATTAATCCTAGGGGTTCAATTAAATTAAATTAAAAAAGTGGGTTAAAGAAATTAATTCGAAAGATCGATTGGAGTTGACTAGTCTAGGGAAGACTAAGGAGTCAACGAAAGTCAAATTAAAAGGTCCAACTCAAAGGCCCACTAGGTCTCCTTAGAAGCTCACTATAAATATCCCATGTTAGGCAACTTACAAGACATTAAAAACCTTAGAAGCATTTGCTTAGTGAGAGAAAGTTAAGTCTAGAAAAAGAAGCTCTCAACTTTCTTAGAAGCTTTTCTTTCGAAGTCGACTTTGGAGCTTTCTTCTTTGAGAATCTTCAAGCCCCGATCTAAGAAAACCCAAGATCTTCTTCGAATTGCTGCCTAGAATTCTCCACCGCCCGAAGTTCTCATCGCCACCGTCGGTCTTCATTTCTGGCGCCAAGTGTGGCCAAGTCCGGCGAAGTATTGGGTGGGTTCTAGGCGGAGATTTTTGTGGGTTTTGTACCCTTTGTTGTGTTGATCCTCTAGCTTGATCCTTTGGATCGCTAGAGTCTAGATCTACGAGCAAAGGCCAATTCCTGAAGTGGGTTTTCAGATTAGGATCACTTCCCGGGCTTAATCTGTTTTTCAGATTTGTGTGATTCTTGAAGTGGGTTTCTTGGGATTTCTTCGATTTGCTTTGGGCTACTCTGTAGACACTAGCCCACACTAGTTCAAAGTTGATTTGGAGTTATTCTTCGGATTTCTTGTGGAATTTGCTTGCCCGAAGTTTTTGGAGTTCTTTTTGCCAGGGACTTTGCTACCAAGGTATAATCTTTGAACTTTCCGCTTTAATTAAAGATTGTATCTTTTGTGTCCCAATTAATAAATCAAATAAATATAAGCCTAGATCCGTTCATGGGAAAATGAATTTGAGCCTGAGCTTCGTTGAAAGTTTCCTATTCTGGAATGCATTACACGAAAGTGAGATTTTCGATTTAGCCCGGGCTTGTTCTGTTTTCCTTCAAATTGGTATCAGAGCGAGTGTTTCGGATTTATACTTATTTAATTTATTACACGGTTTTATTTTTGCATTATTATTTTTGTCGAAATATTTAAACAGGTGGTTATTAGTTTTCCGGCTATTATGGTAGAATTTATTTTTCATTCATAAACCCCGGGACATGTCCGGGCTTGTATTGTTTTTGAATGGAAATGGCTGTAATAGTAATAACCAAGAGTTGGAAGCCGTGTGGGATTAGATAAATCTTGTTGTAGGATTTGATCTAATGTTGTCGTCTTTAAATTATTAGAAAAATGCCTTGTATATAGGAATTTATGTATTATGGCGAAGACGTTGTTTTGGGTAACTTATATTCGCGGGTTTTGGTTTCTCGTAATTTTGGGTGATTCCTAATTACGTAGTAAACCGAAAAAACCTGGGCAAATCGAGAGGAATCCAAATAACGAGTGGCAGCGACATGACGGGACGTGACACCAAGGCGTCAACGAATCAACGTAGAGAAGGCCATAATAGTCGGGAAATTTTATTTCTTTAATTTCCTGTATTTATGTCTTTTCGTTGATTGTGTGTTTTCATTTTATTTTGCATGAACGAAAACCAAACCAAACCATTTTAAAAGGTAAAGTGCAATTAACTAAGGTAGATTAATCGCATATTAAAACTCCAACGGTTTTATGGGTGCGAATATCTATAGTTAAGATATTGCATGTTAAAACGTAAAAATCCTCAAACTTAAAAATCTAAGTGGGAGCGGGTTGGAAAATATCCCCATGGCCTCCATTACGGATTCATGTGTGATGTGGGTTAGACCGACTCGCTGGCAAGGGCCTTCTTCCCTACGGATAGGTCTTCAATCCCGAGATATCACTAGATTGAATTTCTAAAGGGATGACTATAGCGAGTTTAATTGGAGAAAGTTGCGACACCCTCACTAACTGAGGCACATTAGTATCATAAGTAACAAGCTTAGAAGTCACGTAATGGCAAACACTTAGTGTACCATCTGTAGTATTCCTCCTAAGAGGTTACGCTGCTTATTGTGTACGGCTAAAATTATCGACTATTAATTTCAATGATTATAAGATCATTGGTCAGATAAAGGAATTAATGAACTTTAGTTCATCTCGAATGAATATGGGTTGGCATAGACGGTCACCCAACGTGACCTGTGTTAATCCCGGTGTGAGAGATGTCGGTAGGAGAATGTATTATTTTAAGGATATCAATATTTTCGAAAAAGTATACTGAAACTTGACTGTTTAATTTTTAGTTGTTGATATATCATTCAACACGCTAGCTGTCATACTGAATCAGAACAAACTTACAGGTTCAAATTACATTGACTGGAAACGTAACCCGGACATTGTCTTTACCGCTGAGGGTTACAAGTACGTGCTCATTGAGGAGTGCCCCCCTAAGCCCAGCGATGATGCCACCCCTGAGCAGCGAGAGCTTATACGAGGTGGCAGAAGGCTGATGAGATGACCCGGTGCTACATCTTGGCTTCTATGTCGAGTGTACTGCAACACCAGCATCAGTTGTTTACCTCAACCTACGATATGATGCTCAACCTCAGAGAGATGTTTGGACATCAGGGCAGGGCAGCCAAACAGTCAGCTATGAGGATACTCATGAATGCTAAGATGGCTGAGGGCACTTTAGTGAGGGATCAAGTGCTGGACATGATGAGCTGCATCAATGAGATCGAGGTATTGGGAGGTGATATTGATGGGGAGACCTAGATCGATATCATCCTCCAGAGCTTGCCACCCAGTTTTGAGCAGTTTTGGTTGAACTACAATATGGGCAAGCTCTCATATTCACTTCCAGAGCTCATGACTGCATTGGTGTCTACTGAGGATCTACTTGCAGAGAAGAAGCAAGCCTTGGCTACTGTTGGTCCCTTAGGTTCCTCTGCTGGGCCCAAAGCCAGGAAGCAAAAGAGGAAGAGAGGCCAGAAAACAAGAGCTGCTGATCATGGACCCAAGGCGGGCATTGTCAAGAAGCATAAGCTGAAAGACAAGTGCTTCAGATGTGGCAAGGTGGGATATTGGAAGAAGGATTGCCAAAAGCCTTGTGGTATGTGCAAATTTTTCCTAGTCACTGAGACGTGTTTAGCGGCGATTCCCATGGATACTTGGAGTGTGGATTCAGGAGCCACTGATCACGTTTGTAATTCTTTGCAGGGTTTCCATGTGGCCCAGCTGCTTAGAGAGGGAGAGTTACAGGTCTACCTTGGGGATACTACCAGAGTCTCTGTTGTTGTAGGTGGAGTTTTATGTCTTTATTTTTTAGACTCTATTCTACATTTAAGAGATTGTCTATATGTATCCAATTTTCGGAAGAATTTACTTTCAGTTTCTAAACTTTTATTGGATAGTTATAAGTGTATTTTTTCTAATAATTCTATTTTTATTAGAAAGAACTAGAGGCTTATATATTCCGGTACATTAGTTGACAATCTATTTTTAATTAAGACAAACTCCCCAGTTGTGCAAAACACATAAACTAGTGACTCATCACCGAATCATAGTAAGATAAAAGAGTCTTCCCCTTTGAATCAAACTTATCTTTGGCACTTGAGACTAGGTCACATTAACCTTAGTAGAATTCAAAGTTGGTCAATGATGGGTCTTTAAACTCATTAGATATTGATAGTTTTCCTACCTGTGAGTCCTGCTTGGAGGGTAAAATAACCAAGAGGCCTTTCAAGGCAAAGGGGTATAGGGCCAAAGAGGTTTTAGAGTTGATTCATTCTGACTTTAGTGGGCCTATGTCAGTTCAGGCTAGAGGTGGTTATGAGTATTTCATGACATTCATGGATGATTACTCTAGATATGGATACATATACCTAATGCACCACAAGTTTAAATGCTTTGGCAAGTTCAAAGAGTTTAAGGCTGAGGTGGAGAACCATCTGGTTAAGAGTATCAAGACCCTGCGATCTGATCGTGGTGGCGAATACCTCTCTAGTGAATTTAGGTCCTATTTGTCAGAGGTGGGTATTCAGTCCCAGTTGTCTACACCTGGCACATCCTAGCAGAATGGTGTAGCAGAGAGGGGGAATATGACTCTTATGTATATGGTTAGATCAATGATGAATTATAGTGAGTTGCCTACCTCGTTTTGGGGTTATGCCTTAGAGACAACGTGTTATCTCCTTAATCTCGTGCCATCTAAATCTGTGCCTATGACACTCCTAGAGTTGTGGACTAGGCAAAAGCCTAGTCTGAGACATCTCAGGATTGGGGGTTGTCCAGCACATGTGATCGAGACAGATGCAGGTAATTTACATTTGAGATCAAAGGCTATGCTATTTGTAGGCTACCCTAAAGGAACGAGAGGTGGTCTATTTTATAGTCCTCAGGATCAGAAGGTGGTGGTGAGCACCAATGCCAGATTTCTTGAGGAGTACTATATTTTAGATCACAAGTCAAGCAGCATGGTAATATTGGAAGAGCTTAGAAGTCAGTCCATTATTCTTTATGCACAAGTACAGGAAGACACACCACAAGAGACTGTACACACTATCATAGATGATGCTCTTACACAGGCCGCGCCTCGTCTTGCCAAACAGCTCGAGAGGTGCATGGGTTTGGGTGAGTCTTCGAACGTTATCCCTGGCGCTCATGAACTAGACCCAGTTAGCTACAATGAGGCTCTCCAAAATAAAGATGCAGATTCTTGGCAGAGAACGATGATTGCTGAGATGGGTTCTATGGACTCAAATCAGGTCTGGGAGCTGGTAGACCTTCCTGATGGGTTTCGGCCTATTGGGTGTAAATGGGTCGACAAACAAAAGAGAGAATCTAACGAGAGGGTTGAGACTTTCAAGACTAGGCTTGTGGTGAAGGGGTATACTCAGAAAGAGGGTATCGATTATGAGAAGACCTTTTCTTCGGTAGCTATGCTTAAGTCGATCCGGATTCTCTTGGCCATAGCTGCTCATATGGACTATGAGATTTGGCAGATGGATGTCAAGACAGCTTTCCTTAATGGAAGTCTTGAGGAGACCAACTTTATGCAGCAACCAGAGGGTTTCATTGTTCAGGGCCAAAAGCACAAGGTATGCAGGCTTAGGAGGTCCATTTATGGACTTAAGCAAGCATCCAGATCTTAGAACATCCGTTTTGATGAGGTTATCCAGTCCTATTTATTCACTCAGTGTCCGGATGAGCAGTGTGTATATCGCAGACGTGATAGTGACACCGTGGTGTTCCTCGTACTTTTCGTAGATGACATCCTTCTGATTGGCAACAGTAAGAAGGTGTTGTCAGACGTAAAGGCATGGTTATCCAGGAAATTTGATATGAAGGATTTGGGAGAGGCTGGACATAACATTGGGATCAATATTATTCGAGATCGTAGGAGATGTTCTCTGACACTCTCTCAGGCATCCTACATAGACACGATTTTGGCCCGTTTTAACATGCAGAACTCCAAGAAGGGTTCACTACCTTTCAGGCATGGGGTGCATTTGTCTAAAGAGCAGTGTCCCAAGACTCCTAAGGAGATAGATGCCATATAGGCGGTACCCTATGCTTCTACAGTGGGTAGCCTCATGTATGCTATGTTATGTACGAGGCCTGATATTTGCTTTCCCATTGGCATGGTTAGCAGATATCAGAGTAACCCTGGGAAGGCTCACTGGGAGGCAGTAAAATGCATTTTCTTAAGTACTTGCACAGGATGAGAGATTATGTCCTAATTTATAAAGCGCATGAGCTTGTACCGTTGGCTTACACAGATTCAGACTTTCAAGGTGATATGGACAAGAGTAAGTCTACCTCTGGGTTTGCATTTACTCTAGGAGGTGGACCCATAGTATGGCGAAGTGTCAAGCAAAAATGCGTGGCGGACTCCACCATGGAGGCTGAGTACGTTGCCGCATCAGAGGCAGCGAAAGAAGCTATATGGCTCCAGAACTTCCTGGTGGACTTAGATGTGGTTCCTGAGTTGCCTAGGTCTATAACATTTTATTGTGATAACAATGATGCAGTTGCTAACTCGAGGGAACCACGAGCCCACAAAGCGAGTAAACACATAGAGCGCAAGTACCACCTGATATGAGAGATCGTAAAGAGGGGAGACGTGACCGTGGCCAAGATAGCATCAGATGACAACCTTGCAGATCCTTTCACAAAGCCATTGACCACAAAGGTGTTTGAGAGACATGTGGAGGGCATGGGAGTCAGATTCTTAAGGGAGCCATGTGAGTGAGCTTAAAGGTGTTCTGTAGATTTCATTAAGACAACAGTGTAATAGCGGGTTGGACAGTTTTTGTAGTTCTTAGCATAGTTTTGAGTATTAGTGGGAGATTGTTAGTTTTGAATATAGAAAAGTTATGGCTTGTATCAAAAACTAATGTCCACAGATGACATATCATTTTGTTTCAGTATTAAATTATTCCATTATATCATAGAACTAGATAACAGGGTGTGGAAAGACACAGTAGACACCGTTATTGGTCAAAGTATTGATATATAAAATATATGCTCGTAACTGAGATAGTCTGAACATACTATCAGTATAGGTTATCGTGAGGTTTGGAAATTAGTTTATTTAAACTAATTAAATCCCACGGATATGCCCGGGGAATATTGAGCACAACCAGTTTGGATAGAATTGACTTGTACTGATCGGCGTAGTCAATTTGGTCATAGTATTCTGTCTCTCAATTCCGAGATTAGGATGGGCGTGAGAGTTGGATATCGTATGCTTTTATTTGGCAAAGAGTGCGGTTAATTGAGGCCTATACCTCGGTAGGTTGGGTATGCGGTGTTTAGCTTCTTGCGTGTCATTGCTAGTCGGAAGAATCCATGTACCGGTTAGTAGGGTTGATGGTGCTCCCGAGATGAGCTCGTAAGGTTTATTTTACTAAACTAGCAATGGACTTTACATCCGGTATAATAAGAATGTTGAGTGGTACTAATATCGGATACCAAGAAGTCAGTGAATTAGTTTGTTAGTAAATTGATAAACTGGCGAGTACTAGATCTTTGATGTGGGGAGATAGAAGAAAATATAGTGGCGCGATATAAAGTCGTTTTTGAGTGGTAGTTCCATAATTGGTCCGTTAGTGGTACGACTAATTATGTATTTTACTAATCGATAAAGTGAATTAATTAATCCTAAATGTTTAATTAATATTTAATTGACAAATTGGATTAAGAGATTAATTCTATATGAATTAATTAATCCTAAGGGTTCAATTAAATTAAATTAACAAATTAGGTTAAAGAAATTAATTCGAAAGATCGATTGGAGTTGACTAGTCTAGGGAACACTAAGGAGTCAACGAAAGTCAAATTAAAAGACACAACTCAAAGGCCCACTAGGTCTCCTTAGAAGCTCCATATAAATATCCCATGTTAGGCAACTTACAAGACATTTGAAACCTTAGAGCCATTTGCCTAGTGAGAGAAAGTTAAGTCTAGAAAAAGAAGCTCTCAACTTTCTTAGAAGCTTTTCTTTCGAAGTCAACTTTGGAGCTTTCTTCTTTGAGAATCTTCAAGCCCCGATCTTAGAAAACCCAAGATCTTTTTCGAATTGCTGCCTAGAAATCTCCACTGCCCGAAGTTCTCAGCGCCACTGCCGGTCTTCATTTCCGGCACCAAGTGCGGCCAAGTGCGGCGAAGTATTGGGTGGGTTCTAGGCGACGATTTTTGTACCCTTTGTTGTGTTGATCCTCTAGCTTGATCCTTAGGATCACTAGAGTCTAGATCTACGAGCAAAGGCCAATTCCTGAAGTGGGTTTTCATATTAGGATCACTTCCCGGGCTTAATCTGTTTTTCAGATTTGGGTGATTCTTGAAGTGGGTTTCTTGGGATTTCTTCGATTTGCTTTGGGCTACTCCGTAGACACTAGCCCACACTAGTTCAAAGTCGATTTGGAGTTATTCTTCGGATTTCTTGTGGAATTCGCTTGCCCGAAGTTTTTGGATTTCTTTTTGCTAGGGACTTTGCTACAAAGGTATAATCTTTGAACTTTCCGCTTTAATTAAAGATTGTATCTTTTGTGTCCCGATTAATAAATTAAATAAGTATAATCCTAGATCCGTTCATGAGAAAATGAATTTGAGCCTGAGCTTCATTGAAAGTTTCCGATTCTGGAATGCATTGCACGAAAGTGAGATTTTCGATTTAGCCGGGGCTTGTTCTGTTTTCCTTCAAATTGGTATCAGAGCGAGTGTTTAGGGTTTTATACTTATTTAATTTGTTACACGGCTTTATTTTTGCATTATTATTTTTGTCGAAATGTTTAAACAGGTGGTTATTAGTTTCCCGGCTATTATGGTAGAATTTATTTTTCATTCATAAACCCCGGGACATGTCCGGGCTCTTATTTTTTTGAATGGAAATGGCTGTAATAGCAATAACCACGTGTTGGAAGCCGTGTAGGATTAGATAAATCTTGTTGTAGGATTTGATCTAATGTTGTCGTCTTTAAATTCTTAGAAAAATGCCTTGTATATAAGAATTTATGTATTATGGCGAAGACGTTATTTTGGGTAACTTATATTCGCGGGTTTTAGTTTCTCTTAATTTTGGGTGATTCCTAATTACATAGTAAACCAAAAAAACCCGGGCAAATCGAGAGGAATCCAAATAACGAGTGGGAGCGACATGACGGGACATGACACCGAGGCGTCAACGAATCCATGTAGAGAAGGCCATAATAGTCAGGAAATTTTATTTCTTTAATTTCCCGTATTTATGTCTTTTCGTTGATTGTGTGTTTTTATGTCTTTTCGTTGATTGTGTGTTTTCGTTTTCTTTTGCATGAATGAAAACCAAACCAAACCATTTTAAAAGGCAAAGTGCAATTAACTAAGGTAGATTAATCGCATATTAAAACTCCAACGGTTTTATGGGTGCGAATATCCATAGTTAAGATATTGCATGTTAAAACGTAAAAATCCTCAAACTTAAAAATCTAAGTGGGAGCGGGTTGATAAATATCCCCATGGCCTCCATTACGGATTCATGTGTGATGTGGGTTACACCGATGCGCTGGCCAAGGGCCTTCTTCAGCCCCGAGATATCACTAGATTGAATTTCTAAAGGGATGACTATAGCGAGTTTAATTGGAGAAAGTTACGACACCCTCGCTAACCGAGGCACATTAGTATCCTAAGTAACAAGCTTAGAAGTCACGTAATGGCAAACACTTAGTATACCATCTGTAGTATTCCTCCTAAGAGGTTACGCTGTTTATTGTGTACGGCTAAAATTATCGACTATTAATTTCAATGATTATAAGACCATTGGTCAGATAAAGGAATTATTGAACTTCAGTTCTTCTCGAATGAATGTGGGTTGGCATAGACGTTCACCCGACGTGACCTGCGTTGATCCCGGTGTGAGAGATGTCGGTAGGAGAATGTATTATTTTGAGGATATCAATATTTTTGAAAAAGTATACTGAAACTTGACTGTTTAATTTTCAGTTGTTGATATGTCGTTCAACCCGCTAACTGTCATACTGAATCAGAACAAACTTACGGGTCCAAATTACATTAACTGAAAATGTAAACTGGACATTGTCCTTGCTGCTGAGGGTTACAAGTACGTGATCACTGAGGAGTGCCCCCCTAAGCCCAGCAATGATGCCACCCCTGAGCAGCGAGAGCTTATACAAGGTGGCAGAAGGCTGATGAGATGACCCGGTGCTACATCTTGGCTTCGATGTTGAGTGTACTGCAGCACCAGCATCAGTTGTTTATCTCCGCCTACGATATGATGCTCAACCTCAAGGAGATGTTTGGATATCAGGGCAGGGTAGCCAAACAGTCAGCTATGAGGAAACTCATGAATGCTAGGATGGCTGAGGGCACTTCAGTGAGGGATCACGTGCTGGACATGATGAGCTGCATCAATGAGATTGAGGTATTGGGAGGTGATATTGATGGGGAGACCTAGGTCGATATCATCCTCCAGAGCTTGCCCCCCCCAGTTTTGAGCAGTTTTGGTTGAACTATAATATGGGCAAGCTCTCATATTCAATTCCAGAGCTCATGATTGCATTGGTGTCTGCTGAGGGCTTATTCACAGAGAAGAAGCAAGCCTTGGCTACTGTTGGTCCCTTAAGTTCCACTGTTGGGCCCAGAGCCAGGAAACAAAAGAGGAAGAGAGGCCAGAAAGCAAGAGCTGCTGATCATGGACCCAAGGCGGGCATTGTCAATAAGCATATGCCAAAAGTCAAGTGCTTCAGATGTGGCAAGGTGGGATATTGGAAGAAGGATTGCCAAAAGCCTCGTGGTATGTGAAAAGTTTTCCTAATTACTGAGATATGTTTAGCGGCGATTCCCACGGATACTTATTGTGTGGATTCAGGAGCCACTGATCACGTTTGTAATTCTTTGCAGGGGTTCCATGTGACCCAGCTGCTTAGAGAGGGAGAGTTGCAGGTCTACCATGGGGATACTACCAGAGTTTCTGTTGTTGCAGTGGGAGTTTTATGTCTTTATTTTTCAGACTCTATTCTACATTTAAGAGATTGTCTGTATGTACCCAATTTTCGGAAGAATTTACTTTCAGTTTCTAAACTTTTATTGGATAGTTATAAGTGTATTTTTTCTGATAATTATGTTTTTATTAGAAAGAACCAGAGGCTTATATGTTCCGGTACATTAGTTGACAATCTATTTTTAAGTAAGACAAACTCCCCAGTTGTGCAAAACACATAAACTAGTAACTCATCACCGAATCATAGTAAGATAAAAGAGTCTTCCCCTTTGAATCAAACTTATCTTTGGCACATGAGACTAGGTCACATTAACCTTAGTAGGATTCAAAGGTTGGTCAATGATGGGTCTTTAAACTCATTAGATATTGATAGTTTTCCTACCTGTGAGTCCTGCTTGGAGGGTAAAATGACCAAGAGGCCTTTCAAGGCAAAGGGGTATAGGGCCAAAGAGCTTTTTGAGTTGATTCATTCTGACTTGTGTGGGCCTATGTCAGTTCAGGCTAAAGGTGGTTATGAGTATTTCTTGACATTTACGGATGATTTTCTAGATATTGATACACATACCTAATGAACCACAAGTTTAAATACTTTGGCAAGTTCAAAGAGTTTAAGGCTGAGGTGGAGAACCATCTGGTTAAGAGTATCAAGACCCTGCGATCTGATCTTGGTGGCGAATACCTCTCTAGTGAATTTAGGTCCTATTTGTCAGAGGTGGGTATTCAGTCCCAGTTGTCTGCACCTAGCACACCCCAGCAGAATGGTGTAGCAGAGAGGGGGAATAGGACTCTTATGTATGTGGTTAGATCGATGATGAGTTATAGTGAGTTGTCTGCCTCGTTTTAGGGTTATGCCTTAGAGACAGTGTGTTATCTCCTTAATTTCGTGCCATCTAAATCTGTGCCTACGACACTCCTAGAGTTGTGGACTGGGCGAAAGCCTAGTCTGAGACATCTCAAGATTTGGGGTTGTCTAGCACATGTGCTCGAGGCAAATGCAGGTAAGTTAGATTCAAGATCAAAGGCTATGCTGTTTGTAGGCTACCCTAAAGGAACAAGAGGTGGTCAATTTTATAGTCCTCAGGATCAGAAGGTGGTGGTGGGCACCAATGCTAGATTTCTTGAGGAGGACTATATTTTAGATCACAAGTCAAGCAGCAAGGTAGTATTGGAAGAGCTTAGAAGTCAGTCCATTATTCCAGATGCACAAGTACAGGAAGACACACCATAAGAGACTGCACACACTATCATAGATGATGCTCTTACACAGGCTGCGCCTCGTCTTGCCAGACAGCTCGAGAGGCACATGGGTTTGGTGAGTCTTTGAACTTTATCCCTGGCGCTCATGAACTAGACCCAGTTAGCTACAATGAGGCTCTCCAAGATAAAGATACAGATACTTGGCAGAGAACGATGATTCCTGCGATGGGTTATATGGACTACAATCAGGTCTGGGAGCTGGTAGACCTTCCTGATGGGTTTCGGCCTATTGGGTGTAAATGGGTTTACAAACGAAAGAGAGGATCTGACGGGAGGGTTGAGACTTTCAAGACTAGGCTTGTGGCGAAGGGGTATACTCAGAAAGAGGATATCAATTATGAGGAGACCTTTTCCCCAGTAGCTATGCTTAAGTCGATCCGAATTCTCTTGGCCATAGCTGCTTATATGGACTATGAGATTTGGCAGATGGACGTCAAGACAATGGAAGTTTTGAGAAGACCAACTTTATGCAGCAACCAGAGGGTTTCATTGTTCAGGGCCAAAAGCACAAGGTATGCAGGCTTAGGATGTCCATTTATGGACTTAAGCAAGCATCCAAGTCTTGGAACATCCGTTTTGATGAGGTTATCCAGTCATATTGATTCACTCAGTGTCCGGATGAGCAGTGTGTATATCGCAGGCGTGATGGTGATACCGTGGTGTTCCTCGTACTTTTCGTAGATGACATCCTTCTGATTGGCAACAGTAAGAAGGTGTTGTCAGACGTAAAGGCATGGTTGTCCAATAAATTTGATATGAAAGATTTGGGAGAGGCTGGACATATCATTGGGATCAAGATTATTCGAGATTGTAGGAGACGTTCTCTGACACTCTCTTAGGCATCCTACATAGACACGATTCTAGCCCGTTTTAACATGCAATTTTGTTTTCCTTAAACCCTAAGCCCAGAACTTTTGTTAATTACAAAATCGACCCAAACTTTTTCAGGAAATTTTTTTTCTGATTTTAATTTTGGTAAGATTCAAAATTTTAATTTTGGAATAAAATCAAATCTTATCAAATTTTAGTTTTGAAATATAAAATTAGATTTTAAAATTTCAAAATATCTTAAATTAATTATCTTAATAAGATTAGGATAATTAGCTCACAAATAGAATAATTAATTTGATTAATTTTTCTTTTGTTATTTTATACATTTAAATATGGTATGATTTATTTAAATGGTTTAAATATTTTCATACATATTTTGGTATGTTCATGCATCATTTTGGATAAATGTAATGTTGGTGAATGTGCCCTAATGAGGGCTATTTATGTAAATATACTTTGAGGGTATTTATGTAAATAATATATTTGTCGCTTGATTGATTGTTTATCAAATGAGTTAATTTCATGATAGTAATATCCTTGTGCATATTTAAATTCATGAAATCGATCCGCCAAAAGAAACACTCCATGGACTAATTAGATCATGAGTGATTCTTTTGAGTAGTACTGGTACTAGGATCCTTAGACCAGAAATCACTACATGGTCTTAGGTGAATTGTAGTGTGCTTTGACATACGCCTAACGGGGCAGTAACAGGTTGCCAAGTACGGGTATGATTGGGTACACTATGAGACACGCTAAGGTATGTAGGTGAAGTGATGGGACTACAAATATCTCTTAAGTGAGAGATGATATCTTGGCCACTTGATAGTGAACTGAAAAGTGCATGGCCATGCCCAAGGAATGATAAGGATATCATTTACTTGATGGATTCAGTGTCACTAAGAGATCAAGTAAACGTTTAGCTACATAAAGATGATGGTTCCATGCCTTATGCTAAACTGGATATCGATGTAGAGGATCGTACGCAGTTTGCTGGGAAAGGTTGTGTTGAATCTCTATTCGACCCTCCATTCTGAATTGGGTAGTCATTATGTCTTGCTAGAGACCACTAATGACTTATGGATTAATCAATGAGATTGAGTTATCCATTGCCAATTTGGAATGGGCCTACAGGATCGCACATAAAAAAGTTCAATGATCCAGAATAAGGATTCTTGCCTACAATAAGTATAATTGTTATACTTAAATAAATAAGATTTAATTAAATGATTTAATTAAATATTATTGGAAAGTTCTATGGTATTAATTAATAGTTAATTAATTACCTGAGAACAATTGGGATGGGCTGATAAATCAAGGGACTTAATTGCAATTGAAGTTCTTGACCCATCGGCTGATCCATGGGTCATGGGTTGATCCATGGACTTGGTGTATAACCCAAATCATTAAAGTATTATTTAAGGCTGATTTGGAATTAGTAAATATTATTTAAATACTGGCTTGGAATCAGTTAAATAATATTTGGTAATAATACTGATTTGGAATATTACTAAAATCAGTTAAGTTATAATTGGATAATTACAATACTGATTTTGGAAATTAATTCTCTACAAATATCCTAGGGATATAATTGTAGGAGGATGATTTTGAATTATTCTCATCAGACAAAAATACACAGTTTTTCCCAAATTCTCCGGGTAGGCAAGATTGGCTAGCATCAACCTGCGAAGGCTTTCATGCTTAAGAGTAGAGGATCCTTCGAGGAAGGATTTTGGAGACAACAAAACGCCATCTTCTCAGAGGAGCCAGGCGACGTGCGCAACCGATTACGCTTCAAGGGTAAGACCCGATCCTTAGTGTTTAGGATTCCGCCATTTAATTAGATTAAATGCCTAAACAAATCCCAACATGTAAAATGAATAAAAGGATTAATTGAAATTGATTATGACGCGATCAATTTTAATTCTGTAATAGTTACACAATTCTTAAAATTAATCGGCCTAAATTAAAACTGGCTTTTATGAGCATATGCATTTTGTTTGTTTCAAAGCATGAATTGGGCTTTTAATTTTAATATTTTAAAAGTTGGGGCCTGCGTGCCTATATATATAAAAATCATCATGTAATAGTTAGGATCAAAAGGAGGTTCCAAGTGTTGGTGTATGTGCCCTTTTGAGGGCTATTTATGTAAATAAACTTTGAGGGTTATTTATGTAAATAAGACATTTTTCGTTTGATTGATTATTTATCTGATGAGTTAATTTCATGAAATTATATTCTTGTGCATATTGAATTTCATGAAATCGATCCGCCAAAAGAAACACTCCATGGACTGTTAGATCATGAGTGATTCTTTTGAGTAGTACTCGTATGAGGATCCTTAGACCAGAAATCACTGCATAGTCTAAGGTGAATTAGAGTGTGCTTTGACATATGCCTAACGGGACCGTAACAGGTTGCCAAGTACGGGTATGATAGGGTACACTATGAGTCACGCTAAGGTATGTAGGTGAAGTGATGGGACTACAAGTCTCTCTTAAATGAGAGATGATATCTTGGCCGCTTGATAGTGAACTGAGAAGTGCATGGCCGTGCCCAAGAAACGACAAGTGTTATCATTTGCTTGATTAAGTTCAATATCACTAAGAGATCAAGTAAAACGTTTAGCTATATAAGGATGATTGGTTCCATGCCTTATGCTAAACTGGATATCAATGTAGAGGACATTACGAAGTATACTCGGGAGGTTGTGTTGAATCACCATTCGACCCTCCGTTCTGAATTGTGTAGTCATTATGTCTTGCTAGAGACCACTAATGATTTATGGATTAATTAATGATATTGATTTATTCATTGTTAATTTGGAATGGGCCTACAGGATCGCACATAAGTGAGTTTGATGATTCAGAATTAATTAAATTGCCTGTTTTAAGTATAAGAGTTATACTTAAATTGATAATATTTAATTAAATAGTTTAATTAAATATTATTGAAGAGTATTATGTATTAATTAAGAGTTAATTAATTACCTAGGAAGAATTGAATTGGGCTGAGAAATCAAGAGACCTAATTGTGAATTAAGGTTCTTGACCCATCAACATGATCCATGGATCAATGGGTTGATCCATGGTGTTGGTTAAACCCAACTCAGTAAATAATTAATTATTATTAATTATTAACAGATACTTCTCAACCTTTTGAAAAAAATCAGAGAAGTATCTGGGAGTTGAGAGTTGTTTTAGAAAATTGGTTTTAAAAACACGTTTTGAAAAAAAATTTTAATAAAAAAGACTCTCTCACTTTTGAAGAACGGACTACTCCAAGACATTCGTCCAGAGAAAAGGGTTTTCTCTTTGACAGGCAATTTTGGCTAGCACCAGTTCTGAGAGACTCCAGTGCAAGAACGTCGAGGCAATTCGTGTGAATTGTTTGGTGGTGAACGCAATCTTCCCAAGGGATCCAGGCGATGAGATCAACCGATTACGCGTCGAGGGTAAGACCTGATACCACTGTTGGATCTTAGGCATACATAATTTCCTAAATTATGCTACGGAATTGCCTAACATAAATTTGGAACGCTTCCGAATTCATGAATTGTTTCTGAAGCTCGCCTGACATAGTCGCGAGCATCAGACATGTCACGTCATCGAAATCGCTTTTCAGCTTTTCCCATGCTCGTTGAACAGCAGCCATAGCATTTATAGGTGGTTCAGGTAAAACAGCGTCTAAGATATTTAGCTTACTCTCTTGTTTGAAAACAATTCTCAAGTTTCTTTCCCAATCTAAAAAGTTTGGACCAACAAGTTTTTCTTTGTCCAAAATGCTTCTTAGAGTGAGATTAGATGTATTAGTGCTAGTAGATGCCATTTCTACAAAAGAAAAATGCAAAATATTAGAATGAGTTTTAAAATATTTTCCACAATAGCCAAAATTGAAATCCCAGACAATTTTGTGTTGGTGCTAGATTGTGGGCCGAAAATCCACAAAGAGTCAACCCCAATCTTGCTTTGGCAAGTATCGTAGGGATTAGGCTCTTTTGGTAGGCAACATTCAAATCACATCCCTATGTAATTTAACGATTTCCAATTACATCACTATGTAACTTTTCGGTGATAGGATGAACATTCCAAATGTTTGACACCATCCTATCATTGTAAAATCAATCCTAGTCAACTTATCAGGTCAACTAGGACCAATTTTCCTAAATCAAACCATCCCTTGAAGCCTCATATCAATAAAGACCCAAACAGTTTTTCACAATATAGTGGTAGTGAGTAAAGTTGGGCTAGCCCAAACAGTTTTTCACACTATAGTGGTAGTGAGTAAAGTTGGGCTTTTATTACATGACAACTCGCCTCACGAAGAAAATCTGAGGCCCTTGGGCTCTCCAAGTCAGCCAGACGTTCGACGATTTGACGAGCCCCCAAGTATGGAAGCAACTTTAGACTTAGGTATTTAGGGATTTTATATTTTGAACGGCTTAACATGCATTGTCATTTTCATTCATTCACAAAACATAAAATTGTGAAAATGCGATGAATTGGGCTCTAATCTATTACAGGGTTTTATAGGAAAAACATTTTCTTTTGAGCCTCCATGGTTGTGCTTCCGTTCTTGGGCTATACCATGGACTCTTTTGGAACCTCCTTTTGGGCCTAACTATTACATAATTATTAATAGGCACACAGGCCCAATTTTAAAATGGCTCGCAGGCCCAAAAATTTAAATAATAAATTTTAAACCCAATTCATGCATAAAAAAACACACAAATGCATATGCTTCATACAAGCCAACTGAAAACAAAGTGTTTGTTACTCGAGGAGCCATTTTCTTAGAGAAAGAATTTCTCTACAAGAAAGACAGTGGGAGTAGAATAAATTTTGAAGAGGTTCAAGAACCACAAGAGAATGTAGAACGATCTACAAAAACTCAGATGGAAGTTGACATGGGAACTCATGAAGATGAGCAGCCTGAGTCAACAACACAAGTGAAAGATTTTGGTAGGATCTGGGTTTGCACTTGCTCGATTTACCACGCAACAAAAATTTCTATTAAAGCGGAATCTTAGAAAAGTACTTTTGAAGCGTGCACCTGGTGATTCTCTTGTATGCCTCAAGACTATGACTTCACGTTGTGTGGGCAACGAACTAGAAGTCAATTGATCAGCTACTCACCACAATCCACCTGCTAGAAAACTCTAGCCCCGCAGCACCTGGCACGTACTATAAACGCACTGCCCGCAGAGAGAGAAAGCTACGCGCAGCTGGTATAAACCAAGGCCAAAATTTCAGCCACTAGAAACCTAAAAACTAGCTGCACACTTTCTTGAAAATTCGACTTGGAGAGAGAAACGTTTTCTCTCTCTAGAATTTTCTCTCTCTAGAAATCCTGTGGATTAATTGTTGAATTGTATGACTGATCCCTTGTCTATTTATAGAGTTACAAGAGAGACTCCAAGTTGGTTTAGGATTGGTCTTCCTACTGGGTTTCTGTTTTCCTTCAATCCTGTTTTTGGACTGATACAGATTCAGTTTCCTTCAATCCTATTCCTGGACTGATACACTCCCAACTGTCACAGGGATTCACTTATCCCAATCCAGTTCCTGGGATGAATCACTCTCAACTGACACAGGGATTCACTTATCCCAAACCAGTTCCTGGGATGATTCACAACCAACTGACACAAGGATTAATTAATTTCTAAATTAATTAAATCTACCTTTGTCAACAACCTAGTACATAATTAATCGTACCACTAACGGATTAATTATGGCACTACCAACCTACACCAGAATTGCTTCCGGAACAACTTAGTTAAATTATATTCATAATCTCCCCACATCAAAGATATAGTGCTCGTTAATTCATTAATTTATTGATAAATTAATTCATCAACTTCTTGAAATTCGAGACTAGTACCACTCGATCTTTTTACTATACCGGACATAAGTCCACCGGCCGGGTTTAGTATAATAAACATTTCGAGCTCATCTCGGGAGCACCATCAACCCGGACGCACTGGTACATGGTTTCCTTTCGACAAGCAGCAGCACACCAAGTAACTAAACACGCACACCCAACCCACCGAGACTATTGGCCACATTTGACCTCACCCATTGGCAGATCAAAGTACACTATGTCTAATCCTCATGCCCACTCGAGTCTAGGGATTTAGAGATAGAATATAAGGATTGATTTGTCTATTAAATCAGTACAAGACAAATCATTCCTAAGAGTCAAGTTCAACATGCCCCGGGCATATCTATATGATTCAATTAGTTTAGACAAACTAATTATCTGAATCACATAATAACCTAGACTGACAGTTTGCCCAAAGCTATCTCGGTTACGAACCTCATTTATATATTATGTCTTTCAACCAATGATGAGATCTACTGTGTCGCACCAGACACCTCATCATCTACTTACATAATATAAATGGACATAAACATGCACAACAAAATATAATTGAACCACAAATCGATATATTAAACTGGGAAACTGTACAATACAAGCATAGCTTATGTTTTCTACTCCAACAACAAGAACCTAGAAGGTCTAGTAGATCTCGTCATGAACCCAAGAGATACGAATTTCTGGTGACTGACGATCAAGATTTGATCTTGGTGGACTCTAATGAGCCCGTGAACTACAAATAGGTTTTAGAAAGTCCAGATTCAGATAAATGGCTACAAGCAATGGAATTTGAAATACAATCCATGAGGGACAATAAAGTATGGACTTTGATTGATCCTCCTGTTCAAGCAAAGGTTGTCGATTGCAAGTGGATTTTCAAGTTAAAACCTGGCGGGATCTTCAAGGCATGACTAGTGGCTAAAGGTTTTAGACAGACTCATGGTATAGACTATGATGAAACCTTCTCTCCTGTCGTGATGCTCAAGTCCATTAGGACAATGCTTGCCATAACTGCATATGATGACTATGAGATATGACAGATGGATGTTAAGACGGCTTTCCTGAATGGAAACCTACTCGAGGATGTTTACATGAAACAACCCGAGGGATACATCGATCAAAAGCATCCTAATCGAGTATGTAAGCTTCAGTGGTCCATCTATGGATTAAAGCAAGCATCTCAGAGTTGGAATCTTCGTTTTGACGAGGCAGTAAAAGGTTACGACTTTATAAAGAATGAAGATGAGCCTTGTGTTTACAAGAAGGTTGGGAGCAAGATAGTTTTCCTTGTCCTATATGTGGACGACATCCTACTCATAGGAAATGACATTCCCATGTTGAAAGATATCAAACAATGGTTGGGGAGTGTATTTTCTATGAAAGACTTAGGAAAAGCTGAAATAATATTGGGTATCAAAATCTATAGAGATAGATCAAAGAGGCTTCTAGGACTAAGTCAAGAAGGGTACATAGACAAAATATTGAAGAGGTTCAATATGTCTAACTCTAAGAATGGTATTGTACCATTCAGACATGGTAAGTGTTATCATTTACTTGATTAAGTTCAGTGTCACTAAGAGATCAAGTAAAACATTTAGCTATATAAGGATGATTGGTTCCATGCCTTATGCTAAACTGGATATCAGTGTAGAGGACATTATGAAGTATACTCGGGAGGTTGTGTTGAATCACCATTCGACCCTCCGTTCTGAATTGTGTAGTCATTATGTCTTGCTAGTGACCACTAATGATTTATGGATTAATTAACGAGATTGATTTATTCATTGTCAATTTGGAATGGGCCTACAGGATCGCACATAAGTGAGTTCGATGATTCAGAATTAATTAAATTGCCTGTTTTAAGTATAAGAGTTATACTTAAATTGATAATATTTAATTAAATATTTTAATTAAATATTATTGAAGAGTATTATGGTATTAATTAAGAGTTAATTAATTACCTAGTAAGAATTGAATTGGGCTGACAAATCAAGGGACCTAATTGTGAATTAAGGTTCTTGACCCATCAGCCTGATCCATGGATTAATGGGTTGATCCATGGTGTTGGTTAAACCCAACTCAGTAAATAATTAATTATTATTAATTATTAACAGATACTTCTCAACCTTTTGAAAAAAAATCAGAGAAGTATCTGGGAGTTGAGAGTTGTTTTTTAAAATTGGTTTTAAAAACCCGTTTTGAAAAAAAATTTTAAATAAAAAAGACTCTCTCTCACTTTTGAAGAACATACTACTCCAAGACATTCTTCCAGAGAAAAACATTTTCTCTTTGACAAGCAATTTTGGCTAGCACCGGTTCTGAGAGACTCCAGTGCAAGAACGTAGAGGCAATTCGTGTGAATTGTTTGGTGGTGAACGCAATCTTCCCAAGGGATCCAGGCGACGAGCGCAACCGATTACGCGTCGAGGGTAAAACCTGATTCCATATAATTTGGGCAATTCCATAGCATAATTTAGGAAATTATGTATGCCTAAGATCCAACACCAAGAAGAGTCCATGGTGGAGCCCACAAATGGTGGCCCAAACATGAAGGTTTTAAAAGGCCCTGTAATAGACTAGAGCCCAGTTCATCTCTTTAATTCATTCTTTTATTTATGCAAATGAATGATAAACGAAAATGCATGTTAAGCCGATCAAAATTAAATCCCAAAAACCCAAGATTTTGCTTCCATACTTGAGGGCTCGCTGGAGCGTCGAACGTCTGGTGGACTTGTAGAGCCCAAGGGCCTCAGGTTTTCTTCGTACGGTGGGTTGTTACATAATAGTGCCCAACTTTATCACTACCATTAATGAGTGGAAAAACTGTTTGGGTATTAGATGCTCAACTTTATCACTACCACTTGTTATGGAAAAACTGTGTGGGTGTCTATTGATGTGATGCCTTGAGGGATGGTTTAACTTGGGAAAATTAATCATAGATTGACCCAATAAGTTGACTAGGGATTAATTTTGCAAAGATAGGATGGTGTTAAACGTTTGGAATGTTCATCCTATCACCGAAAAGTTGCATGGTATGCAATTGGAAAGCGTTAGATTACATGAAATGTGATTTGAACGTTGCCTACCAGAAGAGCCTAATCCCTACGATACTTGCCAAAGCAAGACTGGGGTTGACTCTTTGTGGATTTTCGGCCCACAATCTAGCACCAACACAAAATTGTTAGGGATTTCAATTTGGGCTATTGTGGAAAATTAATTTTAAAACTCATTCTAATATTTTGCAATTTTTTTTTTGTAGAAATGGCATCTTCTAGCACTAATGTCACTTCAAATCTCACTCTAAGAAGTATTTTGGACAAAGAAAAACTTGTTGGTCTGAACTTCTTGGATTGGGAAAGAAACCTGAGAATAGTTCTCAAACAAGAAAGGAAGTTGAATATCTTAGACGCTCCTTTACCCGCACAACCCGTTAATGCTACGGTTGCTGTTCAAAGAACCTGGGAAAAGCTGAAAAGCGATTCTGATGATGTGACTTGCCTGATGCTTGCGACTATGTCTGGCGAGCTTCAGAAGCAATTCATGAATTCAGAAGCATTCCGAATTTATGAGTCACCCACGAAAATATTCCGAGAGCAAGCCCGTAACAAAAGGTTCATTACGATAAAAGCATTAATCTCATGCAAGATGGCGAAGGGTTCGTCAGTAAGTACGCATTTGATCAAGATGAAGGGGTATATTGATACCCTAGAGAGATTAAATGTGCCTCTTGCTAGAGAGTTGGCCATTGATATCATCTTGGCTTCACTGCCTGATGATTACAATGATTTTGTTGTGAACTACAATATGCATAACATGGAGAGGACAATTCCTGAGCTTCATGGCATGCTTAAAAATACTGAGCAGACCCTTCGGAAGGCAACGCCAGTATTAGTTGTAGAAAAAGGTAAAGGAAAGAGGAAGTTTTCAGGCAAGGCCAAAGTTAGGAAGAACAAGAAAGCTCGCAGTAAGACTACTCCCCAACCACAAGCTCCTCCAACTGCTAAGACAATATCCAAAAAGGATGATACATGTCTCTTCTGCAAACATAAGGGTCATTGGAAGAGAGGCTGTAAGAAGTTTCTCGAAAGCAATCATTTAGCTTCAGGTATCTTTGTTATAGAAATTAATCTTTCTATGTCCACCTCATGGGTATTAGATACTGGTTGTGGGGCTCACATTTGTACTAATGTGCAGGGACTCAGAAATAGAAAGATGACAAAGAAAGGTGAAGTAGATCTCCGAGTGGGCAACGGGGCAAGAGTTGCTGCTGTTGAAGTTAGAGATTACACTCTATCTTTACCTTCTGGTTTAAATATCAAACTTGAAAATTGTTATTATGTACCTGCTTTGAGCAAAAATATTATTTCAGTTTCGAGTTTAGATAATAAAGGCTTTTGATTTATTATAGAGAATAATTTGTTATCTTTATATCGAAATGATATTTTATACGTAGTTGCAAATATGTGTAACGGTCTGTATGTCTTGGATTTGACCCAAGAAAAACCAGTCTATAACATAGAAAAGAAAGCTAAATCAACTAAAAATGATTTAAGTCCAACATACCTTTGGCATTGTCAATTAGGCCATGCAAATGAAAAGCGAGTTCAAAAGTTTCACAAGGATTGAGTGCTTGGGTCATTTGATTTTGAATCATATGATACCTATGAACCCTGCTTGCAAGGCAAAATGACAAAGAGTCCTTTCAACAAGAATATGACAGAACAAGTGAGCTATTGGCTCTAATACAGACGGATGTATGTGGACCAATGAGCACACAAGCCAGAGGTGGATTTGAATACTTCATCACTTTTACTGATGACTATAATAGATATGATTATGTCTACTTAATGAAGTACAAAAGTGAAACGTTTGAAAGGTTCAAAGAGTTTAAAAATGAAGTAGAAAATCAGTTGGATAGAAGGATTAAGGCTATTCGCTCTGATCGGGGAGGTGAATACCTTAGTGATGAGTTCGATGACTATCTAAAACAGTGTGGAATTGTTTCACAGCTGACTCCACCGGGAACACCTCAATGGAATGGTGTATCCGAAAGGAGAAATTGGACCTTATTAGATATGGTTCGATCAATGATGGGCCAAGCGACTCTCTCTACATCCTTTTGGGGTTATGCTCTCCTTTCTGCTGCCTACTTATTGAATCGTATTCCATCTAAGGTAGTAGATAAGACTTCATATGAGATATGGATGGGTTGGAAGCCCTATATGTCCTATCTACGAGTTTGGGGTTGTCAAGCTCATGTAAAGCGTTTACAAAGTAATAAGCTTGAACCCAAAGCTAACAAATGCCTATTTGTGGGATATCCTAAGGAAACCAAAGGATATCAATTCTACAACCCAACAGAGAACAAAGTGTTCGTTGCTCGAGGAGCTACTTTTTTAGAGAAAGAATTTCTGTACAAGAAAGACAGTGGGAATAGAATAGAACTCGGAGAAGTTCAAGAACCATAAGAGAATGTAGAATAATCTACAGAAACTCAGATGGAAGTTGACATGGAAACTCATGAAGATAAGCAACTTGAGTCAACAACACGAGAACCTAGAAGATCTGGTAGATCTCGTCATCAACCCGAGAGATACGGATTTCTCATGACTGACGATCAAGATTTGATCTTGGTGGACTCTAATGAGCCCGCGAACTACCAATAGGTTTTAGAAAGTCTGGATTCAGATAAATGGCTACAAGCCATGGAATCTGAAATGCAATCCATGAGGGACAATAAAGTATAGACTTTGATTGACCCTCCTGTTCAGGCAAAGGTTGTCGATTGCAAGTGGATTTTCAAGTTAAAACCTGGTGGGATCTTCAAGACACGACTAGTGGCTAAAGGTTTCAAACAGACTCATGGTATAGACTATGATGAAACCTTCTCTCCTATCGTGATGCTCAAGTCTATTAGGACAATGCTTGCCATAGCAGCATATTTTGACTATGAGGTATGGCAGATGGATGTTAAGATGGCTTTCCTGAATGGAAACCTACTCGAGGATGTTTATATAAAACAACCCAAGGGATACATCGATCAAAAGCATCCTAATCGAGTATGTAAGCTTCAGAGGTCCATCTATGGACTAAAGCAAGCATCTCAAAGTTGGAATCATCATTTTGATGAGGAAGTAAAAGGTTACGGATTCATCAAGAACGAATATGAGCCTTGTGTTTACAAGAAAGTTAGTGGAAGCAAGATTGTTTTCCTTGTCCTATATGTTGACGACATCCTGCTCATAGGAAATGACATTCCCTTGATGAAAGATATCAAACAATGGTTGGGGAGTGTATTTTCTATGAAAGACTTAGGAGAAGCTGAGACGATACTAGGTATCAAAATCTATAGAGATAGGTCCAAAAGGCTTCTTGGACTAAGTCAAGAAGGGTACATAGACAAGATATTGAAAAGATTCAATATGTCTAACTCCAAAAATGGTAAGGTACCATTTAGACATGGCCTTCTCTTAAAGAAGAACCAATGTCCTTCAACAAGAGAGGAGAGGGATACAATGAGTAGAGTCCCATATGCTTTGGCAATAAGATCTATCATGTATGCAATGTTATGTACCCGTCCGGATATTGTACATGCACTTATCATGACTAGCAGATACCAACAAGATCCAGGGATGGATCATTGGACTGCAGTCAAAGCAATCCTGAAGTACTTACGAAGAACTAAAGGACAAATGCTAGTGTATGGAGGACAAGAACAGCTCATTGTACAAGGTTACACTGATGCTGCTTTCCAAACAGATAAAGATGACATGAAGTCACAATCAGGCTACGTGTTTAGTCTGAATGGTGGTGCAATAAGTTGGAAAAGCTCAAAGCAAGATACAACAGCCAATTCTACAACAGAGTCTGAGTACACTGCTGCATCAGATCTGCAAAGGAAGCTGTTTGGTTGAGGAAGTTTGTGTCAGACATCGGAGTGATACCGAGTATCCAAGATCCGATAGAACTTTTCTGTGACAATAACGGGGCCATCGCACAAGCTAAGGAGCCTTGGTCACACCAGAAAACCAAACACATACTCAGAAGGTTTCACCTTATCCAAGAGATCATTGATCGAGGAGATGTGAAAGTGTTCAAAATAGGGTTAGACGACAATATAGCAGATCCTCTCACAAAAGCTCTACCACAGTCAAAGTTTGATAGACATATAATAGATCTTGGTCTTAAACAGTTTAGGACATAGCCCTTCATCGGGCAAGTGGGAGATTGTTGGTGTATGTGCCCTAATGAAGGCTATTTATGTAAATAGACTTTGAGGGTATTTATGTAAATAAGACATTTGTCGCTTGATTGATTGTTTATCAAATGAGTTAATTTCATGATAGTAATATTCTTGTGCATATTTAAATTCAAGAAATCGATCCGCCAAAAGAAACACTCCATGGACTAATTAGATCATGAGTGATTCTTTTGAGTAGTACTGGTACGAGGATCCTTAGACCAGAAATCACTACATGGTCTTAGGTGAATTGTAGTGTGCTTTGACATACGCCTAACGGGGCCATAACAGGTTGCCAAGTACGGGTATGATTGGGTACACTATGATTCACGCTAAGATATGTAGGTGAAGTGATAGGACTACAAATCTCTCTTAAGTGAGAGATGATATCTTGGCCACTTGATAGTGAACTGAAAAGTGCATGGCCATGCCCAAGGAATGATAAAGATATCATTTGCTTGATGGATTCAGTGTCACTAAGAGATCAAGTAAACATTGAGCTATATAAGGATGATAGTTTCATGCCTTATGGTAAACGGTATATCAATGTTGAGGATAGTACGTAGTTTGCTCAGAAATGTTGTGTTGAATCACCATTCGACCCTCCATTCTGAATTGGGTAGTCATTATGTCTTGCTAGAGACCACTAATGACTTATGGATTAATCAATGAGATTGAGTTATCCGTTGCCAATTTGGAATGGGCCTACAGGATCGCACATAAGAAAGTTTGATGATGTAGAATAAGTATTCTTGCCTACAATATGTATAATTGTTATACTTAAATAAAGACGATTTAATTAAATAGTTTAATTAAATATTATTAAAAAGTTTTGGGGTATTAATTAATAGTTAATTAATTACCTGGGAACAATTTGGGTGAGCTGATAAATCAAGGGACTTAATTGCAATTGAAGTTCTTGACCCATCAGCCTGATCCATGGGTCATGGGTTGATCCATGGGCTTGGTGTATAACCCAAATCATTAAGGTATTATTTAATGCCGATTTGGATTAAATACTGATTTGGAATCAGTAAAATAATATTTGGTAATAATACTGATTTGGAATATGACTAAAATCAGTTAAGTTATAATTGGATAATTACAATACTGATTTTGGAAATTTGATCTCTACAAATATCCTAGGGATATTATTGTAGGAAGATAGTGATTTTGAATAAGAAAATTCATATCAGACAAAATACACAAGATTTTCCCAAATTCTCTCGGTAGGCAAGATCGGCTAGCACCAATCTGCGAAGACTTTCATGCTTGAGAGTAGAGAATCCTTCGAGGAAGGATTTTGGAGACAACAAAACACCATCTTCTCAGAGGAGCCAGACGACGTGCATAATCGATCACGCTTCAAGGGTAAGACCCGATCCTTAATGTTTAGGAATTCCGTTGTTTAATTAGATTAAACACCTAAACATTTCCAACAGAGTTGCCTAGGTCTATAACATTTTATTGTGATAACAATGGTGCAGTTGCTAACTCGAGGGAACTACGAGCCCACAAAGCGAGTAAACTCATAGAGCGCAAGTACCACCTGATACGAGATATCGTAAAGAAGGGAGACGTGACTGTGGCCAAGATAGCATCAGATGACAACCTTGCAGATCCTTTCACAAAGCCATTGACCCCAAAGGTGTTAGAGAGATGTGGAGGGCATGAGAGTCAGATTCTTGAGGGAGCTATGTGAGTGAGCTTAAAGGTGTTCTGTAGATTTCATTATGACAACAGTGTAATAGCGGGTTGGACAGTTTTTGTACTTCTTAGCATAGCTTTGAGTATTAGTGGGAGATTGTTAGTTTTGAATATAGAAAAGTTATGGCTTGTATCAAAAAGTAATATCCATAGATGACATATCATTTTGTTTTAGTATTAAATTATTCCATTATATCATAGAACTAGATAACAGGGTGTGGAAAGACACAGTAGACACCGTTATTGGTCAAAGTATTGATATATAAAATGTATGCTCGTAACTGAGATAGTCTGAACATACTATCAGTATAGGTTATCGTGTGGTTTGGAAATTAGTTTATCTAAACTAATTAAATCACACGGATATGCCCGGGGCATATTGAGCACGACCAGTTTGGATAGAATTGACTTGTATTGATTAGCGTATTCAATTTGCTCATAGTATTCAGTCTCTCAATCCCGAGATTAGGATGGGCGTGAGAGTTGGATATCTTATGCTTTGATTTGGCAAAGGGTGCGATCAATTGAGGCCTATACCGCGGTAGGTTGGATATGTGGTGTTTAGCTTCTTGCGTTCCGTTGCTAGTCAGAAGAATCCACGTACCGGTTAGCAGGGTTGATGGTGCTCCCGAGATGAGCTCGTAAGGTTTATTGTACTAAAACTTGCAATGGACTTTACGTCCGGTATAATAAGAAGGTCGAGTGGTACTAATCTCGGATACCAAGAAGTCAGTGAATTAGTTTGTTAGTAAGTTGATAAACCGACGAGTCTAGATCTTTGATGTGGGAAGATAGAAGAAAATATAGTGGCTCGATATAAAGTCGTTTTTGAGTGGTAGTTACATAATTGGTCCGTTAATGGTACGATTAATTATGTATTTGACTAATCGATAAAGTGAATTAATTAATTCTAAAGGTTTAATTAATATTTAATTGACAAAGTGGATTAAAAAATTAATTCTATATGAATTAATTAATCCTAAGGGTTCAATTAAATTAAATTAACAAATTGGGTTAAAGAAATTAATTTGAAAGCTCGATTGGAGTTGACTAGTCTAGGGAAGACTAAGGAGTCAACGAAAGTCAAATTAAAAGACCCAACTCAAAGGCCCACTAGGTCTCCTTAGAAGCTCCCTATAAATATCCCATGTTAGGCAACTTACAAGACATTAGAAACCTTAGAGGCATTTGCCTAGTGAGAGAAAGTTAAGTCTAGAAAAAGAAGCTCTCAACTTTCTTAGAAGCTTTTCTTTCGAAGTCGACTTTGGAGCTTTCTTCTTTGAGAATCTTCAAGCCCCGATCTTAGAAAACCCAAGATCTTCTTCGAATTACTGCCTAGAATTCTCCACCGCCCGAAGTTCTCTGCGCCACCGCCGGTCCTCATTTCCGGCGCCAAGTGCGGCCAAGTGTGGCGAAGTATTGGGTGGGTTCTAGGCGGTGATTTTTGTGGGTTTTGTACCCTTTGTTATGTTGATCCTCTAGCTTGATCCTTTGGATCGCTAGAGTCTAGATCTACGAGCAAAGGCCAATTCCTGAAGTGGGTTTTCAGATTAGGATCACTTCCCGGGCTTAATCTGTTTTTCAAATTTGTGTGATTCTCGAAGTGGGTTTCTTGGGATTTCTTCGATTTGCTTTGGGCTACTCCGTAGACACTAGCCCACACAAGTTCAAAGTCGATTCGGAATTATTCTTCGGATTTCTTGTGGAATTCACTTGCCCGAAGTTTTTGGATTTCTTTTTGCTAGGGACTTTGCTACAAAGGTATAATCTTTGAACTTTTGCTTTAATTAAATATTGTATCTTTTGTGTCTCGATTAATAAATTAAATAAGTATAAGCCTAGATCCGTTCATCGAAAAATGAATTTGAGCCTGAGCTTCGTTGAAAGTTTCTGATTCTGGAATGCATTACACGAAAGTGAGATTTTTGATTTAGCCAGGGCTTGTTCTGTTTTCCTTCAAATTGGTATCAGAGCGAGTGTTTCGGCTTTATACTTATTTAATTTATTATACGGCTTTATTTTTGCATTATTATTTTTGTCAAAATGTTTAAACAGGTGGTTATTAGTTTCTCGGCTATTATGGTATTTTTCATTCATAAACCCCGGGACATATCCTGGCTCGTATAATTTTTGAATGGAATGTTAGTTTTGAATACAGAAAAGCTATGGCTTGTATCAAAAACTAATATCCACAGATGACATATCATTTTGTTTCAGTATAAATCTGTTCCTTTATATCATAGAACTAGATAACGGGGTGTCGACAAACACAGTAGATACCGTTATTGGTTAAAGTATTGATATATAAAAAGTATGCTCGTAACCGAGATAGTCTGAACATACTATCGGTATAGGTTATTGTGTGGTTTGGAAATTGGTTTATCTGGACTAGTTTAAATCACACAGATATGCCCGGGGCATATTGAGCACGACCAGTTTGGATAGAATTGACTTGTACTGATCGGCGTAGTCAATTCGGTCCTAGTATTCTGTCTCTCAATCCCGAGATTGGGACGGGCGTGAGGGTTGGGTGTCGTGTGCTTTGATTTGCCAAAGAGTGAGGTCAATTGAGGCCAATACCTCGGTAAGTTGGGTATGCGGTGTTTAGCTTCTTGCGTGTCGTTGCTGGTCGGAGGAATCCACGTACCGGTTCGCCGGGTTGATGGTACTCCCGAGATGAGCTCGTAAGGTTATTATACTAAACCTGGCCAGTGAACTTTATGTTCGGTATAATAAAAGGTCGAGTGGTACTAATCTCGGAAACCAAGAAGTTGGTGAATTAATTTGTCAGTAAATTGATAAATCGAGGAGCACTAGATCTTTAATGTGGGGAGATAGAAGAAATAATAATGGCGCGATGTAAAGTCGTTTTCGAGCGGTAGTTCCATAATTGGTCCGTTAGTGGTACAACCGATTATGCGTTTGACTAATCGACAAGGTAAATTTATTAATCCGAAGGGTTTAATTAATATTTGATCGACGAAGTGAATTTAGAAATTAATTCTATTTTGAATTAATTAATTCTAAGGGTTCGATTAAATTAAATTAACAAAGTGGATTAAATAAATTAATTTAAATGGGTCGATTGGAGTTGATTAGTCGGGAAGACTTAGCGGTCAACGAAAGTCAAATTTTAAGGCCTAACTCGAGAGCCCATTAGGTCTCCTTAGAAGCTCCTATAAATACAACATAATGGGCAGCCAAAAACCCGAAGAAAGAAACTTGGCAGCCAAGTTAGGCTAGATAGAGAAAGTTTGGTCTAGAGAGAAAACGGTGTCTTCATCGTCAAGTTTTCTCTCGAAGTCGATCAAGAAAGCTTTCTTCTTTGTCAAGGAACTCAGCCCATGAATTAATAGAGCAGCCCAGACTCAAATTTCATCTTGCCCAGACCATTTTATACACAGGCTGCCGGTCGGATTAATTTTTAGAAAGTAGCGCTGCCCAGTATTTTTCCCCGCTAGGAGGGTTTTCTCAGAAAAAAGTGCAGCGGCAGTTGGCGCTGCTTGGTGCCCAGAACCAGCCGGAATTCAAGTCTGATCTTCTTAGTTGAGTGATCCGCGAGTTCTGGTTGTCTAGATCGGGACTGAGCAGCCCATCTCCGATCGGTAGAACGTCCAGAAGTCCGGCGGCCGGTGCGCTGGTTTATCCAGCTGTGTGCAGTTCACGTCCAGTGACTGCCCAGTTTACAGGGTGCTGATCCGACAGTTGATTCATGTTGATCTCTTCTAAAGTCGGTGATCCATGAATCCTGTCGTCTAGATCGTGGCTGGAACTGGTGGTCAAGAAAACCGGAAGTCCGATTATTCATAAGGAAGCTGGCGACTGTTTTATGTCACGGGCAGCTTCAATTTGAAAGAAAAATTTCTGGGCAGCTTCATTTTTGTTAAAAAAAATTCTGGGCAGCTTAATTTTCACAAAAAAATTCTGGGCAGCTTAATTTTGAGTTTCTTGATAAGCAAGTTTCTTGGGTTTTCAGTTGTATTGCCGTGGGTAGCTCCGTAGACGATAGCCCACACTATCTCGGAGCTTGTATTGGAGAATTCTTCGGATTTCTTGTGGATTTCGCGCTAAAGAATTGGGTTTTCTTTTAGGCGAGGGACTTCGCTACAAAAGGTATAATCTTTAAGTTCTGCTTTAATTAAAGATTTAATTTTTTGTGTCCCGATTAATAAATTAAATAAGTATAAGCCTAGATCCGTTCATGGGTAAACTAATTTGAGCCTGAGCTTGGTCGAAAGCTTCCGATTCTGGAATGCATAGCACGAAAGTGAGGTTCTCGATTTAGCCCGGGCTTGTTCAGTTTTCCTTCATGGAAATGGCTGTAATAGTAATAACCACGAGTTGGAAGCCGTGTAGGATTAGATAAATCTTGATGTAGGATTTGAACTAATGTTGTCGTCTTTAAATTCTTAGAAAAAATGCCTTGTATATAGGAATTTATGTATTATGGCGAAGACGTTATTTTGTGTAACTTATATTCGCGGGTTTTGGTTTCTCGTAATTTTGGGTGATTCCTAATTATGTAGTAAATTGAAAAAACCCAGGAAAATCGAGAGGAATCCAAATAACGAGTGGCAGCGACATGACGGGACGTGTCACCGAGGCGTCAATGAATCAACGTAGAGAAGGCCATAATAGTCGAGAAATTTTAATTCTTTAATTTCCCGTATTTATGTCTTTTCGTTGATTGTGTTCATTTATGTCTTTTCGTTGATTGTGTGTTTTTATGTCTTTTTGTTAATTGTGTGTTTTCATTTTATTTTGCATGAACGAAAACAAAATTACATTGACTGGAAACGTAACCTGACATTGTCCTTACCGCTGAGGGCTACAAGTACGTGCTCACTGAGGAGTGCCCCCTAAGCCCAGCGATGATGCCACCCCTGAGCAGCGAGAGCTTATACAAGGTGGCAGAAGGTTGATGAGATGACCTGGTGCTACATCTTGGCTTCTATGTCGAGTGTACTGCAGCACTAGCATCAGTTGTTTACCTCAACCTACGATATGATGCTCAACCTCAGGGAGATGTTTGGACATCAGGGCAGGGCAGCCAAGCAGTCAGCTATGAGAAAACTCATGAATGCTAGGATGGCTGAGGGCACTTCAGTGAGGGATCACGTGCTGGACATGATGAGCTGCATCAATGAGATCGAGGTATTGGGAGGTGATATTGATGAGGAGACCTAGGTCGATATCATCCTCCAGAGCTTGCCCCCCAGTTTTGAGCAGTTTCGGTTGAACTACAATATGGGCAAGTTCTCATATTCACTTCCAGAGCTCATGACTGCATTGGTGCCTGCTGAGGGCCTATTCACAGAGAAGAAGCAAGCCTTGGCTACTGTTGGTCCCTTAGGTTCCTCTGCTGGGCCCAAAGTCAGGAAGCAAGAGAGCAAGAGAGGCCAGAAAGCAAGAGCTGCTGATCATGGACCCAAGGCGGACATTGTCAAGAAGCATAAGCCGAAAGACAAGTGCTTCAGATGTGGTAAGGCGGGATATTGGAAGAAGGATTGTCAAAAGCCTCGTGGTATGTGCAAATTTTTCCTAGTTACTGAGACGTGTTTAGCGGCGATTCCCTCGGATACTTGGTGTGTGGATTCAGGAGCCACTGATCACGTTTGTAATTCTTTGCAGGGGTTCCATGTGACCCAGCTGCTTTGAGAGGAAGAGTTGCAGGTCTACCTTGGGGATACTACCAGAGTTTCTGTTGTTGCAGTGGGAGTTTTATGTCTTTATTTTTCAGACTCTATTCTACATTTAAGAGATTGTCTATATGTACCAAATTTTCAGAAGAATTTACTTTCAGTTTCTAAACTTTTATTGGATAGTTATAAGTGTATTTTTTCTGATAATTCTATTTTTATTAGAAAGAACCAGAGGCTTATATGTTCCGGTACATTAGTTGACAATCTATTTTTAATTAAGACAAACTCCCCAGTTGTGCAAAACACATAAACTAGTAACTCATCACCGAATCATAGTAAGATAAAAGAGTCTTCCCCTTTGAATCAAACTTATATTTGGCACTTGAGACTAAGTCACATTAACCTTAGTAGGATTCAAAGGTTGGTCAATGATGGGTCTTTAAACTCATTGGATATTGACAGTTTTCCTACCTGTGAGTCCTGTTTGGAGGGTAAAATGACCAAGAGGCCTTTCAAGGCAAATGGCTATAGGGCCAAAGAGGTTTTAGAGTTGATTCATTCTGACTTGTGTGGGCCTATGTCAGTTCAGGCTAGAGGTGGTTATGAATATTTCGTGACATTAACGGATGATTACTCTAGATATGGATACATATACCTAATGCACCACAAGTCTGAATGCTTTGGCAAGTTCAAAGAGCTTAAGGCTGAGGTGGAGAACCATCTGGGTAAGAGTATCAAGACCCTACGATCTGATCATGGTGGCGAATACCTCTCTAGTGAATTTAGGTCCTATTTGTCAGAGGTGGGTAATCAGTCCCAGTTGTCTGCCCAGCAGAATGGTGTAGTAGAGAGGGGGAATAGGACTCTTATGTATATGGTTAGATCGATGATGAGTTATAGTGAGTTGCCTACCTCATTTTGGGTTTATGCCTTAGAGACAACGTGTTATCTCCTTAATCTCGTGCTTCTAAATCTGTGCCTACGACACCCCTAGAGTTGTGGACTGGACGAAAGCCTAGTCTGAGATATCTCAGTATTTGGGGTTGTCCAGCACATGTACTCGAGGCAGATGCAGGTAAGTTAGATTAGAAATCAAAGGCTATGCTATTTGTAGGCTACCCTAAAAGAACGAGAGGTGGTCTATTTTATAGTCCTCAGGATCAGAAGGTGGTGGTGAGCACCAATGCCAGATTTCTTGAGGAGGACTATATTTTAGATCACAAGTCAAACAGCAAGGTAGTATTGGAAGAGCTTAGAAGTCAGTCCATTATTCCAGATGCACAAGTACAGGAAGACACACCATAAGAGACTGCACACACTATCATAAATGATGCTCTTACACAGGCTGCGCCTCGTCTTGCTAGACAGCTCGAGAGGTACATGGGTTTGGGTGAGTCTTCGAACTTTTTCCCTGACGCTCATCAACTAGACCCAGTTAGCTACAATGAGGCTCTCCAAGATAAAGATGCAGATTCTTGGCAGAGCACGATGATTGCTGAGATGGGTTCTATGGACTCAAATCAGGTCTGGGAGCTAGTAGACCTTCCTGATGGGTTTCGGCCTATTGGGTGTAAATGGGTCTACAAACGAAAGAGAGGATCTGACGGGAGGGTTGAGACCTTCAAGACTAGGCTTGTGGCGAAGGGGAATACTCAGAAAGAGGGTATCGATTATGAGGAGACCTTTTCCCATATAGCTATGCTTAAGTCGATCCGGATTCTCTTGGCCATAGCTGCTCATATGGACTATGAGTTTGGCAGATGGACGTCAAGACAGCTTTCCTTAATGGAAATCTTGAAGAGACCAACTTTATGCAGCAACCAGAGAGTTGCATTGTTCAGGGCCAAAAGCACAAGGTATGCAGGCTTAGGAGGTCCATTTATGGACTTAAGCAAGCATCCAGACCTTGGAACATTCATTTTGATGAGGTGATCCAGTCCTATTGATTCACTCAGTGTCCAGATGAGCAGTGTGTATATCGCAGGTGTGATGGTGATACCTGTGGTGTTCCTCGTAATTTTCGTAGATGACATCCTTCTGATTGGCAACAGTAAGAAGGTGTTGTCAGACGTAAAGGCATGGTTGTCCAGGAAATTTGATATGAAGGATTTAGGAGAGGCTGGACATATCCTTGGGATCAAGATTATTCGAGATCGTATGAGACGTTCTCTGACACTCTCTTAGGCATCCTACATAGACACAATTCTGGCCCGTTTTAACATGCAGAACTCTAAGAAGGGTTCACTACCTTTCAGGCATGGGGTGCATTTGTCTAAAGAGCAGTGTCCCAAGACTGCTAAGAAGAAAGATGCCATACAGGCGGTACTCTATGCTTCTGCAGTGTGTAGCCTCATGTATGCTATGTTATGTACGAGGCCTGATATTTGCTTTGCCATTGGCATGGTTAGCAGATATCAGAGTAACCCTGGGAAGGCTTACTGGGAGGCAGTAAAATGCATTTTCTCAAGTACTTGCGCAGGATGAGAGATTATGTCCTAATTTATAGAGCGCAGGAGCTTGTACCGTTAGCTTACACAGATTCGGCCTTTCAAGGTGATATGGACAAGAGTAAGTCTACCTCTGGGTTTGCGTTTACTCTAGGAGGTGGACCCATAGTATGGCGAAGTGTCAAGTAGAAATGCGTGACGGACTCCACCATGGAGGCTGAGTACGTTGCCGCATTAGAGGCAGCGAAAGAAGCTATATGGCTCCGGAACTTCCTGGTGAACTTAGATGTGGTTCCTGAGTTGCCTAGGTCTATAACATTTTATTGTGATAACAATGGCGCAGTTGCTAACTCAAGGGAACCACGAGCCCACAAAGTGAGTAAACACATAGAGCGCAAGTACCACCTGATACGAGAGACCGTAAAGAGGGGAGACGTGACCATGGCCAAGATAACATCAGATGACAACCTTGCAGATCCTTTCACAAAGTCATTGACCCCAAAGGTGTTTGAGAGACATGTGGAGGGCATGAGAGTCAGATTCTTGAGGGAGCCATGTGAGTGAGCTTAAAGGTGTTCTGTAGATTTCATTCTGACAATAGTGGAATAGCGGGTTGGACAGTTTTTGTACTTCTTAGCATAGCTTTGAGTATTAGTGGGAGATTGTTAGTTTTGAATATAGAAAAGCTATGGCTTGTATCAAAAACTAATATCCACAGATGACATATCATTTTGTTTCAGTATTTAATTGTTCTATTATATCATAGAACTAGATAACGGGGTGTGGAAAGACACAGTAGATACCGTTATTGGTCAAAGTATTGATATATAAAATGTATGCGCGTAACTGAGATAGTCTGAACATACTATCAGTATAGGATATCGTGTGGTTTAGAAATTAGTTTATCTAAACTAATTAAATCACACGGATATGCTCGGGGCATATTGAGCACGACCAGTTTGGATAGAATTGACTTGTACTGATCGACGTAGTAATTTGGTCCTAGTATTCAGTCTCTCAATCCCGAGATTGGGATGGGCGTGAGAGTTGGATATCGTATGCTTTGATTTGGCAAAGGGTGCGGTCAATTGAGGCCTATACCTTGGTAGTTTGGGTATGCGGTGTTTAGCTTCTTGCGTGCCGTTGCTAGTCAGAAGAATCCACGTATCGGTTAGCAGGGTTGATGGTGCTCCCGAGATGAGCTCGTAAGGTTTATTGTACTAAAACTAGCAATGGACTTTACGTCCGGTATAATAAGAAGGTCAAGTGGTGCTAATCTCGGATACCAAGAAGTCGGTGAATTAGTTTGTCAGTAAATTGATAAACCGACGAGCACTAGATCTTTGATGTGGGGAGATAGAAGAAAATATAGTGGCGCAATATAAAGTCATTTTTGAGCGGTAGTTCCGTAATTTGTCCGTTAGTGGTACGATTAATTATGTTTTTGACTAATCGATAAAGTGAATTAATTAATCCTAAAATTTTAATTAATATTTAATTGACAAAGTGGATTAAGAAATTAATTCTATATGAATTAATTAATCCTAAGGGTTCGATTAAATTAAATTAACAAAGTGGGTTAAAGAAATTAATTCGAAAGATCGATTGGAGTTGACTAGTCTAGGAAAGACTAAGGAGTCGACGAAAGTCAAATTAAAAGGCCCAACTCAAAGGCCCACTAGGTCTTCTTAGAAGCTCCCTATAAATATCCTATGTTAGGAAACTTACAAGACATTAGAAACCATAGAGGCATTTTCCTACTGAGAGAAAGTTAAGTCTAGAAAGAGAATCTCTCAACTTTCTTAGAAGCTTTTCTTTTGAAGTCGACTTTGGAGCTTTGTTTTTAGAGACTCTTCAAGCCCCGATCTTAGAAAACCCAAGATCTTCTTCGAAATGCTGCCTAGAACTCTCCACCGCCGGTCTTCATTTCCTGCTCAAAGTCCGGCCAAGTATTGGGTGGGTTCTAGGCAGTGATTTTTGTGGGTTTTGTACCCTTTGTTGTGTTGATCCTCTAGCTTGATCCTTTGGATTGTTAGAGTCTAGATCTACGAGCAAAGGCCAATTCCTGAAGTGGGTTTTCAAATTAGGATTAGTTCCCGGGCTAAATCTGTTTTTCAGATTTGTGTGATTCTTGAAGTGGGTTTCTTGGGATTTTTTCGATTTGCTTTGGGCTACTCCGTAGACACTAGCCCACACTAGTTCGGAGTCGATTTGGAGTTATTCTTCGGATTTCTTGTGGAATTTGTTTGCCCAAAGTTTTTGGATTTCTTTTTGCTAGGGACTTCGCTACAAAGGTATAATCTTTGAACTTTCAGCTTTAATTAAAGATTGTATCTTTTGTGTCTCGATTAAAAAATTAAATAAGTATAAGCCTATATCCGTTCATGGGAAAATGAATTTGAGCCCGAGCTTTGTCGAAAGTTTTCGATTTTGGAATGCATTGCACGAAAGTGAGATTTTCAATTTAGCCCGGGCTTGTTCAGTTTTACTTCAGCTCGGACATGTCCCGGGGTTTATGAATGAAAAATAAATTCTACCATAATAACCGGGAAACTAATAACCACCTGTTTAAACATTTTGACAAAAATAATAATGCCAAAATAAAGTCGTGTAATAAATTAAACAAGTATAAAGCCAAAACACTCACTTTGATACAAATTAGAAGGAAAAATAGAACAAGCCCGGGCTAAATCGAAAATCTCACTTTCGTGCAATGCATTCCAGAATTGAAAACTTTCGACAAAACTCAGGCTCAAATTCATTTTCCCCTGAACGGATCTAGGCTTATACTTATTTAATTTATTAAATTGACAAACAACGCACAAAGAATTAACCATTAATTAAAAGCGGAAAACATAAAGGTTATACCTTTGAAGCGAAGTCCAAAGCAATAAGAAAAACCAAATCTTTGCTTGCGATTACCACCAAAATCCGAAAGATAACTCCAAGAAACTTCGAATATTGCGTGGGCAATAATCTATTGAAGTGTGCTACCAAATCCCATGAAAACCCACAAAGAAAATCCCTCAAATAAAGCAAAAACTGCTTTAAATCTAATCAAATCAGCCCACAAAAAACTGTTGCTACCCTGCGGATTTCACCCAGCCCCGTCGCAATAAAAATCCAAGATAAACAGCCTTAAAGGCTTGATCTTTGGCCACGATGTGCAAGAGATCATCCACGGATCACCAAGAGAGATTGACGTGAACAATCCTGGATCAAGCACGCCAAAAACCCAGCCCAAAAACTGCTGGAAATAACCCAATCCGCAGCGGCGTGAAATCAGTCCCAACGGACTTCAAAAACCAGATAGCAGTCTAAAGATTTGATCTTCGAGCTTTGCTTCAATTCGAGAAGTGAGAATCTAAGTTCGTTTGAAAGAAAACCTAAAAGGAAGAGAGTCTCTCTCTAGAACTTTCACACTCAAGAAGCAAGACAAATGTCTTACAAGATTTTCTTAAGTTTCTTTGGCCTTAAACTTTCTATTTATAGGGAGCTCTTAAGGAGGTCTAGTGGGCTTTTCAGTTGGGCCTTTTAATTTGACTTTCGTTGACCGCTTAGTCTTTCCTAGACTAATAAACTCCAATCGACCCATTCGAATTAATTTCTTAACTCACTTCATTAATTTAATTTAATCGAACCCTTAGGATTAATTAATTCAAATAGAATTAATTTATTAATCCACTTTGTCAATTAAATATTAATTAAACCTTTAGGATTTATTAATTCACTTTGTCGATTAGTCAAATACATAATTAGTCGTACCACTATCGGACTAACTATGGAACTACCGCTCAAAAATGACTTTACATCGTGCCACCATATTTTCTTCTCTCTCCCCACATCAAAGATCTAGTGCTCGTCAGTTCATCAATTTACTAACAAACTAATTTATCGACTTTTTGGTATCCGAGATTAGTACCACTCGACCTTCTTATTATACCAGACGTAAAGTTCACTGGCCAGTTTTAGTACAATAAACCTTACGAGCTCATCTCGGGAGCACCATCAACCCGGCGAACCGGTACGTGGATTCCTCCAACTAGCAACGGCACGTAAAAAGCTAAACACCGCAAACCCAACCTACCGAGGTATAGGCCTCCATTGACCGTACTCTTTAGCACATCAAAGCATATGATATCTAACTCTCACGCCCGTCCCGATCTCGGGATTGGGAGACTGAATACTAGGACTGAATTGACTACGCCGATCAGTACAAGTCAATTCTATCCAAACTGGTTGTGATCAATATGCCCCGGGCATATCCGTGTGATTTAATTAGTCTTGATAAACTATTTTCTAAACCACACGATAACCTATACCGATAGTATGTTCAGACTATCTCAGTTATGAGCATACTTTTTATATATCAATACTTTAACCAATAACGGTATCTACTGTGTCTTTCAGTACATACCTTTAAAAGTAGGATCATGCGGTATGCTATCAGGCTCGAACATTGACAAGCGAAATTTCAGGCTCACCAGTTTGTTTTCTTCTGTCAAAAAAGAACTTATAAAATTTGTATGTCTTCGTATTTTTTCTCCTTAAGACGTTTTGACAATGTAGCTTTACTTGCATTCATAGCATGAGCTAAGGATCGAAGTGTTGTACACTGAGCCAAATGTATCTGACGAATCTGATTGTAGTCAATTTGAACATGCTTACGACCACAATTTCCTGTCTTCCTTTGACGTACATGACCAAAGTTTCTTGCTCGCTCCCAAATACGTTCTACGGTTCTAATGGACACTGAAAATAATGAAGTCACCATTTTTGTTGTCCAAATTTCTAACTTTCCATCAATGCTTTTCTCTAATAAAGCATGATATATATGTTAGGATCGATTAGGCCTAGTTTTCAAAAACTCGCAGTGGAAAAAGCCTAATTAATTGTTTTAGTGTTAATTAAATCCTAGATTTAAAGGATTTAATGCTTACCCTCGTAGCGTAATCGGTTTTCGCGCCTGGATCCTGATTGATGTTCGTCCAGGATTGATCACCATCAAAGCATTTCCCCAGGAGATGCTCTCTACTCTCAAGCACCGGAGATCTAACAGAATTGGTGCTAGCCCGTCTGTCGAGAGAGAAAAATTATGAAAATTTTCTTCAAGTTTTGGTAAACTGTTTATTTTTCTAAAAGATGACCAGAGTATCTGACTCAATATCCCCGGTGAAAGATTTGTGCAGGATCTGGGTTTACACTAGTTCGATTTACCATGCAACAAAAATTTCTAATTTAAAAGCGGAACTTTAGAAAGTTACCTTTGAAGCGTGACTCAGGTGATCACTTATATGACTCAAGACTTTGGCTTCTTGTTGTGTGGGCAACAATCTAGAAGCCAATGGATAAGCAATCAAGACAACTCCACTTGCTAGAAAAATCCAGCACCTCCGCACCTAGCACGTACTGCAAACGCACTGCCCAGAGAGAGAGAAAGCAACACACGGGGCTAGCAAGACAATGGAAAAATTTCGGCCACCTTAAGTCAAAAACCAGCCGCCCCTAATGCTCAAAAAATCTGACTTTGAGAAGAGGAATTAATTTCTCTTTCTAGGATTTTATCTCCCTAGTTTTCTTGTCTTGAAAACTTATTAATTGTGTCTCTTGAATGACTAATCCCTTGTCTATATATAGAGCTACAAGAGAGACCCCAAGTTGGTTTAGGATTGGACTTCCTAATGGGTTTAGGTAAATAGTTTCCAAATCCAATTAGGTAACCAATCTGATATGATAAACCAAATCCTACTAGATTCCTAATCTCTTGGATTTCGTAATTCTAATTGAAACTTAAGACTTAATTAATTAATTAAATAATTCCACTTTGTTAATTACTTAATTAACCCTTAGGAATTAATTAAATAATTCCACTTTGTTAATTACTGAATTAACCCTTAGGAATAATTAACCAATTAATTAATTAAATCTACCTATTCAATTAACCCATTACAAAATTAATCGTACCACTAATGGATTAATTTTGGCACTACCATCCTACACCAGAATTGCTTTCGGAACAACTTAATTAAATTATATTCATAATCTCCCCACATCAAATATATAGTACTCGTTAATTTATTAACTTACTGATAAATTAATTAATCAACTTCTTTAATTCCGAGACTAGTACCACTGGACCTGTTTACTATACCAGACATAAGTCCACCAGCTGGGTTTAGTATAATAAACATTTCGAGCTCATCTCGGGAGCACCATCACCCTGGACGCACCGGTACATGGTTTTCTTTCGACAAGCAGCAGCACACCAAGTAACTAAACACGCGCACCCAACCTACCGAGACTATTGGTCACAATTGACCTCACCCATTGGCAGATCAAAGTACACTATGTCTAATCCTCATGCCCGCTCGAGTCTAGGGATTTAGAGATAGAATACAAGGAACGATTTGTCTATTAAATCAGTACAAGACAAAATCATTCCTAATGGTCAAGTTCAATATGCCCCGGGCATATCTATATGATTCAGTTAGTTTAGACAAACCAATTATCCGAATCACATAATAACCTAAACGACAGCTTGTCCAAAACTGTCTCGGTTACGAACCTTATTTATATATTATGTCTTTCGACCAATGTTGAGATCTACTGTGTCACACAAGAAACCTCATCACCTACTTCCATAATATAAATGGACATATTATGCACAACAAATTATAACGAAAACATGAATCGATATATTAATCTGGGAAATTATACATTACAAGCATTGCTTATGTATTCTATTCCAACACCCGGGATATATATGAAAGGTTTTGGTAGGATTTGGGTTTGCACTTGCTCGATTTACCACGCAACAAAAATTTCTATTAAAGCGGAATCTTAAAAAAGTACCTTTGAAGCATGCACTTGGTGATTCTCTTGTATGCCTCAAGACTATGACTTCAAGTTGTGTGGGCAACGAACTAGAAGTCAATTGATCAGCTACTCACCACAATCCACCTGCTAGAAAACTCTAGCCCCGCAGCACCTGGCACGTACTATAAACACACCGCCCGCAGAGAGAGAAAGCTACGCGCAGCTGGTATAAACCAAAGCCAAAATTTCACCCACTAGAAACCCAAAAACCAGCCGCACACTTTCTTGAAAATTCGACTTGGAGAGAGAAACATTTTCTCTCTCTAGAAATCCTGTGGATTAATTGTGTTTTCTGAATGGCTGATCCCTTGTCTATTTATAGAGTTACAAGAGAGACTCCAAGTTGGTTTAGGATTGGTCTTCCTAATGGGTTTAGGTAATGAATTAGTTTCAAAATCCAATTAGGCAACCAATCTGATAGGATAAACCAAATCCTACTAGATTTCCTAATCTCTTGGATTTCCTCATTCCAATTGAAACTTAAGACTTAATTAATTAATTAAATAATTCTACTTTGTTAATTACTTAATTAACCCTTAGGAATTAATTAAATAATTCCACTTTGTTAATTAATGAATTAACCCTTAGGAATAATTAACCAATTAATTAACTAAATCTACCTATTCAATTAACCCATTACAAAATTAATCGTACCACTAACGGATTAATTTTGGCACTACCATCCTACACCAGAATTGCTTCCGGAACAACTTAATTAAATTATATTAATTAATCTCCCCACATCAAAGATATAGCGCTCGTTAATTAAAATTAATTTAATGATAAATTAATTAATTAACTTCTTTAATTCCGAGACTAGTACCACTCGATCTTTTTACTATACCGGACATAAGTCCACCGGCCGGGTTTAGTATAATAAACATTTCTAGTTCATCTCGGGAGCACCATCACCCCGGACGCACCGGTACATGGTTTCCTTTCGACAAGCAGTAGCACACCAAGTAACTAAACACGAGCACCCAACCCACCGAGACTATTGGCCACATTTGACCTCACCCATTGGCAGATCAAAATACACTATGTCTAATCCTCATGCCCACTCGAGTCTAGGGATTTAGAGATAGAATACAAGGATCGATTTGTCTATTAAATCAGTACAAGACAAATCATTCCTGAGAGTCAAGTTCAATATGCCCCGGGCATATCTATATGATTCAATTAGTTTAGACAAACTAATTATCTGAATCACATAATAACCTAAACCGACAGTTTGTCCAAAACTGTCTCGGTTACGAACCTTATTTATATATTACGTATTTCAACCAATGATGAGATCTACTGTGTCACACCAGACACCTCATCATCTACTTACATAATATAAATGGAAGATTAATGCACAACAAGATATGACTGAAACACAAATCGATATATTAAACTGGGAAACTGTACAATACAAGCATAGCTTATGTATTCTACTCCAACAATATAAGAGTCAGATACTCAGTCAGTTAAAAAACATAATATTAATATTAATTTATTTAAAAATAATATTATTTTTACTGATATGGGTTTTTACCAAAACCATGGATCAACCCATTGACCCATGGATCAGGCTGATGGGTCAAGAACCTCAATTGCAATTAGGTCCTTTGATTTGTCAGCCTATCCCAATTGTTTCTAGGTACTTAATTAACTCTTAATTAATACCAAAGAACTTCTCAATAATATTTAATTAAACTATTTAATTAAATACTATTTGTCTAAGTATAACAATTATACTTAGTTCAAGCAATTCTGTATCATCGAACTCTCTTATGTGTGATCCTGTAGACCCATTCCAAATTGGCAATGGATAATTAAATCTAATTAATTAATCCATAAGTCATTAATGGTCTCTAGCAAGACATAATGACTCCCAATTCAGAACGGAGGGTCGAGTGGTGATTCAACACAACCTTCCGAGCATACTACGTATAATTCTCTACATTGATATCCTGTTTAGCATAAGGCATGAAACCATCATCCTTATTTTGCTAAATGTTTACTTGATTTCTTAGTGACACTAAACTTAATCAAGCAAATGATAACGCTCATCATTTCTTGGGCATGGCAATGCACTTCCTAGTTCACTATAAAGAGGCCAAGATATCATCTCTCATTTAAGAGAGACTTGTAGTCCCATCATTTCACCTACATACCTTAGCATGACTCATAGTGTACCCAATCATACCCGTACTGGGCAACCTGTTATGGCCCCGTTAGGCGTATGTCAAAGCACACTACAATTCACCTAAGACTATGCAGTGATTTCTGGTCTAAGGATCCTTGTACGAGTACTACTCTAAAGAATCACTTATGATCTAAAAGTCCATGGAGTGTTTCTTTTGGCGGATCAATTTCATGAAATTAAATATGCATAAGAATATAATTATTATGAAATTAACTCATTTGATAAATTATCATACAGATGACAAATGTCTAAATTACATAAATAGCATGGGTATACACCAACAATCTCCCATTTGGCCTTTGAAGGGCTATGTCCTAAACATTTTAAGACTAAGCTCTATTACATGTCTCTCAAACTTTGACTGTGGTAGAGCTTTTGTGAGAAGATCTGCTACATTGTCATCTGATTCTATTTTGCACACTTTCACATCTCATCGAATGAGGTGAAACCTTCTGAGTATGTGTTTGGTCTTTTGGTGTGACCAGAGGCACCTTAGCTTGCGCGACGGCCCCGTTGTTGTCACAGAAAAGGTCTATGGGAACCTGGATACTCGGTATCACTCTGATATTAGACACAAACTTCCCTCAACCAGACACTCTCATTGCAACATCTCATGCAGCAACGTACTTAGATTATGTTGTAGAGTCGGCCATTCTATCCTGCTTTGAGTTTTTCTAACTCACTGCACCACTATTCAGATTAAACATGTAGCCTAATTGTGATTTCATGTAATCTTAATCTGTCTGGAAAGCAACATCAGTGTAGCCTTGTACAGCGATTTATTCTTGTCCTCCACACATTAGCATCAATCCTTTAGTTCTTCGTAAGTACTTAAGGATGGCCTTGACTGCAGTCCAATGAACTATTCCTGGATTTTGTTGGTAACTTCTAGTCATGCTTAGTGCATGTGTGACATCCGAGCGGGTACATAACATGGCATACATGATAGATCCTATTGCCAAAGCATATGGAACTCTACTCATTGTTTCTCTCTCCTCTTTAGTTGAAAGACATTGGTTCTTTTTTAAGAGGATGCCATGTCTGAACTGTACCATACCATTCTTAGAGTTAGACATATTGAACCTCTTCAATATCTTATCTATATACCCTTCTAGACTTAGTCCTAGAAACCTCTTGGACCTATCTCTGTAGATCTTGATACCTAGTATCGTATTGGCTTCTCTTAAGTCTTTCATAGAAAATACACTCCCCAGCCATTGTTTGATATCTAACACCATGGGGATGTCATTTCCTATGAGTAGGATGTCGTCCACATATAGGACAAGAAAAACATTCCTACTCCCACTAACCTTCTTGTAAACACAAGGCTCATTTTCATTCTTTATGAAGTCATAACCATTACTGCCTCATCTAAACGAAGATTCCAACTTCGAGATGTCTGTTTTTGTCCGTAGATGGATCTATGAAGCTTGCATACTCGATTAGGATACTCCTAATCGATGTATCCCTCGGGTTATTTCATGTAAACATCCTTGAGTAGGTTTCCATTCAGGAAAACCGTCTTAACATCCATCTGTCATATCTCATAGTCATAATATGCAGCTATGACAAGCATTGTCCTAATGAACTTGAGCATCACAACAGGGGAGAAGGTTTCATCATAGTCAACACCATGAGTTTTTCTGAAACCTTTAGCCACTAGTCGTGCCTTGAAGATCCCGCTAGGTTTTAACTTAAAAATCCACTTGCAATCGACAACCTTTGCCTGAACAGGAGGGTCAATCAAAATCCACACTTTATTGTCCCTCATAGATTGCATTTTAGACAACATGGATTGTAGCCATTTATCTGAATCTGGACTTTCTAAAACCAATCTGTAGGTCGTGAGCTTATCATGGTCTACCAAGATCAAATCTTGATCGTCAATTACGAGAAATCCGTATCTCTCGGGTTATTGACGAGATCTACTAGACCTTCCAGGTTCTTGTGTTGTTGGCTCAGGTTACTCATCTCACGAGTTTCCACACCAACTTCCATCTGAGTATCTGTAGACATTTCTACACTCTCTTGTAGGTCTCGAACCTCTTCGAGTTCTATTCTACTCTCACTGTCTTTCTTGTACAAAAAGTCTTTCTCTAAGAAAGTAGCTCCTCAAGCAACAAACACTTTCTTCTCAGTTGGGAGGTAGAATTAATATCTTTTGGTTTCGTTAGGATACCCCACAAATAGGCATTTGTCAGTTTTAGGTTCAAGCTTATTACTTTGTAAACGCTTTACATGAGCTTGACAACCCCAAACCCATAGATAGGATATATAAGGCTTTTGGCCAATCCATATCTCATATGGAGTCTTATCTACTGCCTTAGATGGAATACGGTTTAGTAAGTAGGCAGCAGAAAGGAGAGCATAACCCCAAAAGGACATAGGAAGAGTCGTTTGGCCCATCATTAATCGAACCATATCTAATAGGGTCCGATTCCTCCTTTCAGATACACCATTCCATTAAGGTGTTTCTGGTGGAGTCAGCTGTTAAACAATTCCACACTGTTTTAGATAGCCATCAAACTCATCACTTAGGTATTGACATCCCCGATTGGAGCGAATGGGCTTAATCCTTTTATCCAACTGATTTTCTACTTCGTTCTTGAACTCTTTGAACTTTTCAAAGGTTTTACTTTTATACCTCATTAAGTAGACATAACCATATCTACTATAGTCATCAGTAAAGTCACGAAGTATTCAAATCCACCTCTGGCTTGTGTGCTCATTGGTCTACATAGATCCGTATGTATTAGAGCCAATAGCTCACAAGTCCTTTCCCTTTTCTTGTTGAAAGGACTCTTTGTCATTTTGCCTTGTAAACAAGGTTCACATGTGTCATCGAAATCGAATGACTCAATGACTCCATCTCATGAAGTATTTGAACATGTTTCTCGCTAATGACAGTTCCATATGAAGGATCTATCAGTTTTGAATACAGAAAAGCTATGGCTTGTATCAAAAACTAATATCCACAGTTCACATATCATTTTGTTTCAGTATAAATTTGTTCCTTTATATCATAGAACTAGATAACGAGATGTGGACAGACAGAGTAGATACCGTTATTGGTTACAGTATTGATATATTAAAAGTATGCTCGTAACCGAGATAGTCTGAACATACTATCGGTATAGGTTATTGTGTGGTTTGGAAATTAGTTTATCTAAACTAGTTTAAATCACACGGATATGCCCGGGGCATATTGAGCACGACCAGTTTGGATAGAATTGACTTATACTGATTGGCGTAGTCAATTCGGTCCTAGTATTCCGTCTCTCAATCCCGAGATTGGGACGGGCATGAGGGTTGGATATCGTATGCTTTGATTTGCCAAAGAGTGCGGTCAATTGAGGTCTATACCTCCGTAGGTTGGGTATGCGGTGTTTAGCTTCTAACGTGTCGTTGCTAGTCGGAGGAATCCACGTACCGGTTCGCTGGGTTGATGGTTATCCCGAGATGAGCTCGTAAAGTATATTATACTAAACCCGGCCGGTGAACTTTATGTTCAGTATAATAAAAGGACGAGTGGTACTAATCTCGGAAACCAAGAAGTCGGTGAATTAATTTGTCAACAAATTGATAAACCGACGAGCGCTAGATCTTTAATGTGAGGAGATAGAATAAAATATAATGGCGTGATGTAAAGTCATTTTCGAGCGGTAGTTCCATAATTGGTCTGATAGTGGCACGACTAATTATGCACTTGACTAATCGACAAGGTGAATTAATTAATCCTAAAGGTTTAATTAATATTTAATCGACAAAGTGAATTAAAAAATTAATTCTATATGAATTAATTAATTCTAAGGGTTCGATTAAATTAAATTAACAAAGTGGGTTTAATAAATTAATTCAAATAGGTCGATTGGAGTTGATTAGTCGGGAAGATTTAGCGGTCAACGAAAGTCAAATTAAAAGACCTAACTCGAGAGCCCATTAGGTCTCCAATAGAGCTCCTATAAATAGAAGACTTGAAGCCCAAGAAAACCTAAGGAAGTCTTGCAAGACAATTTTTCTTGCTTTCTTGACTGAGAAGGTTTAAGAGAGAGAATTTTTCTTCAAGAATTCTTTCTCAAAAACAAACCAGATTTCTCACTTGCTTGAATTGGATTCCTCTCAAAGATCAAACCTTTAGTTGATTATTCATCTAAGCTCGCCGAATTCTTGCTATTTTTATTCCCTGGATAGCAGCGATCTTCGCTGGTATATTTTCCGGGCAGTAGCGTACAAGCTAGGACAGCCACGGTCAGATTTTTTTGCCGCTAGTCTTTAGCTTCAGTTCCATGCATTTGATTCGAGAAGAGGCAGTGTTGATCTCTTTCTATCGATTGTTGATCCGCTGCTTCTCCTTGTCTAGATCACGGCGGGACAAAGGGCTGGGTAGCGGTTTTCTTGTGGGTTTTATAAATCGTGGTAGCAGCAGTTTTTTCAAGCAAGAGGCTGAGCAGTTTATGGGTTTTTGATCAGTTTTTTAGAGTGTTTTGAATCTGATTTGAGTGATTTCCTTGTGGGCTAAGCAAGTAGACTTTGATAGATTATTGCCCACGCAATATTCGAAGTTTCAACGGAGATATCTATTGGATTTCTATTGGAATCGCAACAAAGATTTGGTTTTTCTTTAGGCAAGGGACTTCGCTACAAAAGATAGAATCTTTAAATTCTGATTTTATTAAAGATTTAATTTTTTGTGTCCCGATTAATAAATTAAATAATTATAAGCCTAGATCCGTTCATGGGTAAACTAATTTGAGCCTGAGCTTGGTCGAAAGCTTCCGATTCTGGAATGCATTGCACGAAAGTGAGGTTTTCGATTTAGCCCGGGCTTGTTCAGTTTTCCTTCAAATTGGTATCAGAGTGTTGGTTTCGGTCTTATACTTGTTTGATTTATTACATGGCTTTATTTTGGCATTATTATTTTTGTCGAAATGCTTAAACAAGTGGTTATTGGTTTCTCGACTATGATGGTAGAAATTTAATTTTCATTCATAAACCCCAGGACATGTCCGGGCTTGTTTTATTTTTGAATGGAAATTTCTGTAATAGTAATAACCACGAGCCGGAAGCCATGTAGGATTAGAAAAATCTTGTAGTAGGATTTGATCTAATCATGTCGTCTTTAAATTCCTAGAAAAATGCCTTTTGTATATAGGAATTTATGTACTATGACGAATACGTTATTTTGGGTAACTTATATTCGCGGGTTTTGGTTTATCGTAATTTTGGGTGATTCCTAATTACGTAGTAAACCGAGAAAACCCGAGTGAATCGAGAGAAATCCAAATAACGAGTGGGAGCGACATGACGGGACGTGTCACCGAGGCGTCAAGGAATCAACGATAGAGAAGGCTATAATAGTCGAGAAATTTTATTTGTTTAATTTCCCGTATTTATGTCTTTTCGTTGATTGTGTTATTTTCGTTTTATTTTGCATGAACAAAAACCAAAAACAAAAATTTTTTTAAAAGGTAATGTGCAATTAACTAAGGTAGATTATTCGCATATTAAAACTCCAACGGTTTTATGGGTGGGAATATCCATAGTTAAGATATTGCATGTTAAAACGTAAAAATCCTCAAACTTAAAAATCTAAGTGGGAGCGGGTTGGTAAATATCCCCATGGCCTCCATTATGGGTTCATTGGTGATGTGGTTAAACTCGCGTGCTGGCTTAGACCTTCCTCCCTATCGGATGAGTTTTCAACCACAGATATCACCGGAATGAATTTCTAAAGGGATGACTATAGTGAGTTTAATTGGAGAAAGTTGTGACACCCTCGCCATCCGAGGCGCATTAGTATCCTAAGTAACAAACTTAGAAGTCACGTAATGGCATACACTTAGTGTACCGTTTTTAGTATCCCTCCCAATGAGGTTACGCTATTTTCGGGTACGACTAAAGTTATCGACTATTAATTTCATTGATCATAAGATCGTTGGTCAGATAATGAAATTAATGAACTTCGGTTCTTCTCGAATGAATGTGGGTTAGCGTAGACGTTCACCTATCGTGACATGCGTTAATCCCGGTGTGAGAGATGTCGGTAGAAGATTATATTGGGTTTTTAGAGTATTTTCAATATTTTCAAAAAAGAATACTGAAACCTGAATTGTTTATTTTTCAGTTGATATGTCGTTCAACCCGCTAGCTGTCATTCTGAACCAAAACAAACTCACCGGTCCAAACTATATTGACTGGAAATGTAACCTAGACATTGTCATTACCGCTGAGGGTTACAAGTACGTGCTTACTGAGGAGTGTCCCGCTAAGCCCAGCGATGATACCACCCCTGAGCAGTGAGAGCCATATACGAGGTGGCAGAAGGCTGATGAGATGACCAGGTGCTATATCTTGGCTTCTATGACAAGTGTATTGCAGCACCAGCATCAACAGATGACCTCAGCCTACGATATGATGCTCAACCTCAGGGAGATGTTTGGACATCAGGGCAGGGCAGCCAAAAAGTCAGCTATGAGGAAACTCGTGAATGCTAAGATGTCTGAGGGCACTTCAGTGAGAGATCACGTGCTGAACATAATTGGTTGCATCAATGAGATCGAGGTATTGGGAGGTGACATTGATGGGGATACCCTGTTCGATATCATTCTCCAGAGCTTGCCTCCCAGTTTTGAGCAGTTTCGATTGAACTATAATATGGGGAATCTCTCATATACACTTTCTGAGCTCATGACTGCATTGGTGTCTGCTGAGAGCCTATTCGCAGAGAAGAAGCAAGCCTTGGCTACTGTTGGTCCCTCAGGTTCCTCTGCTGGGCCCAAAGCCAGGAAGCAAAAGAGGAAGAGAGGCCTGAAAGCAGGAGCTAATCATGGACCCAGGGCGGGCATTGCCAAGAAGCAGAAGCCGAAAGGCAAATACTTTAGATGTGGCAAAGCGGGACATTGGAAGAAGGACTGCCCAAAGCCTCGAGGTGTTGGTGTATGTGCCCTTTTGAGGGCTATTTATGTAAATAAACTTTGAGGGTTATTTATGTAAATAAGACATTTGTCGTTTGATTGATTATTTATCTGATGAGTTAATTTCATGAAATTATATTCTTGTGCATATTGAATTTTATGAAATCGATCCACCAAAAAGAAACACTCCATGGACTTTTAGATCATGAGTGATTCTTTTGAGTAGTACTCGTACGAGGATCCTTAGACCAGAAATCACTGCATAGTCTTAGGTGAATTAGAGTGTGCTTTGACATATGCCTAACGGGATCGTAATAGGTTGCCAAGTACGGGTATGATTGGGTACGCTATGAGTCACGCTAAGGTATGTAGGTGAAGTGATGGGACTACAAGTTTCTCTTAAATGAGAGATGATATCTTGGCCGCTTGATAGTGAACTGAGAAGTGCATGGTCGTGCCCAAGAAATGATAAGGGTTATCATTTGCTTGATTAAGTTCAGTGTCACTAAGAGATCAAGTAAAACGTTTAGCTATATAAGGATGATTGGTTCCATGTCTTATGCTAAACTGGATATCAGTGTAGAGGACATTACGTAGTATACTCGGAAGGTTGTGTTGAATCACCATTCGACCCTCCGTTCTAAATTGTGTAGTCATTATGTCTTGCTAGAGACCACTAATGATTTATGGATTAATTAATGAGATTAATTTATTCATTGTCAATTTGGAATGGGCCTACAGGATCGCACATAAGTGAGTTCGATGATTCAAAATTAATTAAATTGCCTGTTTTAAGTATAAGAGTTATACTTAAATTGATAATATTTAATTAAATAGTTTAATTAAATATTATTGAAGAGTTAATTAATTACCTAGGAAGAATTGAATTGGGCTGACAAATCAAGGGACCTAATTGTGAATTGAGGTTCTTGACCCATCAGCCTGATCCATGGATCAATGGGTTGATCCATGGTGTTGGTTAAACCCAACTCAGTAAATAATTAATTAATTATTATTAAAACAGATACTTCTCAAATCAGAGAAGTATCTGGGAGTCTGTTAAAAAATTTTTAACAGAATTGGTTTTAAAACGTTTAGAAAAGGATTTTAAAAATACAGACTTCGGAACTACTCTAAAACAGACTCTTAAAAAAACCATTCTTCCCAGAGAAAAAGGTTTTCTCTTTGACAGGCAAATTTTGGGGCTAGCACCAGTTCTGAGAGAACTCCAGTGCAAGAACATAGAGGCAACTCGCGTGAATTGTTTTTGGTGGTGAACGCAATCTTCCCAAAGGATCCAGGCGACTGCACAACCGATTACGCGTTGAGGGTAAGACCCGATCCTCTTAGAATTTAGGCTATCCGTAGCATAATTTAGGAAATTATGCATGCCTATTTCCAACACGAGGTATGTGTAAATTTTCCCTAGTCACTGAGACGTGTTTAGCGGAGATTCCCACAGATACTTGGTGTGTGGATTCAGGAGCCACTGATCATGTTTGTAATTCTTTGCAGGGGTTCCAAGTGACCCCGGTTGCTTAGAGAGGGAGAGTTGCAGGTCTACCTTGGGGATACTACCAGAGTTTCTATTGCTGCAGTGGGAGTTATTTGTCTTTGTTTTTCAGACTCTACTTTATTGTTGAGAGATTGTCTTTATGTGCCCAGTTTTCGCAAGAACTTATTTTCAGTTTCTAAACTTGTTTTGGATGGTTATAAGTGTGTTTTTTCTGATAGATCTATATTTATTAGAAAATGCCAGAAACTTATATGTTCCAGTACATTGGTTGAAAATTTGTTTTTAATTAAGACATACTCTCCAGTAATGCAAAACACAGAAACTAGTAGCTCATCGCTGAATCATAATAAGAGAAAAGAGTCTTCCCCTTTGAATCAGACTTATCTTTGGCACCTGAGACTAGGTCACATCAACCTTAGTAGGATTCAAATGTTGGTCAAGAGTGGGTCTTTAGACTTACTAGATATTGACAGCTATTCGACCTGTGAGTCCTGCTTGGAGGGTAAAATGACCAAGAGGCCTTTCAAGGCAAAGGGGTATAGGGCCAAGGAGGTTTTAGAGCTGATTCATTCTGACGTGTGTGGGCCTATGTCAGTTCAGGCTAGAGGTGGTTATGAGTATTTCGTGACTTTCACGGATGATTACTCTAGATATGGATACATATGACTGATGCGCCACAAGTCTGAATGCTTTGGCAAGTTCAGAGAATTCAAGGCAGAGGTGGAGAACCATCTGGGTAAGAGTATCAAGGCCCTGCGATTTGATCGCGGTGGCGAATACCTCTCTAGTGAATTTAGATCCTATTTGTCAGAGGAGGGTATTCAGACCCAGTTGTCTACACCTGGCACACCCCAGCAGAATGGTGTAGCAGAGAGAAGGAATAGGATTCTTATGGAGATGGTTAGATCGATGATGAGTTACACTGAGTTGCCTATCTCGTTTTGGGGTTATGCCTTGGAGACAACATGTTTTATCCTCAATCTTGTGCCATCTATGTCTGTGCCTTCGACCCCATCAGAGTTGTGGAATGGGCGAAAGCCTAGTCCAAGACATCTCAGAATATGGGGTTGTCCAGCACATGTGCTCGAGGCAGATGCAGGCAAGTTAGACGCGAGATCCAAGGCTATGTTGTTTATAGGCTACCCCAAAGGAATGAGAGGTGGTTTATTTTATAGTCCTCAGGATCAGAAGGTGGTGATCAGCACTATTGCCAGATTTCTTGAGGAGGATTATATTTTAGATCACAAGTCAAGCAGCAAGGTAGTATTGGAAGAGCTTAAAAGTCAGTCAACTATTCCAGATGCACACGTACAGGAAGACACACCACAAGAGACTGCACACACTATTACAGATGATGCTCTTGCACAGGTTGCGCATCGTCGTAGTGGGAGGGTTGTGAGACAGCCCGAGAGGTACATGGGTTTGGGTGAGTCTTCGGACTTTATCCATGGTGCTCATGAACCAGACCCAATTAACTACAATGAGGCTCTCCAGGATAAAGATGCAGATTCTTAGCAGAGAGCGATGATTGCTGAGATGGGTTCTATGTACTAAAATCAAGTCTGGGAGCTGTTGACCTTCCTGATGGGTTTAGGCCTATTGGGTGCAAATGGGTTTACAAGCGAAAGAGAGGATCTGACGGGAGGGTTAAGACCTTCAAGGCTAGGCTTGTGGCGAAGGGGTATACTCAGAAAGAAGGGATCGATTATGAGGAGACCTTTTCCCCGGTAGCTATGCTTAAGTCAATCTAGATTCTCTTGGCCATAGCTGCTCATATGGATTATGAGATTTGGTAGATGGACGTCAAGACAGCTTTCCTTAATGGAAGTCTTGAAGAGACCATCTTTATGCAGCAACCAGAGGGCTTCATTGTTAAGGGCCAAGAGCACAAGGTATGCAGACTTAGGAGGTCTATTTATGGACTTAAGCAAGCATCCAGATCTTGGATCATCCGTTTTGATGAGGTTATCCAGTTCTATGGATTCACTCAGTGTCTGGATGAGCAGTGTGTTTATCGCAGACGTGATGGTGATATGGTGGTGTTCCTCGTACTTTATGTAGATGACATTCTTCTTATTGGCAACAGTTAGAATGTGTTGTCAGACGTAAAGGCATGGTTGTCCGGGCAATTCGATATGAAGGATTTGCGAGAGGCTGGACATATCATTGGGATCAAGATTATTCGAGATCATAGGAGACGTTCTCTGACACTCTCTCAGACATCCTACATAGACACGATTCTGGCCCGTTTTAACATGCAGAACTCTAAGAAGGGTTCACTACCTTTCAGGCATGGAGTGTATTTGTCTAAGGAGCAGTGTCCTAAGACTGCTGAGGAGATAGATGCCATGAAGGCGATACCCTATGCTTCTGCAGTGGGTTCATGTATGCTATGTTGTGCACGAGGCCTGATATTTGCTTTATCGTTGGCATGGTTAGCAGATATCAGAGTAACCCTGGGAAGGCTCACTGGGAGGCAGTAAAATGCATTCTCAAGTACTTGCGCAGGACAAGAGATTCTGTCCTAGTTTATAGAGCGCAGGAGCTTATACCATTGGGTTACACAGATTCAAACTTTCAAGGTGATTTGGACAAGAGTAAGTCTTTCTCTGGGTTTGTGTTTACTCTAGGAGGAGGAGCCATAGTATGGATGAGTGTCAAGCAGAAATGCGTGGTGGACTCCACCATGGAGGCTGAGTACGTTGCCGCTTCAGAGGCAGCGAAAGAGGCTGTATGGCTCAGGAGCTTCCTAATGGACTTAGATGTGGTTCCTGAGTTGCCTTGGTCTATCACAGTTTATTGTGATAACAATGGTGCAGTTGCTAACTCAAAGGAACCACGAGCCCATAAGGCGAGTAAACACATAGAGCGCAAGTACGACCTGATACGAGAGATCATAAAGAGGGGAGACGTGATCGTGGCCAAGATAGCATCAGATGGCAACCTTGCAGATCCTTTCACCAAGCCATTGACCCCAAAGTCTTTGAGAGACATGTGGAGGATTTTCAATATTTTCAAAAAAGAATACTGAAACTTGAATTGTTTATTTTTTAGTTGATATGTCGTTCAACCCGCTAGCTATCATTCTGAACCAAAACAAACTCACCGGTCCAAACTATATTGACTGGAAACGTAACCTGGACATTGTCCTTACCGCTGAGGGTTACAAGTACGTGCTTACTGAGGAGTGTCCCCCTAAGCCCATCGATGATGCCACCCCTGAGCAGCGAGAGCCATATACGAGGTGGTAGAAGGTTGATGAGATAATCAGGTGCTACATCTTGGCTTCTATGTCAAGTGTATTGCAGCACCAACATCATCAGATGACCTCAGCCTACGATATGATGCTCAACCTCAGAGAGATGTTTGGACATCAGGGCAGGGCAGCCAAGCAGTCAGCTATGAGGAAACTCATGAATGCTAAGATGGCTGAGGGCACTTCAGTGAGAGATCACGTGCTGGACATGATTGGTTGCATCAATGAGATCGAGAAAATCCGGATCTGTTCCCGGAGTTGTGGCTTCCCGACGGTCGAGAAAATTGCATCGATATCCGAATAATGATGTTCGAAACCTAGTTCAAAACTTCACCACCCCGTCACCATTTTTGGCGTTCAAACGGAGAAGATGCAGTGACGACCATCGTCGCTGCCATTTTCTGCTTCCGTCATACTCCCGGGTTCAATCGGAACCTTTCCGACCAATTTCAAACGCCAATGTATATCACGACCCTGACGCCCGTTTTCCCCAGAAACCATTTCGTCGGGAAAACGTTTTTCCGGTCAAAAAACCAAAACAACATACAAACTTTGAAACCAAAACATTTAGTCTCATTTTTCCGTTTTGAAAATCCGGCCTAACAATTAGCACAAAACCCATAAAATAAAACATCACAACAGCCCAGAATTATAATTTTGAAAACAAAAGAAACCTAGTTTCTGGCTCATTTTCCATGCGAAAAAGAAGCAACCAAAAAAAAAAAAAACACACAAAAACCATTACAGCCTAAATAGATAATCCCGGAACCATTCCGTTAAGAAAACCCAAAAACCAAAAATTTAATTTCTACACCATAAACGAAAAACCCAGACTCCGTTCAATTCATTTTTCCAGTGAAACAAACAACCAAAAAACCCAGAATTATGGTGAGAAAACTCCAAATCAAAAAATTTAATTTTGAAATCAAAGTAAAACCCAGTTTTAGAATGATTTTTCTGAAAACAAACCAATTGTTTTAATTAATTATAGTTTTAACACTAAAAAAGAACCGATACCACTGTTAGGATCGATTAGGCCTAGTTATCAAAAACTCGCAGTGGAAAAAGTCTAATTTGTTGTTTTAGTGTTAATTAAATCCTAGATTTAAAGGATTTAATGCTTACCCTCGTAGCGTAATTGGTTGCCACGCCTGGATCCTGATTGATGTTCGTCCGAGATTGATCAACATCAAAGCATTTTCCCAGGAGATGCTCTCTACTCTCAAGCACCGGAGCTCTTACAGAATTGGTGCTAGCCTATCTGCCGAGTGAGAAAAAATTGGTCCGAGATTCATCTCATCCGGATCTATTCCCGGAGTTGTGGCTTCCCGACGGTTGAGAAAATCGCATCGATATCCGAATAATGATGTTCGAAACCTAGTTTGAAACTTCACCACCCTGTCACCATTTTGGGCGTTCAAACGGAGAAGACGCAGTGACGACCTTCGTCGCTGCCATTTTCTCCTTCCGTCATACTCCTGGGTTCAATCGGAACCTTTCCGACCAATTTCAAACGCCAATGTATATCACAACCCTGACGCCCGTTTTCCCCAGAAACCATTTCTTCGGGAAAACGTTTTTCCGGTCAAAAAACCAAAACAACATACAAACTTTGAAACCAAAACATTTAGTCTCCTTTTTCCGTTTTGAAAATCTGGCCTAACAATTAGCACAAAACCCATAAAATAAAACATCACAACAGCCCAAAATTATAATTTTGAAAACAAAATAAACTTAGTTTCCGGCACATTTTCCTTGCGAAAAAGAAGCAACCCAAAAAAAAAAAAAAAAAACAAAAACCATTACAGCCAAAATAGATAATCCCGGAACCATTCCGTTAAGAAAACCCAAAAACCAAAAATTTAATTTCTACACCATAAACGAAAAACCCAGACTCCGTTCAATTCGTTTTTCCAGTGAAACAAACAACCAAAAAACCCAGAATTATGGTGAGAAAACTCCAAATCAAAAAATTTAATTTTGAAATCAAAGTAAAACCCAGTTTTAGAATGATTTTTCTGAAAACAAACCAATTGTTTTAATTAATTATAGTTTTAACACTAAAAAAGAACCGATACCACTGTTAGGATCGATTAGGCCTAGTTATCAAAAACTCGCAGTGGAAAAAGTCTAATTTGTTGTTTTAGTGTTAATTAAATCCTAGATTTAAAGGATTTAATGCTTACCCTCGTAGCGTAATTGGTTGCCACGCCTGGATCCTGATTGATGTTCGTCCGAGATTGATCAACATCAAAGCATTTTCCCAGGAGATGCTCTCTACTCTCAAGCACCGGAGCTCTTACAGAATTGGTGCTAGCCTATCTGCCGAGTGAGAAAAAATTGGTCCGAGATTCATCTCATCCGGATCTATTCCCGGAGTTGTGGCTTCCCGACGGTTGAGAAAATCGCATCGATATCCGAATAATGATGTTCGAAACCTAGTTTGAAACTTCACCACCCTGTCACCATTTTGGGCGTTCAAACGGAGAAGACGCAGTGACGACCTTCGTCGCTGCCATTTTCTCCTTCCGTCATACTCCTGGGTTCAATCGGAACCTTTCCGACCAATTTCAAACGCCAATGTATATCACAACCCTGACGCCCGTTTTCCCCAGAAACCATTTCTTCGGGAAAACGTTTTTCCGGTCAAAAAACCAAAACAACATACAAACTTTGAAACCAAAACATTTAGTCTCCTTTTTCCGTTTTGAAAATCTGGCCTAACAATTAGCACAAAACCCATAAAATAAAACATCACAACAGCCCAAAATTATAATTTTGAAAACAAAAGAAACTTAGTTTCCGGCACATTTTCCTTGCGAAAAAGAAGCAACCCAAAAAAAAAAAACAAAAACCATTACAGCCTAAATAGATAATCCCGGAACCATTCCGTTAAGAAAACCCCAAAACCAAAAATTTAATTTCTATACCATAAACGAAAAACCCAGACTCCGTTCAATTCGTTTTTTCGGTGAAACAAACAACCAAAAAACCCAGAATTACGGTGAGAAAACTCCAAATCAAAAAATTTAATTTTGAAATCAAAGTAAAACCCAGTTTTAGAATGATTTTTTCGAAAACAAACCAATTGTTTTAATTAATTATAGTTTTAACACTAAAAAAGAACCGATACCACTGTTAGGATCGATTAGGCCTAGTTTTCAAAAACTCGCAGCGAAAAAAGTTTAATTTGTTGTTTTAGTGTTAATTAAATCCTAGATTTAAAGGATTTAATGCTTACCCTCGTAGCGTAATTGGTTGCCGCGCCTGGATCCTGATTGATGTTCGTCCGAGATTGATCAACATCAAAGCATTTTCCCAGGAGATGCTCTCTACTCTCAAGCACTGGAGCTCTTAAAGAATTGGTGCTAGCCTATCTGCCGAGTGAGAAAAATTTTGGGAATTTTTTTCAAGTTTTGGTAAACTATTTTTTTCTAAAAGATGACCAGAGTATCTGACTCAATATCCCCGAGATATATAAGAGTCAGATACTCAGTCAGTTAAAACAAAAATAATATTAATTTAAATTTAATTAAAAATAATATTATTTTTACTGACATGGGTTTTTACCAAAACCATGGATCAACCTATTGACCCATGGATCAGGCTGATGGGTCAAGAATCTCAATTGCAATTAGGTCCCTTGGTTTGTCAGCCTATCCTAATTGTTCCTAGGTACTTAATTAACTCTTAATTAATACCAAAGAACTTCTCAATAATATTTAATTAAACTATTTAATTAAATACTATTGTCTAAGTATAACAATTATACTTAGTGCAAGCAATTATGTGTCATCGAACTATCTTAAGTGCGATCCTGTAGGCCCATTCCAAATTGGCAATGGATAATGAAATCTAATTAATTAATCCATAAGTCATTATTGGTCTCTAGCAAGACATAATGACTACCCAATTCAGAACGGAGGGTCGAATGGTGATTCAACACAACCTTCCGAGTATACTACATACAATCCTCTACATTGATATCCCGTTTAGCATCAAGCATGGAACCATCATCCTTATTGAAAGATTATCTGTCCGGGCCTAGCCAGAAACTCACTTTCGTGCTATGCATTCCAGAATCGGAATCACTGGCCAGGCATAGACTCTAGCACAATCGCTATTCCAATCCTTGCTTGAAATAACATTGCGCAGGATCTTGGTTCGCATTAGTTCGATTTACCTCGCAACAAAAATTTCTAATTAAAAGCGGAACTTTAGAAAATACCTTTGAAGCGTGACTTGGATGATTCTTTTGTATGACTAAAGACTATGACTTCTTGTTGTGTGGGCAACAATCCAGAAGCCAATTGATCAGCTATAACCACAACTCCACCTGCCAGAAAAATCCAACACCTCCGCACCTAGCACGTATTGCAAACGCACTGCCCGGAGAGAGAGAAAGCTACACGCAGCTGGTATAAGCCAAGGCCAAAATTTTGGCTTCTAGAAACCTAAGAACCAGCCGCAATTGCTCTTTAAAATCTGACTTAGAGAGAGAAATGTTTTCTCTCCCTAGGATTTTCTCTTTCTAGAAATCTTGTGGATTAATTGTGTGTCTTGAATAACTGATCCCTTGTCTATTTATAGAGTTACAAGAGAGACCCCAAGTTGGTTTAGGATTGGACTTCCTAATGGGTTTAGGTATTTAGTTTCCAAATCCAATTAGGTAACCAATCTAGAGAGGATAAGATAAGATAAACCAAATCCTACTAGATTCCTAATCTCTTGGATTTCCTAATTCTAATTGAAACTTAAGACTTAATTAATTAATTAAATAATTCTACTTTGTTAATTACTTAATTAACCCTTATGAATTAATTAAATAATTCTACTTTGTTAATTACTTAACTAACCCTTAGGAATTAATTAAATAATTTCACTTTGCTAATTACTGAATTAACCCTTAAGAATAATTAACCAATTAATTAATTAAATCTACCTATTCAATTAACCCATTACAAAATTAATCGTACCACTAATGGATTAATTTTGGCACTTCCATCCTACACCAGAATTGCTTCTGGAACAACTTAATTAAATTATATTCATCATCTTCCCACATCAAAGATATAGTGCTCGTTAATTCCAATTAATTTACTGATAAATTAATTAATAAACTTCTTGATTTCGAGACTAGTACCACACGACCTTTTTACTATACCGGACATATGTCCACCGGTCGGGTTTAGTATAATAAACATTTCGAGCTCATCTCGGGAGCACCATCACCCTGAACGCACCGATACATGGTTTCCTTTCGACAAGCAGCAGCACACCAAGTAACTAAACACGCACACCCAACCTACCGAGAATATTGGTCACAATTGACCTCACCCATTGCAGATCAAAGTACACGATGTCTAATCCTCATGCCAGCCCGAGTCTAGGAATTTAGAGATAGAATACAAGGATCGATTTGTCTATTAAATCAGTACAAGACAAATCATTCCTAAAAGGTCATGTTCAATACGCCCCGGGCATATCTATATGATTCAATCAGTCTAGACAAACCGATTATCCGAATCACATAATAAACTAAACCAACAGTTTATCCAAAACTGTCTCGGTTACGAACCACATTTATATACTATGCCTTTCGACCAATGACGAGATCTACTGTGTCACACAAGACACCTCATCATCTACTTACATAGTATAAATGGACTTAATATGTACAACTGGATATAACTGAAACACAAATCGATATATTAACAGGGAAAACGTACAACACAAGCATAGCTTATGTATTCAAATCCAACAATCTCCCACTAATACTTAAGCTGTGCTTTAAGTATACAACTACATACAATCCTATACAATCTGCTGCTATCTATCTAGAAAATCTGTCATGTCTCTCCAAGATATTTGATCCCCCTGCCCTTCATGTGAGCCTCAAAGACTTTAGATGTCAATGTTTTAATGAATGGATCTGCAAGGTTATTCTCTGATGCTATCTTAGCCATGACCACGTCTTCTCTTTTTGCGATGTCTCGTATCAGGTGGTACTTGCGCTGAATATGTTTACTAGCCTTATGGGCTCGTGGTTCCTTCGAGTTTGCTACTGCACCATCGTTATCATAATATACCGTGATAGACTTCTACAAACCAGGAATCACATCTAAGTCCACTAGGAAGTTCTTGAGCCATACTGCTTCTCTTGCTGTCTCTGATGCGGTAACGTATTCAGCCTCCATGGTAGAGTCAGTCACGCATTTCTGCTTGACACTTCATCAAACTATGGCTCCACCTCCTAGAGTAAACACATACCCTGAGGTAGATTGCTCTTATCCCTGTCGCCTTGGAAATCTGAATATGTGTAACCTCGGGTACCAGCTCAGGCGCCTGATAGACCAGAACTTGGTCCATCGTTCTGCGTAAATACTTGAGAATGCATTTTACTGCCTCCCAATGAGCTTTCCCGGGATTACTCTGATATTTGCTCACCATGCCAAAGGCATAACATATATCAGGCCTCGTACACAACATGGCATACATGAGACTTCCTACTGCCGAAACATACGGAACTGTCTTCATGGTCTCTATCTCCTCAACAGTCTTAGGAGACTGTTCCTTAGATAGATGCATTTCATGTCTGAAAGGTAGAAAACCTTTATTGGAGTTCTGTAAGTTAAAACGGGTCAGAATCGTGTCTATGTATGAAGCTTGGGAGAGCGTTAGGGAACGTTTCCTACCATCTCGAATAATCTTGATCCCAAGGATATGTCCCGCTTCCCCTAAGTCCTTCATATCAAACTGCTTGGACAGCCATGCCTTTACGTCTGATAACACTTTCTTGTTGTGGCCAATCAATAGAATGTCATCTACGTAAAGCACAAGAAACACCACTGAGTTTCTGTCACGTTTGCGATATACACATTGCTCATCCGGACACTGAGTAAATCCAAAGAACTGGATTACCTCATCAAACCGGATGTTCTAAGATCTGGATGCCTGCTTAAGTCCGTAAATGGACCTCCTAAGCCTGCAAACCTTATGCTCTTGGCCTTTTTCAATGAATCCCTCTGGTTGCTGCATAAAGATTGTTTTCTCAAGACTTCCATTTAGGAAAGCTGTCTTGACATCCATCTGCCAAATCTCATGATCCATATGAGCAGCTATGGCCAAAAGAATCCGGATAGACTTAAGCATGGCTACCGGGGAGAAGGTTTCCTCATAATCAATTCCCTCTTTCCGAGTATACCCCTTCGCCACCATCCTAGCTTTAAAGGTTTCCACCTTCCCGTCAGGTCCTCTCTTACATTTGTAGACCCACTTGCATCCAATGGGCTTAAACCCTTCAGGCAGGTCCACAAGCTCCCAGACTTGATTGTGGTCCATTGACTCCATCTCGAATATCATTGCCTTATGCCAAGATTCTACATCTTTATCTCTGAGTGCCTCATTATAGTTTACTGGGTCCGTTTCAGGCGCACCTGGGACTAGGTCTGAGGCCTCTCCCACGCCGATGAACCTATCGGGCTATCTCACAACCCTCTCACTACGATGAGGCACCACCTGTGTAGGCGCATCACATGTGATCTCATATGCAGTGTGTGGTGTATCTACTTGTGCTGGTGTATCAGGATTAGTTTGTCATCTAAGCTCTTCTAGTACTATCTTACTCTTGGGCTGACGGTCTAAGACATAGTCCTCGTCTAAAAATCTAGGGTTGGTACTAACCACCACCTTATGATCTTTAGGACTATAGAATAGACCACCTTTCGTTCCCCTAGGATAACCTACAAACAGCATTAATTCTGTTCACGCATCTAACTTGGCCGTATATGCCTTAAGAACATGTGCTGGGTAACCCCAAATTCTGAGATGTCTTAGACTGGGCTTGCGCCCATTCCACAACTCTACTGGGGTTGAAGGCACGATCTTAGATGGTACAAGATTTAGAATATACATTGCCGTTTTCAAGGCATATCCCCAGAACGAACTTGGCAAATCACTATAGCTCATCATGGACCTAACCATTTCCATAAGAGTCCGATTTCTCCTCTCTGCTACACCATTCTGCAGTGGCGTTCCAGGTGCAAACAACTGAGACTGAATTCCTACCTCAGTTAGGTAATCTCGAAATTCATGGGACAGGTACTCCCCACCACGATCTGAACGCAATGTCTTGCTACTCTTACCATGATGTTTTTCCACATCTGCCCGAAACTCTTTGAACTTGCCAAAACATTCGGACTTGTGGCGCATTAGGTAAATGTACCCGTACCTAGAGTAGTCATTCGTGAACGTCATGAAATACTCATAACCCCCTCATGCCTGGACCGTCATAGGTCCACACAAGTTAGAATAAATCAACTCTAGTACTTTTTTAGCTCTATAACCTTATGCCTTAAAAGGTCTCTTGGTCATCTTACCTTCCAAGCAAGATTCGCAGGTTGCATAACTTTCAATATCTAATGAACCCAAAGGTCCATCATTGACCAACCTCTGAATCCTACTAAGGTTTATATGACCTAGCCTGAGATGCCAAAGATAGGTTTGATTCATTTCAGTAGGTCTCTTCCTCTTATTAATGTTAGATCCTGAGCTATCTATCTCTATGTTTTGTGCAACAGGGGAGTTAGAATTAACCACAAATAAATTGTCCACTAATGAACCAGAACAAATAAGTTTGACATTTCTTCTAATAAGTACAGAGTCATCAGAAAAAATAAACTTATACCCGTTCTTTAAGAGTTTAGAAACCAAAATCAGGTTCTTTCTAAAACTCGGTACAAAAAGACAATTTACTAATTCTAGGCTACAATTTTCGAAATTAAGCCTAACTACTCCCACTGCTTCAACTGACATTCTCGTAGTGTCACCCAAGTAGATATCCAATTCGCCTTCTCTAAGCTTCCGGGCTACTTGAAACCCTTGCAAAGAATTACAAACATGGTCAGTGGCACTTGAATCCACACACCAAGTATCTGTGGGAATCACCGCTAAACATGTCTCAGTAATTAAGGTAGAATTTATCGTACTTATAAGCTTTGGACAATCCGCTTTCCAATGTCCCGTCTTATTGCACTTGAAGCACTTGTCTTTCGACTTCTTCTTTGTAATATCTGGCTTAGGTGCAATTTGCGCCACTTGAGCTATTCCCTCGAGTTTCCTCTTCTTCTTTCTATCCTCAGGCTCAGAAGAAGATTCTGAAGCTTCGACTGCGACTAAAGCTCGCTTCTTCTGTTGAAGAAAACTTTTAGCCACCACCAACTTTGCTAAGAGCTCCGATGAACTCCACAACATCTTACTTACATTGTAGTTCAACCGAATCTGCTCATAGCTTTGAGGCAAGCTCCAGAGGACAATATCGTCTTTGGTTTCTGTTGGAGTAGAATACATAAGCTATGCTTGTATTGTACAGTTTCCCAATTTAATATATCGATTTGTGTTTCAATTATATTTTATTGTGCATGTTTATGTCCATTTATATTATGTAAGTAGATGATGAGGTGTCTGGTGTGGCACAGTAGATCTCATCATTGGTTGAAAGACATAATATATAAATGAGATTCGTAACCGAGACAGCTTTGGACAAACTGTCGGTCTAGGTTATTATGTGGTTCAGATAATTAGTTTGTCTAAACTAATTGAATCATATAGATATGCCCAGGGCATATTGAACTTGACTCTTAGGAATGATTTGTCTTGTACTGATTTAATAGACAAATCGATCATTGTATTCTATCTCTAAATCCCTAGACTCGAGTGGGCATGAGGATTAGACATAGTGTACTTTGATCTGCCAACGGGTGAGGTCAAATGTGGCCAATAGTCTCGGTGGGTTGGGTGCGCGTGTTCAGTTACTTGGTGTGCTACTGCTTGTCAAAAGGAAACCATGTACCGTTGCGTCCGGGGTGATGGTGCTCCCGAGATGAACTCGAAATGTTTATTATACTAAACCCGGCCGGTGGACTTATGTCCGGTATAGTAAAAAGGTCGAGTGGTACTAGTCTCGGAATTAAAAAATTTAATTAATTAATTTATCAGTTAATTAATTTTAATTAACGAGCACCATATCTTTGATGTGGGGAGATAAATGAATATAATTTAATTAAGTTGTTCCCGAAGCAATTCTGGTGTAGGATGGTAGTGCCAAAATTAATCCGTTAGTGGTACGATTAATTTTGTAATGAGTTAATTGAATAGGTAGATTTAATTAATTAATTGGTTAATTATTCCTGAGGGTTAATTCAGTAATTAACAAAGTGGAATTATTTAATTAATTTCTAATGGTTAATTTAGTAATTAACAAAGTGGAATTATTTAATAAATTCCTAAGGGTTAATTAAGTAATTAACAAAGTGGAATTATTTAATTAATTAAGTCTTAAGTTTCAATTGGAATTAGGAAATCCTGGAGATTAGGAACCTAGTAGGATTTGGTTTATCATATCAGATTGGTTGCCTAATTGGATTTGGAAACTAATTCATTACCTAAACCCATTAGGAAGACCAATCCTAAACCAACTTGGAGTCTCTCTTGTAACTCTATAAATAGACAAGGGATCAGTTATTCAAGAAATACAATTAATCCACAGGATTTCTAGAGAGAGAAAATGTTTCTCTCTCCAAGTCGAATTTTCAAGAAAGTGTGCGGCTGGTTTTTGGGTTTCTAGTGGCTGAAATTTTGGCCTTGGTTTATAACAGTTGCGCGTAGCTTTCTCTCTCTGCAGGCTGTGCTTTTATAGTACGTGCCAAGTGTTGCGGGGCTAGAGTTTTCTAGCAGGTGGATTGTGGTGAGTAGCTGATCAATTGACTTCTAGTTCGTTGCCCACACAACGTGAAGTCATAGTCTTGAGGCATACAAGAGAATCACCAGGTGCACGCTTCAAAGGTACTTTTCTAAGATTCCGCTTTAATAGAAATTTTTGTTGCGTGGTAAATCGAGCAAGTGCAAACCCAGATCCTACCAAATTCTTTCAATTGGTATCATAGCCAGATTTAGGGGGTTCTGTGCTTGTTCGATTTATTACATGATTTTATTTGCAGGTGGTTTAGAATCCCGACTATTATGGTTACGTTTGTTTAATTAAACTCCGGGACATGTCCGGACTTAAGTTTATTATGAATGTTTGTAATAGTATAACCACGTGCTGGAAGCCGTGTAGGATTAGATCAAATCTGTAGTAGGATTTTTTCTACGTGATTTTGATTATTTAATTTTCCTAGAATGCCTTGTAGTAGGAAAATTGTTTTTATGTAATCGAAGGCGTTATGGTGGACGACTTGGATTCGTGGGTTTTTGGGTTATCATGAATTTGAAGAAACCCAGGAAAACCCAGAACGAATTGCAAGAAGACCAAATAGCGTGGAAAAAAACGAAGGAGGAATTGGCGGCAGGAGACGACGCCGGCAACGACCGCCGGCAGCAAGTCGCGCCGGCCGGTGGCCAGCAGCAGCAGCTGCCTCGTCCAGGGCGCAGCAGCTGCTGCGCGCTGCTGCCGGGTGCGGGCCGCGCGCGCACAACCGCGTGGGCAGCACGGCCTTCGGGCTGTGCTGCGGCCTGGGCGGCCCGTTCGGGCCGTTCGAGCTGTATTGGCCCGTTTTTCCTCTAGTTTTCATTTTTTAAGTTCAAGACTCTCTCCATCGAGTGACGTGACGGGACACGTTGATCAAGGCAAAGGATGGAAGCAATTAAAACAATAATAGTAGGGAAATTTATTTTTACATATTTATTTCCCGTATTTATTGTTTTAATTTTTATGCTTTATTTTTATGCTGTATTTTAGATGCATGAATTAAAGCATGTCTGGTTTTATGGTTACATATATATTAGGTTAGTTAATTGCATGTTAAAATCGGAAAAACACTCAATTTGGAAATCTAAGTGGGAGTGGGTTGTGTTATATCCCCATGGCCACCATTACGGGTTCATATGCGATGTGGGTGGGCTTGCGTGTTGGCATTAGGGCCTTCCTCCATTCGGATGAGTCCATCCCCGAGATCGCTAGACTGTGAACTTTTGAGTAAGATGACTAGAGCGAGTTTAACTTGGAGAAATGCGACACCCTCTCCATCTGAGGCGCACTATCCTGAGGTAACAAACTCAGAAGTCACGTAATGGCATACACTTAGTGTACGATCTGCAGTATTCCTCCCGCGAGGTTACGCTGCTTACTTGTACGGCTGAAAGCACCGACTATTAGCTGCATTGATCAAAAAATCGTTGATCAGATAGTGTAGTTAATGAACTTGGTTCTTCTCAAACGTATGTGGGTTAGCGTAAACGTCCACACTGCGTGGCTTGCGAGAATCCCGGTGGATGAGATGTTGGTGGATTAATATTATTATTTTGAGGGAAATCAATAATTAATTGGATTTTCATGTTTTTGAAAATTCTAGCATATATAACTGAAACATTGTTTGTTTACTTTCCAATTTAAATCGATATGGCATTCAATCCTTTAGCAGCTATTTTGAAAAACAACAATTTAACTGGAACTAATAATGTCGATGGAAGTCGTAACTTGGACATTGTCCTTAGTGCTGAGAGCGCTCCTGTGAGAGATTGTGTCATTGACATGATTAATAACATCAACAAGGTTGAGGTAGTGGGAGGCAAAATCGTTAGTGAAACCAAAGCCGATATTGTCCTCCGAAGCTTTCCTCAAAGCTATAAGCGGATTCGGTTAAACTACAACATAAGTAAGATGTTGTGGAGTTCATCTGAGCTCTTGGCAAAGTTGATGGCGGCTAAAAGTCTTCTTCAAGAGAAGAAGCGAGCTTTAGTCACAGTCGAAGCTTTAGAATCTTCTTCTGAGCCTGAGGCTGGAAAGAAGAAGAGAAAGATCGAGGGAATAGCTAAAAAGGCACAAATTGCGCCTAAGCCAGATATTACAAAGAAGAAGTCGAAAGGCAAGTGCTTCAAGTGCAATAAGACGGGACATTGGAAAGCGGATTGTCCAAAGCTTTTAAGTACGATAAATTATGCCTTAATTACTGAGACATGTTTAGCGGCGATTCCCACAGATACTTGGTGTGTGGATTCAGGTGCCACTGACCATGTTTGTAATTCTTTGCAAGGGTTCCAAGTAACCCAGAAACTTAGAGAAGGCGAATTGGATATCTACTTGGGCGACACTACAAGAGTGTCAGTAGAAGCAGTGGGAGTAGTTAAGTTGAATTTCAAAAATTCTAGCTTAGAGTTAGTTAATTGTCTTTATGTACCGAGTTTTAGAAAGAACTTGATTTCGGTTTCTAAACTCTTGAAGAACGGGTATAAGTTTATTTTTTCTGATGACTGGGTTGTTATTAGAAGAAATGGAAAACTTATTTGTTCTGGTTCATTGGCGGACAATTTGTTTGTGGTTAACTCTAACTCCCCTGTTGCGCAAAACATAGAGATTATAGCTCAGAATCTAACATTAATAAGAGAAAGAGACCTTCTGAAATAAATCAAACCTATCTTTGGTATCTAAGGCTAGGTCATATAAACCTTAGTAGGATTCAGAGGTTGGTCAATGATGGACCTTTGGGTTCATTAGATATTGACAGTTATGCAACCTGCGAATCTTGCTTGGAGGGTAAGATGACCAAGAGACCTTTTAAAGCAAAAGGTCATAGAGCTAAAGAAGTACTAGAATTGATTCATTCTGACTTGTGTGGACCTATGACGGTCCAGGCACGAGGGGGATATGAGTATTTCGTGACGTTCACGGATGACTACTCTAGGTACGGATACATTTACCTAATGCGCCACAAGTCCGAATGTTTTGGCAAGTTCAAAGAGTTTCGGGCAGATGTGGAGAAGCATCATGGTAAGAATATCAAGACACTGCGTTCAGATCATGGTGGGAAGTACCTGTCCCATGAATTTCGAGATTACTTCACTGAGGTAGGAATTCAGTCTCAGTTGTCCGCACCTGATACGCCACAGCAGAATGGTGTAGCAGAAAGGAGGAATCAAACTCTTTTGGAAATGGTTAGGTCCATGATGAGCTATAGTGATTTGCCAAGTTCGTTCTGGGGATATGCCTTGGAAACGGCAATGTATATTCTTAATCTTGTACCATCTAAAACCGTGCCTCCAACCCCAATAGAGTTGTGGAACGGGCGGAAGCCCAGTCTAAGACATCTCAAAATTTGGGGATGCCCAGCACATGTGCTTAAGGCAGATACGGCTAAGTTAGATGCGAGAACAGAATTAATATTGTTTGTAGGATATCCTAGGGGAACGAAAGGTGGTCTATTCTATAGTTCTAAAGATCAGAAGGTGGTGGTAAGTACCAACGCTAGATTTTTAGAAGAGGACTATGTCTTAGACCACAAACCCAAGAGTAAGATAGTACTAGAAGAGCTTAGACAACAAACTACTAATCCTGACGCACCAGCACAAGTAGATACACCACACACTCCACATGAGATCACAGATGATGCACCTACACAGGCGGTGCCTCGTTGTAGTGGGAGGGTTGTGAGACAGGCCGACAGGTTCGTTGGCATGGGAGAGGCCTCAGACCTAGTCCCAGGTGTGCCTGAACCTGACCCAGTTAACTACAATGAGGCACTTCGAGATAAAGATGCAGAATCTTGGCGTAGGAAATGATATTCGAGATGGGGTCAATGGACCACAATCAAGTCTGGGATCTTGTGGACCTGCCTGATGGGTTTAAGCCCATTGGATGCAAGTGGGTCTACAAACGTAAGAGAGGACCAGACGGGAAGGTGGAAACCTTTAAAGCTAGGCTGGTGGCGAAGGGGTATACTCAGAAAGAGGGAATCGATTATGAGGAAACCTTCTCCCCGGTAGCCATGCTTAAGTCAATCCGGATTCTCTTGGCCATAGCTGCTCATATAGATTATGAGATTTTGCAGATGGATGTCAAGACAGCTTTCCTAAATGAAAGTCTTAAGGAAACCATCTTTATGCAGCAACCAGAGGGATTTATTGAAAAAGGCCAAGAGCATAAGGTTTGCAGGCTTAAGAGGTCTATTTATGGACTTAAGCAGGCATCCAGATCTTGGAACATCCGGTTTGATGAAGTTATCCAGTCTTTTGGATTTAATCAGTGTCCGGATGAGCAATGTGTGTATTGCAGATGTGATGGAAACTCAGTGGTGTTTCTTGTGTTTTACGTAGATGACATTCTATTAATTGGCAACAACAAGAAAGTGTTATCAGACGTAAAGGCATGGCTGTCCAAGCAATTTGATATGAAGGACTTAGGGGAAGTGGGACATATCTTTGGGATTAAGATTATTCGAGATTGTAGGAAACGTTGGCTAACGCACTCCCAAGCTTCGTACATAGATACGATTCTGGCCTGTTTTAACATGCAGAACTCCAAGAAAGGTTTTCTACCTTTCAGGCATAGAGTGTTTCTATCTAAGAAACAGTCTCTTAAGACTGTTGAGGAGATAGAGACAATGAAGACAGTTCCATATGCTTCGGCAATAGGAAGTCTCATGTATGCCATGTTGTGTACGAGTCTTGATATCTGTTATGCCATTGGCATGGTGAGCATATATCAGAGTAACCCCGGGAAAGCTCATTGGGAAGCAGTAAAATGCATTCTCAAGTATTTGCGTAGAACGAGGAACCAAGTTCTGGTCTATCAAGCGTCTGAGCTGGTGCCCTGAGGTTACACAGATTCAGATTTCCAAGGTGACAGGGACAAGAGCAAGTCTACCTCAGGGTATTTGTTTACTCTAGGAGGTAGAGCCATAGTTTGGCAGAGTGTCAAGCAGAAATGCGTGGCGGACTCTATCATAGAGGCTGAGTATGTTGCCATATCAGAGGCAGCGAAAGAAGCAGTATGGCTCAAGAACTTCCTAGTGGACTTAGATGTGATTCCTGGTTTGCCGAAATCTAGCACGGTATATTGTGATAACAATGGTGCAGTAGCAAACTCGAAGGAACCACGAGCCCACAAGGCGAGTAAACATATACAGCGCAAGTACCACCTGATACGAGACATTGTAAAGAAGGAAGACGTGGTCGTGGCTAAGATAGTATCAGAGGATAACATTTCAGATACATTCATTAAAACATTGACTTCAAAAGTCTCTGAGGCTCACGTGAAGGGCATGGGGATCAGATGCTTAGGAGAGCCTTGACAGTTTTTCTAGATAGATAGCAGCAGATTGTATAGGATTGTATGTTGTTGTATACTTAAAGCACAACTTAAGTATTAGTGGGAGATTGTTGGAGTAGAATACATAAGCTATGCTTGTATTGTACAGTTTCCCAGTTTAATATATCGATTTCTGTTTCAATTATATTTTGTTGTGCATGTTTATGTCCATTTATATTATGTAAGTAGATGATGAGGTGTCTGGTGTGACACAGTAGATCTCATCATTGGTTGAAAAGCATAATATATAAATGAGATTCGTAACCGAGACAGCTTTGGACAAACTGTCGGTCTAGGTTATTATGTGGTTCAAATAATTAGTTTGTCTAAACTAATTGAATCATATAGATATGTCCGGGGCATATTGAACTTGACTCTTAGGAATGATTTGTCTTGTACTGATTTAATAGACAAATCGATCGTTGTATTCTATCTCTAAATCCCTAGACTCGAGTGGGCATGAGGATTAGACATAGTGTACTTTGATCTGCCAATGGGTGAGGTCAAATGTGGCCAATAGTCTCGGTGGGTTGGGTGCTCGTGTTTAGTTACTTGGTGTGCTACTGCTTGTCAAAAAGAAACCATGTACCGTTGCGTCCGGGGTGATGGTGCTCCCGAGATGAACTCAAAATGTTTATTATACTAAACCCGGCCGGTGGACTTATGTCCGGTATAGTAAAAAGGTCTAGTGATACTAGTCTCGAAATTAAAGAAGTTAATTAATTAATTTATCAGTAAATTAATTTTAATTAACGAGCACTATATCTTTGATGTGGGGTGATAAATGAATATAATTTAATTAAGTTATTCCCGAAGCAATTCTGGTGTAGGATGGTAGTGCCAAAATTAATCCGTTAGTGGTACGATTAATTTTGTAATGGGTTAATTGAATAGGTAGATTTAATTAATTAATTGGTTAATTATTCCTGAGGGTTAATTCAGTAATTAACAAAGTGGAATTATTTAATTAATTTCTAAGGGTTAATTAAGTAATTAACAAAGTGGAATTATTTAATTAATTAATTAAGTCTTAAGTTTCAATTGGAATTAGGAAATCCTAGAGATTAGGAACCTAGTAGGATTTGGTTTATCCTATCAGATTGGTTGCCTAATTGGATTTGGAAACTAATTCATTAACTAAACCCATTAGGAAGACCAATCCTAAACCAACTTGGAGTCTCTCTTGTAACTCTATAAATAGACAAGGGATCAGTTATTCAAGAAATACAATTAATCCACAGGATTTCTAGAGAGAGAAAATTCTAGAGAGAGAAAACATTTCTCTCTCCAAGTCGAATTTTCAAGAAAGTGTGCGGCTGGTTTTTGGGTTTCTAGTGGCTGAAATTTTGGTCTTGGTTTATACCAGCTGCGCGTAGCTTTCTCTCTCTGCGGGCGGTGCGTTTATAGTACATGCCAGGTGCTGCGGGGCTAGAGTTTTCTAGTAGGTGGATTGTGGTGAGTAGCTGATGAATTGACTTCTAGTTCGTTGCCCACACAACGTGAAGTCATAGTCTTGAGGCATACAAGAGAATCAGCAAGTGCATGCTTCAAAGGTACTTTTCTAAGATTCCACTTTAATAGAAATTTTTGTTGCGTGGTAAATCGAGCAAGTGCAAACCCAGATCCTACCAAATTCTTTCAGTTTCACCAACAATTTCGCCTTCCACTACCTCAACCTTGTTGATGTTACTAATCACGTCAATGATATGATCTCTCACAGGAGTGCTCTCAGCCCTAAGGACAATGTCCAAGTTACGACTTCCATCGACATTATTAGTTCCAGTTAAAATGTTGTTTTTCAAAATAGCAGCTAAAGGATTGAATGTCATATCGATTTAAACTGGAAAGTAAACAAACAATGTTTCAGTTACATGTCCTAGAATTTTGAAAAATTCTAATTAATTATTGACTTCCCTCAAAACAATAATCTTAATCCACCAACATCTCATCCACCGAGATTCTCGCAAGCCACGCAGTGTGGACGTTTACGCTAAACCACATTCGTTTGAGAAGAACCAAGTTCATTAACTACACTATCTGACCAACGATCTTTTGATCAATGTAGTTAATAGTGCTTTCAGCCGTACAAATAAGTAGCGTAACCTCGCGGGAGGAATACTGCAGATCGTACAGCTAAGTGTGTGCCATTACGTGACTACTGAGCTTGTTACCTCAGGATAGTGCACCTCAGATAGAGAGGGTGTCGCATTTCTCCTAATTAAACTTACTCTAGTCATCTTACTCAGAAGCACATAGTCTAGCGATCTCGGGGCTGGACTCATCCGAATGGAGGAAGGCCCTAATGCCAACGCGCAAGCCCACCCACATCGCATATGAACCCGTAATGGTGGCCATGGGGATATTAAACCAACCCGCTCCCACTTAGATTTTCAAAATGAGGATTTTTCCGGTTTTACCATGCAATTAACTAAACCGAAGTTATGTGCAACCATAAAACCAGACATGCTTTAATTCATGCATCTAAAATACAGCATAAAACTAAAGCATAAAATTAAAAACAATAAATACGGGAAATAAATGCGTAAAATAAATTTCCCAACTATTATGGTTTTAATTGCTTCTATCTTCTGCCTTTATCTCGTGTCCCGACACGTCACTCGATGGAGAGAGTCTTGAACTTCAAAAAAATGAAAACTGGAGGTAAAACGGGCCAAAAACGGCCGAACGGCCCAAACGGGCCACTCGTGCCGTAGCACGGCCCGAGGGCCGCATGGGCCGTGCGCGCAGCCTGCGCGCCCGTGCGTGTGTAGCCGCACGTGGCTGTTGCTGGGCCTTTGGTGCGGCAGCTGCTGCTGCTGGCCACCCGGCCGGCGCGACTTGCTGCCGGCAGTCGTTGCCGGCGTCGCCTCCTGCCGCCAATTCCTCCTTCACTTTTTCCCACGCTATTTGGTCTTCTTGCAATTCGTTCTGGGTTTTCCTGGGTTTATACGAATTCACGATAACCCAAAAACCCACGAATCCAAGTCACCCACCATAACACCTTCGATTACAAAAATCAATTTTTCCTACTACAAGGCATTCTAGGAAACATAAAGAATCGAAATTACATAGAAAAAATCCTACTATAGATTTAATCTAATCCTACACGGCTTCCAGCACGTGGTTTTACTATTACAAACATTCATAATAAAATTAAATCCGGAAATGTCCCAGAGTTTAATTAAAACCCACACAAATATAACTATAATAGTTGGGATTCCAAACCACCTGCAAATAAAATCATGTAGCAAATCGAACTAGCACAAAACCCAAAACCAGGCTCTGATTCCAATTGAAAGATTATCTGCCCTGGCCTAGCCAGAAACTCACTTTCGTGCTATGTATTCCAGAATCGGAATCTCTGGCAAGGCCTAGACTCTAGCACAATCGCTATTCCAATCCTTGCTTGAAATAATATTGCGCAGGATCTTGGTTCGCATTAGTTTGATTTACCACGCAACAAAAATTTCTAATTAAAAGCGGAACTTTAGAAAATACCTTTGAAGAGTGACTTGGGTGATTCTCTTGTATGACTCAAGACTATGACTTCTTATTGTGTGGGCAACAATCCAGAAGCCAATTGATCAGCTATCACCACAACTCCACCTGCCAGAAAAATCCAGCACCTCCGCACCTAGCACGTACTGCAAATGCACTGCCCGGAGAGAGAGAAAGCTACACGCAGCTGGTATAAGCCAATGCCAAAATTTCGGCCACTAGAAACCCAAGAACCAGCCGCAATTGCTCTTTAAAATCCGAATTTTCTCTCTCTAGGATTTTCTCTCTCTCGAAATCTTGTGGATTAATTGTGCGTCTTGAATAACTGATCCCTTGTCTATTTATAGAGTTACAAGAGAGACCCCAAGTTGGTTTAAGATTGGACTTCCTAATGGGTTTAGGTAATTAGTTTCCAAATCCAATTAGGTAACCAATCTAGAGAGGATAAGATAACATAAACCAAATTCTACTAGATTCCTAATCTCTAGGATTTCCTAATTCTAATTGAAACTTAAGACTTAATTAATTAATTAAATAATTCCACTTTGTTAATTACTTAATTAACCCTTAGGAATTAATTAAATAATTCCACTTTGTTAATTAATGAATTAACCCTTAGGAATAATTAACCAATTAATTAATTAAATCTACCTATTCAATTAACCCATTACAAAATTAATCGTACCACTAACGGATTAATTTTGGCACTTCCTGAAGGAAAACTGAACAAGCCCGGGCTAAATCGAAAACCTCACTTTCGTGCAATGCATTCCAGAATCGAAAGCTTTCGACCAAGCTCAGGCTCAAATTAGTTTACCCATGAACGGATATAGGCTTATACTTATTTAATTTATTAATCAGGACACAAAAGATTCGATCTTTAATTAAAGCGGAATATTTAAAGATACTACCTTTTGAAGCGAAGTCTCTTGCCTAAAGAAAAATCCAATCTTTATTGCGATTACCACAAGAAATCCGAAGAATGACTCTGATACAAACTCCGAAATAGTGTGGGCTATTATCTACGGAGTTACCCACGGCAAAATAAGAAAGCCCAAGAAACTTGCTTCTCAAGAAACTCAAAATCTGCCCAAAAACTGCTGCTTTTTTCGACTGCCAACCATTTGCTGCCTTTTTCCAAAAGTCCGATCAACCTACTGCCTTCTTCCCAGCCACGATCTGCACCACCGTCTTCACGGATCACCAACCGGAGAAGAGATCAACGTGAAGATCGGCAGGATCAAGCACCCTGGGATGAAGAATAACCGCTGGACTGCTGCGCCAAGAAAAACTGCGCGACTTTCTTGCTGCGCAAGGGAAAAATCCAGGCAGCGATCGGCTGTCCTTTTGGGCAAAATAATGTGCGACTGCTCTAATAAAACCGATGGGCTGAGTTTCTTTTCGAAGAAGAGAGCTTCCTAGTCGACTTCGAGAGAAAACATGACGAGGAAGACAAAGTTCTCTCTCTAGACTAGACTTTCTCTCACTACCCCTTACTTGGGTGTCAAGTTTCTTAATTTCTTTCTTGCCCAATAAGTTGTATTTATAAGGAGCTTCTAAGGAGACCTAATGGGTTCTCGAGTTAGGCCTTTTAATTTGACTTTCGTTGACCGCTAAGTCTACCCGACTAATCAACTCCAATCAACCCATTTAAATTAATTTATTTAACCCACTTTGTTAATTTAATTTAATCGAACCCTTAGAATTAATTAATTCAAAATCGAATTAATTTATAAATTCACTTTGTCGATTAAATATTAATTAAACCTTTTGGATTAATTAATTTACCTTGTCGATTAGTCAAATGCATAATCGGTCGTACCACTAACGGACCAATTATGGAACTACCGCTCGAAAATGACTTTACATCGAACCATTATATTTTATTCTATCTCCCCACATTAAAGATCTAGTGCTCGTCGGTTTATCAATTTACTGACAAATTAATTCACCGACTTCTTGGTTTCTGAGATTAGTACCACTCGTCCTTTTATTATACCGAACATAAAGTTCACCGGCCGGGTTTAGTATAATAGACTTTACAAGCTCATCTCGGGAGCACATCAACCTGGCGAACCGGTAAATGGATTCCTTCGACTAGCAACGACATGTAAGAAGCTAAACACCGCATACCCAACCTACCGAGGTATAGGCCTCAATCGACCGCACTCTTTGGCAAATCAAAGCATACGATATCCAACCCTCACGCCCATCCCAATCTCGGGATTGAGAGACGGAATACTAGGACCAAATTGACTACGCCAATCAGTACAAGTCAATTCTATCCAAACTGGTCGTGCTCAATATGCCCCGGGCATATCCGTGTGATTTAAACTAATTTAGATAAATTAATTTCCAAATCACACAATAACCTATACCGATAGTATGTTCAGACTATCTCGGTTACGAGCATACTTTTTATATATCAATACTTTAACCAATAACGGTATCTACTGTGTCTGTCCACACCCCGTTATCTAGTTCTATGATATAAATGAACAAATTTATACTGAAACAAAATGATATGTCAACTGTGGATATTAGTTTTTGATGCAAGCTATAGCTTTTCTGTATTCAAAACTAACACTTCCATCCTACACCAGAATTACTTCCGGAACAACTTAATTAAATTATATTCATCATCTCCCCACATCAAAGATATAGTGCCCGTTAATTCCAATTAATTTACTGATAAATTAATTAATTAACTTCTTGATTTTGAGACTAGTACCACTCGACCTTTTTACTATACCGGACATACGTCCACCGGTCGAGTTTAGTATAATAAACATTTCGAGCTCATCTCGGGAGCACCATCACCCCGGACGCACCGGTACATGATTTCCTTTCGACAAGCAGCAGCACACAAAGTAACTAAACACGCGTACCCAACCTACCGAGAATATTGGTCACAATTGACCTCACCCATTGGCAGATCAAAGTACACTATGTCTAATCCTCATGCCCGCCCGAGTCTAGGGATTTAGAGATAGAATACAAGGATCGATTTGTCTATTAAATCAGTGCAAGACAAATCATTCCTAAAAGGCCATGTTCAATACACCCCAGGCATATCTATATGATTCAATCAGTCTAGACAAACCGATTATCCGAATTACTTAATAACCTAAACCAACAGTTTGTCCAAAACTGTCTTGGTTACGAACCTTATTTATATACTATGCCTTTCGACCAATGACGAGATCTACTGTGTCACACAAGATACCTCATCATCTACTTACATAGTATAAATGGACTTATTATGCACAACTAGATATAACTGAAACACAAATCGATATATTAACAGGGAAAATGTACAATACAAGCATAGCTTATGTATTCAAATCCAACACTTATTTAGCTAAACATTTACTTGATTTTTTAGTGACACTGAACTTAATCAAGCAAATGATAACGATCATCATTTATTGGGCACGACCATGCACTTCCCATTTCACTATCAAGTGGCCAAGATATCATCTCTCATTTAAGAGAGACCTGTAGTCCCATCACTTCACCTATATACCTTAGCTGACTCATAGTGTACCCAATCATACCCATACTTGGCAACCTGTTACGGCCCCGTTAGGCGTATGTCAAAGCACACTACAATTCACCTAAGACTATGCAGTAATTTCTGGTCTAAGGATCCTCGTACGAGTACTACTCAAAAGAATCACTCATGATCTAAAAGTCCATGCAGTGTTTCTTTTAGCGGATCGATTTCATGAAATTAAATATGCACAAGAATATAATTATCATGAAATTAACTCATTTGATAAATTATCATACAGACGACAAATGTCTAAATTACATAAATAGCCCTCAAAAGGGCATACACCAACAATATAGCAGTACGATTTTCATTAGTCACCATATGTATTTTTTTTTACTTTGTATTGAATTCTTGACATTCTCAATAAAATCATGCGTACCATCCTCTGATGAAGAAAATTAAAAAGATATATAATAAATATAATAATTTTTAAAAATTAATCATACTCCTAAATTTAATAAATATAAACACATTATTTAAGTCAATACAATAGATGATCACAAAATCGTGTAATATGTAATAAATAAATTACAAACCTCAAATTAAAAAAAAAAAGGCCACTACAGTGTAATATGCTACTATTAATTTTTTTGGAATAATTAAAAAAATTTGTTTAATTAATACAAACAAAAACCTTAATTACTTTTATGCACGGAGGAGGTGAGACAGACATGTGAAAAATATATTTGAGTTAATTCATCATAAATTTAAGTTACTTTTGGATCGAGTATGAGTTTTTCAATAAATTTTGGATAATTTTAGTGAAAGCTGTTTACTTATCATACAATTTTTATCAAGATAAAACCAGACTATTTTATTCTAATTGTAAATAATAAAACACTTAAATTTTATCCGAGGAGACACTTCTCCATATTCAACTACTCTTACAATTTTCAATTATAATCTATAACAAATTACTTTTTCCAACTCATTTTACACTTTTTTTTTACTAACTTAATTTGAAATATAATCTATCAAAATAAAATATGTACGCTAAACCCAAAAAATTTCTTTTCCATTATTAAACTAATCTTACTATTTCCAGTTCTAATCTATAACAAACTACTTGCTTCAAAAAAATTATATAACAAACTATTTTTTTTACTAACTTAATTTAAAATATAATCTATGAAAATAAACCTAAAACTACATATATTCGGTCAATTATTATTATTATTATTATTATTATTATTATTATTATTATTATTATTAGGCTCAAGATAGGCAACACGTTTCTTTTTTTTTTTTCCGTCAAGATTTTTTTTATGGTCAATTATTATTATTATTATTATTATTTAGGCTCAAGATAGGCAACACGTTTCTTTTTTTTTTTTTTTCCGTCAAGATTTTTTTTATGGTCAATTATTATTATTATTATTATTTAGGCTCAAGATAGGCAACACGTTTCTCTTGATTTGTTATAGCCACTTCAAACATTTTAAAACAAAATATTTTTCTACCATAATCATAACCTGTAAAACAAAACATTAACACAAAATAATAAATATTAACAAAAATAAGTTACAAAAACAAATAATCGGATAAAACAAAATAATCCAAAAAAACATCTCTATCATCTAACAAAATTAACTTTTTTTTGAAATAATATAAAATAAGGTAAATATTTATTACCTATATCATAACCGAATGATTCTTAGTTGACTTCTAAACTCGAAGAATTTGGAGAACTTGGGAATAGATTAAGGTCAGGAACCGCATATCTTACATCAATATTAAGATCTGGAATAGTTCTTCTATCTTCATCTCTTCTATCTTCATCACTTACTGTGGGTTCAGCTTTCAAATCTAAAAGAAATAAATTTTGATTGTATTTTGAAGCCATGAAGAAATGGATTTGTGTTGTTCTTACTCCCCTTTAAACTCTTTTGTATATTATAATTTGGAGAGAATTTTTGGTGGGAGATACACAATTTCAAATTGTTTTATTAAAAATTTTTATTACATTTTGGTGTGAAATATGGATTAAAATGTTCATTATGAACAATGATGATATTAGTTAACTTGCGGTGGTCTCAAAAATTGGAAAAGGAGATGGCTGGAAACAGTTTGCTGTAAATGAAAAAGAAGATGGCTGGAAAAGTTTGCAGTAAATGTTTTGAGTTGGAAGTAGTTAGGGGGAAAAATGAAAATTTACCTAGTAGACACGAATTATTACTTGTCAATTTTAATAACAGTGCACATCCTCGGACGTCTATTATTTGTAGACGGAGGAGTATATGTTTATTTCATAACAAACTAAATAAATTAAAATTTGACAAGAGGAGTGTACTAAGTGGTAGACACTCCCCACTTAAAATAATATGTTTTGAATGTGAGTATATCCAAAAAATAATAATAATAATTAAAATTCACAAGAATCATAAACTATAATAAATATATTTAATAATAAAAATTAAAATAGATAAAAGATAAATTATAATAAATACATCTAATAATAAACAAATTACATTAATATATATAATTAAAATAACTAATTTATATAATTATCATAACTAATTTATTAATATATAATATATTATATAATAAATATATTTATTAAAAAAAAGGAAAATGAAACAAAACAAAAAAATAAAATTAAAAAAAAAAAAAACCAAAAGAGTGGCTTGGCCCTTGAATTTTCACGGACTGGCCAACCCAGTCCGTTGAAATTTTAAATAATTTTTTTTAAGAAAAACGTAATTTAAGAGAGTAAAAAGTTTTTAATTTTTTTTAAATTACTAAAAGGATAAAAGTGTTCAAAGGTAAAAAGGGGTCGATCAATAGCAACACCCTTTTCAGATCTCATGCATTATTATTTGGTTAGTGTTATATCACGTCCCCTTTTTGTTATTGAACGCCCTCTTTTTTAAAAAAAACCCTTTATTTTGTTAAGTATCGCCCCTTTAATTTTTATTTTTCGCCCCATTAATGTTTATCTTTTGTCCCTCCTATTATTACCTAATTACCCCTTAATTAATTTACGAAAAATTTAATAAGTCTCTTTTTAATCTACCAAAAATTTATAAAAATTATGATTAAAGTAGCATAAATGAACAGAATTATAAATAAAAATTTTTGGTATTTTTATAAATTGATTAAAGGTATTTAAGTAATTTAATATATTATTATATTTAAATATTATGATTGGTATTTCTTAATTTGTCAGGGATAATTTAAGTATAAAAATGGCACAAAATAACAAAATAGGGAGAGTGAAATATGTAACATCCCGCCCTAATGGTCACGAAACGGGATGCCTTTCTCAACTCGCGCTGAGATTCATTAATTAAAAATATTAATAAAATTCTATAATCCTTCATAAACCATACAATATAACAAGGATAATTGAAGTTTGCCCTAACATCCTAGAGCTCTCAAATGCCTTATTCCTTGACACGTGTCACGATCTCCGGAAATCACGCATCTTTATTTAAACCCTAACTGAAATTGTAATATATAAAGGGATGAGCCACAGCCCAGTAAGAGATTTTAATAAGATTTAACATGCAAGCAAAACAAGTGTAAATCATAATCGAAAATTATTTCAAAAATACGTATCAGAAGATTTTAAAAAAAACAGAGGCACAGCGGAAGACATTTAAAATTGGTTAGAGGTTCAAAACAGTTCCCATAGCACGTATGAATAGTTAAAATATAACAGCAACAGAAAATAACAAATAGTGCCCGAAGGCCAGTACCCGAAGGCCAGTACCCGAACGCCAGTACCTAAAGGCTAATAACAGTACCCAAAGGCTAATAATAGTGCCCGAAGGCTAGTAATAATGCCCGAAGGCCAGTAACAGTACCCGAAAGCTAATAATAGTGCCCGAAGGCTAGTAATAATGCCCGAAGGCCAGTACCCGAAGAATAAAAATAATCAGTCATATAACAAGTCAGACATATAGCGAAAAATCATATAACGAATAGTAATCATTTCAGTCAAAACAATAGTCAAAATTTCAGTACAAGTATCAAAATGCCAACTGATTTCGGGGTAAAATCAAAAGTCAAATTATCTCATTACGATAGTAAGTAAAACAATACGAAAGTCAAAATTGATATTTGTCGTCACGAAAACAAGTGATACAAATTTTAACAAAATAGTCAAAATCAATTGGATTTTCGTTATGAAAGTCAAAATCAATATCGATCGCTTTTTTAAAAAAATAATAATAATAATAAAATATTAGTGAGACAAGTTTTAATGTGACAGTCAAATTCAAATGGATTTTCGATATGGAAGTCAAAAGTCAAAACGATAGTCAAAATTAACACGCAGAGTAATCAAATAGCCAGATCAAATCTAAGCATGCAAGACAATAATATAATAATATAAAAATATGGGTTGGTTAGACCCGACAATTTTACGAAAATTTCCTACTAAAATCCCTTACCTTGATTTTGTTTAAAACCGTCTTGCACGTGAGATGACTCTTTAATTTTTGTCATCTTCTCTTTCAATCCACCTACTTCTTCATCCTTATATCTCTTTTCTTTCTCTACTCTCTCTTAGTTGGGCCAGGGAAAAGTTAACCCTTAATCCCCATAATATAAGATAAAAAGTTGGGTGATGGATTGGCTCCTAGGTTTGCAGCAAATCTTTACTGGTCACATTCAAAATATAAAGATCGAACAAATGTTTAGAAAGAAAAAAAAAAAATCAAACCGTAGGACAAGAGTGATGGCATGGGCAATGTTAGGCAGATCTGGCACTGTAGAATGAAGGGCAAGAAATAGTTGATGGCATGGTTTTTGTAAAGAAGGGAGTGAAGTAAAGAGGTTTGAACCAAATTTATGGAGAAAACCCTAATTAATTATGACACTAATTATGACATATACAAATTTACTTAAAGTTGATTGATCCTTACCATATTTACAAAGATGCTAATGAAGACCCGATTGATACGTTACATTTAATTTGATTTGCTTGATCGTTGGGGATAATGTTTCATTTGATTTTATTTCACTACGTTTATTCTAAAAATTAGATTAATGTAAATTGGAAAAAAAATTTATGTTCGAATTTTCGGATCCTTACATTCTCCCCCCTTATGAGAATTTCGTCCCGAAATTCCTTTTTCGATTCGTAAGATGAATTGCGAAGGTTGTCATTTACAAATCTAGTTTATAACTAATTTGCCTATTCAACTTATCATGTTTCGTTATATTTCCCCAAATCAACAGTCGATCATCATCCCTTCCTAGGAAATTTCAAACTCACAATACCCTCCAAAATTCATAATAATATCCTCTAAAATTGTAACTCGCCCAATTGCATTTTATTTTCAAAGGTTGCACATCAGTAAATGTTATCCTTAATCTTTTTCTTATAAACAATTAAACATCCAAGCACTAGTATTAAGAGTCATCAATACTCGCTAGGGTGTAAGTAAAATTTATGTCCATTAAGAGCTCGCCAGGTATAGATAAGTTAACACACTTATATATCATCCCATAAGTACGTGTGAAAGGATTCAATAACTAACCTGGGTCAATTGTTATTCTTACATGGTTTAAAAGAATTTCATTCCTAGAGCGAAAACAACCAAAAGATTCACAGGCCAATCATAAAATCCATAAGCACATCTAACTCTTAATTATATGAGATCGAGACCCATCAGGAACATCACCCAATATGAAAACTTTAAAAGGGATGAAACTTTATATAGAGCAAAATCCTTCACGTTTAAGTAACCATTGGGTTTATAAGAGATATATCGAGGACGACATTGTTGAGGAGAAAATGTAAGTGAATGAAAATGCTCAAGGAGATTGATATCATAATAAATTTATTATTTTTTTTTTTTTTGGTATAGAGAATGAGGCTAATGGCTAGTTACCTACGAACTGAGGATCGCCACGCTCTTAAGAGTGATATCATAATTTTTTTTATGATCAAAATTCAAACTTAATTCCTAAATTTCAAAATCATTGTGATCTATAACTTAGTCCAAAATTCTAATATCCCTTGCTAACCCTAAATTTATTTGGTCTCAAAATCTGAGTTGCACTTGTTGAAAGTCCTAATATAATGATTATATGTTTTATTTATTGAGTAATGTATCTACCATGAATGATAAACTTTTATTTAGGCATGTACTCAATTATAAATATACTCTAAACAAATTGTAGATGTAACATGTATATTCCTTTAAAATATGGATTTATATAAGTTTTGTATAGGTCTACTCATGTTCACTTTAAAGATCATTTCCTAAATATGCAAATCTTTATTTCGTGATGTCATGACCAAAGTTAAAATGTCTTGTACTAAGTCCCTTTAGTAATTTAATTTGTATATCACACCTTCAAGTACTTCCACATGAAAATTTCCGTCTAAGTCTTATGTTCACCAATTAAATCTCAAGTTATGACCTAAGCTCCAAAATTTTATTCTAATCCTCAAATTGCTCCTTTACTTATTAAATCCATAGTCGCAATTTATATACTCCTTTATTGCAATTATGATCTAAATCTCAGCCTTTTAATTTAAAATTTTCTCTCCAAAGTTAGGGATCCTATTTCCACCGACATCAGTTTTTATCTTTAAAGTTTTGATTATTATATTAAGTTTGTTCTTATAATCGGTGAAATTGTATTCGCAAGTAATATTAACTAATTCGTATTTCCTTTAGGTGATTAAAATTCATAGTTAATTACTAAATGTTTTGCTCTTTGTAGCTAAATTCTATAATTCCTTGTTTAGTCATTCCAAATCTAAGACATGATTGAGTGTCAATCAAAACTATTATGACTAAAAGTTTTCAGTAAACATTTGATCTTGAAATTAGAGTAATTTATCACTAATATTTATAAATCATCCAAACTAGACAAGCAACCTGTGTTTTGGTACAATTGTGCACAATCTACCTATTCTAAGGTTCTGGCAATCCATTTACTTGCCTATGAGGTTGAGAAGATTTTTTACTTATGCCAACTATACTATAGAAATATTGATAGAACAATAATCCAATTATGGGCATATCGTAGCTTATTCATTTCCAAGTTAACTCCATTGTGAATAGAATACTGATGTTAATAGTTAAAATAGTGTATGGATATCGTTATGAAGGTTATAAATATCATTTTCATAACTGACTATAAAAAAAATATTTCAATTAATCCTTGCCGTAAGAGTTTTAAGTAAGTGAGAAAGTACTTAAAATAATAATAATAATAATAATAATAATAGTAATAATAATAATACAAGGATGTGATTTGTGTTCTTACACAAGATTCAAAACAAAACTAATAACATAATAAGGACAAAATTATTATTATTATTTTTTTTATCCTCATGGAAACCACGGGAGGTAGAATAAAATAGAAGTATAGATGTATTTTTTAAAAAACAAAATAAATAAATAAACCATAAGAAAAATAATAATAATAATTTTGGAAACTAAAATATCAAGCTAATAATTGATTTTGGAATTTTAAATATATCAATAAATAAAAATTGAATTAACATAATTACATATATAAAATATGGGTATGAACATAGACATAAATTTTAAAATAGAATTAATAACTCGTTGGTGGTGACATAATAAATTTTTTTTAAAATCATATATATTCAAAATAATAAATCAAGCCAATAGAAAAATTACTAATATTTGAAAAAAAAATTAAATATAGAAAGTTCTATACATAGTTTATAAAATCTATAGTAAAGTAGTATGCAGTAAAGGTTTTTTTTTTAATTAAGAATTATAAGTTTATATTAGAAACTTGAAAAAAATGAAAGATAATCAAGAGAGTTGTCAATTCTCAAGTTTAACTTCAAAATACACATCTCATCTATCACTATTCCCAATCCAAATATAAGCAAACGTCACAATTTAAACTCTAACCGTTTCATAATTCTTATTGTCATTAAATCATTTTCTTAAATTTATTCGTTCCCTCCCTTATTGCCATTAAATTCTTTCCTTAATTTATTTTTAGTTGAAACTATATTGGCTTAGATATATTATTTACTATCAATAAATCAAGACTATAGATATAAGTAGCATACCTACATGTTGTCCACAAGAATTAAAAGGAATTTCCATTCATCTTATGTTTGTAAATTCTGAAGGGATTGAGTACTTAAACTAACTACACATCACAGTGAAACTCTTGCTAGACAAATAACTTAAAATATAAGCAACTCTCACCCTTGTTTCGTTCGTATCATCTCGGATATAGAAAATTTAAAATCAATTACCAAATTTTTTTTTTTTTTTTTTTTGGGATACGACTAACTATAATTAAGGAAAATAAATTAAAAACCAATTAACACTCAATGTGGAACAGAATTTTTAGGGACTACCATTTTCCTTGTTAAGGAGGTTAGTGGGTGTAATGTTTTTTTTTTTTTTGAAATTTATGAAATCCATATCCATCGTTTTGATAATTAAAATTTCAAAATGAAATTACTGTGATCCAATTTTAAGTATAATATTTTAAGTAAAAGAGAAAATATTTCAAAAAGTTAGAAAAGAAATACAGATGAGGACAATTACATAAATTTTTATTATTTATGGTTAATAATACAATTGTGATAATAACATTGATGGTATACCAAAGGAATTTTATGGATTACTCCGAAAGGAAAAATTTGTGAAATAAAATGGTATAATATCAAATATTATATGTATATATTTAAAGTAAATAAATAAATCCGAGTCTCAAGGAAAATCCAATATACGTCTTAGGACAGAAAAATGGTAAGCTATAAATTCATATGTGTTTATTAGAAAGATAATTACATGAAATTAATTAAGAAAATTGTCAATATATATCATTCTAAGTCATGCAGGTTAACTTCAAAACTTATTTCTCCACTATCATTCTCTGAATTTTTCTTAAACTTTCCAAAGAATTCAATGAAAACTTCCATCTCTAATATTATCTTTCAAATCTTACTCAAAACTCCCTAAATCTTGCCATTGTAATTAGTCAATCATTCCCCAAAGTACAACTATCCATTTATTCCAAAATAACACCCAAATCAACCAATTAATCCCAAATTTTAAGTAATCAATCACTCCGAACTAATGTAACCTATTCTTTCTTGATATCATTTACTAGTTCCCATAAATAACTTTAAATTTTCAAATGCTACTAACCGAATCATTCTTAATTCACTTCAAGATTTTTCTTATTTCATTTTGAATTTTTAAATCTTTCCACAAATCATATCCTCATTAATTCAATTCAAACTTTTCATAAATAATTTTGAATGCTCTAATCCACTATTAACTACACCCCACTCAATTCAATTCAAGTTTCTAGAGAGTCCTTAGAACGTTGCTCTGATACCAATTGTAACATCCCGCCCTAATGGCCACGAAACGGGATACCTTTCTCAACTCGCGCTGAGATTTATTAATTAAAAATATTAATAAAATTCTATAATCCTTCATAAACCATACAATATAACAAGGATAATTGAAATTTTCCCTAACATCCTAGAGCTCTCAAATGCCTTATTCCTTGACACGTGTCACGATCTTCGGAAATCACGCATCTTTATTTAAAACCTAATTGAAATTGTAATATATAAAGGGATGAGCCACAGCCCAGTAAGAGATTTTAATAAGATTTAACATGCAAGCAAAACAAGTGTAAATCATAACCGAAAATTATTTCAAAAATACGTATCAGAAGATTTTAAAAAAAACAGAGGCACAGCGGAAGACATTTAAAATTGGTTAGAGGTTCAAAACAGTTCCCATAACACGTATGAATAGTTAAAATATAACAGCAACAGAAAATAACAAATAGTGCCCGAAGGCCAGTACCCGAAGGCAAATAACAGTACCCGAAGGCCAGTACCCGAAAGCTAATAACAGTACCCGAAGGCTAATAACAGTACCCGAAGGCTAATAATAGTGCCCGAAGGCTAGTAATAATGCCCGAAGTCCAGTACCCGAAGGCTATTAACAGTACCCGAAGGCTAATAATAGTGCCCGAAGGCTAGTAATAGTGCCCGAAGGCCAGTACCCGAAGAATAAAAATAATCAGTCATATAACAAGTCAGACATATAGCGAAAAATCATATAATGAATAGTAATCATTTCAGTCAAAACAATAGTCAAAATTTGAGTACAAGTATCAAAATGCCAACTGATTTCGGGGTAAAATCAAAAGTCAAATTATCTCATTACGATAGTAAGTAAAACAATACGAAAGTCAAAATCGATATTTGTCGTACGAAAACAAGTGATACAAATTTTAACAAATAGTCAAAATCAATTGGATTTTCGTTATGAAAGTCAAAATCAATATCGATCGCTTTTAAAAATAATAATAATAATAAAAAAAATATTAGTGAGACAAGTTTTAATGTGACAGTCAAATTTAAATGGGTTTTCGATATGGAAGTCAAAAGTCAAAACGATAGTCAAAATTAACACACAAAGTAATCAAATAGCCAGATCAAATCTAAGCATGCAAGACAATAATATAATAATATAAAAATATGGGTTGGTTAGACCCGACAATTTTACGAAAATTTCCTACTAAAATCCCTTACCTTGATTTTGTTTAAAACCGTCTTGCACGTGAGATGACTCTTTAATTTTCGTCATCTTCTCTTTCAATCCACCTACTTCTTCATCCTTATATCTCTTTTCTTTCTCTACTCTCTCTTAGTTGGGCCAGGGAAAAGTTAACCCTTAATCCCCATAATATAAGATAAAAAGTTGGGTGATGGATTGGCTCCTAGGTTTGCAGCAAATCTTTACTGGTCACATTCAAAATATAAAGATCGAACAAATGTTTAGAAAGAAAAAAAAAATCAAACCGTAGGACAAGAGTGATGGCATGGGCTATGTTAGGCAGATCTGGCACTATAGAATGAAGGGCAAGAAATAGTTGATGGCATGGTTTTTGTAAAGAAGGGAGTGAAGTAAAGAGGTTTGAACCAAATTTATGGAGAAAACCCTAATTAATTATGACACTAATTATGGCATATACAAATTTACTTAAAGTTGATTGATCCTTACCATATTTACAAAGATGCTAATGAAGACCCGATTGATACGTTACATTTAATTTGATTTGCTTGATCGTTGGGGATAATGTTTCATTTGATTTTATTTCACTACGTTTATTCTAAAAATTAGATTAATGTAAATTGGAAAAAAAATTTATGTTCGAATTTTCGGATCCTTACAAAATAGGCCTTCACTTATTGTTTTGTAGTCACAATCAGTGTAGATCGAATTATTAAGATAGTAAAAGTGTTTAAATCAATTTACATATGCAAATTTAGACAAAAAAAAAAATATATGAAGATATGAACAATAGATTCATACTAATGTTAAAAAAAAAAAAAAAACTCTTTCTATATAAAATACAAACAAAAAAACACTAGCGTGCTAAATTGCAAACTTTGATCAATATACAATTTGAATAAAACATTTCATAAATGCATACTTGTTCAAATCACATTTCTTACCTAATGTACTAGAAATAAAGAACACGATATTATCACTTTAAATCCATAATGTTCAAGAAAATCAAAAGATTTTAAATAAACAAAAGATTCAACATAACACTTGAAGACTTAAAGTTATCAAGTACCAAGTTACTTACCAATACAAAAGCGATTTAAAGTGATTACAAAAGATATTTCATCACAAAGTTTGATAATCATTAGTCATATTTAAGGGATGAAGTAAACAAGGCAAAATCATCTTTACTATCTCCATTACCAATCTCTTTTACACCGTCACTTTCATTTCTAACTCTCTTCATCTTTGCCTTGGTCACCATCTTCATCTTTCTCCTCGTCTTCATGTCCATCTTCATCCCTCAATACAATCATTGGCCTTTTATTGATTCTCTTTTTCTTCTCATTTGCCCCACTTGTTCCTTCTTCATCATCACCTATATTTAGCATAACTAGGTGAGTATGAGGTACATATTTATATAAAAATTCAATAACCTTCAACGAAATAAATAGAAATAACTTATCATGGAATAAAGTTCTTCAATTACTTGTTCCTCATCCTCATCTGAAGAGTTGTGTGGATTTGTATATAAAATTCTCAACCAATTGTTGTTCTGTGGTAGCATAGGATTTTCTTTCTCCACAATCCATTCATCATTAGATAGTAAATCATCAAACTCATATGAATTTTCCATTTCAAGTTATTTCACATCTTTTTCTTTTTGTCTATCTTGTAGCCTTAAGTTATACATAACAAACACTAATTTATGAAGCCTTTGGTGAGCCAATCAGTTCCTGATGAGTTCCAAGGAAGTAATGCTAAAGATGTCAAAGATGATGATGGCGAAGGCATGACCGAACCACCCTCAACTCTAAATAATTCTGCACATGTCATTCCACCAAATCCACTTGAAGGGATGACGGGCCCAATGACTCATTTGAAAAAAAAGGATGCAAGAAGCCTTGAGCATTTTGATTCTTGAAGTCTGTTCAAAAGATGATCCAACGGCTACCTCAATTCATGCCAAATATTACAACATTTTGCAAGTCTTGGATCTTGATCCAAATGGTGTGGGAAGTACATTTTTTATGCAGCTTCCAGAAGTGAACATTTCCTCCGACATGCCCATGTCACCTAAGAAAGGTTGGACAGAATAGAACTTTTCTTCCGACATGCCCATGTCACCTGAGAAAGGTTGGGCAGAATATAACTTTTCCTCTGACATGCCCATGTCGCCTGAAGAAGGTTGAACGTTGCATTTATAAGCTGAATTTATGGATGAAATTCAACAGCATTTGGGTGATATTTTCAAGTTGTTTTCTGCATTTTTTTTTTAGTATTTAGAATATTAGAATTAAGTGCAAGAGTCTTCTAGGTCAAAGAGCTTTTCTAGGTCAAAGAGCTTTTCTTGGTCAAAGAGAAGTGTTAATGCTAGTCTTGACTAGAAGATTTAGAATTTGCTCCTTTAATCCTTTTGTAATTTCCAACCTTGGTCCCTCTTGAAACTCTATAAATAGGGGGCCTTGGTTAACTATTAGAATTCAAGATTTGATGTTATAAACTTTAAGGAATTTTCCTTTCTTTGCTAGTTTCTTAGTGAGCCAGTTTTAGTCTTGCAAGTATGCTTGCAAAACTTATTTGGCTTATCAACTAAAACTCTTCCTTTTAGTTGTGACGCCTTCTACTCTTCTTTTCTAATTCATTTCATAATCCAAATGTGTTAGGTTTATCCTAGTGTTGTTGGGTTTGAAAATTAGAGGGGTTGGGAATAGTAATTTCAAAACTACCATTTTATGATTCAAAGGTGATAGGTTTCATCCTATTGTTGTTGGGTCTATTTTGGTTTGGGTTGTTTTTGCTTGGAAGATTTCAAGACATCTTTCAATATAGTGTGATTCAAAGGTGTTGAGTTCATTAATACTCAATATTGTTGAATCCACTTGAGCTAGTTGTTTTGCTCAAAAGATCAATCGAGGACGATTCTACAATTCACGTGAATTCGTACCTTGGATTCACATCAGTTTGGTATCAAAGCCAGGTTTCCTTGATTTGATCATATCATTTTTTTTTATCTTACATCTAATTTTTATCATAGTTACCTTGTTTCTATTTGAAGGTTCAAGTTTGCAAGAAGAAAAAAAAATGTCAAAAAAAAAAAAAAGAGAGAGAAGAAACTATCTTTCTAGCTTCTTAAATTAATATTGCAGGGATTTGTGATTCCAAGTGTGGGAAAAGTTTTGAGGAAAAGGTATCATCATTGTTTTCTTTCTACTCTTATAATTTCTTTCTAAATCTTATTCTTGTTTCTTTTACATAATCATTGCATACTATCCTTTCTTTGACCTCTAAACTTTCTTTGTTGCAAAGTAAGAACTTTGAGTAGCATCTTGTAAGGGTTTAACGATTCTCACAAGAACTTGCAGGAGGAAAAGAGAGGTAAAATCTGAGTGCAATTTACCCCTACTAGATCGGCCTTAAACACGAGTGAAAATTTCTTTTCATTTGGGTTGAGACATATTAGGGAAATGGGAAAAGGGGTGCGAGGTACTTTTATCTTTTTTTTTTTTTTTTTTTTTTTGTTCTAATGGCAGATCCAACCGGTGAAACACCTGTACGAAAAGCATGGAGGGAACACACCACAAGGAAATTGGAACAAATCATTGATAGGGTCACCACCCGAATGGACCAACTAGAACTTGCTTTTCGGCAAAGAAAAGAAAGGCAAGGAAGTCAACAAGATGACAAGGAAGATGATAGGAGGTCCGAGGAAGAAATGTCTGAAGTATCCCGAGGGAATGGGAGGAGAAGGAATGGATTTGGAGTTGATAGCAACCTTAATGGTCTCAAAATGAAGATTCCTAAATTTGATGGAAAAGGAGATCCCGAGGCATATTTTGATTGGGAAATGAAGGTGGAAAAGATATTTTCTATCCACAATTATTCGGAAGAAAATAAGGTAAAATTGCTTCCCTTAAATTTCACGGTTATGCATTAACCTGGTGGGATCGATTGATTGTTTCTAGAAGAAGGAATAGAGAGAGGCCAATTGCAACATGGGAAGACATGAAGGCTGTTTTGTGGAAACGATTCATTCCCCCTCCTTAGTATAGAGATCTTTACAACAAATTGCATAGTATCACTCAAGGAGCAAAGACCGTGGCAGAATACTACCAAGAGATGGATTTAGCAATGACAAGAGCAAGCATTGAGGAAGATCCCAAAGCTACTATGGCACGGTTTTTGGGTGGTTTAAGAAGAGAGATTGCCGATGTTGTTGAATTACAACATTACTTGGATTTGGAAGAAATGATGCATGTGGCAGAAAAGGTGGTATGGCAATTGAAAAGAAAGAGTGGTTCAAGTAAGTTTCTTTCTAACCAATCCTCTTGGAAAAACAATAATGGAAACAAAAGGGATTTTGGTAAAAAGAAAGATGAACCAAAGAAGCATGATTTTAAAAGGTTTGAAAAGGGTGAATCAAGTAAAAGTTCTTCTTCTACTTCTAAACTCACTTGTTTTAAGTGTTTGGGAAAGGGACATATAGCTTCCCAATGTCCTAACTCTAGGACTATGGTAATGTGAGAAGATGGTTCTTGTTTAAGCCAAAGTGAAGGAGAAGAAAATGAGGAGGATCCGGATGTTGCAGATGAAGGTGAACAATTTGAAACAAGTGGTGATGAGATTTTGGTCACTTTGAGAGTATTGAATACTCAAGTTGGATCTTATGATGAAGAGCAAAAGAGTACTATCTTTCACACAAGATGCAAAGTACAAGATAAGGTATGCATGCTCATCATTGATAGTGGGAGTTGTACTAATTGTGTTAGCTCTTATCTTGTAGACAAATTGGGTCTATCCATGACTGCTCATCCCAATCCTTACCGTTTGCAATGGCTCAATGATAGTGGAGAGCTAAGGGTGAATCGGCAAGCAAAGGTAAAATTTTCAATTGGGAAATATGAGGGTGAAGTTTTGTGTGATGTAGTACCAATGCAAGCTGGCCATATTCTTCTTGGCCGACCATGGGAGTTTGATCATGATGCTAATCATGAGGGAAAATCTAACAAGTATCATATTGTTCATAATCGTAAAGCTTTTACTCTTGTTCCACTTTCTCCTCAACAGGTGCACAAAGAACAAATGGGAATGAGAGGGAAAAGGCTAAAAGAGGAGAGTGAGTTGAAAAAGCCAAAAGAGTGTGAAAAAGCAAGAGATGTGAGTGCTAAAAGCAAAGTGAGTGAAGAAAAAGCAAGAGATGGAAAGGCAAAAAGCAAAGTGAGTGAGAGGGAAAAACCAAAGGCAAGTGAGACAAAAGGTGCCTTCTTTGCGAGCATGAGAGATGTAGATAGAGCCCTCAATTCTCACCAACCAATTGTTATGCTCTTGTTCCATGAAGAATGTCTTGTTCTTGATGAGCTTCCTAACAATTTGCCTTTAGAAATTGTGGTTGTTTTGAATGAATTTGCAGATGTGCTATCCGAGGAAGTGCCTAAGGGGTTACCTCCAATTCGAGGAATTGAGCATCAAATCGATTTTCTACCCGGAGCTTCTATTCCAAATAGGCCAGCCTATCGTGCAAATCCAGAAGAAACAAAAGAACTTCAAAGGCAAGTTGAAGAATTGCTAAGCATGGGATATATTCGTGAGTCTCTTAGCCCTTATGCTATTTCTGTCATTTTAGTTCCAAAAAAAGATGGTACATGGCGTATGTGCATTGATTGTAGGGCTGTGAACAAAATCACCATTAAGTATCGTCACCCCATTCCAAGATTAGACGATATGCTCGATGAATTATTTGGTGCAAAATTTTTCACAAAAATTGATTTGAAATCTGGTTATCATCAAATAAGAATCAAAGAGGGTGATGAATGGAAAACGACTTTCAAGACAAAATTTGGTCTTTATGAGTGGCTTGTTATGCCTTTTGGTTTAACTAATGCCCCTAGTACATTTATGAGGCTAATGAATCATGTTTTGAGACGTTTCATTGAAAAGTTTGTAGTTGTCTATTTTGATGATATCTTGATCTATAGTAAGAACATATGAGAACATGTTGAACATCTTAAGATTGTTCTTACTACTTTGCGCAAAGAAAAATTGTTTGCAAATTTGAAAAAAATGTACTTTTTGTGTTGAAGAAGTTGTTTTTCTTGGCTATGTTGTGAGTTCTAATGGTTTGAGAGTTGATGAAGCAAAGGTGGCAGCTATTCTTGATTGGCCAATTCCCACAAATGTGACTGAGGTGAGATCCTTCCATGGACTTGCAAGTTTTTATGGGAGATTTGTCAAAGATTTTTCAACAAAAGCAGCTCCACTAAATGAGTTGGTAAAGAAAAATGTTAAGTTTGAGTGGGGAGATTCTCAACAAAAGGCATTTGATCAATTGAAGCATGATTTGACTAATGCTCCTGTTTTAGCTTTGCCTAATTTTTCTAACACTTTTGAAGTTGAATGTGATGCTTCAGGAATTAGAATAGGTGTTGTGTTGCTTCAAGGAGGCCGCCCCATTGACTACTTTAGTGAGAAGTTGAATGGAGCAACATTAAACTACCCAACATATGACAAAGAGCTCTATGCAGTAGTGAGAGCATTGGAAACTTGGCAGCACTACCTTATGCCGAGAGAGTTTGTGATTCACACCGATCATGAATCCATCAAGTATCTCAAAGGACAAAAGAATTTGCACAAGAGGCATACAAAATGGATCTCATTCATTGAAACTTTCCCATATGTGGTAAAGTACAAAAAAGGTAAAGAGAATATTGTGGCTGATGCACTCTCTCGAAGGTATGCCTTGATTACTACTGTTAATGCTACAATCATGGGATTTGAGTATATTAAGGAGTTGTATGCTAAGGATCATGATTTTGCTGACATATTTAATGCATGTGAAAAGGGTGCTTTCAATAAGTTTTATCAATGTGAACGGTTTTTGTTCAAAGAAAACAAATTATATATTTCTTCTTGTTCACTTAGAGAGCTTTTGGTTCGTGAATCTCATTGTGGAGGTTTAATGGGACATTTTGGTGTTCTAAAAACATTAGATATTTTGAATGAACACTTTTATTGGCAAAACATGAAAAAGGATGTTGAGAAAATTTGTGCTACATGTCTTGACTGCAAGAAAGCTAAATCTAAGTCTCTTCCCCATGGATTGTATACTTCACTCCCTGTCCCTCAATCTCCTTGGACTGACATTTCTATGGACTTTGTTCTTGGTTTGCCTAGATCTCAAAGAGGCATGGACTCTATTTTTGTTATTGTTGATAGATTCTCCAAAATGGCTCACTTTATTGCTTGTAGGAAAGCCGACAATGCAAAATATATGGTTGATCTCTTCTTCAAAGAAATTGTTCGTCTACATGGTGTTCCTAGGACTATTGTGTCCGATAGGGATGTAAAGTTTTTGAGTTGTTTCTGGAAAACTCTTTGGGGAAAATTGGGAACAAAACTTTTATTTTCAACCACAAGTCACCCACAAACAGATGGCCAAACGGAAGTAACAATTAGGACTTTGGGTGTTTTGTTATGGTCCATAATTAAAAAGAATTTGAAAAGTTTGGAGGAGTGTTTGCCAATTGCTGAATTTGCATACAATCGCACACTACACACTTCTACTAATTTTTCTCCTTTTGAGTTGGTTTATGGCTTCAATCCTCTAACTCCTCTAGACTTATCTCCTTTACCTTTACAGGATCAAGTGAGTTTGGATGGCAAGAAGAAAGCTGAAATCGTGAAGAAATTGCATGAGCAAGCTCGTGCAAACATTGAGAGGAAAAATGAGCAATATGCAAAGAATGCAAATAAAGGCCGTAAGAAAATTGTGTTTGAACCCGGTGATTGGGTTTGGGTACACATGAAGGAAGAGAGGTTTCCAGCCTCAAGGAGAACTAAGTTACAGCCCCGTGGTGATGGACCATTTCAAGTTTTGGCACGAGTCAATGATAATGCTTACAAGCTTGATCTTTCCAGAGACTATGGTATAAGTGCTACTTTTAATATTTCTGACTTACCTCCTTTTGATTTTGATGTAGATCCTATGAATTCGAGGACGAATCCTTTTCAAGGGAGAGGGGATGATGAGTTCCAAGGAAGTAATGCTAAAGATGTCAAAGATGATGATGGCGAAGGCATGACCGAACCACCCTCAACTCCAAATAATTCTGCACATATCATTCCACCAAATCCACTTGAAGGGATGGCAGGCCCAATGACTCGTTTGAAAAAGAAAAGGATGCAAGAAGCCTTGAACATTTTGATTCTTGAAGTCTGTTCAAAAGAGGATCCAACGGCTACCTCAATTCATGCCAAATATTACAACATTTTGCAAGTCTTGGATCTTGATCCAAATGGTGTGGGAAGTACTTTTTTATGCAGCTTCCAGAAGTGAACATTTCCTCCGACATGCCCATGTCGCCTGAGAAAGGTTGGGCAGAATAGAACTTTTCTTCTGACATGCCATGTTGCCTGAGAAAGGTTGGGCAGAATATAACTTTTCCTCTGACATGCCCATGTCGCCTGAAGAAGGTTGAACGTCGCATTTATAAGCTGAATTTATGGACGAAATTCAACAGCATTTGGGTGATATTTTCAAGTTGTTTTCTGCATTTTTTTTTTAGTATTTAGAATATTAGAATTAAGTGCAAGAGTCTTCTAGGTCAAAGAGCTTTTCTTGGTCAAAGAGAAGTGTTAATGCTAGTCTTGACTAGAAGATTTAGAATTTGCTCCTTTAATCCTTTTGTAATTTCCAACCTTGGTCCCTCTTGAAACTCTATAAATAGGGGCCTTGGTTAACTATTAGAATTCAAGATTTGATGTTATAAACTTTAAGGAATTTTCCTTTCTTTGCTAGTTTCTTAGTGAGCTAGTTTTAGTCTTGCAAGTATGTTGCAAAACTTATTTGGCTTATCAACTAAAACTCTTCCTTTTAGTTGTGGCGCCTTCTACTCTTCTTTTTTATTTCATTTCATAATCCAAAGGTGTTAGGTTTATCCTAGTGTTGTTGGGTTTGAAAATTAGAGGGGTTGGGAATAGTAATTTCAAAACTACCATTTTATGATTCAAAGGTGATAGGTTTCATCCTATTGTTGTTGGGTCTATTTTGGTTTGGGTTATTTTTGCTTGGAAGATTTCAAGACATCTTTCAATATAGTGTGATTCAAAGGTGTTGAGTTCATTAATACTCAATATTGTTGAATCCACTTGAGCTAGTTGTTTTGCTCAAAAGATCAATCGAGGGCGATTCTACAATTCACGTGAATTCGTACCTTGGATTCACATCAGTTCCTCTTCTTTGAATGTATCTATTTGCAAAAAAAAAAAAAAAAAAAAAACTCATTACTAACTCTTTAGAAGAAATAGTAATTACCATTTCAAACGCACTGCAATTACGTTCACATCCTAAAGAACTACATGTTAAACTTAGAACTTTTATTGCAAACCTTTACAATTCTGGACATTCATCACCATAAATTTTCCACCACTCAGCTACAATCCAACAAATGAATAATTAACAAACATGTATATCACCAAGTTCTAAACATATCAAATTTGTTTGTATAAGAAAGAACTTGGCTCCATTGTGTGTATAGATTTCACGACAACATCTTCCCTAAATAATCCTCTAGCACGAGCAAATCTAACAATTTGAGGATACATTTTTTCTCGCAATCTCATATCAAGAACCAGCTTCCTCATGCATTCAACAAAAGCCAACTTGATCTCTGGATTCCCTTCAAACTTTGGGACATATTGGGTTTAAGTAATATCCATCAAAATGTAAAGGTTAATTGAGCAATTTTTTCACATCTTAAATAAATGATATTGATGATAGGCTCATACCTACAAAACAATAAAGAAATTAGAAAAAAAATATTTGTATACATAAATTCAAAAGAAGTGTAGATAAATTGACATTTTCTTTCTGTGGTTGAATTTTTTTTAATTTATTCTTTTGCATCTTCAATGGCTTTGTATAAATACCCCATAGAAGGTTTCTCAAAACCTTAATGATTGGTGATGCAATCTTTAAACACATCTCTGTTGGAGTTGAATACATAAGTTATGCTTGTATTGTACATTTTCCCAGTTAATATATCGATTAATGTTTTGGTTATATTTTGTTGTGCATTATATGTCCATTTATATTATGTAGTTAGATGATGAGGTGTCTTGTGTGACACAGTAGATCTTATCATTGGTTAAAAGACATAATATATAAATGAGGTTCGTAACCGAGACAGCTTTGGACAAACTGTTAGTTTAGGTTATTATGTGATTCGGATAATTGGTTTATCTAAACTGATTGAATCATATAGATATGTCCGGTGCGTATTAAACTTGACCATTTAGAATGATTTGTCTTGTACTGATTTAATAGACAAATCATTCTTAGTATTATATCTCTTAATCCCTGGATTTAAGCGGGCATGAGAATTAAACATAGTGTAATTTGATCTGCCAATGGGTGAGGTCAATTGTGGCCAATAGTCTCGGTAGGTTGGGTGCACGTGTTTAGTTGCTTGGTGTGCTGCTGCTTGTCGAAAGGAAACCATGTACTAGTGCGTCCGAGGTGATGGTGCTCCCGAGATGAGCTCGTTATGTTTATTATACTAAACCCAGCTGGTGGACTTATGTCCGGTATAGTAAAACGGTCGAGTGGTACTAGTCTCGAAATTAAAGAAGTTAATTAATTAATTTATTAGTAAATTAATAAATTAACGAGCACTATATCTTTCATGTGGGGAGATTAAGAATAAATTAATTAAGTTGTTCCGGAAACAATTCTGGTGTAGGATGGTAGTGTCATAATTAATCCATTAGTGGTACGATTAATTTTGTAATGGGTTAGTTGAATAGGTAGAATTAATTAATTGATTAATTGTTCCTAAGGGTTAATTGAGTAATTTACAAAGTGGAATTATCTATTTAATTAATTAAGTCTTAAGTTTCAATTAGAATTAGGAAATCCTAGAGATTAGGAAATCTAATTGGATTTGGTTTATCCTATTAGATTGGTTACGTAATTGGATTTGGAAACTAATTAATTACCTAAACCCATTAGGAAGACCAATCCTAAACCAACTTGGAGTCTCTCTTTTAACTCTATATATAGACAAGGGATTAGCTATTCAAGATATACAATTCATAAGTTTTCAAGACAAGAAAACTAGAGAGATAAAATCCTAGAGTGAGAAACATATTTTTTTCTCTCTAAAAATTGGATTTTTGAACCCTTTGGCTGCTGCACGGTTTTTGAGACTCAGGCGGCAAGAGTCTTCCTTTTCTGGCGGTGCATGGGTCGAGGTGTGGCAGCGTGTGGGTGGTTCTCTCAGAAAGTGCAGCGGCGCGTGGCTCACACGCGCTAGGCGATAGTTCTGGAATTTTTCCAGCAGGTGGATTATGGTGATTAGCTAATCATTTGGTTGCTAGATCGTTGCCCACACAACGTGAAATCAAAGTCTTGAGGCATACAAGAGAATCACATGAGTTAACACGCTTCAAGAGGTATATTCTATGATTCCGATTTATATTAGAATTTATTTTGTTACGTGATAAATCGAATAAGTACATACCAAGATCGTGCGCAATGTTATTTTAAGCAAGGGTTGGAATAGCGATTGTGCTAGCGTCCAAGCCTGGCCAGGGATTCCGATTCTGGAATGCGTAGTACGAAAGTGAGTTTCTGGCTAGGTCCGGGCAGATAATCTTTCAATCTCAACATTTGCCCAGAAATTTCCACCATCAAAAACAATATTACAAGCTTCTTTCCCCCTTTTATTTCTTAGCATATACACTTCATTTCCACTTATCTAAAATAAACAAGCCTATCAAATCACCTTTCAACTCATGAAGACATCTTATAGTTAGAAATGAAGTAGCAAAACGTGTGATTTCAGGCCTAACCAACTTCTTACACTTAGTGAATTCTTTTATCCAATCCCCAAGTGTTGATTAAGAGTAAATAAACAGTACAACTAACTTACACTTGGCTATAGTCACTTTTGAAGGAATTATCTGCCCGGGTCCGGTCAAACAATCTCACTTTTGTGCTATGCATTCAAGAATTGGAGATTCTTAACCAAACCCAAACGCTCGTGTAATATGATTCAAACCCTTTTGAAATACCACATGAGCATCGGATCTTTGTTCTACCTTATTCAATTTGTCACGCACCAAAATAATTCTAATTAAAGCGGAATGAAAAGAATTGACCTTTGAAGCGTGTTCCTTAAGTGATTCTCTTGTATGACTCAAGATAAGCTCGTACATTGTGTGGGCAATGAACAAACGAACCAAACGAACAGAATCATAAACCACAACTAGCGCCTCGAAGAATGCACCGCTGCCCCGGATCACCGTGTCGTACCACTGCACGCTGTCGTCAGAGCTGCCGATCGGAAAAAGAAGGCCGTCGTTGTTTGTGAGATAAATGCGCAAACAATGTCAATGTTCACGCACCGCCGCCGCTGTCCCGGACCTCACACGTGATTTCAAGAAATGATTGTTGAGAAGTTTTCTTCTCTTTCTCTCTCTAGCTTTCTCTCTCTAGTTTCTTGAATTATGAAACTTATGAATTGTGTATTGTATTGCTGACTTTAGAGAGTTACAAGAGAGACATCAAGGTGGATTAGGATTGGTCTTCCTATTGGGTTTGTATTTTACTCCAATCTCGTTCCTGGATTGATTCATATCCTAGTGACATAAAGGGTTCACTTATCCTTAATCCAGTTCCTGGACTCATTCACAACTAATTGACATAAGGATTAATTAATTACTTAATTTCTCTAAAAAAATTAATTAGTTAATTTATTAAATCTACCTTTTTCAATTACCCAATACATAATTAATCATACTACTAATGGATTGATTATAGCACTACCATCTAAACCAGATTTGCTTCTGGAACCACTAAATTAATTCTTCTTTAATCTCTCCACATCAAAGATATAGTGCTCGTCAATTTATTAATTAACTGATAAACTAATTTATTAATTTCTTATAATCCGAGATTAGTACCACTCGACCTTATTTCTATACCGGACATAATTCCACCAGCTGGATTTAGTATAACAAACATTACGAGCTCATCTCAGGAGCACCATCACCCCAGACGCACCGGTACATGGTTTCTTTTTGGAAATAAACGACACACTAAGTAATCAAACACGCGCACCCAACCTACCGAGAATATAGGCCTCAAGTGACCGCACTCATTGGCCGATTAAAGTACACTATGTCTAATCCTCATGCCCGTTCAAGTCTAGGGATTAAGAGATAGAATAAAAGTTTTGAATTAACTACTAATGAACATATAAGTTAATTCAATCCTAAACGGTCATACTCAATATACTCCGGACATATCTATATGATTCAATTAGTCTAGACAAACCAATCTCAAAATCACATAATGACTTAAAACAATAGTATGTCCAAATTGTCTCAGTCACGAGCCTAATTTATATATCAAGACTTCAACTAATGGTGAGATCTATTGTGCTACACCCGTCACCTCATCATCTAGTTATATGATATAATTGGACTGCATATATAAAACATAAAGTATTTAACTGAAACATTTAACTCAATATATAAACTGAGAAAATAGTTTTCATATAAGCAGTATTCAAACTAACAAACTCCCACTAATACTTAAAACTATACTTTTAAGTATGAAACTGTTTAATTACATTAATCTACTACTATATTAAAGTCTAGAGAACTATCAAGGCTCAGCTAAGTATTTAACTCCCAGGCCCTCCACGTGAGCCTAAAAAACTTTTGCAGTCAGTGTTTTCGTGAATGGATCTGCAAGGTTCTCTGCTGATGCTATCTTTGCTACGACCACGTCTCATTTTTTAACGATCTCTCGTATCAGGTTGTACTTGCTCTCAATGTGTTTACTTTTTTTCTAAGCTCGTGGTTCTCTTGAGTTGGCTACTGCACCATTGTTATCACAATATACTGTGATTGATCTCGGTAACTCAAGAATCACATCCAAGTCCACTAGGAAGTTTTTGAGCCACATTGCTTCTTTCACTGCCTCTAATACTGCAACGTATTCAATTTCCATGGTAGAGTCCGCCACGCATTTATGCTTGACACGCCTCCAAACTACGGCTCCACCTCTCAAAGTAAACACAAACCTAAAGGTAGACTTACTCTTGTCTTTATCGCCTTGGAAATCCGAATCTATGTAACCACGGGAAACAAGCTCTTGTGCCTGATAGACCAAAACTTGGTCCCTCGTTCTGCGCAAATACTTGAGGATGCATTTTATAGCCTCCCAATGAGCTTTTCTGGGGTTACTCTGATATCTGCTAACCATGCCAACAACATAACAAATATCAGGCCTCGTACACAACATTGCATACATGAGACCTCCTACTGCGGATGCATAAGGAACTGTTTTAATGGCTTCTATTTCCTCAACAGTCTTTGAAGACTACTCTTTAGATAGATGAACTCCGTGTCTGAATGGTAAAAAACCTTTCTTGGAGCTCCGCATGTTAAAACGAGCCAGAATAGTATCTATGTATGATGCTTAGGAAAGCGTCAAGGAACGTTTCCTACGATCTCGAATAATCTTGATCCCAAATATATATCCAGCTTTTTCCAAGTCACTTATATCAAATTACTTAGACAACCATGCCTTTATGTCTTAAATACTTTCTTACTATTACTAATAAGAAGAATATCATCTACGTAAAGTACAAGAAACACCACCGCGTTTCCGTCCCATTTGTGGCACACACACTGCTCATCCAGACTTTGAGTAAATCCGTAGGACTAGATTACTTTATCAAATCGGATGTTCCAAGATCTGGATGCTTGCTTAAGTCCGTAGATGGACCTCTTAAGTTTGCAAACCTTATGCTCTTGGCCTTTTACAATGAATCCCTCTGGTTGCTGCATGAAGATGGTTTTCTCAAGACTTCCGTTAAGGAAAGCTGTCTTGACATCCATCTGCCAAATCTCATAATCTAAATGAGCAGCTATGGCCAAGAGAATCTGGATCGACTTAAGCATAGCTATTGGGGAGAAGGTTTCCTCATAATCGATTATATATTTCTGAGTATACCCCTTCGCCACAAGTCTAAGTTTCAACCTTCCCGTCAGGTCCTCTCTTTCTTTTATAGACCCACTTACATCCAATGGTTTTCAAACCATCATGCAGGTCCACAAGCTCCCAAACTTGATTAGAGTCTATTGACCCCATCTCATATTTCATTGATTTTTGCCAATATTTTGCATCTTTATCTCGGAGAGCCTCATTGCAGTTCACTGGGTCTGGTTCATGCGAGCCTGGGACGAAATCAGAGGATTCTCCTAAGTCCACATACCTCTCGAGTTGTTTGACAACCCTCCTACTATGACAAGGCACTACCTGTGTAGACGCATCATCTGTGACATCTTGTGCAGTATCTTGTGGTGTATCTACTTGTACTAGTGCAACAGGAGTAGTGGATTGTCCTTTAAGTTCCTATAGTACGATTTTGCTATTGGGCTTGTGATCTAGAATATGGTATTCTTCTAAAAATCTGGCGTTAGTGCTTACTACCACCTTCTGATCTTTAGGACTATAGAATAAACCACCTTCCATTCCTCTGGGTATCCTACAAATAACAATACTTCTGTTCTTGCATCTAACTTACCCGCATTTACCTTAAGCACATGTGCTGGACAACCCCAAATTCTGAGGTGTCTGATACTGGGTTTTCGCCTAGACCACAACTCCACAGGGGTTGAAGGCACAGATTTAGATAGTACAATATTTAGAATATATGCAGCTATTTCTAAGGCATATCTCCCAAAAAAATTTAGCAATGCACTATAACTGTTAGTTTTGAATACAGAAAAGCTATGGCTTGTATCAAAAACTAATATCCACAGATGACATATCATTTTGTTTCAGTATAAATTTGTTCCTTTATATCATAGAACTAGATAACGGGGTGTGAACAGACACAGTAGATACCGTTATTGGTTAAAGTATTGATATATAAAAAGTATGCTCGTAACCGAGATAGTCTGAACATACTATCGGTATAGGTTATTGTGTGCTTTGGAAATTGGTTTATCTAAACTAGTTTAAATCACACAGATATGCCCGGGGCATATCGAGCACGACCAGTTTGGATAGAATTGACTTATACTGATCGGCGTAGTCAATTCGGTCCTAGTATTCCGTCTCTCAATCCCGAGATTGGGACGGGCGTGAGGGTTGGATATCGTGTGCTTTGATTTGCCAAAGAGTAAGGTCAATTGAGGCCAATACCTCGGTAAGTTGGGTATGCGGTGTTTAGCTTCTTACGTGTCATTGCTAGTTGGAGGAATCCACGTACCGGTTCGCCGGGTTGATGGTGCTCCTGAGATGAGCTCGTAAGGTTATTATACTAAACCCGGCCGGTGAACTTTATGTTCGGTATAATAAAATGACGAGTGGTACTAATCTGGGAAACCAAGAAGTCAGTGAATTAATTTGTCAGTAAATTGATAAATCGACGAGCACTAGATCTTTAATGTGGGGAGATAGAATAAAATATAATGGCGCGATGTAAAGTCGTTTTCGAGCGGTAGTTCCATAATTGGTCCGTTAGTGGTACGACCGATTATGCATTTGACTAATCGACAAGGTAAATTAATTAATCCGAAAGGTTTAATTAATATTTAATCGACAAAGTGAATTTAGAAATTAATTCGATTTTGAATTAATTAATTCTAAGGGCTCGATTAAATTAAATTAACAAAGTGGATTAAATAAATTAATTTAAATGGGTCGATTGAAGTTGATTAGTCGGGAAGACTTAGCGGTCAATGAAAGTCAAATTTAAAGGCCTAACTCGAGAGCTTATTAGGTCTCCTTAGAAGCTCCATATAAATACAACTTATTGGGCAAGAAATGAATTAAGGAAACTTGATAGCCAAGAAAGGGCTAGTGTGAGAAAGTCTAGCTTAGAGTGAGAAGTTCTTCTTCTTCGAATCTTCTCCTCGAAGTCAGCTAGGATCTTTCTTCTTCGAGATTAACTCTGTCCCTTCAATTAGTCCCTCGATTTTATTTTTGGAAGCTGTCGCCGCCAGTCCTTTTATTATTTCCCGCTGGAATTGTGCGCCGCTAATATGCTGCTCGGTGCTGGAATTGTGTGCAGCAAGTTTGCTGTCCGGTGGATTGCGCATCAGTGCGCAGATAATTCCTGGACAGCGAACTGCACAACTGGGCTGTGAACCGCACAGCAGTACGCTGAGAATCCAGTGCACCGAGAATTCCTGGGCAGTAAACTGAGCAGCAGTGCGCCGAGAATTCCTGGGCAGCGATTGCACAGTTGTGTGCTGCTGGGTTATTAGTTGCAGACCGGTGTGGTGAACCGCTAGCTTGGCGAGAGCTTTGAGCTAGTGTCTAGATCTCTGACCGGTCGGATTAATTCCTGCCAAAACTTATTGTTAATTCCGGTGGCAGCTCCTGGTTTGCGCACAAACTATTGGGCAGTTTTGTCCATGTTTTTTAGAGTTATTTCGAAGTGGGTTTCCTTGGGTTTTCATCGTATTGTCGTGGGTAACTCCGTAGACGATAGCCCACACTATCTCGGAGTTCGTATAGGAGTCATTCTTCGGATTTCTTGTGGAAATTGCGCTAAAGATTGGATTTTTCTTTTAGGCAAGGGACTTCGCTACAAAAGGTATAATCTTTAAATTTCGCTTTTATTAAAGATCGAATCTTTTGTGTCCCGATTAATAAATTAAATAAGTATAAGCCTAGATCCGTTCATGGGTAAACTAATTTGAGCCTGAGCTTGGTCGAAAGCTTTCGATTCTGGAATGCATTGCACGAAAGTGAAAAGTGAGGTTTTCGATTTATCCCGGGCTTGTTCAGTTTTCCTTCAATAACTCATCATAGACCTTACCATTTCCATAAGAGTTTTGTTTCTCCGTTCTGCTACACCGTTCTACTGGGGTATGCCAGGTGCAGATAACTGAGATTGAATTCCTACTTCTACCATGTAGTTTCAAAATTCAGTAGACGGGTATTCACCACCACGATCTGATCATAATGTCTTGATACTTTTACCATGATGTTTCTTCACATCTGCCTGATACTCTTTGAACTTGTCAAAGCACTCAGACTTGTGGCGCATCAAATAAATGTATCTATTCCTCAAGTAATCATCTGTGAATGTCAAAAAATACTTGAAACCTCCCATGGCTCAAATAGACATTGGTCCACGCAAGTCAGAATGAACTAGCTCTAATACTACTTTGGCCCGATACCCCTTTGCCTTAAAAGGTCTTTTGGTCATCTTACCTTCCAAGCAAGATTTGCAGGTTGAATAGTTATCAATCTCTAATGATCCCAAAGTCCATCATTGCTAACCTCTGAATCCTACTGAGGTTTATATGACCTAGTCTCAGGTGCCAAAGATAAGTTTGGTTTATTTCTGAAGGTTCTTTCCTCTTATTGTGGTTTAATGATGTTTGAATTGCAGTTGCGTGTCTAGTAGGAGAAGTTGGTTTTAGAATAAACAAATTATCTACCAATGAACCAGAATAAATGATTTTTTTATTTTTTTAACAAACAAAGACTCAACAGAAAAAACAAACCCAAAACCATTCTTTAAAAGTTTAGAAACTGAAACAAGGTTCTTTCTAAAACTAGGAACATAAAGACAATTTTTTAAAATTAAACTATGATTTTCGAAATCCATCTTGACTTCTCCCACTACAACGATTGACACTCTTATAGTGTCGCCCAAGTAGACTTCAAGTTCACTTTCTCTAAACTTTCGGGTTACTTGGAACCCCTGCAAAGAATTACAAACATGGTCAGTGGTGCCTGAATCCACACACCAAGTATCTGTGGGAATCACTGTTAAACATGTCTCAGTAATTAAGGCAGAAATAGTCGTACCTTTCAACTTTATACAATCTGATTTCCAATGTCCCGTCTGACCGCACTTGAAGCACTTGCATTTTGACTTCTTCTTCTTCGTGATGTCTGGCTTTGGCACAAGTTTCTGCACTTGACTAGCAGTCTTCTTGGCTTTCTTCTTTTTCTTTCCAGCCTTGGGCTTAGAAGTAGATTCCGAAGCATTGACTGTGACTAAAGCTTACTGTTTCTCTTGAAAAAGACCTTCAGTCGACACCAATGCTGCTAAGAGCTCGGCCAGAGTATAGTCTTTTTTATTCATATTATAATTCAGCTGAAACTGCTCAAAGCTTTGCGACAAGCTCTGGAGGATCATGTTAGCTTGAGATTGATGATCAATCTCTCTTCCCAATACATCAATCTCATTAATGTTACTAATCATTTCAAGCAAGTGATCTCTCACAGGAGTGCCTTCTTTCATCTTAGTAGTCATGAGTTTCCTCATAGCCACTTTCCTAGCATCCCGACCTTGATGTCCGAACATATCTTTGAGATTCATCATCATGTCTGAGGCAATGAGTAATTCTTGATGCTGATATTACAGAATATTTGACATAGAAGCCAAAAGTGTAACACCGTGCCATCTCATTTGATTTTCTTCACCTCTGATATGCTTATCTTTGTTCATTAGTAGACTAGTCATTAGGCACAGTTAGGCACGGTTCTATGAGCACGAACTTGTGTTGCTCAGGTGTTAGGACAATGTCTAAGTTGCGTTTCCAATCGTGTAGTTTTGACCAGTTCGTTTGTTGTCTTTTAATATGACAGTTAAATGATTAAACGCCATATCAAAAATTGTAAATAAATAAATAGAAAATGTTTCAGTAAACAGAAATTTGAAACATTGCAAAATCCCTTAAAAACTAATATTTAAATCAACCGACATCTCGTTACCAAGATTCACGCAAGTTACGTTAGTGTGAACGTTTACGCTAGTCCACATTTGATTGAGAAGAACCAAGTTCATTAGTTTCACTATCTAACCAAATGATCTATTGATTAATGAAATTAATAGTCAGTACTTTTGGTCGTATAAATAAGCAGCGTAACCTCGTTGGGAGGAATACTACAAACAGTACACTAAGTGTATGTCATTACGTGACTTCTAAGTTTGTTACCTAGGATAGTGCACCTCAGATAGAGAGAGTATCGCATTCTCCAATTTAACTTACTATAGTCATCTTACTTAGAAATTCAACCTAGTGATCTTATGATTAGACTCATCCGATAAGGAGGAAGGCCCTAATGCCAATGCACAATTCTACCCACATCACTTATGAATTCGTAATGGAGGCTATGGGAATATTAACCAACCCGCTCCCACTTAGATTCTTAAAATGAGGGTTTTTAAGGTTTTAACATGCAATTAACTATCCTAAGTTATAATCAACATAAAACTACATGCTTCAATCAAACATCAAAATAAAGCACAAATCAAAGTATACAACCAACAATTAAAACGATAAAATGGGAAATAAATACGTAATTAAATTTTTTGACTATTATGGTCTTCATAATTGTTACTTCCATCTGTTGCCTTATCTCATGTCCCGTCACGTCACTCTGATAGATTGAGTCTGAAATTTGGATCTCGAATATACCTCGAAAAATAAACGGGCCAGGCGCGCCACCGGATGGGCTGCGCACATGCTGCGCCCCGTTTGCTAGCAACTTTTGCCTGTGATTCTTTCGTTGGCGTCGCCTTCCGGGTCTTCTGTTCTGCTCTCACTCGTTATTTGGTCTCCTTGCAATTCGCCTGGGTTGTCTCGGCTTTCTACGCAATCCTTGGAATCACCCAAATTGTGAAAAACCAAAACCCACGAAATTAAGTCGTCCAACAATAACATCTTCACTATTACATATTTTCCTATATACAAGGCTAAATCTTTCTAGGAAAATAAAAATGACAATTACATAGAAAAAATTATACTATAGATTTAATCTAATCCTACACGGCTTCTAGCATGTGATTTTACTATTACATGCATTCATATCAAAAAACCAACCCAGACATGTCCCGGGGTTTAAAAAACATAAACACATAAATCATAATAGCCGGGATAACAAACTACCTACATAAAAGAAACCATGCAACAAATTGAACAAAGCAAAGCCAAAACCTTAGCTCTGATACCAATGGAAGGAATAAACTCCCTGGGTACGGTCAAAAAATCTCACTTTCGTGTTATGCATTCCAGAATCTGAAATTCTCAACCAAACCAGAATGCTCGTGTAATACGATTCAAACCCTTATGAAATACCACACGAGCACCGGATCTTAGTTCTACCTTATTCGAGTTGTCACGTAACAAAATAATTCTAATTAAAGTGGAAGGAAAAGAATTGCCTTTGAAGCGTGTTCCTTAAGTGATTCTCTTGTATGACTTAAGACAAGCTCGTATGTTGTGTGGGCAAAGAACCAAGAACCAACGAACCAAACAAAAGAAATTAGCAACCACAACCCGCGCCTTGAAAAACGCACCGCCACCCCAAATCACCACGTCGCACCACTGCACACTACTGCCGAAGCTGCCGATCAGAGAAAGAAGGTCGCCATTGTTCAAGAGATTAACGCGCCAATGGTGTCAATGTTCACGCGATCGCTGTCCTGGACCTCACACGCGACTTCAAGAAAGGATTGTTGAGAAGTTTTCTTCTCTTTCTCTCTCTAGTTTCTTGAATTATGAAACTTATGAATTGTGTATTGTATTGCTGACCCTCTATGTCTATTTATAGAGTTACAAGAAAGACATCAAGATGGATTAGGATAGGTCTTCCTATTGGGTTTGTGTTTTACTCCAATCCCGTTCCTGGACTGATTCACATCCAACTGACACAAGGATTCACTTATCCTTAATCCAGTTCTTGGATTGATTCACAACCAATTGACATAAGGATTAATTAATTACTTAATTAATTAAATATACCTTTGCTAATTACCCAATATATAATTAATTGTACCACTAACGGATTAATTTTGACACTACAATCCAAACCAAAATTGTTTCTGGAACCACTAAATTAATTATTCTTCCACACATCAAAGATTTAGTGCTCGTCAATTTATTAATTCACTGATAAATTAATTTATTGACTTCTTATAATCTGAGATTAGTACCACTCGACCTTATTTCTATACCAGACATAAGTCCACCAGCTGGGTTAAGTATAATAAGCATTACGAGCTCATCTTAGGAGCAGCATCACCCCGGATGCACCAGTACATGGTTTCCTTTTGAAAGTAATGGCACACTAAGCAATCAAGCATGCGCACCCAACCTACCGAGAATATAGGCCTCAAGTGGCCGCACTCATTAGCAGATTAAACTATACTATATCTAATCCCCATGCCAGTTCAAGTCTAGGGATTAAGATATAGAATACAAGTTTTGAATTAACTACTAATGAACAATATAAGTTAATTCAATCCTAAACGGTCATGCTCAATATGCCCCGGGCATATCTATTTGATTCAATTAGTCTAGACAAACCAATCTCAGAATAACATAATGACTTAAAATGACAGTATGTCCAAACTGTCTCAGTCACAAGCCTAATTTATATATCAAGACTTAAACCAATGATGAGATCTACTGTGCTACACCCAGCACCTCATCATCTAGTCACATGATATAATTGGACTACATATGTAAAATATAAAGTATTTAATTGAAACATTTAACTCGATATATAAACTAAGAAATAGTTTTCATACAAGCTAAGCTTTCAGTATTCAAACTAACAACTTTAAGCAAGGGTTCTAACTTATCAAAATCTTCCAACATTAAATCTAAACAATGAACAACACAAGGGGTCCAAAACAACCTCTTTCTTTTCTCTATCAATGATTTCCCGATAGCCTTGTAATTAACCGCATTATCAGTGACATATACCATATTCTTCTCTCCAACCTTTTCCACAACCTCATCCAACATCTCAAAAATCTTATCAGCAGTTTTGCATATATCTGTTGTTTCATTGGACGTTAAGAATATAGTTTCACAAGGACTGTGTACAAGAAATTCTTTGATCAGTCCATCTATCAGACATAATTGTGAAACTAGAATTTTCCTAAATGACCTTGTGCTTTTCAACAACTTTCAACACATCAGCCACTTCTATCTATCGCAAGGTTTCTCTCAATTCATGATACGAGGGTGGTGCAATACCCTTCCCAAACTCTCTTATTTTTTTCAGCATTTGTTTGTAGTAAGGGCTTTTTACAGCATTAAAAGGAATAGCACTAGAATAAAACCACCAATAGTTTGATAAAAAACATCTCTCGAATGTTTTTTCCGCCTATCATTTAAAGTAACTTGTTTCTCCTGTAGATCACCAATGTTTTTTTTTTTTTTTTGACAAAACTCATCCATTGAGCCAATAATAAATGTAAACTTTTGTTTAAAACTATTTTGAGATGATGCCTCATTAGAAGAAGACAACATTTCAATCATTCCATCCTTACATCATTAGGAACTTGAACAAATGGAGAATCATCTTTATGTGTAACTGCTAGATGATGTTTTAACCTAAAAATTCCCTCAGATCTAATTTCATAACAAAACTTACATTCTACCTTGTTACTAGCAGCATCAATATCAATACCATATTTCTAGGCAGGATCTAAACGAGCTCCAGGCGCATTACTTTGAGTTTTCTTTGCTCGATGTGCAGCAAACGAACCAATACCATACATTTGCAATATTTTTAACAAGCAAAACTAAAATGTGCAAGAAATCAATACACTTAATCATAAACTAATGTTATTTACAAACATAATCAGTAAAAACAGTAAACAGACAAAAAATTTATGAATCAAAGTTACCAAAAATTATGTTTGAAGGTGGTATGCATCGAATTGTCGAAGAACAACGCCATAGAAGAACAACGCCTTAAAGAACAACGTCGGTGGAAAAATTATACTGAAGCTGAATCCTTGAAAGATTGAGATAGACTTTCGGTGGTATGCGTCGAAGAACAGCACTGGACTCCTGGTGGTATGAGTCAAAGAACAACGCCGGTGGTAGATAGTAGTTCCTTAACAAACTGGAATATAGATGGCAAAAGTGAATATGAAATTCTAAATACATTGCAAGAAATGGGAATGACAAAAACAGCATAACAGCATATCGGTTAAAAAAATATGTTAGAAAGAAATGGATATATATTAGTAGTTTTAGGATTTTCAAGACAATTAAAGTATTGGTGGGATAGTTCTTTAAGTTTTTAGGATAAAATGGCTATAATGGATCATATGAAAGCAGAAGAAGATGCGGAAGGAAATATTACTAGTATAAATGATTCTTGTGAAATTTTAGTTTATAATATAGCTATGCATTTTCTTGGAAATTCTAATGAAACATTAACCTCTTCAAAAAATCTTCTAACAAATTTAAGATGTCCTAGTTTATCTTATTTTAGGTGGTATAAAAATATGTTTTTAACTCATGTGCTTAAGAGACCAGATAGTAATTCTCCAATTTGGAAGAAAATTTTTTTACAGGATTACCAAATTTATTTTCCCAAAGAGTAATGACAAATTTGCAAAAGGCAATAGGAATAGAAAATATAGATTTTAATGCAATGACTTATGAACAACTATTTGATTTTGTAAAACAAGAAACTTTAACTGCATGCCAGGATTTACAAATTTCTAATAATTCTGAATTCATTTGTATAAGTCTAGCTTTTGTTGGTATACTACGTTCATTAAAGTCTTTCTCATATGGCAAAGATACTAAATGTTTTTTCCTATCCCAAAAGGCATTAGGAATGTCTAAACATACTTCTTTTTGTATTAATACTTCGAAATCCTTGATTTTCTTTTGTAATCCTAATTCTTGTAATTGTTCTTCAATTCTTACATAACCTTTTCCTTCCTTAAGAAAATTAATCTTTTTTGATATTTACATAACCTTTTTCTTCCTTAAGAAAATTAATCTTTTTTGATATTGAATTTATAGTATAAATTTGTTTGTAGATAGAATTACTTTGTAACAATAATAATTATTTTATTTTTACTGGAGATAAAAACTTAAAAAAAATTGTTGATCCCATTATTTTAGTTCCAACTCCTTGTTCATCAACCCAAAAAGGATAAATTTGTGTTAGAAAAGGAGTTCCTAAAATAGCCTGAATATTTAAATCCTCGACTACAATAAAATGATGTTTGAAGCAAAATTTATCATTACATATAGAAGTTTTTACTATCTTACCTTTTACTTTTAATGGCATACCATTTGCCGTGATTAAAGATTCTTTGGTTGGTACATAATATTTAGTTGGAATTAATCCATCTCTAATACAACTTTGATCTACACCACTATCAATCATAGCTGTTATAGTCGTATGGTAAGATCTTATTGATATTGTAATATATACAATCCATTTTTGAAAATTTATTTGCTCAATAACAGAAATGAATTGAGAATCTTGAGATGGTTTATCTGATAATGATACTTCTGCTAATTGAAATTCTGAATGACTAAATTCTGGTAGTGTATCATCCTCTACTATATTTTTCCCTTTTGATGTACTAGATTTAAAAATTGCAATTTTAGTTTCTAATTCTAAGTTCTTTGTTTCGATTCGTAAAACATCTTCTTTTATTTGCCTCATTTGATTTTTTAACTGAGTAATCTCACTTTGTAAATCTGTAGTAGTATTCTTTATAAATGAATTATCAGATGAATAAGTATGTAATAATTTAGAAATACTAAAGGGTTCTACAATCTTAATTGGATCCTGATCTTCTTTTAATATCAAATCCTTTAGCTTAAGCAAATAAGTAGTTTGTAATTCTAAAGGCAATTCTTGAATTAAATCAAATAAAAGGTGTTTTTGTTCTTTATTGGTGGTTTGGGGATTAATCCTAATCATATTAATAGAATTACAACTACATTCTGGTTCTGCAGAACTGGATCCTGAAATACTATAAAAATCATCATTATAATCATCTGAACTATCCTGTACCAGAGATATTTCATTGGCCAACTTTTCTTTTAGATTTAAATCTAATTCAGAAATTTATCTAATACTTCATTAATCTGTTTCTTACTATTACAATTATTAGCCTTATGACCTTTTTGTCCGCACTTATAACTAATAATATTATCCTTGTTGTACTTCTTTTTATTTTTGTTCCAATAATATTTCCTAGGATTCTCATATTTATGATTTTCATATTTGTGAGAGTCATATCTATGTGGTTTCTTTCTTCTATAAGTCAATCGTTTTTGTTTAGAGACTCTAGAGGGAGCTTTGATCCCTGTAATGCCAAAGGCTTCACAAAATGAGCCTAATTCTCTTCTTTCACTTCCATATTTAGCCTGAAATTTTAAATCTTGGCATGCTATTAATGCTTCTTTTTTTACAAAAGCAAACAATTGCCCATAAGTCATATCATTAAAATTTATTGATTCTGTACCCATTTCTTTTTGTAAATTTATCATAATCTTTTGAGAAAATAAATTAGGTAATCCTGTAACAAATTTTTCTTTCCATATGGGAGAATTACTATCAGGTCTTTTTAAGACATGAGTTAAAAGCATATCCTTATACCATCTGAAATCAGATAAACTTGGGCATCTTAAATTAGTTAAAAAAATCTTTGAAGAAGTTAATGCTTCATTAGGGTTGCCTACAAAATGCATAGCTATTGTATAAATCAAGAAATCACAAGAATCATTTGTATTAGTAAGATTTCCTTCTGCATCCTCCTCTGATCTCATATGATCCATTATAGATATGTTATCCTGAAAGCTTAAAGAATTATCTCACCAATATTTTAACTGTCCAGTAAATCCTGTAATAATTAGAAGACATGCATCCTTTTCTGACATATTTTTCAATCGATATGCTATTTTTGCCATGCCTATTTCTTGTAAAGTATTTAGAATTTCAAACTCACTTTTACCATCTATATTCCAATTAGTCAAGGAATTACCGTCATAACTACTAGATATAAATTTTGCCCTTTCTTCATACTGAATATCCAGTGGTGTGGGTCTAGGATAATAAGATCTGGTTTCAGTTTTTTTCCAATTAGGCTTATTCATATATCTTGACCGTCTCCTTATCCTATTAATATTATTTGGCTTTTCGTCTAGTAATTCTTCTTCTAGCTTATTTATGTGATGTATAAGTTCATTATCTGAATTACTACTAGAATATTCTTCAGAATTCAATTCTTCAGAATCTAATTCTTTATCTAATCCTTTATTAATGACATTTATTTTTGAAGGACCAGGAGCAAGGTTGGAATTTAATTTTTCTAATGTCTGAGATATTTTTTCCATTAAACGTGTCTGAAATCCATTAGAAGGTAATTTAATTTTATCTCTTTCAGTAATTAATACATTAGGTTGAAAATGAGGAAAAGAATGACTATCAGGGAATTTTTTACTGTGTCGAGGTAAAGATTTAACCTCAACTAATAAAGAATCCAATTGTTTAGTTATATGATGAAATACTGCATTTGAATAATTATGTTGCATATGTAATTTTCGTATATCTTCCATCTTGACAGATTCATCATTATCTTTACTAATCTTAAATGGGGATGCAAGTAATTCACCATGGCTGTATCTATCTTTAATGTATTTAAAGGAGGATAAGTTTGTGCTATCATTGTTCCATCCCCTAATTTCTATTTTTTTGCCAAATTAGTTTGAACATTAATATGAGATAAAGTGTATACATTGTTTAGATCCAGTGTAGTACAATAATATTCTAACCATGAGAAGAAATTAAACGGAGTATTATGCCGTTTGACATCTATGATCCATTCGTGTTGTAATCTATCCTGAAATGAAGAGTCTAATGTATGATACCAATTTCTTTGTTCTATATATTCATCATCTTCTAAATCTACTATTAATTGATCAAGTTACTTTGTCTCCTAAGACTGTTGAGGAGATAGAGGCCATGAAGACAGTTCCGTATGCTTCGGCAATAGGATGTCTCATATATGCCATGTTGTGTACGAGGCCTGATATATGTTATGCCATTGGCATAGTGAGCAGATATCAGAGTAACCCCGGGAAAGCTCATTGGGAGGCAGTAAAATGTATTCTCAAGTATTTGCGCAGAACGAGGGACCAAGTTCTAGTCTATCAGGCTTTTGAGCTGGTACCCCGAGGTTACACAGATTAAGATTTCTAAGGCGACAGGGATAAGAGCAAGTCTACCTTAGGGCATGTGTTTACTCTAGGAGGTGGAGCCATAGTTTGGCGGAGTGTCAAGCAGAAATGCGTGGCGGACTCTACCATGGAGGCTGAATACGTTGTCGCATCAGAGGCAGTGAAAGAAGTAGTATGGCTCAAGAACTTCCTAGTAGACTTAGATGTGATTCCTGGTTTGCAGAAGTCTATCACAATATATTGTGATAACAATGGTGCAGTAGCAAACTCGAAGGAACCACGAGCCCACAAGGCGAGTAAACATATACAGCGCAAGTACCACCTCATACGAGACATCGTAAAGAGGGAAAACGTGGTCGTGGCTAAGATAGCATCAGAGGATAACCTTGCAGATCCATTCACGAAGACATTGACCTCTAAAGTCTTTGAGGCTCACGTGGAGGGCATGAAATCAGATATCTTGGAAAGCCATGATAGTTTTTCTAGATAGATAGCAGCAGATTGTATAGGATTGTATGTAGTTGTATACTTAAAGCACAGCTTAAGTATTAGTGGGAGATTGTTGGATTTGAATACATAAGCTATGCTTGTGTTGTATATTTTCCCAGGTTAATATATCGATTTGTGTTTCAGTTATAATTGGTTGTGCATACTAAGTCCATTTATACTATGTAAGTGGATAATGAGGTGTCTTGTGTGACACAGTAGATCTCATCATTGGTCGAAAGGCATAGTATATAAATGAGGTGTTAGTTTTGAATACAGAAAAGCTATGGCTTGTATCAAAAACTAATATCCACAGTTGACATATCATTTTGTTTCAGTATAAATTTGTTCCTTTATATCATAGAACTATATAACGGGGTGTGGACAGACACAGTAGATACCGTTATTGGTTAAAGTATTGATATATAAAAAGTATGCTCGTAACCGAGATAGTCTGAACATACTATCAGTATAGGTTATTGTGTGGTTAGGAAATTAGTTTATTTAAACTAGTTTAAATCACACGGATATACCCGTGGCATATTGAGCACGACCAGTTTGGATAGAATTGACTTATACTGATCGGGGTAGTCAATTCGGTCCTAGTATTCCGTCTCTCAATCCCGAGACTGGGACGGGCGTGAGGGTTGGATATCGTATGCTTTCATTTGCCAAAGAGTGCGGTCAATTGAGGCCAATACCTCGGTAGGTTGGGTATGCGGTATTTAGCTTCTTACGTGCCGTTGCTAGTCGGAGGAATCCACGTACTGGTTCGCCGGGTTGATGGTACTCCCGAGATGAGCTCGTAAGGTTATTATACTAAACCCGGCCGGTGAATTTTATGTTCGGTATATTAAAAGGACGAGTAGTACTAATCTCAGAAACCAAGAAGTCGGTGAATTAATTTGTCAGTAAATTGATAAACTGATGAGCGCTAGATCTTTAATGTGGGGAGATAGAATAAAATATAATGGCGCGATGTAAAGTCGTTTTCGAGCGGTAGTTCCATAATTGGTCCATTAGTGGTACGACCGATTATGAATTTGACTAATCGACAAGGTAAATTAATTAATCTAAAAGGTTTAATTAATATTTAATCGACAAAGTGAATTTAGAAATTAATTCTATTTTGAATTAATTAATTCTAAGGGTTCGATTAAATTAAATTAACAAAGTGGATTAAATAAATTAATTTAAATGGGTCGATTGGAGTTGATTAGTCAGGAAGACTTAGCGGTCAACGAAAGTCAAATTTTAAGGCCTAACTCGAGAGTCCATTAGGTCTCCTTAGAAGCTCCCTATAATACAACTTGTTAGGCAAGTCAAGACATAAGAAAATTTGATAGCCAAGAAAAGGGGCTAGTAAGAGAAAGTCTATTCTAGAGAGAGAACTTTGTCTTCCTCGTCAAGTTTTCTCTCGAAGTCGAATAGGAAGCTTTCTTCTTCGAAATAGATACTCAGCCCATTGATTTAGAGAGCAGCCTATCGGAATTTATTCAGTCTTCTCGCTGCTCCGCTGCTGAAGAAGTCGTGCTGCTGAGGAAAACTGCGCGAGTGCAATTTGTTATTTCCGACGACTTCTTGTCCCTTCCGGTGTGCTGATCCTGCCATCATTGTGTTGATCTCTTGTTGGACTAGGTGATCCATGATGATGGTGGTACAGATCGTGACTGGAAGAGGGTTTTTGGTCGGACGGTGTTGAGTTTTGTCCAGCGGCTGGCGGGTTTCTTCTTGCGCAAGAATCCGGGTAAAGGACATAGTAGTCCTTGAGTTTTTCGAAGTGGGTTTTCTTGGGATTTCTTAATTTAGCCGTGGGCAACTCCGTAGATAATAGCCCACACTATTTCAGAGTTTGTATCGGAGTCATTCTTCGGATTTCTTGTGGAAATTGCGCAAAAGATTGGATTTTTCTTTAGGCAAGGGACTTCGCTACAAAAGGTAGAATCTTTAAAATCCGCTTTAATTAAAGATTTAATTTTTTGTGTCCTGATTAATAAATTAAATAAGTATAAGCCTAGATCCGTTCATGGGTAAACTAATTTGAGCCTGAGCTTGGTTGAAAGCTTCCGATTCTGGAATGCATTGCACGAAAGTGAGGTTTTCGATTTAGCTCGGGCTTGTTCAGTTTTCCTTCATGAGGTTCGTAATCGAGACAGTTTTGGACAAACTGTCAGTTTAGGTTATTATATGATTCAGATAATCGGTTTGTCTAAACTGATTGAATCATATGGATATGCCCGGGGCGTATTGAACATGACCTTTAGGAATGTTTTGTCTTGTACTGATTTAATAGACAAATCGTTCCTTGTATTCCATCTCTAAATCCCTAGACTCAGGCGGGCATGAGGATTAGACATAGTGTACTTTGATCTGCCAATGGGTGAGGTCAATTGTGACCAATATTCTCGGTGGGTTGGGTGCGTGAAGGAAAACAGAACAAACCCAGGCTAAATCGAAAACCTCACTTCCGTGTAATGCATTCCAGAATCGGAAGCTTTCGACCAGGCTCAGGCTCAAATTCATTTACCCACGAACAGATCTTGGCATATACTTATTTAATTTATTAAAATGACATCTAACGCACAAAGATTTCATATTTAATTAAAAGTGGAAGGATTAAAGATTATACCTTTGTAGCGAAGTCCAACGCAATAAGAAAAATCCAATCTTTCCTAGCGATAACCACAAGAAATCCGAAGAATAACTCCAATCTAACTCCGAACTAGTGTGGGCTAGTATCTACGGAGTAACCCAAGGCAAAATTAAGAAATCCCAATAAACTTGCTTCGGAAGAAACTCAAAAAAATGAAAACTGAAACAGCCTGGAGCTTCCTGGACCTTGCTGCGCAAGCCGCCGGACCTACTAGAAAACCGTCCACTGGAGCTGCCCAATCCAGTCCCGATCTGTACAACCAATCCCGCGGATCACTCACCTAAGAAGATCGACGTGAAGACTTGATTGGATCAGGGCACTGAACCAGAATAGTCGCCGGGTTTTTGAATCGGAAAATCTGATTTGCGCAGCCCGTTTTATATCGACCGGCGGCAATATTTAGAGAGAGGTCCGAGCTTAATAAAGATTGAGTTTTCCGAGGGAGAAAGCTTTCTTAGCTGACTTTGAGAAGAAGCTTCGACGAGGAAGACGAAGTTCTCACTCTAAGCTAAACTTTCTCTCTCTAGCCTTTTCTTGGCCTTCAAGTTTCTTATGTCTGTACTTGCCCAACAAGGATATTTAGGGTATTACTATTTGTAGCTCAAAAATGCTATTTGTAGCTCAAAAAATTTTGTAAACTTCCAACTTTATCCTTCATTCAAAATATACTATAAATTCATTTCACAATCCAAAAACACCCTAAATCAAAGAGAAATATTGCAGAAAATATCACAATCAGCGTAGATTTACGTTGAAGCGAACGCATTGGTCGAATATTCTCGGGAAAATGGTACGTTTTTTACGTATTTTTTTGTCGTTCTATTTGTTAGCGAATTCCATGGTACACACGCCCAGTTTGGGCGTATTTTCCATGGTGCAAACGCCCAAAGAAGTAGTGACGTCCATGGTAAGGAATAAAAATGTGGTCGTGGATACCATGGAAGGGACCGAAAAAGTGGGCGTGTGCACCATGGACTGAAAGATGTGTGGGAATGCCAGCGTTTGTTCCATGGTTCAAACGCCCAAAGTGGGCGTTTGAAGCCATGGAACAAACCCTGGGCGTTTGTTCCATGGTGCAAACGCCCATATTGGGCGTTTGAACCATGGAACAAATGCCTAGCGTTTGTTCCATGGTATCACACGCCCAAAGTGGGCGTTTGCACCATGGAACAAATGCTGGGCGTTTGTTCCATGGCAGAAACGCCCACTTTGGGCGTGTGATACCATGGTACACACGCCCAAAATGGCGTTTCTACCATGCTTGCTATATTTAAAGAATATTTTATTATATGTTATTTCGTAGTATTCATTAGTGTTAATATTGTAATTATTCATTTTTATTTTTAATTTTTATTATTGAAAAATTGAACTTACGTTACTGTTATAAATTATGCAGGATCCAGTTGAACTTCCCGATTTGTCGCAAGATTTGAGCGCACTTTTTTCCTCGCCTGTATACTTTGCTACTGAAGAAAATGCATTTGAGCATTGCAAGGACGTAGCTAAGGAATTACGGTTCGAGCTGGTTTGCGCAGGGTGGAATCCAAAGAGGAATGGGGTCACATATCGTTGCGCGCGCTTTAGAAATCCTATTGAGCAAGGCCCTGCACCGACACAAAGGCAGCATACAAAGCACAAAGGATGTGGTTGCCCGTTCAAATTATATTGCTTGCAAGTGCCGAATTATGGTTGGTGGATCCGAGTATTTCCTGGGTATGAGTCGACGCATAACCATCCTGGGATAGTCTATCCAGAGGGTCACAGGCAATTTAGTTTCATGAGCGATGATGCAAGGGTTTTGGCTAATCGGTTGGATAAAGTAAATGTTAAGCCAAAAATGGTGAAGGCAATGATTGATGCGGAGTTTCCCAGAGACAATGTGACAATCAGGCATATTACCAATAACAAGTCGCAGAGCAGGAGATCACATTTGGAAGGTAGAGATATTGGGGAAGAATTTGTTCGTTTGGCTATTGAGAAGCATTATATGGTGCGGACTCTGAAGGAACCTGGCACTAATGCGATCACTCATGCATTTATGGCGCATCCAGTATCCATCCAGATGTTCAACCGATATTATTGGGTTATTGTGGTTGATTCAACTTACAAGACAAATAAGTACAAGATGCCACTCTTCCAGATAATAGGTATGACTCCTACAAATACGAATTTCAATATTGCATTTGCCATTTTGAGAGATGAGTCAAGAGATACCTATGATTGGGTGATGTCGAATTTGAGGCTTTTGTTGGATGAAGAGAAAATACCAAGTGCAATAGTCTCAGATCGAGAGATGGGTTTGCTTCAGCCTATAGCGGATCATTTTCCACATTCACACCACCTGTTATGTTTGTGGCACATAGACCGCGATGTTGATGCCATGCTGAGGAAAAAGATTCGCGATGAGAAATTGAGGTCCGACGTGAAAGGCATGTGGAAGAAACTTATTAATGCGCCAACAGTGCAAGAGTATGGTATGTTATTACAGCTTTTCAAGAATAGTTACTCAACTCTTGCGCGTGCCGCTGTCGTATACTTGGAGGGTACATGGCTTTATCACAAGGAGAAGATTTGTAAGGCTTGGACAAACCAAGTTCTCCACCTTGGCAATACAAGTAGCAATCGAGTCAAGAGTACTCATGCTTCACTGAAGGATTGGATGAATTCTGGGACCCAAGCACTGGACACGCTGTTTGGTGTGATTGACGCCCATGTCATGCACCAGTTATCTTATATCAGGTACATTCATTAATTTTGAAGACTATATATTTATTTTTACACTGTATAAAAATATATTTTTATTATTTTTCCATTTAAATTTATACGCACACGTATATATGTTGTTTTAGGGGAAAACTTGAGGAATCCATGTCGACGAAACCAACTGACAAGTTACAGGGTACATACGATCTGTTGCATGGTTATGTGTCGCACCATTGTATGGATTTGATCAGCATTCAGGTTGATAAAATGATTAAGTGGGGCGATCATGTGTTTGAGCACTGTCGGTGCTTTTGCAAGGTGACTCATGGGATTCCCTGTGCTTGCGACTTATTCAAATTGAAGGAGGCGAACGATAAGGTCACAGTCGACATGGTTCACGAATTTTGGCAAAGATTGCAGATCGTACCCTCTGAAGTGGCTTCGAATACTATTTCTGCGGAACTCAGGTATGTTTGTTGATTCGCATGTTATATTTAAAATATATATATATATGTGTATGTCGCCTCTATATTCATATTATATTTATTAACAGGTATTTCCGTGAGGAAATCATACCAAGATTTGAAAACAGTCCAGCTGCAATGATGCGCCAGATGCTTGTCTCAATGGAGGGAGCAGTGTTTCCTGACAGGAATAGTGGTTGTGAGCCTGCTGTCTTGTCAACATCTCGCGGTCGGCAAAGGTTACATTCATCTGTGATGAGAACAGAGAGCACCTTCGAGAGAGTGATGCGTCGATCAACTTCATCGGGTCGCAGATTGCATTTTGATGATGATAGAGAAGAGGTTCATAGCTTTCCCCTATTGCCAAGGTATATCCACCCTTATTGAACTGGGTATTTGGACGTAAAGTCAGATGGCAATTGTGGTTTTCGTGCTGTGGCACATTCTTTATACGGGAACCAGGATTTATGGGCAACGGTTAGGATGGTGACATACGGGGAAATTCTAAGTAATCAAGATGTGTACAGAAATATTTTCGCTGCATTTGCACCGAATGAGATCCCGGAAGAGCAGGGTTTAGAGTGGGCAGCGCAAAGGATAATACATCGGGCACCATCATGTGGGATGGAATATTGGATGCACACACCAGAGGACTTATTCCCTATCGCAACCTTTGCGAACGCATTGGTCGTCCACCTCAGCGATCAAAGTACAGCTTCTTGTTTCTCTGTCTTGCCTTTGAGGGTGGTAGAAGGTGTCGTTTGACCGGATAAAGAAATATGCATTGCGCACGTTCGGAATATGCATTTTATTAGTGTAAGTTTGATCCCTAATGGTCCTATTCCACCATTGATACGCATGTGGCATCGTTATCGCGATGAAAGGCTGGCGGCGTTTGCAACGTCAGATGAGTTTGTGGATAGGATTACAGCGTGGAATGGGATATGCCCATGATTTTGTACACCTGACTATGTTGAGGCAAATAATTGTTTTTTTTTTTTTAATACTAATATGTGCATATGTATGTAGACGTAGTCTATGCTAATTGGGACGTACTAACAACGAAATATATCAATAATAATAGATCAAATGAAAATATACTACAATAATGTTAACATGACCTAACTATCATCTAGATAATCGCCATCTATGCATCAATCTGGACAGCTCTGCATCGCACTCCTCCGCCTGGGGGATGCCTGCATCTCTAATAACCCCAACATGCCTCTGGGCGACCCTCTCGTATCTCTAACCCACTGAAAGATGCAAATACCAACAATGAATATCTATAATAAATAAATGGAACCCATTATTATAATTATAATACATAAAAAAAATACTTACATATTCAGAATTGGCGCGCGATGGCACGCGATTCGGATCACTGAGTGGGATGTCACGGAAAAGCCGCGGATGAGAGTATTGCTCGTACCACTCCATGTAATTGCCGTCGCATGAACCGGGATTCTCAATACTGGACTGTAGCCTATCAGTCCGTATGCAATAAATATCCGCAGACTCCCATAGATCCCGGGCCATACCCTTAGCGAACTCAACCTTGTAAGCCTTCCCATGATATGGTCGAAGACAATCAGAAGGCCGGAGTATCCTATTGGGGACTCGCTGAACGTATCCCAACTGGCGGACGCATCTATCGGGCATATATGGCTCCACAAACTCGCCATATGCTATTAATCCTCTAAAAATGGTCCGCTCCATGCCCACGTGAGGATCCGGCCCATATGGCAACCAGGTCACCTACATGATGATGTCAAAATACATTAAAAATACTACCTATGTAACTTCAAATAGCATATGTAAATTTTAATAAAACAAATATTTATTAACATACCTCATCGACTGTCAGCATATCGAGCTGCTCCCTGTACTCAGTCATACTCCATCCCTTGTCGCTGCGGGTGCCAACCTTCCACAATTTAGCGCGCGGGGTATTAGGAGGAACAATCATGGGCGCGGATTGGGGTCTAAAGACTGGAAAATACTCATATATCCAGGCCTGTAATAACGTAAGACATCCAGCCATAGATGAAATGCCACCTCTACTAGCTATACCTAACTGCCTGTATAGCCATGCGAGTGTAGCAGAACCCCATGAAAACTGGCCAACACCCTCGATGTTGTTCCTAATCTGCATAATGGAGTGTGGCCTAAACTTATTCCCACTCTTGTCTGGGAATAAACAAGCGCCTATGGTAACCCACAGCCACGCCTCCATATCAAACATCGGATGCCTTCGATCACCACCATGCCTACGACGCTCAAAAACCTTCTCAGTAACAATAGCCCCGCTCGTATAATACTCCTTCCATGTAGAGCGACTGGAAGAAGACAGCTCAAGAATATCTCTAGAAAATCCCTGGATGATGTCCAAATCCACGACCTCATCCATCAACTCACCATCTACAGGTATGCGGAGTATCTCGAACACATCATGGAGCAGTATTTCCATCTCACCAAACGGAAAATGGAAGGTGTTGGTGTCTGGCTGCCACCGCTCAATAAATGCGCATATAAGAGGTATATCAATGGACCTAAACATGGTCGAAGGCAAGTGGGCCAAACCTGTCGCCCTCAGTGTCAACCGCCAATCATCGGGCATCTCGCCATACCAATCCACCAACTTACGACACACTCCGGCCCTATTCTGGCACACAAAGGGCTCCCTAAGTGGTTGGTTGGGGTCTACGTACCGCGATGCCACATGACCCAGCCAACTAGGGATCACAGACCCATCCCTAGGGCCACCAATACAAGGTGTAGTAACCCGCCATTGTTCCTCAACAACTTTTGCATGCTTTCTTTTCTCTAATTTAAAAAAAAATGATATATAAATAATTACCACCATTCAACCAAATTTTAATAAAGGCCACAAACACTTATAATTAATAATAATCATATAAATATTTTGTACATTAAATATGTAAATTTTGAAAAAAAATATCTCAAGTCACATATGTGAAAGACACTTAGTAAAATAAAAAGTAAATATGCATAAATTACGAATGCAAATTCCAATATAGTAATTCAATTTTAACGCTAAATAGTTATAGATTTTTAAGCATGTACCTTTAGCTGTAAACCGCCCATCAGATTTGCTGCGAATCTGAGAGACGTTCTCCTCGCGGATATGCACATCATCGCCCTGCTCATCACCACTCGCTCCACTATCCTCCTGATCCTCTCCACTATCCATCTGCTCCTCCCCACCTCTATGATCGTCCTCCTCGCCTATGTGCTCCTCCTCCCCGCCGAGGAAAAAATCATGCCCGCCTAGGATGTACTGCTCACCACCAGTGAGGTAATCCGAACTGGGCATGATATAATCCTCCCCGTGTATGTCATGCTCCGTACCTCCTTCGTATTGCTGCTCATCCATCCAATGCTGGGATGAGCTACCCTTATTTGCTCTCTGCTTCCGATACGAAGCAGTAGGCCGCTGTCGTGGTGCAGGTGCATCCGGAGCCTACAAAACAAATAATAATTCAAAAATTAAGTTAACAATAATTAAATTAAATTGGTATAAAATTAGTGAAATAAGTTCAACAATATATCAAATAATGAAAATTAGCAATAAAAATCAAATAACATATGTGCAAATAAATAATTTTAACATTAGGCACATAAGTTTAATAATTAACTCAAACAACTTAATACTAATTTAAATAATTCAAAGTAACCAAAACAAACATTGATAAATTATACAAATAAATAATCTACACATTACACACATATTAAGTTCAATAGTTGAATTTAATAATTACGATACTAATTGAAATAATTAAAAGTACCTAAAAATTAACATTAACGACAATAATTAAATAATTAATCAATTAAAATTAATATAATTATTAAATTATTAAATAAATCGGGACGCCGGCGTGACCGGACACCGGCTGTCCAGAGTGACCGGACGCCCGGCGTCCGGACATTGGACTGGACGCCAGGCGTCCGGTCCATCGACCGGATGCCGGGCGTCCAATCAATGGACTGGACGCCAGGCGTCCAGTCCAGTCTCTGGACGCCGGCGTCCGGTCCATCGACCGGACGACCGGCGTCCGTCGCCGGAATTTTCCCTAAAAAACTCAAAAAATTACCTGGCCAATCATCAAGCCTTTTCCTGCTCCGTGCCACCTGGGTTGTTGACCTCCAGCTCCAGCCAAAGATTGTCGTCGGTCCATGGATTTTTTAGAGAGAAGAATTTTCAAAATTTCAATTTTTGTATATGTTGCACTGATTTTGGAAGACTTATATATATTGTTTGGACGCAACAATTTTTGCGTTTGACCATGGGCCGGACGCATGATTTATGCGTCCGGCCATGGTGCCGGACGCATCACTTATGCGTCCGGCACCATGGCCAAACGCATAAGTCATGCGTTTGGTGCCATGGTCAAACGCATGTTCCATGCGTCCGGCCATGGTGCCGGGCGCATGGATTTTGCTCTCCGTCCATGGTTCATGCGTCCAATTTTAAAGTTTGTACCATGGTTATTACTCAAATTCATGTCGCGACATCCATGGGTGGAGTGAATTTGTCCGAATTTTGACTGTTAAAAATTTATTATTCTTAGTTCGGGGTTATTTTAGTCATTTTAACTCTTTTTATGAGCTACAAATAGCGTTTTTGAGCTACAAATAGCGTTTCAGGGATATTTATAAGGAGCTTCTAAGGAGACCTAATGGGCTCTTGAGTTGGGCCTTTTAATTTGACTTTCGTTGACCGCTTAGTCTTTCCCGACTAATCAACTCCAATCAACCCATTCGAATTAATTTCTTAACCTACTTCATTAATTTAATTTAATCGAACCCTTAGAATTAATTAATTCAAATAGAATTAATTTCTTAATTCACTTTGTCGATTAAATATTAATTAAACCTTTATGATTAATTAATTCACCTTATCGATTAGTCAAATACATAATTAGTCGTACCACTAACGGACCAATTATGGAACTACCGCTCAAAAATGACTTTACCTCGCGCCATTATATTTTCTTCTATCTCCCCACATTAAAGATCTAACGCTCGTCGGTTTATCAATTTACTGACAAACTAATTCACCGACTTCTTGATATCCAAGATTAGTACCACTCGTCCTTTTATTATACCGGACATAAAGTCCATCGGCCGGGTTTAGTATAATACACCTTACGAGCTCATCTCGGTAGCACCATCATCCCGGTGAACCGGTACGTGGATTCCTCTGACTAGCAACGGCACGTAAGAAGCTAAACACCGCATACCCAACCTACCGAGGTATAGGCCTCATTTGACCGCACTCTTTGGCAAATCAAACCATACGATATCCAACTCTCACGCCCGTCCCAATCTCGGGATTGAGAGACTGAATACTAGGACCGAATTAACTACGCCGATCAGTATAAGTCAATTCTATCCAAACTGGTCGTGCTCAATATGCCCCGGGCACATCCGTGTGATTTAAACTAGTCTAGATAAACTAATTACCAAACCACACGATAACCTATACCGATAGTATGTTCAGACTATCTCGGTTATGAGCATAATTTTTATATATCAATACTTTAACCAATAACGGTATCTACTGTGTCTTTCCACACCCCGTTATCTAGTTCTATGATATAATGGAACAATTTAATGATATGTCATCTGTAGATATTAGTTTTTGATACAAGCCATAGCTTTTCTGTATTCAAAACTAACAATCTCCCAATAATACTCAAAGTTATGCTAAGAAGTACAAAAACTGTCCAACCCGCTATTACACTGCTGTCATAGTGAAATCTCCATAACGCCTTTAACCTCAATCACATGGCTCTCTCAAGAATCTGACTTCTATGCCCTCTACATGTCTCTCAAAAACCTTTGGGGTTAATGGCTTAGTGAAAGGATATGCATGGTTGTCATCTGATGCTATCTTGGTCACAATCACGTCTCCCCTCTTTACGATCTCTCGTATCAGGTGTTACTTGCGCTCTGTGTGTTTACTCACCTTATGGGCTCGTGGTTCCCTCGAGTTAGCAACTGCACCGTTGTTATCACAATAGACTGTGATAGACCTAGGCAACTCAGGAACCACATCTAAGTCCATCAGGAAGCTCCGGAGCCATACAGCCTCTTTTATTGCCTCTGAAGAGGCAACGTACTCAGCCTCCATGGTGGAATCTGCCACGCATTTCTGCTTGACACTCTGCCATACTATGGCTCCACCTCCTAGAGTAAACACAAACCCAGAGGTAGACTTACTCTTGTCCAAATCACCTTGAAAGTCTGAATCAAAAAACCCAGTGGTACAAGCTCTTGCGCTCTATAAACTAGGACATATTCTCTCGTCCTGTGCAAGTACTTGAGAATGCATTTTACTGTCTCCCAGTGAGCCTTCCCAGGGTTACTCTGATATCTGCTAACCATGCCAACGGCAAAGCAAATATTAGGCCTCGTACACAACATAGCATACATGAGGCTACCCACTGCAAAAGCATAGGGTACCGCCTTCATGGCATCTATCTCCTCAACAGTCTTAGGACACTACTTCTTAGACAAATGCACTCTATGCCTGAAAGGTAGTGAACCCTTCTTGGAGTTCTACATGTTAAAACGGGCCAGAATCGTGTCTATGTAGGATGCCTGAGAGAGAGTCAGAGAACGTCTCCTACGATCTCGAATGATCTTAATCCCAAGGATATGTCCAGCCTCTCCCAAATCCTTCATATCGAATTGCCTGGACAACTATGCCTTTACGTATGACAACACCTTCTTACTGTTGCCAATCAGAAGAATGTCATCTACGTAAAGTACGAGGAACACCACAGGTATCACCATCACGTCTGCTATAAACACACTGCTCATCCGGACACTGAGTGAATCCATAGGACAGGATAACCTCGTCAAAATGGATGTTCCACGATCTGGATGCTTGCTTAAGTCCATAAATGGACCTCCTAAGCCTGCATACCTTGTGCTTTTGGCCCTTAACAATGAAGCCCTCTGGTTGCTACATAAAGATGGTCTCCTCAAGACTTCCATTAAGGAAAGCTGTCTTGGCGTCCATCTGCCAAATCTCATAGTCCATATGAGCAGCTATGGCCAAGAAAATCTGGATCGACTTAAGCATAGCTACCGGGGAAAAGGTCTTCTCATAATCGATCCCTTCTTTCTGAGTATACCCCTTCGCCACAAGACTAGCCTTGAAGGTCTCAACCCTCCCGTCAGATCCTCTATTTCGCTTGTAGACCCATTTGCACCCAATAGGCCTAAACCCATCAGGAAGGTCTACGAGCTCCCAGACTTGATTTGAGTCCATATAACCCATCTCAGCAATCATCGCTCTCTGCCAAGAATCTGCATCTTTATCCTGGAGAGCCTCATTGTAGCTAACTGGGTCTGGTTCATGAGCGCCAGGGATAAAGTCCGAAGACACACCCAAACCCATATACCTCTCGGGCTGTCTGACAACCCTCCCACTATGACGAGGCACAGCCTGTGTAAGAGCATCATCTATGATAGTGTGTGCAGTCTCTTGTGGTGTGTCTTCCTGTACTTGTGCATCTGGAATAGTGGACTGACTTCTAAGCTCTTCTAATACTACCTTACTACTTGACTTGTTATCTAAAATATAGTCCTCCTCAAGAAATCTAGCATTGGTGCTGATCACCACCTTCTGATCCTGAGGACTATAAAATAGTGGGGTAACCTATAAACAGCATAGCCTTGGTTCTTGCCTCTAACTTGCCTGCATCTGCCTCGAGCACATGTGCTGGACAACCCCAAATTCTGAGATATTTCAGACTAGGCTTTCGCCTATTCCACAATCTACTGGGGTCGTAGACACAGACTTAGATGGCACAAGGTTGAGGATAAAACATGTTGTATCCAAGGCATAACCCCAAAACGAGATAGGTGTTAGTTTTGAATACAGAAAAGCTATGGCTTGTATCAAAAACTAATATCCACAGATGACATATCATTTTGTTTCAGTATAAATCTATTCCTTTATATCATAGAACTAGATAACGGGGTGTCGACAAACACAGTAGATACCGTTATTGGTTAAAGTATTGATATATAAAAAGTATGCTCATAACCGAGATAGTCTGAACATACTATCGGTATAGGTTATTGTGTGGTTTGGAAATTGGTTTATCTAGACTAGTTTAAATCACACAGATATACCCGGGGCATATTGAGCACGACCAGTTTGGATAGAATTGACTTGTACTGATCGGCGTAGTCAATTCGGTCCTAGTATTCCGTCTCTCAATCCCGAGATTGGGACGGGCGTGAGGGTTGGATATCGTGTGCTTTGATTTGGCAAAGGGTGAGGTCAATTGAGGCCAATACCTCGGTAAGTTGGGTATGTGGTGTTTAGCTTCTTGCGTGCCGTTGCTAGTCGAAGGAATCCACGTACCGGTTCGCCGGGTTGATGGTGCTCCCGAGATGAGCTCGTAATGTTATTATACTAAATCTGGCCAGTGAACTATATGTTCGGTATAATAAAAGGTCGAGTGGTACTAATCTCGGAAACCAAGAAGTCGGTGAATTAATTTGTCAGTAAATTGATAAATCGACGAGCACTAGATCTTTAATGTGGGGAGATAGAAAAAATAATAATGGCGCGATGTAAAGTCATTTTCGAGCGGTAGTTCCATAATTGGTCCGTTAGTGGTACGACCGATTATGCGTTTGACTAATCGACAAGGTAAATTAATTAATCCGAAGGGTTTAATTAATATTTGATCGACGAAGTGAATTTAGAAATTAATTCTATTTTGAATTAATTAATTCTAAGGATTCGATTAAATTAAATTAACAAAGTGGATTAAATAAATGGGTCGATTGGAGTTGATTAGTTGGGAAGACTTAGCGGTCAACGAAAGTCAAATTTTAAGGCCTAACTCGAGAGCCCATTAGGTCTCCTTAGAAGCTCCTATAAATACAACATATTGGGCAGCACATAACCTAAGAAACTTGGCAGCCAAGTTTAGGCTAGAAAGAGAAAGTTTGGTCTAGAGAGAGAACGGTGTCTTACTCGTCAAGTTTTCTCTCGAAGTCGACCAAGATAACTTTCTTCTTCGAAAAGGAACTCAGCCCATTTCATTTTAAGCAGTCTGATTATCAGCCCATTGATTTTTAGAGACAGTCCGATTATATTTTGGGACAGCTGCTGGGTTTCTTCCAGAAATTTTCCGTCGCTGCATTTTTGGTACGCTGCACTCGCAGCAGTTTTACTGTTCGACCGGGTGACTGCTATTGATCCGGGGTGCTGGTCCGGCAGTCACCACGCGTTGATCTCTTCCTCTTGGTCGGTGATCCGTGTGGGCTGCTGTGCAGATCGTGGCTGGGTCTTGGTAGCTCATCTAGTTGGCTGTCCGATTGAGAAGGAAGAAAAGCTGGCGGCTGTTCTTAATTTTTCTGGGCAGCTTCAATTTGAGAAAAAAATTCTGGGCAGCTTCAATTTTGATAAAAAAAAAATTCTGGGCAGCTTTATTTTTCAGAAAAAATTCTGGGCAGATTTATTTTGAGTTTCTTGAGAAGCAAGTTTCTTGGGTTTTCAATCGTATTGCCGTGGGTAACTCCGTAGACGATAGCCCACACTATCTCGGAGTTCGTATTGCAGAATTCTTCGGATTTCTTGTGGAAATTGCGCTAAAGAATTGGGTTTTCTTTTAGGCAAGGGACTTCGCTACAAAAGGTATAATCTTTAAATTCCGCTTTTATTAAAGATTTAATTTTTTGTGTCCCGATTAATAAATTAAATAAGTATAAGCCTAGATCCGTTCATGGGTAAACTAATTTGAGCCTGAGCTTGGTCGAAAGTTTCCGATTCTGGAATGCATAGCACGAAAGTTAGGTTTTTGATTTAGCCCGGGCTTGTTCAGTTTTCCTACAAATTGGTATCAAAGCGTTGGTTTCGGTCTTATACTTGTTTAATTTATTACACGGCTTTATTTTGGCATTATTATTTTTGTCAAAATGTATAAACAGGTGGTTATTGTTTTCCCGCTATTATGGTGGAAAGTTAATTTTCATTCATAAACCCCGGGACATGTCCGGGCTCGTTTTATTTTTGAATGGAAATTTCTGTAATAGTAATAACCACGAGCTGGAAGCCGTGTAGGATTAGAAAAATCTTGTAGTAGGATTTAATCTAATCATCGTCTTTAAATTCCTAGAAAAACGCCTTTGTATATAGGAATTTATGTATTTTGACGAAGACGTTATTTTGGGTAACTTATATTCGCGGGTTTTGGTTTATCGTAATTTTGGGTGATTCCTAATTACGAGTAAACCGAGAAAACCCGGGCGAATCGAGAGGAATCCAAATAACGAGTGGGAGCGACACGACGGGAAGTGTCACCGAGACGTCGAGGAATCAACGATAGAGAAGGCCATAATAGTCGGAAAATTTTATTTTATTTAATTTCCCGTATTTATGATTTTTTCGTTGATTGTGTGATTTTCGTTTTATTTTGCATAAACGAAATCCAAACCAAATGTTTTTCAAAAAGGTAATGTGCAATTAACTAAGGTAGATTATTCGTATATTAAAACTCCAACGGTTTTATGGGTGCGAATATCCATAGTTAAGATATTGCATGTTAAAACGTAAAAATCCTCAAATTAATTACATTCGCGGGTTTTGGTTTAATCGTAATTTTGGGTGATTCCTAATTACGTGGGGTTTTGGTTTATCGTAATTTTGGGTGATTCCTAATTACGTAGAAAACCGAGAAAACCCGGATTTTGGTTTATCGTAATTTTGGGTGATTCCTAATTATGTAGAAAACCGAGATAGAAAACCGAGAAAACCAGGGCGAATTGAAATTAATTAAAAATCTAAGTGGGAGCGGGTTGGTTAATAGCCCCATGGCCTCCATTACGGGTTCATTGGCGATGTGGTTAAACTTGCGTGCTGGCTTAGACCTTCCTCCCTATTGGATGAGTTTTCAATCACAGATATAGCTGGAATGAATTTCTAAAGGGATGACTATAGTGCGTTTAATTGGGAAAAGTTACGACACCCTCGCCATCCGAGGCGCATTAGTACCATTAGTAACAAACTTAGAAGTCACGTAATGGCATACACTTAGTGTACTGTTTATAGTATCCCTCCCATCGAGGTTACGCTATTTACGTGTACGGCTAAAATTATCCACTATTAATTTCATTGATCATAAGATCGTTTGTCAGATAATGAAATTAATGAACTTCGGTTCTTCTCGAACGAATGTGGGTTGGCGTAGACGTTCACCCATCGTGACCTGCGTTAATCCCGGTGGGAGAGATGTCGGTAGAAGATTATATTTCTTTTCTGAGGATTTTTCAATATTTTCGAAAAAGTATACTGAGACTTGTTTTTTATTATTTTTCAGTTGATATGTCGTTCAACCCGCTAGCTGTCATTCTGAACCAAAACAAACTCACTGGTCCAAATTACATTGACTGGATACGTAACCTGGACATTGTCCTAACCGCTGAGGGTTATAAGTACGTGCTCACTGAGGAGCGAGAGCCATATACGAGGTGACAGAAAGCTGATGAGATGACCAGGTGCTACATCTTGGCTTCCATGTCAAGTGTACTGTAGCACCAGCATCAGTTGATGACCTCAGCCTACGATATGATGCTCAACCTCGGGGAGATGTTTGGTCATCAGGGCAGGGCAGCCAGGCAGTCAGCTATGAGGAAACTCATGAATGCCAGGATGGCTGAGGGTACTTCAGTGAGAGATCACGTGCTGGAGATGATTGGTTGCATCAATGAGATTGAGGTATTGGGAGGTGATATTGATGGGGAAACCCAGGTCGATATCATCCTTCAGAGCTTGCCTCCCAGTTTTGAGCAGTTTCGATTGAACTATAATATGAGGAATCTCTCATATTCACTTTCTGAGCTCATGACTGCATTGGTGTCTGCTGAGAGCCTCTTCGCTGAGAAGAAGCAAGCCTTGGCTACTGTTGGTCCCTCAAGTTCCTCTGCTGGGCCCAAAGCCAGGAAGCATAAGAGGAAGAGAGGTCAGAAAGCAGGAGCCAGTCATCGACCCAAGGCAGGCATTGCCAAGAAGCAGAAGCCGAGAGGAAAATGCTTCAGATGTGGCAAAGCAGGACATTGGAAGAAGGACTGCCCAAAGCCTCGAGGTATGTGTAAATTTTCCCTAGTCACTGAGACGTGTTTAGCGGTGATTCCCACGGATACTTGGTGTGTGGATTCAGGAGCCACTGATCACGTTTGTAATTCTTTGCAGGGGTTCCAAGTGACCCGGCTGCTTAGAGAGGGAGAGTTGCAGGTCTACCTTGGGGATACTACCAGAGTTTCTGTGGCTGCAGTGGGAGTTATTAGTCTTTATTTTTCAGACTCTATTTTATATTTAAAGGATTGTCTTTATGTACCTAGTTTTCAAAAGAACTTGCTTTCGGTTTTGAAACTTGTTTTGGATGGTTATAAGTGTGTATTTTTTGACGGTTCGATTTTTATTAGAAAATGCCAGAAACTTATATGTTTCGGTACATTGGTTGACAATTTGTTTTTAATCAAGACTTACTCCCCAGTTATGCAAAACACAGAAACTAGTAACTCATCACCGAATCATAATAAGAGAAAGGAATCTTCCCCTTTGAATCAGACTTATCTTTGGCACCTGAGACTAGGTCATATCAACCTTAGTAGGATTCAAAAGTTGGTCAAGAGTGGGTCTTTGGACTTACTAGATATTGACAGCTATTCGACCTGTGAGTCCTGCTTGGAGGGTAAAATGACCAAGAGGCCTTTTAAGGCGAAGGGGTATAGGGCCAAGGAGGTTTTAGAGCTGATTCATTCTGATGTGTGTGGGCCTATATCAGTTCAGGCTAGAGGTGGTTATGAGTATTTCGTGACTTTCACGGATGATTACTCTAGATATGGATACATATACCTGATGCGCCACAAGTCTGAATGCTTTGGCAAGTTCAGAGAATTCAAGGCAGAGGTGGAGAACTATCTGGGTAAGAGTATCAAGTCACTGCGGTCTGATCGCGGTGGCGAATACCTCTCTAGTGAATTTACGACCTATTTGTCAGAGGAGGGTATTCAGACCCAGTTGTCTGCACCTGGCACACCCCAGCAGAATGGTGTAGCAGAGAGGAGGAACAGGACTCTTATGGAGATGGTTAGATCGATGATGAGTTACAGTGAGTTGCCTACCTCGTTTTAGGGTTATGCCTTGGATACAGCGTGTTTTATCCTCAACCTTGTGCCATCTAAGTCTGTGCCTACGACCCCAGTAGAGTTGTGGAGTGGGCGAAAGCCTAGTCTGAGACATCTCAGGATTTGGGGTTGTCCAGCACATGTGCTCGAGGCAGATGCAGGCAAGTTAGAGGCGAGATCCAAGGTTATGTTGTTTATAGGCTACCCCAAAGGAACGAGAGGTGGTTTATTTTATAGTCCTCAGGATCAGAAGGTGGTGGTAAGCACCAATGCCAGATTTCTTGAGGAGGACTATATTTTAGATCACAAGTCAAGCAGCAAGGTAGTATTGGAAGAGCTTAGAAGTCAGTCCACTATTCCAGATGCACACGTACAAGAAGACACACCACAAGAGACTGCACACACTATCACAGATGATGCTCTTACACAGGCTGTGCCTCGTCGTAGTGGGAGGGCTGTGAGACAGCCCGAGAGGTACATGGGTTTGGGTGAGTCTTCGGACTTTATCCCTGGTGCTCATGAACCAGACCCAGTTAACTACAATGAGACTCTTCATGATAAAGATGCAGATTCTTAGCAGAGAGCGATGATTGCTGAGATGGGTTATATGGACTCAAATCAAGTCTGGGAGCTGGTAGACCTTCCTGATGGGTTTAGGCCTATTGGGTGCAAATGGGTCTACAAGCGAAAGAGAGGATCTGACTGGAGGGTTGAGACCTTCAAGGCTAGGCTTGTGGCGAAGGGGTATACTCAAAAAGAAGGGATCGATTATGAGGAGACCTTTTCCCCGGTAGCTATGCTTAATCGATCCGGATTCTCTTGGCCATAGCTGCTCATATGGACTATGAGATTTGGCAGATGGACGTCAAGACAGCTTTCCTTAATGGAAGTCTTGAGGAGACCATCTTTATGCAGCAACCAGAGGGCTTCATTGTTAAGGGCCAAGAGCACAAGGTATGCAGGCTTAGGAGGTCCATTTATGGACTTAAGCAAGCATCCAGATCTTGGAACATTCGTTTTGATGAGGTTATCCAGTCCTATGGATTCACTCAGTCTTCGAATGAGCAGTGTGTTTATTGCAGGCGTGATGGTGATATAGTGGTGTTTCTCGTACTTTACGTAGATGACATTCTTCTTATTGGCAACAGTAAGAAGGTGTTGTCAGACGTAAAGGCATGGCTGTCCAGGCAATTCGATATGAAAGATTTGGGAGAGGCTGGACATATCCTTGGGATCAAGATTATTCGAGATCGTAGGAGACGTTCTCTGACTCTCTCTCAGGCATCCTACATAGACACGATTCTGGCCCGTTTTAACATGCAGAACTCCAAGAAGGGTTCACTACCTTTCAGGCATGGAGTGCATTTCTCTAAGGAGCAGTGTCCTAAGACTGCTGAGGAGATAGATGCCATGAAGGCGGTACCCTATGCTTCTGCAGTGGGTAGCCTCATGTATGCTATGTTGTGCACGAGGCCTGATATTTGCTTTGCCATTGGCATGGTTAGCAGATATCAGAGTAACCCTGGGAAGGCTCACTGGGAGGCAGTAAAATGCATTCTCAAGTACTTGCGCAGGACGAGAGATTATGTCCTAGTTTATAGAGTGCAGGAGCTTGTACCATTGGGTTACACAGATTTGGACTTTCAAGGAGATTTGGACAAGAGCAAGTCCACCTCTGGGTTTGTGTTTACTCTAGGAGGTGGAGCCATAGTATGAAAGAGTGTCAAGCAGAAATGCGTGGCGGACTCTACCATGGAGGCCGAGTACGTTGCCGCTTCAGAGGCAGCGAAAGAGGCTGTATGGCTCAGGAGCTTCCTGATGGACTTAGATGTGGTTCCTGAGTTGCCTAGGTCTATCACAGTTTATTGTGATAACAATGGTGCAGTTGCTAACTCAAGGGAACCACGAGCCCATAAGGCGAGTAAACACATAGAGCGCAAGTACCACCTGATACGAGAGATCGTAAAGAGGGGAGACGTGATCGTGGCCAAGATAGCTTCAGAGGACAACCTTGCAGATCCTTTCACCAAGCCATTGACCCCAAAGGTCTTTGAGAGGCATGTGGAGGGCATGGGAGTCAAATTCTTGAGAGAGCCATGTGAGTGAGCTTAAAGGTGTTCTGGAGATTTCATTATGACAGCAGTGTAATAGCGGGTTGGACAGTTTTTGTACTTTTTAGCATAGCTTTGAGTATTAGTGGGAGATTGTTAGTTTTGAATACAGAAAAGCTATGGCTCGTATCAAAAACTAATATCCACAGATGACATATCATTTTGTTTCAGTATAAATCTGTTCCTTTATATCATAGAACTAGATAACGGGGTGTCGACAAACACAGTAGATACCGTTATTGGTTAAACTATTGATATATAAAAAGTATGCTCGTAACCGAGATAGTCTGAACATACTATCGGTATATGTTATTGTGTGGTTGGGAAATTGGGACTAGTTTAAATCACACAGATATGCCCGGGGCATATTGAGCACGACCAGTTTGGATAGAATTGACTTGTACTGATCGGCGTAGTCAATTCGGTCCTAGTATTCCGTCTCTCAATCCCGAGATTGGGACAGGCGTGAGGGTTGGATATCGTGTGCTTTGATTTGCCAAAGAGTGAGGTCAATTGAGGCCAATACCTCGGTAAGTTGGGTATGCGGTGTTTAGCTTCTTGCGTGCCGTTGCTAGTCGAAGGAATCCACGTACCGGTTCGCCGGGTTGATGGTGCTCCCGAGATGAGCTCGTAAGGTTATTATACTAAATCTGGCCAGTGAACTTTATGTTCGGTATAATAAAAGGTCGAGTGGTACTAATCTCGGAAACCAAGAAGTCGGTGAATTAATTTGTCAGTAAATTGATAAATCGACGAGCACTAGATCTTTAATGTGGGGAGATAGAAGAAATAATAATGGCACGATGTAAAGTCATTTTCGAGCGGTAGTTCCATAATTGGTCCGTTAGTGGTACGACTGATTATGCATTTGACTAATCGACAAGGTAAATTAATTAATCCGAAGGGTTTAATTAATATTTGATCGACGAAGTGAATTTAGAAATTAATTCTATTTTAAATTAATTAATTCTAAGGGTTCAATTAAATTAAATTAACAAAGTGGATTAAATAAATTAATTTAAATGGGTCGATTGGAGTTGATTAGTTGGGAAGACTTAGCGGTCAACGAAAGTCAAATTTTAAGGCCTAACTCGAGAGCCCATTAGGTCTCCTTAGAAGCTCCTATAAATACAACATATTGGGCAGCACATAACCTAAGAAACTTGGCAGCCAAGTTTAGGCTAGAAAGAGAAAGTTTGGTCTAGAGAGAGAACGGTGTCTTCCTCGTCAAGTTTTATCTCGAAGTCGACCAAGATAACTTTCTTCTTCGAAAAGGAACTCAGCCCATTTCATTTTAAGCAGTTCGATTATCAGCCCATTGATTTTTAGAGACAGTCCGATTATATTTTGGGACAGCTGCTGGGTTTCTTCCAGAAATTTTCCGTCGCTGCATTTTTGCTACGCTGCACTCGCAGCAGTTTTACTGTTCGACTGGGTGACTGCTATTAATCCGGGGTGCTGGTCCGGCAGTCACCACACGTTGATCTCTTCCTCTTGGTCGGTGATCCGTGTGGGCTTCTGTACAGATCGTGGCTGGGTCTTGGTAGCTCATCTAGTTGGCTGTCCGATTGAGAAGGAAGAAAAGCTGGCGGCTGTTCTTAATTTTTCTGGGCAGCTTCAATTTGAGAAAAAAAATTCTGGGCAGCTTCAATTTTGATAAAAAAAAATTCTGGGCAGCTTTATTTTTCAGAAAAAATTCTGGGCAGATTTATTTTGAGTTTCTTGAGAACAAGTTTCTTGGGTTTTCAATCGTATTGCCGTGGGTAACTCCGTAGACGATAGCCCACACTATCTCGGAGTTCGTATTACAGAATTCTTCGGATTTCTTGTGGAAATTGCGCTAAAGAATTGGGTTTTCTTTTAGGCAAGGGACTTCGCTACAAAAGGTATAATCTTTAAATTCCACTTTTATTAAAGATTTAATTTTTTGTAAAAAATTAAATAAGTATAAGCCTAGATCCGTTCATGGGTAAACTAATTTGAGCCTGAGCTTGGTCGAAAGCTTCCGATTCTGGAATGCATAGCACGAAAGTGAGGTTTTCAATTTAGTCCAGGCTTGTTCAGTTTTCCTACAATAGGCAACTCATTGTAACTCATCATCGATCTAACCATATCCATAAGAGTCATATTCCTCCTCTCTGCTACACTATTCTGGTGGGGTGTGCCAGGTGCAGACAACTGGGTCTGAATACCCTCCCCGATAAATAGGACCTAAATTCACTAGAGAGGTATTCGCCACCGTGATCAGATCGCAAGGCCTTGATACTCTTACCCAGATGGTTCTCCACCTCAGCCTTGAACTCTCTGAACTTGCCAAAACATTCAGACATGTGGCGCATCAGGTATATGTATCCATATCTAGAGTAATCATCCGTGAAAGTCACGAAATACTCATAACCACCTCAAGCCTGAACTGACATAGGCCCACACGCGTCAGAATGAATCAACTCTAAAACCTCCTTGGCCCTATACCCCTTTGCCTTGAAAGGCCTCTTGGTCATCTTACCCTCCAAGCAGGACTCACAAGTCGAATAACTGTCAATATCCAGTAAGTCCAAAGTGTTGGTGTATGTGCCCTTTTGAGGGCTATTTATGTAAATAAACTTTGAGGGTTATTTATGTAAATAAGACATTTGTCGTTTGATTGATTATTAATCTGATGAGTTAATTTCATGAAATTATATTCTTGTGCATATTGAATTCATGAAATTGATCCGCCAAAAAGAAACACTCCATGGACTTTTAGATCATGAGTGATTCTTTTGAGTAGTACTCGTACGAGGATCCTTAGACCAGAAATCACTGCATAGTCTTAGGTGAATTAGAGTGTGCTTTGACATATGCCTAACGGGACCGTAACAGGTTGCCAAGTACGGGTATGATTGGGTACACTATGAGTCACGCTAAGGTATGTAGGTGAAGTGATGGGACTACAAGTCTCTCTTAAATGAGAGATGATATCTTGGCCGCTTGATAGTGAACTGAAAAGTGCATGGTCGTGCCCAAGAAATGATAAGGGTTATCATTTGCTTGATAAAGTTCAGTGTCACTAAGAGATCAAGTAAAACGTTTAGCTATATATAAGGATGATTGGTTCCATGCCTTATGCTAAACTGGATATCAATGTAGAGGACAGTACGTAGTTTATTCGGAAGGTTGTGTTGAATCACCATTCGACCCTCCATTTTGAATTGTGTAGTCATTATGTCTTGCTAGAGACCACTAATGATTTATGGATTAATTAATGAGATTAATTTATTCATTGTCAATTTGGAATGGGCCTACAGGATCGCACATAAGAGAGTTGATGATTCAGAATTAAATTGCCTGTAATAAGTATAAGAGTTATGCTTAAATAGATAATATTTAATTAAATGGTTTAATTAAATATTATTGAAGAGTTTTATGTTATTAATTAAAAGTTAATTAATTACCTGAGAAGAATTGAGTTGAGCTGATAAATCAAGGGACCTAATTGTGAATTAAGGTTCTTGACCCATCAGCCTGATCCATGGATCAATGGGCTGATCCATGGTGTTGGTTAAACCCAACTCAGTAAATAATTAATTAATTATTATTTATTATTATTTATTATTAATTAAAACAGATATTTCTCAAATCACAGAAGTATATGGGAGTCTGTTAAAAAGGTTTTAACAAACTCAGTTTTAAAAAGACGTTTAAAGTTTTTTTTGAAAAGACCAACTGACTCTCTCAGACTCGAAGAACAGACGCTCTTCCAAAAACTCTTCCCCAGAGAAAAACGTTTTCTCTCTTTGATAGGCACTTTTGGGCTAGCACCAATTCTGATAGGCTCCGGTGCAAGATCGTAGAGACAATTCATTTGAATTGTTGGTGAACGCCATCTTCTCAGAGGAGCCAGGCGACTGCACAACCGATTACGCTTCAAGGGTAAGACCCGAATCCTTAGTATTTAGGAATTCCGCCATTTAATTTTGAATTAAATGCCTAAACACAATCCATCAGTGGTATCAGAGCGAGGTTAATTTTGTTTTAATTAAAAATGGTTTAATTGAAACAATAGAGTTAAGAAAATTGGGTATAAGTTTTTTTTCTTGAAAAACGGTTTTAAGAAAAAAAAATGTTGCTGCTTGGAAGTTCGCCAGAAAAACGCAAAATGCTCAAAACTTTTTTTTTGGCCTGAATTATTTTGTGCGTTTTGTTCTTTCCCTCATGGGAAACTACTTCGGGCTTGTTTCATGTCAAAAACGTTTTGATTGCAATGGTTTTGGAAGAATTTTCTGGGTTGTTGTTTTGTTTGGATGGTCGGAATGGTTCCGTCCAAATTTGCTGGGCTGCTGTGGGCTGCTGTGTTTTTTTTTCGTTTTGTTTGCAGGTTTGGATGCCGGGGAAATGTTCCTCGCGCTGGCTGCTTCGTCGAGGCCGGGGAAATGTTTCTCGCGCCGCGGGGAAATGGAGTGACGGAAATCGGTTTCGTCGGGTTTCCTCGCGCCGACGGAGTTTTCGAAAGTCGGCTTCGATTTTGTCGATCGATGAATCGCCGAGGTGGGCTTTGATGTGATCGGGGTCAGGCCTGGGTTAAGAGTCGACATCCGGCGCTATCGGTTCGCCGGAAATCGCAGACGACGCCGGCAGCAAATCGGGGAAGAAGAAAGGAGGCGGCGGGGGCTGGTGCCCTAATTGGGCTGAAATGACCAGTTTGCCCCCGCCGCACTCCAAAATCCCGAAAATGCCAAAGTTTTAAAAATTGTTTTAAAATTTGCAAAAAACAACCCCAGCAGTTTTAATATTTAAAACCCTAGCCCGAGAGTTTTTATAAATTACAGATTTGCCCTAAAATTTTCAGAAAAACTTAATTTTCTGAATTTTAAAATTTGATAAAATTTTAATTTATAATTTAGGATAAATTAAAAGATTTTATCAGATTTTAAATTACGATAAGATAGGATTAGATTTAGATTTAATTCTTATCCTATAGAATTTTAAAATTTAGAATTTTGAATAATTATCTTAATGAGATTAGGATAATTAGAAATATTTAAATTTTAAAATTAGAAAGATTATCTTAATAAAATTAGATAATTAAATGAATAAATAATTAATTAATTAATTAATAAGATTAGTTAATTAATTATTATGTTTTTATTTATTTATTCATTTTTCTGAAATAATGTGTTTTTATTTAAAATGTTTAAATAATTGCACGCATTATTGGTATGACCATGCATCATTCGATTAAAATGAATGAACATGGGATTGATTAAAATTGATCATGACACGATCAATTTTAATAGTGTAAGAGTTACACAATCCGTAATTAAATAATTCGGCTTAATAAAATTGGCTTGTATGAAGCATATGCATTTGTGTGTTTTTCTATGCATGAATTGGGCTTAAAATTTATTATTTAATTTTTTGGGCCTGCAAGCCATTTTAAAATTGGGCCTGCGTGCCTATTAAATAATTATGTAATAGTTAGGCCCAAAAAGGAGGTTCTAAAGGAGTACATGGTGGAGCCCAGGAACGGAAGCCCAAAATGGAGGCCCAAAAGAAATTTTTTTAAAAAAAAAGGCCCTGTAATAGATTAGAGCCCAATTCATCGCATTTCCGCAATTTTATGTTTTGTGAATGAATGAAAACGAAAATGCATGTTAAGCCGATCAAACTTAAATCCCAAAAACCCAAGATTTTGCTTCCATACTTGAGGGCCAGCTTGAGCGTCGAACGTCTGGTGGACTTGGAGAGCCCAAGGGCCTCAGGTTTTCTTCTTGCGGCGGGTTGTCACATAATAGTGCCCAACTTTATCACTACCATTAATGAGTGGAAAAACTGTTTGGGTATTAGATGCTCAACTTTATCACTACCACTTATTATGGAAAAACTGTGTGGGTGTCTATTGATATGATGCCTTGAGGGATGGTTTAACTTGGGAAAATTAATCCTAGCTTGACCCGATAAGTTGACTAGGGATTAATTTTGCAAAGATAGGATGGTGTCAAACATTTGGAATGTTCATCCTATCACCGAAAAGTTGCATAGTGATGTAATTGGAAATCGTTAAATTACATAGGGATGTGATTTGAACGTTGCCTACCAAAAGAGCCCAATCCCTACGATACTTGCAAAGCAAGACTGGGGTTGACTCTTTGTGGATTTTCGGCCCACAATCTAGCACCAACACAAAATTGTTTGGGATTTCAATTTTGGCTATTGTAGAAAATATTTTAAAACTCATTCTAATATTTTGCAATTTTCTTTTGTAGAAATGGCATCTACTAGCACTAATACATCTAATCTCACTCTAAGAAGTATTTTGGACAAAGAAAAACTTGTTGGTCTAAACTTCTTAGATTGGGAAAGAAACTTGAGAATTGTTCTCAAACAAGAAAGGAAGCTAAATATCTTAGACGCTGCTTTACCTGAACCACCTGTAAATGCTACGGCCTCTGTTCAACGAGCATGGGAAAAGCTGAAAAGCGATTCCGATGACGTGACATGTCTGATGCTCGCAACAATGTCAGGCGAGCTTCAGAAACAATTTATGAATTCGGAAGCGTTCCAAATTTATAGGTCACTAACGGAAATATTCCGTGAACAAGCCCGTAACGAAAGGTTCGTTACGATAAAAGCATTGATCTCGTGCAAGATGGCGAAGGGTTCGTCAGTAAGCACGCATTTGATCAAGATGAAGGGGTATATTGATACCCTAGAGAGATTAAATGCACCTCTTGCTAGAGAGTTAGCCATTGACATCATCTTGGCTTCACTGCCTGATGATTACAATGATTTTGTGGTGAACTATAACATGTATAACATGGAGAGGACGATTCCTGAGCTCCATGGAATGCTTAAAAATACTGAGCAAACCCTTCGGAAGGCAACTTCAGTACTTGTTGTAGAAAAAGGTAAAGGCAACAAGAGAAAGTTTAAAGGCAAGGCAAAAGTTACTGAGAACAAGAAGCCTCGCAGTAAGACTGATCCTAAGGCTCAGCCTCAAACTCCTCCTGCTAAGAAAAATGCTCAGAAGGACGCAGTATGTTTCCATTGCAATCAGAAGAGGCATTGGAGAAGAAACTGCAAGCTGTTTCTTGAAGAGAAGAAACAGAATCCTTCGGCTTCAGGTATCTTTGTTATTGAAATTAATCTTTCTATGTTCACCTCATAGGTATTAGATACCAGATGTGGGGCTCATATTTGTACTAATGTGCAGGGACTGAGCAATAGAAGGATAACAAAGAAAGGCGAAGTAGATCTCCGAGTGGGCAACGGGGCAAGAGTTGCAGCTGTTGAAGTTGGAGATTACACTTTGTCTTTGCCTTCCGGTTTAAACATTGTTTTAGAGAATTGTTATTATGTACCTACTATGAGTAGGAATATTATTTCAATTTCTTGTTTGGATATTAAAGGATTTCGTTTTATTATTGGTAATAATTCGTTATCTTTATATCAAAAAGATGTTTTATATGGAGTTGCAAATTTGTGCAATGGCCTATATATCTTGGATTTGACCCAAGAGAAACCGGTATATAACATTGAAAAGAAAGCCAAATTAATTCAATCTGATTTAAGTCCAACATATCTGTGGCACTGTCGTCTAGGCCATGCAAATGAAAAGCGAGTTCAAAGACTTCATAAGGATGGAGTGCTTGGTTCATTTGATTTCGAATCATATGACACATGTGAACCCTGTTTGCAAGGCAAAATGACGAAGAGTCCTTTCAGCAAGAAATGCGATAGGACTAGTGAGCTATTGGCTCTAATACATACAGATGTATGTGGACCAATGAGCACACAAGCCAGAGGTGGATTTGAATACTTCGTGACTTTTACCGATGACTATAGTAGATATGGTTATGTCTACGTAATGAGGTATAAAAGTGAAACTTTTGAAAAGTTCAAAGAGTTTAAAAACGAAGTAGAAAATCAGTTAAATAGAAGGATTAAGGCTATTTGCTCCGATCGGGGAGGTGAATACCTTAATGATGAGTTCGATGGCTATCTAAAACAGTGTGGAATTGTTTCACAACTGACTCCACCAGGAACACCTCAATGGAATGGTGTATCCGAGAGGAGGAATCGGACCTTATTAGATATGGTTCGATCTATGATGGGCCAAGCGACTCTCCCTATGTCCTTTTGGGGTTATGCCCTCCTTTCAGCTGCCTACTTACTAAATCGTATTCCATCTAAGGCAGTAGATAAGACTCCATATGAGATATGGACGGGTCAAAAACCCTATATGTCATATCTACGAGTTTGGAGATGTCAAGCTCATGTAAAGCGTTTACAAAGTAGTAAGCTTGAACCTAAAACTGATAAATGCCTGTTTGTGGGATATCCTAAGGAAACAAAAGGATATCAATTCTACAATCCAACTGAGAACAAAGTGTTTGTTGCTTGAGGAGCCACTTTCTTAGAGAAAGATTTTCTCTACAAGAAAGATAGTGGGAGTAGAATAGAACTCGGAGAAGTTCCAGAACCACGAGAGAATATAGAACGAACTATAGAAACTCAGATGGAAGTTGATATGGAAACTCATGAAGATGAGCAGCCTGAGTCAACAACACAAGAACCTAGAAGGTCTACTAGATCTCGTCATGAACCCGAGAGATACGGATTTCTCGTGACTAACGATCAAGATCTGATCTTGACGGACTCTAATGAGCCCATGAACTACAAACAGGTTTTAGAAAGTCCAGAATCAGATAAATGGCTACAAGCAATGGAATCTAAAATGCAATCCATGAGGGACAATAAAGTATGGACTTTGATTGACCCTCCTGTTCAGGCAAAGGTTGTCGATTGCAAGTGGATTTTCAAGTTAAAACCTGGCGGGATCTTTAAGGCACGACTAGTGGCTAAAGGTTTCAGACAGACTCATGGTATAGACTATGATGAAACCTTTGAAAGATTTTGGTAGGATCTGGGTTTGTACCTGCTCGATTTACCACGCAACAAAAAATTCTAATAAAAGCGGAACCATAGAATAATACCTTTGAAGCGTGCACCTGGTGAATCTCTTGTATGCCTCAAAGACTATGACCTCTTGTTGTGTGGGCAACAATCTAGAAGTCAATTGATCAGCAACTCTTCACAATCCACCTGCTGAAAAAATTCAGCACCTCCGCACCTAGCACGTACTGCAAACGCACTGCCCGGAGAGAGAGAAAGCTACACACGGGGCTGCCCAGAAGGCCAAGAATTTTCGGCCACTTCAAGGTTAAAAACCCGCCGCCCCAAGCTTGAAAATTCGTTCTTGAGAGAGAAAGAAATTTCTCTCTCTAGAATTTTATCTCTCTAGATTCTTGAATAATGAATCTTTTGAATTGTGTTTTCTGAATGGCTGATCCCTTGTCTATTTATAGAGTTACAAGAGAGACTCCAAGTTGGAATAGGATTGGTCTTTCCTACTGGGTTTCTGTTTCCCTTCAATCCTGTTTCTAGATTGATACAGATTCTGTTTCCTTCAATCCTGTTCCTGGACTGAAACACTCCCAACTGTCACAGGGATTCACTTATCCCAATCCAGTTCCTGGGATGAATCACTCCCAACTGACACAGGGATTCACTTATCCCAATCCAGTTCCTGGGATGATTCACAACCAACTGACACAAGGATTAATTAATTTCTCAATTAATTAAATCTACCTTTGTCATTAACCCAGTACATAATTAATCGTACCACTAACGGATTAATTATGGCACTACCACCCTACACCAGAATTGCTTCCGGAACAACTTAATTAAATTATATTCATAATCTCCCCACATCAAAGATATAGTGCTCGTTAATTCATTAATTTACTGATAAATTAATTCATCAACTTCTTTAATTCCGAGACTAGTACCACTCGACCTTTTTACTATACCGGACATAAGTCCACCGGCCGGGTTTAGTATAATAAACATTTCGAGCTCATCTCGGGAGCACCATCACCCCGGACGCACCGGTACATGGTTTCTTTTCGACAAGCAGCAGCACACCAAGTAACTAAACACGCGCACCCAACCTACCGAGATTATTGGCCACAATTGACCTCACCCTTTGGCAGATCAAAGTACACTATGTCTAATCCTCATGCCCGCTCGAGTCTAGGGATTTAGAGATAGAATACAAGGATCGATTTGTCTATTAAATCAGTACAAGACAAATCATTCCTAAGAGTCAAGTTCAATATGCCCCGGGCACATCTATATGATTCAATTAGTTTAGACAAACTAATTATCTGAATCACATAATAACCTAAACCGACAGTTTGTCCAAAACTGTCTCGGTTACGAACCTCATTTATATATTATGTCTTTCAACCAATGATGAGATCTACTGTGTCGCACCAGACACCTCATCATCTACTTACATAATATAAATGGACGATTAATGCACAACAAGATATGACTGAAACACAAATCGATATATTAAACTGGGAAACTGTACAATACAAGCATAGCTTATGTATTATACTCCAACAACCTTCTCCCCTGTCGTGATGCTCAAGTCCATTCGGACTATGCTCGCCATAGTTGCATATTATGACTATGAGATATGACAGATGGATGTTAAGACAGCTTTCTTGAATGGAAACCTACTCGAGGATGTTTACATGAAACAACTCGAGGGATACATCAATCAAAAGCTTCCTAATCGAGTATGTAAGCTTCAGAGGTCCATCTATGGACTAAAGCAAGCATCTCGAAGTTGGAATCTTCGTTTTGATGAGGAAGTAAAAGGTTACGGATTCATCAAGAATGAAGATAAGCCTTGTGTTTACAAGAAGGTTAGTGGGAGCAAGATAGTTTTCCTTGTCCTATATGTGGACGATATCCTACTCATAGGAAATGACGTTCCCATGATGAAAGACATCAAACAATGGTTGGGGACTGTATTTTCTATGAAAGACTTAGGAGAAGTCGAAATGATACTAGGTATCAATATCTATAGAGATAGGTCAAAAAGGCTTCTGGGACTAAGTCAAGAAGGGTACATAGACAAGATATTGAAGAGATTCAATATGTCTAACTCCAAAAATGGTAAGGTACTATTTAGACATGGCCTTTTCTTGAAGAAGAACCAAGGTCCTTCAACAAGAGAGGAGAGGGATACAATGAGTAGAGTACCATATGCTTCGGCAATAGGATCTATCATGTATGCCATGTTATGTACCCGCCCGGATGTCGCACATGCACTGAGCATGACTAGCAGATACCAATAAGATCCAGGAACAGATCATTGGACTGCAGTCAAAGCAATCCTAAAGTACTTACGAAGAACTAAAGGATTAATGCTGGAAGACAAGAACAGCTCATTGTACAAGGTTACGCTGATGCTGCTTTCCAAACAGATCAAGATGACATGAAGTCACAATCAGGCTACGTGTTAAGTCTGAATGGCGGTGCAATAAGTTGGAAAAGCTTAAAGCAAGATACAACAGCCGATTCTACAACAGAGTCTGAGTATATTACTGCATCAGATGCTGCAAAGGAAGCTGTTTGGTTGAGAAAGTTCGTGTCAGACATAGGAGTGATACCGAGTATCCAAGATCCGATAGAACTTTTCTGTGACAATAACGGGGCCATCGCACAAGCTAAGGAGCCTCGGTCACACCAGAAAACCAAACATATACTCAGAAGGTTTCACCTCATCCGAGAGATAATTGATCGAGGAGATGTGAAAGTGTGCAAAATTGGGTCAGACGACAATGTAGCAGATCCTCTCACAAAAGCTCTACCGCAGTCAAAGTTTGATAGACATGTAATAGAGCTTGGTCTTAAACAGTTTAGGGCATAGCCCTTCAACGGGCAAGTGGGAGATTGTTGGTGTATGTGCCCTTTTGAGGGCTATTTATGTAAATAAACTTTGAGGGTTATTTATGTAAATAAGACATTTGTCGTTTGATTGATTATTTATCTGATGAGTTAATTTCATGAAATTATATTCTTGTGCTTATTGAATTCATGAAATCGATCCGCCAAAAAGAAACACTCCATGGACTTTTAGATCATGAGTGATTCTTTTGACTAGTACTCGTACGAGGATCCTTAGACCAGAAATCACTGCATAGTCTTAGGTGAATTAGAGTGTGCTTTGACATATGCCTAACGGGACCGTAACAGGTTGCCAAGTACGGGTATGATTGGGTACACTATGAGTCACGCTAAGGTATGTAGGTGAAGTGATGGGACTACAAGTCTCTCTTAAATGAGAGATGATATCTTGGCCGCTTGATAGTGAACTGAGAAGTGCATGGTCGTGCCCAAGAAATGATAAGGGTTATCATTTGCTTGATTAAGTTCAGTGTCACTAACAGATCAAGTAAAACGTTTAGCTATATATAAGGATGATTGGTTCCATGCCTTATGTTAAACTGGATATCAATGTAGAGGACAGTACGTAGTTTATTCGGAAGGTTGTGTTGAATCACCATTCGACCCTCCATTATGAATTGTGTAGTCATTATGTCTTGCTAGAGACCACTAATGATTTATGGATTAATTAATGAGATTAATTTATTCATTGTGAATTTGGAATGGGCCTACAGGATCGCACATAAGAGAGTTGATGATTCAGAATTAAATTGCCTGTAATAAGTATAAGAGTTATGCTTAAATAGATAATATTTAATTAAATGGTTTAATTAAATATTATTGAAGAGTTTTATGGTATTAATTAAAAGTTAATTAATTACCTGGGAAGAATTGAGTTGAGCTGATAAATCAAGGGACCTAATTGTGAATTAAGGTTCTTGACCCATCAGCCTGATCCATGGATCAATGGGTTGATCCATGGTGTTGGTTAAACCCAACTCAGTAAATAATTAATTAATTATTATTATTTATTATTAATTAAAAAAGATACTTCTCAAATCAGAGAAGTATCTGGGAGTCTGTTAAAAAGGTTTTAACAAACTCAGTTTTAAAAAGACGTTTAAAGTTTTTTTTGAAAAGACCAACTGACTCTCTCAGACTCGAAGAACAGACGCTCTTCCAAAAACTCTTCCCCAGAGAAAAACGTTTTCTCTCTTTGACAAGCACTTTTGGGCTAGCACCAATTCTGATAGGCTCCGGTGCAAGATCGTAGAGACAATTCACGTGAATTGTTGGTGAACGCCATCTTCTCAGAGGAGCCAGGCGACTGCACAACCGATTACGCTTCAAGGGTAAGACCCGAATCCTTAGTGTTTAGGAATTCCGCCATTTAATTTTGAATTAAATGCGTAAACACAATCCATCACAAAGACCCACTATTGACCAACCTTTGAATCATACTAAGGTTGATGTGACTGAGTCTCAGGTGCCAAAGATAAGTCTGATTCAAAGGGGAAGACTCTTTTCTCTTATTATGATTCGGTGATGAGCTACTAGTTTTTGTGTTTTGCATTACTTGGGAGTATGTCTTAATTAAAAACAAATTGTCAACCAATGTACCGGAACATATAAGTTTCTAGCCTTTTCTAATAAAAATAGATCCATCAGAAAAAACACACTTATAACTATCCAAAACAAGTTTAGAAATAGAAAGTAAGTTCTTGCGAAAACTGGGTACATAAAAACAATCTCTCAAATGTAAAGTAGAGTCTGAAAAATAAAGACAAACAACTCCCACTACAGCAACAGAAACTCTGGTAGTATTCCCAAGGTAGACCTGCAACTCTCCCTCTCTAAGCAGCCGGATCACTTGGAACCCCTGCAAAGAATTACAAACGTGATCAGTGGCTCCTGAATCCACAAACGTCTCAGTGACTAGGGAAAATTTACACATACCTCGAGGCTTTGGGCAGTCCTTCTTCCAATGTCCCGCTTTGCCACATCTGAAGCATTTACCTTTCGGCTTGTGCTTCTTGGCAATGCCCGCCTTGTGTCCATGATCAGCTCCTGCCTTCTGTCCTCTCTTCCTTTTCTGCTTCCTGGCTTTGGGCCCAGCAGAGGAACCTGAGGGACCAACAGTAGCCAAGGCTTGCTTCTTCTCAGCGAATAGGCCCTCAACAGACACCAATGCAGTCATGAGCTCGGGGAGTGAATATGAGAGCTTGCCCATATTATAGTTCAATCGAAACTGCTCAAAACTGGGGGGGCAAGCTCTGGAGAATGATATCGACCTGGGTCTCCCCATCAATGTCACCTCCCAGTACCTCGATCTCATTGATGCAGCTGATCATGTCTAGCACATGATCCCTCACTGAAGTGCCCTCAGCCATCCTAGCATTCATGAGTTTCCTCATAGCTGACTGCTTGGCTGCCCTACCCTGATGTCCAAACATCTCCCTGAGGTTGAGCATCATATCGTAGACTGAGGTAAACAACTGATGCTGGTGCTGTAGTACACTCGACATAGAAGCCAATATATTGCACCGGGTCATCTCATCAGCCTTCTACCACCTCGTATATGGCTCTCACTGCTCAGGGGTGGCATCATTGTTGGGCTTAGGGGGGCACTCCTTAGTGAGCACGTACTTGTAACCCTCAGCGGTAAGGACAATGTCCAGGTTACGTTTCCAGTCAATATAGTTTGGACCCGTGAGTTTGTTCTGGTTCAAAATGACAGCTATCGGGTTGAACGACATATCAACTACAACTAAAAAATAAACAGTCAAGTTTCAGTATACTTTTTCAAAAATATTGAAAATCCTCAAAAAAAAAATATAATCTTCTACCGACATCTCTCACACCGAGATTAACGCAGGTCACAATGGGTGAACGTCTACGCCAACCCACATTCATTCGAGAAGAACCGAAGTTCATTAATTTCATTATCTGACCAACGATCTTATGATCAATGAAATTAATAGTCGATAATTTTAGCCATACACGAAAATAGCGTAACCTCGATGGGAGGGATACTAAAAACGGTACACTAAGTGTATGCCATTACGCGACTTCTAAGTTTGTTACTTAGGAAGGTCTAAGCCAACACGCAAGTTTAACCACATCACCAATGAACCCGTAATGGAGGCCATGGGATATTTACCAACCCGCTCCAACTTAGATTTTTAAGCTTGAGGATTTTTACGTTTTAACATGCAATATCTTAACTATGGATAGTCGCACCCATAAAACCGTTGGGGTTTTAATATGCGAATAATCTACCTTAGTTAATTACACGTTACCTTTTTTTAAAAAATGTTTTAGTTTGGTTTTCGTTCATGTAAAGAAAAACGAAAAACACAATCAACGAAAAGACATAAATACGAGAAATTAAAGAAATAAAATTTCTCGACTATTATGGCCTTCTCTATCGTTGATTCCTTGACGCTTCGGTGACACCTCCCGTCATGTCGCTCCCACTCGTTATTTGGATTTCTCTCGATTTGCCCGGGTTTTCTCGGTTTTCTACGTAATTAGGAATCACCCAAAATTACGATAAACCAAAACCCACGAATATAAGTTACCCACAATAACGTCTTCGTCATAATACATAAATTCCTATGTACAAAGGCGTTTTTCTAGGAATTTAAAGACGATATGATTAGATCAAATCCTACTACAAGATTTTTTTAATCCTACACGGCTTCCAGCTCGTGGTTATTACTATTACAGACATTTCTATTCAAAAACAATACAAGCCCGGACATGTCCCGGGGTTTATGAATGAAAAATAAATTTCTACCATAATAGCCGGGAAACCAATAACCACCTGTTTAAGCATTTTGACAAAAATAATAATGCCAAAATAAAGCCGTGTAATAAATCAAACAAGTATAAGACCGAAACCTACGCTTTGATACCATTTTGAAGGAAAACAGAACAAGTCCGGGCTAAATCAAAAACCTCACTTTCGTGCAATGCATTCCAGAATCGGAAGCTTTCGACCAGGCTCAGGCTCAAATTCATTTACCCACGAACGGATCTTGGCTTATACTTATTTAATTTATTAAAACGACATCTAACGCACAAAGATTTCATCTTTAATTAAAAGCGGAAGGATTAAAGATTATACATTTGTAGCGAAGTCCAACGCAATAAGAAAAATCCAATCTTTCCTAGCGATAACCACAAGAAATCCGAAGAATAACTCCGATCTAACTCCAAACTAGTGTGGGCTAGTATCTACGGAGTAGCCCAAGGCAAAATTAAGAAATCCCAAGAAACTTGCTTCAGAAGAAACTCAAAAAAAATGAAAACTAAAACAGCCTGGAGCTTCCTGGACCTTGCTGCGCAAGCCGCCGGACCTGCTAGAAAACCGTCCATCGGAGCTGCCCAATCTAGTCTCGATCTGTACAACCAATCCCATGGATCACTCAACTAAGAAGATCGACGTGAAGACTTGATCGGATCAGGGCACTGAACTAGAATAGCCACCGGGTTTTTGAATCAGAAAATCTGATTTGCGCAGCCCGCTTAAAACCGATCGGTGACAATATTTAGAGAGAGGTCCGAGCTTAATAAAGATTGAGTTTTCCGAAGGAGAAAGCTTTCTTAGCTGACTTCGAGAAGAAGCTTCGACGAGGAAGACGAAGTTCTCACTCTAAGCTAAACTTTCTCTATCTAGCCTTTTATTGGCCTTCAAGTTTCTTATGTCTTTACTTGCCCAACAAGGATATTTATAAGGAGCTTCTAAGGAAACCTAATGGGCTCTTGAGTTGGGCCTTTTAATTTGACCTTTGTTGACAGCTTAGTCTTTCCTGACTAATCAACTCCAATCAACCCATTCGAATTAATTTCTTAACCCACTTCGTTAATTTAATTTAATCGAACCCTTAGAATTAATTAATTCAAATAGAATAAATTTCTTAATTCACTTTGTCGATTAAATATTAATTAAACCTTTCTGATTAATTAATTCACCTTATCGATTAGTCAAATACATAATTAGTTGTACCACTAACGGACCAATTATGGAACTACCGCTCAAAAACGACTTTATCTCGCGTCATTATATTTTCTTCTATCTCCCCACATTAAAGATCTAGCGCTCGTCGGTTTATCAATTTACTGACAAACTAATTCACCAACTTCTTGGTATTCGAGATTAGTACCACTCGTCCTTTTATTATACCGGACATAAAGTCCACCTACCGAGTTTAGTATAATACACCTTACGAGCTCATCTCGGGAGCACCATCAACCCGGCGAACCGGTACGTGGATTCCTCCGACTAGCAATGGCACGTAAAAAGCTAAACACCGCATACCCAACCTACCGAGGTATAGGCCTCAATTGACCGCACTCTTTGGCAAATCAAAGCATACGATATCCAACTCTCAAACCCGTCTCAATCTCGGGATTGAGAGACTGAATACTAGAACCGAATTGACTACGCCGATCAGTATAAGTCAATTCTATCCAAACTGGTCGTGCTCAATATGCCCCGGGCACATCCGTGTGATTTAAACTAGTCTAGATAAACTAATTACCAAACCACACGATAACCTATACCGATAGTATGTTCAGACTATCTCGGTTACGAGCATAATTTTTATATATTAATACTTTAACCAATAACGGTATCTACTTGTCTTTCCACACCGCTATCTAGTTCTATGATATAATGGAATAATTTAATACCAAAACAAAATGATATGTCATCTGTGAATATTAGTTTTTGATACAAGCCATAGCTTTTCTGTATTCAAAACTAGCAGTGCGCGTGTTTAGTTACTTGGTGTGCTGCTGCTTGTCGAAAGGAAACCATGTACCGGTGCGTCCGGGGTGATGGTGCTCCCAAGATGAGCTCGAAATGTTTATTATACTAAACTCGGTCGGTGGACATATGTCCGGTGTAGTAAAAAGGTCGAGTGGTACTAGTCTCGGAATCAAGAAGTTGATTAATTAATTTATCAGTAAATTAATAAATTGACGAACACTATATCTTTGATGTGGGGAGATGATGAATATAATTTAATTAAGTTGTTCCGAAAGCAATTCTGGTGTAGGATAGAAGTGCCAAAATTAATCCGTTAGTGGTACGATTAATTTTGTAATGGGTTAATTGAATAGGTAGATTTAATTAATTAATTGGTTAATTATTCCTAAGGGTTAATTCATTAACAAAGTGAAATTATTTAATTAATTAAGTCTTAAGTTTCAATTAGAATTTGGAAATCCTAGAGATTAGGAATCTAGTAGGATTTGGTTTATCTTATCTTATCCTATCTAGATTGGTTACCTAATTGGATTTGGAAACTAATTACCTAAACCCATTAGGAAGTCTAATCCTAAACAAACTTGGGGTCTCTCTTGTAACTCTATAAATAGACAAGGGATCAGTTATTCAAGACACACAATTAATCAACAAGTTTTCTAGAGAGAGAAATTTCTAGAGAGAGAAAACTTTCTCTTTCCAAGTCGAATTTTCTTAGCATAGGGGCGGCTGGTTGTTGGGTCTGAGGTGGCCGAATTTTTGGCCTGATCTTGGCAGTCCCGAGTGTTGCTTTCTCTCTCTCCGGGCAATGCGTTTGCAGTACGTGCTAGGTGCGGAAGTGCTGGATTTTTCTGGCGGGTGGAGTTGTGGTGATAGCTGATCAATTGACTTCTAGTTCGTTGCCCACACAACGTGAAGTCATAGTTTTGAGGCATACAAGAGAATCACCCGAGTCACGCTTCAAAGGTAACTTTCTAAAGTTCCGCTCTTATTAGAAATTTTGTTGCATGTTAAATCGAGCTAGTGCATACCCAGATCTTACAAGAACTTTCATGGTAAACTATGTTCTGTGAAAAATTCAGCTAAAATTCACATGTTATGATGTATACGTAGTGCTAGTTGTTTTTGACGTAGTGTTAGTTGTTCTGAGACGTGGTGGACTGTCTTTGTGAAAAATATCAGTTTAAATTCACACACATGGATGTAGACGTATCTGGACGTGGTGCTAGTTGTTTTGGACGTAGCGAGACGTGGTAGACTATGTTCTGTGAAAAATTCAGCTAAAGTAGCAAAAGGAATTTCCTTTCTTACTGTAAATCATTCAAATCTATCTTCTACCCATACCTATGGCAAAAGTGACTAATGAACATGATTTTCACAACCCCAAACACCTCCAATATTTTGAGCAACATTCTCCAAATTTCCTATAATATCTTATGATTTGTTTGGAACAATAGCAAACTAAGACCAAAAAACCAATTACTTCTCAGTCTCCTCAATCTAACATTTTCCTGCAAAGAGGAAAGATATTACAGCAGAGTTTAGCTCAGCGCACAAAACGAAGGGCTGAAGACCACAATCCAAAGAGGGAACTGGACTGTCAACGGTGATTACCGTTTGAGGTGGTGTCACTAGCGGCCGGGAACCGAGGGGGGGAGAGACCAACGCGGCAGTGATGCTGGATATTTTCTGGCGACTGAAAAGGGAAGGGATCGGGAAGAGAGAAACCGGAAGAAGGAAGAAGAGGAAGGGTGAATGACGAAATCGCGACTGCTACCCCGGACTCGATCGACGACCACCGGCTTCACGACCCTCGACTTTGCGACCACCGGACTCAATGACCCCCGTTTTCGCGACCCCCGACTTGCGACTACTGGACTTGACATCGACACAAGGGCTTCAATTTGTGAAAGATGAAAGAAAGAAAAAAAAAAAAATTTCGTGAAGGACAAAAAAATCACACGTGGGAATGAGAGCAAAGAATGGTGGTTTGGTTGTATATATACATGTAGACTAACAAGTCAGCCTTAAACCCTCCTTTTCAAAACCCATTTCTCACACTGACGACAGCTAATTCATTTGTCTCAATGTCTATCTCTCTATGCACTCTTCTGATTTCTGATGTGATTGTGAACTAAACAAAGGGAAACAAACTAAAAGAAGATGAGTACCGTGGATAAAATGCTGATCAAAGGTATCCGGAGCTTCGACCCGGAAAACAAGAACGTCATCACCTTCTTCAAGCCCTTAACCCTCATCGTCGGCCCTAATGGAGCTGGAAAAACTGTAAATTTATTCATCCCTTTTCCGCTCTGTTGATGTTTGTTTTTTTGGTTTTTTTTTCCTGCATATTGGTATTGCATAAAAGGGTAAAAAAAATTACTTCAGACAGAAAGAGTTGTATCCCCAGGGTGATGGGATGTTAAGTTTAAACTTATGTTCTTGATTGAAGTACGAGCCAAAGAGATGCTGATGCATGTTGGTTGTACCCTGTATTTCGGCACTGCTTACTCAGTGTGTACGTTTGTGTAATTTAAGACGCATAAATTAATGGGTTTATTATTGTTGGTTGTAGACTGTGATTGAGTGCTTGAAGGTTGCTTGCTCTGGTGAATTGCCTCCAAATGCTCGTTCTGGTCAGAGTTTCATTCATGACCCGAAGGTATCTCACTCTAAAGTTCTTTTGTTTGTTTATTTTTTTGTTAATTCATACGTAATTTATTGGTTTATTTTTCCCTTTAGCTTTGTATGTTTAGATTACTGACATTTTTTGGTGGGGTTGAAGGTGGCAGGGGAGACAGAGACGAAAGGTCAAATAAAGTTGAGGTTTAAGACTGCTGCAGGGAAGGATGTAGTTTGTATTAGATCATATCAACTCACCCAAAAGGCCTCTAAGATGGAGTATAAAGCCCTTGAAAGTGTTCTACAAACAATTAATCCTCATTCTGGAGAGGTATATAAGCCATACATTGTCATTCTGTTAAGTTGGTCATTCGCCATTTTTTGAAGAAATACTCGTCTATTTTTGGTGATTTTTTCTCATACAAGCTAAATGGTAGACTGTAGTGTTGGCTTTGGTCAGCAGTATTAATCCTTTTGACGTAAATCTGTGTGATAGTGCTATGGCACTCATGTAAATTTAGGTGGATCTTATGATGTTTTGAGTGAACTATTCTCTATGAAGTTTGGTGGTTTTATGAACTACTTTGATACTTATGAAGTTTAACTCTTTTTTTCATTTGATCTTCATTTATTAAACAAAAGTTTCAGGCTACCATGTGATTTAGCTAAGTTGTTAAACTACTTGGATTTTTCCTTGTACTGGCTATGACCTGAATGAAGAAACAGGAAGAGTTTTAAGCCTGGACTCTTAATTCTGTGGAAAATTCTCTGTCATTCCTTAATAAGAGGAGACTCTCTAGTGGTAAATGGACTAAGAGATAAATTCATTGTCACTCTAATCAATTTGAGCCCTTGGAAGTTGTAAAAGATTTAATGATTACTTGAAGGAAGAATTAATCCCTTGCACTGTCATTAAGTGTGTATGGTGCGTTGTTCTTTGCTTAGTTTCTTGGGTATCTGCTGTTGTCATGGTTCATTTTCTCATTGATGTTCTTGTCGTTATGGTTATTTGGAGACTCTATAAATTCATCTGTATTGTTGATCTACAGAAGGTTTGCCTAAGCTATCGATGTGCTGATATGGACCGTGAAATTCCTGCTCTAATGGGTGTTTCAAAGGCCGTTCTTGAAAATGTTATATTTGTACACCAAGATGAGGCCAACTGGCCACTTCAAGATCCTTCGACCCTAAAAAAGAAGTTTGATGATATCTTCTCTGCAACTAGGTAATTTATTTTACTAAGAATCCCTTGTAGTCCCTTTTGTTTCTACAATCTAGGTATACTGCATTCTGCTTTCGCCAGTGTTTGGCCAATAGAGCTTCACTTCTAGTATTAAGTTAAAAGGAGAAATAATTGGAAAACCAGAGGTAGAAGAACACATAGTTGCTACTGTGGAGAAATAGTGTTCAGAGTTTTGATCGTCGCATAAAGTGAGTGAATGAATGCCTAAAATGTTGGGTTTGTGGAACATGTACGTCCGAAAATATATAGAAAATTGTCCCAAATACTATAGTTACAGGGAGAAATAAATTTGAACAGTTGCGTTTTGTCGTGATAGGAAGATCATTCTTTTGATTACTAAAAGTAAATGATATAAAGTGAAAGACCTCCCTGTTCATGCATTTGCAGTAAAACGAGTTGAAGGTTTTCTGAGAACTATGCACGAGGGAGTAGCTACTGTAAGAATGTATCTGAATATGAAAATCTATGCTTAATCAATATAGACGAGGCTTCTATGTCCAGCAAAGAACTTCTTAGGGTTTTTATTTTTTCCCCTCTTCTTCAAAAGATTGCTCACTAAGAGCCTTGTGGAGCATTGTTGGAGTAGTGTGAGTGTGCCTTAACTCTGTTAGTTGAAAGAGACTGCATTGTCCATCATTCATCCACATTCTTATAAATGGAATGGTTCATAGCAGACCCTGAAGTACACAGGGCAGTCAAATATTTTCTGCAGCTAAATTGAACATGAACACTAATCATCTGGCAGTTATCTTTCTTTGATCTTAGTGTCATCCACAAGGATATCACCTTCTATTGATTTTCGAGTGAAAAAGCAACTATTCGTTGATTTTCCTTCCTAAATTTCCTTGGCAACACGATCTCTCAGCTCTATTACCAGAGAAGGTTGCGGATGTGTTATTAGTAAATGTGACTACTATTTCCTATCAAGTATCCTGTTTGCCATTTTGCAGACTTAGAAAGTCTAATATTTCTGAATCTTTTGGGAGTGCAGTTTCCTAGTCATCTCCCTTGATTTAGTTCAATAAATCATCTATAGAAACTCTAAATGACGAAAGAAGAAAGGCAACTGTATTTTACTTTTTGCATTACTACTCAAGGACAAATCTGATAGTTGTTTTCCTCATATGCTAAATATTTGGTCATTTCTGTTTTAAGAATAAAGAAAATTGTTTGGTCATATCTGCTGAATAAGTTCCATGATCGTGAAAAGTAAGATATTTTTACTTCTTGTTCAGATCCCCTAACTTCCCAAAAACATGCCAAACTTGCACTTGTTTTCCACTGCTTACTGGCAAATTGTTTCCAGTTTTAATTTGACTTTCCTCATCTGTGTTACTCATCAAATACATCTAACTGTTGCAATTGAAGCTCTGGGATGACGGTAGGTTGAGTGATAAGCTAATGGTTTGCGATAGGTATCTCTCTACAGTGTATTCATTGGTGTATGTCTTATCATATATAATTTGGGTAAATTACATTTACTATACTCTTAGGTTTTGGTGGAACTACCTAATGAGCCTTGTTGTTCTGGTGACTATCATCCCCTTTTTAATTCGCCAAAGTAAATGTCAACCATCAGAAAGCATAAAAGACTAAAAGACCCATAATGGAAGAAAATTTCAAAAATAAATAATAAGAACTATAAAGTTTTAAAAAACAAGTGGCATTCGACTGTAAATATCATTTAATTTGTGATTTTTAAATTTGATTTAACTTGCAACGTGTTTTTTCCCCTTATAATTTAGACTTTTGCTGAAATTTTCCTTTATAAACTTTTTACCCTACATGGTGTTATAAAGGCTCAGTTGCTGTATAAATATTTAAACCCTCAAACTCAAAACTTAACTTTACAAAAGACATATTTTTACTTACTTGTATATAAGAATGTTTGAACATTTAAAAGTGAAGCGTGTACTCTTGTATATATTAACTGTTGAAAAAGTTAATGGAGTAAATTTTTCGATTCAACATATATTTGTACTGATGTCTTCATGTTCCAGCAAATTTCCAGCTATCAGGAGGTCTAAATTTTATGAAGTTGATTGATTAAAAGGGTGTGAAACCATAGGGTTCATTTAGTAGTTCTCTAAAACCTTGCTAGTTGCAAATGGAAGTTTTTATTGATCCAATGCTCAAAGGTTGTATCTTTTATGTTATAATCTGTAATTTTTTTCCAAACTTCAAATGACAAAGTTGACGTCGACATTTTCTTATTAGATATACCAAGGCCTTGGAGGTCATTAAGAAGCTACACAAGGATCAGGCACAAGAGATTAAGACATATAAGCTGAAATTGGAGAATCTTCAAATTCTAAAAAATGATGCTTACAAGGTAATTTCTTCGACCTTGGATCCTCTGTTTAAAAAATTGTTGGTCCCACCCCTGTGAGGAGAGACGGATGGATTAGTGATTTTGGAAACAGAGGATCACTCCTCATTTTCTTCCTTCTGATGTGAAGCATATGTCATGGGAATCAGTGGCTTGCTATCTTTCTATATCAACTATTTTCAAGTTGGTTGTGTGGTGATTCTTTGAATAGGAGCCTCAAATATCTTGACTGCTGACCAACACTTGTTTTACAAGCTGATCACATGTTAGTTATTACTTTGTCAATTCAATCCAGTGTTATTTCCTGGGCTCCAAAACACAGGCTAAATTCCGAATTATCAGAAGGAATTTTGGGCTTGAGTACATGAAATGCTCATGTAGTCATGTGCAATGTTCTCTAATTCGGCTTTAGAAACATATATTTACTTTCATGGTTTTCTTACACAAACTAGAACAAGATGGTTGCTTTCTACACTATGCTGCTTTCCTTCTCTCTCATGACTGATTTGGAGGATTTTCTGTATTGCACTTTTGAGCTTAATAGTGGATCAGACTGCATATTTAATATTTATGTGGGTTGATATTGTGGCATTAATCATGGGAAACAACATGATTTCCTGTCTGCAACTTTTGAGTAGTTTTTTTGGATGTTTAAGGCCTCATACATCTGTCACTGTGTGAACTCAGCTTCGTGAAGGCATTAGTTCTGATCAAGATACGATAGAGACATTAAAAGATCAAATGCGGGAGCTGGAAAATGATATTCAGATCGTTGACAGTAATATCCACAATACTGAAATTACACTGAAGGATCTGAGAAAATTAAAGGAGCAGATAGCCACAAAAACTGCTGAAAGAAGCACTTTATTTAAGGAACAGCAGAGACAGTATGCCGCGCTTGCTGAAGAGAATGAGGGTTAGTTACTTCTACCATGAACATTATCCCCATATCCTCCTTCTTTAGTCATTAAACTTCACTCACAGCCCTTGATAATTGGAACAAATTATTGTGACATTTTCTGTGAACTCTTGAAAGGTTTTTATTTTGCTGTAGATAGTGTCAAAATTTTAAAAAAATCCTTTCCTGGTTTTATGTGTTAGACACTGATGAAGAATTGATAGAATGGAAAACTAAGTTTGAAGAGAGGATTGCAATCCTGGAAACCAAATCTAACAAGTTGGTCAGGGAAATAGATGACATGGAAACCAATATTGCTTTGCAGAACCAGAAAACGACAGAGTACATAAAGGAAACCTGCAAGCTGCAAACTGAGGCTGATGTGAGTCTTTTTAGCTGAATGATGTTTTCACAAGATAGAATGTTCTTGTAGCAATAACAAACACTCTCTCTGTCTCTCTGGTTTTGCTTTAGGCTCATGTATCCAGGAAGAATGAGAGAGACCTAAAAATTCTGAGGCTATTTGGAAGTCATGATCTTGGGGTTGTTCCTAGTGGTTCGTTCTCTGATGAGGTGGCTTTGAGCCTCACAAACCGAATTATATCAAAGTTGGAGGACCTTGAAAAGGATTTAGCAGATAAAAAGGTATTTTAGTGCTTTTTAAATGGAAAATCCATGTCAACTTTACCAGTTATACCATTGTATATTTGTTCTGTTGAAACGAATACTGTTAATTCAAGATATTTTTTCTTTTACAATGCTGTTTGTGCTCATTGGTTTGATTGTCAAGTACCTTAATGTCATTATGGACTGGATCCTATATGTTTCATTGTTAATTCTGGGTGTCATTTCTATGTTCAACTGGTGTATATTTCTTCCTCCAGTTTTCTGGAAAAGAACTTTCTGTATGTGTCATATTTACTGGACTTCCCAGATGACAGGTTTGTGTATGAGAATAATTGTTGAACTTTGATAACTCAGTCACTTAGCCTTCTAAAGTTGTTTTGTGTGGTTTATGAATGCTGAATTTAGTCTCCTATTATCTTATATGCCTTCAAACGTCTTTTCAAGGCAGTGTGTTAAAGTACCAGAGGAGTTTCTCCTGTACTATTTTTATTTTTTTTGGTAAAAAGGAGGCCGAAACCTAGATGGCTCGAACTCAAGACCTATTGGTTTTAAGCAGGGAGTGCCAACCACTGGGCTACAACCCTCTTGTCTCTCCTGTACTATTTCGATCATTATCCTGTGGGCAATTCACCTTTTGATTGGGAAAAAAAACTAGAGATTTAGATTACAGGCATTTATGGACTAATTGTTTGTCCCATAGCTTTGATACGGATGCATGAATTTTAACTCATTTATGAAGTTCATATTGTTAATTGTTCATCCACAACTGTGTCTTCGTCATATTGTTATTGTTAACTCAATTATTCTCATCTTGTTGCTTCCTGAAAATTAGTAAAGAATAAATATAGAGGAGGAGAGGTGCCAAGGATGACTTTTGTGTTAATTGAGCTGTGTAAGATGAAAATGGATGGAAGTTGAATTTGACGGTGTCATGGCTCTCTCAAACACAACAGAGAGACTGCTTTCTCAGTCACATGCATGATATAGCTTCCCTTATGAAAATTTTTCTTTAATTGTTTTGTTAGTGCATCCTCTATACTTTTTGATCATAAAGTACCGTGGAAATTAAAAGGAAATTTTTCAAAAGAGCTGTATGATCAGCAATGCTTTATTGATCAGAGTGTTGGGTCACTAAGTACGAAAAAATGAACAAGTATTGAGGGTATTAGAAACAAAATGTTGAGATAGATGTATGGGCGCAGTAGATTAAATAGTATTAGTAATAGGAAATAATAGATGAGTGAATGAGAGACATGATGGTTTGCACATGTTTGCAGAAGACCTTTAGGCATCTCAGAAAGACGAGTAGAAAAGATAGAATAGCGCAAATGGAAAGTGGAAAAGGAAGACCTTAAAGAGTTCGGACTAACTATTAAAAAGAACATAATTTATTTACACTTAAATGTGAATGTGTATATGGATAGAGGGTGATGATGATGTTTGTTATATTTAGGCTGCCTAACATATTGGGACAAAGATTTAGTTTGGTATTGTTTTGTCAGAAGAAGAGTAGGGTGAGCAGAAATTTTTGTGATCATGCAGCTTATTTGCATTGTACCTGCTATCACTAAACACGGCGAAAATAGAGAATGGGCGTGAGATAACAATTCCATATTGATCCGCACCAACCCATACACTCCCATTTTTAATAAGATTCCAGCCAAAAGCATTGGATCCTTAAAATACTGAAACGGCTACCATTAGTGGTATCAAACCAATAGCGATTCAGACAGGCTAAGAGTTTGGAGGTTTTTCTATTGACATTTGACATGTCTGCTTTAGTTGATTGTGTAGTTGTTTAGTTATACTTGCTTTGCCATGCAAAGTCTGAGTCTTAGTTAGAGAGGATCACTAAATTTACCACTCTATTAATTAAATTATACATACCATGCTTGAACGCATAAAAGGAAGCAAAAACTGGGCCTGCCTATGACCATGGTGGATCTATAATTTTGCAGTGCTGGGGTTTTGGTGGGAGGTAACGGTGAGCAGTATCATGTTTGTGTGTGGTTATACATTATTTTTCTTAGTTATGTATACAAAAAAATCTTTTCCATTTAAATGTGCATTATAATATTATTTAGTTCATTCTTCAGTCTGGTTGAGGTTAGTCTTGGTATTTGTTAGTGTCATGCATTAAGTTAATAAGTTGCGCAACAGTTGATTTGCTTACTGATGAAATTTTAGAATTGAACCTCTTGTCATTTGTTTTAAGAAGGTAGGCTTCTGAGTCTATTCTAGGTTCAAAATTGAAATTTAGACGTATTAAGGTGTACATTGTGGGAACATTGTTTTGGAAGAACAGGCCTAGTTAATTCTTCCGATTTGATATTCTTCTTTTAAGTTCTAACTTACTTTTAAAGTTGAAATATCATAATGTTCTTCCTTTTCTTCATTACTTTCAGTAGGGTTAAAAACTTCACAGACCACTCAACTTATTCAACTGTATACTTTTGGCCATTGAACTTTTTGACTCAACTAATTACCCATTAAACTCTTAAAACACATCAATTATCATACTTCCGTTGGGTATTCATGTTTGACCCAACGGAAAATAAAAATCTGTTAAGTTTTCTAGGGACAAAAAAGGAAACATCAAATACCTATTATCCTTACCCTTCAATTTTTGAAAAAACTCAAATTAACTTTTTACCCCATCATCCATCTCCTCCTTCCCGTGCATCACTTCTTCCTCTGCCCCTCTTCGTCTCCACTATTTTTCATCTTATCCTCCATCTTATTACTGTTATTGATTTCCTAGGGACAAATGTTGAATGCCTCTTGATGTTTATTGTGTTGCACTTTTTCTCAGTTCTTATTACTCTTATTATAGATTGTGCTGGGTTTTGGCACTCCCGGCTTGTATTTAACAACCCACTTTTTACTCCCCCAACTGCTGCTGCTGCAATTATCAAGAGCTTCTTGTGTCCTGAGTCTGCCACTTTTTCCTTCATTCAAAATTTTTTTATCAGTTAATAAAATTTTCTTTCTTTAGCTGCTGATTTTTTTTTTTTATCAGTCTTGCTCTGAAACATCACTTGCTTTATAAAATTTGGAGTTGAGGCTCTCAGCACCAGAACGAGGAACCAGACGACGAGAGTGTTGAAAAATCCAAATTAACCACCATCCTCACCCTTCAAATTTTTGAAAAAAATCCAAATTAACGTTTAACCACATCCATCTCCTCATTTCTCTCGCCCTCTTCTTCTCCCGTATTTTTCATCTTATCCTGCATCTAACCAAGATCTAATGAGTTTCATAGCAGCAGTCTGACGCAGCTAATGCCTCCTCTTCCTCCACCGCCTTGCCCTTCCCCCTCACCGTTCATGTCCGCCCACCACCTCCGTTCATCCCCCTCTCCAACCCAACTCACATTCTCCACTCCAACATCCTCTCTGCCACCTCCTAACACGGGTTCTTCCAATTGCTATTCCTTCTGCTTTCCTAAATAAGACGAGAAGAAAAGTAGAAGAAACCTAACTATTAATAATAATACATATTATTTGACCTTTAATAATTAGAGAAAAGCATACATCTAATTAACTATTAATGGTTACTACTGTTAGTCGACGAAGACGACGACGGGACTGGATATTGATAGAGAAGACGATGAAAACAACTAAATTGAATCTTGCCCAAGAGATTGCAGTTCTATTTTTAAATTCAAGATGCTCTTCCAGATTGATTCTTTAGCAACTCAATCCACCGGATACCCTAGCAGCCGCTGCAAAAGACAAGAAGAAATGGCGAGAAGAAGAAGAAGAAGGAGGGAGCCACGGAGAAGAGACTTTCTAAGGTGTTATTCCACTTTTGCCCTTAAAAATTTAACAGAATTTGTATATGTTCAATTTTCCGTCACGGAAGTATGGTGACTAATATGTTTTAAGAGTTTAATGGGTAATTAGTTAAACCAAAAACTTCAGTTGCCAAAAGTATACCATCCAATAAGTTGAGTGACCTATGAAGTCTTTAAACCCTTTCATTATGATTCTATTACCACAATAATTGATCTCAATAAAATTCATCGTACATTATAGAACACCATGCTTCACTTGGTTATCCTTGAAACCCCTATCCTTTTTTGGGATGGTGCCGTTTGGGTGTTTCAAAACAAATGTTTGGATGTTTGGGGTGCAGACGAGTTTTACTTTAAGATCTAGTAGCTGTAAATATCAATTCATGAAAAGTTATGAAACTAGATTTCAGAAAATTTGAAATGCACCCTGCTCCCTCCAGCTCTATCCTTAACTCATAACTGATTTAATTTCATGCAATTGTGGTATTCAATGAAGTTGTTTACTTGAAAATTTCCTCTTTTATTGTAGTGTTTTCTATGTGGGCGATGTTAAATTATGATTCCTTCACTTCAATGAATTGAGCTGGTAGCTTCTTTGCTTTTTGCATGCAAGTAATTTATATGTGGAACTGTCCTCTCCCACCTGCATATCACTTGTTATGGCAAAAATATGTCCTTCGTGAATAGAAATACTTTTGGCCTTCCATTACTATCTTTTGGATGTTTTCCTAACTCCTGTAAATTTTTATTAATGGCTGTTAGCTTGATGAAATGGAGAGATCACAAAATTTAATCATGTGAAGCTATAACAATCTGACCCTGCAAAATTTTTCCTGTTTCGACAACTTACGCTGTTTTCTGATTTCTTCTTTGTACCAACTAGCAGTTGGTTTTTAAGGTCACAGTCTTTTTGAAGTATTTTGACAAAAAAAATTCTAAATCGATGTATTGATAAACTAAATTTCTTTGTAATTGTGGTGTTCGTATAATTTCGGAATCATCAAAGAATCTTGTGTGTTGCTTCATTTTTTCCTTCAACCAGGTTCTCTAAGCTTTTCTTTGAAAGCTATTAATCTTTAGGCAATTTTTATTCTACAGGATTATGCTACTTTTGACACTGACAACATGTTCGAACAAATTTACTTGATATTCAGTTCAGATCTGTTCTGCAATTGAGAAGAAAAAGTCATTTTACATGCATTTCTGGATAATGATGTTGCTGGATTTTTCTTTGCTCTATTTTACTTTTGAAGTGAATCTCTCTTTTATATGTTTGTGTGTAGTTGGCACTTAGATTTGGACTATCAGGCAAAGTATTGCTTGTAAGTACTTAGACTATTAGGTAAAGTATTACTTGTAAGTTCTTAGATCTTAACTATCTTTCTAAGATTTTCCATGTGAAACAAATGACCATTATCATCTTCATCTGTAGAACTGTCTTTTTCGTAATATCATAACAGTTCATGTTTTCCTAAATTATTACAACCAGTGCTTTTGCCATAAATGACTAGCAGATGTGTTGCTTTTCAGAAATTAAATGAGATAAAACTCAAAGCAGCATGGGATCAATTCACACATGCAAAGGATCGTTGTAGAGATATTGAATATCAAAAAGAGGCTAAAGCAAACAGGAAGGTTTAATGTTGAGTCTAAGTTTGTTCACGTCTCTTTCTCAATCTTCATTTTTGGTATGAAATTCTTTACTCTTGATTCATCTAGAGTGCCATTGCAAAACGCATGGAAGAGACGCAGAATGAGCGAGATTCGCTTGAGCTGCAGATTTCTGATATCAATATATCCCACATGGATGAAAGAGAAAAGAACATGGTATTGCTGCCCTGTTCAATTGTTATCAGGCCATACCTTGTGCTCTGTTACAAATTGTTTTACCTATCTTGCAGAGTATTGAGTTGGAGAGAAAGAGAAAGCAGCTTGCTGAAAGAGATTTTGAATCAATTATAAAACAAATGAAGAGCGAGAGCTACAGTTTAGAGCTAAAGATCAATGATCTTGATAGGGATAAAAACATCCTTGCTGCTGAGAATGAAGATAGAGTAAAATTCTCTATTAGGAAGCAGGAGTTGGAAAACCTTAAAAAGAAGCATAAGAAAATGCAAGTTACTACTCCAATTGGATTTCATTCTCTTGAGTTTGTTTGCTGAAAGTATTTTCTTTTATGCGGTATATGACAATATCTGCCTTTAATTTCCAGAATCGATGAATACAACGGTAAAATTCGAGGAATTATGAAAGGAAGGCTTCCTTTGGATAAGGATTTGAAGAAGGAAATATCTAAGGTTCAAAGGTTGGGAATGAAATAATTCGAAATTTTTCTGAAATGCCATCATGCCAGAAATTATGTTAGATTTTATTGCTTTGACATGCTTTTCTTTGTTTTATATTGCCCTAGAATTTGAGCTTCTGTACAATTTGAAATTGTTATTTATACTCTAGGGAAGCATTTGCAGAGTGTTTTCGTACATATATTTTTCTTCTGTCAACAATGTCCTCGGGCCAAAGTCCTCAAATAGCAGTGCTGGTTGGGCTTATTCTAGATTTGTTTTCTTGGAGTACACTTTACCTGATTTCCTGCTGCCTGTTAAGTTTGTGATTGAACTGATCTAATGGACCCTTGCATGGAGTTGTATTTCTTACCCTCTTGCTGACACAGGTAGTGCTGCCTTGACATTATTTGCTCTAACTGATAATTTGAATCCAAGAAAAAGATAACTTCTCTAGGCAAGGGTCTATCTGGTGTGGCTGTCAGGTGATGCCAAGACCTTCTCATTGGTTTTTGTAGAGGAGATAATTGACACATATGCAGAGTGATTTTGTTAGTTTCTTCTTATTGTTGGATTTTGTGGCTTTTACAATCTTGAGCGAAAGGTAATTCCGAGGGTTGTATGGTGAGAGAGAATGCTCTTTGGGGCTAGAATAAGATGACATGCATCTGTTTATGTTTCTGAGGAATTATGAAGATCAGATATGAAGATAAATTAATTGCAGAAAAAATCTGAAACTTATTGCTAATGAAATGCAAGAGAGAAAGCTTTATTCATGTCTTTAGATGCCATGGCTCGGTTTGCTGGAATTCCTTCCTAGAATATGTATATGTATATAGTTATTCATCTATATCTTCAGTCGGATAAAAGAATATTGTTTTGTTAAAGGTGCGCATAAGTTCTGCACATTCAATAAGCATTCTCAAGTCAGGTGACTGTTTTAGCTTTGGTTTTGTTCATCTATCTAATTGAAGGGGAAACTTGGCACAGCGGTAAGAGCTGTTTTTCATTGGATCTAAGGTCATGATTCCCCAAAGCACTCTCTTTTAGGAATATAAGGTCAGGGTGCTTACTTTAGGGCTTAACGGCCCCACGGTTTCCTGGACCTTGCACATTGAGGAGCTGTTGTGCACCGGGCTGCCCCCTTTTCTGGTCCATAACAGTTAAATCTGGATACTTTAGTTACATTACAAGGTGTCCTTCTAGTGTCTCAAAGAATTTTGAAACCTTCATCTGTTTCCCTTACCATGACTTTTAAGCAGGCTAGACTCTTAATGATTTTGAGCAAGATGTGTGTGTTCAACATAACACACTGCTTGTCCAAGTGTAGGATTACTTGTTCTGTTTTAGAAGTTATAGGGTGCAGAATTTTGTCGACTTTAATTCCATTAACCCTTAAATATTTATTTATTTGGAGTAGTATAAAACTTCCGTTCTGGAAAATAGATGGAAGTTCCAATTATGTCCCAAAGTCAGGGAGCATAATGGGTAGTGCATACTTTTTGTAGTTGGTTTGAGATAAAGATAAAACACTTTCTGGGGTCAACTATCCCTGCATTGTTTGTTTTTAGTTATAAAAGCTGATCACCCATCTCAAAACCAGTTGCCAATCATTACAGTAATCCAAATATATTATTGTTTAGTCTATGAGTCTTCAGGAAATGGATATGGGATATTATTTCTCAGACTTTTTCCTAAACATGTAACATGTTGAATGTTACTGTTCAGGAGGGTGGAAGACTGAACTAAAATCCGATGTTTTAAACTAGACTGAGCAGCAAATGCAGCGAGAAAGTGAAATGATACTGACTGACCTTGACTATGTCAAAAATCCTTTGAAGTCAAGCCGAACGATTGACTGATGGCTGTCATGTTTGGGAAATCAAACAAACTCAAAGCTCTGACATCATGCTAGAGAACCCAAGCATCTGAATCTAAATTAATCGGCAATGAATGGAGTGGATGAGGATATTATTAGCTAGTCTATGGGACCTTGGACATCAGCGTGGGATATTATTTTTAATGTTTTCAATCCTTAGTTTGTCAAATTTAGTTTTCATTTGATAATTTCTCTTTGATGAATTTACTGCAAGAGGAAAGCATTTCTTCTCTAATTATTTTTTTGCTTGCCTTTGATGGACTTCTTGCCTTCTACTATCCTACTCTTCTCTCATGAAAAGTTTCTGCAATTAGATAAAGTGGTACTCCATGTTTTATTTTTAAAAATTTTAGTCACAGTTGCTCTATAGTTGATTTGTCTGGTACCTGTATTGGTCTCAGTTCCTGTTCTTAAGACCTTAATTAAGGTCTAGAATGTTTCGGCTCGATGGTAACGGTTTCTCTTTGTATTTGAGATACTATTGGTTTCAGCTCCGTCATTTATCTGACTATGTAATTCATTTGCAGAGCTTCTCAAGCAGAATTGGATGAGCTGAATTCAAAAGCCCGTGAAGCTGAAAAGGAAGTGAACACATTGCAGATGAAAATTCACGAAGTTAACACCAACTTGTCCAAACTACACAAGGATTTGGAATGTAAGATGTGTTCTTTTTCTCCCTTGTGAGATATTTTGGTTAAGTTTATTTGTGATGATAGAGATTGGCAGTTTGCTATAGGCATTTTTATGTTCCTCCAAGAAAGGAGGAAAAAAATAAAACTCCTTCAGATATTTGACGTTTTAGCATGATCTTTTTGGTGAGAGAAACTAGAGACACCAAAATTGACAGTTCATACATAATTTTTCTTACAACAAAGCTTTGTTATTGCACCAGGGGACAGTATATATGCCACTGTCATGCTTATCCATACAATTTTTTTTTTCTTTTGGAAAAAACTCCCATTTTAATAGTATCTTGGCAATTCTTTTTAGGTTTTCCTCTGGTTTTTAATTTGAGTCGATGATTATATACTTTCTTCTACTTGTCTTACTGGGAATGATCTATGCACGTGTTGAAATCATACGAAGTGTAATTCTCTCATTTTTCATGTTTATTGGTGCTGCCTTCACTTTCTTTCTAATACATTCATTATGACTGCCATCTAATCTAGTACGTCCACATATTCCTCTCAACATTAGTTCTACCATCATTTTTTGTTTGTTTTTGTGTTTGGTGTCCCAACTCTCTGATCTGTAAACATTGCTGGCCGCATTGCTGCTAATTTAATTTTCCTTTCATTGTAAGTGATACTTTATGGTTTCAAAGTATAGATTACGTAGTTCTCAATTTGTTCCGACCTGCCTGAATTCTGTGTTGTCTTTATCAATACTCCCATTTTCTCAACAAGTAGATCCTAAATATTTATATGTTTTTTCACCCCTGCCTCTACCTAGTGGGATTAAAAACATGGGATGTCCAATGCTGTTTGTGCACGGTTGCACACTGGTTCACTTGCATAACTTTAGATGTATGTAACTTGTGTTTGTCAATTTTAACATTTACCCCATTGTTACTTCAATGATCACTAAAGTGGCATTCCTATATTGAGTTTTAGCTCTACTTATGGTGAAATAAATTTCCTGAAACCTGAATAGTCTTTGAAGGGATTACGTATGCATATACCAAAGTTTGAATGGAATTAGCTTCAGCTGCAGATTATTTACATTGAATGATGCAAATTGTCATTCCTTTTTGATTTTGCGCAGTAGGTTGAAGCAATTGTCTGCTATTAAATCAGTAACCTTAGCCCAAGAATATACCGGAATTTCATTTTGACCTTTTATGGCTGCCGCTATATTGATGTGATGTACTACTGAATTTAAGCAATTGGTTACTAAAGGATGAAAAAGGCTACTCGAACATAATCCTCTACTATGCCTGTACCTCTATGCTGTTGGATAATAACATTTTTGGAGATGAAGTAAGATGGTATTTGACTTCAATCCTTTATGTGAACTTCCAATGTTTTGTTCTCCAAACTCCCTGCAAATTATGGGAAGTTTAATGATGTTCAAAGAGACATGGATGATTGTTTGCAATGAAATTGCCACTATGTTTTTGCACAATAGGTGGTATAGAAGAGCATAATTCCAAAATGAAAACTGAAATTCTGAAATTGAAGAACTCCTTGATTGTTATTGCTTTCCCTTTGAACAACTTATTTAAGTTTTACTACCCGTACTAATGAAAATTTTACTTGAGGTGAGAGGATTCTTGATAAATAGTGTGACAAACTACTATTTCTAAGTATCTAAGTTGCCATGAATTCGATTCATCTTGTGGATAGAACTATTCCATGAAAAGTATTGGTTCCTATTGGTTGTCGTAACAAGCTGTGGAATAAGCATTTGAGATAGACCAACCTGTTGGCAAACTTTCCCTCTCTTCTAACTGGGGAAAACTCCAATTGCATTATCTGAAATAATTTCTCTTGACATTAGTAGAAGTTCCATGATTTTTGAAGTCATTTCACCATGTATTAGGACTGAGCAAATAGATTTTTTTAATCAAAATATTGTCCAAAATGCAGCACGAAGGAGGTTTATTGAATCCAAACTGCAGTCACTAGACCAGCAGTCTGTTGATATTGACTCTTATCCTATGGTTTTGCATTCGTTTAAGGTGAAAAGAGATGATCATAAAAGGTGTTCTATCTACATTTATTCTTTAGACCACAAAATGACTATTTTTTTGTTCGTATAAGATCTCAACACAAGAACAATAATAAAATTGTCATTGTGGTAATGCAGCAAATATAATATAGCTGATGGTCTGCGGCAAATGTTTGATCCTTTTGAAAGAGTTGCTCGAGCTCAGCATGTATGTCCTTGCTGTGATCGGCCATTCTCTGCTGAAGAAGAAGATGATTTTGTCAAAAAGGTCCAAATCATATTTCTTGTTTTTTTTTCGTTCTAATCTGGCATAGTTACATGGATTTAGATGTTCTGAGATGTTTTTATCCTGAAATGGTTTATTTCCTTCTCATCTGCAGCAAAGGGTGAAAGCAGCAAGCTCCGTGGAGCGCGTGAAAGTCTTGGCTTTGGAATCTTCAAACATTGATTCTCAGTTTCAGCAGCTAGACAAACTTCGTATTGTCTATGAAGAATATGTCAAAATTAGACAGGAGTCAATTCCTCTGGCAGAGAACAGTCTCAGTGAGCTGAATGAAGAACTGAACCAAAAGAATCAGGCTCTTGATGATGTAAATATGTTTTATATTTTCTTTCAAAGAGCTCAATACTGTGCAATCTGAAACTTGTTATTTAAAAGCTTAGCTTCTGATCTTGCGGATTTCTCCTCTCAAATTGGTGGGGAGGATCATTGAAGTGATACAGGTTTATAGGAGAATAAAAGTGGGGATGATATTTACAACTTTAAAGAAAATATTCAAGGAGCTAATTTTGTTTTTTTTGGGGGTGGTGGTGGGGGGGAATGAAAGAGAAAGAGATTCCTCTGAGAACAGTTACAAGAAAATGGGGCCAACACTCTATGAGTGCTGGAAATAGAGTTGTTGAACCTGTAGGCATCAATCTCAAAGTTAATGGTCACAGTTTTCCTCTGACAAAACTCTCAACCATCCATCTCCGTACCATGTTGCCTCTTGTAATGTTATCAAACTGTTAACTCTGGCCCAGAGTAAAATATGTTTTGGTTGAAACAATTGGAAAATTTGGCTTTGGAATTATGCACGACAGGATTGTTTCTCTTAGACTCTGGTCAAAGGGAGGTTCTTCCATTGATTTTGTTTTTCTTTGTTTGTCATGTTAATGGCATGATAATCAGGTTCCCGATATATTAAATTTCCTTCTCTGATCTATTTGACTTTCCATTTGATGCCATTTTGACATATATGTCCTGATATTGCCTACAGATCCTAGGTGTTTTGGCTCAAGTGAAGGCTGAGAAAGGGTCAGTTGATGCCTTGATACAACCTGTAGAAACTGCTGACAGGCTCTTCCAAGAAATTCAGGAACTGCAGAAGGTTGTTGATGGCTTGAAGGACAAGCTTGATATTGGAAGGCAGGGTGTCAAAAATATGGAGGACCTGCAATCAGAGTTGGATTCATTGCAGAAGACCAAGTATGTAGTATTTTTCTTCTATTTGATTCTCAAATATATATTTTATTGCTTTTGTTATGAATTGAAAATCAATAAGCATATTTTTGCTGTAAATTTTTGTTAATGGTGATGCATATTCTTATGTCTTGCGTCCTAAGTTGCTTATTGTGCACATGATTCTTACTGAAATTCATTACACCCTAATTGGTTTTAATTTCTTTTCAATGGTTTACAGGAAAAGTTTGGATTATGATCTAGATAAACTAAGAGGTGAACAACTGTTTATGGAAAAGGATCTATCGGCTATCCAGAATAGGTGGCACTCTCTGAGGGGGGAGAAACTCAGTGCAGCTAACATGTTGGAGACATTTAGGAAGGTAGAAGAGGAGGTAGACCAGTTGGCCGAGGAAAAAAGTCAACTTGAGCTTGATGAAAAGGTATATCGTTTTATTTAATTCTTGAAAAGTTACTGACTTCCAATCTTTCTTAAATGGCATACCATAAGGTGTGTCCAAGGGCAGGAAAATAAACACTGGTTACCGAAATAATTGAGTCTCTCATAGCATAAGCTGAAAGATGCTGGGAAATTGGGTGCTGCTTGGGGAGTGGCAGAAGCGAAAAGAAGCTTGGCAAGCTCGGTTGGAAAAGCTTTTAATTTGAGGGATAAAAACTTCCGAATAACTTTAGAGAGCAATGACACCGGCCTCATGTACAAGTACTTCGTTAAGGTGATACTAGGTGTGGAAAAACCATCAAATTTGGAAGAATGTGTCGAAAAAGCCTGATTTGATATGTAGACCCCATGTGTTTGTTCTCCTCTTTCAAGTTTAAGTATACAGTCTAGACTATTCTCTTCTCTTACCCACCCATAAGCGGTCTCTATTGAATAAGCCTCGTAGAGTTTTGTACATTATTCTAATGAATCTGCAAGTATCTTTCATCGTGTAAGCTTCTTCATTGAAATGTTGTAGTTCTGCACTAATTTCAGCTGTGGTTTTCCTGATAACTGGAAAGCTATGGGACCCTCTGGCTACAATCACCTCTAAGTGAATTTTTTTTCTTCTGTCCCGTCCGTAAATGATGGTGAACATACTTACTTTTAGTAGTCCATATTGGATTTGGAATTAAGTCAGGATTGATCTGCATAAAACAAGATTTTTTCTTTTTTAACTGTCGGATTACTGAGATGGGATAGGTTTAGGATACTTGGAAAAGTAACTGCTTCTCACGGGTTTCTTATCTTATTTTATTTTTTATTTTTTTTTGGGTTTTATGAATGGTTATTATTGTTAGTTTTTTGTCAACCGTTTAGTAGGAGTGATGTGGTTAGACTTCTAATGGCTGTAGGTTTCCATGGCCTTGGAATTCGCTATTTAGGCTTAGGTGTCTGCAATCTGTAATTGGATATTAGATTCTTCATGAAGCAGATGTCAGAGCATCTCTTTTCTATACTGTTGGAGACTAATTGAGCTTGTACAATTATGTGCTGGAGGCTTTAGAGGGCTGTTTATACAAAGTATCTTTATGAATTCCTCATGAATTGGCAATCATTACAAGAGCACATGACGGTTGTGGTGGATTTTTAATAAGTTCAGAAGCTATGAGCATGAAGCTTCTGACTTTGACACTCTCATTAGGTTGACTACCACAATAAATCAGCTTTTAAATGCTTTAACTAAAACAAATTTTCTTAACGTGGACATTTCCATTTGCATTTTTCTGAAGCTTTATTAATAACTTGAAGTTATCTTACCATTTGGATTATTCTGTGAAATCCAATTGACACTCCAGATTTTCTTTTTGTTCTTTCTAATTTCTTAGCTTTCAGCCTGCAAACCTAGCATAACGGATTATCCTCCAAAACATCACCTTTTTTGCAGTATCTTTTAGTGCCTTCACTTTGTAATCAATATTCCTCCGACATTAAGCTATCTGCAAGCAATCTCCCAAGAGAATTAATGGTGGAAGATTAAATTTTCAAGGAACATGTGAAAGCATTAAGCTTGCAAGCTATTTAATGAAAATTAAGCCTAAAGGTCAATGTCATAATTTGACTAAATATTCTTACTCGGTCTTTAATAGAATGGGTATAGAGGTTTTCGTGGCTAAATATTGCTGTAAATGCTTGTATAGCACACAAAACAATGCCATTTTGTTGGAGAAAGGGTTGTATTCAAGAAACTCTGGCTATTTGTAGCCAGGTTTTGATTGTTTAATTTTTGTGGAATCTGCAACCTATAGCTGTTGATCTATTCATCTGCTTTGACATTTTTGTAGTTTGTCATAGTTAATAATTTATTGTTTTTAAAACTTTGTATGTTGATACTTCCGGGAAACTTATAGCATTTGGCAGAAGCTCTTGGCCCTTTGTTGAAGGAGCAAGAAAAATTTCACAGGGATCATGATGATTTAAAAGCTAAACTTGATCAAGAATATATGGAGCTGACTGAACTTAGACAGAACTACAAACAGGAGGTTGATAAGCTTCGCGAGATGTTATCCGAGATAAGGAAGTATGTTAGACATGCATGAAGTGTGCTGTAGTTCTGTCTTTCTTCACTAGTCTTAAACATCACGTTTCTAAACAGGTATAATGAATTGAAGAAAGGGGAAAGATTGAAGGAACTGCAAGAAAAGCAAATCCAAGCAGAATCCCAGCTTCGTAGTTTCGAAACAAGGAAAAAGGAGATCTCCACGGAATTGGACAGAAGTAGGAGTTTGATGCAGAACCAGGATCAATTACGACGCAATATTGAGGATAACTTAAATTACAGGATGACGAAGTCTGAAGTTGATGCACGTAGCCGTGAAATTGAAGAGCTGGAAGGACAAATATTGAAAATTGGTGGCATATCTGCCAGTGAAGCTGAACTGGCAAAACTGTCGCGAGAAAAGGAGAGGCTTCTGTCAGAGGTGCACTGTTTATTGCATTTTCTGCCATACCTACGTGATGTTTTATGTGCTTCTTTAATTCTCAAAAGTGCTTTAATGAGCTGTTTGGAAACTTTAAAGTGACGCCCTCTATAGTTCCCAATTTGGAGCTTGAGTTCTGTGCATAAGTCTTGTGTTTCTTAGACAAGATATTCAGTTTCTCATTTGAGCATTTCGTTAATCTCTCTTGACAGACATGTCATCTTTGGTTTTCTATTCAGTAGAATTTTAAACAGAATTTATATAGAAGAGGCACTTCTTAAAAAGGGCAACTCTTTGGATATAATACCAGTGGCATTTTGTCATTTTGAAGTTCCAACCATTACTCTTTTGAAACGTTCATGGAATGACAATATTTCAGTGCCCAAGCCTGTTTAGAGAATGTTCCTTTGGGTTCTTCTTACAGCAGCTGTTAAAGTTGTTGCTGATATTGTATTATATGAAAGTCTTGCAGTTTTCACTTAGCAGATGCTGTCTGTTACATTGAGTTTTTGATTATTCATTTGTCGTACCGTTTGTCACTTCTATTTGAATCTAACAACTATATTTACTTTTTTGAAAGAGCTTATGAAATGAATATTTGGTCCGAAAGCCTGTTTCACATAAATCTTAAGTTTCTTTTTTTTTTTTTTTTTGTTTGTGCTGATATTTGTCTGAAATCTACATAGTTTTTGTTTTGGAAATTCTGCCAGGATGTTTTAATACTTCGCTATATAGTTTGTGTTGGCAAATTTTCTTGCGCCCTTTCGAGTTAGAAATTTTCCCCAATAATGAGTGCAGATGAATATTTATATCGAGTGCTAAAGATTATATGTTTTTTTGAAATTGTATACTTAAGTCATCTGGTGACAAGGACTGATCTTTTTGGTTCGATTATAGTATGTCTGTACTTGATTTCTTATCATCTCGAAGGATTTTACCCTTTATGGAGGGAGATTATTACCCTACTAGTTAATCATCATTCATTTCCCTTGCCCGCATTTGGGTATCTGGTTTCACCTTATTCAAGTCATCATCTTCTTGTTACTCTTACTATTATTTTATATGTTGACGGATTCTACTTTTGGTATGCAAATGCGTGTTTGCTTTATTTGCAGTTAAACAGACATCGTGGAACTATATCTGTACATAAGAGCAATATCTCAAGAAATCAGGTTACTCTCAAAGAGGCACAGTACAAGGACATAGATAAACGCTATTTTGATCAGCTAATTCAGCTCAAGGTAATGTCTCAATGACTTCTTGAGTATTTATCAAATTTCAATTTTTATGTGATATTTTATTCTCTTAGCAGACAACGGAGATGGCAAATAAGGATCTGGATAGATATTACAGTGCACTTGACAAGTGAGTTCTTTTAAGTTCACATTTCTTCTGTGGGAAATTCCATCATTAATCATTTCAGTTGGTGTTTGTATTCTCCTCTATCCCAAGATTTTACCTTTTATCTCATGATATAGAGTATGATATTATGGAAAGTCAGAAATGACATGATGCAATTTTAGTGTCCTCATTTGTGTCAGGTATCGGGCTTTAAATCTGTTTTTATCTTTTCTTTCATATTCTTGAATTACCATACTGAAGAATGACAGATAAATTATACATTTGTGAAGCATAAGTTATGCAAAAGAAGCTAAGCGTGTAGGTGATGTACCTCAACGCGATTACCGATTTTTCCAAAACAGTTTATTAGCCAACTTTTGATGTTTGTGTACATTTCTTCTCATTTCTTAGTGTCTTTGTGTTTACAAATAGTTAAATGATCAAAAAGTTCTCCTCTAGTAAAGATGCTCCCTGATTTTCTCCTCTGGCCTGTTTTATTAGAGCACTCATGCGCTTCCACACAATGAAAATGGAGGAGATAAACAAGATAATAAGAGAACTGTGGCAGCAAACTTACAGGGGTCAAGATATAGATTACATAAGCATTCACTCAGATTCAGAAGGTGCTGGCACGCGATCTTACAGCTATAAGGTAGTGACTATTTCTTTCGTTCCATTTGATTTATTGGGAGAGTGTTCAGAACTTGCTGAAGCTACCATCATCTAAGATGGGTTAGCGTTGAGTATGATTTGTTGAGCCAAGTTGACTCACTTCTTGGGACTGTATCCTGTGTCTTATAGTGTTACTAATCAAGACTTGGAAAATCAAAACTTGGACTCCTGGGGAAGTAAAATGCATAAAGAGTTTGATTTGCTTGCAAGTCTCAAGTAGTAATGGCATATTATGTCAAAAATAATCTTTCTTCAGAGCTGTAGATGCTTGCATACAGAAGAAAGAGTAGTGAGAGTACATAATTGAGACTGTCTCAGTGACAAACAAGTAGTGTGTAGATTGTGAACATGTAAGTGGTAAAGAACTGGAGGTTTTATTTAAAATTAATCATTTCCTGTGCAATTTATTGTTAAACATGTGCATGAGTATTGAATTGTCATGTATCTGTCTGCAATGCTTCAAATGCACATCTTATGTCATATCCGTTGTTGTACTCCTTCCTATGTTCATGCGTTTGTACCAGTTCCTTTCCAGAGGAATACCCTAAGTATTTTACCCAGTGAATTATATTTTGTTAGAGAAGTCTATTTTGAGTTATGTTTTAGAAGAACTGGAAATTTGACAGTTGAAGGGTAAAGTTGGGTTGTAAGGAGGATGTAGATGAGGTCTTGAGCTCATCAAGGCGATGTTGGCAGGTGGGGAGGGATTGTAACTCTGACCTCTCAGTTACTGGGGTAAAAGCCAACTTCCTCAATTTCAGTAATTTACTTTGCTTCCATCATAGGCAACCAATGTACGCAGCCTGAACTTGCACAACCACCAACAATAACTCTTAGTTCTTATTCCACTATGTTGGAGTTGGCTATATAGATCTTATTTAGCCATCATGCTCTACCCGTACACATTATTTTCAATTGAAATAAATTAGGTCTTTTGTAATAGCTTCTTGCCAATTTTTTTTTGGGTCTTCCCCTTTTAATCTGAGTTCGATTCTATGTTTTTTACAATCTCATGCACATGTCCAAACCGTTTTAGGCGTGATCCTCTTATTTTCTCTTCTGTTGGTGCCTACCCTCATGTTCTTCAAATACCTTTGTTTCTAATTTTTGTTTAATCTAGTATGCCTACAAACCCATCTCTACATTCTCATTTCTGCTGCCCTCATTTGTTTGTTGATTTTCATATTTGGAGGCCAAACACTCTGCTCTGTAAAGCATTAACTATATTTCCACCAGCTTCCACTGTTCCTGGGACATGATATTTTCTCAATATCTGGTTCTGTTATCAAATATGAAGCACCTTCATCCCATTTCCTTCAATTTTTTCAGAAACCAAGAAATACATTTAGAACTCATCTTTGTCATTTAGACTAAGAGCGACATCCTCATGTTCTTTGATGCCTGAACAAGTTGCAACACCCGCCAAACTTGATTTACATGGACCTTGCAGAATTACATCGCCAATCAAGCAATAGTCTACCTGGATAGCTGAACTTTGCACCTAATTCTAACTGCTACATACTGAATTGTTTGCGCCAGGTTTTGATGCAAACAGGTAATGCGGAGCTTGAAATGCGAGGAAGGTGCAGTGCTGGACAAAAGGTTTCTGTGAATACCAAAATTTTTCCTCCTTTCTTATCATTTTATGTTTAAACTGTTTTAGATTCAGACCAGGTTCTTAGGAATCTGGCGGGTGATATGTTGTTTGTTCTCAAGTAGATTCATTCTATATTAGGTCCTTGCTTCACTTATCATACGGTTGGCGCTAGCAGAAACATTTTGCCTCAATTGTGGAATACTAGCACTTGATGAACCAACAACAAACTTGGATGGCCCAAATAGTGAGAGTCTTGCTGCTGCCCTTCTCAAGTAAGGGTGCTTTATAACTCACTTTTGATTCTCAGACAAATTTTGAACCTCAGTCCCTTTTTATTGAACTTGATGCTTTTTATTGTGTTCCCTGTGTTCCAGAATTATGGAGGACCGGAGAGGCCAGGAGAATTTTCAACTAATTGTTATTACTCACGATGAGCGATTTGCTCAACTGATAGGTCAACGCCAGCACGCCGAGAAGTATTATCGCGTTTCAAAAGACGATCAGTAAGCTAAACTTTTCAATATCATTTGACCTCCAGTTGCATTCTGCTTCCCTTTCATAACCCAACATCCCATTTTTCTCAGCCAGCATAGCATAATCGAAGCTCAAGAGATATTTGATTGACATTTCATCATCATACTCGGAGAAGTATTCTACTCTTCAAAGGTAATGTGTGATGAATGCTTGAAGGTTTTCTAAATTGCTGTACCAAACAACATTATAGTTGTATTGCATTCATATGTTTCCTTCGCGTATATTTTTGGTGAACTTGTAAAATTTTTAACTAAGTTTTCAAACTATATTTCAAATTTTCTTTTTTAAAAAAGAGATTATAATCTGTCGCCATCTCACTAGCTTCAAACATGTACTACTTTCAAGGAAGGCCTTTTGTTCCACTGAATTTCTGGATGAACCAACCAAAGGCGCGAGTCCCGTATGGCTGAAAGCGTGGACTAGGTTCTGGGAGAATTTGGTTCAAGCGATTTTCATTTGCCTGAGCTGTTGCAAGTCGAGGGCTGCTTTCACCCAAGCCATTTCTTTGTAATTATCTTCAATTGTAGCTTTGATCAGAACTCTTTCCCATTTTGGCTCTCTGTAATTAATTCCTTTTTTTATAAAAACAAAAAGTTATCCAACTTCTCGTGGCAATTGCTTCTTTTGCCGTTTAACTTCTTTGATCTGATTCTAACTTTTCTTCTCCCGCTTATAGAATTGTATTTGTATAAGGTAGAGATACAATTTTGAATTATATTTTTATGTTTTAATAAATCATGTGTAATCATATAAATCAGCATAGATTTTATGGTTAAAAATTTGATAAGTCACTAAACTTATTTAATAGTATACTTTGTGTCACTAAATTTTTTTACATGACTAATAGGCCATTAAATTTTTAAAACAATATACTTTTGGTAATTGAACTTTTTTCCTTAACGAAAAGGCCATTAAAACTCTTAAAATAGTGTATTTTTGGCCACTGAATTCTTAAAATTGTATACTTTTTGCTACTGAACTTTGTTGCATAATTAATAGGCCATTAAACTATTAAAATGTGTAACTTGTCATATTTTTATTGGGTATCCATGTATGATCTGACGGAAAATTAAATTTATGCAAAATCTGTTAGTTTTAACTAAAAGGCAAAAATAAAATATTAATTTTAGATTTTTTTAGAAAATTTTTCATCTGATCATACAAGGATACCCGATAAAAGTATGATAAGTTATACGTTTTAATAGTTCAATGGCCTATTAGTTAAACAACAAAGTTCAGTGGCAAAAAAATACTGTTTTAAGAGTATAATGACCTATTAATCAAGCAAAAAAGTTCAATATCTAAACGTATATTGTTTTAAGAGTTTAATGGCCTATTACTCAAGTAAAAAAGTTTAGTGGCCAAAAGTATACTATTGAACAAATTTAGTGACCTATCAAGTTTTTAACCCTAAATTTTAAAGTAAAATTAGGAAAAATTGCACAATTGGTCCCTATGTAATTATTCTTTTTCACAATTGGTCATACATGTTTGAAACTCGACAAATTTAGTTCTAAATGTTTCTAAAATTAGTCGTTAAAATGTATGTAATGTGGCTGCCATGTGGCATTCACGTGACAGGTGATAGCCTCATGGTAGTTAATCGTCCACGCACATGTCACGTGGTGGTGACTGAATGTAAAATTCTTTTAATTGGATTGAATGTGATACTTTTAGAAACTTTTAAAACTAAATTTGATACTTTTAGAAATTTTTAAAATTGATTTGTCAATGTGGAAGCCACGTGGTATGTGCACGGATGATTGGTTGTCATGTGACAATTTTATGACACGTGGCATGTGTGTGGACAATTGGCTGCTTTTATGTCATGTGGCATAAAATTTAACGGCTGCTGAGCTAATCGTTAAGTTGGTGTTAAATTCGTTAATTGAAATGGTTATGACCAAATTTGTCAAGTTCCAAACGTATAGGATCAATTGTGAAACAATGTTATCATATAGGATCAATTGTGTATTTTTTTCTAAAAATTAAGAAATAGAACAATTTTGAAATAGAAATCTATTTATAAGTTTAAGAATAGTTTTTTTTTTTTAGGAAAGTTTAAGAATAGTTTGTTTTATATCTTATTATTTATTTTTAGAAGTAGTGAAAGAAAGACGGTTATTATTATGATCCGTATACTGTAGGGCTATAGCAGTAAAATTCATCATGCTCCTACAGTAGCGCGCTGCAGTTTTTTTTTTTGACACACAGTTTTTTAAAAAATATATATTTTTTTAAAAAATAAATAATACAGTAGATATTAGATCAACGGACAACAAATATCATATCACAAATATAAAATAAATCATCTCATAAAACTAAAACATACTTAGCAAGGGGGATCAAATCATGATTATATAGATATTAGATCACAGAATAGTAGGCATCAGATCAACATACTATAGATATCAGATCAACAATATAAAAGAAATCATACAATAGAACTAAAACATACTTAACAAGGGGGATCAAATCATGATTATATAGACATCATATCACAGAATAGTAGATATCAGATCAACAGACTATAGATATCAGATCAAAAATATAAAAGAAATCATACAATATAACTAAAGCATACTTAACAAGGGGGATCAAATCATGATTATATAGACATCAGATCACAGAATAGTAGGCATCAGATCAACAGACTATAGATATTAGATAAAAAAATATAAAACAAATCATACAATATAATTAAAACATAGTTAACAAGGGGTATCAAATCATGATTATATAGAAATCAGATTACAAAATAGTAGGCATGAGATCAACAGACTATAGATATCAGATCAATAATATAAAAGAAATCATACAATAGAACTAAAACATAGTTAACAAGGGGATCAAATCACATCAGATCAGTGGAAAACAAATATCATATCACAGTATATAAAATTAAATAATTATAAATAAATAAATAAAAAATATTTTCTAATCATTTTTTTAAATTCAAAAACGTAGAAAAAAATTATTGAATTGTTTTAAAAAAAACGGACGGAAAAAAAGTTTCAGGGAAAAAGAAAAAAAATTAAAGGAATAAGAAAAGAATTGAAAGCTGGATAAAAGTTGGACAAAAATTGAAAGTTGCACGGCGCTACGCGAGTTTAAAAAAAAAAAATAGAAACACTCCTCCTAGACTCCCGCGCGTGTGGAATCATCAATCTCATTCTAAAAAATTACTATTTTTAGGTTGAGAGTAAATTTACATGGACCACCATATAAATTACCTATTATTAGGGAATTTTATTGTTGAGAGTTATTTTTTTGCTTTTATTTTAAATATATGTATTTTTAATGGAGAAGTAGTTTCATTAAGAATCTGGGAAATGCTATTGATTTCGCATAAGAAACTACAGTATTGGGAAGACATATTTTCATAGTCGTGGATCCAAAAAATACCAATAACATCTAAACTATGAGAAGTTTGTGACAGAAGGTTGTGACAGCCAGTCCTCAAGAATGGGTTACAACTATGAGAAGTTTTCTCCAAAATTTTAGTAGCTAGTATGATTGAAGTGCAATCTCTAAGCACCGAGAAACCCTTAAGATGAAAACGTTTTGCGAGGAATGATGCTTCTCTCAGAGTAAGAAACTCAGCAATTTCCAGCTCGATGAGATGTAGAAAGAATTTTACGATCTATGCCTTTGCCAGGAATTCGGAGCAACAGCCGTTAGGGGATTAAACTAATTCTTAAGAATGGAGTTTTGCAATAGAATTTTGGATAGGTGAAATCCTTTCAATGCAGGTAAAGCTGTGGTAACAACTCCAATCATACGAGAATTCAAATTTTAAAACAGGAGCTTATTCTTAGCATGCCAAAGTTGGGAAATAATCATAGCAACAATCTCATAACTTTCCGTGGGCAATGCAAAGAACAAATCCCAAAACCATAAATCGACTTGTGATTTTTGATGATCAAACACAATACTATGTATTCCTGTCAGAGTCCATACTTTATTTTCAGAAAGGAAAAGTAAAAAATAAAATGTGACAACGGAGCTATCGGCTAGGCACAAAAAGGACAAATTGAAGGAAATTGGGACTCGAGGAATGCCTTGTACAATACCCCGTCATGCTTAAAAAATGTTGGAATTTTTGTACTACTTTGCTCGCATTACTCTAGCAAGGAGGGTCGTAGTAGGTGCAGTTAAAACACGCCAAGCCTATTTGGCTAAGAGAGCCATATTGAAGCTTGAGGTTACGAAATCCTAGGTTAAAATCGTTCAGTAACCTTGTGTATATGATCAAGGAGACTACCAGCTAAACAAAAACATGACATGGTGTAAGTGGGATGGATTGTAAGACTGATTTGATAAGAGTCTCTTTGCCCGCTTTTGATAGTGTTTTCTCCATCCAATCTTGAATACGTGCAATCAGGCCCAACAAAAAACTCATAGGCCCAATACCCGTCCTAACCTAATTCTTTATTACACTAACCCAACCCAACCCTATGTATTATTAGGTTTGGACGATTTTGGGCTTAAAAAATAATTGGCGAATTTTAGGGTACTCAAAATGTTAGAACCTGGAACCAAACCTGGAACAATATTATTACTAAGGACAATAATTCTTCAACAGAATGAGAAAATAGAAGAGTTCAGGGGAGAAGAAGAAAGAATCCATGAAGGAATTCTCCAAATTTACAGTCAAAACTCAATTACCTACCCTCTTTCCCTATTTATTCATCATTCCCGCCAGTTCTGAGCTCGCCAAAAGTGTGAGGTTGGACTAATTCCTAAGCTTTCTAAAGAACATGCTAAGTGTGCTGCTGTGTTTTAAAAGAAAGGAAATAAAATGATCAAAACTATGCCGTATTGCTCCCTAGACATGACACTCCCCAACCCTTTGAAGACAGTCTTGTCCTCAAGACTGAAAATGTGTGAATTGTTGCTGAATAAAGGACTAATCTTCCCAAGAAGAGTCTTCTACTGGAAATCCTTGCCATTTGATAAACCATTGCACCACCCTCATTCCACTCATAATGATGAACCTTCTCTGGTTTTAACACTAGCTCATCATTTGAATTGAGTTTTGGTAATGGTACTGGACTAATTGGAGCTTTTCCAACATGTTTTTTAAGCAAGGAGACATGGAAAATAGAATGTATCTTGAGTGTGGAGGAAGCTTGCGCTTGTATGCTACTGCCCCAACTTTTTCTAACACCTAGAATGGCCTAAAGAAATTAGCAGCTAACTTCAAATGTGCTCTAATAGCTACTAAAGATTGTCTTTAAGGTTGGAGCTTTAGATATACCCAATCTCCCACTTCTAGGTTTCTTTCTGACCTATTTTGATCTTCGAAAAACTTCACGCGGGACTGAGATTGCCTCAAGTTATTCTGAATTTCCTGCCAAACTTAGCTCTTTGCTGCAAAAATTTTCAGCTGCAGGAAACATAACTTCCTCAAATAGTCCTAAAGGAAAGTCTGCTGGAGGAGTTCCAAATAAGGCTTTGATAAGGAGACATCTTGAGGCTCACATGATAGCATGTGTTATACCACCTCTCAGCCAATGGTAACCATTTACTCAAGGTGGAAGGGTGATCACTTGAAAGACACTTTAAGTAATTCTCTAAGCATTGGTTCACTCTTTTAGTCTGTCCATCTGACTTTGGGTGATATGCTGTAGAGAAATATAACTTAACCCCCAGTAACTTGAATAAAACATTCCAGAAATGGGTAGTAAAGATTCTATCTCTGTTAGAGATTATGGACTCAGGTAAGCCATGCAGTTTGTAGACTTCCTTAAGAAACAACTCTACAATATCTACTGCACCATAAGGATGAACTAGAGGAAAGAAATGAGAAAATTTGGTTAATCTATCCATCACCACCATAACTCTAGTGTAACCCTAAGATTCAGGTAGTTTCTCTATGAAATCCATAGAGATATGCTTCCAAGCCTGTTGAGGAATAGGAATTGGATTCAACAATCCAGGATATTTAACATGTTCAGCTTTGTTCCTTTGACAAACTTCACACCTCTTTATATAATCTTCCACTTGTTCTCTCATTTTAGGCCAATATAACAAGTTTTTCAGTCTATGCCAGGTTGCCTTCTGACCTGAATGCCCCCCAATTGGAGTGGAATACACATTCTCCACTAATAGCTGCCTGACTCCATTTGACTCTCATACAAAAATCTTATTACCTTTCCTAAGTAAGCCTTTTTCGAAATTCCAGTCATTGTGATTTTCTTGTTGTAGCAGTACTGAAGTAATAAGTTCCTGAGCTAAAGCATCATCTATATAACTCTCTTGTACCTGTTGCATCCATTGAGGGTATACTGAAGTTACTGCCATACAGTGTGACTCCCCTCTGTCAACTGATTCTTCATCAAGCAACCTTGATAAGGCATCAACTACTCTATTTGTGCTCCCTGCTTATACTCAATAGTATAGTCCATGCCAGGTAATTTTGTAAGCCATTTGTGCTGAAGTGGAATTGTTCAGCTTCTATTCCAACAAGTAATTTAAAGACTGATGGTCAGTTCTTTCAAACGAATGCCCCATTAGGTAATGCCTCCACTTTTACATTACCAAAATAACAGCCATAAGCTTTTTTTCGTACACAGAAAGCCCCTTATTTCCTGGTGCAAATGCCCTACTTATATAAGCTATAGATCTGCTTTCTTGCATCAAAATAGCTCCCACTCCCACATTACAAGCATCTGTCTCCAAAACAAATGTTTTACTAAAGTCAGGAATGCACCACACAGGTGTTGTACTCACTGCTTCTTTCAGTTTCAGAAATGATTCAGTAGCTTCATCTGTCCAATTGAAAGCATCTTTTTGAAGTGGTTAGTGTCTTGGCTAATACCCCATATCCCTTAATAAACCTCCTATAGTAACCCGTAAGGCCTAAGAAAGCCCTCAACCCCTTAATATTAATAAGCTGTATCTATTCCTTAATGCACCTGACTTTTTCTTCATCAATCTCTCATCTCTTAGTAGTTATAGTGTGTTGCAAGTAATCTACCCTCTTATGAGCAAACACACACTTGGACAATTTAGCAAATAGCTTATGTTGTCTCAAGATTTCTAGCACACAACTTACATGAATCACATGACTCTCCAGACAAGTGCTGTAAAATAATTTGTCATCAAAGAAAACCAGGACAAATTTCCTCAAATGTGGCTGAAAAACATAATTCATAAGTGATTGGAAGGTGGCAGGAGTATTAGTGAAACCAAATGGCATGACTAAGAACTCAAAATGGCTATGATGAGTTTGAAATGCAGTTTTGTGAATGTTCTCCTGGCTTACTCTAATCTGGTGATAACCAGCTCTTAAGTCTATTTTTGAAAAAAACTTGGAACCATGCAATTCATCCAAACTTGGAACCATGCAATTTATCCAACAGTTCATCAATATTAGGGATAGGAAACTTATCTTTTACTGTGAGTTGATTAAGCTTCCTGAAATCAATGCAGAGCCTCCATGAGTGTTCCTTCTTGTCAACTAACAAAACAGCAGAGGCAAAATTGCTCTGAGTGGCTCGGATGATCCCTGACTCAAGCATTTATGATATTTGTCTCTCAATTTCTTTCTTGTGGGCATGAGGATGGCTGTAAGGCTTCAATTTGAAAGGCTAAGCATCTTTGTTCAGCATAATTCTGTGTACTATCTCCTTCTCTGGTGGTAGTGAACTAGGTATGGAGAACACATCTTGGAAGTTCTGTAACACTTCTAGAATTTCCTTTGGAGCAACCTCTGACAACTTCTCTTGATCCTTCTTCTCAATTGTCACAGGTTTCACAATTACTCTAGAGCTGCACTGCTTCACTGTATTGTCTTCCTGACATTCCACCAATGATAAGGAATCAGCAGGATGTGCTATTCCCTCTAAAGTTATCCAGTTCTGTCCAAAACACACACCAATACTCATCTCCTAAAGTCAAACATCACTGGACTGAAATGGTACATCCAGCCTACTTCCAATAACATGTCCCAAACTCCTAGCTCCATAATTCTAAAATCATGCGTAAAAACCTTGTTCTCCATAACGCAAGTCACTTTGGGGAAAAAATAGGTTCCTGTCACTACTGTGCCATTAGCTATAGTCACTGAGAATTGAGTGTTTTTTTGGATCTTCAGCACAGCTTCTTCCACCATCCTAGGAGTCACAGTTTGTATATATCAAAATTTTCACCAGCATTCTATAAAGTCTACTGTTGGGTTTGAATACTGAAACTTTGCTTGTATTAAACTGTTTTCCCACTTTGTATATATCGATTAAATATTTTAGTTAAATTATTTTTATGCTTTACATATGTTGTCTATTTATATTGTGTAATTAGACGATGAGGTGTCTGGTGTGACACAGTAGATCTCATCATTGGTTAAAAGACATAATATATAAATGAGGTTTGTCACTGAGACAGTTTTGGACGCACTGTAAGTTTAAATTATTATGTGATTCAGAAATTGGTTTGTCTAAACTAATTGAATCATATAGATATGCGTGGGCATATTGAACTTGACCACTTAGGATGAATTGTCTTGTACTGATTTAATAGACTATTCAATCCTAGTATTCTATCTCTTAATCCCTATCCTTGAGTAGGCATGAGGATAAGATATAGTGTATTTTAATCTACCAAAGAGTGAGGCCACTTGAGACCAATAGTCTCGGTAGGTTGGGTGCGCGTGTTTGATTGCTTAGTGTGCTGTTACTTGTCGAAAGGAAACCATGTACCTGTTCGTTTGGGGTGATGGTGCTCCCCAGATGAGTTCGTTATGTTTATTATACTAAACCCGGCCAGTGGACTTATGTCGAGTATAGTAAAAAGGTCGAGTGGTACTAATATCGGATTATAAGAAGTTAATTAATTAATTTATAAGTAAATTAATTAATTAGCGAGCACTATATCTTTGATGTGGCGAGATTAAAGAATAATTAATTTAGTTGTTCCAGAAGCAATTCTGGTGTAGGATGGTAGTGCCATAATTAATCCATTAGTGGTACGATTAGTTATTTAGTGGATTAATTAATAAAGTATAATTAATTATTTAATTAATTATTCCTAAGGGTTAGTTAGTAATTAATAAAGTGGAATTAATTAATTAATTAATTAAGTCTTAAAGTGCAATTAGAATTAGGAAATCCAAGACATTAGGAAATCTTTTTGGATTTGGAATCTAATTAGATTTGGTTACTAATTGGAACCATTAGGAAGGCCAATACTAAACCAATTTGGGGTCTCTTTTGTAACTCTATAAATAGAAAAGAGATTAGCAATTCACAAGACACAATTCATAGTTTCATAATTCAAGAAACTAAGAGAGAGAAACCAAATTTTCTCCCTCGAAGTCGACTAGTGAAAGATTAACTGGCCGGGCCCGGTCAAAAATTCACTTTAGTGCTATGCATTCCAGAATCGGAACTCTTGACCAGGCCTAAACTTTAGCGCAATCACTATTCCAACCCTTACTTGAAATACCATTGTGCAGGATCTTAACTTCTACTTATTCGATTTGTCACGCAATAATAAATTCTTAATAAAGACGGAAGTTTAAGAATTACCTCTTGAAGCGTATACTTAGGTGATTCTCTTATACGACTCAAGACTTGATCGTACGTTGTGTGGGCAATAAACTAACGAGCAATTGATCAGCAATCACCACCATAATCTCGCCGAAAATAAACCAGCACCGCCGCCGCCTAGCGTGTATAGTCCGTGCACTGTCGTCGCCGCAGAGAAGATTCCACACGCGCTGCTATACAAGAAGGTCACACGCTGCCGGTTCTTGATCAAACCAACCGCTGACAAATCTCGAAGCTTGTGCCGCCGCAAGGAATCTTAAGAAATCCAACTTTGAGAGAAAATATTAATTCTCTCTCTAGGATTTTCTCTCTCTAATTTTCGTGTCTCGAAAACTTATGAATTGTGTATATGAATTGCTAATCTATTGTCTATTTATAGAGTTATAAGAGAGAGCCCAAGTTGGTTTATGATAGGCCTTCCTAATGGGTTTAGATTTCTTAATTAGTTTCCAAATCCAATTAGGATCCAAATCTAATAGGATTTTCAAATCCAAATAGATTTCCTAATCTCTAGGATTTCCTAATTCTAATTGAACTTGAAGACTTAATTAATTAATTAAATAATTCCACTTTGTTAATTACTTAATTAACCCTTAGGAATAATTAATTATATAATTAATTATACTTTATCAATTAACCCACTACATAATTAATCGTACCATTAACGGATTAATTATGGCACTACACCAGAATTGTTTCCGGAATAACTAAATTAATTATTCTTTAATCTCCCCACATCAAAGATATAGTGCTCATGAATTTATTAATTTATTGATGAATTAATTAATTAACTTCTTATAATTTGAGACTAGTACCACTCTACCTTTTTACTATACCGGACATAAGTCCATCGGCCGGGTTTAGTATAATAAACATAACGAGCTCATCTCGGGAGCACTATCACCCCGGACGCACTGGTGCATGGTTTCCTTTCAACAAGTAACAGCACACCAAGCAATTAAACATGCGCACCCAACCTTCCGAGACTATTGGCCTCAAGTGACCTCACTCTTTGGCAGATTAAAGTACACTATGTCTAATCCTCATGCCTGGTCAAGTCTAGGGATTTAGAGATTAAATACTAGGAATGAATAGTCTATTAAATCAGTACAAGACAATTCATCCTAAATGGTCAAGTTCAATATGCCCCAGGCATATCTATATGATTTAATTAGTTTAGACAAACCAATTTTCTGAATCACATAATAACCTAAACTGACAGTGTGTCCAAAACTGTCTCCGTTATGAACCTCATTTATATATTATGTATTTTAACCAATGATGAGATCTATTGTTTCACACCAGATATCTCATCATCTAATTATATAATATAAATGGAACATATGTAAAAACATATAAACAATTTAACTAAAACATTTAATCGATATATAAACTGGGAAATAGTTTAATACAAGCAAAGCTTTAGTATTCAAACCTAACAACTAGTTCTCCTCAGCAGGCAGTGGCGGTTTAAGTCCATCAACAGGCGGCCGACAACATCTTCCGGTGAGCAGTTTTTGTGTTCGTTTGATTTGCTAATCCTTTGGTTCGTTGGTTCATTGCCAACACAACATATGAGCTGGTCTTGAGTCATACAAGCGATCACCTAAGTACTGTCGGTGAATGTGCCCTAATGAGGGCTATTTATGTAAATATACTTTGAGGGTATTTATGTAAATAAGACATTTGTCGCTTGATTGATTGTTTATCAAATGAGTTAATTTCATGATAGTAATATCCTTGTGCATATTTAAATTCATGAAATCGATCCGCCAAAAGAAACACTCCATGGACTAATTAGATCATGAGTGATTCTTTTGAGTAGTACTGGTACTAGGATCCTCAGACCAGAAATCACTACATGGTCTTAGGTGAATTGTAGTGTGCTTTGACATACGCCTAACGGGGCCATAACAGGTTGCCAAGTATGGGTATGATTGGGTACACTATGAGACACGCTAAGGTATGTAGGTGAAGTGATGGGACTACAAATCTCTCTTAAGTGAGAGATGATATCTTGGCCACTTGATGGTGAACTGAAAGTGCATGGCCATGCCCAAGGAATAATAGGATATCATTTGCTTGAAGGATTCAGTGTCACTAAGAGATCAAGTAAACGCTTAGCTACATAAGGATGATGGCTCCATGCCTTATGCTAAGCTGGATATCGATGTAGAGGATCGTACGCAGTTTGCTCGGAAAGGTTGTGTTGAATCTCCATTCGACCCTCCATTCTGAATTGGGTAGTCATTATGTCTTGCTAGAGACCACTAATGACTTATGGATTAATCAATAAGATTGAGTTATCCGTTGCCAATTTAGAATGGGCCTACAGGATCGCACATAAGAAAGTTCAATGATGCAGAATAAGGATTCTTGCCTACAATAAGTATAATTGTTATACTTAAATAAATAAGATTTAATTAAATGGTTTAATTAAATATTATTGGAAAGTTTTGTGGTATTAATTAATAGTTAATTAATTACCTGGGAACAATTGGGATGGGCTGATAAATCAAGGGACTTAATTGCAATTGAAGTTCTTGACCAATCAGCCTGATCCATGGGTCATGGGTTGATCCATGGGCTTGGTGTATAACCCAAATCATTAAGGTATTATTTAAGGCTGATTTGAAATTAGTAAATATTATTTAAATACTGATTTAGAATCAGTTAAATAATATTTGGTAATAATACTGATTTGGAATATGACTAAAATCAGTTAAGTTATAATTGGATAATTACAATACTGATTTTGGAAATTAATTCTCTACAAATATCCTAGGGATATAATTGTAGAATGATGATGATTTGGAATTTAAGAAAATTCAGATCAGCCAAAATACACAGGATTTCCCAAAATTCTCCGGGTAGGCAAGATTGGCTAGCACCAACCTGCGAAGGCTTTCGTGCTTGAGAGTAGAGGATCCTTGGAGGAAGGATTTTGGAGACAACAAAATGCCATCTTCTCAGAGGAGCCAGGCGACGTGCGCAAACGATTACGCTTCGAGGGTAAGACCCGATCCTTATAGTTTAGGATTCCGCTGTTTAATTAGATTAAACACCTAGACTATTCCCAACAGTGGTATCAGAGCCTGGTTAATTTTGTTTTCATTAAAAATGTTTTAGTTGAAACAAAAGGGTTTAGAATCGAGAATAATCGAGGCTATCAAAATTTTTCCTTTATGGCCAGAAAATTAAATTCGTAAGAAACCAAGGACGGGTTTCTGGGTTCTTCAAAAAAAATTGTTTTTTTTTTTTTCCTTTTGGTTCTTCTTTGGCTGAAAAACAAATTTTGTTCTGGTGTTTTCTTTTGAGGGCCGCGTCGCCGGGAAAACGGGCTGGACGGAATGGTTCCGTCCAAGCTTTGCTTTTGGTATTTTTTGGTTTCAAATTGGAACTATATTTCTGGGCTGCTTATTGTTTTGCCGAATTGGCTTATTTCCTTGCCGAAAATTTGGTTTATTTTTGCAAATTGGATCACCGGAAACTGAGTTTCCTTTTGGGGTCGGAAAGGTTCCGATTGAACCTGGGAGTACGACGGAAGGAGAAAATGGCAGCGACGAAGGTCGTCACTGCTTCTTCTCCGTTTGAACACCGAAATCTGGATGTTTAAATTTGATTTGAAATCTGGGCTGCTGGTTGTTGTTTCTAGTTATTTCTTTCACAAGTTTGATTCACCTTGGGTTTGAGTTTTGGTTTCGAAAATTGCTGGGCTAAGTTGTTTCTTTGTCTGGGTTGCAAATTTAGTGCCGGTCGACGAAGGTCGGAAAAGTTCCGGGCGTGATGGTTGTTGTTTAGTTTTGGTCACCGGTGTGTCGGACTGGAACTAGGTGATGACCGGATCGTCAACCGTCGCGGTTTCGCCATCGCCGATTGAGTCTTCTTCGTTGGACGAAAAGGCTGCGGTCAGGAAGGTGATGTCCGAAAGAGGCGAATAACGCTGGAAACATCGCCGGAAGAGACGACCGGCGTGAGACGCCGGGAAGTCGATGATGCCAGACGGAAGACTCGAGGAAGGGTCGCGGCGGCTGGGGGCAAGAAACCCTAATGGGTGAAATGACCATTATATCCTTCCGCTCAAAAACCTAATTGGCTGATAAGGCGGCGGGGGCTGGCTAAAAGGGTGAATTTACCAAAATGCCCCCGCCGCAGCCTCTAATTACCAAAATAGAATGCAGGTTTTAAAATGGTTTTAAAATTACAGAATAACCCCTGGACTTTGAGTCCTCCTCAAAACCCTAGCCCAGAATTTTATTTATGCCCCAAAAGTTTCAGAAAAATAAAATTTTAAAATATTTTGAATTTTATTTAATAAGATTTTAATTAAGTAATCTTATTAGATAAAGATAGGATTAATTTAGAATTTTATCCTATAAGTTTAAATTTATCTTAATTAGATAATTAGATAAATTTTAAAATAATTATTTTAATTAGATTAAAATAATTAGAACAGATAAATAAATAAATAATTAATTAATTAGATTAATTAATTTATTTAAATTTTGAATTGTTATTTATTTTATCTTATTTTAATTTTGATGCTTATTTAAATTGTTTAAATTTTATTTGAGGCATCATAATTATGCAAGCATGTTCATGCATCATTTTGGATAAATGTAAAATGAACAGAAGGATTGATTAAAATTGATCATGACACGATCAATTTTAATTCTGTAATAGTTACACAATCCTTAAAATTAATCGGCTTAAATTAAAATCAGCTTGTATGAGCATATGCATTTTATGTGTTTCAAAGCATGAATTGGGCTTTTAATTTTAACGTTTTAAAAGTTTGGGCCTGTGACCCAATTTTGAATTTGGGCCTGCGTGCCTATAAAAATCATCATGTAATAGTTAGGCCCAAAAGGAGGTTCCAAGAGCAGTCCATGGTGGAGTCCAGGAGCGGAGGCCCAACATGAAGATTTTAAAAGGCCCTGTAATAGACAAGAGCCCAGTTCATCGCTTTATTTCATTCTTTTATTTATGCAAATGAATGATAAACGAAAAATGCATGTTAAGCCGATCAAACTCAAATCCCAAAAACCCAAGATTTTGCTTCCATACTTGAGGCCCGCTTGAGTGTCGAACGTCTGATGGACTTGGAGAGCCCAAGGGCCTCAGGTTTTCTTCATGCGGCGGGTAGTGACATAATAGTGCCCAACTTTATCACTACCATTAATGAGTGGAAAAACTATTTGGGTATTAGATGCTCAAACTTTATCACTACCACTTGTTATGGAAAAACTGTGTGGGTGTCTATTGATGTGATGCCTTGAGGGATGGTTTAACTTGGGAAAATTAATCCTAGCTTGACCCGATAAGTTGACTAGGGATTAATTTTGCAAAGATAGGATGGTGTCAAACATTTGGAATGTTCATCCTATCACCGAAAAGTTGCATGGTATGCAATTGGAAAGCGTTAAATTACATGGAATGTGATTTGAACGTTGCCTACCAGAAGAGCCCGATCCCTACAATACTTGCCAAAGCAAGACTGGGGTTGACTCTTTGTGGATTTTCGGCCCACAATCTAGCACCAACACAAAATTGTTAGGGATTTCAATTTTGGCTATTGTGGAAAACATTTTTCAAAACTCATTCTAATATTTTGCATTTACTCTCTGTAGAAATAGCATCATCTAGCACAAATGTTATCTTTACTATAAGAAGTATATTGGATAAAGATAAATTGGTTGGACCAAACTTCTTAGATTGGGAAAGAAACTTGAGAATAGTTCTCAAACAAGAAAGGAAGCTACATGTCTTAGAGACCGCTTTACCTGAACCACCACAAAATGCTTCGGCAAATGTTCAACGAGCCTGGGATAAGCTGAAAAGTGACTCTGATGATGTGACGTGCTTGATGCTCGCGTCTATGACAGGCGAGCTTCAAAAGCAGTTCATGAATTTGGAAGCGTTCCGAATTTATGAGTCACTGACGGAAATGTTTCGTGAACAAGCTTCAGGTATCTTTGTTATAGAAATAAATCTTTCTATGTCCACCTCATGGGTATTAGATATTGGTTGTGGGGCTCACATTTGTACTAATGTACAAGGACTCAGAAATAGAAGGATAACAAAGAAAGGTGAAGTAGATCTCCGAGTGGGCAACGGGGCAAGAGTTGCTGCTGTTGAAGTTGGAGATTACACTCTGTCTTCACCTTCTGGTTTAAATATCGAACTTGAAAATTGTTATTATGTACCTGCTTTGAGCAGAAATATTATTTCAGTTTCGAGTTTAGATAATAAAGGTTTTCGATTTATTATAGAGACTAATTCGTTATCTTTATATCGAAATGATATTTTATACGGAGTTGCAAATATGTGTAACGGTCTGTATGTCTTGGATTTGACCCAAGAAAAACCAGTCTATAACATAGAAAAGAAAGCTAAATCATCTAAAAATGATTTAAGTCCAACTTACCTTTGGCATTGTCGATTAGGCCATGCAAATGAAAAGCGAGTTCAAAAGCTTCACAAGGATGGAGTGCTTGGTTCATTTGATTTTGAATCATATGATACCTGCGAACCCTGCTTGCAAGGCAAAATGTCAAAGAGTCCTTTCAACAAGAAAGGTGAAAGAACAAGTGAGCTATTGGCCCTAATACATACGGATGTATGTGGACCAATGAGCACACAAGCCAGAGGTGGATTTGAATACTTCGTCACTTTTACTGATGACTATAGTAGATATGGTTATGTCTACTTAATGAGGTACAAAAGTGAAACCTTTGAAAGGTTCAAAGAGTTTAAAAATGAAGTAGAGAATCAGTTGGATAGAAGGATTAAGGCTATTCGCTCCGATCGGGGAGCTGAATACCTTAGTGATGAGTTCGATGGCTATCTAAAACAGTGTGGAATTGTTTCACACCTGACTCCACCGGGAACACCTCAATGGAATGGTGTATCCGAAAGGAGAAATCGGACCTTATTAGATATGGTTCGATCAATGATGGGCCTAGCAACTCTCCCTACATCCTTTTGGGGTTATGCTCTCCTTTCTACTGCCTACTTATTGAATCGTATTCCATCTAAGGCAGTAGATAAGACTCCATATGAGATATGGATGGGTCGGAAGCCCTATATGTCCTATTTACGAGTTTGGGGTTGTCAAGCTCATGTAAAGCGTTTACAAAGTAATAAGCTTGAACCCAAAACTGACAAATGCCTATTTGTGGGATATCCTAAGGAAACCAAAGGATATCAATTCTACAACCCAACTGAGAACAAAGTATTCGTTGCTTGAGGAGCTACTTTCTTAGAGAAAGAATTTCTGTACAAGAAAGACAGTGGGAGTAGAATAGAACTCGGAGAAGTTCAAGAACCACAAGAGAATGTAGAACGATCTACATAAACTCAGATGGAAGTTGACATGGAAACTCATGAAGATGAGCAACCTGAGTCAACATCACAAGAACCTAGAAGATCTGGTAGATCTCGTCACCAACTCGAGAGATACGGATTTCTCATAACTGATGATCAAGATTTGATCTTGGTGGACTCTAATGAGCCTGCGAACTACAAATAGGTTTTAGAAAGTCCAGATTCAGATAAATGGCTAGAAGCCATGGAATCTGAAATGCAATCAATGAGGGACAATAAAGTGTGGACTTTGATTGACCTTCCTGTTCAGGCAAAGGTTGTCGATTGCAAGTGGATTTTCAAGTTAAAACCTGGCGGGATCTTCAAGGCACGACTAGTGGCTAAAGGTTTCAGACAGACTCATGGTATTGACTATGATGAAACCTTCTCTCCTGTCGTGATGCTCAAGTCCATTAGGACAATGCTTGCTATAGCAGCATATTTTGACTATGAGGTATGGCAGATGGATGTTAAGACGGCTTTCCTGAATGGAAACCTACTCGAGGATGTTTATATGAAACAACCCGAGGGATACATCGATCAAAAGCATCCTAATCGAGTATGTAAGCTTCAGAGGTCCATCTATGGACTAAAGCAAGCATCTCGAAGTTGGAATCTTCGTTTTGATGAGGAAATAAAAGGTTACGGATTTATCAAGAACGAAGATGAGCCTTGTGTTTACAAGAAAGTTAGTGAGAGCAAGATTATTTTCCTTGTCCTATATGTGGACGACATCCTGCTCATAGGAAATGACATTCCTTTGATGAAAGACATCAAACAATGGTTGGGGAGTGTATTTTCTATGAAAGACTTAGGAGAAGCTGAGATGATACTAGGTATCAAGATCTATAGAGATAGGTCTAAAAGGCTTCTGGGACTAAGTCAAGAAGGGTACATAGACAAGATATTAAAAAGATTCAATATGTCTAACTCCAAAAATGGTAAGGTACCATTTAGACATGGCCTTCTCTTGAAGAAGAACCAAGGTCCTTCAACAAGAGAGGAGAGGGATACAATGAGTAGAGTCCCATATGCTTCGGCAATAGGATCTATTATGTATGCCAAGTTGTGTACCCGTCCGGATGTTGCACATGCACTTAGCATGACTAGCAGATACCAACAAGATCCAGGGATGGATCATTGGACTGCAGTCAAAGCAATCCTGAAGTACTTACGAAGAACTAAAGGATTAATGCTAGTGTATGGAGGACAAGAACAGCTCATTGTACAAGGTTACGCTGATGCTACTTTCCAAACAGATCAAGATGACATGAAGTCACAATCAGGCTACGTGTTTAGTCTGAATGGCAGTGCAATAAGTTGGAAAAGCTCAAAGCAAGATACAACAACCGATTCTACAACAGAGTCTGAGTACATTGCTGCATCAGATGCTGCAAAGGAAGCTGTTTGGCTGAGAAAGTTCGTGTCAGACATCGGAGTGATACCGAGTATCCAAGATCCGATAGAACTTTTCTGTGACAATAACGGGGCCATCGCACAAGCTAAGGAACCTCGGTCACACCAGAAAACCAAACACATACTCAGAAGGTTTCACCTTATCCGAGAGATCATTGATCGAGGAGATGTGAAAGTGTGCAAAATAGGGTCAGACGACAATATAGCAGATCCTCTCACAAAAGCTCTACCACAGTCAAAGTTTGATAGACATGTAATAGAGCTTGGTCTTAAACAGTTTAGGACATAGCCCTTCATCGGGCAAGTGGGAGATTGTTGGTGAATGTGCCCTAATGAGGGCTATTTATGTAAATATACTTTGAGGGTATTTATGTAAATAAGACATTTGTCGCTTGATTGATTGTTTATCAAATGAGTTAATTTCATGATAGTAATAACCTTGTGCATATTTAAATTCATGAAATCGATCCGCCAAAAGAAACATTCTATGGACTAATTAGATCATGAGTGATTCTTTTGAGTAGTACTGGTACTAGGATCCTTAGACCAGAAATCACTACATGGTCTTAGGTGAATTGTAGTGTGCTTTGACATACGCCTAACGGGGCCGTAACAGGTTGCCAAGTACGGGTATGATTGGGTACACTATGAGACACGCTAAGGTATGTAGGTGAAGTGATGGGACTACAAATCTCTCTTAAGTGAGAGATGATATCTTGGCCACTTGATGGTGAACTGAAAGTGCATGGCCATGCCCAAGGAATGATAGGATATCATTTGCTTGAAGGATTCAGTGTCACTAAGAGATCAAGTAAACGCTTAGCTACATAAGGATGATGGCTCAATGCCTTATGCTAAGTTGGATATCGATGTAGAGGATCGTACGCAGTTTGCTCGGTAAGGTTGTGTTGAATCTCCATTCGACCCTCCATTCTGAATTGGGTAGTCATTATGTCTTGCTAGAGACCACTAATGACTTATGGATTAATTAATAAGATTGAGTTATCCGTTGCCAATTTAGAATGGGCCTACAGGATCACACATAAGAAAGTTCAATGATGCAGAATAAGGATTCTTGCCTACAATAAGTATAATTGTTATACTTAAATAAATAAGATTTAATTAAATGGTTTAATTAAATATTATTGGAAAGTTCTGTGGTATTAATTAATAGTTAATTAATTACCTGGGAACAGTTGGGATGGGCTGATAAATCAAGAGACTTAATTGCAATTGATGTTCTTAACCAATCAGCATGATCCATGGGTCATGGGTTGATCCATGGGCTTGGTGTATAACCCAAATCATTAAGGTATTATTTAAGGCTGATTTGAAATTAGTAAATACTATTTAAATACTGATTTAGAATCAGTTAAATAATATTTGGTAATAATACTGATTTGGAATATGACTAAAATCAGTTAAGTTATAATTGGATAATTACAATACTGATTTTGGAAATTAATTCTATACAAATATCCTAGGGATATAATTGTAGAATGATGATGATTTGGAATTTAAGAAAATTCAGATCAGCCAAAATACACAGGATTTCCCAAAATTCTCCGGGTAGGCAAGATTGGCTAGCACCAACCTGCGAAGGCTTTCGTGCTTGAGAGTAGAGGATCCTTGGAGGAAGGATTTTGGAGACAACAAAACGCCATCTTCTCAGAGGAGCCAGGCGACATGCGCAACCGATTACGCTTCGAGGGTAAGACCCAATCCTTATACTTTAGGATTCCGCTGTTTAATTAGATTAAACACCTAGACTATTCCCAACAAGTACACGCTTCAAGAGGTAATTCTTAAACTTTTGACAAATCAAATAAGTGGAAGCTAAGATCATGCGCAATGGTATTTCAAGCAAGGGTTGGAATAGTAATTGTGCTAGAGCTTAGGTCTGGACAAGAGTTTAGATTATGGAATGTGTAGCACGAAAGTAAATTTTTGACAGGGCCCAACATATAATCTTGCAATTGGTATCATAGCTATGGTTTTGACTTTGTGCTTGTTCGATTTGTTACATAATTTTGATTGTAGGTGGTTTAGAAATCCCGACTATTATGGTTGTATTTGTATGATTTTTTAATTAAACCCTGAAAATTGTTCGGGTTGTTTTTTATGAATACTTGTAATAGTAAAACCACGTGCTGAAAGCTATGTATGATTAGCTAAAATCTGTAGTAGGATTTTTCTATGTAATTGTCAATTTTATTTTCCTAGAAGCCTTATAGTAGGAAAATATTTTGTAATCGATGATGTTATGGTGGGCAATTTGATTTTGTGGGTTTTGGTTTATCGTTAATATGTAGAAAACCAAGAAAATCCAGAACGAATTGCAAGAAGACCAAATAGCATAGTGGGAACAGGATAGAAGACCCAAAAACCAAACGTGGTAGGCGGGCCGGTAAACGGATTGCCGACAGCACCGTTGCATGCAGGCCCAGCAAGGTCTGTGCACGCGTGGCCCGTTCAGGTTGTATGTCAGTCCCGATTTTTGTTTTTTTCAAGATATTTTTGAGATCCAGATTTCAAACTCAATCCATCGAGTGACGTGACTAGACACGAGAACAAGGCAGAAGATAGAAGCCACTAAAACTATAATAGTCAAAAAATTTATTTTACGTATTTATTTATTTCCTGTATTTACAGTTTTAATTATGTTTTTTAATTTTTGTGCTGTATTTTAGATGCATGATTTAAAGCATGTTGGTTTTATGTTGCACATAACTTAGGATTAGTTAATTGCATATTAAAACCAGAAAAACCTTCATTTTAGAAATCTAAGTGGGATCGGGTTGGTTAAATATTCCCATAGCTTCCATTACGAATTCATATGTGATGTGGGTAGACTTACGCATTGGCATTAGAGCATTCTTCCATATCGGATGAGTTCAACCATAAGATCACTAGTTTGAATTTCTAAGTAAGATGACTAGAGTGAGTTAAAATTGGAGAAATGCGAAACCCTCTCCATCTGAGGCACACTATCCTAGGTAGCAAACTTAGAAGTCACGTAATGGCATACACTTAGTGTACGATTTGTAGTATTCCTGCCATCGAGGTTACGCTGCTTATTTGTACGGCTGAAAGCACTGACTGTTAGCTGCATTGATCAATAGATCATTTATTCAATTAGTGTAGTTAATGAACCTGGTTCTTCTCAAATGAATGTGGGCTAACATAAACGTCCACACTATCGTGGCCTACGTGAATCCCGGTGAATGAGATGTCGGTAGATTCAATTATTGTTTTGCGGGATGTGAATAATCCATGAATTTTTGAAATTCTTGAATATATTTACTGAAACATTGTCTGTTTATTTATTTATAGTTTTCGAAATGGCATTTAATCCGTTAGCTACAATATTGAAAGACAACAAATTAACCGGTCAGAATTATGTCGATTGGAGTCGAAACTTGGACATTTTCCTAATGGTTGGGCAGTATAAGTTCGTGCTCATTGAAGTATGTCCAGATGTGCCCACTGATGAACCTCCTCAAAAAGATAGGGATGCCTATCAAAGGTGAAGGAAGGCTAATGAGATGATGCGGTGTTACATTATGGCCTCCGTGTCGAATGTTCTGCAGCATCAGCTTCATCCAATGATCTCTGCCTTTAACATGATGGCTTACCTTAGAGAGATTTTTGGTCATCAAGGCAGGACAGCAAGGTAGGTGGCCATGTGAAAAATTATGAATACCAGAATAGCTGAAGGCACCTCAGTGAGAGTTCATGCGCTTCACATGATTAGTAACACCAATGAGATAGAAGTGTTAGGAGGTGAGATTGATCCTGAGATTCAGATTGATATCATCCTCTAGAGTTTAGCTACTAGTTTTGAGCATTTTTGGGTAAACTATAACATGAATCAAAGAGTTTATACTCTTTCTGAGCTCTTAACTGCATTGGTGAACGCTGAAGGTATCTTTCAAGAGAAGAAGCAAGCTTTAGTCACAGTCAAGGCTTCAAGTTCCTCTTCTGCCTAAAGGCAAGAGCAAGAAGAAGAAGAAGACCAGCAAGAAGGCTGATAATCACGCGGCTAAGCCTGACATTGAAAAGAAGATGAAGCCTAAAGGCAAATGCTTCAAGTGCGGGAAGACGGAATATTGGAAGTTAGATTGTCCAAAGCTCAAAGGTACGACAGTTTCTGTCTTAATTACTGAGACGTGTTTAGCGGTGATTCCCACAGATACTTGGTGTGTGGATTCAGGTGCCACTGACCATGTTTGTAATTCTTTACAGGGATTTCAGGTAACCCAGAAGCTTAGAGAAGGCGAGCTTGAAGTCTACTTGGGCGACACTACAAGAGTGTTAGTAGAAACAGTGGGAGTAGTCTCTATTATTTTTGAAAATAGTAGATTAGATTTAGATAATTGTCTTTATGTACCGAGTTTTAGAAAGAACTTGATTTCAGTCTCTAAACTCTTAGTGAATGGTTATAATTTTATTTTTTCTGATAAATCTGTCGTTGTTAGAAAAGATAGTAAACTTATTTGTTCCGGTTCACTAGAAGATAATTTGTTTTTGATAAAATCAAACTCCCCTGTTGTGCAAAACACAGAGTTAAATGGTACATCATCTAACAAAAATAAGAGAAAATAACCTTCTGAAATGAATTAAACCTATCTTTGGCATGTCAGGCTAGGTCATATACACTTTAGTAGGATTAAGAGGTTAGTCGATGATGGACCATTAAGTTCATTAGAGATTGACAGTTACTCAACATGCGAATCTTGCTTGGAAGGTAAAATACCTAGAGACCTTTTAAGACAAAAGGTTATAGAGCCAAAGAAGTATTAGAGTTGATTCACTCTAACTTGTGTGGACCAATTTCAGTCCAAGCACGAGATGAGTTTGAGTATTTTGTGACTTTCACAGATGATTACTTAATGTACGGATACATTTACTTAATGCGCCACAAGTCCAAATGCTTTAGTAAATTCAAAGAGTATCGGGCAGATGTGGAGAAACATCACGGTAAAAGTATCAAGACACTACGATCAGATCGTGATGGAGAGTATCTATCCAATGAATTTTGAGAATACCTCAGTGATGTTGGAATTTAGTCTCAGTTGTCTGCACCTGGCACACCATAGTAGAATGGTGTAGCAGAAAGAAAAAATTGAACTCTCATGGAAATGGTTAGGTCGATGATGAGCTATAGTGATTTGCCTGATTCGTTCTGGGGATATGCGTTAGAAATTGCAGCATACATTCTAAATCTTGTACCATCTAAAACTGTGCCTTCAACCCCTACAGAGTTGTGGAACAAGCGCAAGCCCAGTCTAAGACATATAAGAATTTGGGGTTGTCTAACACATGTGCTTAAGGCAGATACGGCTAAGTTAGATGCAAGAACAGAAGTAATGCTTTTTGTAGGATATCCTAGAGGAACGAAAGGTGGTCTGTTATATAGTCCTAAAGATTAGAAGATGATAGTTAGCACTAACGCCAGATTTTTAGGAGAATACTATATTCTAGATCACAAGCACAAAAGTAAGATCATACTAGAAGAACTTGGAAAGTAATATGATAATCCTAATACACCAGCACAAGTAGATACACCAAAAAAACACTGTACAAGATATCACAGATGATGCGCCTACATAGGTGGTGCCTCATCGTAGTGGGAGGGTTGTGAGACAACCCGAAAGGTTTATGGCGTGGGAGATGCCTCAGACCTAGTCCTAGGCGCGCAAGAACCCGACCCCATAAACTACAATGAGGCTCTCCAAGATAAAGATGCAGAATCTTGGCAAAAAGCAATGATATTCGAGATGGGGTTGATGGATTACAATCAAGTCTAGGAGCTTGTGGACTTACCTGATGGTTTCAAACCCATTGTATGTAAGTGGGTCTATAAACGCAAGAGAGGATCTAACGTAAAGGCTAAAACCTTTAAAGCTAGGCATGTGGCGAAGGGGTATACTCAGAAAGAGGGAATCGATCATGAGGAAACCTTCTCCCTGGTGGCTATGCTTAAGTCAATCCAGATTATCTTGGCTGTAGCTGCTCATTTAGATTATGAGATTTGGCAGATGGATATCAAGATAGCTTTCCTTAATGGAAGTCTTGAAGAAACCATCTTCATACAGCAACGAGAAAGATTCATTGTGAAAGGCCAAGAGCATAAGGTTTGCAAGCTTAAAAGGTCCATTTATGGATTTAAGCAAACATCCAGATCTTGGAACATCCGGTTTGATGAGGTAATCCAATCACACGCATTTACATAGTGCTCAGATGAACAGTGCGTATACCGCATACGTGATGGAAACGCGGTGGTGTTTTTTGTGCTTTACGTAGATGACATTCTACTTATTGGCAACAATAAGAAAATGTTTTCAGACATAAAGGTATGGTTGTCCAAACAGTTTGATATGAAAAACTTAGGAGAAATGAGACATATTATTGGGATCAAGATCATTCGAGATCATAGGAAACGTTCGCTGATGCTCTCTCAAGCTTCAAACATAGATACGATTTTGGCTTGTTTTAACATGCAAAACTCCAAGAAAGGTTTTTTACCTTTCAGACATGGAGTGCATCTATCTAAAGAGCAGTCTCCAAAGGCTATTGAGGAGATAGAAGCCATGAAGACAGTTCCTTATGCTTCTGCAGTAGGAAGTCTCATGTATGCAATATTGTGTACAAGGCCTGATATTTGCTATGCTGTTGGCATTGTAAGCAGATATCAGAGTAACCCTGGAAAAGCTCATTGGGAGGCAGTTAAATACATTCTCAAGTATTTGCACAGAACGAGAGACCAAGTCTTGGTCTATCAGGCGCCTGAGCTTGTGATCCATGGTTACACAGATTCAGATTTCCAAGGCGATAGGGACAAGAGTAAGTCTACCTCTGGGTATGTGTTTACTTTGGGAGGTAGAGCCATAGTTTGGCGGAGGTCAAATAGAAATAAGTGGCAGACTCCACCATTGAGGCTGAGTACGTTGCAACATCAGAGGCAGCGAAAGAAGCAGTGTGGCTCAAGAATTTCCTAGTGGACTTAGACATGATTCCTAGTTTGCAGAAGTCGATCACAGTGTACTGTGACAAAATTGGTGCAGTAAGTATATACAACACAAGTACCACGTGATAAGAGATATCGTTAAAAGGGAAGGCGTGGTCATGGCGAAGATAGAATCAGAAGATAACTTTGCAGATCCATTCACGAAGACACTGACTTTAAAAGTTTTTGAAGCTCACGTGGAGGGCATGGGGATTAGTTACTTAGCTGAGCCTTGACTGTTTTTCTAGTTATTATTGTAGTTTTAAGATTAATGTAGTTTTATACTTAAAGCGTAGCTTAAGTATTAGTGGGAGATTGTTGGGTTTAAATACTGAAGTTTTGCTTGTATTAAACTATTTCACAATTTGTATATATCGATTAAATATTTTAGTTAAATTATTTTTATGTTTTACATATGTTGTCCATTTATATTGTGTAATTAGATGATAAGGTGTCTGGTGTGACACAGTAGATCTCATCATTGGTTAAAAGATATAATATATAAATGAGGTTCGTAACTGAGACAATTTTGGACGCACTATTAATTTAAGTTATTATGTGATTCAGAAATTGGTTTGTCTAAACTAATTGAATCATATAGATATGCCCGGGACATATTGAACTTGACCAATTAGGATGAATTGTCTTGTACTGATTTAATAGACTATTTGATCATAGTATTCTATTTCTAAATCCCTATTCTTGAGTAGGCATGAGGATAAGATATAGTGTATTTTAATTTGCCAAAGAGTGAGGTCACTTGAGACCAATAGTCTCGGTAGGTTGGGTGTGCGTGTTTGATTGCTTAGTGTGCTATTACTTGTCTAAAGGAAACCATGTACTGGTGCGTCCGGGGTGTTGGTGCTTCCCAGATGAGCTCGTTATGTTTATTATACTAAACCCGGCCTGTGGACTTATGCTCAGTTTAGTAAAAACGTCGAGTGGTACTAATATCGAATTATAAGAAGTTAATTAATTAATTAGCGAGCACTATATCTTTGATGTGGGGAGATTAAAGAATAATTAATTTAGTTGTTCCGGAAGCAACTTAAGAGAGACTTGTAGTCCCATCACTTCACCTACATACCTTAGCGTGTCTCATAGTGTACCCAATCATACCCGTACTTGGAAACCTGTTACGGCCCGTTAGGCGTATATCAAAGCACACTACAATTCTCATAAGACCATGCAGTGATTTCTGTCTAAGGATCCTCGTACGAGTACTACTCAAAAGAATCACTCATGATCTAATCAGTCCATGGAGTGTTTCTTTCGGCGGATCAATTTCATGAAATTAAATATGCACAAGAATATTACTATCATGAAATTAACTCATATGATTAGGACATCAATCAAAATGAAAAATATCTATATATAGCCCTTAAAAGGGCACACACACCAACATCTATCTCGCAAACAGTCTTGGGAGACTGCTCTTTAGACAGATGCACTCCGTGCCTAAAAAGTAGGAAACATTTCTTAGAGTTCTGCATGTTAAAACAAGACAGAATCGTATCTATGTATAAAGCCTGGGAAAGTGTCAGCGAACATTTCCTACGATCTCGAATGATCTTGATCCTAAGGATATGTCCAGCCTCTCCCAAGTCTTTCATATCAAACTGTTTGGATAACCACATTGTTACGTCTGATAACACTTTCTTATTGTTGCCAATAAGTAGAATGTCATCTACGTAAAGTACAAGAAACACTGAGTAAATCCGTAGGACTGGATTACCTCATCAAACCTAATGTTCTAAGATCTGGATGCTTGCTTAAGTCCGTAAATGGACTTCTTAAGCTTACAAACCTTATCCTCTTGGCCTTCAGAAATGAATCCCTCTGGTTGTTGCATAAAGATGGTTTCCTCAAGACTTTCGTTTAGGAAAGCTGTATTGACATCCATCTGCCAAATCTCATAATCTATATGAGTAGCTATGGCTAAGAGAATCCAAATCGACTTAAGCATAACTACCGGGAAAAAGGTTTCCTCATAATCGATACCTTCTTTCTGAGTATAACCCTTCGCCACAAGCCTAACTTTAAGGGTTTCAACCTTTCTGTCGGGTCCTCTCTCACTTTTGTAGACCCACTTGCACCCAATTGGTCAAAAACCACCAGGCAAGTTTACAAGCTTCTAGACCCGATTAGAGTCCATTGACCTCATCTCAGACAATATCGTTTTTTGCCAAAAATCTTTATCTTTTGTTAGTTTCGAATACTTAAAAGTTTTGCTTCTATGAAAAACTATTTCTCAGTTTCATATTGATTGTGTTTCAGTATATAATTACATGTTATACATGTTGTCCACTTATATCATATGACTAGATGGTGAGGTGTTTGGTGTGACACGATATATCTCATCATTGGTTAAAGTCATAGTATATAAATAATGCTCGTAACTGAGACAGTTTGGACATACTGTCGGTTTTAAGTTATTTTATGATTCAAAAATTAGTTTGTCTAGACTAATTGAATCATATGGATGTGCCCGGGCATATTGAGTAAAACCTGAGTATGATCGAATTAACTTGTACTGATCTTCATAGTTAATTCGAGCCTTGTATTCTTTCTCTTAATCCCTGGACTAGGACGGGCATGGGGATTAGATATAGTGTACTTTGATTTGCCAAAGAGTGCGGTCACTTGAGGCCTAGATCTCGGTAAGTTGGGTATACGTGTTTGATTTCTTATTGTGTCGTTGCTTGTGGAAAGGAAACCATGTACCGGTGCATCTGGGATATTGTGCTCTCGAGATGAGCTCATAAGGATTATTATACTAAACCCGGCCGGTGGACGTATGTCCGGTATGATAATAAAGTCGAGTGGTACTAATCTCGGATAATAAGAAGTCAATTAATTAATTTATCAAGAAATTAATAAATTGATGAGCACTATATCTTTGACATGGAGAGATAATAGAATAATTAAAAGTGGACCCAAAAGCAATTTTGGTTTCAGCAGTAGTTCCATAATTAATCCGTTAGTAGTACGATTATTTATGAGTGGGATTAATTGACAAATTAGATTTAATTAATTAGTTATCCTTGGGTAAATTAGTGTTGACTATTCTAGTAAAGACTTAGAAGTCAACGAGTCCAACTTAATGATTAATTATGAGTTGGATTAATTGACAAATTAGATTTAATTAATTAATTATCCTTGAGTCAATTAGTGTTGACTATTGTAGTAAAGACTTAAAAGTCAACGAGTCCAACTAGAAGGCCCGACTTAAACCAATTTAATGTTTCCCTTGAAACTCTTATAAATAGAATAAGTTGTTGCCCTAAAACATAAGTTAAGTGAGAATTCCAAAATTCTTGCCTCAAAGAGAGAGACATAGCCTAGAGAGAGTTTTGACAACCCACCACGTCTGAGAACAACTAGCACCACGTCCATAAAAACTAGCACCACGTCTCAAACAACTAGCACCACGTCCAAAAACGTTTACATCCACCACGTCTCAAACAACATGTACCACGTCCAAAAAGTCTACATCCAGACATGTGAATTTAAATTGATTTTTTCACAATAACATCTCACCTCGTCTCAGAACAACTAGAACCACGTCCAAAAATGTCTACATCCATGCATGTGAATTTAAAATGATTTTTTTCACAAAAATAGTCTACTACGTCTCAGAACAAGTAGCGCCACGTCTCAAACAATATGCACCACGTCCAAAAACTTCTACATAAAGACATGTGATTTTAAACTGATTTTTTCACAATAACATGTCACCTCGTCTCAGAACAACTAGAACTACGTCCAAAAACGTGTACATCCATGCATGTGAACTTAAAATGATTTTTTTCACAAAGACAGTCTACCACGTCTCAGAACAAGTAGCACCACGTCTCAAATAACTAGCAGAACGTTGCAAAATGTCTACATCCATGCATGTGAATTTAAGCTATTTTTTTCACAAAGACAACCCACTACATCTCAGAACAACTAGCACCACGTCCAAAAACAACTTGCACCACGTCCCGAACAACTAGCACCACATCTCAAACAACTAGCACCACGTCAAAAAACGTCTACATCCACCACATCTCACAACATGCACCACGCCCAAAAACGTCTACATCCAGGCATGTGAATTTAAACTGATTTTTTTTCACAAAGACAGTCTACCACGTCTCAGAACAATTAGCACCATGTCTCAAACAACTAGCACAATGTTGAAAAACGTCTACATCCATTCATGTGAATTTAAGATATTTTTTTCACAAAGACAACCCACCACGTTTCAGAACAACTAGCACCACATCCAAAAACAACTTGCACCATGTCTAGAAATGTTTACATCCATGCATGTGAATTTAAACTAGCACCATGTCCAGAATAGTGCACACCCCTATTCCAGCTGCCTACCATGTCCGTGGTGCTTTGGAGTTTTTTTATTAATGGCCAAAAGATAAAACGTTTGGATTAGGGAAATCCGAAATACATAAAATTCGGATTTCCTAAATCCGAAATTAATTAAAAATTCAAATCTTCTCAACCCGAAATGAATTAAATTTGAATTTAGAAGATCCGAATTTAATTAGATTCGGATTTAGAAGATCCGAATTTAATTGAAATTTGGATATTCTAAATCCGAATTTAATTGAAAGCGGACAATTATAAGAAAGAATAGATAGTACAATAATCCAATCCATAACACTTATACCAATATACTAACCATAATGTATTCATAAACATTCTATCCAATATACAAATACAATATGACCATAATCCAATTCCCAAATTTAATCAATCGAATATCAAATAAGCAATTCCTCCAATTACATATACCTTTACATCAATACCTAACCAAATCACCAATACAACTACAGATAATCAACGGCTATACAATTCTTATAAATGATCATGTTCTCATATCTAACACTTGTAATGAGATAAAACAAATATAATGACCATTCAACTCTTAGAAATCTTAATGATCTCTGATCTAAGAGTTTTGTTAAGATAAAATAATTAAAATGACCATATAACTCTTAGAAATGTTCATGGTCTTGTAAGTAGGTGTTGTAATAAGATAAAACAAATAAAATGGCCATACAACATCTCAACTCGTCTCAGAACAACTATCACCACGTCTCAAAAAATGTAGCACCACGTCCAAAAACGTCCACATCCAGACATGTGAAGTTAAACTTATTTTTTCAAAAAACATCTCACCTCGTCTAAGAACAACTAGCACCACTTCCAAAAATGTCTACATCCATGCATGTGAATTTAAACTTTTTTTTTTCACAATGACAGTCTACCACGTCTCAAAAAACTAGCACCACGTCAAAAAAGTCTACATCCAGACATGTGAATTTAAACTGATTTTTTCACAAAACATCTCACCTTGTCTCAGAACAACTAGCACAACGTCTAAAAATGTCTGAGGTGGACCGAAATGTTCATAATCTCTTATTTAAGGGTTTTGATAAGATAAAACAAATAAAACGGTTATACAATTCTTATAAATGATCACCATCTCATATCTAAGACTTGTAATGAGATAAAACAAATAAAATGACCATTCAACTCTTTGAAATCTTCATGATCTCTGATCTAAGAGTTTTGTGATGATAAAACAATTAAAATGACCATATAACTCTTAGAAATGTTCATGATCTTGTAAGTAGGTGTTGTAATAAGATAAAACAAATAAAATGGCCATACACATCTCAAATCGTCTCAGAACAACTAGCACCACGGCAAAAAACGTCTACATCCATTCATGTGAATTTAAACTGTTTTTTTTTCCACAAAGACAGTGTACCACGTCTCAGAACAACTAGCACCACGTCTCAAACAACTATAACTACGTCCAAAAATGTCTACATCCAGACATGTGAATTTAAATTGATTTTTTCACAAAATATTTCACCTCGTCTTAGAACAACTAGCACCACATCCAAAAACCTCTACATCCATGCATGTGAATTTAAACTGATTTTTTTCACAAAGACAGTCTACCATGTCTCAGAACCACTAGCACCACGTCTTAAAAAACTAGCACCTCGTCCATAAATGTCTACATCCAGACATGTGAATTTAAACTGATTTTTTCACAAAACATCTCACCTCGTCTCAGAACAACTAGCACCACGTACAAAAACGTCTACATCCATGCATGTGAATTTAAACTGATTTTTTTTTCATAAAGGCAGTCTAACACGTCTCAGAACAACTAGCACCACGTCCAAAAATGTCTACATCCAGACATGTGGATTTAAATTGATTTTTTTCACAATAACATCTCACCTCGTCTCAGAACAACTAGCACCACGTCCAAATTGACATGAATGGATGTAGACATTTCTGGACGTGGTGCTAGTTTTTTTTGACGTAGTTCTAGTTGTCTGAGATGTGGTGGACTGTCTTTGTGAAAAAATTAGTTTAAATTCCGACACATGAATGTAGACGTTTCTGGACGTGGTGCTAGTTATTTTTGACATGGTGCTAGTTGTTCTGAGACGTGGTGGACTGTCTTGAAGAAGTATTTCGGGAAGAATAAATTCGGATTTTTGAAATCCGAATTTATGCTTTCATTTTTTTTTTTTTACCTTTTTACAACTGATTTCGATTTGTAAAATTTGAAACTCTTAATTAATTACTGTTTTGGATTTTACAAATCCGAGAGGCCCCTTTCAGTCCACACACCTATTTTTTCAATTTTTTTCAGTCCACACCCTAAATTTTGGTCCCCTTTTGGTCCCGGGCCCTTTGTTTTCATCCAACGTTTTACTCATTCTCATCTTTTCTTTTCTTTTTTTTCTCCTTTTAGTCCACCGACTCTTCTCCTCCTTTCATTTTAATTTTATTTAACTTTTAATAAATTACACTCTAATCTCTCACATTTATTAATTTATAATTTTAATTCTTCAAGCATTGTTATTAACTTCTAACTCAACCTTCTCTTTATTTTAAATTATACTTCTACAACTTCGTTCAAATCCCTCCAAATCACTTTTTAGGTTCACTTTATAATGTTTCCATATCTAGCTAGACCTGGGGTCTCACAGCTATACTTATTGCTCAAATATTTGTACTAAAAAAAATTAAAAATTTATGTTCTGTTTGATATGAATTTTTAAAATTAAAAATTAAACTGTTTGATGTTAAAATAATAAAAAATATATATGATGTAGGATTTTTTTAATTGTGAATTAAAAAAATATTAATTACTAAAAATAAAAAAAACTGCTGGCATGCCTGAAGAAAAAAAAAAAGAAAGAAACTGCGTTTAAGGAGGAGAAGGAAAAAAAAAAGTAAAAAAAAGAGACGCGCATATGAGGAGGAGGAGAAAAAGAAAAGGGGGACGCACCTCTCCCATGGAGACACCAAAAATTGCACTAAGTCAGGGGCCGAGATCAAAAGGGGACCAAAATTGAGGGTGTGGACTGAAAAAAATTAAAAAAATCGGTGTGTGGACTGAAAGGGGCCTCTCGAATTTGTAAAATCCGAAACACTAATTAATTAAGAGTTTCAGATTTTACAAATCCGAATCAGTTGTAAAAGGTAAAAAAAAGAAAAATGGAAGCATAAATTCGGATTTCAAAAATTTGAATTTATTCTTCCCGAAATACTTCTTCAAGATAGTCCACCACGTCTCAGAACAACTAGCACCATATAAAAAACAACTAGCACTACGTCCAGAAACGTCTACATTCATGTGTGTGAATTTAAACTGATTTTTTCACAAATACCGTCCACCACGTCCCAAACAACTAGCACCACGTCAAAAACAACTATCACCACGTCCAGAAACGTCTACATTCTTGTGTGTGAATTTAAACTAATTTTTTCACAAAGACAGTCCACCACGTCCCAGACAACTAGAATTACGTAAAAAAAACTAGTATCACATCCAGCAACGTCTACATCCATTAATGTGAATTTGGACGTGGTGCTAGTTGTTATGAGACGAGGTGAGATGTTATTGTGAAAAAATCAGTTTAAATTCACATGTCTAGATGTAAACATTTTTGGACGTGGTGCTAGTTGTTTGAGACGTGGTTCTTGTTGTTCTGGGACGTGGTAGACTGTCTTTGTGAAAAAAATCAGTTTAAATTCACATGCATGGATGTAGACATTTTTTTACGTGGTGCTAGTTGTTTTGAGACGAGGTGAGATATTTTGTGAAAAAATCAGTTTAAATTCACATGTCTAGATGTAGACGTTTTTGGACGTGGTGCTAGTTTTTGAAGACGTGGTGCTAGTGAAACTGAGACCTGGTAGACTGTCTTTGTGAAAAAAATCTGTTTAAATTCACATGCATGGATGTAAACATTTTTGGACGTGGTGCTAGTTGTTCTGAGACGAGGTGAGATGTTTTGTGAAAAAATTAGTTCAAATTCACATGTCTGGATGTAGACATTTTTGGACATGGTGCTAGTGGTTCTGAGACGTGGTAGATTGTCTTTGTGAAAAAAATCAGTTTAAATTCACATGCATGGATGTAGACGTTTTTGGACGTGGTGCACGTTGTTCTGAGACGAGGTGAGATGTTTTGTGAAAAAATCAGTTTAAATTCATATGTCTGGATGTAGACGTTTTTGGACGTGGTTCTAGTTGTTTGAGACGTTGTGCTAGTTGTTCTGAGACGTGGTAGACTGTCTTTGTGAAAAAAAAAAGTTTAAATTCACATAAATGGATGTAGATGTTTTTTGCCATGGTGCTAGTTGTTCTGAGACGATTTGAGATGTTGTAAGGCCTTTTTATTTGTTTTATCTTATTACAACACCTACTTACAAGATCATGAACATTTCTAAGAGTTATATGGTCATTTTAATTGTTTTATCTTCACAAAACTCTAGATCAGAGATCATGAACATTTCTAAGAGTTGAATGGTCATTTTATTTGTTTTATCTCATTACAAGTCTTAGATATGAGATCATGATCATTTATAAGAATTGTATAGCGGTTTTATTTGTTTTATCTTATCAAAACCCTTATATAAGAGATTATGAACATTTCAGTCCACCTCAGACGTTTTTGGATGTGGTGCTAGTTGTTCTGAGACGAGGTGAGATGTTTTGTGAAAAAATCAGTTTAAATTCACATGTCTGGATGTAGACGTTTTTAGACATGGTGCAAGTGTTGGAGTAGAATACATAAGCTATGCTTGTATTGTACTTTGTCCCAGTTAATATATCGGTTAATGTTTTGGTTAAATTTAGTTGTGATTTTTTGTCCACTTATATTATGTAGTTAGATGATGAGGTGTCTTGTGTGACACAGTAGGTCTCATCATTGGTTAAAAGACATAATATATAAACAAGGTTCGTAACCGAGATAGCATTAGACAAACCGTCGGTTTAGGTTATTATGTGATTCGGATAATTGGTTTGTGTAAACTGATTGAATCATATAGATATGCCCGGGGCGTATTAAACTTGACTATTAGAAATGATTTATCTTGTACTGATTTAATAGACAAATCGTTCTTGGTATTCTATCTCTTAATCCCTAGACTCGAGTGGCCATGAGGATTATGTTGGAGTTGAATACATAAGCCATGCTTGTATTGCACAATTTCCCAGTAATATATCGATTTATGTTTTGGTTATATTTTGTTGTGCATGATATGTCCATTTATATTATGTAAGTAGAAGATGAGGTGTCTTGTGTGACACAGTAGATCTCATCATTGGTTGAAAGACATAATACATAAATGAGGTTCGTAACCGAGACAGTTTTGGACAAACTGTCAGTTTAGGTTATTATGTGATTCGGATAATTGGTTTGTCTAAACTAATTGAATCATATAGATATGCCCGGGGCGTATTGAATTTGACCATTAGGAATGATTTGTCTTGTACTGATTTAGTAGACAAATCGTTCTTGGTATTCTATCTCTTAATCCCTAGACTCGAGCGGACATGAGGATTAGACATAGTGTACTTTGATATGCCAATGGGTGAGGTCAATTCTGGCCAATAGTCTCGGTAGGTTGGGTGCGCATGTTTAATTACTTGGTGTGCTGCTGCTTGTCCAAAGGAAACAATGTACCGGTGCGTCTGGGGTGATGGTGCTCCCGAGATGAGCTCGTTATGTTTATTATACTAAACCCAGCTGGTGGACTTATGTCCGGTATAGTAAAAAGGTCGAGTGGTACTAGTCTCAGAATTAAAGAAGTTAATTAATTAATTTATCAGTAAATTAATATATTAACGAGCACTATATCTTTGATGTTGGGAGATTATGAATAAATTAATTAAGTTGTTCCGAAAGCAATTCTGGCGTAGGATGGTAGTGCCAAGATTAATCCGTTAGTTGTACGATTAATTTTGTAATGGGTTAATTGAATAGGTAGAATTAATTAATTGATTAATTATTCCTAAGGGTTAATTGAATAGGTTGAATTAATTAATTGATTAATTATTCCAAAGGGTTAATTGAGTAATTAACAAAGTGGAATTATTTAATTAATAAAGTCTTAAGTTTCAATTAGAATTAGGAAATCCTCGAGATTAGGAAATCTAGTAGGATTTGGTTTATCCTATCTGATTGGTTATCTAATTGGATTTGGAAACTAATTAATTACCTAAACCCATTAGGAAGACCAATCCTAAATCAACTTGGGGTCTCTCTTGTAACTCTATATGTAGACAAGGGATTAGCTATTCAAGATACACAATTCAAGAGATTCATAATTCAAGAATCTAGAGAGAGAAAATCCTAAAGAGAGAAAAATTCTCTCTCTAAATTCAGATTTTATAAGCATTGGGGCTGCCAATTTTTCTTTAAATATTTGGCGGCTCGTGTGGCTTTCTCTCTCTCCGGTCGGTTCGTCAATTGTACTTGCCAGGTGCACCGGTGCAAGAATTTTCTGGCAGGTGGATTGTAGTGATTAGCTAATCAAGTTGCTGGTTAGATTGCTGCCCACACAGCATACAAGCAAAGTCTTGAGGTATTTTTCTAAGATTTCACTTTTCATTAGAAATTTTTTTTGCGTGATAAATCGAATAAGTGCAAACCCAGATCCTACGCAATGTTATTTCAAAAGGGTTGGAATAGCAATTATGCTAGCGTCTAGGCCTGGCCAGAGACTCCGATTCTGGAATGCATAGCACGAAAGTGAGTTTCTGGCTAGGCCCGGGCAGATAATCTTTCAGATTAGACATAGTGTAATTTGATCTGTCAATGGGTGAGGTCAATTGTGGTCATTAGTCTCGGTAGGTTGGGTGCACGTGTTTAGTTGCTTGGTGTGCTGCTGCTTGTCGAAAAGAAACCATGTACCGGCGCGTCCGGGTGATGGTGCTCTTGAGATAAGCTCGTAATGTTTATTATACTAAGCCCGGCCGGTGGACTTATATCCGGTATAATAAAAAGGTCGAGTGGTACTAGTCTCGGAATTAAAGAAGTTAAATAATTAATTTATCAGTAAATTAATATATTAACGTGCACTATATCTTTGATGTGGGGAGATTATGAATAAATTAATTAAGTTGTTCCGGAAGCAATTATGTGTAGGATGGTAGTACCAAGATTAATCCGTTAGTGGTACGATTAATTTTATAATGGGTTAATTGAATAGGTATAATTAATTAATTGATGAATTATTCCTAAGGGTTAATTGAGTAATTAACAAAGTGGAATTATTTAATTAATTAAGTGTTAAGTTTCAATTAGAATTAGAAAATCCTAGAGATTAGGAAATCTAGTAGGATTTGGTTTATCCTATCAGATTGGTTACCTAATTGGATTTGGAATCTAATTAATTACCTAAATCCATTAGGAAGACCAATTCTAAACCAACTTGGGGTCTCTCTTGCAACTCTATATATAGACAAAGGATGAGATATTCAAGATACACAATTCAAGAGATTCATAATGCAAGAATCTAGAGAGAGAAAATCCTAGAGAGAGAAATTCAAATTTTATAAGCATTGGGGATTCTGATTTTTCTTCAAATATTTGGAAGCTCATGTAGCTTTCTCTCTTTCCGGGCGGTGCGTTAATTGTACTTGCCTGGTGCAGCGGTGGTAGAATTTTCTGGCAGGTGGATTGTGGTGATTAGCAGATAAAGTTGCTGGTTAGATTGCTGCCCACACAGCATACAAGCAAAGTCTAGAGGTATACAAGAGAATCACCTGAGTGTACACTTCAATGGTATTTTTCTAAGATTCCGCTTTTAATTAGAAATTTTTTTGCGTGATAAATCGAATAAGTGCAAATCCAGATCCTGCGCAATGTTATTTCAAAAGGGTTGGAATAGCAATTGTGCTAGCGTCTAGGCCTGGCCAGAGACTCCGATTCTAGAATGCAGAGCACGAAAGTGAGTTTCTGGCTAGGCCCTGGTAGATAATCTTTCAGATTAGATATAGTGTAATTTGATCTGTCAATAGGTGAGGTCAATTGTGGCCAATAGTCTCGGTAGGTTGGGTGCATGTGTTTAGTTGCTTGGTGTGCTACTGCTTGTCGAAAGGAAACCATGTACCGGCGCGTCCGGGGTGATGGTGCTCCCTAGATGAGCTCGTAATGTTTATTATTCTAAGCCCGACCGATGGACTTATGTCCGGTATAGTAAAAAGGTCGAGTGGTACTAGTCTCAGAATTAAAGAAGTTAATTAATTAATTTATCAGTAAATTAATATATTAACGAGCACTATATCTTTGATGTGGGGAGATTATGAATAAATTAATTAAGTTGTTCCGGAAGCAATTCTGTGTAGGATGGTAGTGCCAAGATTAATCCGTTAGTGGTACGATTAATTTTGTAATGGGTTAATTGAATAGGTAGATTTAGTTAATTGATTAATTATTCCTAAGGGTTAATTGAGTAATTAACAAAGTGGAATTATTTAATTAATTAAGTGTTAAGTTTCAATTAGAATTAGGAAATCCTAGAGATTATGAAATCTAGTAGGATTTGGTTTATCCTATCAGATTGGTTCCCTAATTGGATTTGTAAACTAATTAATTACCTAAACCCATTAGGAAGACCAATCCTAAACCAACTTGGGGTCTCTCTTGCAACTCTATATATAGACAAGGGATGAGCTATTCAAGATGCACAATTCAAGAGATTCATAATTCAAGAATCTAGAGAGAGAAAATCCTAGAGAGAGAAAATTATCTCTCTCTATATTTGGATTTTATAAGCATTGGGGCTGCCGATTTTTCTTCAAATATTTGGCGGCTCGTGTAGCTTTCTCGCTTTTCGGGCGATGCGTTAATTGTACTTGCCTGATGCAGCAGTGCTAGAATTTTCTGGCAAGTGGATTGTGGTGATTAGCTGATCAAGTTACTTGTTAGATTGCTGCCCACACAGCATACAAGCAAAGTCTTGAGGCATACAAGAGAATCACTTGAGTGTACGCTTCAAAGGTATTTTTCTAAGATTACGCTTTTAATTAGAAATTTTTTTGCATGATAAATCGAATAAGTGGATCCTGCTCAATGTTATTTCAAAACGGTTGGAATAGCAATTGTGCTAGCGTCTAGGCCTGGCCAAAGACTCTGATTCTGGAATGCATAGCACGAAAGTGAGTTTCTGGGTAGGCCCGGGCAGATAATTTTTCAGATTAGACATATTGTAATTTGATCTGTCAATAGGTGAGGTCAATTGTGGCCAATAGTCTCGGTTGGTTGGGTGCACGTGTTTAGTTGCTTGGCGTGCTGCTGCTTGTCGAAAGGAAACCATGTACCGGTGCGTCTGGGGTGATGGTGCTTCCGAGATGAGCCTGTAATGTTTACTATACTAAGCCTGGCCGGTGGACTTATGTCCGGTATATTAAAAAGGTCGAGTGGTACTAGTCTCGAAATTAATGAACTTAATTAATTAATCTATCAGTAAATTAATATATTAACGAGCACTATATCTTTGATGTGGGGAGATTATGATTAAATTAATTAAGTTGTTCCAGAAGCAATTCTTGTGTAGGATGGTAGTGCCAAGATTAATCCGTTTGTGGTACGATTAATTTTGTAATGGATTAATTGAATAGGTAGAATTAATTAATTGATTAATTATTCCTAAGGGTTAATTGAGTAATTAACAAAGTGGAATTATTTAATTAATTAAATGTTAAGTTTCAATTAGAATTAGGAAATCCTACAGATTAGGAAATCTAGTAGGATTTGGTCTATCCTATCAGAATGGTTACCTAATTGAATTTCAAAACTAATTAATTACCTAAACTCATTAGTAAGACCAATCCTAAACCAACTTGGGATCTCTTGTACCTCTATATATAGACAAGGGATGACCTATTCAAGATACACAATTCAAGAGATTCACAATTCAAGAATCTAGAGAGAGAAAATCCTAGAGAGAGAAATTATCTCTCTCTAAATTTGGATTTTATAAGCATTGGGGCTGCCGATTTTTCTTCAAATTTTTGGCGGCTCGTGTAGCTTTCTCTCTCTCTCCAGGCGGTGTGTTAATTGTACTTGCCAGGTGCAGCGGTGCTAGAATTTTCTGGCAGGTGAATTGTGGTGATTAGCTGATCAAGTTGCTGGTTAGATTGCTGCCCACACAGCATTTAAGCAAAGTCTTGAGGCATCCAAGAGAATCACCTGAGTGTACGCTTCAAATGTATTTTTCTAAGATTCCGATTTTAATTAGAATTTTTTTTGCATGATAAATCGAATAAGTGGATCCGGCGCAATGTTATTTCAAAATTGTTGGAGTAGCAATTGTGCTACCGTTTAGGTCTGGCCAAAGACTCTGATTCTGCAATGCATAGCGCGAAAGAGAGTTTCTGGCCAGGCCTGGGCAGATAATCTTTCAGATTAGACATAGTGTAATTTGATCTGTCAATGGGTGAGGTCAATTGTGGCCAATAGTCTCGGTAGGTTGGGTGCACGTGTTTAGTTGCTTGGTGTGCTGCTGCTTGTCGAAAGGAAACCATATACCGGTGCGTCCGGGGTGATGGCGCTTCTGAGATGAGCTTGTAATGTTTATTATACTAAGCCCGGCCGGTGGACTTATGTCCGGTATAGTAAAAAGGTCGAGTGGTACTTATCTCAGAATTAAAGAACATAATTAATTTATTTATCAGTAAATTAATATATTAACGAGCACCATACCTTTGATGTGGGGAGATTATGAATAAATTAATTAAGTTGTTCCGGAAGCAATTCTGGTGTAGGATGGTAGTGCCAGGATTAATTCGTTAGTGGTACGATTAATTTTGTAATGAGTTAATTGAATAGGTAGAATTAAATAATTGATTAATTATTCCTAAGGGTTAATTAAGTAATTAACAAAGTGGCATTATTTAATTAATTAAGTGTTAAGTTTCAATTGGAATTATGAAATCCTGGAGATTAGGAAATCTAGTAGGATTTTGTTTATACTATCAGATTGGTTACCTAATTGGATTTGAAAACTAATTAATTACCTAAACCCATTAGGAAGACCAATCCTAAACCAACATGGGGTCTCTCTTGTAACTCTATATATTGACAAGGGATGAGCTATTCAAGATACATAATTCAAGAGATTCATAATTCAAGAATCTAGAGAGAGAAAATCCTAGAGAGGGAAAAATTCTCTCTCTCTCTCTAAATTTGGATTTTATAAGCATTGGGGTGCCGATTTTTCTTCAAACATTTGGCGGCTCGTGTAGCTTTCTCTCTCTCTGGGCGGTGCATTAATTGTACTTGTCAGGTGCAGCGGTGCTAGAATTTTCTGGCAGGTGGATTGTGGTGATTTGCTGGTCAAGTTGCTAGTTAGATTGCTGCCCACACAGCATACAAGCAAAGTCTTGAGGCATACAAGAGCGCAATTTATATCCTGTACCACTGTGTACATGTACCACTTACTATAATTAGTAATTTTTTTGAGCCGACTGTATTTTTTCCATTTGTAGTAATATTTAGTGACGCGCCCAGTTTTTTTTTTCTTTTTTTTTCCGCCTTGGTATATATACATTCAAAACGTGGTGGTTGCACTTTTTTTTTTCAAAAACTGAACGAGAGCGATCAAAAACTGAACGAGAGCGATTAGAACCAGAGTTTTTCGAATTGCGCTGCTTCTGAAATCATTCTGCAATTATTGAAATTGTTAATAAAGGTATTGGATCGAAATATGATCATTGGTTTTTTTTTTTTATGTTCGTGATTGATGGTTTTGTTGTTTAATTGTTGTTCTTATAGTATTTTTTTGAAAATTATGATTTTCGATCGTTTGAAAATTGTTGTTCCATTCGTATGATTCGTCTTTGTGATGTTGATATTTTGATCGTTTTGTTCGAGGACGTTATTGGTATGTATTTTTGAATGTTGGGGCATAAATATGCACGTTGCGGGATAGGATGTTATTTTTTTTTAGTTTTTATGGGATGTAACTGGACGTTGCGTAAGGTATAACTGGGACGTTTTTGGACGTTGCTTAATGCGATGTTGTTTGTTTTGTTTTTTTGTGATGTTTCTGGACGTTGCGTAAGTAATAAGTGGGACATAGTGTGACGTTGCGCGATATGAGATTTTTCTCTAGTTTTTATGTGATTTTTATCTGGACGTTGCGTAAGTAATAATTTGGACGTGTTGGGACGTTGAGTAAGTAATAAGTGTGACGTTGAGCAAGGTGAGAAGGATTATAAAAATAAGACTGAGAATGAGAGGATTTATTCTAAATTGGATGTTCGAACGAAATGTAATGCGCTTGTTGAATTTAAGAGAATTGATGACGGTATTTGGGAGGTCAAGAAGCATTTCAAGAAACACAATCACGAGATGTGCTTTGAACATCAGAGACACTTATTGCGTTCTCGTAGAAATATGAATTCTTTATCAGTTGATTATTTGAAGACTTTGAAGGATTCTGGAGTTCGTGTTTCAGATGGTTACAGAGTGTTGTGCAAAGAGTAATGGACTTTAAATAGTTTTCCTGTAGACGTAAGTGGACATTGCGAGTGTATTAATACTGACCTTTCAGGACGTTGCGAGAGTAGTATTACAGACATTTGTGGACGTTGTAGTTATAAATTTTATTTATTTATTTATTTTTTTTGCAATAGGCTGGTGGACCATCTCAAGTAGGTTTTACTTCACGAGATGTTTATAATCGTATGGAAATTGAGAAGAAAAAGACCTTTGATGGTTGTGATGCAAATACACTTTTTGAGATATTGAAGAAAAGGTCTTGTGATGAACAGGATTTCTATTTTGATTTTGAGCTGGACAGCGATTCATCATTGTGTAATTTGTTTTGGCGTGATGGACAAATGAAGGTAGACTACAAGATATTTGGAGATTTGGTTGTTCATGACACGACTTATAGGACAAACAAGTATGGTTTGATATGTGGACCATTTGTTGGGATGGACAATCACTGCCGTAATGTTATGTTTGGAATTGGTTTTATAAAGAATGAGAAGATTGAATCATTTAATTGGTTGTTTAAGACGTTTTTGAGGTCCATGGATGGTCAAGCACCGATTACTTTGATGACAGATCAAGCATTTTCGATGGCAGCAGCTATAAAGGATGTATTTCCATCAACTCGTCATCGGTTGTGTCTTTGGCATATAAGTGAGAACTTCCGGAAGAACTTACCTTCATTGCGTGATGACACAGGTTTTTTTAAATTTTTTCAACGCCTTCTTTACAGTGTTGTTACAAAGGAAGAGTTTCAGCATGTTTGGGATAGGTAAAGACGTTGCGGTAGTGTTTTATTGGACGTTGCAATATTGTTTTTACATACGTTGCGGTATTTTTTTTGACGTTGCGGTATTTTGTTTACAACATGGTTGCTAAATATGAATGTGGCAATATTAAGTGGTTGAATGATCTCTATGAGATTCGCGAGAAATGGTGTCCTGCATTTAACAAAGATTACTTTTCTGGAGGGGTTCTCTCATCTCAAAGGAGTGAGTCAACAAATCGTTCGATTTCAAGGCGTCTAAGCAAAACATCATCACTTTGCGATTTTTACCATCAGTTTGTAGATGTGGTGAATGACTGGAGGAATAATGAAAATGAAGAAGACTACAGGTGTCATCAAGGGAAGCCGGATTTGTTTGTTCCGAAACATTCAATGTTAATTCAAGCTTCTGAAGTTTACACAATTAATGCATATCGTATGTTTGAGACTCAGTTTAAAGACATGACTTTATACAATTATGAAAAGGTTTGTGAAGATGACAGGTTAATTCAATATCATGTCTGGTGGGATGGAGAAGATATTTTTCAACATGTTGTGTTGTTTGATAAGTTGACTTATTGGATAGAATGCAGCTGCAAATATTTCAATGAAGTTGGGATATTATGCGGTCATTCACTTCGTGTTTTTAACCTGAATTGTGTTAAGGTATGAATTTTTATTGATTCAGGTTTTTTTGTTTTTTGTTTTGGTGACGTTGTTAATGTGTTAATTGGACGTTGCGATTATGTTTTTATTGACGTTGATGATAAAATACCATACATTGTTTGTTGTGAAACTTGTTTTGTTGATTAATTAATTAATTAATTTTTTTTATAGATACTACCCGATAGGTGTATATTGCAAAGGTGGACTAAGGGTGTGACATATGGCCGTCAGATTCAATTTCACAATTCACGTCCTAGAAATGAAGGAGATTATGTTTACTGTTCTGTTTGGAGGCATGCTGCAAGCAAGAAATATTTGAGATTGATTCAATTATGTCAGTCGAGTTCTATTGCTTGTGAAATTATAGATGATAAATTCAAAGATCTTAGAGATTGCATTGCTGATTTAGCTGGTATTATTGGAAGGAGGAGGTGAAGATGTGGATGATGATGATGATGATGGTAGAGAAGGAGAAATTAGAGATCCGAAAGGAAAGAGACCAAAAGGTGTTCGAAATGTACGGCCAAAGAGTACAATGGAGAAAAAAAGGAATATTTCGAGAGGTAGGAAATACAAAAAGAACAGTTCAGAAGGTGTAGTTGAGTTATATGATTACAGGGATTGAAATGAATTTGTAGTTGTATTAAACATTTGATTTGGAAAATGAATGTTTATTGATTTTTAATTTGAGATTTTGTTGACGTAATTAGACGTAGTAGGACGTAGTGACATAATGAGTTGTGTTTTGATATTAGTTGTTACTTTTCTGCATGTTTGGTTACGTCCAAAAAAAAAATTATTCGCAACGTCCATAAGGAATTTTAAAATTTTACTTTGGTTGTGGAGATGCCTGGATTTAGACATTGCGACAGTTGTTTTTTGGACGTTGCGGAAGTTGTTATGAGTCGTTGTTGACTCAGCGAAAACGTTGTTGACATGCATGGATGTAGACGTTTGTGGACGTGGTGATAGTTGTTTTTGACATGGTTCTAGTGTTATTAGACGTGGTGGATTGTATTTGTGAAAAAAATCAGCTTAAATTCACATGCATGGATGTAGACGTTTATGGACGTGGTTTTAGTTGTTTTTGACGTTGTGCCAGTTTTAGTGATTCTGGTATTGATTTATGGCAATTTTTTTGAATAAGTTTTGTTTTTTTTAAATGGTTTTTGAAAGTGAATAGCTCACCACGTCCCACAACGTCCCATAAAAATACTAACGCAACGTCTAATATGCAAATAGAAAGTTTAAGATGCTGATATTTAAAGAAAAAAAACATGAAATTTTATTAAAATTATTATTACAACTCATTGCTACCTACGCTTGAGGATGGTTCAAGCGTAGGATTTTGTACATGTCTTCGTCTGCCATTGTTAATGTCAAGAAGAACGCTAGAGGTGTCATCAAGATACCCAGGAAGTGGCATCATTTCATCATCATTGTGGTATATCTCCCCCTCCATTGAACACAGGTCCATGCCTAGGCTGGGGTAAAGGATACTCCGAGTCCATCTGGTGCCAACGTCTTCCAAGTAGTATTTGATGATGTTGCCCCAATTTATTCTTTTTCTTGCCATCGTGGCAATTAACAGTTGCAACCCGAAAGACTTGGAGACTTCTCCTGCAGCGACATTGAAACGTAGGAAGGTGTACAATGTTATTGCAAAACGGTTCAGATCTTCCAATCTGATCGTCCAAAAATCATCTGAGACGTCAACGCTTTGCTTTAATATTGCTCTCACTTCTTCGTTGGTCGGCATACTTCTTCGGATAGCCTCATGTGTTAGTGCATTCGGACCTGGGTTCCTCCAGGACAAGTGCGAGTTTATTGCTCTCGTTGATATGCTAACTCTACAACCCCTCACTTTCAGTACATTTAGTGATTTTTTGTTGAGTAGGGCATCATAGAACTCTAGCACCAACGATATGTTAACGAAATGGCGGTTCATTGGCAACAATCCCGACATCTCATTATTTTCGAGAAATACCTTCAGTTCTGAATTATTTTCAACACTGAACATATGCTTCATCGGCATATGGCCAAGCGGAAGGGGCAGTAGTGGTGGCAGAATTTGTTGTTGTGTTTCTTGGTTTTCTTCAAACATATTCAGGTCACGAATAATGTAACGAAGGGCCATTGATGAAATTTGTGAGAAGTATTTGAGATTTGTGGCTTGGTTTTTTTGGAAGGGAAGAAGAAAAGCAGAGGAAATATTGGTTTTGGACGTTGTTTGGACGTTGCAAGACGTGGTTCTTTTTTATAGTATAACTTTTGAAAGAGTTTATATTGAACTTACGTGGTTGGTTTGGCATTAAATATGAATGTAGTTGAAACTATTAATAAGTAAGTGGTTGAGAAAATTGAATGAAGTGATGGAGTGTTGATTGGTTTTCAGAAGTGGCAGGACGTTGTACGGTTATTGTTAACAAATATTATATAATTTAAGTTTTGATTTTTCCTGATATGTCCGCTACGTCCAGTAGCGTCTTAAAAAACAACTATCGCAACATCGGAATGAAGTGATTTTGCTTGGACGTTGTTTGGATGGAATGATGCGATGGAGTGTTGATTGGCATTAAAAAAACAACTATCACAACGTCCAGTAACGTCTTAAAAAACAACTATCGCAACGTCGGAATGAAGTGATTTTGCTTGGACGTTGTTTTGACGTTGCAAGACGTGGTTCTTTTTTATAGTATAACTTTTGAAAGAGTTTATATTGAACGTACGTGGTTGGTTTGGCATTTAATATGAATGTAGTTGAAACTATTAATAAGTAAGTGGTTGAGGAAATTGAATAAAGCGATGGAGTGTTGATTGGTTTTCAGAAGTGGCAGGACTTTGTACGGTTATTGTTAACAAATATTATATAATTTAAGTTTTGATTTTTCCTGATATGTCCGCTACGTCCAGTAACGTCTTAAAAAACAACTATCGTAACTTCGGAATGAAGTGATTTTGCTTGGACGTTGTTTGGATGGAATGAAGCAGAGTGTTGATTTCTTTTATATTCTTGATCTGATATCTATAGTCTGTTGATCTGATGTCAAGTATTCGATGATCTGATGTCTATATAATCCTGATGTGATCTCCCTTGTTAAGTATGTTTTAGTTCTACTGTATGATCTGATATCTATTGACGTTGTATGGAGTGTTGATTAAATATAGTGGAAAGTATTGATAAATTATATATAGTGGAAAGTATATACAAATATAAGAAATATACAAATATACAAAGAAACCTATTTATATTTTTATTTTCGGGGATTCTGCCTTTGTTGTTTCTTTTGCGGTTGTTTTTTCTGATTTGGATTTGCAATCTCTGGATCTGAATCAGGCAAATCATATTCTTCTCTTTCGTTTTCTTTTCTCCCAGTGGGCATTGGCAATGACTCCTGTGCCATGGTTGATAAAAGATGATAATTCGTCTGGTAGTAGTCCAATGCTTTTTGCTTGATCTCATCTTTTATCATGTTCGATGGAGACATCAGGATGTTGTATGAATACTTGGCTCGTAACCTGATGAATACGCTTTTGTCATTTGCCTTCTTACTTTCGATGAGAAGATTGTCATAATTGAAATCCAAATCACCTTCATACATCTCCATGTGCCTGATAGTAAACACAAAATAGTGGAAGTTATTTTGCAAAATAGCAGTTTAACAATAATAAGCAATACCAATGACCCGCAACGTCCAGTTAATACCCACCACGTCTACCTACGTCGAACAAATCAACTATCGCAACGTCCAACAGCAAACAGAAACAGCAATTATTAACTAACTCACCAAGTCTATCTACGTCACATAAACAAGTAATTCAACAAGTAGGAAGAGAATTAATATTACCTTATTGTGTATATTCGGCAATCGCATTTGTTATTTTGATCTTTCAAAGGCAGATCCACATATTCTAATACATTAGTCTTCATTTGTTTGAATTCTGGATATTGGCCTTTTTTCTCCTCATCCATTATGGTTGCAAACATTGTTAGGACCTCATGATGGATTCGATTTTGAATTGGTCCTAAGTTGTCGAGAACTTTTGCATTTGCATCCTGGATGTTAATGGCCAGGTTGGTGAAGTGTCCACCGTCGATGATTGGGAAATAAACCTTGTAGTGATTGAAAAAAATAAATTATAAAATAGAATTTGATATGTATACTTAATGAATGATTTAGTAAATGTACTTACAAACTCGAAAACGAAATGTTCCAAGCTGTGGTGGAATCGAGCAAGTTCTTCCTGCATCCAATCACGAAAACATTTTTTTTGTGCATTTTCACCATCTTGTTGTAAGCTTTGTCTGTAACTGGGGAAAATTAACTGCATCAAATTAATACACAACGTCAGTTAAAGGTTTTATCTCAAACAGTAAAAAGGTCAATGATACTTCTATCTCAAACATAAACAGTTAACAAGTCGCAACGTCCAGTTAATACCCACCACGTCCCACAACGTCCAAAAAATAAACTATCGCAACGTCCAGTTACATACTCACCACGTCAAAAAAAAAACTATCGCAACGTCCACTATAATACCTACCACGTCTAACTACGTCCAAAAATTAACTACCACAACGTTCGACAAGCAAATATAAATACAAATAGTTGTTATTTATTGCAAATATAAATGTTATTACCGAAAATCTGGTTGTGAAGAAAAACCGTTTTAGCCCATATTTGTCTCTTAGCTTGCCAGGTAAACATCTTTTGTAGTTTTCGTGGGCGCACCATGCATTTATCATTTCCGAACTAACCCATTTATTTGCTGACATGGTGTGGAAGTCTAGCCTAGACAAGACTGTCCTTCCAAAGCTGTAGAGTGTTTCACTGTATTTGTTGGATCATAAGTTAGTAAGAATAAATAATTAATTTTGTTGGATGATAATGTTTTGGATGTACTTACTGTTTGTGGTGAGTCTTATCCCTTTTCCTATCCTTAATGAGGAATGCGAAATTGATCATTAATTCCTCTTTCTTGGAAAGCTTTACGTCCAGCATCTGCTTCTTTTGCGGCTTGATGTAACAGTAAAATGGACTCCTCAGTGCCAATGGAAGCTTGATCTGGCGATGCTTTGGCTTTGGAATTGGATTTTCATCAAGTCTTTCCAGAGGATTGTCTTCCTCGTCCATGATGATTCTTTAGAGAAATAATGAAAATGTATCTGTCAGTAATAATAGTATGATACAAAATGAATGAATTATAGTATTACTTACTGTCTAATTTCTTCCATTTTTGAGCATGTGGATCAGCCTGTATCTTCTGAGAAGTATCATACCCCTTTTGTAGATTCCTCGGCCTTGGCTCATGCTGCTGCTGCTGCTGTGACAATTCTATTCCGAGGTCGAAGCTTGGTGGTTGGATTTCTTTAATTTCTTTAAGCTTCTTGTTTGTCTCTTGTTGTCCTTTTTCTATCTTATCAACCTGACTGAGAAGTGCAGCAATGTCTTCTTTATCAATCTGACTTTGTGGTGTGACAAATGCCGCAAACTTCTTGTCCGTCTCTTCTTGGACAATCTTATCCACTTGACTCCAAAGTTCCGCAGGATACTGAGTTGTTTCAATCTTCTTGTTGAGTTATTCTTGTTGTTTATGTAACATCATTTGAACTTGACTCAACATTGGTTCAAAGTCAGTGTGAGGTTGACTTGGTACAACAACAGCAGCATCCTTTTGTGTAGCATCAATCTTCTTGTTGAGTTCTTCTTGTTGTTTCTGGAACATCCTTTGAACTTGACTCAACATTGGTTCAAAGTCAGTGGGAGGTTGACTTGGTACAACAGCAGCAGCATCTTCATCTTGTAGTGTTTCTTTTGTGACATTGTTGAAGAGATTTTCCATTTTTTTCAATGTCACTTCAAGCATCCTCAATGCTGGATTATCTTGTATTTCCTTTGTATCTTCTACAAGATTTATGAGGTTTGTGTATTCCTTGACTAATCGAGCCATTCCTTGATTAAGTCTTCTGATTTTGGCTTCATTGGAACTATCAACAGGCTGTACACAATAAAAAAGGTACATCAGAGGAGTTAATAATACACGCAACGTCCCGTTACGTCTGACGCAACGTCATGTTGTGTCTGATGCAACGTCCTGTTACGTCTGATGCAACGTCCTGTTACGTCTGACGCAACGTCCTGTTATGTCTCATGCAACGTCCTGTTACGTCCAGTTACGTCCAGTTAATGTATAAGAGAAATAGTAATTTTGGATTTCGAATTTTACCTGATCTTGCTTCTCTGGTATTTCTTTATGTCTTATCTCATCATTATTATCATCATCATCATGAATGTCGTAATCAACATCATGAGGCCCATGCTTTTAAAAATAAGAACAGAAACATATACATGTGTAAGTTAATGTCCACAACGTTCAGTATAATATGCACAACGTCCTTCAACGTCTATAACAAATAATGCTTTTGTTTTTGAAAATGTAAATATTACCTGATGTTGATCTTCTGAGATTTGATCGTCTTGTGGGATGTGATCATCTTCTATCTGGTTTTTCATCTCATCCCTTTTCAATATTCTTCCCCTTCCAAATCCTCCCAATGTTGTCTCTTTTGCCTCTCTTCTTGTATACTTTTCATAATCCCAATGTGAAAGTAGAGAGACGTTTCTTGGACGTATGGGTTCACCAAGAATTTTGACTATGTCCAGATACAGTAACTTGAAAAAAAATGAAAGAATAAATGTTAGTTACGTCTGATGAAAATCAAGTGCACAACGGTTGATAAAGTAGATTGGAAGTACTTACCACAATGAAAGGGAGCGATCCTTTAAAGATTACTCTTTGATTTGTGTCATTCCAATGTTTGACAGATTGTATCAAGCCTCTGATGGTGAACTCGCACCAGTTCATGTTTCTGATGTTATCTACATTTTTGACACTCTTTAGTAGTGAATGTCGGCAACTTAAATCCATGTAAACCCAAAGGAGAGTTGTTGCCATGTAGATTGTGAAGTCAATTTTGAAGTCATCATCAGCATACTCTTTGTGTTGTTTGATATAATCTTCCATTTGCGTTGTTGTTGGTTTTCTTTGAGTCCCATCATTTCTAACGGATCCTGGATGTTTGGAATGGAATTTTTCCATTTTTGTCTTGTATTCGTCAGAGTACAGATCAGAAGTGGTGTATTCTTCAATCTTAATACCACCACATGGTATTCCAAACACATGCCTGACATCTTCTTCTTCAATATCAATGCTGCCACTGTTCAACTGGATTTTCCACCTGTTGTTTGAGATTGTGAAAGATTGCAACAGATGTTCTCCTAATCCACATGGTAGTTGATTTAAGTTGATATCAAGAAAGGATCGAAATCCAATATCTCTCACTGCTTGTTTTTGCTGCTCAGTCAAATGTCTTACAAGCTTGTATAATGCAGCAATGCTGGTCCTTGTTTGGAATTTGGTCCTTTTAGGAGATTTTTTTTGTTAATTTTTTTCACTGACTGTGATGGAAATAAATGAAAAAAATCAGTCACGTACAAAATATATTTCACAACGTCTATTATAATACATACTACGTCCCGTTATGTCCATAAAATAACTACCGCAACGTCCTAAAAGAACATGTTGATATGATAATAGAAAATATGAAATTAAGAAGATCATAAAGTATTCATACCTAATTGAAGTCTTGTCTCTTTGTAGGTTTTTCTGCTTGAGGTTGCTTTTTTGTTTGTGTTTTTTTGGGTTTCGCAGCTTGTTTCTTTTTTTGTTGTGGTTCATCTTCTTCTGTTTCTGATTCATCTCTAAGTCTTTTTGGTTTATGTTTTGTTTGTGGTATTTGTGCAACAGGATTTTTTGTTGTTGATGGTTTTTTGGTGTTGGAATGGTGAGCTTGGGTTTTTGTTGTTTTCTGCTTTGGCTGTGGATTGAGGGTTGAGGATGTGTTTTGTTGCTTCATCAACAAGGGAATCCAGCTTTTTTGCAGAAATATGAGGGCTGGAATTTCTTTTTTTGAGTATGTGTTGGTTTAATGGAATTTGGGAGTCATCTTCACTTGGTGCGGCAGCATTAGATTTACTTGGTGTTGCTGATGGTGTGGAATCTGTCACGAAATCATCATCTGTATATTCATCATCTGTATTTGGTTTTGATCTTATTGCGGATTGTTTGTATTTAACCATCTTGTAATGAACTACGGAAATAATTATCAGAAACAAAAACACAAAATTGGTAACATTATGATTACAACGTCCAGTTACTTCTGAAAAAAAGACTACAGCAACGTGCAACAAGAAAGACCAAAAATTTATTATTTTTTCATAAATACAAAACACAAAACACATTTTTGGTCACCAAATTTCTATAACATACCTACAACAAATACAATGTTACTTTTATTAAACTAAACAAACAGAAAAGTCACTGCAACGTCCAGTTACATACCAACCACGTCTAACAACGTCCCAAAAAATACTACCGCAACGTCCATTAGGAAACAAAAAAAAAAAAAAAAAAAAAACTGTTATTTCCTCCAATTCAAAAACCAAACAGATTTTTAATGATCTTATTCGTATAAAATATATCACAACGTCAAATTTGAAACAAAAGCAATTATATTTTTGGCAGAAAAACAAAGCATCAACGTCCAGTTACATGTCCACCACGTCCAACAACGTCCCAAAAATTACTTCCGCAATGTCCATTAGGAAAAAAAAAAAAACTGGTATTTCGTCCAATTCAAAAAACAAAACAGATTGTGTATCATACTATTTGTATAACATATATCACAACGTCAATTTTGAAACAAAAACAATTCTATTTTTGTCAGAAAAACAAAGCAGCAACGTCCAGTTACATGTCCACCAAGTCTAACAACGTCCCAAAAATTACTACCGCAACGTCCATTAGGAAACACAGAAAAAAAAAAAACTGTTATTTCCTCCAATTCAAAAACCAAACAGATTGTAAATCATCCAATACGTATAAAATATATCACAACGTCAAATTTGAAACAAAAACAATTCTATTTTTAGCAGATAAACAAGCAGCAACGTCCATCAATTACTACCGCAACATCCATCAATTACTACCGCAACGTCCATTAGGAAACACAGAATTTTAACTTCAGTACAAATAGAAATAACAAAGACGATGCAACGTCTAGTAAAATTTAGAGTAATATAGCATTATTTACAGTAGTTTGAAAAGTAACAGAGCAACGTCTAGTATAGCATTATAATCGAATGCAGCAAATACGGGAAAATAGGGTTTTGAAAATCGATGAATTACAGTGAAAAGCACTTTATAATAAATGATGTAGTAGATTTTGCAATGTAATACCTGTAATTTTGTGAAGTTTCGATGTAGTGTATTAACGTTGCGGGACGTAGGTTGCCTGGATTGAAGTTGTTCCGGTGGGTTTTTGCTCTTCTCTGTCGGAAACTTTGTCAGAAATTTTCGTCCGATTCGTTTTTCGTCTGGATTTTTGAAGATTGGAAGTTGGAATAAGTTTTTTAGGGTTTGATCGCTGGAAGTTATGGAAGATTTTGATGGGAAGGAGTTTGGGTTTTGAAAAAGGGAACTGCCAGCAAGTGGGTTTTGAGCGGGATTCGCGCGCGTGTAACTACTATATAGTAGTGAAAGTGGGATTTAAACACTAGGTACAAGTACACAGTGGTACAGGGTATATGGGCTGATACAAGAGAATCACCTGAGTGTACGCTTCAAAGGTATTTTTCTAAGATTTCGCTTTTAATTAAAAAAAATTTTTGCGTGATAAATCGAATAAGTGGATCCTGCGCAATGTTATTTCAAAAGGGTTGGAATAGCAATTGTGCTAGCGTCTAGGCCTGGCCAACGACTCTGATTCTGCAATGCATAGCACGAAAGTGAGTTTCTGGCTAGGCCAGGGCAGATAATCTTTCAGATTAGACATAGTGTAATTTGATCGGTCAATGGGTGAGGTCAATTGTGGCCAATAGTCTCGGTAGGTTGGGTGCACGTGTTTAGTTGCTTGGTGTGCAGCTGCTTGTCGAAAGGAAACCATGTATCTGTGTGTCCGGGGTGATGGTGCTTCCGAGATGAGCTCGTAATGCTTATTATACTAAGCCCGGCCAGTGGACTTATGTCCGGTATAGTAAAAAGGTCGAGTGGTACTAGTTTCGGAATTAAAGAACTTAATTAATTAATTTATCAGTAAATTAATAAATTAATGAGCACTATATCTTTGATGTGGGGAGATTATGAATAAATTAATTAAGTTGTTCCGGAAGCAATTCTGGTGTAGGATGGTAGTGCCAAGATTAATACGTTAGTCTTACGATTAATTTTGTAATGTGTTAATTGAATAGGTAGAATTAATTAATTGATTAATTATTCATAAGGGTTCATTGAGTAATTAACAAAGTGGATTATTTAATTAATTAAGTGTTAAGTTTCAATTAGAATTAGGAAATCCTAGAGATTTTGAAATCTAGTAGGATTTGGTTTATCCTATCAGATTGATTACCTAATTGGATTTGAAAACTAATTAATTACCTAAACCCATTAGGAAGACCAATCCTAAACCAAATTGGGGTCTCTCATGCAACTCTATATATAGACAAGGGATGAGCTATTCTAGATACACAATTCAAGAGATTCATAATTCAAGAATCTAGAGAGAGAAAATCCTAGAGAGAGAAAAATTCTCTCTCTCTCTAAATTTGAATTTTATAAGCATTGGGGCTGCCGATTTTTCTTCAAATTTTTGGCGGCTCGTGTAGCTTTCTCTCTCTCCAGGCGGTGCGTTAATCGTACTTGCCAGATGCAGCGGTGCTAGAATTTTCTGGCAGGTGGATTGTGGTGATTAGCTGATCAAGTTGCTGGTTAGATTGCTGCGCACACAGCATACAAGCAAAGTCTTAAGGCATACAAGAGAATCACCTGAGTGTATGCTTCAAAGGTATTTTTCCAAGGTTTCTGCTTTTAATTAGAAATTTTTTTTGCATGATAAATCGAATAAGCGGATCCTGCTTAATGTTATTCAAAAGGGTTGGAATAGCAATTGTGCTAGCGTCTAGTCCTGGCCAAAGACTCTAATTTTGGAATGCATAGCACGAAAGTGAGTTTCTGGGTAGGCCCGGGCAGATAATCATTCAGATTAGACATAGTGTAATTTGATCTGTCAATGGGTGAGGTCAATTGTGGCTAATAGTCTCGGTTGGTTGGGTGCACGTGTTTAGTTGCTTGGTGTGCTACTGCTTGTCGAAAGGAAACCATGTACCGGTGCGTCTGGGGTGATGGTGCCTCCGAGATACGCTCGTAATGTTTATTATACTAAGCCCGGCCGGTGGACTTATGTCCGGTATAGTAAAAAGGTCGAGTGGTACTTGTCTCGGAATTGAAGAACATAATTAATTAATTTATCAGTAAATTAATATATTAACGAGCACTATATCTTTGATGTGGGGAGATTATGAATAAATTAATTAAGTTGTTCCGGAAGCAATTTTGGTGTAGGATGGTAGTGCCAAGATTAACCCGTTAGTGGTACGATTAATTTTGTAATGGGTTAATTGAATAGGTAGAATTAATTAATTGATGAATTATTCCTAAGGGTTAATTGAGTAATTAACAAAGTGAAATTATTTAATTAATTAAGTGTTAAGTTTCAATTAGAATTAGGAAATCCTAGAGATCATGAAATCTAGTAGGATTTGGTTTATCCTATCAGATTGGTTACCTAATTGGATTTGAAAACTAATTAATTACCTAAACCCATTTGGAAGACCAATCCTAAACCAACTTGGGGTCTCTCTTGTAACTCTATATGTAGACAAGGGGTGAGCTATTCAAGATACACAATTCAAGAGATTCATAATTCAAGAATCTAGAGAGAGAAAATCCTAGAGAGAGAAAAATTCTCTCTCTCTAAATTCGGATTTTATAAGCTTTGGGGCTGCCGAGTTTTCCTCAAATATTTGGCGGCTTGTGTAGCTTTCTCTCTTTCCGGGCGGTGCGTTAATTGTACTTGCCAGGCGCAGCGGTGTTAGAATTTTCTGGCAGGTGGATTGTGGTGATTAGCTGATCAAGTTGCTGGTTAGATTGCTGCCTACACAGCATACAAGCAAAGTCTTGAGGCATACAAGAGAATCACCTGAGTGCACGCGTCAAAGGTATTTTTCTAAGATTCTGCTTTTAATTAGAAATTTTTTTTTGCGTGATAAATCGAATAAGTGCAAACCCAGATCCTGCGCAATGTTATTTCAAAAGGGTTGGAATAGCAATTGTGCTAGCGTATAGGCCTGGCCAGAGACTCCGATTTTGGAATGCATAGCACGAAAGTGAGTTTCTGGCTAGGCCAGGGCAGATAATCTTTCAGATTCGACATAGTGTAATTTGGTATGTCAATGGGTGGGGTCAATTGTCGCCAATAGTCTCGGTACGTTGGGTGCACGGGTTTAGTTGCCTGGTGTGCAGCTGCTTGTCGAAAGGAAATAATGTACCGGTGCGTCCGGGGTGATGGTGCTCCCGAGATGAGCTCGTAATGTTTATTATACTAAGCCTGGCCGGTGGACTTATGTCTGGTATAGTAAAAAGGTCGAGTGGTACTAGTCTCAGAATTAAAAGAGTTAATTATTAATTTATCAGTAAATTAATATATTAACGAGCACTATATCTTTGATGTGGGGAGATTATGAATAAATTAATTAAGTTGTTCTGGAAGAATTCTGGTGTAGGATAGTAGTGCCAAGATTAATCCGTTAGTGGTACGATTAATTTTGTAATGGGTTAATTGAATAGTAAAATTAGTTAATTGATTAATTATTCCTAAGGTTAATTGAGTAATTAACCAAGTGGATTATTTAATTAATTAAGTGTTAAGTTTCAATTAGAATTAGGAAATCCTAGAGATTAGGAAATCTAGTAGGATTTGGTTTATCTTATCAGATTGGTTACCTAATTGGATTTGGAGACTAATTAATTACCTAAACCCATTAGGAATACCAATCCTAAACTAACTTGGGGTCTCTCTTGTCACTCTATATATAGACAAGGGATGAGCTATTCAAGATACACAATTCAAGAGATTCATAATTCAAGAATCTAGAGAGAGAAAAATTCTCTCTCTTTAAATTCGGATTTTATAAGCATTGGGGCTGCCGATTTTCTTCAAATATTTGGCGGCTCGTGTAGCTTTCTCTCTCTCCGGGCGGTGCGTTAATTGTACTTGCCAGGTGCAGGGGTGCTAGAATTTTCTGGCAGGTGGATTGTGGTGATTAGCTGGTCAAGTTGCTGGTTAGATTACTGCCCACACAGCATACAAGCAAAGTCTTGAGGCATACAAGAGAATCACCAGAGTGTACACTTCAAAGGTATTTTTCTAAGATTCCATTTTTAATTAGAAATTTTTTTTTATGATAAATCGAATAAGTGGATCCTGCTCAATGTTATTTCAAAAGGGTTGGAATAGCAATTGTGCTAGCGTCTACGCCTGGCCAAAGACTCTGATTCTGGAATGCATAGCACGAAAGTGAGTTTTTGGGTAGGCCCGGGCAGATAATCTTTCAGATTAGACATAGTGTAATTTGATCTGTCAATGGGTGAGGTCAATTGTGGCCAATAGTCTCGGTTGGTTGGGTGCACGTGTTTAGTTGCTTGGTGTGCTACTGCTTGTCGAAAGGAAACCATGTACCGGTGCGTCTGGGGTTGATGGTGCTTCCGAGATGAGCTCGTAATGTTTCTTATACTAAGCCCGGCCGGTGGACTTATGTCTGGTATAGTAAAAAGGTCGAGTGGTACTAGTCTCGGAATTGAAGAACATAATTGATTAATTTATCAGTAAATTAACATATTAACGAGCACTATATCTTTGATGTGGGGAGATTATGAATAAATTAATTAAGTTGTTCCGGAAGCAATTCTGATGTAGGATGGTAGTGCCAAGATTAATCCGTTAGTGGTACGATTAATTTTGTAATGGGTTAATTGAATAGGTAGAATTAATTAATTGATTAATTATTCCTAAGGGTTAATTGAGTAACTAACAAAGTAGAATTATTTAATTAATTAACTGTTAAGTTACAATTAGAATTAGAAAATCCTAAAGATTAGGAAATCTAGTAGGATTTGGTTTATCCTATCAGATTGGTTACCTAATTGGATTTGAAAACTAATTAATTACCTAAACCCATTAGGAAGACCAATCCTAAACCAAATTGGGGTCCCTCTTGTAACTCTATATATAGACAACGAATGAGCTATTCAAGATACACAATTCAAGAGATTCATAATTCAAGAATCTAGAGAGAGAAAATCCTAGAGATAAAAATTCTCTCTCTCTAAATTCGGATTTTATAAGCATTAGGGCTGCCGATTTTTCTTCAAATTTTTGGCGGCTCGTGTAGCTTTCTCTCTCTCTGTGCGGTGCGTTAATTGTACTTGCCAGGTGCAGCGGTGCTAGAATTTTCTGGCAGGTGGATTGTGGTGATTAGCTGGTCAAGTTGCTGGTTAGATTGCTGCCCACACAGCATTCAAGCAAAGTCTTGAGGCATACAAGAGAATCACCTTAGTGTACGCTTCAAAGGTATTTTTCTAAGATTTCTCTTTTAATTAGAAATTTTTTTTGCGTGATAAATTGAATAAGTGGATCCTGCGCAATGTTATTTCAAAAGGGTTTGAATAGCAATTGTGCTAGCGTCTACGCCTGGCCAAAGACTCTGATTCTGCAATGCATAGCACGAAAGAGAGTTTCTGGCCAGGCCCGGGCCGATAATCTTTCATATTAGACATAGTGTAATTTGATATGTCAATGGGTGAGGTCAATTGTGGCCAATAGTCTCAGTAGGTTGGGTGCACGTGTTTAGTTGCATGGTGTGCTGCTGCTTGTCGAAAGGAAAATATGTACCGGTGCGTCGGGGGTGATGTGCTTCCAAGATGAGCTCCTATTGTTTATTATACTAAGCCCGGCTGGTGGACTTATGTCCGGCGGTGTAGTAAAAAGGTCGAGTGGTACTAATCTCGGAATTAAAGAAGTTAGTTAATTAATTTATCAGTAAATTAATAAATTGACGAGCACTATATCTTTGATGAGGGGAGATTATGAACATAAATTAATTAAGTTATTTTGGAAGTAATTCTGGTATAGGATGGTAGCGCCATAATTAATCCTTTAGTGGTACGATTAATTATGTATTGGGTTACTGACAAAAGTAGATTTAATTAATTAAGTAATTAATTAATCCTTGTGTCAGTTGGTTGTGAATCATACCAGGAACTCGATTGAGGATAATTGAATCCCTGTATCAGTTGGTTGTGAATCATACTAGGAACTGGATTGGGATAAGTGAATTCCTGTATCAGTTGGATATGTATCAGTCGAGGAACAAGATTGAAGGAAACAGAAACCCAGTAGGAAGACCAATCCTAAACCAACTTGGGGTCTCTATTGTAACTCTATATATAGACAAGGGATTGGCTATTCAAGATACACAATTTTCATAATACAATTCATAAGTTTTCAAGACAAGAAAACTTAGAGACAGAAAATTGTCTCTCTAAATTTGGATTTCCTATAGCTTATAGCTAACAAAATTTTCTTCAAATTTTGGTGGCAATGTGTAGTTTTCTCTCCCTCCTGGCGGTGCGTTAATTGTACGTGCCAGGTGCAACAGTGCTGGAATTTTCTTGCAGGTGGATTGTGGTGATTAGCTGATCAAATTGCTGGTTAGATTGCTGCCCACACAGCATACAAGCAAAGTCTTGAGGCATACAAGAGAATCACCTGAGTATACGCTTCAATAGGTAATTCTTATGTTTTCGCTTTAATTAAGAATTTTTTTTGTTGCGTGATAAATTGAATGAGTGCAAACCCAGATCCTGCGCAATGTTATTTCAAGCAAGGATTGGAATAGCGATTGTGCTAGAGTCTAGGCCTGGCCAGAGATTCCGATTCTGGAATGCATAGCACGAAAGTGAGTTTTTGGGTAGGCCCGGGCAGATAATCTTTCAACAAGTTGTTTGAGACGTGGTGCTAGTTGTTTTAGACATGGTAGACTGTCATTGTGAAAAAAAAAATCAGTTTAAATTCACATGCATGGATATAGATGTTTTTGGAAGTGGTGCTAGTTGTTCTGAGACGAGGTGAGATGTTTTGTAAAAAAATCAATTTAAATTAACATGTCTGGATGTGGATGTTTTTGGACGTGGTACTACGTTTTTTGAGACGTGGTGATAGTTGTTCTGAGACGAGTTGAGATGTTGTATGGCCATTTTATTTGTTTTATCTTATTACAACACCTACTTACAAGACCATAAACATTTCTAAGAGTTATATGATCATTTTAATTGTTTTATCTTCACAAAACTCTTAGATCAGAGATCATGATGATTTCTAAGAGTTGATTGGTCATTTTATTTGTTTTATCTCATTACAAATATTAGATATGAGATCATGATCATTTATAAGAATTGTATAGCCGTTGATTATGTGTAGTTGCATTGGTGATTTGGTTAGGTATTGATGTAAAGGTATATGTAATTCAAAGAATTGCTTATTTGATGTTCGATGGATTAAATTAGGGAATTGGATTATGGTCATATTGTATTTGTATATTGGATAGAATTTTATGAATACATTATGGTTAGTATATTGGTATAAGTGTTATGGATTGGATTATTGTACTATCTATTCTTTCTTATAATTGTCTGCTGTCAATTAAATTTGGATTTAGAAGATCCAAATTTCAATTAAATTCGGATTTAGAAGATCCGAATTTCAATTAAATTCGGATCTTCTAAATCCGAATCTAATTAAATTCGGATCTTCTAAATCCGAATTTAATTCATTTCGAATTTAGAAGATCCGAATTTTTAATTAAATTCGGATTTAGGAAATCTGAATTTTATGTATTTCAGATTTCCCTAATCCAAACGTTTTATCTTGTTGGCCATTAATAAAAAAAAACTCCACGTTCGTGGCGCTCCAAAGCGCCACGGACGTGGTAAGCTGCCGGAATAGGGGTGTGCACTATTTTGGAAGTGGTGCTAGTTTAAATTCACATGCAGGGATGTAGATGGTTCTGGACATAGTGCTAGTTGTTCTGAGACGTGGTGGGTTGTCTTTGTGAAAAAAATAGCTTAAATTCACATGCATGGATGTAGACGTTTTTCGACGTTGTGCTAGTTGTTTGAGACGTGGTGCTAGTTGTTCTGAAACGTTGTAGACTGTCTTTGTGAAAAAAATAAGTTTAAATTCTCATGTCTGGATATAGACGTTTTTGGACGTGGTGCATGTTGTAAGACGTGGTGGATGTAGACGTTTTTGGACATGGTGCTAATTGTTCGAGACGTGGTGCTAGTTGTTCTGAGACGTGGTGAGTTGTCTTTGTGAAGAAAATAGCTTAAATTCACATCCATGGATGTAGACGTTTTTTGACGTTGTGCTAGTTGTTTGAGACGTGACGCTACTTGTTCTGAGACGTGGTAGACTGTCTTTGTGAAAAAAATCATTTTAAATTAACATGCATGGATGTAGACATTTTTGGACGTGGTTCTAGTTGTTTTGAGACGAGGTGAGATGTTATTGTGAAAAAATCAGTTTAAATTCACATGTCTTTATGTAGACGTTTTTTGACGTGGTACATGTTGTTTGAGACGTGACGCTACTTGTTCTGAGACGTGGCAGACTGTCTTTGTGAAAAAAATCATTTTAAATTCACATGCATGGATGTAGACGTTTTTGGACGTGGTTCTAGTTGTTCTGAGACGATGTGAGATGTTACTGTGAAAAAATCAGTTTAAATTCACATGTCTTTATGTAGACATTTTTGGACATGGTGCATGTTGTTTGAAACGTGACGCTACTTGTTCTGAGACGTTGTAGACCGTCCTCAATATTCGAATTTCTAAAATCCAAAATTTGTTAATTTAATTAATTACCGTCACTAATTTTTAATTAAAACAGATTTCCTCTTATTTCGGATTCTTAGAATCTGAATTATCCAAAATTCGGATTTTTAGAATCCGAGAGGCCCCTATATGTCTACATTTTCAAATTTTTTCTCTTTCCAATCCACACATTTATTTTGACCTCCCTTTTGGTAAAAAATTCCACTAAGTCACATATGATTTTGTGTAATAATACTAAGACTTTGTATATTATACATATATTTTTTATTAAATTTCTAATTTTATCGATTTTTTAATACAAAAATACCAACTATGAATTTTATTTTTCTCTACTTATTTCAAATTTTTTGAAACACAAAAATATTAATTTAGAATATTTAGTATTGTAATAGTTTGGGAACTAATGTTATTGGAAAATAATATTATAGTATTGTATTTGAAAACTGGGAGATAAATTATAATTTATGATTCACATAATAATTTCCAAATGAAAATTTATAAGTCGACATAAATTGAGGGTGATGCATCCGTGATACGTATTGGTGTTGAGTTGTCACAAGATGGTAAGCTTATAGCATATTTTTCCGAACGTTTTAATGGTGCTCATTTGAATTAGCCTACATATGATAAAGAATTATATGCTATTATAAGAGTTAGAAAACTACAAATAGTATTTAATACCTAAAAAATTTGTTATGCATAAAAATCAAGAATCTTTGAAATATTTACATAGACAACAGAAACTAAACAAAACAAAAGGCATATTAAGTGGATTTCATTCTTAGAGGTTTTCCATATATATTAATATAAGAAAGGTAGTGAGAATAATGTTGCTTATGCATTTTCTCATAGCCATAGATTGTTAGCCACCTTAAACACTAAAATATTAGTATTTGTGTTAGGTTTGAATACATAAGCTATGCTTGTATTGTTCTTTTTCCCAGTTAATATATCGATTTAATGTTTTGGTTTATATGTTGTGCATGTTTAGTCCATTTATATTATGTAGTTAAATGATGAGGTGTCTGGTGTGACACAATAGATCTCATCATTAGTTAAAAGACATAATATATAAATGAGGTTCGTAACCGATACAGTTTTGGACACGCTGTCGGTTTAGATTATTATGTTATTCGGATAATTGGTTTGTCTAAATTAATTGAATCATATAGATATGTCCAGCGCATATTGAACCTGACCATTTAGAATGATTTGTCTTGTACTGATTTAATAGACAATTCGTTCTTAATATTCTATCTCTTAATCCCTAGACTTGAGCGGGCATAAGGATTAGACATAGCGTACTTTGATCTGCCAATGGGTGAGATCATTTGTGGCCAATAGTCTCGGTGGGTTGGGTGCGCGTGTTTAGTTACTTGGTGTGCTGTTGCTTGTCGAAAGGAAACCATGTACCAGTGCATCCGGGGTGATGGTACTCCCGAGATGAGATCGTTATGTTTATTATACTAAACCCAGCTGGTGGACTTACGTCCGGTATAGTAAAAAGGTCGAGTGGTACTAGTCTCGAAATTAAAGAAGTTAATTAATTAATTTTTCAGTAAATTAATAAATTAACGAACACTAAATCTTTGATGTGGGAAGATTAAGAATAAATTAATTTAGTTTTTCCGAAAGTAATTCTGGTGTAGGATGGTAGTGCCGAAATTAATCCGTTAGTGGTACGATTAATTTTGTAATGGGTTAATTGAATAAGTAGAATTAATTAACTAATTATTCCTAAGAGTTAAATAAGTAATTAACAAAGTAATTTAATTAATTAATTAAGTCTTAAGTTTCAATTAGAATTAGGAAATCCTAGAGATTAGGAAATTTAATTGGATTTGGATTATCCTATTAGATTAGTTACCTAATTGGATTTGAAAACTAATTAATTACTTAAACCCATTAGGAAGACCATTCCTAAACCAACTTGGGGTCTCTCTTGTAGCTCTATATATGGACAAGGGATTAGCAATTTAACAGTACACAATTCATTAGTTTTCAAGACAAGTAAACTTAGAGAGAGAAAATCCTAGAGAGAGAATTAATTTTTCTCCTCAAAGTCAGAATTTCCCTCAGAGTTCGGCGGTAGTACTCCTTCAGTCGGTGGCCGAAATTCCTCCAACAAGTTCGGAAGCGCATGGAGTTCAACTGTGGCGGCGCGTGGAGATAGTCGACGGCGCGTGGCTTACACGTGCGAGCGACGGCTGGTTTTTCCGGCGTTTGTTGTTCAATTGCTGATCATTGGTTCATTGGTTCGTTGCCCACACAACGTTTGAGCCTAGTCTTGAGTCATTCAAGTGATCATCTGAGTTTACGCTTCAATAGGTAATTCTTATACTTCCACTTTTAATTAAGAATTTATTTGTTGCGTGATTAATCGAATGAGTACATACCAAGATCCTGCGCAACGTTATTTCAAGCAAGGATTGAAATAGCAAAGTTGCTAGAGTCTAGGCCTGATTAAAGATTCCAATTCTAGAATGATGAGTCATTTGGTATTCTTAAAATATTTCATGTTTTACAATAACACTTTTATTGGTCTTGCATGAAATCTGACGTTGAATTTTTAATCTCTAAATGTCTTGTTTGTATGGTTGCAAAATCAATTTATAAACCACACGAGTTACACATGCATCTTCCTGTATGCTCTTCCCCATGAATTGATATTTCAATGGATTTTGTTTTCTCATTACCAAGATCTCAAAAAATGAATAATTTCATATTTTTTGTTGTTGACTATTTTCTAAAAAATAGAACTCATGATGTTGTGGCAATGTTGATCTATTCATTAAAGAAATAGTTTGTTTGCATGAGTTTCTAAATGTAGTATTTCTATCAACAGAGATGTTGAATTTCTAATTCAATTTTAAAGAACTCTTTGAGGTAAGTTAGGCACTTAGTTATTGTTTTCTACTACTATTCATCGCTAAACTAATGATCAAACTCAGTCGTAAATAGGACTATTAGTATCCTATTACGTGTTATAATCATTAAGAATTTGAAAATGTGGGATTCTTATCTTCTTATTAGTGAGGTTGATTATAATAGGACTGTTTATACTACTACTAACTTAGAAGTTGTTTATGGTTTCAACCTCTTAACTACTTTAAACTTGTCTTCTTTGCCTGTTAGTGAATTTCATAACAAGGATGGTGCTCAGAAAATTGAAATTGTGCAAAAGCTACATGCTAAAGTAGGGCAAAATATTGAGCAAAAAACTCAATACTATGCATGACTCACCAATAGAGTGTTGGAAGGAAGAGTTGGAAAAGGTGTGAATGAGAATATTTGGAAAACATCGGGCCTGATCAACCCACGTTTTGATTCTCTTTAGGTTTCAAATTGAAGGATAATTATTAATTTGTTGGATAATTATCTAGTCTAATCCATTGAAAGGATAATGATTAAGTTATTTTGAAAAATCATATTAATGGATTAAGATGGCAGATTAATGGATTAATATTGGTATTAGTCATATATTATCTGCATACTTATTTGAAAACCGGGTGAAGTCTATAAACATAAGTTTATAGAACGGCAGAAAGGACACCTTTTGAAAACCGACTCCTTCTCAGGAAAAATCCTTCTTCCCTTCGAAACTCTCTCGCAATTTCTTACCAAAATTTCCTTAAGCATCCAACCTTTGTTCTAGTTCGTTGGTAAGGCGGTTTTGTGCAAACCGACTTTACGATTTCCATTGTATCCTGGGAAACACTTTGCTCACGTAACCTCTTGCACAGTCGTAGAGGGAGCGAATCTGTTTTAAGGAAATTGTGTGATACACAAGCCTTGGATTTTTCTAGCCATTCTTGGTTTATCTCAAGAGGAACTACGTCTAACAAAGCAGGGGCCACGTCTACCAACACAGGGGCTATGTCTACCAAAGCAGGAACAATGTCTTGCAAAGACCACGTCTACTGAGACAAGAGCCACGTCCGTAAAGGCACGGACTACGTCTGAAGAAAGCAGGAACAACGTCTTGCAAAGACCACTTCTACTGAGGCAAGAACCACGTCCGACAAAGCACGGAATACGTCTGGAGAAGCAAGAACCACGTCGAGTAAAGAACTGACGAACAACGTCACTTGAAGAGCAGTCCATGTCTACGGAAGGACGTACCACATCTTGCAACATACAATCCTCGGAGGGTGAATAACAATCTTAAAACAGATTCGGCCTAATTTCTCAATGGCAAGTTTAAGCGATCACAACCCAAATTCCGAGGATAATCATGCTGTCACTCCAAATATGGGGTTGGTTTCGAACCCTGTCGTGGCTATCCCTAATGTGCCGGGAAGCCACTACGAGAAACCAGAAAAGTTTCAAGGAGTTGCCACTTTGTTCAAAAGATGGCAACAGAAAATGTTGTTTTATCTAACGATGCTGGGGTTTGCAAGATTCTTGAAAGAGGATCCCCCAATCGTGCCAGAAGGAAATAGTGATGCTTCGATAGTTGTTGCCGTTGAGGCATGGGAGCACTCTGATTTCCTCTGTCGCAACTACATTTTGAAAGGGTTGCAGGATTCCCTATATTCTGTATATGGGAATTACAAAACGGCAAAGCAGGTATGGGAGGCTTTGGACCGTAAGTACAAAATTGAGGATGCAGGCTCAAAGAAATTTATAGTCAGGCGGTTCCTTGATTTTAAAATGATTGATTCAAAATCGGTGATGAGTCAAGTGGATGAGTTTCAGCTCATCCTGCACGAGATAAGTGCTGAGGGGATGATTCTGAGTGAGACTTTCCAAGTGGCAGCAATGATTGAGAAACTGCCACCAAGCTGGAAAGATTTCAAGAACTATCTCAAACACAAACGCAAGGAGATGACCTTGGAGGACCTCATTGTCAGACTTCGGATTGAATAAGACAACCGAAGGGCTGATATCAAGTCGGTCAACCCTGCGGGAGCCAAAATCAATGTGGTGAAACATGGCAAGGGAGGCTTCAGAAACAGAGCCGTGACCACCGACAAAGGCAAAGGCAAGGCCAAGCTTGGGTCATCAGGAGGTGTCTCAAAGCAAAAATACAAGTTTAAAGGGAAATGCTTTAACTATGGGAAACAGGGTCACAAATCATCAGAGTGTCGTGCTCCCAAGAAGAACCCTGAAGCAAACGTGATCCAGAAAATCACGGAGGACGTGGGAGACATCAGTTTGGTAGCTGTAATCTCCGAAGTCAACATGGTGGAGTCAAACCAGAAAGAATGGTGGTATGACTCTGGTGCAACCAGGCATGTGTGCACCAACAAAGGTCACTTCTCAATGTTTGAACCAACCCAAGGGGAGAAGCTGTAGAGCCGAAGTTGAGGGGAAGGGAACGGTTTTGCTCAAGCTAACTTCGGGCAAAATGTTGACCCTAAAAGATGTGTTGTACGCACCACAAGTCCGAAAAAATCTTATTTCAGGGTTCATGCTGAATAAGCATGGATTCCGCATTGTAATAGAATCAGACAAGATTATTCTTTCAAAATCGGGAATGTACTTGGGAAAGGGGTATGCATCCGAGGGGATGTTTAAGATGAATGTAATGACAATCGTCAATAATAATGCAAGTACCTCTTCTGCTTATTTGATTGAGTCTTCTAGCTTATGGCATGGTAGACTAGGTCATGTTAATTATGATTCGATACGTCGATTAATTAACTTGAACCATATCCCAAGTATCCAAATTGACAAAAGTCAAAAATGAGAAATTTGCGTTGAAGCAAAACTAACAAGGTCATCATTCCAAACTATTGAAAGAAATAATGAACCCCTTGACCTAATACATAGCGATGTATGTGATTTGAAATCGGTTCAAACACGAGGTGGTAATAAATATTTTATTACCTTTATTGATGATAGCACAAAATATTGCTATGTGTATTTGCTTAAAAGCAAAGATGAGGCGTTGGAGAAATTTATTCTCTATAAGACAGAGGTTGAAAATCAACTTGAAAAACGGATCAAAAAATTGAGAAGTGATAGAGGTGGAGAGTACGAAGTACCTATTGGTAACTATTGTGCTAAGAATGGTATAGTTCATGAAGTAACCGCACCATATTCACCTCAATCTAACGGGGTTGCTGAACGGAAAAATTGCACATTAAAAGAAATGATGAATGCGATGTTATTAAGTTCAGGTTTACCTTCCAACTTGTGGGGGGACGCTATTTTATCGAGTAATTATGTACTCAATAGAATACCTCGCAAGAAAGAAGGAAAAACTCCATATGAATTATGGAAAGGAAAGACGCCGTCCTACAAACACCTGCGAGTGTGGGGGTGCCTAGCGAAGGTAGCAGTACCGACGCCAAAGAAAATAAAGATAGGTCCCAAAATGGTGGATTGTGTCTTTATAGGCTACGCTCATAATAGTACTGTATACCGATTTCTTGTGTATGATTCAAAAATCCCGGATATACACAAGAATACAATCATGGAATCAAGAAATGCATCATTCTTTGAAAATGTATTTCCTTGGAGATCGGTTGGGGACACTAGTTCTAAACGGCCTAGTGAAACCATTGATAAAGAACCACAAAGTCAAGAAGTGGTTGAACTGAGACGAAACAAAAGAGCAAGGGTGGAAAAATCATTTGGTGATGATTTTGAAACTTTTCTTGTTGAGAAAGAACCACAGACTTATGTTGAAGTTGTGCATTCGTCGGAAGCGCCTTTTTGGAAGGAAACCATAAAGAGCGAGATTGATTCTATTTTAATGAATCATACTTGGGAGTTAGTGGAACTCCCACCTGGGTGTAGTCCTTTAGGGTCAAAATGGATTTTCAAACGGAAAATAAAAACTGACGGCTCTATAGACAAATACAAAGCTAGACTTGTAATCAAAGGGTACAAGCAATGTGAAGGCTTAGACTACTTTGATACATATTCTCCTGTGACGAGAATAGATTCTATAAGGACGATATTTGCTATCGCAGCCTTACGGAATTTGGAGATCCATCAAATGGATGTTAAAACAGCTTTCTTAAATGGGGATTTAGATGAAGAAATCTATATGGAGCAACCCGAAGGGTTTAAAGCTCCAGGTTCCGATAAGAAAGTTTGTAAATTGGTTAAGTCATTGTATGGTTTGAAACAAGCTCCAAAGAAGTGGCATGAGAAGTTTGACCATGCAATGATAACCAATGGATACAAAATCAATGAGTGTGATAAATGTGTCTATGTCAAAGTTATCGGGGATAATTACGTTATCTTATGTTTGTACGTAGACGACATACTCATAGTTGGTAGTAGTGACAAACTGGTCAAATCTACCAAAGCCATGTTAAATTCAAAATTTGACATGAAAGATATGGGACTGGCGGATGTGATTCTTGGAATCCGAATCATCAGGTCCTCAGAAGGTCTAATTTTGAGTCAAGCTCATTATGTAGACAAGATTCTAGGGAAATTCAGTAAGGATAACTCTGGAATTGCTAGAACACCATTAGATAACAGTCTCCACCTATCCAAGAATCGTGGAGAGGGTATGTCTCAAGTAGAATACTTCAGAATTATAGGGAGTTTAATGTATCTAATGAGTGGTACTAGACCAGATCTTGCTTATGTGGTAAGCAAGTTGAGTTCATACACGAGTAATCCAGGGAAAGATCACTGGACTGCAATAATTAGAGTACTAAGGTACTTAAGATATACTCGTGATTATGGATTACATTACACCAGATATCCATCTGTGCTAGAAGGCTATACAGATGCTAATTGGATATCTGATATAAAAGACTCAACTTGCACGAGTGGCTATGTGTTTACTCTAGCAGGTGCTGCCGTGTCTTGGAAATCCTCAAAACAAACCGTAATAGCTAGATCCATGATGGAGTCAGAATTTATAGCTCTAGATAAGTGTGGAGAAGAGGCTGAATGGCTTCGCCATTTCTTGGAGGATGTTCCAACATGGGAAAAACCTGTGCCACCAATATGTATTCATTGTGATAGTCAATCTGCGATTGGTAGGGCACAGAGTACACTGTACAATGGTAAATCGAGACATATTCATCGTCGACATAATACCAGTAGACAACTGCTCTCAACAGGAGTTATCCCAATTGACTATGTAAGGTCAAAAGATAACATCGCGGATCCGCTAACCAAAGGGTTAAATAGAGAGACAGTTGAGCGATTGACGAGAGGAATGGGTATAAAGCCTGTGGAAAACAAAGGTTTTATGAAGGAAAACCCAACCTAGTTGACTGGAGATCCCAAGATCTAGGTTCAAAGGGACAACCTAATTATAAGACCTGATAGGGTCACTGTGGGGGCAACCCCAACTCATTCCTATCATCAAACAGTGACAGTATGGTTAAGGCTAGCATGTGTTGCTTTAATGACTCTTAAGAAAGTAACTGTGGTTACGTTTCAAATTTAAGAAGTCACCTATGTGAGAGAGAAGTGGGGCCGCTTCAAAGGGAAATTGATCAGGCTAATTTCCTAGAAACTCTTGCAGAACCAGGACGTGTTCATGGCCATAATGAACAAAACCATGAGAACAGAACAAATAGGAATGGTTCCTGTGTAGGGTACGTGGGTCTTTACATGAAAAAGTCAGACAGTTCAAGGACATCACGTCTACTGGAGGGCTAGTAGAGCAAGCGTAGTCTATAAGGGGGAAAGTTCAAAGGGTAACACCTACTTTCTCTATGCAATGATCATTCATTGAACACTCACCAATCAATATCTCATTCATGTGGGGGATTGTTGGAAGGAAGAGTTGGAAAAGGTGTGAATGAGAATATTTGGAAAACGTCGGGCCTGATCAACCCACGTTTTGATTCTCTTTAGGTTTCAAATTGAAGGATAATTATTAATTTGTTGGATAATTATCTAGTATAATCCATTGAAATGATAATGATTAAGTTATTTTGAAAAATCATATTAATGGATTAAGATGGCAGATTAATGGATTAATAGTGGTATTAGTCATATATTATCTGCATACTTATTTGAAAACCGGGTGAAGTCTATAAACATAAGTTCATAGAACGGCAGAAAGGACACCTTTTGAAAACCGACTCCTTCTCAGGAAAAATCCTTCTTCCCTTCGAAACTCTCGCAATTTCTTACCAAAATTTCCTTAAGCATCCAACCTTTGTTCTAGTTCATTGGTAAGGCGGTTTTGTGCAAACCGACTTTAAGATTTCCATTGTATCCTGGGAAACACTTTGCTCACGTAACCTCTTGCACAGTCGTAGAGGGAGCGAATCTGTTTTAAAGAAATTGTGTGATACACAAGCCTTGGATTTTTCTAGCCATTCTTGGTTTATCTCAAGAGGAACTACGTCTAACAAAGCAGGGGCCACGTCTACCAACACAGGGGCTATGTCTACCAAAGCAGGAACAACGTCTTGCAAAGACCACGTCTACTGAGACAAAAGCCACGTCCGTAAAGGCACGGACTACGTCTGAAGAAAGCAGGAACAACGTCTTGCAAAGACCACGTCTACTGAGGCAAGAACCACGTCGAGTAAAGAACTGACGAACAACGTCACTTGAAGAGCAGTCCACGTCTACGGAATGACGTACCACATCTTGGAACATACAATCCTCGGAGGGTGAATAACATAGAGGACTCAAGGAAATCATCTTTGAGCGTAGTGATCGAGTCTGAGTTCATATGAGAAAGGAGCACTTTTCAATTTCAAGACATACTAAACTGCACTCCAGAGGGTATGGTTTCTTCTAAGGGTTTGCTAGAGGGAACAACAGTGCATACAAGCTTGACTTGCCGGGAAATTTATGTTTTTGCTACTTTCTATGATATTGATCTTTCTCTTTTTTAACATGCAAATGCATTAGATTTGAGGACAAACCTTTTCGATTCTGGAGGGTTTGATAATAATATCCAAGGCCACCCTTCAAGTGATCAAGATAGTAGAAGTCAAGACTCTTCTTAAGTTCTTAATCCTTTGACAAGTTCAACTCTTAATGCCAAAGATCTAAGCATTTAGAAAATAGATTCTTTAGTGGATAGTTGGGCCTATGAAAAGGTCAGCCAAGAAGATGCATGACACTTTTGCTAAATTAATTTTAGAGGCCATGGATAAAGCTGGAGCAGAAGTTACTCTCTTTAATCCCAAAGTATTAATTTGTCTTCATTAGATGACATTGAGTCAACATAAGAAGAGAATCCACAGGACCAAGTCTAGCACCGCATTGATTCATCCAAGGATAAGGTGTGGAGGACGAATGTACTTCACTCCATATGAATTGAAGTCTTCTTTAGGATTTGTTTATGTTTTATAATTCTAGTAAGAGAGGGTTTTTTTAAACTTGTCGTGATTCTAATCGGACAACTGGAGTTTTTCATTATTGTTGTAGGAATTTGTTTTATGTTTTCCAATTTGTACCAGGAATCCTCCTAATAGTTGTGTAGACTATCCTTCTCACGTGTGGACTCATTCTCTCTGTTTTACTAGGATTAGACTTCTTTGGTTTTCATTTTTAGAATAGAAAGAGAAGCAATTGTGCACATGGGGGTTGGCCAAATGCTCTAAAAAATAAAATAGTTCTGAATCAGAATGTGAACCGTGTAGAAAAAGAATAAAATTGAGAATAATCTTAATTAAGATGAATTTTATAAAATAATGTCTCAATTTTCAGACATGACACTTAATGTACTAACTTCTAATAATGTAATTGAATTACTAAAATCAATAAAAGATCTCGAATTAAGGATGTAAATTATTGAAAAAATAAATACAGAAGAAGGAACTTCATCATCTTCCAATATTGAAGAAAATGTTTCAGAAGAAATATTAAATCCTAATAGAACATATAACATGACTGAAGTCATGAATCAGTTAAGAAATAAATATCAGAATAAAAAAAAATATTTCTTTTCAAACTCTTTATAAATAGATTAATAATCTAAAAGAGGAAATTAGAATCTTAAAACATAAGAATATGATTCAAGAAACTAGAATTTCTAAATTAGAAAATTTTTCTACAGATACAGTTTCTATTCCAGAAAAATTTCTTTCTACTTTAGAGACGGTAATATCTCAAAAATGGTATATTAAGATATCATTATTAATTGATAATCATTATACAAAAACTTTTACTGCATTAGTTGATAGTGGAGCAGATTTAAATGTTATACAGGAAGGATTAATTCCTACTAGATATTTTCATAAAACTAGTCATAATTTATGGCATACTGGAGGTGATAAACTCTAGATAAAATATAAGCTTCCTAAAGCTTTTGTATGCATTGATAATAAATGTATTGTTCAAAACTTTATTTTAGCCAAAGATATTTCTAATCAAGTGATATTAGACACACAATTTCTAAATAATATATATCCAATTAAAAAGATTGATCATAAGGGAATAATTGAAACTTTTAAAAATTATGATATTTTCCTTGAATTCATAATAGAACCATTTACTAGAATGTTGCATAATATTTATGATAACATTAAGGCAAAACAAAATCAGATAAATTTCTTAAAACAAGAGATTAGTATTCTATCGATTGATGAACAATTGAGTAGTCCTAAATTACAGGATAAAATTAACTTATTAAAAAACCAATTCTCTTTAGAGATATGTAATGATCACCCAAATGCTTTTTGGAATAGGAAAAAACATATTTTTTCTTTACCGTATGAAGAATCTTTTGATGAAAAAAAAATTCCTATAAAGGCTAGGCCTTGTCAGATGAATTCAGAATATCTGGAGATATGTAAAAAAGAAATTGAATCTCTTTTACAAAAAGGATTAATAAGTCCTTCACAATCGTCATGGTCATGTACTGTTTTCTATGTTAATAAACATTCAGAAATAGAAAGAGGTATACATAGATTAGTGATAAATTATAAACCTTTAAATAAAGTATTGAAATGGTTTAGGCATCCAATCCCTAATAAAAAGGATTTACTTGATAGACTATATGATTGTCTAATATTTTCTAAGTTTGACTTAAAATCAGGATATTGACAAATTCAGATTAATAAATCTGATAGATACAAAACAACATTTAATGTTCCAATTAGACATTATGAATGGAATGTTATGCCATTTGGTTTAAAAAATGCCCCTTCTGAATTTCAGAAGATTATGAATGATATTTTTACTCTTTATAGTACTTTTATAATTGTTTATATTGATGACATACTGGTTTACTCTCAAACCATTGAAATGCATTTTAAAATTTAAATATGTTTAAGTCAATTATTGTTCAAAATGAGTTAGTAATTTCAAAACCAAAAATGGTATTATTTCAAAACAGAATTAGATTTCTTTGTCATATCATTGAAAAAGGAAATATAATTCCTATAAATAGAAACATAGATTTTGCTGATAAATTCCCTGATAAAATAACTGATAAAACAGGATTATAAAGATTTTTAGGAAGTTTAAATTATATTGCTCCTTATTATAAAAATTTAATAAAAGATACAGCGATTTTATATGATAGACTTAAGAAAAATCCTAATCCATGGTCTGAAGACCATACTGAGGCAGTTAAAAGAATAAAATCTAAGGTAAAAACATTGCCTTGCTTAATGCTTAGTAACCCAAATTGGGGAAAAATAATTGAAACTGATGCTTCTGCTATAGGATTTGGAAGAATATTAACTCAGATAAATCCAGATAATAAACAAGTTTATCTTGTTAGATTTCATTCAGGAAAATGGAATGAGTCACAGAAGAACTATGCTACTATAGCTAAAGAAGTTTTAGCAATAGCTAAATGTGTTTTAAAATTTCAAGATGATTTATATAATCAGAAATTTATTATAAAAACAGATTGCAATGCTGCAAAATTTATGTTTCAAAAGGATTTTAAACATGATGTTTCTAAACAAATGTTTGCAAGGTGGCAGACTCATTTAGCCCCATTTGATTTTGAAGTTATTTATAAAAAAATAGAAGATAATAGTCTTCCAGATTTTTTGACTTGAGAATATTTAAATTCAAAACAGATATGAGTTTTCGTGGCAGAGGAACTTCCTCTTATAGAGGAAGAGGTGGTCAAAGAAAGATTCCAGAGATTATATCTCAGCATGGAAAACAGAAGCTCATAGCTATGGATTTGCCTCAGGATGCTGAATATCAAGCATTCCTTGAATTCAAAAGAAGACGGCAAATTGCTGATGGAGGGAATGAAAATCCTTCTTATGCCAAAATAATTGGTGAAGAAGAATCTGAATCCAATAATATTGGATTTTCAGTAAATGAATACAAAGAAATTATATTTCTTTTGGAAGAAAATAACTTGCAATGGAAAAATGATCCATAGACCTTAATGCAAAGGTATTTGGATAATTCATCCATGACCACGAAGACTTATAAGTCCAGGTCTTTTTAAGAACAAATATTGGTTCAGAGTGGATCTTGTAAAATTTCACATTTTACTTGAACAAATAAACATATTTATAATTTCAGTAAAATAATTATCAAAAAGGTTATATCCTTAGAAAATTGGGGAATATCTCCAATAAAAAAAAAGATATATTGATTAATAGATCAGCAGTAATTAAATATAATTACTGGAATTATTGCGATGCCTAAATAAAGGTATTCTATTATGAAAAAGATAAGCACAAACATTCGTGGTTTATAAAAATTTGTGCATATGTTTATAACAATGATATTCTACACTGGTTTATACACTGGTTCTATTGCTTTGGTCCTACTCTGAATATTTTACCTGAAATGATGAAATTATTTTTTGATAAATGAGTGGAAATTTCACCCCAGCTTTTAAAGAAACAAGAAATAAAATTATATATTAAGGGTATAGCCTCATGTTTCTTTTTTATTGAATTCTCTACCTGCTTGGAATTCCACTTGAAGCATCTGCCCCACATTTTCGGAACTCCCTTAATGAGATCACAACTTGCGTTCTATCTTCTGATCTTGTGTTGATTAAAAAAAGGAAAATCCAGTTTTTTGCATAAGAAATCACATCATCTTTATTTTACTAGGATTAGACTTCTTTAATTTCGTTTTCAAAATAGGAAGAGAACAACTTGTACACTACATAAAGGAGATGGTCAAACCTCTTTATTCTCATCTTGACATTACAATATTGAGAGAAAAATTCATGTCGTTGCTATTCTTAATTGAATAGTTTTCTTGCATTACTTAGCAATTGCTTTGTGTGCAAGAGGGTTCAGAATTATCGATAGGTTTTTGTTTTGCCTGTTGTGGTCTCTGTTCAACTCAAAAAATTTTTGTGGTTTCAAGGAATTGATGGGTTATTGAAACGCCCTTCTCTAAAGTTGTGTTCAATACAAACAAGGAAAATTTTGACTAATCCACATAAGAATCACATCACATTCTTACTCACCTAATCCCATAACATCGTGAAACTCGACATGAAATTAAAAAAAAAAGTGTGTGAGATTTGTTATGATCTATCTTTAAAACATAAACTAGTTACGTTACAAATATCACACTTTTTCAGTACACACATGTTAGAAAGATTATGTTGTAGTAACAAAGATGAGATAATCCAAAGAAATAATGAAATAATAATTCAATGAGAATTTTTTTTCTAGGCGCGATAGCACTTTCTCAATAAGGATATTCTTACCCTACAAACAAGCAAGGATTACAAGAAATCCCTTAAGGAGATACAAAGAAGAACAGAGTTTTTGTGCTTGCAAAAACGAACTCTCCAATAGAAACTAGTTTATGAATATGAATAGTTGATGTTAATCACCAATAGTGAATTCAATCTCTTGGATAACTGTTTTCTGATTTTTTTGTTCTATGCCAAAATGAACATAGGATGTTGGTATTTCTAGAGGAACTCACTTCACTAAAAGACACCAATGTTCAAATACTAAGAAACACCAATTCAAATACAAAGAGACATTAATGTTCATACTCAAAAGGTACCAATATTAAAGAGGCATATATTCTAAATTATCTACAACAGCCGCCCCCTGGGCGGTCAAAAAGAGGTACATATTAAAATATAAGTCATTTTTAAATGTTTAGGTGAATTATATGCGTTATTCTAAACATGTTTTTATTTATTTAAAACATTTGTATTGAAAATTAGAGTAAAATGAGAATTGGTTTACAATTAATTCAGAGTATAAAAGGAAATAATTTTAAAATGTATTAATGTCTTACATAATCGTGACGTAGGAAGTTATATTGAAATGGAGAGGGTAAAAGTGCAACCCTCAAATATATATAGTGAAGACTCACTTATTTAGGAGATATTATAACCTTTACCATGGGTACATGTAACTAGTAATTATAGTAGTAGCAATCCTAGTCTTACTATTAGAAAGTAGATTACATGCGCGGTACCTTACCAAACCCCTCAAAATCCACTTTCTAGAGTTACGTTACAATTCAGAACACACAATTCCTTGTTCTACTTTCTCTCAAAATCTTCCAAAACCGCGATCGATCAAACCCTAAAAACACAAATTTAGGCTACCAATCTCCAACAAATCTAGACGAACTACGTCCCAGACGAAATTTCCAAAGAACAAGACCAAAAAAATACCAGAAAAACTTCAATTATGACTAACTACGTCCCGCTATATTGATCGGAACATCGTACTTCAACTCCGCAAAACCAACATTCCTACAAAAATACAGGTAATACATCGCAAAAACTACTACATCGTAAACTATGAACTACATTTGACTGCATTTTGAAGGATTTTTGAAACCCTATTTTCGCGTATTTTTTGATTTTGAGTTTGGTTCTATATTATGATTCTATACTCATGTATCCATCTTTAAAATAATGCTCTATTACTATTAAATATGTTATACTCGTGTATACTGACGTTGCAGTGTGTTTTTTATTTGTGTTTGTGCTAAAATTAGAATTGTTTGTTTGCTGTTGGACGTTGCAGTAGTTATTTTTGGGACGTATCAGGACGTGGTGGGTATGTATACTAGACATTGCAGTGCCTTTTCTGTTTGTTTTTGTGCTAAAAATAAATTATGTTTGTGTTGTTTGACGTTGTAGTATGTGTTATGTAAATTAAGGGACAAAAAATGTGTTTGGTGTTTGTATTTTTGAAAAATTAAGAATTTTTTTTTTTTTTTTTTTTTTTGAGGTTGGACGTAGAGAGACATGGTGAGTATGTGTACTGGTCATTGCAGTGCCTTCGCTGTTTATTTTTGGACGTAGAGAGACATGGTGAGTATGTGTGCTGGTCATTGCAGTGCCTTCGCTGTTTATTTTTTGTGATAAAAGTAACATTGTGTTTGTGATGTTAGACGTTGCAGTATGTGTTTGGTGTTTGTATGTGTGAAAAAATAAGAATTTTTTGTGTTTTCTATTGGACATTGCAGTGTGTTTGTTATTTGTATTTTCTGTTGGACGTTGCAGTGTGCTAAAACTAGAATTGTACGTTTGCAGTTAGATGTTACGGTAGTTATTTTTGGGACGTATAGGGACGTGGTGGTTATGTAAACAGGACGTTGCAGTGTCTTTCAACTTACAAGCAGAGGATCATTTTTATTTTCCATGTTTAATTTGCTTACACTCACACTAAACTTTTGGGTTGAACATGTTTACAGATTGTTATAGCTTCAAAATTCTACTTGTGCAAAGCTATCAACATGGATGAACTTAAACAACTGTACAAAATCACTCCTGAAGTTTATCAACTCTCAAACTTCATTTCAAGGATTCAAAACAAAACATACGACCATGAATGGAAAGTGGTAAAAATTAATTGGGATCGCCTAACAGAGTTGGTCGGGGAATCCGAACACTTCATACAAATGAAAGAGCTAAGAACAAAAGCTCTTTGGGAATTGAAGACTAGGAGAAAAATCACCTTTGAAGTTGAATCCTATGCAGGAAATCCTATCAGGATTGTTACTACTAATGATGGAGAAATCGACCAATCAGTAGTAACCAATGGAGAATTACACATGTATATGCTAAAACATGTTTTGAGAAGGGATGGAGACAAAGAGAAGCTGATTGCCCAAATTCATGACCATCAAGACCTGATCACTAAAGGTGCAGGGAAAGCCCTTTATCCAGCAGGCAATTTTGATGTGTATTGCGATGGTGATGTCTGTGTCGGCGATGAAATTCATTTCAAATACAGAATTGATAATTTGGTTGATTTTAATGACAATGAATACTATATAATAGATGTGTTTGGAAGGGTTTTGGATGAGAAATATGATGATGAGACTGCATCACATACATTCATTTTGGAATTATTATGGAGCACATATAAACTTGGCCTTCGCCTCCCCTCCCACCATCAGTTACTCAGTATTTAGGGGAAAGATTAGCATCAATATCGATATTTGGTAAAGAGGAAGCTGTGGAAGAATGAAGAAAATGGAAAGAATGAGGAAGATAGAAGAAAACATGCTCTTGAGGAAAAACATGCAAAGGGTGATTGGATGAAGAATACCAAGTTTTACTCTGAGGAATTCCTCATGACTCTTGGAGACACATGCAAGAGCATTCAAAAAGGTCGGAAAGTTCATGCCGGAGTCATAAGAGAAGTGAAGGAAAACAGAACAAGCCCGGGCTAAATCGAAAATCTCACTTTCGTGCAATGCATTCCAGAATAAGAAACTTTCCACAAAGCTCAGGCTCAAATTCATTTTTCCCTGAACGGATCTAGGCTTGTTCTTATTTAATTTATTAAATCAACAAACAATACACAAATATTCGACCTTTAATCAAAAGCGGAAAGTCTAAAGGTTATACCTTTGTAGCGAAGTCCTTAGCAAATAGAAAACCAAATCTTTGGACAATCGAATGCCATCAAAATCTGAAAGATAACTCCAAGAAACCCCAAATATTGCGTGGGAAATAATCTAACGGGGTGTGCTATCAAATCCCACAAAAACCCACAAGAAAAATCCCCCAAAAAGGATTTAATCCGCCTAAAATCTGATCAATAAACTGCCCAGAAAATTCCTGACGGCCTCCGCACCTGAACGCCGACTGCCACGCGAAGAATCTAGCTGTACCGAGCAGATTTTTGGTCACGATCTGCACAGACCAATCCGCGGATCACCAAGAAGATGTTAGTTTTGAATACAGAAAAGCTATGGCTTGTATCAAAAACTAATATCCACAGATGACATATCATTTTGTTTCGGTATTAAATTGTTCCATTATATCACAGAACTAGATAACGGGGTGTGGAAAGACATAGTAAATACGGTTATTGGTTAAAGTATTGATATATAAAAAGTATGCTTGTAACCGAGATAGTCTGAACATACTATCGGTGTAGGTTATCATGTGGTTTGGTAATTAGTTTATCTAGACTAGTTTAAATCACATGAATATGCCCGGGGCATATTGAGCATGACTAGTTTGGATAGAATTGACTTATACTGATCGGCGTAGTCAATTCGATCCTAGTATTCAGTCTCTCAATCCCAAGATTGGGACGGGCGTGAGAGTTGGATATCGTATGCTTTAATTTGCCAAAAAGTGCGGTCAATTGAGGCCTATACCTCGGTAGGTTGGGTATGCGGTGTTTAGCTTCTTACGTGCCATTGCTAGTCGGAGGAATCCACGTACCGGTTCGCCGGGTTGATGGTGCTCCCGAGATGAGCTCGTAAGGTCTATTATACTAAACCCGGCCGGTGGATTTTATGTCCGGTATAATAAAGGGACGAGTGGTACTAATCTCGGATACCAAGAAATCGGTGAATTAGTTTGTCAGTAAATTGATAAACTGATGAGCACTAGATCTTTAATGTGGGGAGATAGAAGAAAATATAATGGCACGATATAAAGCCATTTTCGAGTGGTAGTTCCATAATTAGTCCGATAGTGGTACGACTACTTATGCGTTTGACTAATCGACAAGGTGAATTAATTAATCTTAAAGGTTTAATTAATATTTAATCTACAAAGTGAATTAAGAAATTAATTCTATTTGAATTAATTAATTCTAAGGGTTCGATTAAATTAAATTAACAAAGTGGGTTAAGAAATTAATTCGAATGGGTCGATTGGAGTTGATTAGGCGGGAAAGACTTAGCGGTCAACGAAAGTCAAATTAAAAAGCCCAACTCGAGAGCCCATTAGGTCTCCATTAGAGCTCCTATAAATAGAAAACTTGAGGCAGAAGAAAACTAAGGGAATTCTTACAAGACAAGTCTTGCTTTTAGAGTGAGAAAGTTCTAGAGAGATAACTTCTTCTTCTTAAAGTTTTCTTTCAAAAACGAACTTGCTATCTCGCTCCTCAGATTGAACTCAGCCCAAAGATCATGCCTTCTAGATTGGATTGGGAATTTCTGCCGGATGCTGCTCGAAATATTCCGCCGGCTGCTGTTCGAGTTTCCGCCTAACCGAGCGCGGGTTTTCTTTCTTCACCGCGCTGCAATCCTGGTGTTCTGCCCGCGCGTTGATTCGATCTTCACCACGTTGATCTCTATTGGTGATCCATGGTGGAGATTATCTAGATCACGACTGGGTGGGTGCTGGGCTAAGGTGGCCGGATAGTTTTCAGTTCGGTTCGGCAGTTGAAAACTTGCGGCTCAAGTACTATTTCTGGGTAGCGAAGGTTGTGGCCAGATTTTGGGTCGTTTTGAGTTCGATTAGAGGAATTTCCTTGTGGGTTTTCGTGGGCTTAACAAGTAGATTTTGATAGATTATTGCCCAGGCAATATTCGAAGTTTTCTCGGAGTTATCTTTTGGATTTCTCGTGGAATTCGCATAAAGATCGGATTTTTCTTATTGCGTTGGACTTCGCTACAAAGGTATAATCTTTAATCCTTCCGTTTTTAATTAAAGATGAAATCTTTGTGCGTTAGATGTCATTTTAATAAATTAAATAAGTATAAGCCAAGATCCGTTCGTGGGTAAATGAATTTGAGCCTGAGCTTGATTGAAAGCTTCCGATTCTGGAATGCATTGCACGAAAGTGAGGTTTTTGATTTAATTTGGGCTTGTTCTGTTTTCTTTCAGAAGAGATCAAACGCAGAAGATCCGAATCAAGTGCACCAAAAACAAAAACCCAGCACCGCTAAACTCACCGGAATAAGCTCGATCAGACTTCCCGGAAAAAACTTACCGACGGCGGCGCTTAAAACGAATCCGGGCTACAAAAAGAATTGATCTTTAGGCTAAATCCTATTCGAGAAAGTGAGACCCAAGTTCGACTTCGAAAGATTACTTCTTGAAGAAGAAGAATAAGTACTCTTTCTAGAACTTTCTCACTTTAAAAGGCAAGACTTGTCTTGCAAGATTTTTCTTAAGGTTCTTTGGCCTTAAGCTTTCTATTTATAGGGAGCTCTTAAGGAGACCTAGTGGGCTTTTGAGTTGGGTCGTTTAATTTGACTTTCGTTGACCGCTTAGTCTTTCCTAGACTAATCAACTCCAATCGACCCATTTGAATTAATTTCTTAATCCACTTCGTTAATTTAATTTAATCGAACCCTTAGGATTAATTAATTCATATAGATTTAATTTATTAATCCACTTAGTCAATTAAACCTTTAGGATTAATTAATTCACTTTATCGATTAGTCAAATGCATAATTAGTCGTACCACTATCGGACTAACTATGGAACTACCCCTCAAAAATGACTTTATATCGCGCCACTATATTTTCTTCTATCTCCCCACATCAAAGATCTAGTGCTCGTTGGTTTATCAATTTACTGACAAACTAATTCACCGACTATTCGAGATTAGTACCACTCAACTTTCTTATTATACCGGACGTAAAGTCCACTGACCAGTTTTAGTACAATAAACCTTATGAGCTTATCTGGGAAGCACCATCAACCCGGTGAACCAGTACGTGGATTCCTCCGACTAGAAATGACACGTAAGAAGCTAAACACCGCATACCCAACCTACTGAGGTATAGGCCTTAATTGACCACACTCTTTGGCAAATCAAAGCATACGATATCTAACTCTCACGCCCATCCCAATCTCGGGTTTGAGAGACCGAATTCTAGGACCGAATTGACTACGCCAATCAGTACAAGACAATTCTATCCAAACTGGTCATGCTCAATATGCCTCGGGCATATCCGTATGATTTAATTAGTCTAGATAAACTAATTTCCAAATCACACGATAACCTATACCGATAGTATGTTTGGACTATCTCAGTTACGAGCATACTTTTTATATATCAATACTTTAACCAATAACGAGATCTATTGTGTCTTTCACACGCCCCGTTATCTAGTTCTATGATATAATGGAACAATTTAATACTGAAACAAAATGATATGTCATCTGTGGATATTAGTTTTTGATATAAGCCATAGCTTTTCTGTATTCAAAACTAACAAGAAGAGCTACAACTTTCTCGCTTTCATACTCGCGTATTCAATCAAATCATGCTAACTTGCATTAATTCTTTACTTCTCGTTTCCCCCACCATCGCCACCTATATCACCAGGGTTTTTAATTGCATACCTAACCCTTCAACTTTTTCTTTTAACATAATGATCAAACTTCATATCCAGTTTTCTTCCCCTAAAACTGACTTTAGCTTCTTCACCGGAATGGCAATGCCCTCACTCCCACCTGATGGCTACACCTTCCTTTATGCCCTCAGAGCTTGTGAGCTTAGAAAATCCCTCCCACTCGCAAAAAACCTTCATTCGCAAGCCCTGCATTTTTTGGGTTTTTGAATTATATGATTTTTTTTGAAAATCATATGCGAGCCTGTAGTGAAGCGGGGTGTAAATGTGTTGGCTATCATGCTACTCTTATAAAGATTGGTAGGAAGTGCAATCGTTTTATTCTAAAGAAAAAATAGGTTGATAGAATATGGTAGGCAGTGCACTCTCAAATTCTAAAAATAGGTTGGTAGAAAATGGTAGGAAGTTTTTGTATTTGCTTGGGCTTTAACACTGGAGGTATGATCATCCTTGCCTCATGTAAATTTTTTGCTGATATATGAAAAGTGTCCTCCACCAAATTTTCATTTTGTTTTCTTCTCTTATTGATGTAAATCAAGATTTCAAATTGATATACTCAACCAAAATAGTTCATGTCATTTTTTTTCTTTCTGAAGGAAAATATTATGTATAATTAGGAATACTTGTTAGTTTTGTTTTCTAACGATCAATATTGTAGATTTAACTTAAAATACAACATTCTTGAAAGCAACTTCCCACCACGTCTGAAGGAAACAGATCTAGCCCGGGCTAAATCAAAAATCTCACTTTCTTGCTATGCATTCCAGAATTGGAGCCTTTCGATTCGGCTCAGGCTTAAAATCATTTCCCCTGAACGGATCTAGGCTTATACTAGTTCAATTTATTAAAACAACACTTAAAAATCAAATCTTCAAATTAAATTAGAAACCTTTAAAGATTATACCTATGAAGCGTGTCCCTCGCAAATAAAGAAAATCGGGTCTTGAGTTGCGAATCCACTAAAGAGTCCAGAGAATAACTCCAAACAATCCCAATTTTGAGTGGGAAAATGTCCACGGGATGGCTAAGGTACAATATGAAGAAATCCAAAGAAACCCACTTCAAGAAAACTCAAACTGCCCAAATCTGAAATAGCCCGGAGGCCTAAGCCTAATCTGAAATCCAACGAACACCCCCAAAAATTCACCAGAAAACCTTCCGCTCGTAGATCTAGAATTTGGCCACCCCAAAGGAACAATTCAAAGGATCAGCATGACGAAATAACACAAGCCCACCAAATTCTGACCGCCGGAAAGCTAGGGCACAAATCACATGGCGGCGGCGCAAAAGGCGCGCGGTGGATGATCACGGCCCGACGGAATTCGAAGAGACACGGTGGATTGAGCAGCAATCTATCGAATGATTTCTAGGCTAAATAATGGGCTGAGTTCTTGAAGAAGAAAGATCCAGAAACCGACTTCAAGAAAGAACTAATCGAAGAATATGAAGTTCTCTCTCTAAGCTATTCCTTCTCTCTAAAGAGGCAACTTTGCCTACAAGGTTTCTTATATCTTCTAAATGCCTATCTTAAGCTATTTATAGGAGTTTTAAGGGAGACCTAGTGGGCTTTTGAGTTGGGTCGTAGTGTTTGACTTTCATTGACCCCTTAGTCTTCCCTAGACTAATCAACTCCAATCGAGCCTTTCGAATTAATTTCTTAACCCACTTCGTTAATTAAATTTAATCGAGCCCTAAGGATTATTTCGCATAACCCACTTAGTCAATTAAATATTAATTAAACCTTTCAAATTAATTCACTTTGTCGATTAGTCAAACACATAATTAGTTGTATCACTAACGGACCAATTATGGAACTACTGCTCAAAAACGAATTTATTTCGTGCTCACTTTATTATTCTCCTATCTTCCAACATAAAAGATCTAGTGCTCGTCGATTCATAAATTTACTGACAAATTAATTCATCGACTTCTTGGTATCCGAGATTAGTACCACTCGACTTTCTTATTATACCGGACATAAAGTCCACTGGCCAGATTTAGTATAATAAACCTTTCGAGCTCATCTCGGGAGCACCATCAACATGGTGAACCGGTACATGGATTCCTTCGACTAGCAACGGCACACAAGGAAACCAAATACCACATACCCAACTTACCGAGATTTAGGCCTCAATTGACCGCACCCTTTGGCAAATCAAAGCATATGGTATCTAAATCTGATGTCCGCTCTAATCTAGGTATTAAGAGATTAGAATACTAGGTTCGAATTAACTACGCCGATCAGTATAAGTTAATTCAATCCCGAACAGGTCGTGCTCAATATGCCCCGGGCACATCCGTATGATTTCATTAGTCTAGACAAACTAATTTCTAAATCACACGATAACCTAAACTGATAGTATGTTCAAACTATCTCAGTTATGAACATCCATTTATGTATCATTACTTTAACTAATAACGAGATCTACTGTGCTTTTCTACACCTCGTTATCTAGTTGTATGATATAATGGAACAAATTTAATACTGAAACAAAATGATATGTCAACTGGATATTAGTTTTTGATACAAGCAATAGCTTTTCAGTATTCAAAACTAACAATCTCTCACTAATACTCAAAACTATGCTCTGAAGTACAAAAACACTGTTCAATCCACTTGTTGCACTGCTGTCATAATGAAAGCTACAAAACATTCTTTAGCTCACTCACATGGCTCTCTTAAGAATTTGACTCTCATGCCTTCCACATGACTCTCAAAGACCTTTGGGGTCAATGCTTTTGTGAAAAGATCTGCAAGGTTGTCTCCTGATGCTATCTTGGCCACGGTCACGTCTCCCCTCTTTACGATCTCTTATATCAGGTGGTACTTGTGCTCTATGTGTTTACTCTCCTCGTGGGCTCATGGCTTCCTTGATTTAGCAACTGCACCATTGTATTTGAAGGAAACAGAACAAGCCCGGGCTAAATCGAACATCTCACCTTTGTGCTATGCATTCCAGAATTGGAGACTTTTGACTCGCTCAGGCTCAAATTCATTTCCCCTGAACGGATCTAGACTTATACTAGTTCAATTTATTAAAATGATGCTCGAAGATTAAATCCTTAACTAAAGCGGAAGGATTAAAGATTATAACTTTGAAGCGAAGTCCTAAGCAATATAAAAAACCAAATTTCTGGGAAAATGAAATCCACTCAGAATCCCAATGATAACTCCAAACGACCTCAAACTTGGGTAGGCAAGTAACTACGAGGTGGCTGAAGGCACTGGCAAACAAATCCAAAGAAACCCACTTCAAGAATCCAACAGTTCTGAAAAACATATTTAGCCCAGGAACTGATCCTAATCTGAAAACCCACTTCAGGAATTGACCTTTGCTCGTAGATCTAGACTTTGGCGAACTCGAAGGAATGAGCCAAATGATCAACACAACAAAGGGAACAAAACCCACAAAAATTGCTGCCTAAAATTCGCCAAAAATTTGGCCGGACTTCATGCCGAAAAACTCACCTGTGGCGTGGCTAGGATCGGCGGCCAGCAGAATTTCGGACAGCAAATCGAAAAGCCCACTTGGGTTTTCTAAGATCGGGGCTTGAGGATTCTCGAAGAAGAAAGATCTGTGGTCGACTTCAAAAGAAAACTTCAAGGAAAAAAAAGAAGTTCTCTCTCTAGACCACTCTTTCTCTCACTAGGCAAGATATCTCTAAGGTTTCTAATGTCTGCCCAGCATTAGCTGTTTATAGGGAGCTCCTTAGGAGACCTAGTGGGTTTTTGAGTTGGTGCTTAGTGTTTGACTTTCGTTGACCCCTTAGTCTTCCCTAGACTAGTAAACTCCAATCGAGCCTTTCAAATTAATTTCTTAACCCACTTCGTTAATTTAATTTAATCAACCCTTAGGATTAATTAATTCAAAATGAATTAATTTCTTAATCCACTTAGTCAATTAAATATTAATTAAACCTTTAGGATTAATTAATTCATTTTGTCAATTAGTCAAATGCATAATTAGTCGTACCACTAACGAACCAATTATGGAACTACCGCTCAAAAATGACTTTACACCGTGCTAACTTTATTATTCTTCTATCTTCCTACATCAAAGATCTAGTGCTCATCAGTTCATCAATTTACTGACAAATTAATTCAACGACTTCTTGGTATTCGAGATTAGTACCACTTGACTTTTTATTATACCGGACATAAAGTCCACCGGTCGGGTTTAGTATAATAAACCTTATGAGCTCATCTCGGGAGCACCATTAACCCGGCGAACCGGTACGTGGATTCCTCAGACTAGTAACGGTACAGAAAGAAGCTAAACACCGCATACTCAACTTACGGGGATTTAGGCCTCAATTGACCGCACCCTTTGGCAAATCAAAGCATACGATATCTAACTCTCATGCCCGTCCCAATCTCGGGATTAAGAGATTAGAACACTAAGACCAAATTAACTACGCCGATCAGTACAAGTTAATTCTATCCAAACTGGTAGTGCTCAATATGCCCCGGGCATATCCGTATGATTTAATTAGTCTAGATAAACTAATTTCCAAATCACACGATAACCTATACCAATAGTATCTTCTGACTATCTCAGTTACGAGCATTTTTTTTATATATCAATACTTTAACCAATAACGAGATCTACTGTGCTTTTCTACACCTCATTATCTAGTTCTATGATATAATGGAACAAATTTAATACTAAAACAAAATAATATGTCAACTAGGTATTAGTTTTTTATAAAAGTACATAGCTTTCTTGTATTCAAAACTAACAATCTCCCACTAATACTCAAAGCTATGCTCTGAAGTACAAAAACACTGTTCAACCCGCTTTATTACACTGCTGTCATAATGAAAACTATAAAACACCTTTAAGCTCACTCACATGGCTCTCTTAAGAATCTGACTCTCATGCCCTTCACATGTCTCTCAAAAACCTTTGAGTTCAATGGCTTTGTGAAATGATCTGCAAAGTTGTCTCCTGATGCTATCTTGGCCACGGTCACGTCTCCCCTCTTTACGCTCTATGTGTTTACTCGCCTTGTGGGCTTGCGGTTCCATTGAGTTAGCAACTGCACAATTGTTACCACAGTAAACTGTGATAGACCTAGGCAACTCAGGGACCACATCTAAGTCCACCCGGAAGTTCCTGAGCTATACAGTTTCTTTCGTTGCCTCTGATGCGGTAACGTACTCAACCTCCATGGTGGAGTCTGCCATGTATTTTTATTTGACACTCTGCCATCCTATGGCTCCACCTCCTAGAGTAAACACAAACCAAAAGGTAGACTCACTCTTGTCCATATCACCTTGAAAGTCTGAATCTGTGTAACCCAATGGTACTAGCTCCTGCGCTCTATAAACTAGGACATGATCTCTCGTCTTGTGCAAGTACTTGAGAATGCATTTTACTGCCTCCAAGTGAGCCTTCCCAGGGTTACTCTAATATCTGCAAACCATGCCAACGGCAAAGAAAATATCAGGCCTAGTACATAACATAGTATACATGGGACCACCCACTGCAGATGCATAGGGTACCGCCTTCATGGCATCTATCTCCTCAGTAGTCTTAGAACACTGCTCATTTGATAAATGCACTCCATGCCTGAAAGGTAGTGAACCCTTCTTGTGAAAGATTATCTGCCTGGGCCTAGCCAGAAACTCAATTTTGTGCTATGCATTCCAGAATCGGAATCTCTGGCCAGGCCTAGACGCTATCACAACCGCTACTCCAACCCTTTTGAAATAACATTGCGCAGGATCTGGGTTTGCACTTATTTGATTTATCACGCAACAAAAATTCTTAATAAAAGCGGAAGAATAAGAATTACCTATTGAAGCGTATACTTAGATGATTCTCTTGTATGCCTCAAGACTTTGCTTGTATGTTGTGTGGGTAACAATCTGACAAGCAATTTGATCAGCTAATCACAGAATTCATCTGCCAGAAAATTCCAGCACCGCTGCACCTGGCACGCACAATTAATGCACCAACCGGAGAGAAAGAAAGCTACACGTTACTGCCAAAAATCAAGAAGAATTTTTGGCTGCTACAGTTTATGGACAATCCGAATCTCTTGAGAGAATTTTCTCTCTCTAGGATTTTCTCACTCTAAGTTTTCTTGTCTTGAAAATTTATGAATTGTTTTTCTGAATTGTATGTCTTGAATAGCTAATCCCTTGTCTATGTATAGAGTTACAAGAGAGACCCCAAGTTGGTTTAGGATTGGTCTTCCTACTGGGTTTCTGTTTCCTTCAATCATGTTTCTGGACTGATACACATCCAACTGATACAGGGATTCACTTATCCCAGTCCAGTTCTTGGTATGTTTCACAACCAACTAATACAAGGATTCACTTATCCCAATCCAGTTCCTGGTATCATTCACAACCAACTGACACAAGAATTAATTAATTACTTAATTAATTAAAGCTACCTTTGTCAATAACCCAATACATAATTAATCGTACCACTAACGAATTAATTATAGCACTACCATCCTACACCAGAATTACTTCCGGAACAACTTAATTAAATTATATGTTGGTGTATGTGCCCTAATGAGGGCTATTTATGTAAATAGACTTTGAGGATATTTATGTGAATAAGACATTTGTCACTTGATCGATTGTTTATCAAAAGAGTTAATTTCATGATAGTAATATTCTCGTGCATATTTAAATTTATGAAATCGATCCGCCAAAAAAAAACACTCCATGGACTAATTAGATCATGAGTGATTCTCTTGAGTAGTACTGGTACGAGGTTCCTTAGACCAGAAATCACTACATGGTCTTAGGTGAATTGTAGTGTGCTTTGCCATACACCTAACGGGGCCGTAACAGGTTGCCAACTACGGGTATGATTAGGTACACTATGATTCACGCTAAGATAAGTAGGTGAAGTGATGGGACTACAAATCTCTCTTAAGTGAGACATGATATCTTGGCCACTTGATAGTGAACTGAAAAGTGCATGGCCATGCCCAAGGAATGATAAGGATATCATTTGCTTAATGGATTCAGTGTCACTAAGAGATCAAGTAAACGTTTAGCTATATAAGGATGATGGTTCCATGCCTTATGCTAAACGGGATATCAATGTAGAGGATCGTACGCATTTTGCTCAGAAAGGTTGTGTTGAATCACCATTCGACCCTCCATTCTGAATTAGGTAGTCATTATGTCTTGCTAGAGACCACTAATGACTTATGGATTAATCAATAAGATTGAGTTATCCGTTGCCAATTTGGAATGGGCCTACAGGATCGCACATAAGAAAGTTCGATGATGCAGAATAAGTATTCTTGCCTACAATAAGTATAATTGTTATACTTAAATAAAGAAGATTTAATTAAATGGTTTAATTAAATATTATTGAAAAGTTCTGGGGTATTAATTAATAGTTAATTAATTACCTGAGAACAATTGGGGTGAGCTGATAAATCAAGGGACTTAATTGCAATTGAAGTTCTTGACCCATTAGCCTGATCCATGGGTCATGGGTTGATCCATGGGCTTCGTGTATAACCCAAATCATTAAGGTATTATTTAATGCTGATTTGGAATTAGTAAATATTATTTAAATACTGATTTGGAATCAGTAAAATAATATTTGGTAATATTACTGATTTGGAATATGACTAAAATCAGTTAAGTTATAATTGGATAATTACAATACTGATTTTGGAAATTTGATCTCTACAAATATCCTAGGGATATTATTGTAGGAGGACAATGATTTTGAATTAGAAAATTCATATCAGACAAAATACACAATATTTTCCCAAATTCTCTCGGTAGGCAAGATCGACTAGCACCAATCTGCGAAGACTTTCGTGCTTGAGAGTAGAGAATCCTTTGAGGAAGAATTTTGGAGACAAAAAAATGTCATCTTCTCAGAGGAGCCAGGCGACGTGCGCAATCGATTACGCTTCAAGGGTAAGACCTGATCCTTAATGTTTAGGAATTCCACTGTTTAATTAGATTAAACACCTAAACATTTCCAACATTATATTCATAATCTCCCAACATTAAAGATATAGTGCTCGTTAATTTATTAATTTACTGATAGATTAATTAATTAAATTCTTTAATTCCGAGATTAGTACCACTTGACCTTTTTACTATACCGGACATAAGTCCACCAGTCTGTTTTAGTATAATAAACATTACGAGCTCATCTCGAGAGCACCATCACCCCGGACGCACCGGTACATGGTTTCCTTTCGACAAGCAGCAGCACACCAAGCAACTAAACATGCGCACCCAACCTACAGAGACTATTGGCCATAATTGACCTCACCCATTGGCAGATCAAAGTACACTATGTCTAATCCTCATGCCCGCTCGAGTCTAGGGATTAAGAGATAGAATACCAAGAACGATTTGTCTATTAAATCAGTACAAGATAAATCATTCCTAATGGTCAAGTTCAATATGCCCCGGGCATATCTATATGATTCAATCAGTTTAGACAAACCAATTATTTGAATAACATAATAACCTAAACTGACAGTTTGTCCAAAGCTGTCTCGATTACGAACCTCATTTATATATTATGTCTTTTAACCAATGATGAGATCTACTGTGTCACACAAGAAATCTCATCATCTAACTATATAATATAAGTGGACAAATAATGCATAACTAAATTTAACCAAAACATTAATCGATATATTAACTGGGAAAATGAACAATGCAAGCATAGCTTATGTATTCAACTCATAAGCTCATCATCGACCTAACCATTTTCATGAGAGTTCGATTCCTTCTTTCTGCTACACCGTTCTGCTATGGCGTGCCAGGTGCAGACAACTGAGACTGAATTCTGACCTCATTGAGGTATTCTCGAAATTCATGGGACAGGTACTCCCGACCACGATCTGATCGCAGTGTCTTGATACTCTTACCATGATGTTTCTCCATATTTTCCCGAAACTCTTTGAACTTGCCAAAGCACTCAGACTTGTGACGAATTAGGTAAATGTAATTGTACCTCGAGTAGTCATCCGTGAATGTTACGAAATACTCAAACCCACCTCATGCCTGGACCTTTATCGGTCCACACAAGTCAGAATGAATCAACTATAGTACTTCTTTGGCTCTATAACATTTTTGTTTTAAAAGGTCTCTTGGTCATTTTACCTTCCAAGCAAGATTCGCAGGTTGAATAACTGTCAATCTCTAATGAACCTAAAGGTCAATCATTGACCAACCTCTAAATCCTACTAAGGTTTATATGACCTAGCCTGAGATGCCAAAGATAGGTTTGATTTATTTCAGAAGGTTTCTTCCTCCTATTAATGTTAGATAAAGAGCTATCTATTTCTATGTTTTGCACAACAAGGGAATTAGAATTAACCACAAACAAATTGTCAGTCAATGAACCAGAACAAATAAGTTTTTCATTTCTTCTAATAAATATAGAATCATCAGAAAAAATAAACTTATAACCATTCTTCAAGAGTTTAGAAACCGAAATAAGGTTTAAAACTCGGCACATAAAGACAATTAATTAATTCTAATCTTGAACTTTCAAAATTTAAAGTAACAACTCTCACTGCTTCTACTGACAATCTTGTAGTGTCCAGCTCACCCTCTCTAAACTTCCGGGTTACTTGGAACCCCTACAAATATTTACAAACATGATGAGTGGTGCCTGAATCCACACACCAAGTATCTGTAGGAGTCACCACTAAACATGTCTCAGTAATTAGGGCAGAAACTATCGTACCTTTAGGCGTTGAACAATCTCCTTTCTAGTGTCCCTGTTTCCCATACCTGAAGCACTTGCCTTTTGGTTTGCTCTTCTTTGCGATTTCAGGCTTTGCAGCAAGTTTCTTGGCCTTCTTCTTCTTCTTATTCTTCTTGCCTTTAGGTAGAGAAGAAGAACTTGAAGCCTTCACTGTGACCAAAGCTTGCTTCTTCTCGTGGAATATGCCTTCGGTCAACACCAAATCAGTTAATGAAAGATTTTTCGCCCGGGCTTAGCCAGAGATTCACTTTCATGCTACGCATTCCAGAATCGGAACCTCTGGCCAGGCCTAGACACTAGCGCAATCGCTATTCCAACCCCTTTGAAATAACATTGCGCAGGATCTGGGTTTGCACTAGTTCGATTTACCACGCAACAAAAATTTCTAATTACAAGTGGAATCTTAGAAAAGTACCTTTGAAGCGTGACTCAGGTGATTCTCTTGTATGCCTCAAGACTTTGATTTCATGTTGTGTGGGCAACGATCTAGAAATCAATTTGATCAGCTATCACCACAATCCACCTGCTAGAAAAATCCAGCACCACCGTCCGGAGAGAGAGAAATCTACACACAGAGCTGGCAAAACAAAGCCAAAATTTTGGTCAAGTGAATGGAAAAACCAGCCGCCCAAGGTGGTTAAAATTCGACTAGGAGAGAGAAAGTTTTTCTCTCTCTAGAATTTTGTCTCTCTAATTTTCTTGTCCTGAAAACTTGTGAATTGTAAATTCAATTGTGTGTCTTGAATAGCTAATCCCTTGTCTATATATAGAGATACAAGAGAGACCCCAAGTTGGTTTAGGATAGGTCTTCCTAATGGGTGTAGGTAATCAGTTTCCAAATCCAATTAGGTAACCAATCTGATAGGATAAACCAAATCCTACTAGATTCATAATCTCTAGGATTTCCTAATTCTAATTGAAACTTAAGACTTAATTAATTAATTAAATAATTAAACTTTGTTAATTACTTAATTAACCCTTAGGAATTAATTAAATAATTCTACTTTATTAATTACTGAATTAACCCTTAGGAATAATTAATCAATTAATTAATTAAATATACTTATTCAATTAACCCATTACAAAATTAATCGTACCACTAACGGATTAATTTTGGCATTACCATCCTACACTAGAATTGCTTCCGGAACAACTTAATTAAATTATATTCATAATCTCCCCACATCAAAGATATAGTGCTCGTTAATATAAATTAATTTACTGAAAATTTAATTAATTAACTTCTTTAATTCTGAGACTTGTACCACTCGACCTTTTTACTATACCGGACAAAAGTCCACCAGCCGGGTTTAGTATAATAAACATTTTGAGCTCATCTCGGGAGCACCATCACCCCGGACGCACCGGTACATGGTTTCCTTTCGACAAGCAGCAGCACACCAAGCAACTAAACACGCGCACCCAACCCACCGAGACTATTGGTCACAATTGACCCCACCCATTGGCAGATCAAAGTACACTATGTCTAATCCTCATGTCCGCTCGAGTCTAGGGATTAAGAGATAGAAAACCAGGAACGATTTGTCTATTAAATCAGTACAAGACAAATCATTCCTAATGGTCAAGTTCAATACACCCCGGGCATATCTATCTGATTCAATTAGTTTAGACAAACCAATTATCCGAATCACATAATAACCTAAACCGACAGTTTGTCCAAAGTTGTCTTGGTTACGAACCTCATTTATATATTATGTCTTTCAACCAATGGTGATATCTACTGTGTCACACAAGACATCTCATCATCTACTTACATAATATAAATAGACACATTATACACAACAAATTATAACCAAAACATAAATCGATATATTAATATGGGAAATTGTACAATACAAGCATAGCTTATGTATTCAACTCCAATAGTTAAGAGCTTGGGTAGAGTGTAAACTCTTTGATTCATATTATAATTAACCCGAAATTGCTCAAAATTAGAGGGTAAGCTCTGGAGGAAGATATCTATCTGACTTTCTGGGTCGATTTCACCTCTCAACACCTCTATTTTGTTGATGTTACTGATCATGTGAAGTACATGATCTCTCACCGAACCGCCCTCAGTAATTTTAGTGTTCATCAACTTTCTCATGGATGCTTGCCTAGCAGTCCTGCCTTGATGAGTGAACATCTCCCTCAGGTGAGCCATCGTGTTGAAGGTAGAGACCATGGGATGAAGCTGATGTTGCAGCACATTTGACACAGAGGCCAAAATATAGCACCGCGCAATCTCATTCTCTTTTCTCCACCTGGCAGAGGCATCCCTATCCTCTTGGGGAGAGTCCTCGTTGGGCACATCTGGACATACTTCGGTGAGGACAAACTTATACTGCTCTACCATCAGGACAATGTCCAAGTTACGACTCCAGTCGACATAATTAGTTCTAGTTAACTTATTGTCTTTCAATATAGTAGCTAAGGGGTTAAATGTCATATCGAAAAATTGTAAAATAAATAAACAGACAATGTTTCAGTTTATAAATCTAGAATTTCGAAAAAAAACAAGGAAATTCTAACAATTATTGACTTCCCTCAAAAAAATAATTTTAATCCACCAACATCTTATTCACCGGGATTCTCGCAAGCCACGATAGTGTGGACGTTTACGCTAACCCACATTCGTTTGAGAATAACCAAGTTCATTAACTACACTATCTGACCAAATGATCTATTGATCAATATAGCTCATAGTCGGTACTTTCAGATGAACAAATAAGCAGCGTAACCTCGATAGGAGGAATACTGCAGATCATACACTAAGTGTGTGTCATTACATGACTTCTGAGCTTGTTACCTCAGGATAGTACGCCTCAGATGGAGAGGGTGTCGTATTTCTCCTAGTTAAACTTACTCCAGTCATCTTACTCAGAAATTCATAATCTAGCGATCTTGTGGTTGGACTCATCCGAATGGAGGAAGGCCCTAATGCCAACGCGCAAGTCCACCCACATCGCATATGAACTCGTAATGGTGGTTGTGGGGATATTAAACCAACCCGCTCCCACTTAGATTTTCAAATTGAGGGTTTTCCAGTTTTAATATGCAATTAACTAACCCTAAGTTATATGCAACCATAAAACCAACATGCTTTAAAATCATGCATCTAAAATACAGCATAAAAATTAAAGCACAAAAATTAAAACAATAAATAAGGGAAATAAATGCGAAAATTAAATTTCCCGACTATTATGGTTTAATTGCTTCCATCTTCTGCTTTGATATCGTGTCCCGCCATGTAACTCGATGGAAAGAGCCTTGAGAAAAAAAAATGAAATCAGGAGGAATACGGGCCAAAACGCGCCCCAAATGGGACATGCACGCGCAGCGCGCACGAAGCGCACCTTGCGCGTGTGCGCAGTCTATATGGGTCGCGCCTACTACCGCGCACTGGTGCAGCAGCTTGCTGCACCGTGCGGCAGTGGTGCTGCAGCTTCCTGGCGGTTGTCGGCGGCGGCTCCAGTTGTCACTGGCGCCGCCCCCTGTCATCAATCCTTCCTTCGCTTCTTCTACGCTATTTGGTCTTCTTGCAATTCATTCTAGGTTTTCCTGGGTTTCTACGAATTAACAAAAACCCAAAAGCCACAAATTCAAGTTGCTCACCATAACGCCTTCGATTACAAAATTAATTCTCCTACTACAAGGTTTTCTAGGAAAATTAAATAATCAAAATTACATAGAAAAAATCCTACTATAGATTTGATCTAATCCAACACGGCTTCCAGCACGTGGTTATACTATTAGAAACATTCATAATAAAAATTAAATTCGGACATGTCCTGGAGTTTAACTAAAACCCATACAAACGTAACCATAATAGTCGGGATTTCTTAACCACCTGCAAATAAAACCATGTAATAAATCGAACAAGCGCAAAACCCAAAACCAGGCTCTAATACCAATTGAAAGATTATCTGCCCGGGCCTAGCCAGAAACTCACTTTCGTGCTATGCATTCCAGAATCGGAATCTCTTACCAGGCCTAGACACTAGTACAATTGCTATTCAAACCCTTGCTTGAAATAACATTGCGCAGGATCTGGGTTTGTACTTATGCGATTTATCACGCAACAATAATTTTCTAATTAAAAGCAAAATCTTAGAAAAGTACCTCTTGAAACGTGAACTCAGGTGATTCTCTTGTATGCCTCAAAGGTACTTCTTTTGTATGCCACCAGGTGCACGCTTCAAAGGTACTTTTCTAAGATTCCGCTTTAACAGAAATTTTTGTTGCGTGGTAAATCGAGCAAGTGCAAACCCAGATCCTACCAAATATCCTTTCATACTTAAGTCCATAAATAGACCTCTTAAGCCTGCAAACCTTATGCTCTTGGCCTTTTTCAGTGAATCCCTCTGGTTACTGCATAAAGATGGTTTCCTCAAGACTTCCGTTTAGGAAAGCTGTCTTGACATCCATCTGCCAAATCTCATAATCCATATGAGCAGCTATGGCCAAGAGAATCCGGATCGACTTAAGCATGGCTACCGGGGAGAAGGTTTTCTCATAATCGATTCCCTCTTTCTGAGTATACCCCTTTGCCACCAGCCTAGCTTTAAAGGTTTCCACCTTCCAGTCATGTTCTCTCTTCCGTTTGTAGACCCACTTGCATCCAATGGGCTTAAACCCATCAGGCAGGCCCATAAGCTCCCAGACTTGATTATGGTCCACTGACCCCATCTCGGATATCATTGCCTTATGCCAAGATTCTGCATCTTTATCTCAGAATGCCTCATTGTAGTTAACCGGGTCAGGTTCAGGTGCACCTGGGACTAGGTCTGAGGCCTCTCCCACGCCAACAAACCTGTCGGGCTGTCTCACAACCCTCCCATTACGACGAGGCACCACCTGTGTAGGCGCATCATCTGTGATCTCATGTGCACAGTGTGGTGTATCCCCTTGTGCTGGTGCATCAGGATTAGTAGTTTGTCGTCTAAGCTCTTTTAGTACTACCTTACTCTTGGGCTTGTGGTCTAAGACATAGTCCTCTTCTAAAAATCTAGCGTTGGTACTTACCACCACCTTCTGATCTTTAGGACTATAGAATAGACCACCTTTCGTTCCCCTAGGATATCCTACAAATAGCATTAATTCTGTTCTCGCATCTAACTTAGCCGTATCTGCCTTAAGCACATGTGCTGGGCAGCCCCAAATTCTGAGATGTCTTAGACTGGGCTTCTGCCCGTTCCACAACTCTACTGGGGTTGAAGGCACGGTTTTAGATGGTACAAGATTAATAATATACATTTTCGTTTCTAAGGCATATCCTCATAACGAACTTGGCAAATCACTATAGCTCATCATGGACCTAACCATTTTCATAAGAGTTCGATTCTTCCTTTCTGCTACACCATTCTGCTGTGGCGTACCAGGTGCAGACAACTAAGACTGAATTCCTACCTCAGTGAGGTAATCTCAAAATTCATGGGACAGGTATTCCCCACCACGATCTGAACGCAGTGTCTTGATACTCTTACCATGATACTTCTTCACATCTGCCCGAAACTCTTTGAACTTGCCAAAACATTCGGACTTGTGGCGCATTAGGTAAATGTATCCGTACATAGAGTAATCATCCGTGAACGTCACGAAATATCATATACCCCTCGTGCCTGGACCGTCATGGGTCCACACAAGTCAGAATGAATCAACTCTAATACTTATTTAGCTCTATAACCTTGTGCCTTAAAAGGTCTCTTGGTCATCTTACCTTCAAGCAAGATTCGCAGGTTGCATAACTGTCAATATCTAATAAACCCAAAGGTCCATCATTGACCAACCTCTAAATCCTACTAAGGTTTATATGACCTAGCCTTAGATACCAAAGATAGGTTTGATTCATTTCAGAAGGTTTCTTCCTCTTATTATTGTTAGATTCTGAGCTATCTATCTCTATGTTTTGCGCAACAGGGGAGTTAGAATTAACCACAAATAAATTGTCCACCAATGAACCAGAACAAACAAGTTTCCCATTTCTTCTAATAAATACAGACTCATTAGAAAAAATAAACTTGTAACCGTTCTTCAAGAGTTTTTAAACAGAAATCAAGTTCTTTCTAAAACTTGGTACATAAAGACAATTAACTAACTCTAAGCTAGAATTTTTGAAATTCAACTTAACTACTCCCACTGCTTCTACTGACACTTTTGTAGTGTCGCCCAAGTAGATATCCAATTCGCCTTCTCTAAGCTTCCGGGTTACTTGGAACCCTTGCAAATAATTACAAACATGGTCAGTGGCACCTGAATTCACACACCAAGTATCTGTGGGAATCGCCGCTAAACATGTCTCAGTAATTAAGGCAAAATTTATCGTACTTATAAGCTTTGGACAATCCGCTTTCCAATGTCCCGTCTGTTAGTTTTGAATATAGAAAAGCTATGGCTTGTATCAAAAACTAATATCCACAGTTGACATATCATTTTGTTTCGGTATGAATTTGTTCCTTTATATCATAGAACTAGATAACGGGGTGTGGACAGACACAGTAGATACCGTTATTGTTTTAAGTATTGATATATAAAAAGTATGCTCGTAACCGAGATAGTCTGAACATACTATCGGTATAGGTTATTGTGTGGTTTGGAAATTAGTTTATCTAAACTAGTTTAAATCACACGGATATGCCCGGGGCATATTGAGCACGACCAGTTTGGATAGAATTGACTTATACTGATCGGGGTAGTCAATTCGGTCCTAGTATTCCGTCTCTCAATCCCGAGATTGGGACGGGTGTGAGGGTTGAATATTGTATGCTTTGATTTGCCAAAGAGTGCGGTCAATTGAGGCCTATACCTCGATAGGTTGGGTATGCTGTGTTTAGCTTCTTACGTGCCGTTGCTAGTCGGAGGAATCCACGTACCGGTTCGCCGGGTTGATGGTGCTCCCGAGATGAGCTCGTAAAGTCTATTATACTAAACCCGGCCGGTGAACTTTATGTCCAGTATAATAAAAGGACGAGTGGTACTAATCTCGAAAACCAAGAAGTCGGTGAATTAATTTGTCAGTAAATTGATAAACCGATGAGCGCTAGATCTTTAATGTGGGGAGATAGAATAAAATATAATGGCGCGATGTAAAGTCATTTTTGAGCGGTAGTTCCATAATTGGTCCGATAGTGGCACGACCGATTATGCATTTGACTAATCGACAAGCTGAATTAATTAATCCAAAAGGTTTAATTAATATTTAATCGACAAAGTGAATTTAGAAATTAATTCTATTTGAATTAATTAATTCTAAGGGTTCGATTAAATTAAATTAACAAAGTGGGTTTAATAAATTAATTCAAATGGGTCGATTGGAGTTGATTAGTCAGGAAGACTTAGCGGTTAACGAAAGTCAAATTAAAAGGCCTAACTCGAGAGCCCATTAGGTCTCCACTGGAGCTCCTATAAATAGAAGACTTGAAGCTCACGAAAGATAAGAAAATCTTGCAAGACAAGTCTTGCCCAATTTAGAGTGAGAAAAGTTCTAGAGGGAGAACTTCCTCTTCTTGAAGTTTTCTTTCGAAGTCGAACGAGTTTTCTCACTCCTCGAATTAAGTCTTAGCTCGAAGATTAAACCTCTGCCCTTTTTATTTTGCAGGTTCCGCCGGTTTATTCAAGCAGGTTCCGCCGGGTTTTCTTTGAGTTCAGTCCGGCAGCTGTTGGTAATATTAGAGAGGTTGAAGGTGATATCTTTGGGGTGCTTGATCCAAGCCTTGCTGTGTTTGATCTCTCTTTGGTGATCCGCAGCATGGTTTGTCCAGATCGTGGCCAAAGGTTGAGCCTTTAGAGCCGATCTATTCAGGGTTTTCGCTGTTGAACTAGGCGACTTGCTTGCGGCAGAAGAAATCAGCTAGCGGGCTGTTTAATCAGTTTTATTCGAGCAGTTTTTGATTTTAATCGAGAGATTTTCTTGTGGGTATTTTGTGGGCTGAACAAGAAACTTTGATAGATTATTGCCCACGCAATATTCGAAGTGTTCTTGGAGATATCTAGTGGATTTCTATTGGAATCGCTACAAAGATTTGGTTTTTCTTTAAGCAAGGGACTTCGCTACAAAAGGTAGAATCTTTAATATTCTGCTTTAATTAAAGATTTAATTTTTGTGTCCCGATTAATAAATTAAATAAGTATAAGCCAAGATCCGTTCACGGATAAACTAATTTGAGCATGAGCTTGGTCGAAAGTTTCCGATTCTGGAATGCATTGCACGAAAGTGAGGTTTTTGATTTAGCCCGGGCTTGTTCAATTTTCCTTCAAATTGGTATCAAAGCGTGGTTTCGGTCTTATACTTGTTTGATTTATTACACGGCTTTACTTTGGCATTATTATTTTTGTCGAAATGCATAAACAGGTGGTTATTGATTTCCCGGCTATTATGGTAGAAATTTAATTTTCATTCATAAACCCCGGGACATGTCCGGGCTTGTTTTATTTTTGAATGGAAGCCGTATAGGATTAGAAAAGTCTTGTAGTAGGATTTGATCTAATCATGTCGTCTTTAAATTCCTAGAAAAACGTCTTTGTATATAGGAATTTATGTATTATGACGAAGACGTTATTTTGGGTAACTTATATTCGCGGGTTTTGGTTTATCATAATTTTGGGTGATTCCTAATTACGTAGTAAACCGAGAAAACCTGGGAGAATCGAGAGGAATCCAAATAACGAGTGGGAGCGACATGATGGGACGTGTCACCAAGGCGTCAAGGAATCAACGATAGAGAAGGCCATAATAGTCAGGAAATTTTATTTGTTTAATTTCTCGTATTTATGTCTTTTTGTTGATTGTGTGATTTTCGTTTTATTTTTTAATGAACAAAAACCAAACCAAAATGTTTTTTAAAAGTAATGTGCAATTAACTAAGGTAGATTATTCGCATATTAAAACTCCAACGGTTTTATGGGTGCGAATATCCATAGTTAAGATATTGCATGTTAAAACGTAAAAATCCTCAAACTTAAAAATCTAAGTGGGAGCGGGTTGGTAAATATCCCCATGGCCTCCATTATGGGTTCATTGGTGATGTGGTTAAACTTGCTTGTTGGCTTAGACCCTCCTCCCTATCGGATGAGTTTTCAACCACGGATATCACCGGAATGAATTTCTAAAGGGATGACTATAGTGAGTTTAATTGGAGAAAGTTGCGACACCCTCACCATCTGAGGTGCATTAGTATCCTAAGTAACAAACTTAGAAGTCACGTAATGGCATACACTTAGTGTACCATTTTTAGTATCCCTCCCATCGAGGTTACGCTATTTTTGGGTACGATAATGAATTTCATTGATCATAAGATCGTTGGTCAGATAATGAAATTAATGAACTTCGGTTCTTCTCGAATGAATGTGGGTTAGCGTAGACGTTCACCTATCGTGACATTCGGTAATCCCGGTGTGAGAGATGTCGGTAGAAGATTATATTGGGTTTTTTAGAGGATTTTTCAATATTTTCGAAAAAGTATACTAAAATTTGAATTGTTTATTTTTCATTTGATATGTCATTCAACCCGCTAGCTGTCATTCTGAACCAAAACAAACTCACCGGTCCAAACTATATTGATTGGAAACGTAACCTGGACATTGTCCTTACCGCTGAGGGTTACAAGTACGTGCTTACTGAGGAGTGTCCCCCTAAGCCCAGCGATGATGCCACCCCTGAGCAGCGAGAGCCATATACGAGGTGGAAGAAGGCTAATGAGATGACCAGGTGCTACATCTTGGCTTCCATGTCAAGTGTATTGCAACACCAGCATCCGCAGATGACCTCAGCCTACGATATGATGCTCAACCTCAGGGAGATGTTTGGACATCAGGGCAGGGCAGCCAAGCAGTCAGCTATGAGGAAACTCATGAATGCTAAGATGGCTGAGGGCACTTCAGTAAGAGATCACGTGCTGGACATGATTGGTTGCATCAATGAGATTGAGGTATTGCGAGGTGACATTGATGGGGATACCCAGGTCGATATCATTCTCCAGAGCTTGCCTCCTACTTTTGAGCAGTTTCGATTGAACTATAATATGGGGAATCTCTCATATTCACTTTTTGAGCTCATGACTGCATTGGTGTCTGCTGAGAGCCTATTCGCAGAGAAGAAGCAAGCTTGGCTACTGTTGGTCCCTCAGGTTCCTCTGCTGGGCCCAAAACCAGGAAGCAAAAGAGGAAGAGAGGCCAGAAAGCAGGAGCCAATCATGGACCCAAGGCGGGCATTGCCAAGAAGCAGAAGCCGAAAGGCAAATGCTTTAGATGTGGCAAAGAAGGACATTGGAAGAAGGACTGCCCAAAGCCTCGAGGTACGTGTAAATTTTCCCTAGTCACTGAGACGTGTTTAGCGGCAATTCCCACAGATACTTAGTGTGTGGATTCAGGAGCCACTGATCATGTTTGTAATTCTTTGCAGGGGTTCCAAGTGACCCGGCTGCTTAGAGAGGGAGAGTTGCAGGTCTACCTTGGGGATACTACCAGAGTTTCTGTTGTTGCAGTGGGAGTCATTAGTCTTTATTTTTCAGGCTCTACTTTATTGTTGAGAGATTGTCTTTATGTACCCAGTTTTCTCAAGAACTTACTTTCAGTTCTAAACTTGTTTTGGATGGTTATAAGTGTGTTTTTTCTGTTAGATCTATATTTATTAGAAAAGGCCAGAAACTTATATGTTCCGGTACATTGGTTGACAATTTGTTTTTAATTAAGACATACTCCCCAGTAATGTAAAACACAGAAACTAGTAACTCATCACCGAATCATAATAAGAGAAAAGAGTCTTCCCCTTTGAATTAGACTTTTCTTTGGCACCTGAGACTAGGTCATATCAACCTTAGTAGGATTCAAAGGTTGGTCAAGAGTGGGTCTTTGGACTTACTAGATATTGACAGCTATTCGACCTGTGAGTCCTGCTTGGAGGGTAAAATGACCAAGAGGCCTTTTAAGGCAAAGGGGTATAGGGCCAAGGAGGTTTTAGAGCTAATTCATTATAATGTGTGTGGGCCTATGTCAGTTCAGGCTAGAGGTGGTTATGAGTATTTCGTGACTTTCACGGATGATTACTCTAGATATGGATACATATACCTGATGCGCCACAAGTCTGAATGCTTTGGCAAGTTCAGAGAATTCAAGGCAGAGGTGGAGAACCATCTGGGTAAGAGTATCAAGGCCCTGCGATCTGATAGCGGTGGCGAATACCTCTCTAGTGAATTTAGATCCTATCTGTCAGAGGAGGGTATTCAGACCCAGTTGTCTGCACCTGGCACACCCCAGCAGAATGGTGTAGCAGAGAGGAGGAGCAGGACTCTTATGGAGATGGTTACATCGATGATGAGTTATAGTGAGTTGCCTATCTCATTTTGGGGTTATGCCTTGGAGACAGCATGTTTTATCCTCAACCTTGTGCCATCTAAGTCTGTGCCTTCGACCCCATCAGAGTTGTGGAATGCGCGAAAGCCTAGTCTGAGACATCTCAGAATATGGGATTGTCCAGCACATGTGCTCGAGACAGATGTAGGCAAGTTAGAGGCGAGATCCAAGGCTATGCTGTTTATAGGCTATCCCAAAGGAAGGAGAGGTGGTTTATTTATAGTCCTCAGGATCAAAAGGTGGTGATCAGCACTAATGCCAGATTTTCTTGAGAAGGACTATATTTTAGATCACAAGTCAAGCAGCAAGGTAGTATTGGAAGAGCTTAGAAGTCAGTCCATTATTCCAGATGCACAAGTACAGGAAGACACACCACAAGAGACTGCATGCACTATCACAGATGATGCTCTTGCACAGGCTGCGCCTCATCGTAGTGGGAGGGTTTTGAGACAGCCCGAGAGGTACATGGGTTTGGGTGAGTCTTCGGACTTTATCCCTGGTGCTCATGAACCAGACCCAGTTAACTACAATGAGGCTCTCCAGAATAAAGATGCAGATTCTTGGCAGAGAGCGATGATTGCTGAGATGGGTTCTATGGACTCAAATCAAGTCTGGGAGCTGGTAGACCTTCCTAATGGGTTAGGCCTATTGGGTGCAAATAGGTCTACAAGTGAAAGAGAGGATCTGGCGGGAGGGTTGAGACCTTCAAGGCTAGGCTTATGGCGAAGGGGTATACTCAGAAAGAAGGGATCGATTATGAGAAGACCTTTTCCCCGGTAGCTATGCTTAAGTCAATCCGGATTCTCTTGGCCATAGCTGCTCATATGGATTATGAGATTTGGCAGATGGACATCAAGGCAGCTTTCCTTAATGGAAGTCTTGAGGAGACCATCTTTATGCAGCAACCAGAGGGCTTCATTATTAAAGGCCAAGAGCACAAGGTATGCAGGCTTAGGAGGTCCATTTATTGACTTAAGCAAGCATCCAGATCTTGGAACATCCATTTTGATGAGGTTATCCAGTCCTATGGATTCACTCAGTGTCCGGATGAGTAGTGTGTTTATCGCAGGCTTGATGGTGATATGGTGATGTTTCTTGTACTTTACGTAGATGACATTCTTCTTATTGGCAACAGTAAGATGGTGTTTTCAGACGTAAAGGTATGGTTGTCCAGGCAATTGGATATGAAAGATTTGGGAGAGGCTAGATATATCCTTGCAATTAAGATTATTCGAGATCGTATGAGACGTTCTCTAACTCTCTCTCAGGCATCCTACATAGACACGATTCTGGCCCGTTTTAACATACAGAACTCCAAGAAGGGTTCACTACCTTTCAGGCATGGATTCCATTTGTCTAAGGAGCAGTGTCCTAAGACTGCTGAGGAGATAGATTCCATGAAGGCGGTACCCTATGCTTCTGCAGTGGGTAGCCTCATGTATGCTATGTTGTGTACGAGGCCTGATATTTGCTTTGCCGTTGGCATGGTTAGCAGATATCAGAGTAACCTTGGGAAGGCTCACTGGGAGGCAGTAAAATGCATTCTCAAGTACTTGCGTAGGACGAGAGATTATGTCCTAGTTTATAGAGCGCAGGAGCTTGTACCATTGGGTTACACAGATTCGGACTTTCAAGGTGATTTGGACAAGAGTAAGTCTACCTCTGGTTTTGTGTTTACTCTAGGAGGTGGAGCCATAGTATGGAAAAGTGTCAAGCAGAAATACGTGGCGGACTCTACCATGGAGACCGAGTACGTTGCCGCTTCAGAGGCAGTGAAAGAGGCTGTATGGCTCAGGAGCTTCCTGATGGACTTAGATGTGGTCCCTGAGTTGCCTAGGTCTATCACAGTCTACTGTGATAACAATGGTGCAGTTGCTAACTCGAGGGAACCACGAGCCCATAAGGTGAGTAAACACATAGAGCGTAAGTACCACCTGATACGAGAGATCGTAAAAAGGGGAGACGTGATCGTGGCCAAGATAGCATTAGATGACAACCTTGCAGATCCTTTCACCAAGCCATTAACCCCAAAGGTCTTTGAGAGACATGTGGAGGGCATGGGAGTCAGATTCTTGAGAGAGCCATGTGAGTGAGCTTAAAGGTGTTCTGGAGATTTCATTATGAGAGCAGTGTAATAGCGGGTTGGACAGTTTTTGTACTTCTTAGCATAGCTTTGAGTATTAGTGGGAGATTGTTAGTTTTGAATACAGAAAAGCTATGGCATGTAACAAAAACTAATAGCCACAGTTCACATATCATTTTTTTTCGGTATAAATTTGTTCCTTTATATCATAGAACTAGATAACGGGGTGTGGACAGAAACAGTAGATATCGTTATTGGTTAAAGTATTGATATATAAAAAGTATGCTCGTAACCGAGATAGTCTGAACATACTATTGGTATAGGTTATTGTGTGGTTTGGAAATTAGTTTATCTAAACTAGTTTAAATCACACGGATATGCCCAGGGCATATTGAGCACGACCAGTTTGGATAGAATTGACTTATACTGATCGGGGTAGTCAATTCGGTCCTAGTATTCCATCTCTCAATCCCGAGATTGGGACGGGCGTGAGGGTTGGATATTGTATACTTTCATTTGCCAAAGAGTGCGGTCAATTGAGGCCTATACCTCGGTAGGTTGGTTATGCGGTGTTTAGCTTCTTACGTGCTGTTGCTAGTCGGAGGAATCCACGTACCGGTTCGCCGGGTTGATGTGCTCCCGAGATGAGCTCGTAAAGTCTATTATACTAAACCCGGCCGGTGAACTTTATGTTCAGTATAATAAAAGGACGAGTGGTACTAATCTCGAAAACCAAGAAGTCAGTGAATTAATTTGTCAGTAAATTGATAAACCGACGAGCGCTAGATCTTTAATGTGGGGAGATAGAATAAAATATAATGGCGCGATGTAAAGTCATTTTTGAGCGGTAGTTCCATAATTGGTCCGATAGTGGCACGACCGATTATGCATTTGACTAATCGACAAGGTGAATTAATTAATCCAAAAGGTTTAATTAATATTTAATCGACAAAGTGAATTTAGAAATTAATTCTATTTGAATTAATTAATTCTAAGGGTTCAATTATATTAAATTAACAAAGTAGGTTTAATAAATTAAGTCAAATGGGTCGATTGGAGTTGATTAATTGGGAAGACTTAGCGGTCAACGAAAGTCAAATTAAAAGGCCTAACTCAAGAGCCCATTAGGTCTCCACTTGAGCTCCTATAAATAGAAGACTTGAAGCTCAAGAAAGATAAGAAAATCTTGCAAGACAAGTCTTGCCCAATTTAGAGTGAGAAAAGTTCTAGAGAGAGAACTTCCTCTTCTTGAAGTTTTTTTTCGAAGTCGAACGAGTTTTCTCACTCCTCGAATTAAGTCTTAGCTCGAAGACTAAACCTCTGCCCGTTTTATTTTGCTGGTTCCGTCGGTTTATTCAAGCAGGTTCCGCTGGGTTTTCTTTGAGTTCAGTCCGGCAGCTGTTGGTAATATTGGAGAGGTTCAAGGTGATATCTTTGGGGTGCTTGATCCAGGCCTTGCTGTGTTTGATCTCTCTTTGGTGATCCGCAGCATGGTTTGTCCAGATCGTGGCCAAAGGTTGAGCCTTTAGAGCCGATCTGTTCAGGGTTTTCGCTACTGGACCGGGCGACTTGCTTGCGGCAGAAGAAATCAGCTAGCGGGCTGTTTAATCAGTTTTACTCGAGCAGTTTTTGATTTTAATCAAGAGATTTTCTTGTGGGTATTTTGTGGGCTGAACAAGAAACTTCGATAGATTATTGCCCACGCAATATTCGAAGTGTTCTTGGAGATATCTAGTGGATTTCTATTGGAATCGCTACAAAGATTTGGTTTTTCTTTAAGCAAGGGACTTCGCAACAAAAGGTAGAATCTTTAATATTCCGCTTTAATTAAAAATTTAATTTTTTGTGTCCCGATTAATAAATTAAATAAGTATAAGCCTAGATCCGTTCATGGGTAAACTAATTTGAGCCTGAGCTTGGTCGAAAGCTTCCATTTCTGGAATGCATTGCACGAACGTGAGGTTTTCGATTTAGCCTGGGCTTGTTCAGTTTTCTTTCACCGTCTTATTGCACTTGAAACACTTGTCTTTCGACTTCTTCTTTGCAATACATGGCTTAGGCGCAATTTGTGCCACTTGAGCTATTCTCTCGAGCTTCCTCTTCTTCTTTCCAGCCTCAGGCTCAGAGAAAGATTCTGAAGCTTCGACTACGACTACAGCTTGCTTCTTCTTTCGAAGAAGACTTTTAGCCGCCACCAACTCCGCCAAGAGCTCGGATGAACTCCACAACATCTTACTTATGTTGTGGTTCAACTGAATCTGCTCATAGCTTTGAGGCAAGCTCTGGAGGAAAATATCAGATTTGGTTTCACCAACGATTTCGCCTCCCAGTACCTCAATCTTGTTGATGTTACTAATCATGTCAATGACATGATCTCTCACAGGAGCGCTCTCAGCCCTAAGGACAATATCCAAGTTACGACTTCCATCGACATTATTAATTCCAGTTAAATTATTGTTTTTCAAAATAGCAACTAAAGGATTGAATGCCATATTGATTTAAACTGGAAAGTAAACAAACAATGTTTCAGTTATATGCTTAGAATTTTTGAAAACATGAAAATCCAATTAATTATTGACTTCCCTCAAAACAATAATATTAATCCACCAACATCTCATCCATCGGGATTCTCGCAAGCCACGCAGTGTGGACGTTTACGCTAACCCACATTCATTTGAGAAGAACCAAGTTCATTAACTACACTATCTGACCAACAATCTTTTGATCAATGTAGCTAATAGTCGGTGCTTTCAGCCGTACAAGTAAGCAGCGTAACCTCGCGGGAGAAATATTGCAGATCGTACACTAAGTGTGTGCCATTACGTGACTTTTGAGTTTGTTACCTCAGGATAGCGCTCCTCAGATGGAGAGGGTGTCGCATTTCTCCTAGTTAAACTCGCTCTAGTCATCTTACTCAGAAGTTCATAGTCTAGCGATCTCGGGACTGGACTCATCCGAATGGAGAAAGGCCCTAATGCCAACGCGCAAGCCCACCCACATCGCATATGAACCCGTAATGGTGGCCATGGGGATATTAAACCAACCCGCTCCCACTTAGATTTCCAAATTGAGGGTTTTTCCAGTTTTAACATGCAATTAACTAACCTAAGTTATATGCAACCATAAAACCAGCCATGCTTTAAATTCATGCATCTAAAATACAGCATAAAATAAAGCATAAAAATTAAAACGATAAATATGGGAAATAAATACAAAAAATAAATTTCCCGACTATTATAGTTTTAATTGCTTCCATCCTTTGCCTTGATCTCGTGTCCCATCACGTCACTCGATGGAGAGAGTCTTGAACTTCAAAAAATGAAAACTGGAGGAAAACGGGCCAAAAACAGCTCGAACGGCCCGAACGGGCCGCCCGTGTCGTAGCACGGCCCAAAGGCCGCGCCGGCCTTCTGCACGCACCGCCCAGCGCGCGCGGCCCTGCGCGTTTGCAGTAGTAGCTGCACGTAGCAATTGCTGCTGCTGCCGCCATCCCTTGGCTGCCGGTGGCAATTTGCTGCCGGCGGTCGTTGCTGTTAGTTTTGAATACAGAAAAGCTATGGCTTGTATCAAAAAACTAATATCCACAGATGACATATCATTTTATTTCAGTATAAATTTGTTCCTTTATATCATAAAACTAGATAACGGGGTGTCGACAAACACAGTAGATACCGTTATTGGTTAAAGTATTGATATATAAAAAGTATGCTCGTAACCGAGATAGTCTGAACATACTATCGGTATAGGTTATTGTGTGGTTTGGAAATTGGTTTATCTAGACTAGTTTAAATCACACAGATATGCCCGGGGCATATTGAGCACGACCAGTTTGGATAGAATTGACTTATACTGATCGGCGTAGTCAATTCGGTCCTAGTATTCCGTCTCTCAATCCCGAGATTGGGACGGGCATGAGAGTTGGATATCATGTGCTTTGATTCGCCAAAGAGTGAGGTCAATTGAGGCCAATACCTCGGTAAGTTGGGTATGCGGTGTTTAGCTTCTTGCGTGCCGTTGCTAGTCGGAGGAATCCACGTACCGGTTCGCCGGGTTGATGGTGCTCCCGAGATGAGCTCGTAAGGTTATTATACTAAACCCGGCCGGTGAACTTTATGTTCGGTATAATAAAAGGTCGAGTGGTACTAATCTCGGATACCAAGAAGTCGGTGAATTAATTTGTCAGTAAATTGATAAATCGACGAGCACTAGATCTTTAATGTGGGGAGATAGAAGAAATAATAATGGCGCGATGTAAAGTCATTTTCGAGCGGTAGTTCCATAATTGGTCCGTTAGTGGTACGACCGATTATGTATTTGACTATTCGACAAGGTAAATTAATTAATCCGAAGGGTTTAATTAATATTTAATCGACAAAGTGAATTTAGAAATTAATTCGATTTTGAATTAATAAATTCTAAGGGTTCGATTAAATTAAATTAACAAAGTGGATTAAATAAATTAATTTAAAAGGGTCGATTGGAGTTGATTAGTCGGGAAGACTTAGCGGTCAACGAAAGTCAAATTTTAAGGCCTAACTCGAGAGCCCATTAGGTCTCCTTAGAAGCTCCTATAAATACAACATATTGGGCAAGAAATCAAAAAAAAAGAAACTTGAGAGCCAAGAAAAGGATAGTGAGAGAAATTTTAGCTTAGAGAGAGAACATCGTCTTCCTCATCAAAATTCTCTCTCGAAGTCAGCTATGATAGCTTTCTCCTTCGGAAGATTATATTTTTAACTTGCCCAGATTATCATTTAAAAAGTGGGCTGGTTGGATTTTTCTCAAATACGCAGCAAAGTTTTTTTTTTAAAAACTGGGTACTGCTGCAGTTTTATAAAACCCGTTGCTGCTTGAATATTCCAGGGTCCTTCGGAAGATTCAAGATTTCATTTTGCCCAGGTAGTTTTTTTTAGACACGCAGAATTCAACGCAGGCCAAATTGTTCTTCATAAAACCCGCTGGCCGGTTTTAGCTGCTGTACGGTTTTTCCGGCAGTTTTTAGCAGCACTGTTTCAGCAAAGAAAACCTGGCGCTTGATCAGTCCGGTGCCCTGAGCCAGCCTGGGCTTCACGTCGATCTTCTGATTAGAGTGATCCGTGAGCCTGGGCTGTACAGATTGGGACTGGTCTGGTCTTCACCGGTGGTCGGTTTTGTCCAGAGATGTCCGGCGGGTTTTGAGCAGCAGGTTATTAACTTGCGCAGCAATTTTTCTAAACTTTTGGGCAGTAGTTTTAATTTCAGATTTTTTTGGGTTTACTTCCGGAGCAAGTTTCTTGGGATTTCTTAATTCACCGTGGGTAACTCCGTAGACGATAGCCCACACTATCTCGGAGTTTGTATTGGAGAATTCTTCGGATTTCTTGTGGAATTTGCGCTAAAGATTTGGTTTTCTTTAAGCAAGGGACTTCGCTACAAAAGGTATAATCTTTAAATTCTGCTTTAATTAAAGATTTAATTTTTTGTGTCCCGATTAATAAATTAAATAAGTATAAGCCTAGATCCGTTCATGGGTAAACTAATTTAAGCCTGAGCTTGGTCGAAAGCTTCCGATTCTGGAATACATAGCACGAAAGTGAGGTTTTCGATTTAGCCCAAACTTGTTCAGTTTTCCTTCAAATTGGTATCAAAGCGTTGGTTTCGGTCTTATACTTGTTTGATTTATTACACGGCTTTATTTTGGCATTATTATTTTTGTCAAAATGTATAAACAGGTGGTTATTGTTTTCCCGGCTATTATGGTAGAATTTAATTTTCATTCATAAACCCCGGGACATGTCCGGGCTCATTTTATTTTTGAATGAAAATTTCTGTAATAGTAATAACCTCGAGCTGGAAGCCGTGTAGGATTTGAAAAATCTTGTAGTAGGATTTGATCTAATCATGTCGTCTTTAAATTCCTAGAAAAACGCCTTTGTATATAGGAATTTATGTACTATGACGAAGACGTTATTTTGGGTAACTTATATTCGCGGGTTTTGTGTTTATCGTAATTTTGGGTGATTCCTAATTACGTAGAAAACCGAGAAAACCCGGGCGAATCAAGAGGAATCCAAATAACGAGTGGAAGCGACACGACGGGAAGTGTCACCGAGGCATCGAGGATTCAACGATAGAGAAGGCCATAATAGTCGGGAAATTTTATTTTATTTAATTTCCCGTATTTATGATTTTTCGTTGATTGTGTGATTCTTGTTTTATTTTGCATGAACGAAAACCAAACTAAAATGTTTTTAAAAGGGTAATGTGCAATTAACTAAGGTAGATTATTCACATATTAAAACTCCAATGGTTTTATGGGTGTGAATATCCATAGTTAAGATATTGCATGTTAAAAGGTAATGTGCAATTAACTAAGGTAGATTATTCGCATATTAAAACTCCAACGGTTTTATGGGTGCGAATATCCATAGTTAAGATATTGCATGTTAAAACGTAAAAATCCTCAAATTAATTACATTCGCGGGTTTTGGTTTAATCGTAATTTTGGGTGATTCCTAATTGCGTGGGGTTTTGGTTTATCGTAATTTTGGGTGATTCCTAATTACGTAGAAACCCGAAAAAACCCAGATTTTGGTTTATCGTAATTTTGGGTGATTCCTAATTGCGTAGAAAACCGAGATAGAAAACCGAGAAAACCAGGGCGAATTGAAATTAATTAAAAATCTAAGTGGGAGCGGGTTGGTTAATAGCCCCATGGCCTCCATTACGGGTTCATTGGCGATGTGGTTAAACTTGCGTGCTGGCTTAGACCTTCCTCCCTATCGGATGAGTTTTCAATCACAGATATCGCTGGAATGAATTTCTAAAGGGATGACTATAGTGCGTTTAATTGGGAAAAGTTGCGACACCCTCGCCATTCGAGGCGCATTAGTACCCTAAGTAACAAACTTAGAAGTCACGTAATGGCATACACTTAGTGTACTGTTTATAGTATCCCTCCCATCGAGGTTACGCTATTTACGTGTACGGCTAAAATTATCGACTATTAATTTCATTGATCATAAGATCGTTGGTCAGATAATAAAATTAATGAACTTCGGTTCTTCTCGAACGAATGTGGGTTGGCGTAGACGTTCACCCATCATGACCTGCGTTAATCCCGGTGGGAGAGATGTCGGTAGAAGATTATATTTCTTTTCTGACGATTTTTCAATATTTTTGAAAAAGTATACTGAAACTTGACTGGTTATTTTTCAGTTGTAGTTGATATGTCGTTCAACCCGCTAGCTGTCAATTTTGAACCAAAACAAACTCATGAGTCCAAACTATATTGACTGGAAACGCAACCTGGACATTGTCCTTACCGCTGAGGGTTACAAGTACGTGCTTACTGAGGAGTGTTCCCCTAAGCAGGGCAGCCAAGCAGTCAGCTATGAGGAAACTCATGAATGCTAGAATGGCTGAGGGCACTTCAGTGAGGGATCACGTACTGGACATGATCAGTTGCATCAATGAGATCGAGGTACTGGGAGGTGATATTGATGGGGAGACCCAGGTCGATATCATTCTCCAGAGCTTGCCTCCCAATTTTGAGCAGTTTCGGTTGAACTATAATATGGGCAAGCTCTCATATTCACTCCCCGAGCTCATGACTACATTGGTGTCAGCCGAGGGCCTATTCGCTGAGAAGAAGCAAGCCTTTGCTACTGTTGGTCCCTCAGGTTCCTCTGCTGGGCCCAAAGCCAGGAAGCAGAAAAGGAAGAGAGGCCAAAAGGCAGGAGCTGATCATGGACCCAAGGCAGGCATTGCCAAGAAACAGAAGCCGAAAGGCAAATGTTTTAGGTGTGGCAAAGCAGGACATTGGAAGAAGGACTGCCCAAAGCCTCGAGGTATGTGTAAATTTTCCCTAGTCACTGAGACGTGTTTGGCGGCGATTCCCACGGATACTTGGTGTGTGGATTCAGGAGCCACTGATCACGTTTGTAATTCTTTGCAAGGGTTCCAAGTGACCTGGCTGCTTAGAAAGGGAGAGTTGCAAGTCTACCTTGGGGATACTACCAGAGTTTCTGTTGTTGCAGTGGGAGTTATTTGTCTTTGTTTTTCAGACTCTATTTTATATTTAAAGGATTGTCTTTATGTACCTAGTTTTCGAAAGAACTTGCTTTCGGTTTCGAGACTTGTTTTGGATGGTTATAAGTGTGCATTTTCTGATGGTTCATTTTATTAGAAAAGGCTAGAAACTTATATGTTCCGGTACATTGGTTAACAATTTGTTTTTAATTAAGACATACTCCCCAGTAATGCAAAACACAGAAACTAGTAACTCATCACCGAATCATAATAAGAGAAAGGAATCTTCCCCTTTGAATCAGACTTATCTTTGGCACCTGAGACTAGGTCATATCAACCTTAGTAGGATTCAAAGGTTGGTCAAGAGTGGGTTTTTTGACTTACTAGATATTGACAGCTATTCGAACTGTGAGTCCTGCTTGGAGGGTAAAATGACCAAGAGGCCTTTTAAGGCGAAGGGGTATAGGGCCAAGGAGGTTTTTGAGTTGATTCATTCTGACGTGTGTGGGCCTATGTCAGTTCAGGCTAGAGGTGGTGAATACCTCTCTAGTGAATTTAGGACCTATTTATCAGAGGAGGGTATTCAGACCCAGTTGTCTGCACCTGGCACACCCCAGCAGAATGGTGTAGCAGAGAGGAGGAACAGGTCTCTTGTGGAGATGGTTAGATCGATGATGAGTTACAGTGAGTTGCCTACCTCGTTTTGGGGATATGCCTTGGATACAGCATGTTTTATCCTCAACCTTGTGCCATCTAAGTCTGTGCCTATGACCCCAGTAGAGTTGTGGAGTGGGCGAAAGCCTAGTCTGAGACATCTCAGGATTTGGAGTTGTCCAGCACATATACTCGAGGCAGATGCAGGCAAGTTAGAGGCGAAATCCAAGGTTATGCTGTTTATAGGCTATCCCAAAGGAACGAGAGGTGGTTTATTTTATAGTCCTCAGGATCAAAAGGTGGTGGTCAGCACCAATGCCAGATTTCTTGAGGAGGACTATATTTTAGATCACAAGTCAAGCAGCAAGGTAGTATTGGAAGAGCTTAGAAATCAGTCCACTATTCCAGATGCACACGTACAGGAAGACACACCACAAAAGACTGCACAGACTATCACAGATGATGCTCTTGCACAGGCTGCACCTCGTCGTAGTGGGAGGGTTGTGAGACAGCCCGAGAGGTACATGGGTTTGGGTGAGTCTTCGGACTTTATCCCTGGTGCTCATGAACCAGACCCAGTTAACTACAATGAGGTTTTCCAGGATAAAGATGCAAGCATCCAGATCTTGGAACATCCGTTTTGAAAAGGTTATCCAGTCCTATGGATTCATTCAGTGTCCGGATGAGCAGTGTGTTTATTGCAGGCGTGATGGTGAAATGGTGGTGTTCCTCGTACTTTACGTAGATGACATCCTTCTGATTGGCAACAGTAAGAAGGTGTTGTCAGACGTAAAGGCATGGTTGTCCAGGCAATTCGATATGAAGGATTTGAGAGAGGCTGGACATATCCTTGGGATTAAAATTATTCAAGATCGTAGGAGACGTTCTCTGACTCTCTCTCAGGTATCCTACATAGACACGATTCTGGCCCGTTTTAACATGCAGAATTCTAAGAAGGGTTCACTACCTTTCAGGCATGGAGTGCATTTGTCTAAGGAGCAGTGTCCTAAGACTGCTGAGGAGATAGATGCCATGCAGGCGGTACCCTATGCTTCTGCAGTGGGTAGCCTCATATATGCTATGTTGTGTACGATGCCTGATATTTCCTTTGCCGTTGGCATGGTTAGTAGATATCAGAGTAACCCTGGGAAGGCTCACTGGGAGGCAGTAAAATGCATTCTCAAGTACTTGCGCCAAACGAGAGATTATGTCCTAGTTTATAGAGCGCAGGAGCTTGTACCATTGGGTTACACAGATTCGGACTTTCAAGGTGATTTGGATAGGAGTAAGTCTACCTCTGGGTTTGTGTTTACTCTAGGAGGTGGAGCCATAGTATGGAAGAGTGTCAAGCAGAAATGCGTGGCAGACTCTACCATGGAGGCCGAGTACGTTGCCGCTTTAGAGGCAGCGAAAGAGGCTGTGTGGCTCAGGAACTTCCGGATGGACTTAGATGCGGTTCCTGAGTTGCCTAGGTCTATCACAGTTTATTGTGATAACAATAGTGCAGTTGCTAACTCAAGGGAACCACGAGCCCATAAGGCGAGTAAACACATAGAGCGCAAGTACCACCTGATACGAGAGATTGTAAAGAGGGGAGACGTGACCGTGGCCAAGATAGTATCAGATGACAACCATGCAGATCCTTTCACAAAGCCATTGACCCTAAAGGTTTTTGAGAGACATGTGGAGGGCATTGGAGTCAGATTCTTGAGGGAGCCATGTTAGTGAGTTTAAAGGTGTTCTGGAGATTTCATTATGACAGCAGTGTATTAGCGGGTTGGACAGTTTTTGTACTTCTTAGCATAGCTTTGAGTATTTCCCACGTTTTTCCTTCAAAACTGCAGCCTCCTGCCGCCAACTCCTCCTTCGTTTTTCCCACGCTATTTGGTCTTCTTGCAATTCGTTCTAGGTTTTCCTTGGTTTCTTCAAATTCATGATAACCCAAAAGCCACGAATCCATGTCGCCCACGATAACGCCTTCGATTACAAAAATCATTTTTCCTACTACAAGGCTTTCTAGGAAAAAATTAAATAATCGAAATTACATAGAAGAAATCCTACTACAGATTTAATCAAATCCTACACTGCTTCCAGCACGTGGTTATACAATTACAAACATTCATAATAAAATTAAATCCGGACATGTCCCGGAGTTCAATTAAAACCCATACAAACCATAATAGTCGGGATTCTAAACAACCTGCAAATAAAACCATGTAATAAATCGAACAAGCATAGAACCCCCTAAACCTGGCTTTGATACCAATTGAAAGAATTTGCCACATAGGATCTGGGTTTGCACCTGCTCGATTTACCACGCAACAAAAAATTTCTAATTAAAGCGGAACCTTAGAAAGTTACCTTTGAAGCGTGCACCTGGTGATTCTCTTGTATGCCTCAAAGACTATGACCTCTTGTTGTGCGGGCAACAATCTAGAAGTCAATTGATCAGCAACTCACCACAATCCACCTGCTGAAAAAATTCAGCACCTTCGCACCTAGCACGTACTGCAAACGCACTGCCCGGAGAGAGAGAAAGCAATACACGGGGCTGCGAAAAGAGTAGCAAATTTTGGCCACCTCTATGGAAAAAATCAGCTGCCCCTTTGCTCTTCATAATTCGTTTTGGAGAGAGAAATTATTTCTCTCTCTAGAATTTTATCTCTCTAGATTCTTGAATAATGAATCTGTTGAATTGTGTATCTTGAATGGCTAATCCCTTGTCTATTTATAGAGTTACAAGAGAGACCCCAAGTTGGTTTATGATTGGTCCTCGTAATGGGTTTAGGTAATGAATTAGTTTCCAAATCCAATTAGGTAATCAATCTGATAGGATAAACAAAATCCTACTAGATTTCCTAATCTCTCGGATTTCGTAATTCTAATTGAAACTTAAGACTTAATTAATTAATTAAATAATTCCACTTTGTTAATTACTTAATTAACCCTTAGGAATTAATTAAATAATTCCACTTTGTTAATTACTGAATTAACTCTTAGGAATAATTAACCAATTAATTAATTAAATCTACCTATTCAATTAACCCATTACAAAATTAATCGTACCACTAATGGATTAATTTTGGCACTACCATCCTACACCAGAATTGCTTCCGAAACAACTTAATTAAATTATATTCATTAATCTCCCCACATCAAAGATATAGTGCTCGTTAATTAAAATTAATTTACTGATAAATTAATTAATTAACTTCTTTAATTCCGAGACTAGTACCACTCAACCTTTTTACTATACCGGACATAAGTCTACCGGCCGGGTTTAGTAGAATAAACATTTCGAGCTCATCTCGGGAGCACCATCACCCCGGACGCATCGGTACATGGTTTCCTTTCGACAAGCAGCAGCTCACCAAGTAACTAAACACGCGCACCAAACCTACCAAGACTATTGGCTACAATTGACCTCACCCATTGGCAGATCAAAGTATACTATGTCTAATCCTCATGCCCGCTCAAGTCTAGGGAATAAGAGATAGAATACAAGGATCGATTTGTCTATTAAATCAGTACAAGACAAATCATTCCTAAAGGTCAAGTTCAATATTCCCCGGGCATATCTATATGATTCAATTAGTTTAGACAAACCAATAATCCGAATCATATAATAACCTAAACTGACAGTTTGTCCGAAGCTATCTCGGTTACGAACCTCATTTATACATTATGCCTTTCAACCAATGCTGAGATCTACTGTGTCACACCAGACACCTCATCATCTACTTACATAATATAAATGGACAATTAATGCACAACTAAATATGACTGAAACACAAATCGATATATTAATCTGGGAAACTGTACAATACAAGCATAGCTTATGTATTCTACTCTAACAATCTCCCACTAATACTTAAGTTGTGCTTTAAGTATACAACTACATACAATCCCTATACAATCTGCTGCTATCTATCTAGAAAAACTATTATGGCTCTGCTAAGTATCTGATCCCCATGCCCTTCACGTGAGCCTCAAAGACTTTATAAGTCAATGTTTTCGTGAATAGATCTGCAAGGTTATCCTCTGATGCTATCTTAGCCACGACCATGTCTACCCTCTTTACGATGTCTCGTATAAGGTGGTACTTGCGTTGTATATGTTTACTCGCCATGTGGGCTCGTGGTTCCTTCGAGTTTGCTACTGCACCGTTGTTATCACAATAAACTGTGATAGACTTCTGCAAACCAAAAATCACATCTAAGTCCACTAGGAAGTTCTTGAGCCGTACTGCTTCTTTCGCTGCCTCTGATGCGGCAACGTACTCAGCCTTCGTGGTAGAGTCCGCCACGCATTTCTGCTTGACACTCCGCCAAACTATGGCTCCACCTCCTAGAATAAACACATACCCTGAGGTAGACTTGCTCTTGTCCCTGTCGCCTTGGAAATCTGAATCTGTGTAACCTCAGGGTACCAGCTCAGGCGCTTGATAGACCAGAACTTGGTCCCTCGTTCTGCGCAAATACTTGAGAATGCATTTTACTGCATCCCAATGAGTTTTCCCAGGGTTACTCTGATATCTGTTTACCATGCCAACGACATAACAGATATCAGGCCTTGTACACAATATGACATACATGAGACTTCCTACTACTGAAGCATACGGGACTGTCTTCATGGCCTCTATCTCCTCAACAGTCTTAGGAGGCTGTTCCTTAGATAGATGCACTCTATATCTGAAAGGTAGAAAACCTTTCTTGGAGTTCTGCATGTTAAAACGGGCCAGAATCATGTATATGTATGAAGCTTGGGAGAGCATTAATGAACATATCCTACGATCTCGAATAATCTTGATCCCAAGGATATGTCCCACTTCCCCTAAGTCCTTCATATCAAACTGCTTGGACAGCCATGCTTTTACGTCTGATAACATTTTCTTGTTGTTGCCAATCAATAGAATGTCTTCTACGTAAAGCACAAGAAACACCACTGAGTTTCCATCACGTCTGCGATACACACATTGCTCATCCGGACACTGAGTAAATCCAAAGGACTGGATTACCTCATCAAACCGGATGTTCCAAGATCTGGATGCCTGCTTAAGTCCATAAATAGACCTCTTAAGCCTGCAAACCTTTTGCTCTTGGCCTTTTTCAATGAATCCCTCTGGTTGCTGCATAAAGATGGTTTCCTCAAGACTTCCATTTAGGAAAGCTGTCTTGGCATCCATCTGCCAAATCTCATAATCCATATGAGCAGCTATGGCCAAGAGAATTCGGATCGACTTAAGCATGGCTACCGGGGAGAAGGTTTCCTCATAATCGATTCCCTCTTTCTGAGTATACCCCTTTGCCACCAGCCTAGCTTTAAAGGTTTCCACCTTCCCATCAGGTCCTCTCTTACGTTTGTAGACCCACTTGCATCTAATGGGCTTAAACCCATCAGGCAGGTCCACAAGCTCACAGACTTGATTATGGTCCATTGACCCCATCTCGGATATCATTGCCTTACGCCAAGATTCTGCATCTTTAACTCGGAGTGCCTCATTGTAGTTAACCAGGTCAGGTTTAGGCGCACCTGGGACTAGGTCTGAGGCCTCTCCTACGCCAATGAACCTGTCGGGCTGTCTCACAACCCTCCCACTATGATGAGGGACCACCTGTGTAGGCGCATCATCTGTGATCTCATGTGCAGTGTGTGGTGTATCCCCTTGTGCTGGTGCATCAGGATTAGTAGTTTGTCGTCTAAGCTCTTCTGGTACTATCTTACTCTTGGGCTTGTGGTCTAAGGCATAGTCCTCTTCTAAAAATCTAGCGTTGGTACTTACCACCACTTTCTGATCTTTAGGACTATAGAATAGACCACCTTTCGTTCCCCTAGGATATCCTACAAACAGCATTAATTCTGTTCTCGCATCTAACTTAGCCGTATCTACCTTAAGCACATGTGCTGGGCAGCCCCAAATTCTGAGATGTCTTAGACTGGGCTTCCGCCCGTTCCACAACTCTACTGGGGTTGAAGGCACGGTTTTAGATGGTATAAGATTAAGAATATACATTGCCATTTCTAAAGCATATCCCCATAATGAACTTGGCAAATCACTATAGCTCATCATGGACCTAACCATTTCTATAAGAGTTCGATTCCTCCTTTCTGCTACACCATTCTGTTGTGGCGTGCCAAGTGCAGACAACTGAGACTGAATTCCTACCTCAGTGAGGTAATATCGAAATTCATGGGACAGGTATTCCCCACCACGATCTGAACGCAGTGTCTTGATACTCTTACCATGATGCTTCTCCACATCTGCCCGAAACTCTTTGAACTTTTCAAAACATTCAGACTTGTGGCGCATTAGGTAAATGCATCCGTACCTAGAGTAATCATCCGCGAACATCACGAAATACTCATATCCCCCTCGTGCCTGGACCGTCATGGGTCCACACAAGTCAGAATGAATCAACTCTAACACTTCTTTAGCTCTATAACCTTTTTCCTTAAAAGGTCTCTTGGTCATCTTACCTTCCAAGCAAGATTCGTAGGTTGCATAACTGTCAATATCTAATGAACCCAAAGGTCCATCATTGACCAACCTCTGAATCCTACTAAGGTTTATATGACCTAGCCTTAGATGCCAAAGATAGGTTTGATTCATTTCAGAAGGTTTCTTCCTCTTATTAATGTTAGATTCTGAGCTATCTATCTCTATGTTTTGCGCAACAGGGGAGTTAGAATTAACCACAAATAAATTGTCCACCAATGAACCAGAATATACAAGTTTCCCATTTCTTCTAATAAATATAGACTCATCAGAAAAAATAAACTTGTAACCATTCTTCAAGAGTTTAGAAACCGAAATCAAGTTCTTTCTAAAACTCGGTACATAAAGACAATTAACTAACTCTAAGCTAGAATTCTTGAAATTCAACTTAACTACTCCCACTGCTTCTACTGACACTTTTGTAGTGTCGCCTAAGTAGATATCCAATTCGCCTTCTCTAAGCTTCCGAGTTACTTGGAACCCTTGCAAAGAATTACAAACATGGTCAGTGGCACCTGAATCCACACACCAAGTATCTGTGGGAATCGCCGCTAAACATGTCTCAGTAATTAAGGCAGAATTTATCGTACTTATAAGCTTTGGACAATCTGCTTTCCAATATCCCGTCTTATTGCACTTGAAGCACTTGTCTTTCGACTTCTTCTTTGCAATACATGGCTTAGGTGCAATTTTTGCCACTTGAGCTATTCCCAAAAGTTTTCTCTTCTTCTTTCTAGCCTCAGGCTCAGAAGAAGATTCTGAAGTTTTGACTGCGACTAAAGCTCGCTTCTTCTTTCGAAGAAGACTTTTAGCTGCCACCAACTCTGCCAAGAGCTCGGATGAACTCCACAACATCTTACTTATGTTGTAGTTCAACCGAATCCGCTCATAGCTTTGAGGCAAGCTCTGGAGGACAATATCGGCTTTGGTTTCACCAACGATTTCGCCTCCCACTACCTCAATCTTGTTAATGTTACTAATCATGTCAATGATATGATCTCTCACAGGAGCGCTCTCAGCCCTAAGGACAATGTCCAAGTTACGACTTCCATCGACATTATTAATTCCAGTTAAATTATTGTTTTTCAAAATAGCAGCTAAAGGATTGAATGCCATATCGATTTAAACTGGAAAGTAAACAAACAATGTTTTAGTTATATGCTTAGAATTTTTGAAAACATTAAAATTCAATTAATTATTGACTTCACTCAAAACAATAATATTAATCCACCAACATCTCATCCATCGGGATTCTCGCAAGCCACACAGTGCGGACGTTTATTAACTACACTATCTGACCAACGATCTTTTGATCAATGTAGCTAATAGTCGGTGCTTTCATCTGTACAAGTAAGCAGCGTAACCTCGCGGGAGAAATATTGCAGATCGTACACTAAGTGTGTGTCATTACCTGACTTTTGAGTTTGTTACCTAAGGATAGTGCGCCTCAGATGGAGAGGGTGTAGTATTTCTCCTAGTTAAACTCGCTCTAGTTATCTTACTCAGAAGTTCATAGTCTAGCGATCTCGAGGCTGGACTCATCCGAATGGAGAAAGGCCCTAATGCCAACTCGCAAGCCCACCCACATCGCATATGAACCCGTAATGGTGGCCATGGGGATATTAAACCAACCCGCTCCCACTTAGATTTCCAAATTGAGGGTTTTTCCAATTTTAAAATGCAATTAACTAACCTAAGTTGTATGCAACCATAAAACCAGCCATGCTTTAAATTGATGCATCTAAAATACAACATAAAATAAAGCATAAAAATTAAAACGATAAATACGGGAAATAAATACAAAAAATAAATTTCCCGACTATTATAGTTTTAATTGCTTCCATCCTTTGACTTGATCTCATGTCTCGTCACGTCACTCGATGGAGAGAGTCTTGAACTTCAAAAAACAAAAATTGGAGGAAAAATGGGCCAAAAACAGCTCGAACGGCCCGAACGGGCCTCCCGTGCCGCAGCACGGCCCGAAGGCCGCGCTGCCCGCCCGCGCGCTCACAGGCCGCATGGGCCGTGCGCGTAGCCCAGCGCACAGCAATTGCTGCTTGCTGCTGCTGCCTACTGCTTCCGTCCCTTGGCTGCCGGTGGCAAATTCCTGCCGGCGGTCGTTGCATGTGTCGCGTCCTGCCGCCAACTCCTCCTTCATTTTTCCTACGCTATTTGGTCTTCTTGCAATTCGTTATGGGTTTTCCTGGGTTTCTTCAAATTCATGATAACCCGAAACCCACGAATCCAAGTCGCCCACCATAACGCCTTCGATTACAAAAATTCATTTTCCTACTACAAGGCTTTCTAGGAAAAAATTAATTAATCGAAATTACATAGAAGAAATCCTACTACAGATTTAATCTAATCCTACACGGCTTCCAGCACGTGGTTATACAATTACAAACATTCATAATAAAATTAAATCCGGACATGTCTCGGAGTTTAATTAAAACTCATACAAACGTAACCATAATAGTCGAGATTCTAAACCACCTGCAAATAAAACCATGTAATAAATCGAACAAGCACATAACCCCCTAAACCAGGCTTTGATACCAATTGAAAGAATTTGCCACATAGGATCGGGGTTTGCACCTGCTCGATTTACCACGCAACAAAAAATTTCTAATTAAAGCGGAACCTTAGAAAGTTACCTTTGAAGCGTGCACCTGGTGATTCTCTTGTATGCCTCAAAGACTATGACCTCTTGTTGTATGGGAAACAATCTAGAAGTCAATTGATCAGCAACTCACCATAATCCACCTGCTGAAAAAATTCAGCACCTCCGCACCTAGCACGTACTGCAAACGCACTGCCCGGAGAAAGAGAAAGCAATACACGGGGCTGCCAAAAGAGTAGCAAATTTTGGCCACTTTTGCTCTTCAAAATTCGTTTTGGAGAGAGAAATTATTTTCTCTCTCTAGAATTTTATCTCTCTAGATTCTTGAATAATGAATCTATTGAATTGTGTATCTTGAATGGCTAATCCCTTGTCTATTTATAGAATTACAAGAGAGACCCCAAGTTGATTTAGGATTGGTCTTCCTAATGGGTTTGGGTAATGAATTAGTTTTCAAATCCAATTAGGTAACCAATCTGATAGGATAAACCAAATCCTACTAGATTTCCTAATCTCTAGGATTTCCTAATTCCAATTGAAACTTAAGACTTAATTAATTAATTAAATAATTCCACTTTATTAATTACTTAATTAACCCTTATGAATTAATTAAATAATTCCAATTTGTTAGTTACTGAATTAATCCTTAGGAATAATTAACCAATTAATTAATTAAATCTACCTATTCAATTAACCCATTACAAAATTAATCGTACCACTAACGGATTAATTTTGGCACTACCATCCTACACCAGAATTGCTTCCGGAACAACTTAATTAAATTATATTCATTAATCTCCCCACATCAAAGATATAGTGCTCGTTAATTAAAATTAATTTGCTGATAAATTAATTAATTAACTTCTTTAATTCCGAGACTAGTACCACTCGACCTTTTTACTATACCGGACATAAGTCCACCGGCCGGGTTTAGTAGAATAAACATTTCGAGCTCATCTCGGGAGCACCATCACCCCGGACGCACTGGTGCATGGTTTCCTTTCGACAAGCAGCAGCACACCAAGTAACTAAACACGCGCACCCAACCTACCGAGACTATTGGCTACAATTGACCTCACCCATTGGCAGATCAAAGTACACTATGTCTAATCCTCATGCCCGCTCAAGTCTAGGGGTTAAGAGATAGAATACAAGGATCGATTTGTCTATTAAATCAGTACATGACAAATCATTCCTAAAGGTCAAGTTCAATATGCCCCGGGCATATCTATATGATTCAATTAATTTAGACAAACCAATTATCCAAATCATATAATAACCTAAACCGACAGTTTGTGCAAAGCTATCTCGGTTACGAACCTCATTTATATATTATGTCTTTCAACCAATGCTGAATTCTACTGTGTCACACCAGATACCTCATCATCTACTTACATAATATAAATGGATAATTAATGCACAACTAGATATGACTGAAACAAAAATCGATATATTAATCTGGGAAACTGTACAATACAAGTATAGCTTTTGTATTCTACTACAACACACCCAACCTACCGAGACTGTTGGCCACAATTGACCTCACCCATTGGCAGATCAAAGTACACCCACTCGAGTCTAGGGATTAAGAGATAGAATACCAAGAATGATTTGTCTATTAAATCAGTACAAGACAAATCATTCCTAATGGTCAAGTTCAATATGCCCCGGGCATATCTATATGATTCAATTAGTTTAGACAAACCAATTATCCAAATCACATAATAACCTAAACCGACAGTTTATCCAAAGCTGTCTCGGTTACGAACCTCATTTATATATTATGTCTTTTAACCAATGATGAGATCTACTGTGTCACACAAGACACCTCATCATCTAACTACATAATATAAGTGGACAAATAATGCACAACTAAATTTAACAAAAACATTAATTGATATATTAACTGGGAAAATGTACAATACAAGCATAGCTTATGTATTCAACTCCAACAAATCTATTCTGGGAGCTTGTGGACCTGCCTGATGGTTTTAAACCCATTGGGTGTAAGTGGGCCTACAAACGCAAGAGAGGACCTGACGGAAAGGTTGAAACCTTTAAAGCTAGGCTTGTGGCAAAGGGGTATACTCAGAAAGAGGGAATCGATTATGGGGAAACCTTCTCCCCAGTAGCCATGCTTATGTCAATCCAAATTCCCTTGGCCATAGCTGCTCATTTAGATTATGAGATATGGCATATGGATGTCAAGACAGCTTTCCTTAACGGAAGTCTTGAAGAAACCGTCTTCATGCAGCAACCAGAGGGATTTGTTGAAAAATGCCAAGAGCATAAGGTTTGCAGGCTTAAGAGGTCCATTTACGGACTTAAGCAAGCATTCAGATCTTGGAACATCCAGTTTGATGAGGTAATACAATCCTACTGATTTACTCAGTGCCCGGATGAGCAATGTGTGTACCGTAGACGTGTTGGAAACGCTGTGGTATTTCTTGTGCATTACGTAGATGACATTTTACTAATTGGCAACAATAAAAAAGTGTTATCAGACGTAAAGGCATGGTTGTCCAAACAATTTGATATGAAGGACTTAGGAGAAGCGAGACACATCCTTAGGATCAAGATAATTCGAGATCGTAGGAAACATTCGTTAACGCTCTCAAGTTTCATACATAGATACGATTCTGGCCCTCCTTAGACGCTTCGTTGACACGTCCCGTCACGTCGCTCCCACTCGTTATTTGAATTCCTCTCAATTCGTCCGGATTTTCTTGATTTTCTATGTAATTAGGAATCATCCAAAATTATGATAAACCAAAACCCATGAATACGAGTTACCCAAAATAATGTCTTCGTCATAATACATAAATTCCTATATACAAAGACGTTCAAGGAATTTAAATACAACAACATTAGATTAAATCCTACTACAAGATTCATCTAATCTTACACGGCTTCCAGCTCGTGGTTATTACTATTACAGACATTTCCATTCAAAATAAAAACGCGCCCGGACATGTCCCGGGATTTATGAATGAAAATAAAAATCATAATAGTCGGGAATAATAACCACTTGTTAATGAAATAACATAGCCAAAACAAATCCGTGTAATAAATCGAATAAGTATAAAGCCAAAACACTCGCTCTGATACCAATTTGAAGGAAACAGATCTAGCCCAGGCTAAATCGAAAATCTCACTTTCGTGCTATGCATTCCAGAATCAGAGACTTTCAATTCGTCTCAGGCTTAAAATCATTTCCCCTAAACGGATCTAGGCTTATACTAGTTCAATTTATTAAAACAACACGCAAAAATCAAATCTTTAAATTAAAGTGGAAACCCTTAAAGATTATACCTTTGAAGTGTGTCCCTCGCAAATAAATAAAACTGGGTCTTGAGTTGCGAATCCACTAAAAAGTCCCGAGAATAACTCCAAACAATCATGAATTTGAGTTGGACATTGCTAAGGCACAATATGAAGAAATCCAAAGAAACTCACTTCAAGAAAACTCAAACTACCCAAATCTGAAACAGCCCGGAGGCCTGAGCCTAATCTGAAATCCAACGAACACCCCCAAAACTTCATCGGAAAACCTTCTGCCCGTAGATCTAGACTTTGGCGAACCCAAAGGAATGAGCCAAAGGATCAGCACGATAGAATAACACAAGTCCACCGAATTCCGACTGCTGGAAAGCTTAGGCGCAAATCGTGCAGCGGCGGATAATCACAGCTCGACGAAATTTGAAGAGACACGACGGATTGGGCGGCAATCTATCGAATGATTTCTAGGATAAATAATGGGCTGAGTTCTCGAAGAAGAAGGATCTAGAAACTATTTTCGAGAAAGAACTAATCGAAGAAAATGAAGTTCTCTCTCTAGGCCCTTCCTTCTCTCTAAAGAGGCAACTTTGCCTACAAGGTTTCTTATGTCTTCTCAATGCCTAACTTAAGCTATTTATAGGAGCTTCAAGGGAGACCTAGTGGGCTTTTGAGTTGGGCCTTAGTGTTTGACTTTCATTGACCCCTTAGTCTTCCCTAGACTAATCAACTCCAATCGAGTTTTTCGAATTAATTTCTTAACCCACTTCGTTAATTAAATTTAATCAAGCCCTTAGGATTATTTCGCATAACCCACTTAGTCAATTAAATATTAATTAAATCTTTAGGATTAATTAATTCACTTTGTCGATTGGTCAAACGCATAATTAGTCGTACCACTAACAGACCAATTTTGGAACTACCTCTCAAAAACGAATTTATTCCGCACTCACTTTATTATGCTTCTATCTTCCCACATCAAAGATTTAGTGCTCGTCGATTCATAAATTTACTGACAAATTAATTCATCGACTTCTTGGTATCCGAGATTAGTATCACTCGGCTTTCTTATTATACCAGATAGAAAGTCCACTGGTTAGATTTAGTATAATAAACCTTTCGATCTCATCTCGGGAGCACTATCAGCCCGGTGAACTGGTACATAAATTCCTTCGACTAGCAACGAACACAAAGAAGCCAAACACCATATACCCAACTTACCGAGATTTAGGCCTCAATTGACAGCACCCTTTGGCAAATCAAAACATACGATATCTAACTCTCATTCCCACTCCAATCTAGGGATTAAGATATTAGAATACTATGTTCGAATTAACTACGCTGATCAATACAAGTTAATTCAATCCCGAACAGGTCGTGCTCAATATGCCCCGGGCACATTCATATGATTTCATTAATCTAGACAAACAAATTTCCAAATCACACGATAACCTAAACTGATAGTATGTTCAAACTATCTCAGTTACGAGCATTTGTTTATATATCATTACTTTAACCAATAATGAGATCTACTGTGTTTTTCTACACCTCGTTATCCAGTTCTATGATATAATAGAAGAAATTTAATACAGAAATAAAATGATATGTCAACTGGGTATTAGTTTTTTATACAAGCAATAGCTTTTCAGTATTCAAAACTAACAACGCAACGTCCACCCACATCATTCAAAAACTAAAAAAGACAACATCCTTGCAAGCAACATCCCACCACGTCTGGTTATAACTTATGCAACGTCCACCCACATTATTCAAAAACTAAAAAAGACAACATCCTTGTAAGTAACGTCCCACCACGTCGGTTATAACTTACGCAATGTCCACCCACATCATTCAAAAACTAAAAAAGACAACATCATTGCACATAACGTCCCACTTCGTCTGGTTATAACGTACGCAACGTCTACCCACATCATTCAAAAACTAAAAAAGACAGCATCCTTGTGTCACAGGCTCACTTCTTAACGAGCGAACCGTGCGGCACTAGTTCTAACAACTAACGACTAGAACTATCTCAGCCTTAACCCTTGCACACAAGTGATCTTACGGGCAGCAAGATGACCAAGAGAACTCAAGAGAAATGTAGGCACGAAAGTGACCGAAAATGGAACGGAAGTATATTGCTCTACACAAGTACTTACACACTCTTGCTTGGTGATGTTTGCAAATGACCCTTGGCCCCTATTTATAGTGCCCAAGGTCGGTTACTATTCCTGGCTTCCTTGAGAAGCTTTCAATATTTTAGTCTTGGAAGAATCTAGTCCCTAAATTTTATATACAAAGGAATTCCTAGGGCTGACTTCATGTATGATGTCAGTCGTGCCAACTTGCTAACTTGTGGAAGGTAAGAGATCCTTCTAGATGCTGGTTTCCCTCCATGTCCCAAACGTGCATGGCAACAACCTCGACGGGCTGAAGGAACAAAAACGGGCCAGAACGGGTGAAACGTCTGGCACACGGCCGTGTCATTCTCCCCCACTTGAACGAGACATCGCCCTCGATGGCTCTAGCTCCTCAAACTCAACCACAAGTCTGGTTGCTTCTCTTAATTTCTCGACCGGTTCCCAACTGATCTCGCTTGTTGGTTGTCCCTTCCACTTAACCAAATACTCCTTAGCTGGTGCTTGGTTTTACCCCCGAATGATACGTTTGGAAAGGATTTGCTCTGGCTCCTTCTCCCTTATCCTCGTTGGGGCTCTTGTTAGAACGCTTCTCTCTGTGTCCTTCATGTCCTTGTGGAACGACTTGAGAACGCTCACATGGAAGACTGGATGTAACTTCTCATAGGCTTCCGGTAATTCCAATTTGTAGGCAATGGTTCTAACATGTTTTAGGACGGTAAACGGTCTCTCATACCGACGCATTAGTCCCTTATGCAAACCTCAAACTCGCCCGTGTTGGTATAACTTGACTAACACTTGGTCTCTCTCCTGGAACTCACAGGCAGTTCTTTTCTTATCGGCCCATTTCTTCATCTTCTTGGCCGATCGTTCTAAGTAAAGCCGGGCAATATCGGTTCGTTCTTGCCAATCCTTGACGAACCGGTAAGCCGGCAGACTGCTCCCTGTATAGCCTCCAATGATGTCTTTGGGTGTTGTTGGCTGAAACCCCAAGACAATCTCGAAGGGACTTTTGCCGGTACTCTCATTCCTCATTAAGTTATAGGCAAAATTGGGCAACGTCCAGCAGCTGTGCCCAATCCGTTTGGTTGGCCGCGACATAGTGCCTGAGATACACTTCCAGCACACTATTGACCCGTTCTGTCTGGCCGTCCGTTTGCGGGTGCATAGCGGTGGACATCTTCAATTCTGTGCCCAATAGCCGAAATAATTCCTGCCAGAACCGTCCCGTGAATCGTGAGTCCCGATCACTCACGATCGAAGTTGGCAGCACCCAATATTTCACCACATGCTTCATAAAAATTGGCCATTGTCTCAGCCATGCATTCCTTTGGGGCTGGAATGAACTCGGCATACTTCGAAAGTCGATCTACATTCACCAAAATGTTGGTGCATCCGCTTAAGACAGGCAAGCTTATTATGAAGTCCATAGAGACGCTGTTCTATATCTTCTCTAGTACGGGCAGCGGCTGAAGAAGACCATGTGGATACTCCTGCTCGGTCTTATCTTGTTGGCAAACAAGGCACGTCCGCACGTAGGCTTATACGTCCTCCCTCATTCTCGGCCAGTAGAAACGTTCTTACACTAAGGCTAGCGTACGGTGTGTGCCTGGATGTCTGGCATAACGGGAATCATTACATTCCTTCAGGATCTCCCGCCTTAAATTCTCCCAAGCCGGAAAGTATAACCGGTCCCCTTTAGCATACAAGGCCCCATCCTTGAGCCAAAACCGGGTCGTCTTTGCCTCCTTGACAAGCTCAATGAAGGCCTGAGCTTGCTTGTCGTGCTCCAGTTCTATTTTGATGCGTTCTAGCATCTATCCCTCCGGTGTGCTGGTGATGGCAGCCAGCATGCTTTTGCGGCTTAGAGCATCCACTACTTGGTTGGTTTTCCCCAGGCTGTACTCCAATTCAAACTTGAACTCGGCTAGAAAATCTAGCCATCGTGTTTGCTTGCTCGATAACTTCGGTTGGTTTTGAATGAAGCTTACCGCCCAATAGTCCGTTCTCACCTTGAACGGGTTTGTTTCCATTAAGTAGTGCTCCCAAACCCTTAGGCAATGCACTACGGCCAGCATTTCCTTCTCATGCGTTGGCCACCGTCATTCCACATCGCTTAACTTTCGGCTTTCATAAGCGATGGGATGTCTGTCTTGCATAAGCACACCACCGATGGCAAAATCAGATGCATCGGTACATACCTCGAATGGCTTGCAGAAATCTGGAAGAGCCAGCACCGGTTCCTTCGTCACAGCATCCTTCAAAGTCTCAAAGGCCGTTTGTTGCTTCTGGGTCCAGCACCATCTCGTCCCTTTCTTTAGCAGGTCCGTTAAAGGGGCAGCAATGGCTGAATGTCCCTCAATGAACCGCCGATAATAATTGACAAGCCCCAGAAAAGACCGTAGCTCGGTCATCTTAGTTGGTGTCTCCCATTCAACAATGGCTCGAATCTTGGCCGGATTCATGCGAATCTGACCTTCTCCAATGATGTGGCCTAAAAAGGAGACTTCCTTTAGCCCGAACGCACATTTCTCCTCCTTGGCGTAGAGCTTATTCTCCCTTAAGGCCTGGAAAATGGCATGGAGATGTCCCTGAAAGATTTTGGTAGGATCTGGGTTTGCACTTGCTCGATTTACCACGCAACAAAAATTTCTATTAAAGCGGAATCTTAGAAAAGTACCTTTGAAGCGTGCACTTGGTGATTCTCTTGTATGCCTCAAGACTATGACTTCACATTGTGTGGGCAACGAACTAGAAGTCAATTGATCAGCTACTCACCACAATCCACCTGCTAGAAAACTCTAGCCCCGCAGCACCTGGCACGTACTATAAACGCACCGCCCGCAGAGAGAGAAAGCTACGCGCAGCTGGTATAGACCAAGGCCAAAATTTTAGCCACTAGAAACCCAAAAACCAGCTGCACACTTTCTTGAAAATTCGACTTGGAGAGAGAAACGTTTTCTCTCTCTAGAATTTTCTCTCTCTAGAAATCCTGTGGATTAATTGTGTTATTGTGTTAATCTGAATGACTGATCCCTTGTCTATTTATAGAGTTACAAGAGAGAATCCAAGTTGGTTTAGGATTGGTCTTCCTACTGGGTTTCTGTTTTCCTTCAATCCTGTTTCTGGACTGATACAGATTCTGTTTCCTTCAATCCTGTTCCTGGACTGATACACTCCCAACTGTCACAGGGATTCACTTATCCCAATCCAGTTCCTGGGATGAATCACTCCCAACTGACACAGGGATTCACTTATCCCAAACCAGTTCCTGGGATGATTCACAACCAACTGACACAAGGATTAATTAATTTCTAAATTAATTAAATCTACCTTTGTCAACAACCCAGTACATAATTAATCGTACCACTAACGGATTAATTATGGCACTACCAACCTACACCAGAATTGCTTCCGGAACAACTTAATTAAATTATATTCATAATCTCCCCACATCAAAGATATAGTGCTCGTTAATTCATTAATTTACTGATAAATTAATTCATCAACTTCTTTAATTCCGAGACTAGTACCACTCGACCTTTTTACTATACCGGACATAAGTCCACCGGCCGGGTTTAGTATAATAAACATTTCGAGCTCATCTCGGGAGCACCATCACCCCGGACGCACCGGTACATGGTTTCCTTTCGACAAGCAGCAGCACACCAAGTAACTAAACACGCGCACCCAACCTACCGAGATTATTGGCCACATTTGACCTCACCCATTGGCAGATCAAAGTACACTATGTCTAATTCTCATGCCCACTCGAGTCTAGGGATTTAGAGATAGAATACAAGGATCGATTTGTCTATTAAATCAGTACAAGACAAATCATTCCTAAGAGTCAAGTTCAACATGCCCCGGGCATATCTATATGATTCAATTAGTTTAGACAAACTAATTATCTGAATCACATAATAACCTAGACCGACAGTTTGTCCAAAGCTGTCTCGGTTACGAACCTCATTTCTATATTATGTCTTTCAACCAATGATGAGATCTACTGTGTCGCACCAGACACCTCATCATCTACTTACATAATATAAATGGACGATTAATGCACAACAAGATATGACTGAAACACCAATCGATATATTAAATTGGGAAACTGTACAATACAAGCATAGCTTATGTATTCTACTCCAATAATCTCCCACTAATACTTAAGCTGTGCTTTAAGTATACAACTACAAACAATCCTACCCAATCTGCTGCTATCTATCTAGAAAAACTGTCAAGGCTCTCCTAAGCATCTGATCCCCTTGCCCTTCACGTGAGCCTCAAAGACTTTAGAAGTCAATGTTTTCGTGAACGGATCTGCAAGGTTATGCTCTGATGCTATCTTAGCCATGACCACGTCTACCCTCTTTACGATAACTCGTATTAGGTGGTACTTGCGCTGTATATGTTTACTCGCCTTGTGGGCTCGTGGTTCCTTCGAGTTTGCAACTGCACCGTTGTTATCACATTAAACCGTGATAGACTTCGGCAAACCAGGAATCACATCTAGGCTTACTCTTGGGCTTGTGGTCTAAGACATAGTCCTCTTCTAAAAATCTAGCGTTGGTACTTACCACCACCTTCTGATCTTTAGGACTATAGAATAGACCACCTTTCGTTCCCCTAGGATGTCCTACAAATAGCAGTAAGTCTGTTCTTACATCTAACTTAGCCGTATCTGCCTTAAGCACATGTGCTGGGCAGCCCCAAATTCTGAGATGTCTTAGACTGGGCTTCCGCCCGTTTCACAACTCTACTGGGGTTGAAGGCACGATTTTAAATGGTACAAGATTAAGAATATACATTTCCGTTTCCAAGGCATATCCCCAGAACGAACTTGGCAAATCACTATAGCTCGTCATGGACCTAACCATTTCCATAAGAGTTCGGTTCCTCCTTTCTGTTACACCATTCTGCTGTGGCGTGCCAGGTGCAGACAACTGAGACTGAATTCCTACCTCAGTGAGGTAATCTCAAAATTCATGGGACAGGTACTTCCCACCACGATCTGAATTCAGTGTCTTAATACTCTTACCATGATGCTTCTTCACATCTGCCCAAAACTCTTTGAACTTGCCAAAACATTCAGACTTGTGGTGCATTAGGTAAATGTATCCGTACCTAGAGTAATCATCCGTGAATGTCACGAAATACTCATATCCCCCTCGTGCCTGGACCGTCATAGGTCCACACAAGTCAGAATGAATCAACTCTAATACTTCTTTAGCTCTATAGCCTTTTGCTTTAAAAGGTCTCTTGGTCATCTTACCTTCCAAGCAAGATTCGCAGGTTGCATAACTGTCAATATCTAATGAACCCAAAGGTCCATCATTGACCAACCTCTGAATCCTACTAAGGTTTATATGACCTAGCCTTAGATGCCAAAGATAGGTTTGATTCATTTCAGAAGGTTTCTTCCTCTTATTAATGTTAGATTCTGAGCTATCTATCTCTATGTTTTGCACAACAGGGGAGTTAGAGTTAACCACAAACAAATTGTCCGCCAATGAACCAGAACAAATAAGTTTTCCATTTCTTCTAATAACAACACAGTCATCAGAAAAAATAAACTTATACCCGTTCTTCAAGAGTTTAGAAACCGAAATCAAGTTCTTTCTAAAACTCGGTACATAAAGACAATTAACTAACTCCAAGCTAGAATTTTTGAAATTCAACTTAACTACTCCCACTGCTTCTACTGACACTCTTGTAGTGTCGCCCAAGTAGATATCTAATTCGCCTTCTCTAAGCTTCTGGGTTATTTGGAACCCTTGCAAAGAATTACAAACATGGTCAATGGCACCTGAATCCACACACCAAGTATCTGTGGGAATCGCCGCTAAACATGTCTCAGTAATTAAGGCATAATTTATCGTACTTATAAGCTTCGGACAATCCGCTTTCCTATGTCCCGTCTTATTGCACTTGAAGCACTTGTCTTTCGACTTCTTCTTTGCAATATCTGGCTTAGGCACAATTTGTGCCTTTTTAGCTACTCCCTCGAGCTTTCTCTTCTTCTTTCCAGCCTCAGGCTCAGAAGAAGATTTTAAAGCTTCGACTGCGACTAAAGCTCGCTTCTTCTCTTGAAGAAGACTTTTAGCCGCCATCAACTCTGCCAAGAGCTCGGATGAACTCCACAACATCTTATTTATGTTGTAGTTCAACCGAATCCGCTCATAGCTTTGAGGCGCCATCAACTCTGCCAAGAGCTCGGATAAACTCCACAACATCTTACTTATGTTGTAGTTCAACCGAATCCGCTCATAGCTTTGAGGCAAGCTCTGGAGGATAATATCGGCTTTGGTTTCACCAACGATTTCGCCTCCCACTACCTCAACCTTGTTGATGTTACTAATCATGTCAATGACACGATCTCTCACAGGAGCGCTCTCAGCCCTAAGGACAATGTCCAAGTTACGACTTCCATCGACATTATTTGTTCCAGTTAAACTGTTGTTTTTCAAAATAGCAGCTAAAGGATTGAATGCCATATCGATTTAAACTGGAAAGTTAAACAAACAGTGTTTCAGTTATATATGCTAGAACTTTCGAAAAAAAATGAAAATTCAATTAATTATTGATTCCCTCAAAACAATAATATTAATCCACCAACATCTCATCCACCGGGATTCTCGCAAGCCACGCAGTGTGGACGTTTACGCTAACCCACATTCGTTTGAGAAGAACCAAGTTCATTAACTACACTATCTGACCAACGATCTTTTGATCAATGTAGCTAATAGTCGTGTTGGATTTGAATACATAAGCTATGCTTGTGTTGTATAATTTCCCAGATTAATATATCGATTTGTGTTTCAATTATATTTAGTTGTGCATATCCATTTATATTATGTAAGTAGATGATGAGGTGTCTGGTGCGACACAGTAGATCTCATCATTGGTTGAAAGACATAATATATAAATGAGGTTCGTAACCGAGACAGCTTTGGATAAACTGTCGGTCTAGGTTATTATGTGATTCAGATAATTAGTTTGTCTAAACTAATTGAATCATATAGATGTGCCCGGGGCATATTGAACTTGACTCTTAGGAATGATTTGTCTTGTACTGATTTAATAGACAAATCGATCCTTGTATTCTATCTCTAAATCCCTAGACTCGAGCGGGCATGAGGATTAGACATAGTGTACTTTGATCTGCCAATGGGTGAGGTCAAATGTGGCCAATAGTCTCGGTGGGTTGGGTGCGCGTGTTTAGTTACTTGGTGTGCTGCTGCTTGTCGAAAGGAAACCATGTACCGGTGCGTCCGGGGTGATGGTGCTCCCGAGATGAGCTCGAAATGTTTATTATACTAAACCTGGCCAGTGGACTTATGTCCGGTATAGTAAAAAGGTCGAGTGGTACTAGTCTCGGAATATTAAGAAGTTGATGAATTAATTTATCAGTAAATTAATGAATTAACGAGCACTATATCTTTGATGTGGGGAGATTATGAATATAATTTAATTAAGTTGTTCCGGAAGCAATTCTGGTGTAGGTTGGTAGTGCCATAATTAATCCGTTAGTGGTACGATTAATTATGTACTGGGTTGTTGACAAAGGTAGATTTAATTAGTTGAAAAATTAATTAATCCTTGTGTCAGTTGGTTGTGAATCATCCCAGGAACTGGATTGGGATAAGTGAATCCCTGTGTCAGTTGGGTGTGATTCATCCCAGGAACTGGATTGGGATAAGTGAATCCCTGTGACAGTTGGGAGTGTATCAATCCAGGAACAGGATTGAAGGAAACAGAATCTGTATCAATCTAGAAACAGGATTGAAGGAAAACAGAAACCCAGTAGGAAAGACCAATCCTATTCCAACTTGGAGTCTCTCTTGTAACTCTATAAATAGACAAGGGATCAGCCATTCAACAAACACAATTCAAGAGAGATTCATAATTCAAGAATCTAGAGAGATAAAATTCTAGAGAGAGAAATTTCCTTCTCTCTCAAGAACGAATTTTTGAGCAAGTTGGCGGCTAGTTTTCTTCATCAAGTGGCCGAAAATATTGGTCCAAAATACTAGCCCCGTGTGTTGCTTTCTCTCTCTCCGGGCAGTGCGTTTGCAGTACGTGCTAGGTGCGGAGGTGCTGAATTTTTTCAGCATGTGGATTGTGGTGATAGCTGATCAATTGACTTCTAGTTCGTTGCCCACACAACATGAAGTCATAGTCTTGGAGGCATACAAGAGATTCACCAGGTGCACGCTTCAAAGGTATTATTCTATAGTTCCGCTTTTATTAGAATTTTTGTTGCGTGGTAAATCGAGCAGGTACAAACCCAGATCCTACCAAAATCTTTCAATTGGTATCAGAGCGAGGTTTAGGGGGTTCTGTGCTTGTTCGATTTATTACATGGTTTTATTTACAGGTGGTTTAGAATCCCGACTATTATGGTTACGTTTGTATGGGTTTTAATTAAACTCCGGGACATGTCCGGATTTAATTTTATTATGAATGTTTGTAATAGTTTAACCACGTGCTGGAAGCCGTGTAGGATTAGATTAAATCTGTAGTAGGATTTTTTCTATGTAATTTCGATTATTTAATTTTCCTAGAATGCCTCGTAGTAGGAAAATTATTTTTTTTGTAATCGAAGGCGTTATGGTGGGCAACTTGGATTCGTGGGTTTTTGGGTTATCATGAATTTGAAGAAACCCAGGAAAACCCAGAACGAATTGCAAGAAGACCAAATAGCGTGGGAAAAAGCGAAGGAGGAATTGGCGGCAGGAGGCGACGCCGGCAACGTTTGCCGGCAGCAAAGTCGCCGGCCGGCAGGCAAAAAACAGGCCAGCAGCAGCAGCTGCCGCGCCCAGAACGCAGCAGCCGCGCGCACGGCCCGTACGGGCTGTGCGCGCGCGCGCGCGTGCAGGGCCGCGCGCACGGCCCATGCGGGCTGTGCGCGCGGGCTGCGGCCCGGGCGGCCCGTTCGGGCTGTTCGGGCTGTTTTTGGCCCGTTTTTCCTCCAATTTTCGTTTTTTGAAATTCAAGACTCTCTCCATCGAGTGACGTGACGGGACACGAGATCTAGGCAGAAGATGGAAGCAATTAAAACCATAATAGTCGGGAAATTTATTTTTTCGAATTTATTTCCCGTATTTGTTGTTTTAATTGTTATGCTTTAATTTTATGCTGTATTTTAGATGCATGAATTAAAGCATGTCTGGTTTTATGGTTGCACATAACTTAGGTTAGTTAATTGCATGTTAAAACTGGAAAAACCCTCAATTTGGAAATCTAAGTGGGAGCGGGTTGTGTTATATCCCCATGGCCACCATTACGGGTTCATATGCAATGTGGGTGGGCTTGCGCGTTGGCATTAGGGCCTTCCTCCATTCGGATGAGTCCAGTCCCGAGATCGCTAGACTATGAGCTTCTGAGTAAGATGACTAGAGCGAGTTTAACTAGGAGAAATGCAACACCCTCTCCATCTGAGGCGCACTATCCTGAGGTAACAAACTCAGAAGTCACGTAATGGCATACACTTAGTGTACGATCTGTAGTATTCCTCCCGCGAGGTTACGCTGCTTACTTGTACGGCTGAAAGCACCGACTATTAGCTACATTGATCAAAAGATCGTTGGTCAGATAGTGTAGTTAATGAACTTGGTTCTTCTCAAACGAATGTGGGTTAGCGTAAACGTCCACACTGCGTGGCTTGCGAGAATCCCGGTGGATGAGATGTTGGTGGATTAATATTATTGTTTTGAGGGAAATCAATAATTAATTGAATTTTCATGTTTTCAAAAATTCTAGCATATATAACTGAAACACTGTTTGTTTACTTTCCAGTTTTAAATCGATATGGCATTCAATCCTTTAGCTGCTATCTTGAAAGACAACAAATTAACTGGAACAAATTATGTCGACTGGAGTCGAAATTTGGACATAGTCCTGACGGCTGAGCAGTACAAGTTTGTGCTCATCGAAGCATGTCCAGAAGCGCCTGATGAGGACTCTACCCAAGAGGAAAGGGACGCCTATGCCAGGTGGAGAAAAGCTGATGAGATGGCGCGGTGCTACATTTTGGCCTCTGTGTCGAATGTGCTGCAACATCAGCTTCATCCCATGCTCTCCGCCTTCGACATGATGGCGCACCTAAGGGAGATGTTTGCGCATCAAGGCAGGACTGCCAGGCAGACAGCCATGAGGAAGTTAATGAACACCAAAATGGCTGAAGGCGGATCGGTGAGAGATCATGTTTTACACATGATCAGTAACATCAATGAAATAGAGGTGTTGGGAGGAAATATCGACCCAGAAAGTCAGATAGATATTATCCTCCAGAGTCTACCCTCTTGTTTTGAGCAGTTTCGGGTCAACTACAATATGAACCAAAGGGTTTATACGTTGCCCGAGCTCATGACTGATTTGGTGGCGGCTGAAGGCATCTTCCATGAGAAGAAGCAAGCTTTGGTCGCGGTAAAGGGTTCAAGCTCTTCTTCTGGGCCGAAAGGCAAGAAGAATAAGAAGAAGAAGAACGCCAAGAAACTTGCGGCAAAGCCAGATGTTGCGAAGAAAAGCAAGCCAAAGGGCAAGTGCTTTAAATGCGGCAAGGCAGGACATTGGAAAGTGGATTGTCCAAAGCTCAAAGGTACGATTGTTTCTGCCCTAATTACTGAGACATGTTTAGCGGTGATTCCCACAGATACTTGGTGTGTGGATTCAGGTGCCACTGACCATGTTTGTAATTCTTTGCAGGGGTTCCAAGTAACCCGGAAGCTTAGAGAGGGCGAACTGGACATCTACATGGGCGACACTACAAGAGTGTTAGTTGAAGCAGTGGGAGTAGTTAGGTTAAATTTCGAGAATTGTAACCTAGAGTTAGTAAACTGTCTTTATGTACCGAGTTTTAGAAAGAACCTGATTTCGGTTTCTAAACTCTTGAAGAACGGTTACAAGTTTATTTTTTCTGAGGAGTCTGTTTTTATTAGAAGAAATGGCAAACTTGTTTGTTCTGGTTCATTGGTGGACAATTTATTTGTGGTTAATTCTAACTCCCCTGTTGCGCAAAACATAGAAATAGATAGCTCAGTATCTAACATTAATAAGAGGAAGAGACCTTCTGAAATGAATCAAACCTATCTTTGGCATCTAAGGCTAGGTCATATAAACCTTAGTAGGATTCAGAGGTTGGTCAATGATGGACCTTTGGGTTCATTAGATATTGACAGTTATGCAACCTGCGAATCCTGCTTGGAAGGTAAGATGACCAAGAGACCTTTTAAAGCAAAAGGCTATAGAGCTAAAGAAGTATTAGAGTTGATTCATTCTGACTTGTGTGGACCTATGACGGTCCAGGCACGAGGGGGATATGAGTATTTCATGACATTCACGGATGATTACTCTAGGTACGGATACATTTACCTAATGCGCCATAAGTCCGAATGTTTTGGCAAGTTCAAAGAGTTTCGGGCAGATGTGGAGAAGCATCATGGTAAGAATATCAAGACACTGCGTTCAGATCGTGGTGGGGAGTACCTGTCCCATGAATTTCGAGATTACCTCATTGAGGTAGGAATTCAGTCTCAGTTGTCTGCACCTGGCACGCCACAGCAGAATGGTGTAGCAGAAAGGAGGAACCGAACTCTTATGGAAATGGTTAGGTCCATGATGAGCTATAGTGATTTGCCAAGTTCGTTCTGGGGATATGCCTTGGAAACGGCAATGTATATTCTTAATCTTGTACCATCTAAAACCGTGCCTTCAACCCCAATAGAGTTGTGGAACGGGCGGAAGCCCAGTCTAAGACATCTCAGAATTTGGGGCTGCCCAGCACATGTGCTTAAGGCAGATACGGCTAAGTTAGATGCAAGAACAGAATTAATGCTGTTTGTAGGATATCCTAGGGGAACGAAAGGTGGTCTATTCTATAGTCTTAAAGATCAGAAGGTGGTGGTAAGTACCAACGCTAGATTTTTAGAAGAGGACTATGTCTTAGACCACAAGCCCAAGAGTAAGATAGTACTAGAAGAGCTTAGACGACAAACTACTAATCCTGATGCACCAGCGCAAGTAGATACACTACACACTGCACATGAGATCACAGATGATGCGCCTACACAGGCGGTGCCTCGTCGTAGTGAGAGGGTTGTGAGACAGCCAGACAGGTTCATTGGCATGGGAGAGGCTTCAGACCTGGTCCCAGGTGTGCCTGAACCTGACCCAGTTAACTATAATGAGGCGCTTCGAGATAAAGATGCAGAATCTTGGCGTAAGGCAATGATATCTGAGATGGGGTCAATGGACCACAATCAAGTCTGGGAGCTTGTGGACCTGCCTGATGGGTTTAAGCCCATTGGATGTAAGTGGGTCTACAAACGTAAGAGAGGACCTGACGGGAAGGTGGAAACCTTTAAAGCTAGGCTGGCGGAGAAGGGGTATACTCAGAAAGAGGGAATCGACTATGAGGAAACCTTCTCCCCGGTAGCCATGCTTAAGTCGATCCGGATTCTCTTGGCCATAGCTGCTCATATGGATTATGAGATTTGGCAGATGGATGTCAAGACAGCTTTCCTGAACGGAAGTCTTGAGGAAACCATCTTTATGCAGCAACTAGAGGGATTCATTGAAAAAGGCCAAGAGCATAAGGTTTGCAGGCTTATGAGGTCTATTTATGGATTTAAGCAGGCATCCAGATCTTGGAACATCCGGTTTGATGAGGTAATCCAGTCTTTTGGATTTACTCAGTGTCCGGATGAGCAATGTGTATATCGCAGACGTGATGGAAACTCAGTGGTGTTTCTTGTGCTTTACGTAGATGACATTCTATTGATTGGCAACAACAAGAAAGTGTTATCAGACGTAAAGGCATGGCTGTCCAAGCAATTTGATATGAAGGACTTAGGGGAAGCGGGACATATCCTTGGGATCAAGATTATTCGAGATCGTAGGAAACGTTCACTAACGCTCTCCTAAGCTTCATACATAGACACGATTCTGGCCCGTTTTAACATGCAGAACTCCAAGAAAGGTTTTCTACCTTTCAGGCATGGAGTGTTTCTATCTAAGGAACAGTCTCCTAAGACTGTTGAGGAGATAGAGACCATGAAGACAGTTCCATATGCTTCGACAGTAGGAAGTCTCATGTATGCCATGTTGTGTATGAGGCCTGATATCTGTTATGCCGTTGGCATGGTGAGCAGATATCAGAGTAACCCCGGGAAAGCTCATTGGGAGGCAGTAAAATGCATTCTCAAGTATTTGCGCAGAACAAGGGACCAAGTTCTGGTCTATCAGGCGTCTGAGCTGGTACCCCGAGGTTACACAGATTCAGATTTCCAAGGCGACAGGGACAAAAGCAAGTCTACCTCAGGGTATGTGTTTACTCTGGGAGGTGGAGCCATAGTTTGGCGGAGTGTCAAGCAGAAATGCGTGGCGGACTCTACCATGGAGGCTGAATACGTTGCCGCATCAGAGGCAGCGAAAGAAGCAGTATGGCTCAAGAACTTCCTAGTGGACTTAGACGTGATTCCTGGTTTGCAGAAGTCTATCACAGTTTATTGTGATAACAATGATGCAGTAGCAAACTCAAAGGAACCACGAGCCCACAAGGCGAGTAAACATATACAGCGCAAGTACCACCTGATACGAGACATCGTGAAGAGGGAAGACGTGGTCGTGGCTAAGATAGCATCAGAAGATAACCTTGCAGATCCATTCACGAAGACATTGACCTCTAAAGTCTTTGAGGCTCACGTGGAGGGCATGGGGATCAGATATCTAGGAGAGCCATGATAGTTTTTTCTAGATAGATAGCAGCAGGTAGTATAGGATTGTATGTAGTTGTATACTTAAAGCACAGCTTAAGTATTAGTGGGAGATTATTGGATTTGAATACATAAGCTATGCTTGTGTTGTATAATTTCCCAGATTAATATATCGATTTGTGTTTCAATTATATTTAGTTGTGCATATCCATTTATATTATGTAAGTAGATGATGAGGTGTCTGGTGCGACACAGTATATCTCATCATTGGTTGAAAGACATAATATATAAATGAGGTTCGTAATCGAGACAGCTTTGGATAAACTGTCGGTCTAGGTTATTATGTGATTCAGATAATTAGTTTGTCTAAACTAATTGAATCATATAGATGTGCCCGGGGCATATTGAACTTGACTCTTAGGAATGATTTGTCTTGTACTGATTTAATAGACAAATCGATCCTTGTATTCTATCTCTAAATCCCTAGACTCGAGCGGGCATGAGGATTAGACATAGTGTACTTTGATCTGCCAATGGGTGAGGTCAAATGTGGCCAATAGTCTCGGTGGGTTGGGTGCGCGTGTTTAGTTACTTGGTGTGCTGCTGCTTGTCGAAAGGAAACCATGTACCGGTGCGTCCGGGTTGATGGTGCTCCCGAGATGAGCTCAAAATGTTTATTATACTAAACCTGGCCAGTGGACTTATGTCCGGTATAGTAAAAAGGTCGAGTGGTACTAGTCTCGGAATATTAAGAAGTTGATGAATTAATTTATCAGTAAATTAATGAATTAACGAGCACTATATCTTTGATGTGGGGAGATTATGAATATAATTTAATTAAGTTGTTCCGGAAGCAATTCTGGTGTAGGTTGGTAGTGCCATAATTAATCCGTTAGTGGTACGATTAATTATGTACTGGGTTGTTGACAAAGGTAGATTTAATTAGTTGAAAAATTAATTAATCCTTGTGTCAGTTGGTTGTGAATCATCCCAGGAACTGGATTGGGATAAGTGAATCCCTGTGTCAGTTGGGTGTGATTCATCCCAGGAACTGGATTGGGATAAGTGAATCCCTGTGACTGTTGGGAGTGTATCAATCCAGGAACAGGATTGAAGGAAACAGAATCTGTATCAATCTAGAAACAGGATTGAAGGAAAACAGAAACCCAGTAGGAAAGACCAATCCTATTCCAACTTGGAGTCTCTCTTGTAACTCTATAAATAGACAAGGGATCAGCCATTCAACAAACACAATTCAAGAGAGATTCATAATTCAAGAATCTAGAGAGATAAAATTCTAGAGAGAGAAATTTCCTTCTCTCTCAAGAACGAATTTTTGAGCAAGTTGGCGGCTAGTTTTCTTCATCAAGTGGCCGAAAATATTGGTCCAAAATACTAGCCCCGTGTGTTGCTTTCTCTCTCTCCGAGCAGTGCGTTTGCAGTACGTGCTAGGTGCGGAGGTGCTGAATTTTTTCAGCAGGTGGATTGTGGTGATAGCTGATCAATTGACTTCTAGTTCGTTGCCCACACAACATGAAGTCATAGTCTTGGAGGCATACAAGAGATTCACCAGGTGCACGCTTCAAAGGTATTATTCTATAGTTCCGCTTTTATTAGAATTTTTGTTGCGTGGTAAATCGAGCAGGTACAAACCCAGATCCTACCAAAATCTTTCAAGTCAGTGCTTTCAGCCGTACAAGTAAGCAGCGTAACCTCGCGGGAGGAATACTGCAGATCGTACACTAAGTGTGTGCCATTACGTGACTTCTGAGTTTGTTACCTCAGGATAGTGCGCCTCAGATGGAGAGGGTGTCGCATTTCTCCTAGTTAAACTCGCTCTAGTCATCTTACTCAGAAGCTCATAGTCTAGCGATCTCGGGGCTGGACTCATCCGAATGGAGGAAGGCCCTAATGCCAACGCGCAAGCCCACCCACATCGCATATGAACCCGTAATGGTGGCCATGGGGATATAACACAACCCGCTCCCACTTAGATTTCCAAAATGAGGGTTTTTCCGGTTTTAACATGCAATTAACTAACCTAAGTTATATGCAACCATAAAACCAGACATGCTTTAATTCATGCATCTAAAATACAGCATAAAAATAAAGCATAAAAATTAAAACAATAAATACGGGAAATAAATTCGAAAAAATAAATTCCCCGACTATTATGGTTTTAATTGCTTCCATCTTCTGCCTTGATCTCGTGTCCCATCACGTCACTCGATGGAGAGAGTCTTGAATTTCAAAAAACGAAAACTGGAGGAAAAACGGGCCAAAAACAGCCCGAACAGCCCGAACGGGCCGCCCGGGCCGCAGCACGGCCCGAGGGCCGCGCTGCCCGCGCGCACAGCCCGCACGGGCCGTGCGCGCGTCCAGCGCGCTGCCCAGCGCGCGCGGCCCAGCGCCCCGCGCGCGCACCGCCCGCATGGGCCGTGTGCGCGCGGCCATGCGCGCGGCCATGCGCCCAGCAGCAGCGCGCAGCAGCTGCGGCGTGCAGCGACTGCTGCGCGCTGCTGCTGCCTGCTGCGGCCTTTTTGGCCTACCGGCCGGCAATTTTGCTGCCGGCGTCGCCTCCTGCCGCCAACTCCTCCTTCGCTTTTTCCCACGCTATTTGGTCTTCTTGCAATTCGTTCTGGGTTTTCCTGGGTTTCTTCAAATTCATGATAACCCAAAACCCACGAATCCAAGTCGCCCACCATAACGCCTTCGATTACAAAAAAAACAATTTTCCTACTACAAGGCATTCTAGGAAAATTAAATAATCGAAATTACATAGAAAAAATCCTACTACATATTTAATCTAATCCTACACGGCTTCCAGCACGTGGTTAAACTATTACAAACATTCATAATAAAATTAAATCTGGACAAGTCCCGGAGTTTAATTAAAACCCATACAAATGTAACCATAATAGTCGGGATTCTAAACCACCTGCAAATAAAACCATGTAATAAATCGAACAAGCACAGAACCCCCTAAACCAGGCTCTGATACCAATTGAAAGATTTTGGTAGGATCTGGGTTTGCACTTGCTCGATTTACCACGCAACAAAAATTTCTATTAAAGCGGAATCTTAGAAAAGTACCTTTGAAGCGTGCACTTGGTGATTCTCTTGTATGCCTCAAGACTATGACTTCACGTTGTGTGGGCAACGAACTAGAAGTCAATTGATCAGCTACTCACCACAATCCACCTGCTAGAAAACTCTAGCCCCGCAGCACCTGGCACGTACTATAAACGCACCGCCCGCAGAGAGAGAAAGCTACGCGCAGCTGGTATAGACCAAGGCCAAAATTTTAGCCACTAGAAACCCAAAAACCAGCTGCACACTTTCTTGAAAATTCGACTTGGTGAGAGAAACGTTTTCTCTCTCTAGAATTTTCTCTCTCTAGAAATCCTGTGGATTAATTGTGTTATTGTGTTAATCTGAATGACTGATCCCTTGTCTATTTATAGAGTTACAAGAGAGACTCCAAGTTGGTTTAGGATTGGTCTTCCTACTGGGTTTCTGTTTTCCTTCAATCCTGTTTCTGGACTGATACAGATTCTGTTTCCTTCAATCCTGTTCCTGGACTTATACACTCCCAACTGTCACAGGGATTCACTTATCCCAATCCAGTTCCTGGGATGAATCACTCCCAACTGACACAGGGATTCACTTATCCCAAACCAGTTCCTGGGATGATTCACAACCAACTGACACAAGGATTAATTAATTTCTAAATTAATTAAATCTACCTTTGTCAACAACCCAGTACATAATTAATCGTACCACTAACGGATTAATTATGGCACTACCAACCTACACCAGAATTGCTTCCGGAACAACTTAATTAAATTATATTCATAATCTCCCCACATCAAAGATATAGTGCTCGTTAATTCATTAATTTACTGATAAATTAATTCATCATCTTCTTTAATTCCGAGACTAGTACCACTCGACCTTTTTACTATACCGGACATAAGTCCACCGGCCGGGTTTAGTATAATAAACATTTCGAGCTCATCTCGGGAGCACCATCACCTCGGACGCACCGGTACATGGTTTCCTTTCGACAAGCAGCAGCACACCAAGTAACTAAACACGCGCACCCAACCTACCGAGATTATTGGCCACATTTGACCTCACCCATTGGCAGATCAAAGTACACTATGTCTAATTCTCATGCCCACTCGAGTCTAGGGATTTAGAGATAGAATACAAGGATCGATTTGTCTATTAAATCAGTACAAGACAAATCATTCCTAAGAGTCAAGTTCAACATGCCCCGGGCATATCTATATGATTCAATTAGTTTAGACAAACTAATTATCTGAATCACATAATAACCTAGACCGACAGTTTGTCCAAAGCTGTCTCGGTTACGAACCTCATTTATATATTATGTCTTTCAACCAATGATGAGATCTACTGTGTCGCACCAGACACCTCATCATCTATTTACATAATATAAATGGACGATTAATGCACAACAAGATATGACTGAAACACCAATCGATATATTAAATTGGGAAACTGTACAATACAAGCATAGCTTATGTATTCTACTCCAACAGTCCCACGTGCTCCTCTATGGTCTCACTATAGATGACAATGTCATCTAAGTAGACCACTACAAAACGGTCGATAAAATCAGCCAGCACGCGTTGCATGCGCATGCAAAAAGTGGCTGGTGCGTTGGTGAGGCCAAACGGCATCACCAGAAATTCATAAGACCCGTACCGAGTGACACAAGCTGCCTTCGACTCATCCCCTGGGGCTATCCAAACTTGATAGTACCACTTCCTCAAGTCCAGCTTGGAAAAGACCCTCGCATGCACCAAACGGTCGAACAAACCAGCTATAAAAGGAATGGGGTATTTGTTCTTTACCGTTAGCTTGTTCAGCGCCCGGTAGTCGATGCACATCCTCAACGTCCCGTCCTTCTTGCGCTGAAACAAAGATGGTGCTCCGTATGGACTTTTTGAAGGTCGTATGAACCCGGCCTCGAGCAGCTCCCTTAGTTGCGTCTTCAACTCCTGCAACTCGCTAGGGAACATCCGGTACGGTGCCTTCGCTACGGGTTTTGCCCCTTCAACCAGCTCAATGGCATGGTCGATCTCCCGTCTAGGGGGCAACTCCTTTGGCAGATCTTCGGGCATTACGTCCCGAAATTCTTCAATCACTGTGCATAGGGCCGAGGGAACAGACTGCAGTGTGGATACCGATTCGGTCGGCTGCTCCTCTTCGAACACCAGGGCAGCAAATCTTTGCTCTCTTTACTTTAGGCCCCGGTTGAGCTATCTGGCACTCAGCTCTATCTCACGGTGCATCTGGATGACGCACGTGTCTCGGCTATGTAGCACGACCATGGTATCGTCCTTCGTTACCATTAAAGGCCGAAGTTTCTTCGATAAAACTCATGCCCAAAACTACACCGTATTCACCCAATGGTGCAACGGAAAATGAGGCACGGTCATTCCATGACCAGATCTGGACCGGTACATCCTTTGCCTCACCCATGACCGATGTCTATTTACACCCTTGAATCTTCCGTTGCTGGGCTCCCAAAAGATGCCTAGCTCATGGGCTAGGGCATCATTAACATAATTGCAACCGGCCCCTGTATCAACAAGTGCCCAACAAGACCGATTGGGAAAACTTACCTCAACAAACATGCGGCCCTTTTTCTTCCCGTCCAACTTAGCTTGAACGGCATCCAACCGTTGGATACAAGCGACCCTCCTCTCGTCCTCTTGGTTGGACTCTTGAATCAACGCCGCGAGTGTGGAACGAGACAGGCAGTCCCGCGCCATATGAGGACCCTGGCACAAGAAGCATCCTTCAAACTTCCTGGGCCGGTCCCCCTTTGACCCGTCCTTGCTGCTAGAGGCCTTAGTCATTTTGGGCTTGGAGTAAGACTTCCCCTTATCTCCCCCACTTTGGCCAGAAAACTACTTTGGCCTATCCTTCGGCTTGCCCCCGTCCTTTTTCTGAAACTCGATCAAGGACTCCGCCACGTTCATAGCTTGAGTTATGTTTTGCACGTCCCTCCGCTGCAACTCAAGCTTGGCCCATTACCTCAGGCCGTCCATAAAAGTAAACAAGGCCTCCTTAGGGGACAAGTCAGGGATTTCCAGCATTAGTTCTGAAATTTCCTTGACATATTCCCTAATTTGGCCGTCCCGGTGTTGCAAACGGCGAAGCTTTACCCTAGCTTCGTCTTCAGCGTCCTTGGGAAGGAACTACTTCTTCAATTCCGTCTTAAACTCGTCCCAAGTGCTGATTGCATCCACGCCAATATCCACGGTCCTCGTTCTCCTTCTCCACCATACAAGGGTTGCGTCCTTGAGGTAGAGTGGGGCGTAGTCCAGCCGGGCAGCATCCGTAGCTGCACCAATGGCCTTGAAATACAGTTCTAGGCCGTATAGAAAGTTTTCGATATTCTTCGCCTTTCGGGCTCCCCCATAAGCATCAGGCTTGAGCATCCCCTCATGGAGATTGGCAATACTCACATTTTGCTCTTCAATCGTTCGGTCGTAACGTTTCACGATCTGGTTGAGAACGCTCAGCATCCTCTCCTCGAGCTCGTCCTCATCATGATCGAGGAAGTCCCCCACGGCTAGTTCCACCCTGGCCAGCCGTGTCTCGAAATCGGCCGACGGCTCACGTGCAACGGACTTGTCCTTACGATTCCCCTTTTTGCCGGCACGTTTCATCTCGCGTGAGACGTGCTCACCTTCAACCTCTACCACCTTGGTAGTATTGCTTGGTACGGCCATGACCCCTAACGAACGATTGAACGAAAGCTTGGCTTAAGAGCAGAACCTTTGCTCTGATACCACTTGTCACAGGCTCACTTCTTAACGAGCGAACCGTGCGGCACTAGTTCTAACAACTAACGACTAAAACTAGCTCAGCCTTAACCCTTGCACACAAGTGATCTTGTGGGCAGCAAGATGACCAAGAGAACTCAAGAGAAATGTAGTCACGAAAGTGACCGAAAATGGAATGGAAGTATATAGCTCTACACAAGTACTTACACACTCTTGCTTGGTGATGTTTACAAATGACCCTTGGCCCCTATTTATAGTGCCCAAGGTCGGTTACTATTCCTGGCTTCCTTGAGAAGCTTTCAATATTTTAGTCTTGGAAGAATCTAGTCCCTAAATTTTATATACAAAGGAATTCCTAGGGCTGACTTCATGCATGATGTCAGCCGTGCCAACTTGCCAACTTGTGGAAGGTAAGAGATCCTTCTAGATGTTGGTTTCCCTCCAAGTCCCAAACGTGCATAGCGACAACCTCGACGGGCTGAAGGAACGGAAACGGGCCAGAACGGGTGGAACGTCTGGCACACGGCCGTGTCACAACGTCCTACCATGTCTGGTTATAACGTACGCAACATCTACCCACATCATTTAAAAACTAAAAAACACAACATTCTACCCCACTACAACCAGATATATGCCGCTACATCCAAACATACATACCAACAACGTCCTCATACACAACGATCATATTAACATTATCACAAAAACGAATCATATGACTGGAAAAACGATTTCAACCGATTGAAAAGCTAACATGTATTAATATCTCTTCCAGAATTCGCAAAAAACCTATCAGAACGACAATTAAACGACAGAAACATCAATCGCGAACAGAAAAAAAAATCGATGGTCATCGTTGTCTTCGTTCCGGTACTATTATTAACAATGATCAGGAACGAAAATAACGATTTGAATGTTTGCAGAATGATTCAGTCGGAGCGTAATACAAAATTCACTGGATGTGATCGCTCTTGTTAGTTTTTTGAAAAAAAAAAAAAAACAGCAACACACACGTTTTGAATGTATATATACCAGCAGCGGGAAAAGAAGGGGAAAAAAAAAGGGAAAAATAGGCGCGCCCAGTAAAAATTACTAAAAATGAAAAATATACAGTTGGCAAAAAAAAACTTACTAATTATAGTAATAATACATGTACACTAGGTACCACATATAATTTGCGCTTATTTAGTGAAATATCTAACTTTCACATTTATCAAGATACATGTCATTGGTTTAGTTTTATGGAAATAAATAATTAATTTTAAATATTCAAATTCTAATTTAAATTGACAAGAGGGATGTAGTCCAGTAGTAGGTACTCCTCTCTGAGTCACCTTTATATCTAAAAATTCTAATTTAAATTGGTGAAAAAGTATATCAAGTGATTAAATTCTAATTTAAATTAGTAAAGAGTACATTAAATGATTGATTCCTTAATATATGTGTCAAATTAACCCTAGTAGCCACGGTCATCATCTCTTCTCTCTCAAACTCAACCCTCAAAAAATATTTCTTCCCTCATCTTCCCATCATGGGAGAATAGGGGAATTAAATTTGTTGTCCGTTTTCGTTTTCTTGTTTTTAGTTTCATCATCTAATAAAGGGAGATTATCCTCAATCTTTATTTTCTTTTGTCCTTCAATAGATTTAAATCTACTGATAGTGTATTCGTCGCGGTTTTATTGATGGTATTTGTTGTTATGACGGCAGTTTCGTTGATGAAGTTTGTTGGATTGGTAGCAGCGTCGTTGACGATGTTCGTTGGTTTGGTCCAAGAAGATTCAGTTATCATAGATTAGTGATGTATCTTTGTTCGGATTAAAATTTTACCATGTAATATATCCACCTCTTGATAGGATAGATCGATATAAGTTTATCCGTAGTAAACACAACAATGACGTTTATACTTATAATTTGTGTTTTTTTTGCTGTATCTTTCTTTTATGAATCGTTATCGGACGTTTTTCAATAGTTTCGAATAGATAAAAAAATACAAAAATAATCCTAAAATATGGTCTAATAATAAATTTAACCCTAATTTTTTTTTTAATATTCAATAATTAAATTACAATTCTGTCCAACTCCAATCCATAGGAATTCCACGTGTGGACTTTGGGAATATATTTTGCAGACCACTGTTGTCTACTATGATTGTTCAACAACCCAATAAGGAGATCAGGAGATCCAAGTAATATTCTACACCAATGTTCCTAATGGCAAGTTAGTAGTCGCCTACTCAAGCTTTCCCCTTGGACTTCACCGAACCATTAAAAACAACTAAGCCAAAGACAGTTCAAGAGGAAAATAAAAGCTGTATCAAAAGGCCAGAAAAACTTTTACTGGAGGAAAAACTAAGAAACAATACAACTTTCTTCTCCTTCTTTTGGCAACACCAAAACCCATGGAAAATAAACAAAAGGAATCAGCCTAAATGTGATGAAGAACACTAAAATTATCATTCCACACACCCCCTCCCATACATGCCCTTTTATTCAAGGTTTCTTGGTCTTCAACGAACCAGATACCATACGCTTTTTTCAACCATTTCAACAACCCCCCAAAACACCCCCTCTTAAATTTAAAAAACTACAAAGCCTAAAGATAAAACCACCACCGGTATATAAGGGAAAAAAAAAATCCATGTCGTCAAAATAATCTGCTGCCAATATCATTTTCATCCCTCAGTACCTATAGTGAGCAGGCTTGTAAGGACCTTCAACAGGAACGCTGATGTAGTCGGCCTGATCCTTAGATAGCTTAGTGAGCTTAGCTCCAAGCTTTCCAAGATGGAGAGCAGCTACCTTCTCATCAAGGTGCTTGGGCAAGACATACACCTTCTTCTCGTATTTGCCGGTATCCTTCTCTTTCCACAGCTCAAGCTGGGCAATCACCTGGTTAGTGAAAGAGCAGGACATGACAAAGCTGGGGTGACCAGTGGCACAACCCAAGTTCATGAGACGACCCTCAGCCAAAACAATGATGCCAGTGTTCGTTTCAGGGAAAACCCATCGGTCTGTTTGAGGCTTAATTGTGATTCTCTTTACTCCAGGGTAAGTCTCAAGACCAAGCATGTCAATTTCATTGTCAAAGTGGCCAATGTTGCAGACGATGGCATTGTTTTTCATTTTCTTCATGTGGCTAACCATTATTATGTCCTTGTTACCAGTGGTGGTGACAAAAATATCTGCCTCAGAAACCACATCTTCAAGGGTAAGAACTTGGAATCCCTCCATTAGTGCCTGAAGAGCACAAATTGGATCAATCTCAGTCACGATGACACGAGCACCAGCTTGTTTCAAGGCTGCAGCACAGCCCTTTCCAACATCTCCATACCCACAGACAACTCCAACCTTTCCAGCAATCATTACATCAGTGGCTCTCATCAGTCCATCCGGAAGTGAGTGGCGGCATCCGTACAAATTATCAAACTGTTAAAACAGAGTAAAACCCAAGGGGAAAAGTAAACCAGTATTAGATCATCTTTCATTAACAAAATACAGGATGAAATGTTAAATCACAACATTGAACTCCCAGAAAGATCCAATTTACCAAGCCTTATCAACCAAACTAAGATCAAGCATGAAGCTTTCCAACGAGATAGAACTACCAGAGGTAAAAAAAAAAAAAAACCCCAAATTTAGCAACACGTGTTTTTGTGTAATTGATTAAGTATGAAATTCAGAAACTGATCGAGTAACAGAGAGTTCCACTCATCTATAAAATAGAAAGCCAGAACAAAGGCGGCAGCCAATTTTACAAACTAACAGAACTACCTCATCATGTTATCTTTTGGTATGATCCCTTCAAGTAACCAAAGTCTTCAAGTCTCGATCAAAAACTAAATAGATGCAAGATCATATACTATACATCATATCCCAATACCCATGGCAGAAAATAAAATCCAGATCTTATCCAGCTGTATAAGGATCATTAAATACTATTGAACAACATGAAAACTAACGCCAAACAGGGGAAAGATACCATTTAACAAAAACCCATTAGACATACAATAGTACTGACTAAAACCCATATGAATCAAGAACCAGATCCAGAAAACAATGAACATACGACACATTAAATATTAAAAATTTTGCATCAGTCAGATGAAAAAGAGCTTGATGATACTCCAGATAATAACCAATTGCAAGATCTACACAAATAAAGTAGAAAATTTTAAAAAATTAAGTACATACCTTGCTCTTGGTGACTGAGTCATTAACATTAATGGCAGGGAACAACAAAGTCCCATTAGCCTGCATTTGATAAAGTCTCTTTACACCAGTGGTGGTCTCTTCCGAAACACCCCTAAGTCTCTCCTTCATCTTAGTGTATTTCGATGGATCAGTCTTCAATCCATCCCTAATAATAGACAAAACAATCTGAAACTCAGCATTGTCGGTGGAAGCTGGATCAGGCAGTTTCCCTGATTTCTGATACTCTTCCTCAGCCTTAACTCCCTCATGGATCAGCAATGTTGCATCCCCACCATCATCAACAATCAAATCTGGGCCACCACCAGGCCCCCAGTCAAGGGCCCGCTCAGTACACCACCAGTATTCTTGAAGGGTCTCTCCCTTCCAGGCGAACACAGCGGCACTGTCGCGGGCTATGGCGGCAGCGGCGTGGTCCTGAGTGGAGAAAATATTGCATGAACACCATCTGACCTCAGCACCCAATGCGGTGAGGGTCTCGATGAGGACGGCTGTCTGGATGGTCATGTGCAAGGAGCCGGTGATCTTGGCACCCTTGAAAGGCTGGGATGGACCAAACTCAGTCCGGCAGGACATGAGGCCGGGCATTTCGACCTCGGCAAGCTCGATTTCGAGGCGGCCGAAGTCAGCCTGGGACATGTCCTTGACTTTGTATTCCCTGCCAGAGGTAGTCTTCTCGACTGACAAAGCCATGGCGGAAATGGAAATGGGTATTGTATCTGAGAAATGCTTTTCTCGGATCTGGGTTATCGGTTTTAAGATCTGGGATCTCTCTCTTCTCTCAGGGGTAATCAATTAGGAAGAAGAGAGTGGTACAAGCGGAGAGGAATCGGGAGGAGGGATATAAATAGGTTTTAAAGATTGGAACGGACGGTGTGGATTTGCGATCTGGGGAGAATGGGGTTTGGTAGGTGGATCTGTATTTGGTAAACGGGAGGGTTTTGGTAAAACGTAGACGTCGGAACGCGATCAAATTCATGTGGGAAATGTGGTAAATATTTTGGGTCCACAGAGTAAAAAATGCAAGGAGGAAATTTAGGGTTCGTATCTATCTACGACCGGAGTTGTAATTGGATAAAATTAATATTGTAATTTATTAAAGGTTTAATTGCAGTTTTGACTTCTCACAATATGGATAATAGTATTTTTGATCCCTCTTATATTTTGAATGATAATTTTAGTTCTCATCCTCTTTTTTTAAAGTAATTTTAGTCTTTTTGGACAAAAAATTTGGTCAACTAACGTTTGACCAATTTTCATGGTTAATTAAAGGACTTTTTTATAATTTTCTTGTACTTCCCTTTTTTTCCTTTTATACAAAGGATCTTTATGCAATTTTTTTTCTTACCCAATTTTTTTTTCAAAAAACCCTACATTCTCCTCTCAGCAGCCGTCACCTCCCTCATTCTCTGACGTCGTCACCTCCTCCGGCCAACCCTAAAAGATTTGTAGGATCTGGGTTCGCACTAGTTCGATTTACCACGCAACAAAAAATTTCTAATTAAAAGCGAAACTTTAGAAAGTTACTTTTGAAGCGTGACTTGGGTGATTCTCTTGTATGACTCAAGACTTTGACTTCTTGTTGTGTGGGCAACAATCCAAAAGCCAATTGATCAGCTATCACCACAACTCCACTCGCCAGAAAAATCCAGTACCTCCGCACCTAGCACGTATTGCAAACGCATTGCCCGGAGAGAGAGAAAGCAACACACAGGGCTAGCAAAAAGGACCAATTATTTTCGGCCACAACAAAGGAAAAACCAGCCGCCACTTTTTGCTATAAAATTCGTTTTAGAGAGAGAAATTATTTTCTCTCTCTAAATTTTATCTCTTTAGTTTTCTTGTCTTGAAAACTTATGAATTGTGTGTCTTGAATAGCTAATCACCTTGTCTATTTATAGAGCTACAAGAGAGACCCCAAGTGGTTTATGATTGAACTTCCTAATGGGTTTAGGTAATTAGTTTCCAAATCCAATTAGGTAACCAATCTGATAGGATAAACTTTATCCTGCTAGATTCCTAATCTCTAGGATTTCCTAATTCTAATTGAAACTTAAGACTTAATTAATTAATTAAATAATTCCACTTTGTTAATTACTTAATTAACCCTTAGGAATTAATTAAATAATTCCACTTAATTAAATAATTCCACTTTGTTAATTATTGAATTAACCCTTAGGAATAATTAACCAATTAATTAATCAAATCTACCTATTCAATTAACTCATTACAAAATTAATCGTACCACTAACGGATTAATTTTGGCACTTCCATCCTACACCAGAATTGCTTCTGGAATAACTTAATTAAATTATATTCATAATCTCCCCACATCAAAGATATAGTGCTCGTTAATTTATTAATTTACTGATAAATTAATTAATCAACTTCTTTAATTCCGAGACTAGTACCACTCGACCTTTTTACTATACTGGACATAAGTCCACCGGCCAGATTTAGTATAATAAACATTTTGAGCTCATCTCGGGAGCACCATCACCCCGGACGCACCGGTACATGGTTTTCTTTCGACAAGCAGCAGCACACCAAGTAACTAAACACGCGTTGGGGTGGCAATTTTTAACCCAACCCGTGAACTCGTCACGACCCAACACGGAAAAAAGCAAATTGGGTTGAGATTTTCAACCCGTTTATTAAATGGGTTGGGTTTGACCCAACCCGTTTAATAAACAGGTTGGGTCAGGTCAACCCGACGGGTTCACGGGTTAACCCGTTGAACCCGTAAAAATAGCTGAGCACTTTCAGTGTTCATCTTTGGCTAGAAATGGCATGATGTTGACAAATGCAATGCATCATTGCATTGAACAGTAGCTACAAAGCCACCATTAAGTTTTCCTGCACCTCATCCTAACACAGTATGATATAAAAATCTGGATTGCTATTTGTATAACTAAATTACATCCATTCATGTGAATTTAAACTGATTTTTTTCACAAATACAGTTTACCACGTCTCAGAACAACTAGCACCACGTCTCAAAACACTAGAACCACGTCCAAAAACGTCTACATCAAGACATGTGAATTGAAACTTATTTTTTCCCAAAACATCTCAACTCGTCTCAGAACAACTATAATTACGTCCAAAAACGTCTACATCCATTCATGTCAATTTTAACTGATTTTTTCACAAAAACAGTCTACCACGTCTCAGAACAACTAGCACCACGTCTCAAAACACAAGAACCACGTCCAAAAACGTCTACATCCATGCATGTGAATTTAAACAGATTTTTGCACAAAACATCTCAACTCGTCTCAGAACAACTAGAACTACGTCTAAAAACGTCTGATGTGGACCGAAATGTGCATAATCTATTATCTAAGGGTTTTGAAAAGATAAAACAAATAAAACGGCTATACAATTCTCAGAAATGATCATGATCTCATATCTAAGAGTTGTAAGGAGATAAAAAAAAAAATAAAATGACCATTCAACTCTTAGAAATGTTCATGATATCCGATCTAAGAGTTTTGTGAATATAAAACAATTAAAATGACCATATTACTCTTAGCAATGTTCATGATCTTGTAAGTAGGTGTTATAATAAGATAAAACAAATAAAATGGCCATAATAAATCTCAACTCGTCTCAGAACAACTAGAACCACGTCAAAAAATGTCTACATCCATTCATGTGAATTTAAACTGATTTTTTTCACAAATACAGTTTACCACGTCTCAGAACAACTAGCACCACGTCTCAAAACACTAGAACCACGTCCAAAAACGTCTACATCAAGAAATGTGAATTGAAACTTATTTTTTCACAAAACATCTCAACTCGTCTCAGAACAACTATAATTACGTCCAAAAACGTCTACATCCATTCATGTCAATTTTAACTGATTTTTTTCACAAAAACAGTCTACCACGCCACAGAACAACTAGCACCACATCTCAAAACACAAGAACCACGTCCAAAAACGTCTACATCCTTGCATGTGAATTTAAACTGAATTTTGTACAAAACATCTCAACTCGTCTCAGAACAACTAGAACTACGTCCAAAAACGTCTGATGTGGACCGAAATGTGCATAATCTATTATCTAAGGGTTTTGAAAAGATAAACAAAATAAAACGGCTATACAATTCTCAGAAATGATCATGATCTCATATCTAAGAGTTGTAATGAGATAACAAAATAAAATGACCATTCAACTCTTAGAAATGTTCATGATCTCTGATCTAAGATTTGTGAATATAAAACAATAAAAATGACCATATTACTCTTAGCAATGTTCATGATCTTGTAAGTAGGTGTTATAATAAGATAAAACAAATAAAATGGCCATACAACATCTCAACTAGTCTCAGAACAACTAGAACCACGTCAAAAAATGTCTACATCCATTCATGTGAATTTAAACTGATTTTTTTCACAAAGGTAGTCTACCACGTGTCATAACAACTAGCACCACGTCTCAAAACACTAGAACCACGTCCAAAAATGTCTACATCAAGACATGTGAATTGAAACTTATTTTTTCACAAAACATCTCAAGTCGTCTCAGAACAACTAGAACTACGTCCAAAAACGTCTGATGTGGACCGAAATGTGCATAATCTATTATCTAAGGGTTTTGAAAAGATAAAACAAATAAAACGGCTATACAATTCTCAGAAATGATCATGATCTCATATCTAAGAGTTGTAATGAGATAAAAAAAAATAAAATGGCCATTCAACTCTTAGAAATGTTCATGATATCTGATCTAAGAGTTTTGTGAATATAAAACAATTAAAATGACCATATTACTCTTAGCAATGTTCATGATCTTGTAAGTAGGTGTTATAATAAGATAAAACAAATAAAATGGCCATAATAAATCTCAACTCGTCTCAAAACAACTAGAACCACGTCAAAAAATGTCTACATCCATTCATGTGAATTTAAACTGATTTTTTTCACAAAGACAGTCTACCACGTCTCAGAACAACTAGCACCACGTCTCAAAACACTAGAACCACGTCCAAAAACGTCTACATCCATGCATGTGCATTTAAACTGATTTTGGCACAAAACATCTCAACTCGTCTCAGAACAACTAGAACTACGTCCAAAAACGTCTGATGTGGACCGAAATGTGCATAATCTATTATCTAAGGGTTTTGAAAAGATAAAACAAATAAAACGGCTATACAATTCTCAGAAATGATCATGATCTCATATCTAAGAGTTGTAATGAGATAAAAAAAAATAAAATGGCCATTCAACTCTTAGAAATGTTCATGATATCTGATCTAAGAGTTTTGTGAATATAAAACAATTAAAATGACCATATTACTCTTAGCAATGTTCATGATCTTGTAAGTAGGTGTTATAATAAGATAAAACAAATAAAATGGCCATAATAAATCTCAACTCGTCTCAAAACAACTAGAACCACGTCAAAAAATGTCTACATCCATTCATGTGAATTTAAACTGATTTTTTTCACAAAGACAGTCTACCACGTCTCAGAACAACTAGCACCACGTCTCAAAACACTAGAACCACGTCCAAAAACGTCTACATCCATGCATGTGCATTTAAACTGATTTTGGCACAAAACATCTCAACTCGTCTCAGAACAACTAGAACTATGTCCAAAAATGTTTACATCCATTCATGTCAATTTTAACTGATTTGTTTCACAAAAACAGTCTACCACGGCTCAGAACAACTAGCACCACGTCTCAAAACACAAGAACCACATCCAAAAACGTCTACATCCATGCATGTGAATTTAAACTGATTTTTGCACAAAGCATCTCAACTCGTCTCAGAACAACTAGAACTACGTCCAAAAATGTCTGATGTGGACCGAAATGTGCATAATCTATTATCTAAGTGTTTTGAAAAGATAAAACAAATAAAACGGCTATACAATTCTCTAAAATGATCATGATTTCATATCTAAGAGTTGTAATGAGATAAAAAAAAATAAAATGACCATTCAACTCTTAGAAATGCTCATGATATCTGATCTAAGAGTTTTGTGAATATAAAACAATTAAAATGACCATATTACTCTTAGCAATGTTCATGATCTTGTAAGTAGGTGTTATAATAAGATAAAACAAATAAAATGGCCATACAACATCTCAACTAGTCTCAGAACAACTAGAACCACGTCAAAAAATGTCTACATCCATTCATGTGAATTTAAACTGATTTTTTTCACAAAGGCAGTCTACCACGTCTCATAACAACTAGCACCACGTCTCAAAACACTAGAACCACGTATAGAAACGTCTACATCAAGACATGTGAATTGAAACTTATTTTTTCACAAAACATCTCAACTCGTCTCAGAACAACTATAATTACGTCCAAAAACGTCTACATCAATTCGTGTCAATTTTAACTGATTTTTTTCACAAAAACAGTCTACCACGTATCAGAACAACTAGCACCACGTCTCAAAACACAAGAACCACGTCCAAAAACGTCTACATCCTTGCATGTGAATTTAAACTGATTTTTGCACAAAACATCTCAACTCGTCTCAGAACAACTAGAACTACGTCTAAAAACGTCTGATGTGGACCGAAATGTGCATAATCTATTATCTAAGGGTTTTGAAAAGATAAAACAAATAAAACGGCTATACAATTCTCAGAAATGATCATGATCTCATATCTTAGAGTTGTAATGAGATAACAAAATAAAATGACCATTCAACTCTTAGAAATGTTCATGATATCTGATCTAAGAGTTTTGTGAATATAAAACAATTAAAATGACCATATTACTCTTAGCAATGTTCATGATCTTGTATGTAGGTGTTATAATAAGATAAAACTAATAAAATGGCCATACAACATCTCAACTAGTCTCAGAACAACTATAACCACGTCAAAAAATGTCTACATCCATTCATGTGAATTTAAACTGATTTTTTTCACAAAGGCAGTCAACCACGTCTCATAACAACTAGCACCACGTCTCAAAACACTAGAACCACGTCCAAAAACGTCTATATCAAGACATGTGAATTGAAACTTATTTTTTCACAAAACATCTCAACTCGTCTCAGAACAACTATAAATACGTCCAAAAATGTCTACATCCATTCATGTCAATTTTAATTGATTTTTTTCACAAAAACAGTCTACCACGTCTCAGAACAACTAGCACCACGTCTCAAAACACAAGAACCACGACCAAAAATGTCTACATCCATGCATATGAATTTAAACTGATTTGTGCACAAAACATCTCAACTCGTCTCAGAATAACTAGAACTACGTCCAAAAACGTCTGATGTGGACCGAAATGTACATAATCTATTATCTATGGGTTTTGAAAAGATAAAACAAATAAAACGGCTATACAATTCTCAGAAATGATCATGATCTCATATCTAAGAGTTGTAATGAGATAAAAATAAAATAAAATGACCATTCAACTCTTAGAAATGTTCATGATATCTGATCTAAGAGTTTTGTGAATATAAAACAATTAAAATGACCATATTACTCTTAGCAATGTTCATGATCTTGTAAGTAGGTGTTATAATAAGATAAAACAAATAAAATGACCATACAACATCTCAACTCGTTTCAGAACAACTAGAACCACGTCAAAAAATGTCTACATCCATTCATGTGAATTTAAACTGATTTTTTTTCACAAAGACAATCTACCACGTCTCAAAACAACTAGCACCACGTCTCAAAACACTAGAATCACGTCCAAAAACGTCTACATCAAGACATGTGAATTGAAACTTATTTTTTCACAAAACATCTCAACTCGTCTCAGAACAACTATAATTACGTCAAAAAACGTCTACATCCATTCATGTCAATTTTAACTGATTTTTTTCACAAAAACAGTCTACCACGTCTCAGAACAACTAGCACCACGTCTCAAAACACAAGAACCACGTCCAAAAAGTCTACATCCATGCATGTGAATTTAAACTGATTTTTGCACAAAACATCTCAACTCCTCTTAGAACAACTAGAACTACGTCCAAAAACGTCTGATGTGGACCGAAATGTGCATAATCTATTATCTAAGGGTTTTGAAAAGATAAAACAAATAAAACGGCTATACAATTCTCAGAAATGATCATGATCTCATATCTAAGAGTTGTAATGAGATAACAAAATAAAATGACCATTCAACTCTTAGAAATGTTCATGATATCTGATCTAAGAGTTTTGTGAATATAAAACAATTAAAATGACCATATTACTCTTAGCAATGTTCATGATCTTGTAAGTAGGTGTTATAATAAGATAAAATAAATAAAATGGCCATACAACATCTCAACTAGTCTCAGAACAACTAGAACCACGTCAAAAAATGTCTACATCCATTTATGTGAATTTAAACTGATTTTTTTCACAAAGACAGTTTACCACGTCTCATAACAACTAGCACCACGTCTCAAAACACTAGAACCACGTCCAAAAACATCTACATCAAGACATGTGAATTGAAACTTATTTTTTCACAAAACATCTCAACTCGTCTCAGAACAACTATAATTACGTCCAAAAATGTTTACATCCATTCATGTCAATTTTAACTTATTTTTTTCACAAAAACAGTCTACCACGTCTCAAAACAACTAGCACCACGTCTCAAAACACAAGAACCACGTCCAAAAACGTCTACATCCATGCACGTGAATTTAAACTGATTTTTGCACAAAATATCTCAACTCGTCTCAGAACAACTAGAACTACGTCCAAAAACGTCTGATGTGGACCGAAGTGTGCATAATCTATTATCTATGGGTTTTGAAAAGATAAAACAAATAAAACGGCTATACAATTCTCAGAAATGATCATGATCTCATATCTAAGAGTTGTAATGAGATAAAAATAAAATAAAATGACCATTCAACTCTTAGAAATGTTCATGATATCTGATCTAAGAGTTTTGTGAATATAAAACAATTAAAATGACCATATTACTCTTAGCAATGTTCATGATCTTGTAAGTAGGTGTTATAATAAGATAAAACAAATAAAATGACCATACAACATCTCAACTCGTTTCAGAACAACTAGAACCACGTCAAAAAATGTCTACATCCATTCATGTGAATTTAAACTGATTTTTTTTCACAAAGACAATCTACCACGTCTCAAAACAACTAGCACCACGTCTCAAAACACTAGAATCACGTCCAAAAACGTCTACATCAAGACATGTGAATTGAAACTTATTTTTTCACAAAACATCTCAACTCGTCTCAGAACAACTATAATTACGTCAAAAAACGTCTACATCCATTCATGTCAATTTTAACTGATTTTTTTCACAAAAACAGTCTACCACGTCTCAGAACAACTAGCACCACGTCTCAAAACACAAGAACCACGTCCAAAAAGTCTACATCCATGCATGTGAATTTAAACTGATTTTTGCACAAAACATCTCAACTCCTCTTAGAACAACTAGAACTACGTCCAAAAACGTCTGATGTGGACCGAAATGTGCATAATCTATTATCTAAGGGTTTTGAAAAGATAAAACAAATAAAACGGCTATACAATTCTCAGAAATGATCATGATCTCATATCTAAGAGTTGTAATGAGATAAAAATAAAATAAAATGACCATTCAACTCTTAGAAATGTTCATGATATCTGATCTAAGAGTTTTGTGAATATAAAACAATTAAAATGACCATATTACTCTTAGCAATGTTCATGATCTTGTAAGTAGGTGTTATAATAAGATAAAACAAATAAAATGACCATACAACATCTCAACTCGTTTCAGAACAACTAGAACCACGTCAAAAAATGTCTACATCCATTCATGTGAATTTAAACTGATTTTTTTTCACAAAGACAATCTACCACGTCTCAAAACAACTAGCACCACGTCTCAAAACACTAGAATCACGTCCAAAAACGTCTACATCAAGACATGTGAATTGAAACTTATTTTTTCACAAAACATCTCAACTCGTCTCAGAACAACTATAATTACGTCAAAAAACGTCTACATCCATTCATGTAAATTTTAACTGATTTTTTTCACAAAAACAGTCTACCACGTCTCAGAACAACTAGCACCACGTCTCAAAACACAAGAACCACGTCCAAAAAGTCTACATCCATGCATGTGAATTTAAACTGATTTTTGCACAAAACATCTCAACTCCTCTTAGAACAACTAGAACTACGTCCAAAAACGTCTGATGTGGACCGAAATGTGCATAATCTATTATCTAAGGGTTTTGAAAAGATAAAACAAATAAAACGGCTATACAATTCTCAGAAATGATCATGATCTCATATCTAAGAGTTGTAATGAGATAACAAAATAAAATGACCATTCAACTCTTAGAAATGTTCATGATATCTGATCTAAGAGTTTTGTGAATATAAAACAATTAAAATGACCATATTACTCTTAGCAATGTTCATGATCTTGTAAGTAGGTGTTATAATAAGATAAAATAAATAAAATGGCCATACAACATCTCAACTAGTCTCAGAACAACTAGAACCACGTCAAAAAATGTCTACATCCATTTATGTGAATTTAAACTGATTTTTTTCACAAAGACAGTTTACCACGTCTCATAACAACTAGCACCACGTCTCAAAACACTGGAACCACGTCCAAAAACATCTACATCAAGACATGTGAATTGAAACTTATTTTTTCACAAAACATCTCAACTCGTCTCAGAACAACTATAATTACGTCCAAAAATGTTTACATCCATTCATGTCAATTTTAACTGATTTTTTTCACAAAAACAGTCTACCACGTCTCAAAACAACTAGCACCACGTCTCAAAACACAAGAACCACGTCCAAAAACGTCTACATCCATGCACGTGAATTTAAACTGATTTTTGCACAAAATATCTCAACTCGTCTCAGAACAACTAGAACTACGTCCAAAAACGTCTGATGTGGACCGAAGTGTGCATAATTTATTATCTATGGGTTTTGAAAAGATAAAAAAAAATAAAACGGCTATACAATTCTCAGAAATGATCATGATCTCATATCTAAGAGTTGTAATGAGATAAAAATAAAATAAAATGACCATTCAACTCTTAGAAATGTTCATGATATCTGATCTAAGAGTTTTGTGAATATAAAACAATTAAAATGACCATATTACTCTTAGCAATGTTCATGATCTTGTAAGTAGGTGTTATAATAAGATAAAACAAATAAAATGGCCATACAACATCTCAACTCGTCTCAGAACAACTAGAACCACGTCAAAAAATGTCTACATCCATTCATGTGAATTTAAACTGATTTTTTTCACAAAGACAGTCTACCACGTCTCAGAACAACTAGCAGCACGTCTCAAAACACTAGAACCACGTCCAAAAACGTCTACATCAAGACATGTGAATTGAAACTTATTTTTTCACAAAACATCTCAACTCGTCTCAGAACAACTATAATTACGTCAAAAAATGTCTACATCCATTCATGTCAATTTTATCTGATTTTTTTCACAAAAACAGTCTACCACGTCTCAAAACACAAGAACCACGTCCAAAAACGTCTACATCCATGCATGTGAATTTAAACTGATTTTTGCACAAAACATCTCAACTCGTGTCAGAACAACTAGAACTAACAGTGGGCAGATGCACAAAGATGGAAAGCTGACGGGTTGGGTTGGAGAGTTGGCGGGTCGGCGGGTTATGGGTGACCTGTTTAATTAAATGGGTTAGACGGGTTGTGTTGGGTTGACCTGTTTATTAATAAGGTTGGGTTGGGTTCATATTCTTAACCCATTTAATAAACGGGTTGGGTCAACCCAACTCGCTTTTTTCACGGGTTGGGTTGACCCAACCCGTTTACAGCGGGTCGACCCGTTTTGCCAGACCTAAACACGCGCACCCAACCCACCGAGAATATTGGTCACAATTGACCTCACCCATTGGCAGATCAAAGTACACTATGTCTAATCCTCATGCCCGCCCGAGTCTAGGGATTTAGAGATAGAATACAAGGAATGATTTGTCTATTAAATCATTACAAGACAAATCATTCCTAAAGGTCAAGTTCAATACGCCCCGGGCATATCTATATGATTCAATTAGTTTAGACAAACCAATTATTCGAATTACATAATAACCTAAACCGACAGTTTGTCCAAAGCTGTCTAGGTTACGAACCTTATTTATATATTATGTCTTTCGACTAATGATGAGATCTACTGTGTCACACAAGACTCCTCATCATCTACTTACATAATATAAATGGACTTAATATGCACAACAAATTATAACCAAAACATAAATCGATATATTAATCTGGGAAATTGTACAACACAAGCATAGCTTATGTATTCAAATCCAACAATCTCCCACTAATACTTAAGCTGTGTTTTAAGTATACAACTACATACAATCCTATACAATCTGCTGCTATTTATATAGAAAAACTATCATGGCTCTCCTAGATATCTGATCCCCATGCCCTCCACGTGAGCCTCAAAGACTTTTGAAGTCAATGTCTTTGTGAATGGATCTGCAAGGTTATCCTCTGATGCTATCTTAGCCACGACCACGTCTTCCCTCTTTACGATGTCTCGTATCAGGTGGTACTTGCGCTGTATATGTTTACTCACCTTATGGGCTCGTGGTTCCTTCGAGTTTACTAATGCACCGTTGTTATCACAATATACCGTGATAGACTTCTGTAAACCAGGAATCACATATAAGTCCACTAGGAAGTTCTTGAGCCATACTGCTTCTTTCGCTGCCTCTGATGAGGCAACGTACTCAGCCTCCATGGTAGAGTCCGCCACACATTTCCGCTTGACACTCCACCAAACTATGGCTCCACCTCCTAGAGTAAACACATACCCTGAGGTAGACTTGCTCTTGTCTCTGTCGCTTTGGAAATCTGAATCTGCGTAACCTCGGGGTACCAGCTCAGGTGCCTGATAAACCAGAACTTGGTCCCTCATTCTGCGCAAATACTTGAGAATGCATTTTGCTGCCTCCCAATGAGCTTTCCCGGGGTTACTCTGATATCTGTTCACTATGCCAATGGCATAACAGATATCAGGCCTCGTACACAACATGGCATACATGAGACTTCTACTGCGGAAGCATATGGAACTGTCTTCATAGCATCTATCTCTTCAACAGTCTTAGAAGACTGTTCCTTAGATAGATGCACTCTATGTCTGAATGGTAGAAAACCTTTCTTGGAGTTCTGCATGTTAAAATGGGCCAGAATCGTGTCTATGTATGAAGCTTGAGAGAGCGTCAGCGAATGTTTCCTACGATCTCGAATGATCTTAATCCCAAGGATATGTCCCACTTCCCCTAATTCCTTTATATCAAACTGCTTGGACAGCCATGCCTTTACGTCTAATAACACTTTCTTGTTGTTGCCAATCAATAGAATGTCATCTACGTAAAGCACAAGAAACACCACAGAGTTTTCATCACGTCTGCGGTATACACATTGCTCATCCGGACACTGAGTAAATTCGAAGGACTTGATTACCTCATTAAACTGGATGTTCCAAGATCTGGATGCTTGCTTAAGTCCATAAATAGACCTCCTAAGCCTGCAAACCTTATGCTCTTGGCCTTTTTCAATAAATCCCTCTGGTTGCTGCATAAAGATGGTTTCCTCAAGACTTCCATTTAGGAAAGCTGTCTTGACATCCATGTGCCAAATCTCATAATCCAAATGAGCAGCTATGGCCAAGAGAATCCGGATCGACTTAAGCATGGCTACCGGGGAAAAGGTTTCCTCATAATTGATTCCTTCTTTCTGAGTATACCCCTTCGCCACCAGCCTAGCTTTAAAGTTTTCCACCTTCCCTTCAGGTCCTCTTTTACGTTTGTAGACCCACTTGCATCTAATGGGCTTAAACCCATCAGGCAGGTCCACAAGCTCTCACACTTGATTGTGGTCCATTGACCCCATCTCGGATATCATTGCCTTACGCCAAGATTCTGCATCTTTATCTCGGAGCGCCTCATTGTAGTTAACTGGGTCTGGTTCAGGCGCACCTGGGACTAGGTCTGAGACCTCTCGCATGCCGATGAACCTATCGGGCTGTCTCACAACCCTCCCACTATGACGAGGCACTACCTGTGTAGGCGCATCATCTGTGATCTCATGTGCAGTGTGTGGTGTATCTACTTGTGCTGGTGCATCAGGATTAGATTGTCGCCTAAGCTCTTCTAGTACTATCTTACTCTTGGGCTTGTGGTCTAAGACATAGTCCTTTCTAAAAATCTAGCGTTGGTACTGACCACCACCTTCTGATATTTGGGACTATAGAATAGACCACATTTCGTTCCCCTAGGATAACCTACAAACAGCATTAATTCTGTTCTCGCATCTAACTTAGTCGTATCTGCCTTAAGCACATGTGTTGGGCATTCCCAAATTCTGAGATGTCTTAGACTAGGCTTGCGCTCATTCCACAACTCTACTGGGGTTGAATGCACGGTCTTAGATGGTACAAGATTTAGAATATACATTGCCGTTTCCAAGGCATATCCCCAGAACGAACTTGGCAAATCACTATAGCTCATCATGGACCTAACCATTTCCATAAGAGTCCGATTCCTCCTTTCTGCTACACTATTATGCTATGGCGTGCCAGGTGCAAACAACTGAGACTGAATTCCTATCTCAGTGAGGTAATCTCAAAATTCATGGGACAGATACTCCCCACCATGATCTGAACGCAGTGTCTTGATACTCTTAGCATGATGCTTCTCCACATTTGGCCCAAACTCTTTGAACTTGCCAAAACATTCGAACTTGTGGCGCATTAGGTAAATGTACCCGTACCTAGAGTAGTCATCCGTGAATGTCACGAAATACTCAAATCCCCCTCGTGCCTGGACCGTCATAGGTCCATACAAGTCAGAATGAATCAACTCTAATACTTCTTTGTCTCTATAACCTTTTGCCTTAAAAGGTCTCTTGGTCATCTTACCTTCCAAGCAAGATTCGCAGGTTGCATAATTGTCAATATCTAATGAACCCAAGGGTCCATCATTGACCAACCTCTGAATCCTACTAAGGTTTATATGACCTAACCTGAGATGCCAAAGATAGGTTTGATTCATTTCAGAAGGTTTATTCCTCTTATTAATGTTAGATCCTGAGCTATCTATCTCTATGTTTTGCGCAACAGGGGAGTTAGAATTAACCACAAATAAATTGTCAACCAATGAACCAGAACAAATAAGTTTTCCATTTATTATAATAAGTAAAGAGTCATCAGAAAAAATAAACTTATACCCGTTCTTTAAGAGTTTAGAAACGAAAATCAAGTTCTTTCTAAAACTCGGTACAAAAAGACAATTTACTAATTCTAAGCTACAATTTTCAAAATTTAGCCTAACTACTCCCACTGCTTCAACTGACACTCTTGTAGTGTCGCCTAAGTAGATATCCAATTCGCCTTCTCTAAGCTTCCGGGTTACTTGGAACCCTTGCAAGGAATTACAAACGTGGTCAGTGGCACCTGAATCCACACACCAAGTATCTGTGGGAATCGTCGCTAAACATGTCTCAGTAATTAAGGCAGAATTTATCGTACTTATAAGCTTTGGACAATCCGCTTTCCAATGTCCCGTCTTATTGCACTTGAAGCACTTGTTTTTCGACTTCTTCTTTATAATACATGGCTTAGGCGCAATTTGCGGCACTTGAGCTATTCCCTCGAGCTTCCTCTTCTTTTTTCTAGCCTCAGGCTAAGAAGATTCTGAAGCTTCGACTGCGACTAAAGCTCGCTTCTTCTCTTGAAGAAGACTTTTAGCCGCCACCAACTCTGCCAAGAGCTCAGATGAACTCCACAACATCTTACTTATGTTGTAGTTCAACTGAATCTGCTCATAGCTTTGAGGCAAGCTCCGGAGGGAAATATCGTCTTTGGTTTCACCAACGATTTCGCCTCTCACTACCTCAACCTTGTTGATATTACTAATCATGTCAATGACATGATCTCTCACAGGAGTGCTCTCAACCCTAAGGACAATGTCCAAGTTATGACTCCCATCGACATTATTAGGTCCAGTTAAATTGTTATTTTTCAAAATAGCAGCTAAAGGATTGAATGCCATATCGATTAAATTGGAAAATAAACAAACAATGTTTCAGTTGTATATGCTTAGAATTTTGAAAAATTCTAATTAATTATTGACTTCCCTCAAAACAATAATCTTAATCCACCAACATCTCATCCACTGGAATTCTCGTAAGCCACGCAGTGTGGACGTTTACGCTAATCCACATTCGTTTGAGAAGAACCAGGTTCATTAACTACATTATCTGACCAACGATCTTTTGATCAATGTAGCTAATAGTTGGTGCTTTCAGCCGTACAAATAAGCAGCGTAACCTCGCGGGAGGAATACTGCAGATCGTACACTAAGTGTATGCCATTACGTGACTTCTGAGCTTGTTACCTCAAGATAGTGCGCCTCAGATGAAGAGGGTGTCGCATTTCTCCTAGTTAAACTTACTCTAGTCATCTTACTCAGAAGTTCATAGTCTAGCGATCTCGGGGCTGGACTCATCCGAATGGAGGAAGACCGAAATGCCAACGCGCAAGCCCACCCACATCTCATATGAACCCGTAATGGTGGCCATGTGGATATTAAACCAACCCGCACCCACTTAGATTTTCAAATTGAGGGTTTTTCCGGTTTTAACATGCAATTAACTAAACTAAAGTTATGTGCAACCATAAAACCAGACATGCTTTAATTCATGCATCTAAAATACAGCATAAAAATTAAAACAATAAATACGGGAAATAAATACATAAAATAAATTTCCCAACTATTATGGTTTTAATTGCTTTCATCTTCTGCCTTGATCTCGTGTCCCGCCTCGTCACTTGATGGAACGAGTCTTGAACTTCAAAAAATGAAAACTGGAGGAAAAACGGGCCAAAAAATAGCCCGAACGGCCCGAAGGCGGTGCGGCCTTCGGGCCGTGTCTTGGCGCAGCACCCTGCTGTGCCACGCGACAGTTGCTGCTGCTGCCCACCCGCCGGCGCGACTGCTGCCGGCGGTCGTTGCCGGCGTCGCCTCCTGCCGCCAATTCCTCCTCGCTTTTTCCCACGCTATTTGGTCTTCTTACAATTCGTTCTGGGTTTTCCTAGGTTTCTTCAAATTCATGATAACCCAAAACCCACGAATCCAAGTCGCCCACCATAACGGCTTCGATTACAAAAATCAATTTTCCTACTACAAGGCATTATAGGAAAATTAAAGAATCGAAATTACATAGAAAAAATCCTACTACAGATTTATTCTAATCCTACACGGCTTCCAGCACGTGGTTATACTATTACAAATATTCATAATAAAATTAAATCCGGACATGTCTCGGAGTTTAATTAAAACCCATACAAACGTAACCATAATAGTCGGTATTCTAAACCACCTGCAAATAAAACGATGTAGCAAATCGAACTAGCACAAAACCAATTACCAGGCTTTGATACCAATTGAAAGATTTGTAGGATCTGGGTTCGCACTAGTTCGATTTACCACGCAACAAAAAATTTCTAATTAAAAGCGGAACTTTAGAAAGTTAACTTTGAAGCGTGACTTGGGTGATTCTCTTGTATGACTCAAGACTTTGACTTCTTGTTGTGTGGGCAACAATCCAGAAGCCAATTGATCATCTATCACCACAACTCCACCCGCCCGAAAAATCCAGCACCTCCGCACCTAGCACGTAATGCAAACGCACTGCCCGGAGAGAGAGAAGCAACACACGGGGCTAGCAAGAAGGACCAATTATTTTCGGCCACAACAAAGGAAATAAAATTCGTTTTGGAGAGATAAATTATTTTCTCTCTCTAGAATTTTATCTCTATAGTTTTCTTGTCTTGAAAACTTATGAATTGTGTGTCTTGAATAGCTAATCACCTTGTCTATTTATAGAGCTACAAGAGAGACCCCAAATTGATTTAGGATTGGACTTCCTAATGGGTTTAGGTAATTAGTTTCCAAATCCAATGAGGTAACCAATCTGATAGGATAAACCTTATCCTACTAGATTCCTAATCTCTAGGATTTCATAATTCTAATTGAAACTTAAGACTTAATTAATTAATTAAATAATTTCACTTTGTTAATTACTTAATTAACCCTTAGGAATTAATTAAAAAATTCCACTTTGTTAATTATGCAATTAACCCTTAGGAATAATTAACCAATTAATTAATTAAATCTACCTATTCAATTAACCCATTACAAAATTAATCGTACCACTAACGGATTAATTTTGGCACTTCCATCCTACACTAGAATTGCTTCTGGAAAAACTTAATTAAATTATATTCATAATCTCCCCACATCAAAGATATAGTGCTCCTTAATTTATTAATTTACTGATAAATTAATTAATCAACTTCTTTAATTCCGAGACTAGTACCACTCGACCTTTTTACTATACCGGGCATAAGTCCACCGGCCGGGTTTAGTATAATAAACATTTCAAGCTCATCTCGGGAGCACATCACCCCGGACGCACCGGTACATGGTTTCCTTTCGACAAGCAGCAGCACACCAAGTAACTAAACACGCGCACCCAACCCACCGAGAATATTGGTCACAATTTACCTCACCCATTGGCAGATCAAAGTACACTATGTCTAATTCTCATGCCCACCCAAGTCTAGGGATTTAGAGATAGAATACAAGGAACGATTTGTCTATTAAATCAGTACAAGACAAATCATTCCTAAAGGTCAAATTCAATACACCTCGGGCATATCTATATGATTCAATTAGTTTAGACAAACCAATTATCCGAATCACATAATAACCTAAACCGACAGTTTATCCAAAGCTGTCTCGGTTACGAACCTTATTTATATATTATGTCTTTCGACCAATGATGAGATCTACTGTGTCACACAAGACATCTCATCATATACTTACATAATATAAATGGACTTAATATGCACAACAAATTATAACCAAAACATAAATTGGTATATTAATCTGGGAAATTGTACAACACAAGTATAGCTTATGTATTTGAACAAACCCACCCTTTGGCCAACATCTTATCATCACCATAGTTCCTCCGCTGGTTTCTCATCACCTTTTCTTCTTTTTCTTCTTCTCCATCATCATCTTCTTCTTCTCTGAGCCCAAATCCCGCAAAAAATTCCCGTTGTAATCTCAGCGGGAAACTCGGAAATAGAGAGATAGAGAGAGAGAGAGAGAGAGAAGAGAGAGAAAGAAGAGAGAAGAGAGTGACCGAGAGAGGAAAAAGAGGCGAGGCGGGGGAGTCCGATTGGGTTTCCTAGCGGCGGGAAGAGGAGGAGAGTCGTCGGTTGGTGCTGGTCTGCAGGGAGAAATGAAGTTTGGGGTTCCGACGGGGTTGCAGAGAGAGAATCGAGGGGGAGAGAGGAAGGCTAGGATGGGGTAGAGAGAAGTAGGGGGGAGCGAATCGACAGGGATGGAGAGGAGAGAGACGTTGACGTTGGTGCTGGGAGTGACGGGGGAGGTGACCGAAAAAACGGGTGGGTATCGGAGAATAAGAGAAGGGGGAATGGTGAGATTCGGTGCTGGGAGAGAAGGGGGAGGTGACTGGAGTAGGGGGCGGCGATCAGAGAAGGAGAGAGTGACGACTACTGGAGAAATTAGGGTTTGGAAAGAAAAAAATTGCAAAAAGGTCCTTTAATTAACCTTCAAATATGGTCAAACGTTAGTTGACCGAATTTTTCGTCAAAATGACTAAAATTATTTTTTTTAAAATGATGAGGACTAAAATTGCTACTTAAAATATAAGAGAGACAAAAAATACTATTATCCATATTTTGAGGGATCAAAATTGCAATTAAGCCATTATTAAAATCTAATCATAATCTTGATAGATACTTATTTAAAATCATTCTCATTGATTTTAAACTATAAAAAATATTTAAGGTGAATTACATTTTGCCCCATAAGATTTGGTCATAATTCAAAAACTCCTCTAAAATTTTAAAAATTACAAAAACTCTCTTATAGTATCTGATACTCTCTTTTTGCCATCTAACAGATGATGTCATTCAATTTAGAGTGAATTCCAAAAATTCCATCTTAAGGTGAATTACATTTTGCCCCTTAAGATTTGGTCATAATTCAAAAACTCCTCTAAAATTCTAAAAATTACAAAAACCCCCCTATAGTATCCGATAATCTCTTTTCGCCCTCTAAACAGATAATGTCATTCAATTTAGAGTGAATTCCAAAATAGGTCATCTTATTTTGATGAAATTTAGGTTTTGGTCACTATTTTTTAAAAATTCCATCTAAAATTACTAACTTTTACATTTTGTTCAATTTTTGGTCACTCTGTTATCTTTGACCAACTTTGACCCTTAACTATGGACAATTTTTTTAAGGATAAATTTGTAAAACCATAATCCTTTTATCATTTTCATTTTTTTTCTCTATTTATTATCCATTCATTTCTTTTAAATATTTTCCTTTATTTCAAAATTTTTCCTCTCCCTATTCTTCCATCCTTCATCCCTTAGTTCTCTCTCTCAGATTACTTCCATAGTTATCTCTCTCTCTGGGATTACTTTTAGATCAAATTAAACATTATTTCCACATTGTTGTTTGCTTACTCCAGTGTCCAAATCTGATAAGGAATCAGAAACAGAACTTGGAGAATCGCTTAATAAATTTTTGAATGAAGTTGATCGAGAAATTACGGTTCCTCACAAGCCCTATTCTCACAGAGGCTGCAATCCCGGGGCCATCCTTCTTCCTACAGCAGCCTACCAAAGAAGCAGATTACATTTTTTAAGGTCAATCAAACTTCATACCGTTACACCCACAAATAACTTTGATTTATTAATAGATGTTCAAAAGGTTTTACAGTACATACATATAGTAAAAAGACGAAGAAGGATGCCGATTGATCGATTGTTCTACCAAAAGAAAAGAAAAACAAAATCTTGCCATGGGGATTTACTTCCCGGAAAAATCCTCACCGTCATCGGAATAAACTAATACTCTATTGTGATTGATGAGGAGAAAGGACCAAAAATGAATCTAGAATGACAAAAATATTACAATTCGCCATTGTCATTGAAAAATATACCAACTCCTCATCATCTGGGTAACTTTTTTTTTTTTTTTTTTAAATTATCATTATCTGGATAACCTAGTTGAACAACTAAGGAGCTTTGGACCCCTTCCTTGCTGCTTCAGATTACTAGTGATCCTAATATCTCAGAATTCATGGACGGAATTCCTGGCCGACGTTTTTGACCAGGCAAAGCCCCACAGTCACCTCTGCCCTTAAAACCACCCTGTCCCAGAACTTTGTCAAAAGAAAGCCACTCATTCGAGGCAGCAAGGAAGAGGCACAAGTTTTTCTTGTGAGACCAAAATTGATGCATTGATTTTGGGATTTCAAACTTGAAGGGATGAAGAAGACGAAGAGTGAGAATAGAGAGAGGAGAGAGACGACGTGAGAAAGAGATTCAGAACCCTTTTCTCGCCTCTCGTTCGATAGCAAATTCGACCACCCTCAATTAATTACTTTCTAGTATGACTGAGATAAAGAAGGGAAGGGGACGAGTGAAGTCGTGATGGGAAGAAAAAAGAGACGGCCGACTGAGGGAAAGAACAGAAAAGGATGGTGAAGTTGACGGGAAGAGTTGAGAGAGAAATGAAATGAGTTAATGTTGACCAAAACGAAAAGAAGTGAGATGGGAGGTTTGATAGTTTTGGTATGTTTTTACATTTTTATCCTCAACAAAGAGATTCGTTAAAGTTGTTAATTGCTGAGTTTGACGTAGTTACCAAAACTAGAATAAAATACAAAAGTTAGTAAATTTAGATGGAATTTTTGAAAGATAGTGATCAAAACCTAAATTTCAACAAAGTAAGATGACCTATTTTGGAATTCACTCTTCAATTTATTAAGTAAATAGACAATAATACTCATAATACATCCCTGAATAAATTTCCAAATCAAAACACCCTCTTATTCAGTATATATATACCAAAATTATATAAAAACTCCTCCATTTTTTTATCTTAACAAATTTTTAAAATAAAATTTCCTCTTTTTTTTTCCTATTTTTTTCACTTTTTCACATCTTATCTTTTTTGTTCTCACTATTATTAATCTTCTTGCTAACAATAATTTTATCAAATTATCGTCCGAATCAAAATACTTTCTTCGCCTTAACAAAATGACCTCATTTTGAAATTTTATTTTGGGTTATGTATACTAAATAGGAGAGTGTTTTGGTCTGAAATTTTAGTTAGGGATCTATTAAGGATATTATTGTCCATTTACTTAATAATTTGAGTGACATTATCTGCTTAGGTGTCAAAAAGAAACTATTAAATACTACATGAGGGTTTTTATAATTTTTAGAATCTTAGAGAATTTTCGTATTTTAACCAAAGTTTAAAGGAGAAAATATAATTCACCCAAATATTTATCATCACATAAAAATAAGGAAACATGTGTCCCTTCAGCCCTTTCTCTAACTTTCTTCTTTGTGGTTCTCTCTTTCAAACAGGAAAAAATACAAAGTTAAATTATAATTGATTATGCAATAAATCTATAGATATGAATGTAAATATAAGACCATTTTCATTTATTTTAGATAAAACAGTCAACCACCAATTGGAGTATTAACTGCAGGGCTTAATTCCCTTATTTTATTAGACAACATTGAAAGCAATACATTCCATCGCATAAAATCTTAAAGAATTAAAACAACTCGTGATACAATTCTAAGCTCAATACTTCTTGTCTATCCAAAGCTATTAATCCTTGAAGCCTCTTAGATGCATCCGATAATAGATTAAGATAACATCCCACACCTCGAGCACCTAATGAGGCTAAAAAATCCGTTGGAGCATTGCCTCACGATGAATATAGAAACCTCGATCAGATTGCAATTTTACTTACTAGGAATTCTTTTAAGCACTACAATAAATTACCATTTCAATATAACTAAACTTATGGTAGTTCTACATCTTCAACAAACAAGATACTGAGTATATAAATGCTCGCCAGATATATGCTACCTGTGAAGGAATTATCTGTTCGGGCCCAGTAAAAAATCTCACTTTCGTGCTATGCATTCCAGAATTGAAAATTCTCAACCAAACCCGAACGCTTGTGTAATACGATTCAAATCCTTTTGAAATACTACACAAGCACCAGATCTTAGTTTTACTTTATTCGATTTATCACACATACAAATTTATGATAACTGATAAAAGCAGAAAGAGAGAAATCGACGTCTTGAAGCGTATCCCTTAAGTAATTGCTTATATGACTCTTAGATAGATCCTGACATTGTGTGGGCAACGAACTACAGAACCAGTTGATCAGCAACACAATATGACCCGCTCGATTGCTGCCGCTAGAAGATGTCCTGTCGTCGATCTCCGGAACTCGACAATCGCAGCCCCCCGCTGGTGAAAACGAGGTACCGACCGTCGACTGTAGAGAAGAGGAAAAAAAATTGCTGCCGGCTCAGGGCTTATTTATCGCCCCCTGCGCTAGGCTTATTTACCACCCGCACTGGACTTATTTACCGCCCTGTGCGGCTTATTTACCGCCACCTGCACAGCTCTCTAACTCTTTACTCTTTCTCTCTTTTCTTGAATTATGAAACTTGTGAATTGTTATCTTGTGTTGTTAACCCTCTATGTCTATTTATAGAGTCACAAGAGAGACCTTAAGTTGTAAAAGGATTGGTCTTCCTATTGGGTTTGTGTTTTACTTCAATTCCGTTCCTGGACTGATTCACATCCAACTGATATAAGGATTCACTTATCCTTAATCCAGTTCCTAGACTGATTCACAACCAACTGACACAAGAATTAATTAATATCTTAATTGATTAAATCTACCATTGTCAACTAACCAATACGTAATTAATCGCACCAGTAATGGATTAATTATGACACTACCATCCAAACCAGAATTTCTTCTTGTACAACTAAATAATTAATTCTTTATTCTCCCCACGTCAAAGATATAGTGTTCGTCATTTATTAATTTACTGATAAATTAATTCATCGACTTCTTATTATCCGAGATTAGTACCACTTGACTTTATTACTATATCGGAAATAAAGTCCACTGATCAGATTTAGTATAATAAACCTTTCAAACTCATCTCGAGAGCACAATCACCCCAGACACACTGGTACGCAGTTTCCTTCGACTCGCAATGACACACCAAGCAACTAAATGTTAGGTTTGAATACATAAGCTATGCTTGTATTGTACTTTTTCACAGTTAATATATCGATTTAATGTTTTGGTTTATATGTTGTGCATGTTTAGTCCATTTATATTATGTAGTTAGATGATGGTGTGATACAATAGATCTCATCCTTGGTTAAAAGACATAATATATAAATAAGGTTCGTAACCGAGACAGTTTTGGACACGCTGTCAGTTTAAGTTATTATGTGATTCAGATAATTGGTTTGTCTAAACTAATTGAATCATATGGATATGCCCGGGCATATTGAACTTGACCATTTAGAATGATTTGTCTTGTACTGATTTAATAGACAATTCGTTCTTAGTATTCTATCTCTTAATCCCTATACTTGAGCGGGCATGAGGATTAGACATAGTATACTTTAATCTGCCAATGGGTGAGGTCAATTTGTGGCCAATAGTCTTGGTGGGTTGGGTGCGCATGTTTAATTACTTGATGTGTTACTGCTTGTCGAAAGGAAACCATGTACTGGTGTGTCTGGGGTGATGGTGCTCCCGAGATGAGCTCATTATATTTATTATACTAAACCCAGTTGGTGCACTTATGTCCGGTATAGTAAAAAGGTTGAGTGGTACTAGTCTCGGAATTAAAGAAGTTAATAAATTAATTTATCAGTAAATTAATAAATTAACGAGCACTAAATCTTTGATGTGGGGAGATTAAGAATAAATTAATTTAGTTATTCCGGAAGTAATTCTGGTGTAGGATGGTAGTGCCAAAATTAATCCGTTAATGGTACGATTAATTTTGTAGTGGGTTAATTGAATAAGTAGAATTAAATATTTAATTAATTATTCCTAAGGGTTAATTAAGTAATTAACAAAGTGAAACTATTTAATTAATAATTAAGTCTTAAGTTTCAATTAGAATTAGGAAATCCTAGAGATTAGGAAATCTAATTGGATTTGGATTATCCTATTAGATTAGTTACCTAAACCCATTAGGAAGGCCAATCATAAACCAACTTGGGGTCTTTCTTGTAGCTCTATATATAGACAAGGGATTAGTAATGCTATAACACACAATTCTTAAGTTTTCAAGACAAGAAAACTAGAGAGAGAAATTTTAGAGAGAGAAAACATTTTTTCTCCCCCTTGAATAATTTTCGGCCGGTTATTTGTCCCGGGCGGCGGCCGGTGGTTATTCCGGCAGGCGGCGGTGGTAGGAGAAATTCGGCAGCGGCGACGGTTCAATTCAGGCGGCGTTGAGCTTTAGAATTTTTTCGGCGCGTATTTTTGTGTAGATTGCTAATTAATTGCTCGCTAGATCATTGCCCACACAATGTGCAATCAAAGTCTTGAGTCATACAAACGATCACCTGAGTAACACGCTTCAAGAGGTACTTTCTATGTTTCCGCTTTAATTAGAAATTATTGTTGCGTGATAAATCGAATAAGTGCAAACCAAGATCCTACGTAATGTTATTTCAAGCAAGGATTGGAATAGCAATTGTGCTAGAGTCTAGGCCTGGTCGAGGATTTCGATTCTGGAATGCGTAGCACGAAAGTGAATTTTTGACCTGGCCCGGGCATATAATCTTTCACTAAACACGCGCAGCCAACCTACCGAGACTATAGGCCTCAAGCGACCGCACTCTTTGGCAAATCAAACTACGCAATGCTCAATCCTTGTGCTCATTCTCATATAGGGATTAAGAGATAGAATTCAAGGTTTCAATTAACTACAAACGAACAGTACAAGTTAATTCAATCCTAGACCGTCATGCTCAATTTGCCCCAGGCATATCTATACGATTCAATTAGTCTAGACCAACTAATCTCAGAACCATATAATGGTTTAAACTAACAGTATATCCAAAACTGTCTCAGCCACGAGCCTAATTTATATATCAAGACTTCAAACAATGACGAGATCTACTATGCTATACCCGACACCTCATCATCTAGTCCCATGATATAATTGGACTACATATGTAAAACACTAATTTATTACATGAAACATATAACTCGATATAAACGGGAAATAGTTTTTCATACAAGCTCAACTTTCAGTATTCAAAACTAACAACCTATTCAAAGATCCTGAAGTTTATGAACTCTTTTTTCAGTATCTTCTAGTTTCTGACGTTTTTCTTCACTTGAATTTAAAAATTCTTTGCATTTCCTCTCGAAATTATCTGCTCTTTGTCTTTCAGATTTTAGTAATTCCTTTAGATTTTCAACCTCAGTAGTTAGAGCCTTAATTTTCGCTATATCTTCAACAGGAACAGGTGTTTCCTGAACAATTGAAGAGGCTTATTCAATAGCCTTTTGATGCGATTCATTGTATATATATTTTTACATGTTTTTTGGCCTAGTTTTGAGCTTCCTATGGACAGATTATTAATATGTTTGTATGGTAAACATATGAATTACAGCTTTACTTATGCTAATTGCAGGTGAAATATGCATAGAATGAAGACTGTAAAAACCACTCTTCTGACTTAGCATTTGGAACAGAACAGAGGATTATCAAGTTAGCATGAGGACACGACAACCAGACGACAACTTCACGTGAGCGTGAAGTTCACCAAGTGCAGTGAAATCTAGAGTTTGGCGAACATGAGCTGAAGACATCCAGTTTACGACACCGTGCACTAGACGTTACCTAGGCAAAGTGGAGTTAGCACTGAAGTGAAGTGGCAGGAGCTAAAAGAGAGATCACGGCCTTCAGATGACAACGTTCTCAGATGGCCTCAACATGACGATCATCTAACGGCAGCGTCAGGAGAAACGTGAGAAGATGACGATCGAAAATTGAAACAGTTGATGACACCAAGTTCAACCCTCTAGTGTATGGTGACTGAGACAGAACACTTTCGAGTGACGCTTAGCTAAAGCCATCGTCAGCTGAGCGTCCGACCACTATTACTGGCACGAGCAGCGGGATGATTAGTACGTCGACATGAGCCAAGGGCAGGACCATACGAGACAAGAAATACAATATCACGAGCTAATTATCCTGCCCGAGGAGACAAGAAGTACACCGACACATGAAACATACTGAAGAAGTACACCCATAACAGTGTTGTAGGTTGCTTTAACGGCTTCTGAACAATGCATGTTACTTTTACGGCCGAGTGTTAGCATTTGCCCCCTGAAAGATGCCTGTTAGGTTTGAATACTAAAGCTATGCTTGTATTAAACTTTTTCCCAATTAATATATCGATTTAATGATTTGGTTTATATGTTGTGTATGTTAAGTCCATTATATTATGTAGTTAGATGATGAAGTGTCTGGTGTGACACAGTAGATCTCATTATTGGTTAAAAGACATAATATATAAATGAGGTTCGTAACCGAGACAGCTTTGGACATGCTGTTGGTTTAGGTTATTATGTGATTCAGATAATTGGTTTGTCTAAACTAATTGAATCATATAGATATGCCCGGGGCGTATTGAACTTGACCATTTAGAATGATTTGTCTTGTACTGATTTAATAGACAAATCGTTCTTAGTATTCAATCTCTTAATCCTTAGACTTGAGTGGGCATGAGGATTAGACATAGTGTACTTTGATCTGCAAATAGGTGAGGTCAATTGTGGCCAATAGTCTCGGTGGGTTGGGTGAGCCTATTTAGTTACTTGGTGTGCTACTGCTTGTCGAAAGGAAACCATGTACCGGTGCGTCCGGGGTGATGGTGCTCCCGAGATGAGCTCGTTATATTTATTATACTAAACCTGGCCGGTGAACTTATGTCCTGTATAGTAAAAAGGTCGAGTGGTACTAGTCTTAGAATTAAAGAAGTTAATTAATTAATTTATCAGTAAATTAATAAATTAGCGAGCACTATATCTTTGATGTGGGGAGATTAAGAATTAAATTAATTTAGTTGTTCCGGAAGCAATTCTGGTGTAGGATGGTAGTGCCAAAATTAATCCGTTAGTGGTACGATTAATTTTGTAATGGGTTAATTGAATAAGTAGAATTAATTAATAATTCCTAAAGGTTAATCAAGTAATTAACAAAGTGTAATTATTTAATTAATTAAGTCTTAAGTTTCAATTAGAATTAGGAAATCCTAGAGATTAGGAAATCTGATTGGATTTGTATTATCCTATTAGATTAGTTACCTAATTGGATTTGGAAACTAATTAATTACCTAAACCCATTAGGAAGGCCAATCCTAAACCAACTTGGGGTCTCTCTTGTAACTCTATATGTAGACAAGGGATTAGCAATTAGACAATACACAACTCATAAGTTTTCAAGACAAGAAAACTAGAGAGATAAAGTTTAGAGAGAGAAAATAATTTTCTCCCTCTAAGAAAGCTTTGGTGGCCGAAATTCTTGGTCAAGGCGGCGGGGCTGCGGTTCGTTTTCTGGCAAGTATCCCGACGCAGTTTTTTGTGTTGATTGGTGATCAATTGATTGCTAGATCGTTGCCAACACAACGTGCAATCAAAGTTTTGAGTCATACAAGCGATCACCTGAGTTAAACGCTTTAAGAGGTACTTTTCTATGTTTCCACTTTTAATTAGAAAATTATTGTTGCGTGATAAATCGAATGAGTACAAACCAAGATCCTGCGCAATGTTATTTCAAGCAAAGGTTGGAATAGCGATTGTGATAGAGTCTAGGCCTGGTCAAAGATTTCGATTTTGGAATGCGTAGCACGGAAGTAAGTTTTTTACCGGGCCCGGGCAGATAATCTTTCAATGCCAAGAAGCTAGCTTGCAATCCTTGGCCCCGAAGTAACTCAGAAATTCCCAAATTAGCCATCCAACATTTTCCTTCACTAGATTTTCTATATAAATATTAGTAGTTAACTTCGAACTGAAAAACATTAGATAGTAGGGAGTAAGGAGTAGTAGTAGGAATTCAGAGTTTTTTTTTTTTTTCCTTTTTAACTTGTTACTTGGGTTATTTTATCCGAAACTCATTTTATTTTCTCTTTATTCATGATTTCCCTTTCATTTGAGTATTGCTAATAACTGATGAAGTTCTAAGTTACTTGTGAGGATTTCCATTACTATAGAGAGTTAGAGGCAAGGTAAAAAGCTCTAACTACAAAATGTGCACTAACGCAGATTTTATAGGGGTGAACTGCAAGCCTAGGCCTTTCAATTTAAGATGCATAACTCGTTGTATTTAGAGTGATGTGTGTTACTTCCCCTGATAGTCAATGAGTGGAATAGCTGTTATGTAGTTTGTCTAGCACATTTTGTATGAGAGCTTTTCACTGATTTCGTTTATAGAGAGTGTGGTAGTTTAGGTTTCTAGTTTGACAGGCGGTATTGAGTATGGAGTGAGGTGTTGAAGATTTCAGTCTGAATTATAGTATTGTGTCATGCAATTTAAGAGGTCAGAGTGAAACAGGATCGGAATGCTTGTAGGGAAATCTTAATTGATGATACCTTAGCGACCAATGATCCTGTTAACTCTAGGATCCTATAGAGTCGGAATGTTTGTAAGAAAAACTTAATTGTTAATACCTTAGCAACTATATACTCTGTGGTGTTCAGGCATTGGTGTGATGCTTATCATGGTGAAGATGTTCAATCCCCTAGTGGTAGAACTGGTGCTAGGTGATTGCCTGGAGTAAACAAGGACTTCAATGGTTTTTTGGTAGGGTGATCATGGAGTAAGTGACGGGTGTTACTTTAGGTGAGCTGATCCTGAATATTCATCATCTCATTATTTTCAATCCTGACTGTCGAGGAACTTTTGTCTTTCTTATCAATGCAAACCATCTCTAGAGCTTCTAATCTCTAAAGTGAAGCGAAAATCCTACATCTTATCCTCTGTTTTCTTGTTCTGTATACTTCCTCTTTGAAAGATTATCTGCCCGGGCCCGGTCGAAAATTTACTTTCGTGCTACGCATTTCAGAATCAAAACTCTTGACCAGGCCTAAGCTCTAGCACAATTACTATTCCAACCCTTGTTTGAAATACCATTGCATAGGATCTTTAGTTTCTACTGAAAGAATATTTGGTAGGATCTGGGTTTGCACTTGCTCGATTTACCACGCAACAAAAATTTCTATTAAAGTGGAATCTTAGAAAAGTACCTTTGAAGCGTGCACCTGGTGATTCTCTTGTATGCCTCAAGACTATGATTTCACGTTGTGTGAGCAACGAACTAGAAGTCAATTGATCAGCTACTCACCACAATCCACCTGCTAGAAAACTCTAGCCCCGCAGCACCTGGCACGTACTATAAATGCACCGCCCACAGAGAGAGAAAGATACACGCAGCTGGTATAAACTAAGGCCAAAATTTCAGCCACTAGAAACCCAAAAACTAGCCGCACACTTTCTTGAAAATTCGACTTGGAGAGAGAAACATTTTCTCTCTCTAGAAATCCCGTGGATTAATTGTGTATCTTGAATGGCTAATCCCTTGTCTATTTATAGAGTTACAAGAGAGACTCCAAGTTGGTTTAGGATTGGTCTTCCTAATGGGTTTAGGTAATGAATTAGTTTCCAAATCCAATTAGGCAACCAATCTGATAGAATAACCAAATCCTACTGGATTCCTAATCTCTAGGATTTCCTAATTCCAATTGAAACTTAAGATTTAATTAATTAATTAAATAATTCCACTTTGTTAATTACTTAATTAACCCTTAGGAATTAATTAAATAATTCCACTTTGTTAATTACTGAATTAACCCTTAGAAATAATTAACCAATTAATTAATTAAATCTACCTATTCAATTAACCCATTACAAAATTAATCGTACCACTAACGGATTAATTTTGGCACTACCATCCTACACCAGAATTGCTTCCGAAACAACTTAATTAAATTATATTCATTAATCTCCCCACATCAAAGATATAGTGCTCATTAATTAAAATTAATTTACTGATAAATTAATTAATTAACTTCTTTAATTCCGAGACTAGTACCACTCGACCTTTTTATTATACCGGACATAAGTCCACCGGCCGGGTTTAGTATAATAAACATTTCGAGCTCATCTCGGGAGCACTATCACCCCGGACGCACCGGTACACGGTTTCCTTTCGACAAGCAGTAGCACACCAAGTAACTAAACATGCGCACCCAACCCACCGAGACTATTGGCCACATTTGACCTCACCCATTGGCAGATCAAAGTACACTATGTCTAATCCTCATGCCCACTCAAGTCTAGGGATTTAGAGATAGAATACAAGGATCGATTTGTCTATTAAATCAGTACAAGACAAATCATTCCTAAGAGTCAAGTTCAATATGCCCCGGGCATATCTATATGATTCAATTAGTTTAGACAAACTAATTATCTGAATCACATAATAACGTAGACCAACAGTTTGTCCAAAACTGTTTCGGTTACGAACCTCATTTATATATTATGTCTTTCAACCAATGATGAGATCTACTGTGTCACACCAGACACCTCATCATCTACTTGCATAATATAAATGGACGATTAATGCACAACAAGATATGACTGAAACACAAATCGATATATTAAACTGGGAAACTGTACAATACAAGCATAGCTTATGTATTCTACTCCAACAATCTCCCACTAATGCTTAAGCTGTGCTTTAAGTATACAACTGCATACAATCCTATACAATCTGCTGCTATCTATCTAGAAAAACTGTCAAGGCTCTCCTAAGCATCTGATCCCCATGCCCTTCACGTGAGCCTCAAAGACTTTAGAGGTCAATGTTTTCGTGAACGGATCTGCAAGGTTATCCTCTGCTGCTGTCTTAGCCACGACCACGTCTTCCCTCTTCACAATGTCTCGTATCAGGTGGTACTTATTCTGTATATGTTTACTCGCCTTGTGGGCTCGTGGTTCCTTCGAGTTTGCTACTGCACCATTGTTATTACAATAAACCATGATAGACTTCGACAAACCAGGAATCACATCTAAGTCCACTAGGAAGTTCTTTCAGCCATACTGCTTCTTTCGCTGCCTCTGATGCGGCAACATACTCAGCCTCCATGGTAGAGTCCGCCACGCATTTCTGCTTGACACTCCACCAAACTATGGCTCCACCTCCTAGAGTAAACACATACCTGAGGTAGACTTGCTCTTGTCCCTGTCGCCTTGGAAATCTGAATCTGTGTAACCTCGGGGTACCAGCTCAGACGCCTGATAGACCAGAACTGGTCCCTCGTTCTACGCAAATACTTGAGAATGCATTTTACTGCCTCCCAATGAGCTTTCCCGGTGTTACTCTAATATCTGCTCACCATGCCAACGGCATAACAGATATCAGGCCTCTTACACAACATGGCATACATGAGACTTCCTACTACCGAAGCATATGGAACTGTCTTCATGGTCTCTATCTCCTCAACAGTCTTAGGAGACTGTTCCTTAGATAGAAACACTCCATGCCTGAAAGGTAGAAAACCTTTCTTGGAGTTCTGCATGTTAAAACGGGCCAGAATTGTGTCTATGTATGAAGCTTGGGAGAGCGTTAGTGAACGTTTCCTACGATCTCGAATAATCTTGATCCCGAGGATATGTCCCGCTTCCCCTAAGTCATTCATATCAAATTGCTTGGACAGCCATGCCTTTACGTCTGATAACACTTTCTTGTTGTTGCCAATCAATAGAATGTCATCTACGTAAAGCACAAGAAACACCACTGAGTTTCCATCACGTCTGCGATATACACATTGCTCATCCGGACACTGAGTAAATCCAAAGGACTGGATTACCTCATCAAACCGGATGTTCCAAGATCTGGATGCCTGCTTAAGTCCATAAATAGACCTTTTAAGCCTGCAAACTTTATGCTCTTGGCCTTTTTCAATGAATCCCTCTGGTTGCTGCATAAAGATGGTTTCCTCAAGACTTCCTTTTAGGAAAGCTGTCTTGACATCTATCTGCCAAATCTCATAATCCATATGAGCAGCTATGGCCAAGAGAATCTGGATCGACTTAAGCATGGCTACTGGGGAGAAGGTTTCCTCATAATCGATTCCCTTTTTCTGAGTATACCCCTTCGCCACCAGCCTAGCTTTAAAGATTTTCACCTTCCCGTCAGGTCCTCTCTTACGTTTGTAGACCCACTTGCATCCAATGGGCTTAAACCCATCAGGCAGGTCCATAAGCTCCTAGACTTGATTGTGGTCCATTGACCCCACCTCGGATATCATTGCCTTACGCCAAGATTCTGCATCTTTATCTCGAAGCGCCTCATTGTAGTTAACTGGGTCAGGTTCAGGCACACCTGGGACTAGGTCTGAGGCATCTCCCATACCAACAAACCTGTCAGGCTGTCTCACAACCCTCCCACTACGATGAGGCACCGCTTGTGTAGGTGCATCATCTGTGATCTCATGTGCAGTGTGTGGTGTATCTACTTGTGCTGGTATATCTGGATTAGTAGTTTCTCATCTAAGCTCTTCTAATACTATCTTACTCTTGGACTTGTGGTCTAAGACATAGTCCTCTTCTAAAAATCTAGCGTTGGTACTTACCACCACCTTCTGATCTTTAGGACTATAGAATAGACCACCTTTCGTTCCCCTAAGATATCCTACAAACAGCATTAATTCTGTTCTTGCATCTAACTTAGCCGTATCTGCCTTAAGCACATGTGCTGGGTAGCCCCAAATTCTGAGAAGTCTTAGACTGGGCTTCCGCCCATTCCACAACTCTACTGGGGTTGAAGGCACGGTTTTAGATGGTACAAGATTGAGAATATACATTGCCGTTTCCAAGACATATCCTCAGAACGAACTTGGCAAATTACTATAGCTCATCATGGACCTAACCATTTCCATAAGAGTTTGGTTCCTCCTTTCTGCTACACCATTTTGCTGTGGCGTGCCAGGTGTAGACAACTGAGATTGAATTCCTACCTCAGTGAGGTAATCTCGAAATTCATGGGACAGGTACTCCCCACCATGATCTGAACGCAGTGTCTTGATACTCTTACAATGATGCTTCTCCACATCTACCCGAAACTTTTTGAACTTGCCAAAACATTCGGACTTGTGGCGCATTAGGTAAATGTATCCGTACCTAGAGTAGTCATCCGTAAACGTCACGAAATACCCATATCCCCCTCGTGCCTGGACCGTCATAGGTCCACACAAGTCAGAATGAATCAACTCTAATACTTCTTTAGCTCTATAGCCTTTTACTTTAAAAGGTCTCTTGGTCATCTTACCTTCCAAGCAAGATTCGCAGGTTGCATAACTGTCAATATCTAATGAACCCAAAGGTCCATCAATAACCAACCTTTGAATCCTACTAAGGTTTATATGACCTAGCCTTAGATGCCAAAGATAGGTTTGATTCATTTCAGAAGGTCTCTTCCTCTTATTAATGTTAGATACTGAGCTATCTATTTATATGTTTTGCGCAACAGGGGAGTTAGAATTAACCACAAACAAATTGTCTACCAATGAACCAGAATAAACAAGTTTGCCATTTCTTCTAATAAAAATAGACTCATCAGAAAAAATAAACTTGTAACTGTTCTTCAAGAGTTTAGAAACCGAAATTAGGTTCTTTCTAAAACACAGTACATAAAGACAGTTTACTAACTCTAGGTTACAATTCTCGAAATTTAACCTAACTTCTCCCACTGCTTCAAATGACACTCTTGTAGTGTCGCCCATGTAGATATCCAATTTGCCTTCTCTAAGCTTCTGGGTTATTTGGAACCCTTGCAAAGAATTACAAACATGGTTAGTGGCACCTGAATCCACACACCAAGTATCTGTGGGAATCGTCGCTAAACATGTCTCAGTAATTAAGGCAGAATTTATCGTACTTATAAGCTTTGGACAATCCGCTTTCCAATGTCCCGTCTTATTGCACTCAAAGCACTTGTCTTTCGACTTCTTCTTTGCAATACCTGGCTTAGGCGCAATTTGTGCCTTTTTAGCTACTCCCTCGAGCTTTCTCTTCTTCTTTCCAGCCTCAGGCTCAGAAGAAGATTCTAAAGCTTCGACTGCGACTAAAGCTCGCTTCTTCTCTTGAAGAAGACTTTTAGCCGCCATCAACTCTGCCAAGAACTCGGATGAACTCCACAACATCTTACTTATGTTGTAGTTCAATCGAATCCGCTCATAGCTTTGAGGCAAGCTCCGAAGGACAATATCGGCTTTGGTTTCACCAACGATTTTGCTCCCACTACCTCAACCTTGTTGATGTTACTAATCATGTCAATGACATGATCTCTCACTGGAGCGCTCTCAGCCCTAAGGACAATGTCCAAGTTATGACTTCCATCGACATTATTAGTTCCAGTTAAATTGTTGTTTTTCAAAATAGCAGCTAAAGGATTGAATGCCATATCGATTTAAACTGGAAAGTAAACAAACAATGTTTCAGTTATATGCTTAGAATTTTAAAAAAAATTCTAATTAATTATTGACTTCCCTCAAAACAATAATCATTATCCACCAACATCTCATTCACCGGGATTCTCGCAAGCCACGCAGTGTGGACGTTTATGCTAACCCACATTCGTTTGAGAAGAACCAAGTTCATTAACTACACTATCTGACCAACGATCTTTTGATCAATGTAGCTAATAGTCGGTGATTTCAGCCGTACAAGTAAGCAGCGTAACTTCGCGAGAGGAATACTGCGGATCGTACACTAAGTGTGTGCCATTACGTGACTTCTGAGTTTGTTACCTCAGGATAGTGCGCTTCAGATGGAGAGGGTGTCGCATTTCTCCTAATTAAACTCGCTCTAGTAATCTTACTCAGAAGCTCATAGTCTAGCGATCGCGGGGCTGGACTCATCCGAATAGAGGAAGGCCCTAATGCCAACGCGCAAGCCCACCCACATCGCATATGAACCCGTAATGGTGGCCATGGGGATATAACATAACCCGCTCCCACTTAAATTTCCAAATTGAGGGTTTTTCCGGTTTTAACATTCAATTAACTAACCTAAGTTATATGCAACCATAAAACCAGAAATGATTTAATTCATGCATCTAAAATACAACATAAAATTAAAGCATAAAAATTAAAACAATAAATACGAGAAATAAATACGTAAAAATAAATTTCCCGACTATTATGGTTTTAATTGCTTCCATCCTTTGCCTTGATCTTGTGTCCCATCACGTCACTCGATGGAAAGAGTCTTGAACTTCAAAAAATGAAAAATGGAGGAAAAAAGGGCCAAAACACAGCTCGAACGGCCCGAACGGGCCGCCCGGGCCGCGGCACGGCCCGAAGGCACGGGCCTTGCGCGCACGGCGCTGCGCGCCCATCAGCAGCGCAGCAGCTGCTGTTAGCTGTTGCTGCTGCCTGCTGCAGCCTTCCCCGGTCGGCGCGATGTCTTTGCCAAGGCCATGTCTTCCCTTTTAACGATATTTCATATCAGGTGGTACTTGCGCTGTATATGCTTACTCGCCTTGTGGGCACATGGTTCTTTCGAGTTTGCTAATGCACCGTTGTTGTCACAACACAATGTGATTGACTTTTGCAAACCAGGAATCACATCTAAGTCCACTAGGAAGTTCTTGAGACACACTGCTTCTTTCGCTGCCTCTGATGCTGCAACGTACTCAGCCTCCATGGTAGAGTCTACCATGCATTTCTGGTTGACACTCTGCCAACTATGGCTCCACCTCTCAAACTAAACGTATACCCTGACATAGACTTACTCTTGTCTCTGTCGCCTTGGAAATCTGAATCTGTGTAACCACAAGGCACAAGCTCAGGCTCCTGATAGACCAAGACTTGGTCTCTCGTTCTACGTAAATACTTGAGAATGTATTTAATTGCCTCCCAATGAGCTTTTCCAGGGTTACTCTGATATCTTCTTACAATGCCAACAGCATAGCAAATATCAAGCCTTATACACAACATTGCATACATGAGATTTCCTACTGTAAAAACATAAGGAACTATTGCTTCTATCTCCTCAACAGTCTTTGGAGCCTGCTATTTAGATAGATTCACTCCGTGTCAGAAAGGTAGAAAACCTTTCTTGGAGTTCTACATGTTAAAATGAGCTAGAATCATATATATGTGTGAAGCTTGAGAGAGCGTTAACGAACATTTCCTACGATCTGGAATGATCTTGACAGCCATCCCTTTACGTCTAATAACACTTTCTTATTATTGTCAATTAGTAAAATGTCATCTATGTAAAGCATAAGAAACACCACCGTATTTTCGTCACGTCTGCGGTACACACATTGTTCATCCGGGCACTGAGTAAATCCATAGGATTGGATTACCAGATCAAACCAGATGTTCCAAGATCTGGATACTTGCTTAAGTCCGTAAATAGACCTCTTAAGCTTGCAAACCTTATGCTCTTGGTCTTTTGCAATGAATCCCTTTGGTTACTGCATGAAGATGGTTTTTTCAAGACTTCTGTTAAGAAAAACAGTCTTGACATCCATCTTCCATATCTCATAATCTAAATGAGCAGCTATGACCAAGAGAATCTGGATTGACTTAACATAGCTACCGGGGAGAAGGTTTCCTCATAATCGATTCTTTCTTTCTGAGTATACCCCTTCTCCACAAGCTTAGCTTTAAAGGTTTTAAACTTTCTGTCAAGTCCTCTCTTGCGTTTATTGATCCACTTACATCCAATGGGTTTGAAACCATCAGGCAGGTTCATAAGCTCTCAGACTTGATTGTGGTCCATCGACACCATCTCATATATTATCACTTTTCGTCAAGATTCTGCATCTTTATCTTGGAGAGCCTCATTGTAGTTAATGGGGTCAGGTTCTGGCACGCTTGGGACTAGGTCTGAGGCTTCTCCCACGCTAATGAACCTGTCGGGTTGTCGCTAATGAACATGTCGGGTTGTCTTGCAACCTTCTCACTACCACGAGGCACCACCTGCGTAGGCGCATCATCTGTGACATCTTGTGCAGTGTTCTGTGATGTATCTGCTTGTGCTGGTGCATCAGGATTAGATTGTTTTCTAGGTTATTCTAGTAGATCTTACTCCTGGGCTTGTGATCTAGAATATAGTCTTCTTGTAAAAATCTGGCGTTAGTGCTAACTACCACCTTCTGATCTTTAAGACTATAAAATAGACCACCTTTCATTCCTCTATGATATTCTACAAACAACATTACTTCTATTATTGCATCTAACTTAGCCGCATCTGCCTTAAACACATGTGCTGGACAATCCCAAATTTTGAGATGTCTTAAACTGGGCTTTCGCCCGTTCCACAACTGTGTAGGGATTGAAGACACGGTTTTAGATGGTACAAGATTTAGAATGTATGGTGAAGTTTCTAATGCATACCTCCAGAATGAATTAGGCAAATCACCATAGCTTATCATCGACCTAACCATTTCCAAGAGAGTTCTATTTCTTCTTTTTGCTACACCATTCTCTTGTGGTGTGCCAGGTGCAGACAACTGAGACTGAATTCTGACCTTACTGAGGTAATCTCAAAATTCATGGGATAGATACTCTCCACCACGATCTGATCGTAGTTTCTTGATACTTTTACCGTGATGTTTCTCCACATCTGCCCGATACTTTTTGAATATACTAAAGCATTCGGACTTGTGGCACATTAAGTAAATGTATCTGTATCTTGAGTAATCATCTGTGAAAGTCATAAAATACTCAAACCCACATCGTGCTTGGACCGAAATTGGTCCAAACAAGTCAAAGTGAATCAACTCTAATACTTATTTGGCTTTATAACCTTTTGCCTTAAAAGGTCTCTTGGTCATTTTACCTTCTAAGCAAGATTCGCAAGTTGAATAACTATCGATCTCTAATGAACTTAATGGTCCATCATCGACCAACCTATGAGTCCTACTAAGGTTTATATAACATAGCTTGAGATGCCAAAGATATGTTTGATTCGTTTCAAAAGGTTCTGTCCTCTTAGTTTGGTTAGATGATGCACCATTTAACTCTGTATTTTACACAACAGGGGAGTTTGATTTTATCAAAAACAAATTGTCTACTAATGAACCGAAAAAAATAAGTTTACTATCTTTTCTAACAACAATAGATTGATAAGAAAAAATAAACTTATAACCATTCACTAATAGTTTAGAAACTGAAAATCAGGTTCTTTCTAAAACTCGGTACATAAAGACAATTAACTAAATCTAATATACTATTTTCGAAATTAATAGTAACTACTCCCACTGCTTCTACTGACACTCTTGTAGTGTCGCCCAAGTAGACTTCAAACTCGCATTCTCTAAGCTTCCAGGTTACCTGGAACCCCTGCAAAGAATTGCAAACATAGTCAGTGGCGCCTGAATCCACACAACAAGTATCTGTGGGAATTGCTGCTAAACATATCTCATTAATTACGGCAGAAACTATTGTACATTTGAGCTTTGGACAATCTGATTTCCAATGTCCCATCTTCCTGTATTTGAAGCATTTGTCTTTAGGCTTATTCTTCTTTGGGATGTCCGGTTTGGCAACATAATTCTTGGCCTTCTTCTTCTTGTTGTTCTTGCCTTTAGGCGAAGAAGAGGAACTCAAAGCCTTAACTGTGACCAAAACTTACTTTTTCTCTTGGAAGATCAGCCGACACCAATGTAGTTAGGAGCTCAGGAAGAGTATAAAATCTTTGATTTATGTTGTAGTTTACCCGAAATTGCTCGAAACTAGAAGGTAAACTCTGAAGGATGATATCAATCAGACTCTCATGATCAATTTCACCTCCTAACACTTCTATCTCATTATGTTACTGATCATGTGAAGCACATGATCTCTCACTGAGGTGCCTTCAACCATTTTGGTATTCATAATTTTCCTCATAGCTGCCTGCCTCGCTGTCCTGCCTTGATGACCAAACATCTCTCTCAGGAGAGCCATCTTGTTAAAGGTAGAGATCATAGGATGAAGCTGATGTTGCAGAACATTCGACACAGAGAGAATGTAAACCGCGTCGTCTCATCAGCCTTCTTCCACCTTTGATAGGCATCCCTATCCTCTTGAGGAGATTCATCAGTAAGCACATCTTGACAAACTTCAGTGAACACAAACTTATATTGCTCAACCGTCAGGATAATGTCCAAATTTCAACTCCAATCGACATAGTTCAGACTAGTTAATTTGTTGTCTTTTAATATTGTAGCTAACGAATTAAATGGCATATAAAAAACTATAAATAAATAAACAGACAATGTTTCAGTAAATGAATATAAGAATTTCGAACTTCATAAATTATTGACATCTCACAAAATAATAATTGAATCCACCGACATCCCATCCACCAGGATTTGCGCAAGCAACGATAGTGTGGACGTTTACGCTAGCCCACATTCATTTGAGAAGAACTAGGTTCATTAACTACACTATCTGACCAAACGATCTATTGATTAATATAGCTAGTAGTCAGTGCTTTCAGCCATACAAATAAGCAGTGTTATCTCGATGAGAGGAATACTACAAATATACACTAAGTGTATGCCATTACGTGACTTCTAAGTTTGTTACCTAGGATAGTGTACCTCAGATAGAGAGGATTTCACAGTTCTCTAATTTTAACTGACTCTAGTCATCTTACTTAGAAATTCAAAACTAGTGATCTTATGGTTAAACTCATCTGATATGGAGGAAGGCTCTAATGTCAACACGCAAGTCTAACCACATCACTTATGAACTCGTAATGGAGGCTTTGGGAATATTAACCAACCCGCTCCCACTTAGATTTCTAAAATGAGGGTTTTTTCGGTTTTAATATGCAATTAACTCATCCTAAGTTATATGCAAAATAAAACCAACATGCTTCAATCATGCATCTAAAATACAACACAAAAATTAAAGCACATAATTAAAACTGTAAATATGGGAAATAAATAAATAAATAAATTTCCCAAAAATTATGGTTTTAATTGCTTCCATCTGCTGCCTTGTTGTGATGTCCCATCACGTCACTCAATGGATTGAGTCTTGAAATCTGGATCTTGAAATAAACTCGAAAAAGGGAAAACAGGTCGTGCATACAACCTGAATAGGTCGCGCGAGCTGTGCACACGGCCCGCAAACGGGCCGTGTGCGCTAGGCCTTGCACGCAGCCGCAAGGGCCGCGCAGGGCCAGGCCACACTCGCGGCTGATGCCCTGGCATTGCGCAAGCGTGGCACCGCACCAGCAGTGCGTAAAGCCTTCAGTTGCGCTGAAATGTTGTGAAACATTTTCCGGCAACTTCTTCCGGTGATTCTTTCACCAACGTTGCCTTCAGGGTCTTTCGTCCTGCTCCCACTGTATTATTTGGTCTTCTTGCAGTTCGTTCTGCGTTTTCTTGGTTTTCTTCGTATTAACATAAACTAAAACCCACGAAATCAAGTCGTCCACCACAATGTCTTCGATTACAAAAGATTTTCCTACTATAAGGCTTCTAGGAAAATAAAATAGACAATTGCATAGAAAAAATCCTACTACATATTTAATCTAATTCTACACAGCTTCCAGCACGTGGTTTTACTATTATAAGCATTCATAAAAAAACAACCCAGAGATGTCCCGGGGTTTAATTAAAACTTACAAACGTAACCATAATAGCCGGGATCTCTAAACCACCTGCAAACAAAACCATGTCACAAATCGAACAAGCACAAAGCCAAAACCATAGCTCCGATACCAATTGAAAGATTATTTGCCCGGGCCCGGTCAAAAATTTACTTTCGTGCTACGCATTCCAGAATCGAAACTCTTGACCAGGCCTAAGCTCTAGCACAATTACTATTCTAACCTTTGCTTGAAATACCATTGCGTAGGATCTTTAACTTCTATTTATTTGATTTGTCACGCAACAACAAATTCTTAATTAAAGCGGAAGTTTAAGAATTACCTCTTGAAGTGTGTACTTAGATGATCGATTGTATGCTCAAGAACAGCTTGTATGTTGTGTGGGAAATGAACTAACAAACCAAATAATCAGCAAAACACCACAAAACTCCCCGAAAAAACCAGCATGAAGTTGCAGCCAGAAAATCCTGGAACTGCCACCTTCGCCGCCGCATGGGAGTCACACACCGCCGGTTGATCCCCGCTGCCCACGCGTGCTGTCGACGCGTCGCCGGTGATCCCTGAGAGAAGAACTTTGACTTCGAGGAAGAGCTGGGTCTATGAGCCTGACTCTCTATCTAGGAATTTCTCTCTCTAGTTTTCTTGTCTTGAAAACTTATGAATTGTGTATTGTGAATTGCTAATCTTTTGTCTATTTATAGAGTTACAAGAGAGACCCCAAGTTGGTTTAGGATTGGCCTTCCTAATGGGTTTAGGTTTCTTAATTAGTTTCCAAATCCATTTAGTAACCAAATCTAATTAGATTCCAAATCCAAAAAGATTTCCTAATGTCTTGGATTTCCTAATTCCAATTGAACTTTAAAACTTAATTAATTAATTAAATAATTTGACTTTGTTAATTACTAATTAACCATTAGGAATAATTAAATAAATAATTAATTCTACTTTATCAATTAACCCGCTACATAATTAATCATACCACTAATGGATTAATTATGACATTACAATCCTACACCAGAATTGCTTCCGAAACAACTAAAATTAATTATTCTTTAATCTCTCCACATCAAAGATATAGTGCTCGTTAATTTATTAATTTACTGACAAATTAATTAATTAACTTCTTATAATCCAAGATTAGTACCACTCGACATTTTTACTATACCAGACATAAGTCCACCAGTTGGGTTTAGTATAATAATCATAACGAACTCATCTCGGGAGCATGATCACCCCCGACGTACCGGTACATGGTTTCCTTTCGACAAGTAACAATATACCAAGCAATCAAACACGTGCACCCAACCCACCGAGACTATTGACCTCAAGTGACCTCACTCTTTGGCAGATTAAAGTACACTATGTCTAACCCTCATGCATGCCCAAGTCTAGGGATTTAGAGATAGAATACTAGGATCGAATAGTATGTTAAATCAGTGTAAGACAATTTATCCTAACTGGTAAAGTTCAATATTCCACGGGCATATCTATACGATTCCATTAGTTTAGACAAACCAAATTCAGAATCATATAATAACTTAAACTGACAGTGTGTCTAAAAACTGTCTCAGTTACGAACCTTATTTATATATTATGTCTTTTAACCAATGATGAGATCGTCTGTGTCACACCAGACACCTAATCATCCTATTACATAATATAAATGGACGACATATGTAAAACATAAAGACAATTTAACTAAAATATTTAATCGATATATACAAATTGGGAAATAGTTTAATACAAGCAAAACTTTAGTATTCAAACCCAACACTCTTTTCATCCTTATTTTACGTACCTCACTAACCGCTTATTTTACTACTTTTATACTTGTTCTATTTTACTACGATTTTTAACTTGTGTAGCAGAATTCCACCCTGCGTTCCCTGTGGATCGTCCCTTATACTATGTTAATTTGTAGTGTGAGGATTATAAATTATTAATTCTAAGAGGTACACGACACTAAATCCATTTGCATCACCTTCTAAACACTAAAACACTGAAATCTTAGAAAATTAAACTTCAACCTTTCTTGCTAACAACAAAACACTGAAGCCTCCATAAAAAAAGACATAAAAAACTTACCAAGTTTCCTCTTTTAGTCAATGGCTGAAGAAAAAAGAAGAAATTAACACGTGGTTAATAGTTTTGCTTCAGCAGCTTTGATGCCTAAATAAACTTTCAAGAGTATAGTAGAGTATAGTTCACACTTCACACTTCACAGCCTCAGTACAATATAGTAAAGTGATTGTTAGAGCAATTAGCATCCCAAATATCACCTTGGAAATTCATCATCAAGAAAGAAAATGATTCAAGTAATTTTTGTATGAATGCTTAAAAGGAAAAAAAACCCTAATCTTGGGTATGACAGAAAATATTTGAAATTTTATTTTGTTTTAGACAACAAAAAAATTGATGAGATGCTTGGAGATGCTGTAATAGATAGAATGAGACAAAAAAGATAATAATATAAAATCGGTCAAACAAAACAACAAATTTAAGCAAATGAAAACACAATGTCAAAGAAGATAAACTATACATGCATGTATGTCACCATCAAATGAAACAACTGCCACCTAAAAATCATCAAGGGATCAATTATTTGAACCATCAGTTTGTAGTATTATTTCACAAATTGTATCACTCTTTATTTTAGATGTAAACTAATCTGAAAATCTTAGACCACACTTCATTGATCCATTTGTCATTGCATCTGAAGAAAGATACAATAGAAGAAGTTCTAGTCAAAATCATTAAACTGTCATTCATATCCTAAACCTATGATACTTGAATCACTTCGCACGTGTTCCAAATTTGGTGGACAATAAAAGAATAACTTTTGCTAGCTATAAAATGATCCAAAAAAAGGTTTCAACACCACTAAAGAGCAATAAAAACATTCAAACTAAAGCAGAAAGGCATTCAGGTAACAATAAAGCAAAGAGGTGAGATCACAAAAGGACTAACCAAAGGTTTCATACATCTCTTTCCAATGGGATACTGATAAAGATTTTGTGACTGCGTGGAGAATACAGTGAACCAAAGAATAAATCCAGAGAGGATATCAAGAAGTGAGTCTAATATAGAAAAAATGATAGCCAGTAAACCAATTTGAATGGATGCATTAACTTTAGCAGAATAAAGAATCATGTTAGCTTTGATAAATAGATAGCAGTTGTCTCAATTCTAGCCAACTTCTCTTGTTCTTCCTGAAACAAAATCAAAGTCACCAAAAATTAAATTGCATGCCCTAATTCTAAATCATAACACTAGATGGTGTTATAAATTGCTAAACAAAGCAAATACCACAGATAGAGTTCAAACATTTTGATGCTTGGTACAAAACCACATTCTGCTAAGGCATCCATATCAGTGAATCCCTCAAGCATTTTAACGTGCTGTTGATAATACTCATCGCGTTATCTTGTGGACGTGAACCTCAAACGATAGTTAAGAGAATGGCTTAAATCCATTTTTGGTCCTTCATAACATGGGTTATTCTATTTTTGGTCCCCCTTAAGTTTTAGTCACCAATTTTAGTTCCATTTAATTTTTTTTTGACAATTCTAGTCCTTTTCTTTCGAAAATACCCTTGACTAACCCTAATTGTTTACCCCTTAGACAATGGAATTTTCGTAAGAAAATGACTAGAATTGTCAAAAAAAAACAAAAATTAAATGAGACTAAAATTGATAACTAAAACTTAAGGGGGACCAAAAATGGAATAACCCATGTTATGAGGGACCAAAAATGGATTTAGGCCTAAGAGAATCTGCCCATGCTTCATTAAAAAATTATGGCTTAAATGCAGTTTTAGTCCCCCATAATAGGGCTAATTCTACTTTTGGTCCCTTTTATATTTTGAGTGGCAATATTAGTTCCCATCCTTTTTATTTTTAGCAGATTTAGTTATTTTTTAAGAAAAAATTTAGAAGATAACGAATTAACTCATTTGATCGCTAGTCAAACCTAATTTTTTTCTTCAAAATGATTTGTACCATGATGTTTTCAATCCATTTTATGACTCGGTTCCTTATGAATGTTCAACCCATTTATATCAACTCACAATCCAAAATGACGGTCGAAACCTTAAATACGTTGAACATTCATGAGGATCTAAATCATAAAACTGATTGAAAACATCATGGTACAAATTATTTTGAAGAAAAAATTAGGTTGGACTAGCGATCAAATTAGTCAATCCGTTAGTGATTTTAGGATTTTTTTTAAAAAAGAACGTATATATTTTTATAACTGTAGTTTAATAATTTCTTGATATTTTGATTTTGTAGGGTTTGGGAGTTTTTTGTTCTCAGTTAGACTTCACTATAAAGGTACACTTGTTGACATTCCTAAGAAATAATACATTGGGGGTTATGTAAATTTAATTAACATTTGCGATCCAGATTGTTGGTCATTGTGTGAATTAGATTACTATGCAAGGAAACTAGGGCTTAAAGATACTGATATGAGTTACTACTTTTTGAAGTCTGGGCACACAATGGATAATAGCTTGGTGTATGTGATGTCTGAGACTGTTTGCCAACAGATAGCTTTTTTAGGAATGAATCACAAATTGATTGATATATTTGTTTTTGCAAGTGAAAGTTCTTTGCTAAATGAATCTAATGAAAAGTGTGGTAAGGAATCTACCCTTTTTAGTGGTGAAACTAGTGAAAGTGAAAAAATAGATGATAAAAGTGAAACAGGGATAATGCAGGCAGAAAAAGGAAATCATGTAGATAAAGAAGTTGGTTTTTGTGATAGTAATTATGATATTGAGAATGATGATGATTTAGAGCAAATTTTGTCTGAGAATGATATAATTTGGAAAGAAAAAGCTAAATCATTGACAATTCAGACCATTGGAGATACAAATAAAAATAATGGAAATATAGAGATTGATGATGATAGGGATGAACCAGGAGATGATTGGAACTCTGAAGATCTAATTAGCCACTCAATCTCTAATGGTGAGATTGGAGATGGATGCAGAAAAAAACACCATAGAAGATTTAATCCAAAAATAGATTTAAAAAATCCCACATTTACATTGGGAACTTTTTTTTCATCAAAGAATAAATTCAGAAGTTTGTGCTTCCAACATGGAGTTAAAGAAGGAAGGTTAATTAGGTTTAAGAAGAATGATAAAAAGAGGTGCAAAGCTATTTGTAGAAGTAAAGATTGTCCATCGATGATATGTACCGTGAAGAGGAAAAATGAAAGAGGTTGGCGTATTACAAGAATGGATAATGTTCACAAATGTGGTATGACATTCAATCATGGATGTGCCAATGCTAAGTATCTTAGCCATAGATACAAACAGGATATTCGTATTATGCCCCATATGAGAATTGGAGAAATTGTTGAAATGTGTACTTAGATTTGAACATAAATATATCCAAGACAAAGGAATTGAACACAAGAAAGATGGCAATTAAAATGATTGAAGGTGATTTATCTAGACAATATGGTTTACTTCCTGACTATTGTAATGAGTTGCAAATGGCAAATCCTGGTTCGACTGTGTTATTGAAAACCCATGAGAACGAAGACGGTACTGAAGTGTTTGAGAGGATATATTGTTAGTTTTGAATACTGAAAAGCTATTACTTGTATAAAAAACTAATACACAGTTGACATATCATTTATGTTTTAGTATTAAATTGTTCCTTTATATCATATATCTAGATAAAGAGGTGTAGAAAAGCACAATAGATCTCGTTATTGGTTAAAGTAATGATATATAAATAGATGCTTGTAACTGAGATAGTTTGAACATACTATCAATTTAGGTTATCGTGTGATTTGGATAATTAGTTTGTCTAGACTATTAAATCATACGGATGTGCCCGGGGCATATTTAGCACGACCTGTTTGGGATTGAATTAACTTGTACTGATCGGCGTAGTTAATTCGAACCTAATATTCTAATCTCTTAATCCCTAGACTAAAGCGGGCACAAGAGTTGGATATCATATGCTTTGATTTGCCAAAGGGTGCAGTCAATTGAGGCCTAGTTTTCGATAAGTTGGGTATGCGGTGTTTAACTTTTTTGTGTGTCGTTGCTTGTCGAAGGAATCCATGTACCGGTTCACTGGGTTGATGGTGCTTCCGAGATGAGCTCGTAAGGTTTATTATACTAAACCCAACTGGTGGACTTTATGTCCGATATAATAAGACAGTCGAGTGGTACTAATCTCGGATACCAAGAAGTCGATGAATTAATGTCAGTAAATTTATGAATCGACGAGCACTAGATCTTTGATGTAGGGAGATAAAAGAATAATAAGTGAGCGCGAAGTAATTCATTTTTTAGCGGTAATTCATTTTTTAGCGGTAGTTCCATAATTGGTGCTTTAGTGGTACGACTAATTATGCGTTGGACTAATCGACAAAGTGAATTAAATAATCCGAAAGGTTTAATTAATATTTAATTGACAAAATGGGTTATACAAAATAATCCTAAGGGATCGATTAATATTTAATTAACGAAGTGGGTTAAGGAATTAATTCTAAAGGTTCGATTGGAGTTGATTAGTCTAGGGAATACTAAGAGAGTCAACGAAAGTCCAACACTAAGGCCTAACTCAAAAGCCCACTAGATCTCCCTTGAAACTTCTATAAATAGATTAAGTAATGCCTTGAAAACTCAAGAATTCAAGTCTTGCCTCCTTAGAGAAAGAAACACCTAGAGAGAGATTTTAGATCTATTCAAGAATGTTTCTTGAAGTCGGTGTATTCTTTCCCGAAAACACGTGGGCTTGATTTTTTTGACGTGGAAAGAATCCAGTGAGGCAAGAAGTTCCGGCGTGAACAGTGTTTTCGGCGTGAATAGTCTGTGTGAATAGTGTTTTTCAGCGTGAACTTGGTTTTCATTGGATCTTTAGATCTAACAAGAGATCTGAGTTCCAGGAACTAGATCTGTTCATTTGGAGTTCGTTTCAGGCTAGATTTGATAGGTTAGGTGACTTCCAATCAAATTTGATTTTCATTTTCCTGACGGGTTTTCTTGTTAGAGTTTTCGGGCTAGTTGATCTGGTAGATAGTTGCCCACAAAACTTCCAGATCTATCTTGGAGACATTCGAGGGATTTTCTTGTGGATTTTGCGCCAAAGATTTGGTTTTCTTTATTGCTTCGAGGACAAGTTTCAAAGGTATAATCTTTTGTATTCTGCTTTAAATTAAAGATTTAATTTTTAATGTGTCGTTTTAATCGAATTCGTATAAGCCTATATCCGTTCAGGGGAAATAATTTTAGAGTCTGGGCCAGATCGAAAATCTCTGATTCTAGAATGCATAACACGAAAGTGATATTTTCGGTTTAGCCCGAACCAGATCTGTTTCCTTCATATATGTCTGCTTTGATGCTTGTAAGAAGGGTTTTATGAAAGCATGTAGGCCATTACTTGGGTTAGATGGCACTTTTCTAAAAGGACCACAAAAGGGCATACTTTTTACTGCTATAGGATTAGATCCAAATGATCAAATGTTTCCAGTTGCTTATGCTGTGGTGGAGATTGAGAACACGTCTACATGGAAGTTTTTTTTACGTGAGCTACAAATAGACCTCAACATCCACAATTCTGATAGCTTTACTTTTATATCTGACAAGCAAAAAGTATGTCACTTATTTAATTAGTTATTAATTCTTTACTCTTTTCTTTTCTACATATTTTTATTTTTAATTTAACTAACTTTCTCTATGCATTTGTGATATAAGGGCTCTCAGTTGCGATGAGGGCGTTGTTACCATCAGAAGAACATAGGTTATGTGTGTGGCATATGCAAAATAATTTTAAGAAACAACACTCTAGTATTGCTCTCAAAGATAGGCTATAGGCAACAACAAAGGCAAGTTACATGAATCAGTTCGTAGCTAAAATGCAAGCATGGAAAGAATTGGATGAGAAGGTATACCAATGGATTGAGTGTCATACTGACCCTCAAAATTAGTAAAAAGCATACTTCAGCTGTGAGACTAATGTGATATTTTGGTGAATAATATAAGTGAGTGCTTGAATAGGGTTTTGCTTCAAGCAAAAGAGAAGCCTATCCTAAGTGAGCTAGAGTATATTCGATTCCACTTGATGGAAATACTACAAAAGAAAAGAGATTTTATTAAGAGGATGCATGGGGAATTAGGGCCTAAAGTGTATAAAATTTGAAAAAAATCAAGAATCAATCTATAGGGTGTTGTGCAACTCATGCTGGTGAACTATAGTTTGAGATTAGTTGCACCAATGGGGAGCGATTCACAGTTGACTTGAAAAGGAGGACATGTAGTTGCAGGAGATGACAATTGACTGGGCTCCCTTGCTTGCATGCTGTCTCAGCCATTAGTACAACATGAGAGGAACTAGAGTCATTTGTTCATGATTTTTACTCTAGGGAAGCTTATGAGCGGGCTTATGAGCATATGATATACCCTATTAATGTTCATAATTTGTGGGAAAAAACAAAAAGGCCTCTAGTGTTGCCTCCTCATCAGATTAAATTGCCAGGAAGACCCAAGGATCCAGAAGAGATTATGGAAGAGAACAAGAGAAAGAGAAACGGTGTTCAAAAACTGTAAAGGGTTGGTAAGATAACATACAATTGTGGGGTATGCAAAGCTGAAGGTCACAATAGTAGAAAGTGCCCAAAAAAACTAATGCAGGAACTGAAAATGACAGTGAGGGAGGTAAGACCATTTAGGATCAAATTAATCTTAAGATGGAACTTAATAGTGATCCATTTGAAGGCACTTTTCGTGACAATGTACGGGCTCCAATTTGCAGTCAACAAGCAACTGCTTCATCAAATATTGTAAAGCTTGCTAGCAAGGTTATTTTTACTCTATATGAAATTCTTTTGATTCAATTGTTTACAATTAGTTTTTTTGTTTTCGTCTAACTTAGTATTTGGTAACTGTTTTACTCATTTTTAAGCTAAACTCCTTGGGCTGCATTAACCTTTGTGTGTGTGCCTGTTTTTTTTCATTTCTTTTGTTGTGGCTTAATACCAACTTGATATGTTATCATTTTTGGCTTCTTTTACTATGAAGTAATAGTAAGCAGATATTGGAACTGACATGATGCTTCCTGCCTGTTGTGGCAACAAAATTGTGGAGGTATTGAACATGGTTTATCTTTCAATCTAGTACCTTTAAGAAATATCTGTACCGAGACAATTTCTGTAGGTTGTCATATTGCCCTTATGAAGAGGTTTGCTCACCTTTCAACTGCTTTGATGATTCTCAGCATACACTGCTGTCGTAATCTCTACAGATTATAGTTAAAAAGTTGCTTTTCTTTCCCCCCTTTCCTGCATACTAAATCTTGTTTTAGGAAGAATTATTTGAAATAGGGTGGTAGTTAAGTAGTACCAGGAGTTTCTTTGGAAAACAGAGTTGGATTGGGCTACTTTCCAAGTTCTTGGCCATTTAAAGTACTGTTTACTCTAAAGTTTTAAACAGTTCTTTGGCTTCTTATTTGATAAATGAAACAGATGTGCGAAGGTGGGGAAGAGACAGTAAATAGGTCTTATCTCTTGTAAGCTTATATTTGGAAAATTTTCATAATTTGGCATCAGAATAGTTTTCTTCTTGATATATGTACCCTGTATGAAATCCTTTTGATTCAATTATTTACAATTAGTTTTGTTTCCATCTAACTTAGTATTTGGTAACTATTTTACTTATTTTTAAGGTTACAAAGAAGAAAAGATGCAGATTATGCAAACTTTTTGGTCACAATAGGTCCACGTGTACTAGCTCAATCGCTCAATTGTATTAGCATGACAGAGGATTCAACTGGGGAGACCATAGTTCTAAAGTTCATAACATTAAAGATGGAGGGCCATCAAACTGATAAATAGATGTTTTTTTTTTTTTATAGACTTAGGGTCTTATTTTGTGCACTTTTTTAAGTGTAAGAATATGAATGTTCTTATTTTTAACTCTTGATTCATCATGTTCATGTATTAATCTTGCTCAAGGGAAAAAGAATATGGTTACGGATTCTTGATGGTTCTTATTATTGCAATAAGAAAGATCTATTGTTTAGTTTTCAAAACTGTTGGCCAACTTGTTGGACAATTTGCAAAGTTTCTTTGTTTTGGAAGTGCTAGAACCAAAGAAAAGGTTAGCATCCTGAAGGAATGCAGATTGTCATTGTAGACTTCGTCAGGGTAAACTGGTACATTTTTTAGCTTAATATCTCATGTTATAACAGTTACTATAAGTATGCCTTATGAATCACAATCTTCATATAGTATTAGCAGCCAACTAGTAGTGTACACAACACCAAAAACACTAAATGAAAAGGTTCTCTCTATTTTAAATGGAGCCTTAGATTTTGATTTCTTATAAGCATGAAAATCATTCATTCATATGCAAACCTTGCATTATACTTTCTGAGTTTGGTCAAGGTTCAGAATAGTCTATATTTACATCCTCAGAGTAGGACAAAACTTACAAAGCTTCCACTACATATTGAACTGGGATAGTTACCAGTAAATACAGCTAAAGCACTCATCTCTTCATCTAGCCCCATATATATAGTTATAAGCGAATTTCGTTCAACATGAACTTGTTTATTCAAACGACTCAAAATACTGTCATTGTTTAAATCATTCAGTGCACTTAAATCATTTGGATAAAAAAGGAGGTCCGACCTGTCTATCGGCATCTTTTTACCACTCTTGTACATGGGGCTGGCTTGAGTAGAATTAGACAGTGGAATTCCAAAAAATTTTTTGCCTGTAACCAAAAGGGGAGTTTTATTGGAATCTTCATTTAGATCTTCAGAGTCTGGAAGCAATGGAATAGTCAAAGCTTTGATATCCTCCCTACCTATCATACCATGTTGGACTCAAATCAGCCATGCCTAGAGCAGTAGCAAAACATTAATATTTTCACAAGCTTCCAAGCAAAACATGAATATTTTCACTTATTGCAGTAATTTCTTTCTCACAACATTCATCTTTTCCAGTGGACAGTTAAACTAATTAAGATGTCAGTTTGTGGGCAGCTGCTAAACATGATGCGCGATAGAGAGATAGAAGCCAATGCCTAAAATAGCAGTAAAAATTGATTGCCAAAATTCAAATGAGGTAAATTAAAGAAAGAAACATGTGATCGATAGATTGAGGTTGTGATCAAATAAAAAAATAATCACATTTTATTTCCTTAAAACGTGCTTTTTCCTTTCATCCCACCCAATAAAGAAAACAATGCATTATTCCAGATTAAACCCAAAGGAGGAAATACCTGGGAACATTAACTGCTGCTATTTATTCAGACAACTTAGAAGAGCTTAAGTTTCATCCCTAGAAAACTATACATACCATGCTAAAATGACAACAGTGACAACTCAAAACACAACTAAAAAAGAAAAGGATATTTCAAACAAAATTTCACTAGCAGATGTCTTATAACTAGCACCACACTAAGAAAAACAATATACCAAGAACACCCTATTGCAAAAAAAGAAAAGAGCAAAAAATGAAGCTGAAAAAAACAATAGAATGAGTTTTACCTCTCAAAATGGCGAAGCGCCATTAACATGGTCCGTGACCTTTTTGCATTCCTCTACTTCAGATTCTTCTAATTCTTCCTCTTCTTCTTCATCAGATTCTTTCTCCTCCATTTCTTCTTCTTCTTTAGTATCTTCCTCCTCCATGTCTTCTTCTTGTAATCTCTCATTCCCCACCCAATCTTTCTCAGCCACACCAAGTTACTGTTGCTATTCAAAATTTTGATGACAAAAATTCACAACACAGGCTTCAAACGGAGCTAAATCAATTTTCTTGGTAATAAGTTCCACTAACCGAATATTCTGGCCGTGGAAGAACCCGGGAGGCCAATCAATTTTCTTGGTAATGAGAATTCATCTATGGTTGAACAAATTTTCCTCCTAAAATGATTAATCCTAGAGCCCTCTTCTCTTGCACAGCCTGTTAGGTTTGAATACTAAAGATATGCTTGTATTAAACTTTTTCCCAGTTAATATATCAATTTAATGTTTTGGTTTATATGTTGTACATATTTTGTCCTTTTATATTATATAGTTAGATGATGATGTGTCTGGTGTGACACAGTAGATCTCATCATTGGTTAAAAGACATAATATATAAATGAGGTTCGTAACCGAGACAGTTTTGGACAAGCTGTCGGTTTAGGTTATTATGTGATTCAGATAATTGGTTTGTCTAAACTAGTTGAATCATATAGATATGCCCGGGACGTATTGAACTTGACCATTTAGAATGATTTGTCTTGTTCTGATTTAATAGAAAAATCGTTCTTAGTATTCTATCTCTTAATCCCTAGACTTGAGTGGGCATTAGGATTAGACATAGTGTACTTTGATATACCAATGGCTGAGGTCAATTGTGGCCAATAGTCTCGGGGGGTTGGGTGCACGTGTTTAGTTACTTGGTGTGCTGCTACTTGTCAAAAGGAAACCATGTACCGGTGCGTCCAGGGTAATTGTGCTCCCGAGATGAGCTCGCAATGTTTATTATACTAAACCCGACCGGTGAACTTATGTCCGGTATAGTAAAAAGGTTAGTGGTACTATTCTCAGAATTAAAGAAGTTAATTAATTAATTTATCAGTAAATTAATAAATTAACGAGCACTATATCTTTGATGTGGGGAGATTAAGAATAAATTAAATTTAGTTATTCCAGAAGCAATTCTGGTGTAGGATGGTAGTGCCAAAATTAATCTGTTAGAGGTAAGATTAATTTTATAATGGGTTAATTGAATAAGTAGAATTAATTAATTAATTAATTATTCCTAAGGGTTAGTTAAGTAATTAACAAAGTGGAATTATTTATTTAATTAATTAAATCTTAAGTTTCAATTAGAATTAGGAAATCCTAGAGATTAGGAAATCTGATTGGATTTGAATTATCCTATTAGATTAGTTACCTAATTGGATTTAGAAACTAATTAATTATCTAAGCCCATTAGGAAGACCAATCCTAAACCAACTTGGGGTCTCTCTTGTAACTCTATATATAGACAAGGGATTAGCAACTAGACAATACACAACTCATAAGTTTTCAAGACAAGAAAACTAGAGAGATAAAGTTTAGAGAGAAAATAATTTTCTCCCTCTGAGAAAGCTTTGGTGCCCAAAATTCTTGGTCAATGCGGCGAGGTGGCGGTTCGTTTTCCGACAAGTATCCCGATGCAGTTTTTGTATTGATTGCTGATTAATTGGTTTCTAGATCATTGCCCACACAACGTGCAATCATAGTCTTGAGTCATATAAGTGATCACATGAGTTAACACGCTTGAAGAGGTACTTTTCTATGATTCCGCTTTTAATTAGAAAATTATTGTTGCGTGATAAATCGAATGAGTACAAACCAAGATCATGCGCAATGTTATTTCAAACAAGGATTGGAATAGCAATTGTGCTAGAGTCTAGGCCTGGTCAAATATTCCGATTCTGGAATGCGTAGCACGAAAGTGAGTTTTTGACCGGGCCCAGGCAGATAATCTTTCAATTGGTATCAGAGCCTGGTTTTGGGTTTTGTGCTTGTTCGATTTATTACATGGTTTTATTTGCAAGTGGTTAATAAATCCTGACTATTATGGTTACATTTGTATCGGTTTTAATTAAACTCTGGGACATGTCCGAATTTGATTTTATTATGAATGTTTGTAATTGTATAACCACGTGCTGGAAGCCATGTAGGATTAGATCAAATCTATAGTAGATTTTTTCTATTTAATTCGAATTTTTTTTAAATTTTCCTAGAAAGCCTTGTAGTAGGAGAATTAATTTTTGTAATCCAAGGTGTTATAGTGGACAACTTGAATTCGTGGGTTTTGGGTTATCGTTAATTAATGGAAACCCAGGAAAACCCAGAATGAATTGCAAGAAGACCAAATAGTGTGGGAAAAGAAGCGAAGGAAGAATCATAAATGGGGGCGGCGCCAGCGACAAACCGGTAGCATTGCCGCTGCACGATGTAGCAAGCAATTGGCGGCAGCAAGCGCGGCTCGTTTGGCTTGCGTTTTGGCCCGTTTTTCTTCCAGATTTCATTTTTTTTAAGATCAAGACTCAATCCATCGAGTGGCGTGATGGGACACGAGATCAAGGCAGAAGATGGAAATAATTAAAACCATGATAGTCAGGAAATTTATTTTTCATATTGATTTCTCGTATTTATGTTTTTAATTTTGTGTTTAATTTTTGTGCTGTATTTTAGATGCATGATTTTAAAGCATGATGGTTTTATGTTTGCATATAACTTAGGATTAGTTAATTGCATGTTAAAACCGAAAAAACCCTCAATTTAGAAATCTAAGTGGGAGCGGGTTAGTTTAATATTCCCATAGCCACCATTACGGGTTCATATGTGATGTGGGTGGACTTGCGCGTTGGCATTAGGGCCTTTCTCCATTCGGATGAGTCCAACCACGAGATCACTAGATTACGAATTTCTAAGTAAGATGACTAGAGTAAGTTTAACTAGGAGAAATGCGATACCCTCTCCATTTGGGCGCACTTTCCTGAGGTAACAAGCTTAGAAGTCATGTAATGGCACACACTTAGTGTACGATTTGTAGTATTCCTCCCATCGAGATTACACTGCTTATTTGTACGGCTGACAGCATTGACTATTAGCTATATTGATCAATAGATCGTTTGGTCAAATAATGTAGTTAATGAACTTGGTTCTTCTCAAATGAATGTGGGTTTGCGTAAACGACCACACTATCGTGGCTTGCGAAAATCCCGGTGAAGGAGATGTTAGTGGTTTAAATTATTGTTTTGAGGGAAGTCAATGATTGTTATAATTTCCTGTTAATTTCAAAATTCTAGGATATGCCCTAAAACATTGTTTGTTTATTTAACTTACAGTATTTGATATGACATTTAACCCCTTTCCTACTAAATTGAAAGTCAACAAATTAATTAGTCTGAACTATGTCGATTGGAGTCATAATTTGGACATTGTCCTGACGGCTGAGTAGTATAAGGTTGTGCTCACCGAAGTATGTCCAGACATGCCTAATGATGATTCTCCTCAAGAGGATAGGGATGCGAGGTGGAGAAAAGCGTATGAGATGGCGCAATGTTACATTCTGGCCTCTGTGTCGAATGTGCTGCAACATCAGCTTCATCCCATAGTTTTGCCTTTAACATGATGGCTCACCTAAGAGAGATGTTTGCTCATCAAGGAAGAACACCTAGACAATCAGCCATGAGAAAGATAATGAATACCAGAGTGACTGAGGACTTGTCAGTGAGAGATCATGTGCTTCATATAATCAGTAACATTAATGAGCTAGAGGTGTTGGGAGGAGAAATAGAGCCTGAAAGGCAAGAACAAGAAGAAGAAGAATGCCAAGAAACTTGCTGCAAAGCCTGAAATCGCAAAGAAGAGCAAGCCCAAAGGCAAGTGCTTCAAGTGCGGGAAGACGGGACATTGGAAATCGGATTGTGCAAAGCTTAAAGGTACGACAGTTTCTGCCTTAACTACTGAGACATTTTTAGTGGTGATTCCCACAGATACTTGGTGTGTGGATTCAGGAGCCACTGATCATGTTTGTAATTCTTTGCAGGGGTTCTAAATAACCCGGAAGCTTAGAGAAGACGAGCTGGACATCTACTTGGGTGACACTACAAGAGTGTCAGTAGAAGCAGTGGGAGTAGTCAGCCTTAATTTTGAAAATTCTAGGCTAGATTTAGTTAATTGTCTTTATGTACCTAGTTTTAGAAAGAACCTTGTTTCAGTTTCTAAACTCTTAAAGAATGATTATAAGTTTATTTTTTCTGAAGATTCTGTTGTTATTAGAAAAGATGGCAAACTTATTTATTCTGGTTCATTAGCTGACAATTTGTTTATAATTAAATCAAACTCCCCTGTTGTGCAAAACATAGGATAGATAGCGCAACATCTAACACTAATAAGAGAAAAGAACCTTCTAAAACGACAACCTTCTCCGATGTGTGATGAGGGAGAAGAAGAAGAGAGGGAAGGTGAGTGGGTGGAGAGGCAAGAGGAAGAGAATAGAAAGAGAAAGGTGGACGGCCGAGAAATGGGATAGAAGGAGAAAAGATGAGAGATGAAAATTTATATTTAGGGTTTGAAGATACAAAATTACCATTTTACCATTATTCACTAAATATACAAATATAAATCAAATATGTTTATAAATAAATATATATATATATATATATTAAAGGCAAAGATATAGAGCTGCTCGATGAACTATCGAGCTTGCATTTTTAGGGCTCGAGCTCGAGCTCGAGTCGAGCTTTGACCGAGCCGCTTACGAGCTGCTCGCGTGCGGCTCAGTTCGTTTACACCCGTACTCTAGGATTTTATAATTCTAATTGAACTTTAAGATTTAATTAATTAATTACATAATTTCACTTTGTTAATTACTTAATTAAACCTTAAGAATAATTAGTTAAATAATTAATTTTATCAATTAACCCACTACATAATTAATCGTAACACTATCGGATTAATTATGACACTACCATCCTACACCAGAATTGCTTCTGGAATAACTAAATTAATTATTCTTTAATCTCCCCACATAAAAAATATAGTGCTCGTTAATTTATTAATTTACTGATAAATTAATTAATTAACTTCTTATAATATGAGACTAGTACAACTTGACTGTTTTACTATACCGGGCATAAGTCCACTGGTCGGGTTTAGTATAATAAACATAACGAGCTCATCTCGGGAGCACTATCACCCCGGACACCTCGGTACATGGTTTCCTTTAGACAAGCAACAACACACCAAGCAACTAAATATGCGTACCCAACCTATTGAGACTATTGGCCTCAACTGACCTCACTCTTTGGCGGATCAAAGTACACTATATCTAATCTTCATGTCTGCTCAAGTCTAGGGATTAAGAGATAGAATACTAGGAATGAATAGTCTATTAAATCAGTACAAGACAATTCGTCCTAAATGGTCAAGTTCAATTAGTTTAGACAAACCAATTTCTGAATAACATAATAACCTAGACTGACAGTTTGTCCAAAACTGTCTTGGTTACGAACCTCATTTATATATTATGTCTTTTAACCAATGATGAGATCTACTATGTCACACCAGACACCTCATCATCTAATTACATAATATAAATGGACAACATATGTAAAAACATATAAACAATTTAACTAAAATACTTAATCGATATATAAATTGAGAAATAGTTTAATACAAGCAAAACTTAAGTATTTAAACCCAACAATATCTCACTAATACTTAAGCTGCACTTCAAGTATAAAACTACATTAATCCTACAACTACAACAATATTTAGAAAAACACTCATGGCTCTACTAAGTATCTGATCCCCACACCCTTCACGTGAGCTTCAAAGACTTTTGCAGTCAATGTATTCCTAAATGGATCTGGAAGGTTATTTTCCGATGCTATCTTTGCCACGACCACGTCTTCCTTCTTGATGATATCTCATATTAGGTGGTACTTGCACTATATATGCTTACTCGCTTTGTGAGCTCGTGGTTCCTTCAAGTTTGCTACTGCACCGTTGTTATCACAGTACACTGTGATCGACTTATGCAAACCAGGAATCACGTCTAAGTCCATTAGGAAGTTCTTGAGCCACACTGCTTATTTCGCTGCCTCTGATGCTGCAACGTATTCAGACTCCATGGTAGAGTCTGCCACACATTTCTGCTTAACACTCCGCCAAACTATGGCTCCACCTCCCTAAGTAAACATATACCCTGAGGTAGACTTGCTCTTGTCCTTGTCGCCTTAGAAATCTGAATCTATGTAACCTCGGGGCACAAGCTCAGGCGCCTGATAGACCAAAAATTGGTCTCTCATTCTGTGCAAATACTTGAGAATGCATTTTACTGTCTCCCAATGAGCTTTCCGGGGGTTATTTTGATATCTGCTTACAATGCCAACAACATAACAAATATCAGGCCTCGTACACAACATCGCATACATGAGACTTCCTACTGGTGAAACATAAAGAACCGTCTTCATGGCTTCTATCTCCTGAACAGTCTTTGGAGACTCCTCTTTATATAGATGCATTCCGTGTCTAAAAGGTAGAAAATGTTTCTTGGAGTTCTGCATGTTAAAACAAGCCAGAATCGTGTCTATGTATGAAACTTAAGAGAGTGTTAGTGAAAGTTTCTTACAATCTCGAATTATCTTGATCCCAAGGATATATCCACTTATTCTAAGTCTTTCATATCAAACTGTTTGGACAGTCCTACCTTTACATCTGATAACAATTTCTTATTGTTGCCAATTAGTAAAATGTCATCTAAGTAAAGCACAAAGAACACCACCGTGTTTCCATCACGTCTGCGGTACACGGTTTGTTCATCCAAGCACTGAGTAAATCCGTAGGATTAGATCACCTCATCAAACTGGATGTTCTAAGATCTAGATGCCTGCTTAAGTCCGTAAATGGACCTCTTAAACCTGCAAACCTTATGCTCTTGGCATTTTTCAATGAATCCCTCTGGTTGCTGCATGAAGATGGTTTCCTCAAGAATTTCGTTGAGGAAAACTGTCATGACATCCATCTGCCATATCTCATAATCCAAATGAGCATTCGGATTGACTTAAGCATGGCTACCGGGGAAAAGGTTTCCTCGTAATCGATTCCCTCTTCTGAGTATACCCCTTCGCCACAAGCCTAGCTTTAAAGGTTTTAACCTTTCCGTCAGGTCCTCTTTTGCATTTGAAGACCCACTTACATCCAATGGGTTTGAAACCATCAGGTAGGTCTACAAGCTCCCAGACTTGATTATGGTCCATTGACCCCGTCTCGGATATCATTGCCTTTCGCCAAGACTCTGCATCTTTATCTCAGATCATTGTAGTTCACTGGATCCGGCTCAGGTGCGCTTAGGATGAAGTCAAAGGCTTCTCCCATGCCAATGAACCTATCAGGTTGTCTCACAACCCTCCCACTACGACGAGCCACCACCTGTGTAGGTGCATCATTTGGATATCTTGTGCAGTGTGTGGTGTATCTACTTGTGCTGGTACATCGGGATTATCAAATTGCTTTCTAAGTTCTTCTAGTACTATTTTACTCTTGGGCTTGTGATCTAAAATATAGTCCTCCTCTAAAAATTTGGCGTTAGTACTAACTATCACCTTCTGATCTTTATGACTATCAATTTGTCATTTGATTGATTATTTATCAGATGAATTAATTTCATGATAGTAATATTCTTGTGCATATTTAATTTCATGAAATCGATCTGCCAAAAGAAACACTCCATGGACTGATTAGATCATGAGTGATTCTTTTGAGTAGTACTGGTACGAGGATCCTTAGACCAGAAATCACTACATGGTCTTAGGTGAATTGTAGTGTGCTTTGACATACGCTAACGGGGCCGTAACAGGTTGCCAAGTACGGGTATGATTGGGTACACTATGAGTCACGCTAAGATATGTAGGTGAAGTGATGGGACTACAAATCTCTCTTAAGTGAGAGATGATATATTGGCCACTTGATAGTGAACTGAGAAGTGCATGGCCATGCCCAAGGAAACATTATCATTTGCTTGATGGATTCAGTGTCACTAAGAGATCAAGTAAACGTTTAGCTATATAAGGATGATGGTTCCATGGCTTAAGCTAAACGGGATATCAATGTAGAGGATCGTACGCAGTTTTCTCGGAAAGGTTATGTTCAATCACCATTCGACCCTCCATTCCAAATTGGGTAGTCATTATCTCTTGCTAGAGACCACTAATGACTTATGGATTAATCAATGAGATTGAATTATCCATTACCAATTTGGAATGGGCCTACAGGATCGCACATAAGAACGTTCGATGATGCAGAATAAGTATTCTTGCCTACAATAAGTATAATTATTATACTTAAATAAATAAGATTTAATTAAATGGTTTAATTAAATATTATTGAAAAGTTCTGTGGTATTAATTAATAGTTAATTAATTACCTGGGAACAATTGGGATGGACTGATAAATCAAGGGACTTAATTGCAATTAAAGTTCTTGACCCATCAGCCTGATCCATGGGTTATGGGTTGATCCATGGGCTTGGTGTATAACCCAAATCATTAAGGTATTATTTAATACTGATTTGGAATCAGTAAAATAATATTTGGTAATAATACTAATTTGGAATATGATTAAATCAGTTAAGTAATAATTGATTAATTACAATACTGATTTTGGAAATTTCAACTCTACAAATATCCTAGGGATATTATTGTAGGAGGATGATGATTTTAATCAGAAAATCAGATCAGGCGAAATATACCCAAAATTTCCAAACTCTCTCTGTAGGCAAAAACGGCTAGCAACGGATCTGCGTAGGCTTTCGTGCTTGAATTGAGAGAGTCCTTCATGGAAGGATTTTGGTGGTGACAAACGTAACCGGAACAGAAGGTATGGACAACATCAAACAAGGATCCAGACGCGGCAACCGATTACGCTTCAAGGGTATGGTTTACTTGTTTTGAACATAGGATTAAAACACTAAAATTGAAATTGGCATGAATCCGCTGCGTAAAAATTTTGAAAATCATGCCTCCGATGCCAACAGTGGTATCAGAGCTAGGCTTAATTTTAGTGTTAAAATTAAAATTGATTTTGATTAAAAGTAATTGGATTTTTAATTAAAATTGATTTTCACAAATTTTGGAAATTCATGCTTTTAGAAAGTAACAAGAAATTTTTTTTTTTATTTTTAATTATTTATTTTCTAAGAAAATAATAAAATAATAATTTTTCTGTAAATTGCTGAAGAACAGCCGGACTGGGTTGACGTCGACCGGCCGGATTCTCGTCGGAAATTTGCGAGCACCTAGTCTGGCCGATCTTCATGGTTTTGGTTCAAAATTTTGTGGGTTTTGATCTCTCTTTCCTTGAAATTGTTTTCGTTTTGGTTTGAGGTTAAAAATGAGTCTGGATTGGATGGTTTGAAAACTGGGTTTAAAATTTTTTAGCCGGAATTTCTTTTGTTCTTTTCGATCGAAAAAATGGGGAAAAGCAAAATTGTTTTTGGGTTTTGTTCTTTTCGATCAGAAAATGATTCGAGATGGTCTCGAATTCGATTTTGGTTTCTGGGTTTTTGAATATCTTTTGCCAGAAAAATGAAAAGGGAAGTTATCGGAAAAACAGGAGGGCGATAAAAATTTTTCTAAGAACTGGGTTTCGATCTTTGTGATTTTGCCGGTAAATCGAGCAGTGAGGGTTCGGGTTTTTCCTTGCGATGGTTTTTGGCACGATTCGCTGGATCCTTTTTGGCCGAAAGAGATGAATTGTTTATCAATGACGCCAGACCCGATGGTCAGAAAACCAAAAAAGAGCCGGGAAAGATGAACAGCGGCGGCGGGCAAACCCTAATCGGTTTTTTGGAAAAATTACCAAAATGCCCCCACCGCAATCATCAAACCCTAATCTGCCAAATTTTAAAATTTATAAATTGGCCCCAGCAGTTTTGTTTCCCTTAAACCCTAAGCCCAGAAATTTTGTTAATTACAAAATCGACCAAAATTTTTTTTTCAGAAATTTTTTTTTTCTGAATTTTAATTTTGGTCGATTTTGTAATTAACAAAATTTCTGGGCTTAGGGTTTAAGGGAAACAAAACTGTTGGGGGGATAGGATAGATTTTATTATTATTTTTTTAATAGTGAATGTAATCATGTAATCCCTGCTTCTTGGTTTTTTTCTTCATCCTATTCGTTCGTCGTATCATCTGAAATAAGCATCAAAGAAATGGGATGTGAGAATCCTACCGAATTTTGAATTGTATTGTCTTTTTTTGTTAGCAATTCCCAAATACAAACAAGACTCCTATTTCTCCCAAAGAAAGTTTTCCACCGACCGTAGCAGCACCGTCAGCTAAAATTTGCCCCTTTTTAATGCATTTACCCCGATGAGCCTGTGGTTTTTGGTGCATACAAGTATTTTTGTTCGAGCGTTGATACCGATCTAATGAAATGCTTAGAGTACCTCCATTACTCGATAAAACGATTTTGTCCGTATCGGTATAAACAACCCTCACCTCGTGCTCAGAAATTTTTTTTTTCTGAATTTTAATTTTGGTAAGAGTTTAAATTTTGAATTTTGGAATAAAAAATAAAATCTTATCAGATTTTAGTTTTAAAATATTAAAATTGGATTTTAAGATTTTAAAATATCTTAAATTAATTATCTTAATAAGATTAGGATAATTAGCTCATAAATAGAATAATTAATTTGATTAATTTGATTTCTTTATTTTATGCTATCAAGTATGGTATGATTTATTTAAGTGGTATAAATATTTGCATACATATTTGGTATGTTCATGCATCATTTATCATAAACGATTGAACAAGAAAAAGGAAGATTGGTTAAAATTGATTATGACACAATCAATTTTAATTGTATAGAATATTTTGGAAATATTTAATTACACAATCTTTTAAATTGATTGACTTAATTAAAATTGGGCTTGTATGAATCACTTGCATTTTATGTGTTTTTCATGCATGAATTGGGCTTTATTTATTTTGTTTTAATTTGGGGCCTGCGAGCCTATTAAAATTTATTGAATAGAATAGATTAGAAATTAGGCCCAAGAAATTCCTACCAACCAAGACGGAGTCATGGAGTTGGAGCCCAATAATGGAGGCCCAAATGAAGACAAAGTTTTAAAAGCCTTGTAATAGACTAGAGCCCAATTCATTGCATTTTTCGCTTTATATTTTATATTTCGTGAATGATAAAAAACGAAATGCATGTTAAGCCGCTCAAACTAAATCCCTAAAAACCTAAGTTGTAAATTGCTTCCATACTTGGGGGCTAGCCAGAGCGTCGAACGTCTGATGGACTTGGAGAGCCCAAAGGCCTCAGGTTTTCTTCGTGCGGCGGGTTGTCACATAATAGGTGCCCAACTTTACTCACTACCACTATGTGGAAAAACTATTTGGGTATTTATTGATGTGATGCTTCGAGGGATGGTTTAACTTAGGGAAATCGGTCTAGTTTAACCCGATAAGTTGACTAGGACTGGTTTTGCAATGATATGATGGTGTCAAACATTTGGAATGTTCATCCTATCACTGAAAAGTTGCATGGTATGCAACTGGAAAGCGTTAGATTACATGGAATGTAATTTGAACGTTTTCTACCAAAAGAGCCCGATACCTATGATACTTGCCAAAGCAAGACTGGGGTTAACTCTTTGTGGATTTTCGGCCCACAATCTAGCACCAACACAAAATTGTTTGGGATTTCAATTTTGGCTATTATGGAAAACATTTTTTAAAACTCATTCTAATATTTTGCATTTATTCTTTGTAGAAATGGCATCATCTAGCACTTAAATTTCATATCACTGTCCATAAGAAACATTTTAAAATATGAAAGGAAGCGTTATTGTCTTAGAAGCTACTTTGCCTGAAATACCCAAAAAATGCTACAAAGGTTGCTCGAAAGGCCTTTGGAAGGCAAAAAGAACAAATCCAATGATGTGACATGTTTGAGGCTTGCTTCAGAAACATGAATATGGAAGCGTTCCATATTTCTGAGTCACTAAGGAAAGGTGTTCTAAGAGCAGGCTAGTAACGAAAGGTTTGTTACATTGATAGCATTAAATTTCCTGTAAGATGACGAAGGATTCGTCTGTGAGTACTTGCCTAGTCAAGATGAAAGGGTATAGACATTGATGTCATATTTGCTTCATTGCTAGATGAGTACAATGACTTCGTGGTAAATTTCAACATGCATGAGATGTTGAAAGACACTGAGAAGACCCTTGAGAAGGGTACTCAAGTGTTGGTGGTTGAAAAGGGCAAAGTGAACAAGAGAAAGTTCAAGGGCAAGGCAAATTTGTTGGGAACAAGAAGGCACGCAGTAAGACTCTTGCCAAGGCCAAGCTAGATTCTAAGATTAAACCCGAAAATGACACTACATGTTTCTATTACAATGAATGTCATTGGAAGAGAAAATGAAAAGTGTATTAAGAAAAATCCTTCATACCTATGGCACTGTCATTAACAAGAAAAGAGTTCAAAGACTTCATAAAGATGGAGTGCTTGGGTCATTCGATTTCGAATCATATGACACATGTGAACCTTGTTTGCAAGGCAAATGACAAAGTGTCCTTTCAACAAGAAAGAGGAAAGGACTAGTGAGCTATTGGCTCTAATACATATGGATGTATGTGAACCAATGAACACACAAGCCAGAGTTGGATTTGAATACTTCACGACTTTTACTGATGACTATAGTAGTTATGGTTATGTCTACTTAATGAGGTATGAAAGTAAGACCTTTGAAAAGTTCAAAGAGTTAAAAAACGAAGTAGAAAATCAGTTGGATAGAAGGATTAAGGCTATTCACTCCGATCTGGGAGGTGAATACCTTAGTGATGAGTTCAATGGCTATCTAAAACAGTGTTGAATTGTTTCACAGCTGACTCCACCTGGAACACCTCAATGGAATAGTGTATCTTAAAGGAGAAATCAAACCTTATTAGATATGATGGGCCAAGCGACTCTCCCTACATCCTTTTGGGGTTATGCTCTCATTTCTGCTGCCTACTTATTGAATTGTATTCCATCTAAGGCAATAGATAAGACTCCATATGAGATATGGATAGGCCAAAAGCCCTATATGTCCTATCTGCGAGTTTGGGGTTGTCAAGATCATGTAAAGCGTTTACAAAGTAATAAGCTTGAACCCAAAACTGACAAATGCCTATATGTAGGATATCCTGAGGAAAGCAAAGGATATCAATTCTACCTTCCAACTGAGAACAAAGTGTTTGTTGCTCAAGGAGCTACTTTCTTAGAGAAAGAATTTCTGTACAAGAAAGAAAGTGGGAGTAGAATAGAACTCGGAGAAGTTCAAGAACCACGAGAGAATGTAGAACGATCTATAGAAACTCAGATGGAAGTTGACATGAAAACTCATGAAGATGAGCAACCTGAGTCAAAAACAAAAGAACCTATAAGGTCTAGTAGATCTCGTCATGAACCCGAGAGATACGGATTTCTCGTGACTGACGATCAAGATTTGATCTTGATGGACTCTAATGAGACCACGACCTACAGAAAGGTTTTAGAAAGTACAGATTTAGATAAATGGATACAAGCCATGGAGTCTGAAATGCAATCCATGAGGGAAATTAAAGTTTGGACTTTGATTGACCTTCCTGTTCAGGCAAAGGTTGTCGATTGCAAGTGGATTTTCAAGTTAAAACTTGGCGGGATCTTCAAGGCACGACTACTGGCTAAAGGTTTCAGACAGACTCATGGTATTGACTATGATGAAACCTTTTCCCCTGTCGTGATGCTCAAGTCCATTAGGACAATGCTTGCCATAGCAGCATATTTTGACTCTGAGGTATGGCAGATGGATGTTAAGATGGTTTTCCTGAATGGAAACCTACTTGAGGATGTTTACTTAAAACAACCTGAGGGATACATCGATCAGGAGCATGCTAATCGAGGATGAAAGCTTCAAAGGTCCATCTACAGACTGAAGCAGGCATCTCGAAGTTGGAATCTTCGTTTCAATGAGGCAGTAATGGTTACGATTTCATATAGAACGAAGATGAGCCTTGTGTTTACAAGAAGGTTAGTGAGAGCAAGAATGTTTTTCTTGTCCTATATGTGGACGACATCCTGCTCATAGGAAATGACATCCCCATGGTGTTAGATATCAAACAATGGTTTGGGAGTGTATTTTCTATGAAAGACTTAAGAGAAGCCGAGACATACTAGGTATCAAAATCTATAGAGATAGATCTAAGAGGCTTCTAGGACTAAGTCAAGGAGGGTACATAGACAAGATATTGAAAAGGTTTAATATGTCTAACTCTAAGAATGGTATGGTATCGTTCAGACATGGCTTTCTCTCGAAGAAGAACCAAGATCCTTCAATAAGAGAGGAGAGGGAAATAATGAGTAGAGTCCCATATGCTTCGACTATAGGATCTATCATGTATGCCATGTTGTGTACGCACTCGGATGTCACACATGCACTAAGCATGACTAGCAGATACCAACAAGATCCAAGAATGGCTCATTGGGCTGCAGTCAAGGCAATCCTAAAGTACTTGCGAAGAACTAAAGATTGATGCTAGTTTATGGTGGACAAGAATAGATCGTTGTACAAGGTTACACCGATGCTGCTTTTCAGACAAATTAAGATGACATAAAATCACAATCAGGCTACGTGTTTTAATTTGAATAGTGGTACAGTGAGTTAGAAAAACTCAAAACAAGATAGAATGGCCGACTTTATAACAGAATCTGAGTATTTTGCTGCATGAGATGTTACAATTGGAGTGTCTGGTTGAGGGAAGTTTGTGTCTAACATCGGAGTGATACCGAGTATCCAGGTTTCGATAGACCTCTTATGTGACAACAACTGGGCCATCGCACAAGCTAAGGTGCCCCGGTAACACCAAAAGACCAAACACATACTCAGAAGGTTTCACCTCATTCAAGAGAATGTCGATCGAGGAGATGTGAAAGTGTGCAAAATAGGGTCAGACGATAATGTAGCATATCATCTCACAAAAGCTGTACCACAGTCAATGTTTGAGATACTTGTAATAGATCTTGGTCTTAAAATGTTTAGAACAAAGCCCTTCAATGGGCAAGTGGGAGATTGTTGGTGAATGTGCCCTTTTGAAGGGCTATATAGACATTTGTCGTTTGATTGATTATTTATCAGATGAGATAATTTCATGATAGTAATATTCTTGTGCATATTTAATTTCGTGAAATTGATCCGCCAAAAGAAACACTCCATAGACTGTTTAGATCACGAGTGATTCTTTTGAGTAGTACTGATATGAGGATCCTTGGACCAGAAATCACTACATGGTCTTACGTGAATTGTAGTTTGCTTTGACATACGCCTAACGGGCCCGTAACAGGTTGCCAAGTATGGGTATGATTGGGTACACTATGAGTCACGCTAAGATGTGTAGGTGAAGTGATGAGACTACAAATCTCTCTTAAGTGAGAGATGATATATTGGCCACTTAATAGTGAATTGAGAAGTGCATGGCCATGCCCAAGGAATGATAAGCGTTATCATTTGCTTAATGGATTCAGTGTCACTAAGAGATCAAGTAAATGTTTAGCTATATAAGGATGATGGTTCCCTATCTTATGCTAAACGGGATTCAATGTAGAGGATCGTACGCAGTTTGCTCGGAAAGGTTGTGTTGAATCACCATTCGACCCTCCATTCCGAATTGGGTAGTCATTTTGTCTTGCTAGAGACCACTAATGACTTATGGATTAATCAATGAGATTGAATTATCCATTACCAATCTAGAATGGGCCTACAGGACCGCATATAAGAAAGTTCGATGATGCAGAATAAGTATTCTTGCCTACAATAAGTATAATTGTTATACTTAAATAAATAAGATTTAATTAAATAGTTTAATTAAATATTATTGAAAAGTTCTGTGGTATTAATTAATAGTTAATTAATTACCTGGGAACAATTGGGATGGACTGATAAATCAAGGGACTTAATTGCAATTGAAGTTCTTGACCCATCAGCCTGATCCATGGGTCATGGGTTGATCCATGGGCTTGGTGTATAACCCAAATCATTAAGGTATTATTTAATACTGATTTGGAATCGGTAAATATTATTTAATACTAATTTGGAATAAGTAAAATAATATTTGGTAATAATACTGATTTGGAATATGATTAAATCAGTTAAGTAATAATTGATTGATTACAATACTGATTTTGGAAATTTCAACTCTACAAATATCCTAGGGATATTATTGTAGGAGGATGATGATTTTAATCAGAAAATCAAATCAGGCAAAATATACACAAAATCCCAAACTCTCTCTGTAGGCAAAAACGGCTAGCACCAGATCTGCGTAGGCTTTCGTGCTTGAAAGTAGAGAGTCCTTCAAGGAAGGATTTTGGTGGTGACGAACGTAACTGGAACAGAAGGTTGGACCAACATCAAACAAGGATCCAGACGCGGCAACCGATTACGCTTCAAGGGTATGGTTTACTTGTTTTGAACATAGGATTAAAATACTAAAATTGAAATTGGCATGAATCCGCTGCGTAAAAATTTTTAAAATCATGCCTCCGATCCCAACATCTCCCACGCCAATGAACCTATCGGGTTGTCTCACAACCCTCCCACTACGACGAGGCACCACTTGTGTAGGCGCATCATCTGTGATATCTTGTGCAGTGTATTGTGTATCTACTTGTGTTGGTGCATCAGGATTATCAAATTGCTTTCTAAGTTCTTCTAGTTCTATTTTACTCTTGGGCTTGTGATCTAAAATATAGTCTTCCTCTAAAAATCTGGCGTTAGTACTAACTATCACCTTCTGATCTTTATGACTATAGAACAAACAGCCTTTCGTTCCTCTAGGATATCTTACAACCAACATTACTTTTGTTCTTGCATCTAACTTAGCCGCATATGCCTTAAGCACATGTGCTGGACAACCCCAAATTCTGAGATGTCTTAGACTGGGCTTGGGCCCGTTCCACAACTCTGTAAGGGTTGAAGGCACAGTTGTAGATGGTACAAGATTTAGAATGTACATTGCAGTTTCTAAGGCATATTCACAAAATGAACTAGGCAAATCACTATAGCTCATCATTGACCTAACCATTTCCATGAGAGTTTTGTTTCTTCTTTCTGCTACACCGTTCTGCTGTGGTGTACAAAGTACAGACAACTGAGACTGAATTCTGACCTTACTGAGATGTTCTCGAAATTTGTGAAACAGGTGCTCACCATCATGATCTGATCGCAGTGTGTTGATACTCTTACCGTGATGTTTCTCCACATCTGGCCGATACTCTTTGAATTTTCTAAAGCATTCGGACTTGTGACGCATAAGGTAAATGTATCTGTACCTTGAGTAATCATCTGTGAAAGTCACAAAACACTAAAATCCACCTCGTGATTTGATCGAAATTGGTCCACACAAGTCAGAGTGAATCAACTCTAATACTTCTTTGGTTCTATAACTTTTCGCTTTAAAAGGTCTCTTGGTCATCCTACATTCCAAGCAAGATTCGTAGGTTAAATAGTTGTCAATCTCTAATGAACTTAAAGGTCCAACATTGACTAACCTTTTAATCCTACTAAAGTTTATATAACCTAGCCTGAGATACCAAAGATAGGTTTGATTCGTTTTAGAAGGTTATTTTCTCTTAATTTGGTTAGATGATGCGCCATTTAGTTCTGTGTTTTGTACAAGAGGGGAGTTTTATTTAACCAAGAACAAATTGTCTACTAATGAAGCATAATAAACAAGTTTGCCATATTTTCTAACAACAACAGATTTATCAGAAAAAATAAACTTGTAACCATTCATTAAGAGTTTAGAAACCGAAATAAGGTTCTTTCTAAAACTCGGTACATAAAGACAATTAGGTAAATCTAGCCTAGAATTTTTGAAAATTAAAGTGGTTACTCCCACTGCTTCCACTGACACTCTTGTAGTGTCACCCACGTAGACTTCTAGCTCGCTTTCTTTAAGCTTCCGGGTTACTTGGACCTCTACAAAGAATTACAAACGTGGTCAGTGGCGCCTGAATCCACACACTAAGTATCTGTGGGAATCACCACTAAACACGTCTCAGTAATTAAGGCAGAAACTATCGTACCTTTGAGCTTTGGAAAATCTGATTTCTAATGTCCCGTCTGAAAGATTTTAGTAGGATCTGGGTTTGCACTTGCTCGATTTACCACGCAATAAAAATTCTATTAAAGCGGAATCTTAGAAAAGTACCTTTGCAGCGTGCACTTGGTGATTCTCTTGTATGCCTCAAGACTATGACTTCATGTTATGTGGGCAACGAACTAGAAGTCAATTGATCAGCTACTCACCACAATCCACCTGCTAGAAAACTCTAGCCCCGCAGCACCTGGCACGTACTATAAACACACCGCCCACAGAGAGAGAAAGCTACGCGCAGCTGGTATAAACCAAGGCCAAAATTTCAGCCATTAGAAACCCAAAAACCAGCTGCACACTTTCTTGAAAATTCGACTTGGAGAGAGAAGAATTTTCTCTCTCTAGAAATCCTGTGGATTAATTGTGTAATTGTCAATGACTGATCCCTTGTCTATTTATAGAGTTACAAGAGAGACTCCAAGTTGGTTTAGGATTGGTCTTCCTACTGGGTTTCTGTTTTCCTTCAATCCTGTTTCTGGACTGATACAGATTCTGTTTCCTTCAATCCTGTTCCTGAACTGATACACTCCCAACTGTCATAGGGATTCACTTATCCCAATCCAGTTCCTGGGATGAATCACTCCCAACTGATACAGGGATTCACTTATCCCAAACTTGTTCCTGGGATGAATCACTCCCAACTGAAACAGGGATTCACTTATCCCAAACCAGTTCCTGGGATGAATCACTCCCAACTGACAAAGGGATTCACTTATCCCAAACCAGTTCCTGGGATGATTCACAACCAACTGACACAAGGATTAATTAATTTCTAAATTAATTAAATCTACCTTTGTCAACAACCCAGTACATAATTAATCGTACCACTAATGGATTAATTATGGTACTACCAACCTACACCAGAATTGCTTCCGGAACAACTTAATTAAATTATATTCATAATCTCCCCACATCAAAGATATAGTGCTCGTTAATTCATTAATTTACTGATAAATTAATTCATCAACTTCTTAATATTCTGAGACTAGTACCACTCGACCTTTTTACTATACCAGACATAAGTCCACCGGCCGAGTTTAGTATAATAAACATTTCGAGCTCATCTCGGGAGCACCATCACCCCGGACTCACCGGTATATGGTTTTCTTTCGACAAGCAGCAACACACCAAGTAACTAAACACACGCACCCAACCCACCGAGACTATTGGCCACATTTGACCTCACCCATTGGCAGATGAAAGTACACTATGTCTAATCCTCATGCCCACTCGAGTCTAGGGATTTAGAGATAGAATAAAAGGATCGATTTGTCTATTAAATCAGTACAAGACAAATCATTCCTAAGAGTCAAGTTCAATATGTCCCGGGCATATCTATATTATTCAATTAGTTTAGACAAACTAATTATCTGAATCACATAATAACCTAGACCGACAGTTTGTCCAAAACCGTCTCGGTTATGAACCTCATTTATATATTATGTCTTTCAACAAATGATGAGATCTACTGTGTCGCACCAGACACCTCATCATCTACTTACATAATATAAATGGACATAAACATGCACAACAAAATATGACTGAAACACAAATCGATATATTAAACTGGGAAACTGTACAATACAAGCATAGCTTATGTATTCTACTCCAACAATCTCCCACTAATACTTAAGCTATGCTTTAAGTATACAACTACATACAATCCCACCCAATCTGCTGTTTTCTATCTAGAAAAACTGTCAAGACTTTCCTAAGCATCTGATCCTCATGCCCTTCACGTGAGCCTCAAAGACTTTAGAAGTCAATGTTTTCATGAACGGATCTGCAAGGTTATCCTCTGATGCTATCTTAGCCATGATCACGTCTACCCTCTTTACGATGTCTCGTATTAGGTGGTACTTGCGCTGGATATGTTTACTTGCCTTGTGGGCTCGTGGTTCCTTCGAGTTTGCTACTGCACCGTTGTTATCACAATAAACCGTGATAGACTTCTGCAAACCAGGAATCACATCTAAGTCCACTAGAAAGTTCTTGAGCCATACTGCTTCTTTCACTGCCTCTGATGCGGCAACATACTCAGCCTCCATGGTAGAGTCCGCCACATATTTCTGCTTGACACTCCGCCAAACTATGGCTCCACCTCCTAGAGTAAACACATACCCTGAGGTAGACTTGCTCTTGTCCCTGTTGCCTTGGAAATCTAAATCCGTGTAACCTCGGGGTACCAGCTCAGATGCCTGATAGACCGGAACTTGGTCCCTCATTCTGCGTAAATACTTGAGAATGCATTTTACTGCCTCCCAATGAGCTTTCCCTGGGTTACTCTGATATCTGCTCACCATGCCAACGGCATAACAGATATCAGACCTCGTACACAACATGGCATACATGAGACTTCCTACTACCCAAGCATATGGAACTGTCCTCATAGTCTCTATCTCCTCAACAGTCTTACGAGACTGCTCTTTAGATAGAAACACTCCGTGCCTGAAAGGTAGAAAACCTTTCTTGAAGTTTTGCATGTTAAAACGGGCCAGAATCGTGTCTATGTATGAAGCTTGGGAGAGCGTTAACGAATGTTTCCTATGTTCTCGAATAATCTTGATCCCAAGGATATGTCCCGCTTCCCCTAGGTCCTTCATATCAAATTGCTTGGACAGCCATGCCTTTACGTCTGATAACACTTTCTTGTTGTTGCCAATCAATAGAATGTCATCTACGTAAAGCACAAGAAACAACACTGAGTTTCCATCACGTATGCGATATACACATTGCTCATCCGGACACTGAGTAAATCCAAAGGACTGGATTACCTCATCAAACCGGATGTTCCGAGATCTGGATGCCTGCTTAAGTCCATAAATAGACCTCTTAAGCCTGCAAACCTTATACTCTTGGCCTTTTTCAATGAATCCCTCTGGTTGCTACATAAAGATGGTTTCCTCAAGACTTCCATTCAGGAAAGCTGTCTTGACATCCATCTGCCAAATCTCATAATCCATATGAGCAGCTATGGCCAAGAGAATCCGGATCGACTTAAGCATGGCTACCGGGGAAAAGGTTTCCTCATAATCTATTCCCTCTTTCTGAGTATACCCCTTCGCCACCAGCCCAGCTTTAAAGGTTTCCACCTTCCCGTCAGGTCCTCTCTTACGTTTGTAGACCCACTTACATCCAATGGGCTTAAACCCATCAGGCAGGTCCACAAGCTCCCAGACTTAATTGTGGTCCATTGACCCCATCTCGGATATCATTGCCTTACGCCAAGATTCTGCATCTTTATCTCGAAGCGCCTCATTGTAGTTAACTGGGTCAGGTTCAGGCACACCTGGGACTAGGTCTGATGCCTCTCCCACGCCAACGAACCTGTCTGGCTGTCTCACAACCCTCCCACTACGACGAGGCACCACCTGTGTAGGCGCATCATCTGTGATCTCATGTGCAGTGTGTAGTGTATCTACTTGTGCTGGTGTATCAGGATTAGTAGTTTGTCGTCTAAGCTCTTCTAGTACTATCTTACTCTTGGGCTTGTGGTCGAAGACATAGTCCTCTTCTAAAAATCTAGCGTTGGTACTTACCACCACCTTCTGATCTTTAGGACTATAGAATAGACCACCTTTCGTTTCCCTAGGATATCCTACAAACAACATTAATTCTGTTCTTGCATCTAACTTAGCCGTATCTACCTTAAGCACATGTGCTGGGCAGCCCCAAATTCTGAGATGTCTTAGACTGGGCTTCCGCCCGTTCCACAACTCTACTGGGGTTGAAGGCACGGTTTTAGATGGTACAAGATTAAGAATATACATTGCCGTTTCTAAGGCATATCCTCAGAACGAACTTGGCAAATTACTATAGCTTGTCATGGACCTAACCATTTCCATAAGAGTTCGGTTCCTCATTTCTGCTACACCATTCTGCTGTGGCGTGCTAGGTGCAGACAACTGAGACTGAATTCCTACCTCAGTGAGGTAATCTCGAAATTTATGGGACAGGTACTCCCCACCACGATCTGAACACAGTGTCTTGATACTCTTACCATGATGCTTCTTCACATCTGCCCAAAACTCTTTGAACTTGCCAAAATATTCGGACTTGTGGTGCATTAGGTAAATGTATCCGTACCTAGAGTAGTTATCCGTGAACGTCACGAAATACTCATATCCCCCTCGCGCCCGGACCGTCATAGGTCCACACAAGTCAGAATGAATCAACTCTAATACTTCTTTAGCTCTATGACCTTTTGCTTTAAAAGGTCTCTTGGTCATCTTACCTTCCAAGCAAGATTCGCAGGTTACATAACTGTCAATATCTAATGGACCCAAAGGTCCATCATTGACCAACCTCTGAATTCTACTAAGGTTTATATGACCTAGCCTTAGATGCCAAAGATAGGTTTGATTCATTTCAGAAGGTCTCTTCCTCTTATTAATGTTAGATACAGAGCTATCTATTTCTATGTTTTGCGCAACAGGGGAGTTAGAGTTAACCACAAACAAATTGTCCGTCAATGAACCAGAACAAATAATTTTTCCATTTCTTCTAATAACAACACAGTCATCAGAAAAAATAAACTTATACCCGTTCTTCAAGAGTTTAGAAACCGAAATCAAGTTCTTTCTAAAACTCGGTACATAAAGACAATTAACTAACTCCAAGCTAGAATTTTCGAAATTCAACTTAACTACTCCCACTGCTTCTACTGACACTCTTGTAGTGTCGCCCAAGTAGATATCCAATTCGCCTGCTCTAAGCTTCTGGGTTACTTGGAACCTTTGCAAAGAATTACAAACATGGTCAGTGGCACATGAATCCACACACCAAGTATCTGTGGGAATCGCCGCTAAACATGTCTCAGTAATTAAGGCATAATTTATCGTACTTATAAGCTTTGGACAATTCGCTTTCCAATGTCCTATCTTATTCCACTTGAAGCACTTGTCTTTCGACTTCTTCTTTGCAATATCTGGCTTAGGCACAATTTGTGCCTTTTTAGCTACTCCCTCGAGCTTTCTCTTCTTCTTTCCAGCCTCAGGCTCAGAAGAAGATTCTAAATCTTCGACTGCGACTAAAGCTCGCTTCTTCTCTTGAAGAAGACTTTTAGCCGCTATCAACTCTACCAAGAGCTCGGATGAACTCCACAATATCTTACTTATGTTGTAGTTCAACCGAATCCGCACATAGCTTTGAGGCGCCATCAACTCTGCCAAAAGCTCAGATGAACTCCACAACATCTTACTTATGTTGTAGTTCAACTGAATCTGCTCATAGCTTTGAGGCGCCATCAACTCTGCCAAGAGTTCAGATGAACTCCACAACATCTTACTTATGTTGTAGTTCAACCGAATCTGCTCATAGCTTTGAGACAAGCTCTGGAGGACAATATCGGCTTTGGTTTCACCAACGATTTCGCCTCCCACTACCTTAACCTTGTTGATGTTACTAATCATGTTAATGACACGATCTTTCACAGGAACGCTCTCAGCCCTAAGGACACTGTCCAAGTTACGACTTCCATCGACATTATTAGTTCCAGTTAAATTGTTGTTTTTCGAAATAGCAGCTAAAGGATTGAATGCCATATCGATTTAAACTGGAAAGTAAACAAACAATGTTTCAGTTATATATGCTAGAATTTTCGAAAAACTTGAAAATTCAATTAATTATTGATTTCCCTCAAAACAATAATATTAATCCACCATCATCTCATCCACCGGGATTCTCGTAAGCCACGTAGTGTGGACGTTTACGCTAACCCACATTCGTTTGAGAAGAACCAAGTTCATTAACTACACTATCTGACCAACGATCTTTTGATCAATGTAGCTAATAGTCGGTGCTTTCAGCCGTACAAATAAGCAGCGTAACCTCGCGGGAGGAATACTGCAGATCGTACACTAAGTGTGTGCCATTACGTGACTTCTGAGTTTGTTACCTCAGGATAGTGCGCCTCAGATGGAGAGGGTGTCGCATTTCTCCTAGTTAAACTCGCTCTAGTCATCTTACTCATAAGCTCATAGTCTAGCGATCTCGGGGCTGGACTCATCCGAATGGAGGAAGGCCCTAGTGCCAACGCGCAAGCCCACCCAAATCGCATATGAACCCGTAATAGTGGCGATGGGGATATAACACAACCCGCTCCCACTTCGATTTTCAAATTGAGGGTTTTTCCAGTTTTAACATGCAATTAACTAACCTAAGTTATATGCAACCATAAAACCAGACATGCTTTAATTCATGCATCTAAAATAAAGCATAAAAATTAAAACAATAAATACGGGAAATAAATACGTAAACTAAATTTCCCGGCTATTATGGTTTTAATTGCTTCCATAATTTGCCTTGATCTCGTGTCCCATCACGTCACTCGATGGAGAGAGTCTTGAATTTCAAAATATGAAAACTAGAGGAAAAACGGGCCAAAAACAGCCCAAACGGGCCGCCCGGGCCGCCCCCGCACTGCCCGCGCGCACCTGGGCGCCTGCTGCGCGCTGCTGCTGCGTTTTTTGGTTACCGGCCGGCGATTTTGCTACCGGCAATCGTTGCCGGCGTCGCCTCCTGCCGCCAACTCCTCTTTCGCTTTTTCCCACACTATTTGGTCTTCTTGCAATTCGTTCTGGGTTTTCCGGGGTTTCTTCAAATTCATGACAACCCAAAACCCACGAATCCAAGTCGCCCACCATAACGCCTTCGATTACAAAAAAAACAATTTTCCTACTACAAGGCTTTCTAGGAAAATTAAATAATCAAAATTACATAGAAAAAATCCTACTACAGATTTGATCTAATCCTACACGGCTTCCAGCACGTGGTTATACTATTACAAACATTCATAATAAAATTAAATCCGGACATGTCCCGGAGTTTAATTAAAACCCATACAAACGTAACCATAATAGTTGGGATTCTAAACCACCTGCAAATAAAACCATGTAATAAATCGAACAAGCACAGAACCCCCTAAACCAGGCTCTGATACCAATTGAAAGATTTTGGTAGGATCTGGGTTTGCACTTGCTCGATTTACCACGCAACAAAAATTTCTATTAAAGCGGAATCTTAGAAAAGTACCTTTGAAGCGTGCACTTGGTGATTCTCTTGTATGTCTCAAGACTGTGACTTCACGTTGTGTGGGCAACGAACTAGAAGTCAATTGATCAGCTACTCACCGTAGCACCTGGCACGTACTAAAAACGCACCGCTCGCAGAGAGAGACAGCTACGCGCAGCTGGTATAAACCAAGGCCAAAATTTCAGCCACTAGAAACCCAAAAACCAGCTGCACACTTTCTTGAAAATTCGACTTGGAGAGAGAAACGTTTTCTCTCTCTAGAAATCCTGTGGATTAATTGTGTAATTGTCAATGACTGATCCCTTGTCTATTTATAGAGTTACAAGAGAGACTCCAAGTTGGTTTAGGATTGGTCTTCCTACCGGGTTTTTGTTTTCCTTCAATCCTGTTTCTGGACTGATACAGATTCTGTTTCCTTCAATCCTGTTCCTGGACTGATACACTCCCAACTGTCACAGGGATTCACTTATCCTAATCCAGTTCCTGGGATGAATCACTCCCAACTGACACAGGGATTCACTTATCCCAAACCATTTCCTGGGATGAATCACTCCCAACTGACACAGGGATTCACTTATCCCAAACAAGTTCCTGGGATGATTCACAACCAACTGACACAAGGATTAATTAATTTCTAAATTAATTAAATCTACCTTTGTCAACAAAAGTACATAATTAATCGTACCACTAACGGATTAATTATGGTACTACCAACCTACACCAGAATTGCTTCCGGAACAACTTAATTAAATTATATTCATAATCTCCCCACATCAAAGATATAGTGCTCGTTAATTCATTAATTTACTGATAAATTAATTCATCAACTTCTTAATATTCCGAGACTAGTACCACTCGACCTTTTTACTATACCGGACATAAGTCCACCGGCCGGGTTTAGTATAATAAACATTTCGAGCTCATCTTGGGAGCACCATCACCCCGGACGCACCGGTACATGGTTTCCTTTCGACCAGCAGTAGCACACCAAGTAACTAAACAAGTTCACCCAACCCACCCAGACTATTGGCCACATTTGACCTCACCCATTGGCAGATCAAAGTACACTATGTCTAATCCTCATGCCCACTCGAGTCTAGGGATTTAGAGATAGAATACAAGGATCGATTTGTCTATTAAATCAGTACAAGACAAATCATTCCTAAGAGTCAAGTTCAATATGCCCCGGGCAAATCTATATGATTCAATTAGTTTAGACAAACTAATTATCTGAATCACATAATAACCTAGACCGACAGTTTGTCCAAAACCGTCTCGGTTACGAACCTCATTTATATATTATGTCTTTCAACCAATGATGAGATCTACTGTGTCGCACCAGACACCTCATCATCTACTTACATAATATAAATGGACATAAACATGCATAACAAAATATGACTGAAACACAAATCGATATATTAAACTGGGAAACTGTACAATACAAGCATAGCGTATGTATTCTACTCCAACACCGTCTTACCACACTTGAAGCATTTGCCTTTAACCTTTTATTCTTCACGATGTCTGGATTGGCAGCATGGTTTTTGGTCTTCTTCTTCTTCTTGTTCATGCCTTTAGGCACAGAAGAGGAACTGTAGCCTTCACTATGACCAAAGCTTGCTTCTTCTCTTGGAAGATACCTTCAGCCGACACCAATGTTGTTAGGAGCTCGAGAAGAGTATACACTCTCTGGTTCATATTGTAGTTAACCCGAAATTGCTCGAAACTATTAGGTAAGCTCTGGAGGATGATATCGATCTGACTCTCTTGATCAATTTTGCCTCCCAACACTTCTATTTTATTGATGTTATTGATAATGTGAAGCACATGATCTCTCACCAATGAGCCTTCAGCCATTCTAGTATTCATTATCTCTCTCATAGCTGATTGTCTTATTGTTCTGCCTTGATGACCAAATATCTCTCTCAGGTATGCAATCATGTTAAAAGCGGAGACCATGGGATGAAACTAATGTTGCAGAATATTCGACACAGAGGCCAAAATGTAACACCATGTCATCTCATCTGTTTTTCTCCACCTCGCATAGGCATCTCTTTCCTCTTAAGGAGAGTTATCAGTAGATGCATTTGGACAAACTTTGGTGAGCACAAACTTATACTGCTCAGCCGTCAGGACAATGTCCAAATTATGACTCCAGTCGACATAATTCAGACCGGTTAGTTTGTTATCTTTCAATATCGTAGCTAACGAATTAAATGCCATATCGAATACTGTAATAAATAAACAGATAATGTTTCAAAAAAATAAATTCAAGTAATTATTCACATCCCTCAAACAATAATTAAATCCACCGACATCTCATTCACCAGGGTTTTCACAAGCCATGATAGTGTGGACGTTTACGCTAACCCACATTCGTTTGAGAAGAACTAGGTTCGTTAACTACACTATCTGACCAAATGATCTTTTGATCAATGTAGCTAACAGTTAGTGCCTTTTAGTCGTACAAATAAACACCGTAACCTCGATGGGAGGAATACTACAAATTGTACACTAAGTGTGTGCCATTACGTGACTTCTGAGCTTGTAATCTTAGGATAGTGCGCCTTAGATGGAGAGGGTATCATATTTCTTCAATTTCAACTTACTCTAGCCATCTTACTTAGAAATTCATAAGCTAGTGATCTTATGGTTGAACTCATCTGATATGGAGGAATGCCCTAATGCCAACACACAAGTCCACCCATATCACATATGAATTCGTAATAGAGGTTGTGGGAATATTAACCAACCCGCTCCCACTTAGATTTCTAAAACAAGGGTTTTTCCCATTTTAACATACAGCTAACTAATCCTAAGTTATATGCAAACATAAAACCAGCATGCTTTAAAATATGCATATAATATACAACACAAAAAATTAAAGCATAAAATTAAAACTGTAAATACGGGAAATAAATGCGTAAAATAAATTTCTTGACTATTTTGGTTTTAATTGCTTCCATCTGCTGCCTTGATCCCGTGTTCCGTCACGTCACTTGATGGATTGAGTCTTGAAAAGTTGAATTTTAGAAAAACTCAAAAAAATAGAAAACAGGTCGCGCTCGCGCTTGCGCACAGCCCTTTGTTAAGCCTGCGCGTAGCAGCCCGCTGGTGCGCCCAGCGCCACAAACTTACAGCACTGCACCAGCGCTTACTGCGTGCAACGTGCATGCAGCATCGCTCCCGGCAAACCTTTTGCCGGCCCGCCTGCCCCGTTTGGTTCCCGGATGTTCTATCCTGCTCCCACTAAGTTATTTGGTCTTTTTGCAATTCGTTCTAAGTTTTCTTAGTTTTCTACGAATTAACGATAAACCAAAACCCACGAAATCAAGTCGCCCACCATAACACATTCGATTACATAAAATTTTTCTACTACAAGGCTTCTAGGAAAATAAAATAAAAAATTACAAAGAAAAAAATCCTACTACAGATTTGGTCGAATCTTACACGACTTCTAGCACGTGGTTTTACTATTACAAGCATTCATAAAAAAAAACCTGGACATGTCCCGAGGTTTAACTAAAACATACAAACACAACCATAATTGTCGGGATTTCTAAACCACCTGCAAACAAAACTATGTAACTAACTGAACAAGCACAAAGCCAAAACCAGGCTCTGATACCAATTGAAAGATTATCTTCTCGGGCCCGGTCAAAAATTAACTTTCGTGCTACGCATTCAAGATTCGGAACTCTTGACTAGGCCTAAACTCTAGCTCAATCTCTATTCTAATTCTTGCTTGAAATAACATTGCGCAGGATCTTAGCTTCTACTTGTTCGATTTGCTACGCAATAATAAATTCCTAATTAAAGCGGAAGTTTAAGAATTACCTCTTGAAGCGTGTACTTAGGTGATAGCTTGTATGACTCAAGACCAGTACGTAGTTTTGTGGGTAATGAACCAACGATCAGCAACTCACCACAAAATCCACTGGAAAAATCCAACGAAACCACCGCCGCCTGCACATGCAATCCACGAGCTGCCACCGCCCGAGACTAACGTCCATGCGCCACCGCTACTCCACCCACGCGTTCCCAGATTCTGAGAAGAAAAACTGACCGCGAGTCTAAGAAAGAAATCCAGCGTCAGGAACTTAGAACAACCCGACTTTGAGGAAGAAAAATATTAATTCTCTCTCTAGGATTTTCTCTCTCTAGTTTTCTTGTCTTGAAAACTTATGAATTGTATATTGTGAATTGCCAATCTCTTGTCTATTATATATTTACAAGAGAGACCCCAAGTTGGTTTAGGATTGGCCTTCCTAATGGCTTTTAGGATTATTAATTAGTTTCCAAATCCAATTAGGTTCCAAATCTAATAAGATTTCCAAATCTCTAGGATTTCCTAATTCGAATTGAACATTAAGACTTAATTAATTAATTAAGTAATTCCACTTTGTTCATTACTTACTTAACCCTTAGGAATAATTAATTAAATAATTAATTCTACTTTATCAATTAACCCACTACATAAATTAATCGTACTACTAACGGATTAATTATGACACTACCATCCTACACCAGAATTGCTTTCGGACTAAATTAATTATTCTTTAATATCCCCACATCAAAGATATAGTGCTCATTAATTTATTAATTTACTGATAAATTAATTAATTAACTTCTTATAATCCGAGAATAGTACCACTCGACCTTTTTACTATACCGAACATAAGATCCGAGAATAGTACCACTCAACCTTTTTACTATACCGAACATAAGTCCACCGGCCGAGTTTAGTATAACAAACATAACGAGTTCATCTCGGGAGCACGATCACCCTGGACATCCCGGTACATGGTTTCCTTTAGACAAACAACAACACACCAAGCAACTAAACACGTGCACCCAACCTATCGAGACTGACCTCACTTTTTTGCAGATCAAAGTACACTATGTCTAATCTTCATGTCTACTCAAGTCTAAGGATTAAGAGATAGAATACTAGGAATGAATAGTCTATTAAATCAGTACAAGATAATTCATCCTAAATGGTCAAGTTCAATGTGCCCGGGCATATTTATATGATTCAATTAGTTTAGACAAACCAATTTCTGAATCACATAATAACCTAGACTGACAATTTGTCCAAAACTATCTCGGTTATGAACCTCATTTATATATTTTGTCTTTTAACCAATGATGAGATCTACTGTGTCACACTAGACACCTCATCATCTAATTACATAATATAAATAGACAACATATGTAAAAACATATAAAAAATTTAACTAAAACATTATATCGATATATAAACTGAGAAACAGTTTAATACAAGCGAAGCTTTAGTATTTAAACCCAATAGTGGTCAGCAGCAATGCAAGATTTCTATAAGAGGATTATATTTTAGATCACAAGCCCAATAGCAAAGTCATATTAGAGGAGCTGAGGGGTCATTCGAGTATTCCAGATGCACAAGTACATGATGACACACCACAGAGTACTGCACGCACTATCACAGATGATGCACCTACACAGACTGCACCTCGTCATAGTGGGAGGGTTGTCAGACACCCCGAGTGGTACATGGGTTTGGGTGAGTCTTTGGACTTTATGCCTGGCGCTCATGAACCAGACCCAATTTGCTATAATGAGGCTCTCCAGGATAAAGATGCAGATTCTTGGCAGAAAGCGATGATTGCTGTGATGGGTTCTATGGACTCAAATAAATTCTGGGAGCTGGTAGACTTTCTTGATGGGTTTTGACCTATTGGGTGCAAATGGGTCTGTAAACGAAAGAGAGGATCTGACGGGAGGGTTGAGACTTTCAAAGCTAAGCTTGTGGCGAAAGGGTGTACTCAAAAAAAGGGTATCGATTATGAGGAGACCTTTTCCCCGGTAGCCATGCTTAATTCGATCCGGATTCTCTTAGTCATAGCTGCTCATATGGATTATGAGATTTGACAGATGGACGTCAAGCCAGTTTTCCTTAATGGAAGTCTTGAGGAGGCCATATTTATGCAGCAACCAGAGGGTGGTTTTATTGTTCAAGGCCAAGAGCACAAGGTTTGTAAGCTTAAGAGGTCCATCTATGGACTTAAGCAGGCATCCAAATCTTGGAACATCCGTTTTGACGAGGTCATCCAGTCCTATGGATTCACTCAGTGTCCGGATGAACAGTGTGTATATCGCAGGTGTGATGGTGATCAAGTGGTGTTCCTTGTACTTTACGTAGATGATATTCTTCTTATTGGAAACAATAAGAAGGTATTGTCAAATGTAAAGGCATGGTTGTCCAGGCAGTTTGATATAAAGGATTTGGGAGAGGCTGGACATATCTTTAGGATCAAGATTATTCGAGATCGTAGGAGACGTTCTCTAACACTCTCTTAGGCTTCATATATAGACACGATTCTGGCCCGTTTTAACATGCAAAACTCCAAGAAGGGTTCACTACCTTTCAGGCATGGGGTGCATTTATCAAATGAGCAGTGTCCTAAGTCTGCCGAGGAGATAGATGCCATGAAGGCAGTATCCTATGCATCTACAGTGGGTTGTCTCATGTATGCTATGTTATGTACTAGGCCTGATATTTGTTTTGTCGTTGGCATGGTTAGCAGATATCAGAGTAACACTGGGAAAGCTTAATGGGAGGCAGTCAAATGCATTCTCAAGTACTTGTGCAGGACGAGAGATCATGTCTTGATTTATCCAGCGCAGGAGCTAGTTCCATTGGGTTACACAGATTCGGACTTTCAAGGTGATATGGACAAGAGTAAGTCTACCTCTGGGTTTGTGTTTACTCTGGGAAGTGGAGCCATAGTATGGCGGAGTGTCAAGCAAAAATGCATGGCGAACTCCACCATAGAGGCTGAGTACGTTGTTGTATCAGAGTCATCAAAAAAAGTTATATGGCTCAGGAACATCCTGGTGAACTTGGATGTGGTCCCTGAGTTGCCGAGGTCAATCAAAGTCTACTGTGAGAACAATGGTGCAGTTGCTAACTCAAATGAACAACGAACCCACAAGGTGAGTAAACACATAGAGCACAAGTACCACCTGATACGAGAAATTGTAATGAGGGGAGATGTGACTGTGGCCAAGATAGCATCAGGAGACAACCTTGCAGATCCTTTCACAAAGGCATTTGCCCCAAAGGTCTTTGAGAGCCATGTGGAGGGCATGGGAGTCAGATTCTTAAGAGAGCCATGTGAGTGAGTTAAGAGTGTTTTGTAGTTTTCATTATGACAGCGGTTTAATTACTGGATTGAACAGTGTTTTTATACTTCAGAGTATAGCTTTGAGTATTAGTGGGAGATTGTTGGTCTTGAATACTGAAAAGCTATTGCTTGTATCAAAAACTAATTCTCAGTTGACATATCGTTTATGTTTCAGTATTATATTATTCCTTTATATAATATATCTAGATAATGAGGTGTAGAAAAGCACAATAGATCTCGTTATTGGTTAAAGTAATAATATGTAAATAGATGCTCGTAACTGAGATAGTTTGAACAGACAATCAGTTTAGGTTATCGTGTGATTTTGAAATTAGTTTGTCTAGACTAATTAAATCATATGGATATGCCCGGGGCATATTGAGCAAGACCTGTTCGGGGTTGAATTAACTTGTACTGATTGGCGTAGTTAATTCGAACCCAATATTCTTATCTCTTAATCCCTAGACTAGAACGGGCACGTGAGTTAGATATCATATGCTTTGATTTTCCAAAAGGCGTTGTCAATGGAGGCCTAAATCTCGGTAAGTTGGGTATGCAGTGTTTGACTTCTTTGTGTGCCGTTGCTTGTTAAAGGAATTCATGTACCAGTTCGCTGGGTTGATGGTGCTCCCTTGATGAGCTCGAAAAGTTTATTATACTAAACCCGACCAGTGGTCTTTATGTCCGGTATAATGAGAAAGTCGAGTGGTACTAATCTCAGATACCAAGAAGTCGATGAATTAATTTATCAGTAAATTTATGAATCGACGAGCACTAGATCTTTGATGTGGGGAGATAGAAGAATAATAAAATGAGCGCGGAGTAAATTCATTTTTAAGCGGTAGTTCCATAATTGGTCCGTTAGTGGTACGAATAATTATGCGTTGGACTAATCGACAAAGTGAATTAAATAATCTTAAAGGTTTAATTAATATTTAATTGACGAAGTGGGTTATACGAAATAATCCTAAGGGCTTGATTAATAATTAATTAACGAAGTGGGTTAAGAAATTAATTCTAAAGGTTCGATTGCAGTTGATTAGTCTAGGGAAGACTAAGAGAGTCAACGAATGTCCAACACTAAGGCCAAACTCAAAAGTCCACTAGGTTTCCCTTGAAGCTTCCTATAAATAGCTAATGTTAGGCACTTAAAGAAATAAGAGAAACCTTGGAGGCTAAGTTGCCTACAGTGAGAAAGTAAAGCCTAGAGAGAGAGCTTCATCTCCTTCATTGAGTTCTTTCTCAAAGTTGGCTTTGTGAACTTTCTTCTTTGATTAAAGCTTGGTCCTTTTCCCAGAGTTCTTGTTCTTGCCAGTTTTTAGCGCCGCCGACCTCTGATATTACCGCCGCAGTTAGTTTTAAGATCCGGCTGCCAAATTTCTTCGATCCCGGTGATCGGTTGTTTTTCTTTAGTGCACTGATCTGAAGCTTGAACTTTTGCAATCCCTTTTGGCCGGAGTTCACGCATAGGTAGAGTTCCACCGACAGCCTTGTGCAGGAAACCTTTGGGCAAAATTCTGTCGAGGTTTTTTGAGTTTTTTCAAAGTGGGTTTCTTTTGGTTTTCTTCGTTAGTACTATTAACCACTCCGTAGCCAAACACCCATACGATTTCGGAGTTGTAGGAATCATTCTCGGGACTCGAAGTGGTATTCGCTGTTTTCCAGCTTTGGGTTTTCTATATTGCTAGAGACACGCTTCAAAGGTATAATCTTTAAGTTTTCTGCTCTTAATTAAAGATTAAATTTTTAGCATCTCATTTTAATAAATCGAATTCTATAAGCCTAGATCCATTCAGGGGAAATGATTTTAAGTCTGAGCCAGATCGAAAGTCTCCGATTCTGGAATGAATAGCACGAAAGTGAGATTTTTGGTTTAGTCCGGTCTAGATCTGTTTCCTTTACTTCAGTCATTTGTTTTCCCATTAGACTTCCACCTGCACTAGCATTAACAAGAGCCATAGATTCTTTGGTCAGTCCTTTGGAAAATAGTTGGAGTTCTGTACCTCATTCGATACCATGACTAGGGCATCTCCTGATTAAATCCTGGAATCTTTCCCAAGCCTCACTAAAAGGCTCTTCATCATACTGCTTGAACTGGAATATGTCGCTCCTAAGCCTTTCAATTTTTGATGTGGGGTAATATTTTGTCAAGAACTTCTTCCTGAGATCTTCAAAGGTTACAATACTGTCAGCAGGTAAAGAATTAAACATACCATAGTATTGTCACTCAATGAAAATGGAAGCTGATTTACAGTAACTCCAGGAGGTCTATTTGTATTGCTAAGGGTGACAAATGCCTTCAAATGGGCATTTGCGTCCTCATGGTCTTTTTCATGGAAGCTGGGACCATTTGGAATCAAACTTATCAGGGAAGGATGAATTTGATAATTTGGTGCTTTAATGATCAGAACCTCATTTTCTTCAGAAAAATGAGGTTGGAAGAAGTCACCAAACCTCTTCTCTTGTGCTAGCTCCATTTCCTCTGGTTGTGCTCTTCGTTTTCTCCTCAAAGACAACTCTAAATCCAAGTTATTTCACTCAGCTCAGGTTCTCCTTGGGACCGAGTTCTTATTATAAACGAAAGACAAAACAAAGATAAACTAGAACACTATAAAGCACTACTAAGTTACTGCTACCCAATATCTATATTCCTAAATTTCTAATTTGTTCTGATGCAAAATCCTAGCATTCGTTCCCTGGCAATGACGCCAAAATTATGATACAACAAATTTACTATCGTACATCGCTCAGAATTAATAATTTATAAACCAAATACCACATAATTTAGTAGTATAAAGGTCGATCCACATGGAACGGAGGTTAGAATTCTACTGTACAAGCTAAAAATGTAATGCTACAGAACAAGTATTTGAGCAGTAAAACATGTAGTGTGTCAAATATATGTGTGTAAAATGAAGAGAAAATAGAATATGGAATCAATAAATGAGAAATGGGATTTCTACTTCCCTATTCAAGTAAAGGCCTGATTACTTCCAGTTATCGATAAATGAAGGTGAAGTATCCAACAGTAAGAATCAAGAGTATACTGCAGAGCACAGCTCAGACTCAACTTGAACAATGCCCATGTCACGTACTTTACGGTCGCTCTACCAATCGAATATGTAGTCCCTGGTCGCTCTTGTGCATGGCCTAGCACCAATCCAATCAGTCCTCTTGACAGGGGATTGGACCTCGTCACTACACATATATCATACCATGACTTGAAAAAATAGAGTATAGAACTACTAAGGTATCATCAGTTAAGATCTCCCTATAATTAGTTCAATATATGTTCATTCATGAGTTTCATAAGATAAGTAGTGGCTAAGGTACTGTCACTTAAGAATTCCCTAAGCCTTCCTATCTTATTAGACTCAAGAGTTCCACAGAGTAAGTAGTTTTTGAGGTATCATCAGTTAAGACTTCCCAAAAGCATTCTTATTCTGCAGAACTCACGGGTTTAACAAGGTAGACAGTTGCTCCGGTATTGTCAATCAAGACTTCCCTCAAGCATTTTTGTCTTATGTTAAGCTTTGAGAATCACGAAGTTTAGCTGAGGTATTATCAATTAAGATTTTCCTATGTGCATCCAACTCTGCTGATCTCTGGATAACATAAGATCTTTGGTTTCCAAAGTCTTATCAATTAAGATTTCCTGACAGAAATTCCAATCCTGCACTATCACAGCCCCTTAAGTTGTATGATACTACCTTGGCGAGGACCGCTGTGATATCTTCACAACACTCTCTACTCGCACTGTATTTGACCTAGAGAGCCTATACTACGACACTTTCTGTACTCAAAAATAAATAAAGCTTGAAAACAAATAAGTACTCAGCAGGTCTCTGATCGTAGCCTAATTCACTCATCGTCTGGTATAGAGAATTAGGCGTGCAGTTCAGCACAATCAAACCCATTTTTTTTTCACATTTTGTAGACGAGACTTTCACCTTGCCTTTACCTCACAACAGGAGTAGAAATCCCAGTGAAGAACTTAGAATATCATAGGTTCTAGATCAACACTTCAAAGAGATAAAGAACATAAAGAAAAGAGTTTCAGATAAAATAACCCTAATAACAAGTTACAAGGGAAAAAAAAAACTCTGAACTCAACTACTTCACTCCTTACTCCCTCCTATCTCTTCTTCTTGAGTTCGGAGTTAACTACTGCTATTTATAGAGAAACTCTAGTGAATGAAAATGTTGGATGGCTAAAATGGGAATTTCTGGATTGCTTGGTGGCTAAGGATTGCAAGCTGGCTTATTGGCATCTTTTAGGGGGTAATTGCTGACAACCAGTCATTAAAGCACCCCTATAAAGTTCAGAAATGGTTAAAGTAGCCTGCTGCACTGATTTGGGCATACTTCAGCCGCATGTTTACCTCGCCGGTGTACTTCTTGTCTCATCGGGCAAGAACCCTTAGTTGTAATGTGTACTTCATGTCTCCTGTGGTCCTGCCTAGGACAGGAAATTGCTGACACGATACAACAAACCGACACGAACACAACACGAATAAAAGTGGGTTAGGGTTGAGTTTTTGGCACGATTAAGTAAACAGGTTGGGTTCGTGTCAACCCGTTTATCTCCGGGTTAGGTTCAGGTCAACCTGTCGGGTTGGCGGGTTGACCCGTGAACCCGTCAAATTTTTTTTTTTTAAATTTGACTAAACAATTGTTCCCAAATCAAAAAAAACCCTACAATCCCCTTTTCTTTTCTTATTCTCTCTCCCTGACTATCTGACTGTCCCTCTCCTACGCCGGTCAACCCTCACCGCCACTCTAGCCGACCGTCCAACCTCCCTCTCAGTCATGCACCACCACCAAAAGAACTGCCTCATTCCCTAGAACAAAACCCCTCATTCAATTTTCTCTTTGCTTCACGTTTTTACCATCCGCGAACCATTTTTCTTCCAATGTTGTTCGCCACCTTTCCCACCTGTCCGGCCAAGATCTAGGTCTTCTTTCCCATCAGGTCTGTCATAGATGAACTTCCTCTTCTTCTCATTTAGGTTTTTTTTTTCATACGGGTTTCTTCGATAAGAAACTATGAATTTTATGTTTTAGCATGAGTGAATTTACTATTTTATTGAACGTGAATTCACAATGTTGCTTTGGATTATACTGATGGTAGAATTCTAATGGAAAATGTGTTAGTTGTGAAATACGGAAATGCCTTTCGTTCTATTGTTTTGTATATTTATATGCTAGGGAAATATTGAAGTTTGGAATATGAAGCTATGATCTGAGTGGATCTTGTATATTGCAATAGGAGATTTTGTGTGATGGACTGGCCTATGAATTTGTTGGTAAAACTGAATGTTGATTATTTAAGTTTTCTATGGTGTTTTGACTACTACCAGCATTTATGCTATTACACTTTCCATTACTTCATCTCTGCTTTTTGTGGAGAATTCATTTACTAAATGGTATAAAATGAATTTTTTGCTATGGCTAAATTACCAGTACCTTTTAACATAGCAAAATTGTAGCTTTGGGGAAGGAGTTGATTAGAGAACAAAATAAATGACCAGACATTGTGATTATGAGATTGCAAGGATTTCGTATGGTAGAAATGGTTACTTTTTTGTAAAATGGCACATAAACTGTTACACCCTCATGAGATTTTTAAATGGTTTGGGACTTTTATCTAGTTCAATTATGAAAGGTTTACCTATCACAAATTTGAAGCATGATGTAGGTAGTGTATGGGAAAAATAATGCTCTTGAAACATACTCGTGAATATTCGTGAATATTTCAATCTGAGGTGGTCAAAACATTTTTCTTATGCTTTACAGAAATTGTGGTTATTAAACATGATTAGTGTTTTTTTAATTTTTTTTACATGATTAGGGTTATTAGTGACACTTCTGAGGATTTTATATGGCTCATATAATACCTTGTATTGATAATATAATCCATTTCTGCTTTTAGGAACTTATGGAAGTCTCAAATTGTGATCCCGAAAAAGCTTTTGAAATTGAAAGAGACGACGAAGAATCAATTAAACGTGCAGCTGCTGAATTTATAAGTGATGATGATGGTGTTGGTGGTGAGGAATCAAGAATCACCGGTGACGTGAAAAAAGAAAAAAAGCTCACTTCAACAGTTTGGAACCATTTTCATATACTTCCAAAGATCCCAAAAAACCTGATGAGCTGATCATGTGTGCGTGCAACAAATGTGGTGAGCCATATAATACTGAGAGTAAGCATGGCACTGGTAATCTTCATCGTTATGTTGATAGATGCATGAAAACGGAAAATAAAACCATTGGTCAGTATATGATTACTTCTGATAATAAGTCAGGCATAGAGACTCAAATTTCTCTCAAGAAAGAATTAGATAATTTTTTGTGCATGCAATAATTCAACATGATTTTCCATTTTCTTTTGTTGAATATGATGGCTTTTGGGAAATGATTAAGTACCTTAAGATTGATACTGCTAGATTTACTAGGAATATTTTGAAAGTGGATATTCGAAAAATATATTTGAAAGAGTCAAACCGCATTCACTCTGAATTGCAAGAATGTCCTTGTAGAATATGTTTGACAAGTGATCCTTGGACTTCTATGGTGACTGATGGTTATCTATGCTTAAATGCTCATTTTGTGGATAAAAATTGAGTATTACAGAAAAAGATTCTGAACTTCTCTTACCTTCCACCCCCCCTCCACACTGGTTTAGCATTGAGTGAAAAGATTTATACTCTAATTAGGAAATGGGGTATTGAAAAGAAATTATTTTCAATTACTTTGGATAATGCTTCTGCGAATGATGCATGTGTTGGTATACGTAAGAAGCAATTTGTGTTGAATAATGCAATGATGGGGAATGGTAATTTGTTTCATTTGAGATGTTGTGCTCATATTCTCAATCTAATTGTACAAGATGGTTTGAAAGAGATTGACACTTTTGAGGATAAAGATAGAGATTGTGTGAAGTATGTTAAAGGATCTCAATCGAAAAAGGCAAAGTTTCTTTTATCTATTCAACAGACTTCTTTGGAATCAAGGAAAGGGTTAGTGCAAGATGTTCCTACTAGATGGAATTCTACTTGCTAGTGCTCTTTATTTTCGTCGTGCATTTGAGAATCTTCAATTGAGTTTTTTTAATTTTAAAAGCTGTCCAACTCGAGAAGAATGGGAGAAGATTGAGAAGATTTGTGAATTTCTTAGTGTAAGAATTAGTCGGTCTGAGCCAAATCAAAAATTTTACTTTCGTGCTATGCATTCCAGAATCAAAAACTTTCGATCGAGTTTAAACACTAGTACAAATTCCTTTGATCGGGATCTAGCTTATACTTGTTTGATTTAATTTACCTATAAAAAATTGAATCTTTAAATTAAAGCGGAAAGATTAAAGATTCGTACTTTGGAGCGTGTCCCTCGATAAATCAATTGAGAAAGATAAAAGCTTCAATCTTTGAAGCTTCTCCCAAGAAATCCCTCGAATATTTCCAAGATAAATTCGAAAGTTGTGTGGGCAACTATCTACCGGATAGATCCGTCAAGGCCGTGAAAACCAATCAAGAAACTCACTGGAAAATTCGAAGATCTTCCTGGAAAACTACTCAAACTGTCGGCAGCCAAAATTTCTCGAGTCCACCGGATTTGCGCCAGAATTGAGTTCTGCCATAATTCTTGCCAGAAGTGAGGTCCGCCAGAAAAGTTTGAACCACCGGAAATCCGAGAAGCTTATTCCTTTTCTGAGAGAGATATCAAAGACCAACTTCGAGTGGGTCTTATTTCAACTATTTTTCCAAGTCCCTCTCTAGGCCTTTCTCTCTCTAGAGGCAAGACTAACTTGTCTTCTAAGTTTCTTAAGTTTTCAAGGCACTAACTTATCTATTTATAGGAGCTTCAAGAGAGATCTAGTGGGATTTTGAGTTGGGCCTTCTAGTTGGACCTTTAATTAATTTCTAAGTCTTTACTAGACTAATTAATTCCAATTGACCCAACGATAATTAATTAAATAATTAAATAAAATTTGTCAATTAATCCAACACATAATTAATCATACCACTAACAGATTAATCATGAAACTACCGCTCAAAAGGAAATTGCTTCCGAGTACCACTTTAATTATTCTTTTTTCTCACCATGTCAAAGATATAGTGCTCTATTAGTTTACTGATAAATTAATTAATCGACTTATTCTTATCCGAGACTAGTACCACTCGACCTTATTACTATACCGGACATAAGTTCACCGGCCGGGTTTAGTATAATAATAATTAAGATCTCATCTCGAGAGTGCCATCACCCCAGACGCACCGATACATGGTTTCCTTTCTATAAGAAACAACACAATAAGAAACTAAACACGTATACCCAACCTACCGAGATTATAGGCCTCAAGTGACTGCACATTTTGGCAAATAAAAGTACACTATGTCTAATCCTCATGTCTGCTCTAGTCTAGGGATTAAGAGACAGAATACTAGGCTCGAATTAACTACCAAGATCAGTACAAGTTAGTTCGATGATACATTGGTCCTGCTCAATATGCCCCAAGCACATCTGCATGATTCAATTAGTCTAGACAAACCAATCTCAGAATAATACAATAACTTAAACCGACAGTATGTCCAAACTGTCTCAGTTACGTGTATTATTTATATATCATGATTTTAACCAATGATGAGATCTACTGTGTTACACCAAACACCTTATTATCTAGACATATGATATAAGTGGACAACATGTTATGATATATTGAAACACAATCGATATATAACTGAGAAATAGTTTTTCATACAAGCAAAGCTTTTAGGTATTCAAAACTAACACTGAGTATGTTTTTTAAAGCCACAAATGCTTTCTCTGGAACTCTTTATCCTACTGCCAACTTGTATTTTCCTGAAGTCTTTTTTATTCAAGCGAAGTTCGTTGAGTAGATTAGAAGCCCTGATTTGTATATGAGGAAAATAGGTACAAAGATGATGGAGATATTTGAGAAGTTTTGGGCTGAATTTAATGTTCTATTACCAGTTGCTGTTATTTTCTACCCTCGATATAAGGTTCAAATGCTTGAGTTTAGTTATCGGAAGTTATATGGTCAAAATTCTAGAGAATTAGCAAAAGTGAGGGAAACACTTTTCAGCCTGTTTGATGAGTATATGTAGCAATTTTCTTCTTCTAATCAAGGGTCTTCTTCATCCAATACTCCCAAAACTGATGATTCCCAGATTTTATTTGAAAGTGAGACTTCATCATCACATAACTTTTATCAGGTACTTAATACAACTTTTAAGATTATATTTTCAGTTATGATTTTTTTGTTTATCATTTGAGTTGTGATTTAATGTTTTTTTTTACAGGAATTTGATGTCTATGATGGAGATGAATTCATTTCTAGTGGTAGAAGAAGGTCGCAACTGTAGATGTATTAGGATGAGCCAAGAACACCGAGAACAGCCTCTCTTAATGTGCTTGAGTTTTGGAAAATTGAATAATCTAGATATCTGGAGTTGGTAAGACTTGCCAGGGATATTCTTGAAGGAAAACAGAATAAGCCCGGGCTAAATCGAAAACCTCACTTTCGTGCAATGCATTCCAGAATTGGAAGCTTTCGACCAAGCTCAGGCTCAAATTCATTTTCCCATGAACGGATCTAGGCTTATACTTATTTAATTTATTAAAACGACATCTAACGCACAAAGATTTCACCTTTAATTAAAAGCGGAAGGATTAAAGGTTATACCTTTGAAGCGAAGTCCAACGCAATAAGAAAAATCTAATATTTATATGCGAATACCACAAGCAATCCGAAGAATGACTCCGATCCAACTCCGAACAAGTGTGGGCTAGTATCTATGGAGTAACCCAAGGAAAAACGAAGAAATCCCAAGAAACTTGCTTCGAAAAAATCAAGAACTATTGAAACTGTTCTTGCCCGGACTAGCCCCAATGCTACCGCCGATCAGTACCAGCCACCGCCTTATAAAACCCGAACTAACCCCTTTGATCGGACCACCAAAACCCACCACGATCTGGACACCAACTACAGTGGATCACCTGGATTAACAGAGATCGACGCTGCAGTGGTGGATCAGCGCGAAGTCTGATGACTGATCGCCGGACAGCAACAATAAAAACCAGGAACACTTGTGCTTGAGTTTTCACGAAGGTGAAAGCTATCCTAGTCGACTTCAAGAGAAAACTTGACGAGGAAGACAAAGTTCTCACTCTAGACTAGACTTTCTCTCACTAGGCATAACTTGGCCTTCAAGTTTCTTATATCTTCATTAATGTCTAACAAGGATATTTATAAGGAGCTTATAAGGATAATGGGTTTTTGAGTTGGGCCTTTTAATTTGACTTTCGTTGACCGCTTAGTCTTTCCCGACTAATCAACTCCAATCGACCCATTCGAATTAATTTCTTAACCCACTTTGTTAATTTAATTTAATCAAACCCATAGAATTAATTAATTCAAATAGAATTAATTTCTTAATTCAATTTGTCAATTAAATATTAATTAAACTTTTAGGATTAATTAATTTACCTTGTCACTTAGTCAAATGCATAATTAGTCGTACCACTAACGGACCAATTATGGAACTACCGCTCAAAAACGACTTTACATCCCGCTATGAAATTTTCTTCTATCTCTCCACATTAAAGATGTAGTGCTCGTCGGTTTATCAATTCACTGACAAACTAATTCACCAACTTCTTGGTATCCGAGATTAGTACCACTCGACTTTTTATTATACCGGACATAAAGTCCACCAGCCGGGTTTAGTATAATAGACCTTACGAGCTCATCTCGGGAGCACCATCAACCCAGCGAACCGGTACGTGGATTCCTCCGACTAGCAACGACACGTAAGAAGCTAAACACCGCATACCCAACCTACCGAGGTATAGGCCTCAATTGACCGCACTCTTTGGCAAATCAAAGCATAAGATATCCAACTCTCACGCCCGTCCCAATCTCGGGATTGAGAAACTGAATACTAGGACTGAATTGACTATGTCGATCAGTATAAGTCAATTTTATCCAAACTGGTCGTGCTCAATATGCCCCGGGCATATCCGTTTGATTTAAACTAGTCTAGATAAACTAATTTCCAAACCACAGGATAACCTATACTGATAGTATGTTCAGACTATCTCAATTACGAGCATACTTTTTATATATCAATACTTTAACCAATAACGGTATCTAGTGTGTCTTTTCACACCCCGTTATCTAGTTCTATGATATAATGGAACAATTTAATACTGAAACAAAATGATATGTCATATGTGGATATTAGTTTTTTATACAAGCCATAGCTTTTCTGTATTCAAAACTAACAATTCTTGCTGTTCCAGTTTCTACAATTGCTTCTAAATCAGCTATCAGCCTTGGTGGTAGAATTGTTGATTAATATCGTAGCTCGATAACTCCTGATATAGTTGAATTGGTTATATGTTGTCGAGATTGGCTTTTCGGAAAACAAGGTTAGAATGAATATTCTAAATAGTTGTTATTAAATATAATATTTGTATATATTATACTAATTGATTATATAATTTTTTTAGTTGTGGATGATTTGAAAGTTGATGAGGTAGCTAAAGATGTTATGGATTCGAACACTGGTGGTGGAACTGAGGGTGGTTCTTTTAATGTGATTTTTTCCCATTGATGTATCTTTTCAGTATGTTTTTTAATTTTTGAGTTGACGTTTTAAAATTTTAATTTGTTATTACTTATTAGTTGAATTGTGATATCATTTGTAGGTGAAAAAGATTACTTAGGGAGGCATTTGGAAACAAGCCTTTTGGATGGAAGACTTTTGGAATGAAAACACAATATGTAGGACTTTTGGACGGACGACTTTTCCTCTTTGGAGCTGTTTATTATTACATTTTGGATGGATGACTATTGCATTTGCAGAACCTTATAATACTCAAAATTGTTGCTTTATGTTTCATTAGCTAATGCGGGCTTATTGAAACTTCCAGGGTTCATTTCTATGTTTATTTTTCCAATTGATGAATTTCACTTGGCAGTGTAAATCAAGAACATATGTCTTTTCCCACAAAAATAGATCCTCTTCATACATGATCTTAAAAATATATATACATATATATATGAACAAAAGATGTATGAAATATATGTTGCGTGTTTTTATATTTAATTGGGTTGATGGATTGGTGGGCTGGTGGTTGACTTGACTTGTTTAGTTAAACGGATTATGCGGGTTAGGTTCGGATCGACACGATTATAAACAGGTCGGGTTAGGGTTGGAGTTTTTGACACTATTAATTAAATGGGTTGGGTTTGGGTTGGGGGTTCTTGACATGCCAACACGTCAATCCGAACACGACAATACGGACACGACACGAATTGCCAGTCCTAGTCCTGCCCGTAGCTGTTGTTGGCGTACTAAGTGTCCTTCTGGTTTTTGCCCGCTGCCCCTGCCGGTAATGATGATTGGATGCTCAGCGGACGGAAACTTTAGCTGAGCATCACATGGAAGTATTCAGTCTCAGTCACCGTACACTGAAGGGTTAGAATTGGCTTCACTAGATGTTGTAGTCTCCTATTGTCATCTTCTCACGTCCTTCTAACACTGGCATTTGGTGATCGTCATGTTGAGACTTTCATGGGACGCTATTGTCCGATGGCCGTGATCTTCTCCTTAAGTCCCTGCTGCTTAACTTCGGTTGTCTTCACTTTATCAGGGTCACATCCAACAAACGATCTCGTGAGCTGGACGTCTTAAGCTCACGGTTGCTAAATGCTGGATTTCACCGGACTTGGTGAACTTCACGCTCAAGTGAAGCTGTCTGTTGCTGGCTCTGTCATTCCTTCTAGCTTGAAAATTCTAGGTACTGCTCCAAATTCTATGTTCGAAGTGTGGTTATCTACAGTTTCCATTCCATGCATATTTTCATGCAATTAACACAAGTAGAGTCATAACTAGTATTTATACCGTATGAACAGGTTGTGAATCTGTCCTTAGGTAGCTCAAAACCAAGTTAAAAATATGTATAAATTGAATTGCATCAATTGACGACCTTAATTAAGTGGAGATCATGAGATTCATCGTTAATTGATTCATAACGCTATTATCCTTACCCTAGTCATAGTTATGCTATCCTAACACTTTTCTAGTCAATTTGCATGTGAATGACCCTTTTGACCTTGAGGTGGAGTTTCCGCTTTTATTCACTTGTTGAGTTTTTACCATTTTCACTATTTGCATGTTTTGAAACCAATCAACCAATCAATCGATCATGTTTTGTTTGTTTAACTTTATTTAGTTATTTTTTTTATTTAGTTTTTCTTTATCTAGGTTTTAAATTACTAAAAATTAGAAATAGATAAGGATAGTTACACACACATTTCGACTTTGCACAATCACTATCTTGTGAGAACAATACATTTTATACTATTGTTAACTAGTTAGTAGGTTAATTTAATTATAAATTCTGTTTGGATGCATTCACAACAACAACGACAAGAAAACACACATCAATATACCTTAAGTAGAAGAAAGAAGTTTTTTTGGGATACCGAAGTGCACCTGACTTGATACATGCTAAATTCATTTTGTTGGCTAGCTAGTTTCATTTAGACGTTTCTTAGAACTCATGCTTTATTATACCGCTTATACACCCATATTTGTCTTGGTTTCAGTTTGGAACTTTGGCTACTTCTTTTTATATATTTTCCATAATATTTTTATGGCTTAACAAATCTGGTTTAAACAGAGATAGGGAGGGCAAATGTTAATAGGGAGGGCAGCCAAGATAAGGTTTTAATCCAGGACAGAAAGTTACAGTCTCCAACCCTAGCCATCCACCCCATTAGAGGACCCCTTTTTAAGTTGGAATTGAAAATGGTTTGGAAGTCAATAATTTCTTTTGAAAACAATGGAACAAATTGTATGGAATCTATTGGGATTGTGGAAATTGGCTGCTTCTTGAGCTATCAAATCATTTTTCTGGGAAATTATATGATGTCCTACTTGCTTTTATGTGGTTTATCTAATTTGCTACATGGGATGCAATTTATTCTAGTTATTTGTAGAAGCAAATGCTTATGTTATTTCTTGTCCACCGGCTATTAATCCTTATTGTGTGAAGGATTAGCTCTCAATGATGACTTGCAACATGGGCTAGCCAAGCATGAATAAATTTCTTTGGGGAAATCAGTTCAAATAGAGAAAACTAATCTTGAACCTATTAAAACAATCATACATGACTCTCCACTTTTGATACTGGAGATACAAAAGAGTCGAGCCAAAGGTAAATTATTTTGTTTTGGTTCTCTGTTGTTCATTTGGTCTTGTTTAACTTACCCTTAAAAGAGATTTTCCTTCTCCATTAGAACCTTAGCTTATGGGCAGTTCGGAAGTATTACCTTTGTTTGAAGGTTTGAGGACATATATAGGAACTTCGATTTTTATTTTTTTATTTTTTTGGTTACTTTCTTTTCATTTTTGGTGTGTTTTCATACTTTGTGCTACATTTGATTAATATTCCCAAAATTCATGCACTCGTAAAATGAGTTTTATGTCTAAAGTGGTTTGGATTTTAATTGAATAACTTATAATTACTCCTTTTCATTTTGGTAGTTTCTATTGAGTAAATGATAAATGTTGGGAACTAGAGGAGAAATAGGGGAATAGATGCACGGAGATCGTGATGCCATACGGTAAAGAAACAAGGGAGGAGGAGTTTGTCAAAATAGTTCAAGAAAAATACTTACGAGTTCTTATATTTGATATAGATTGTTATGAGCACTGTATTGTATTGTCTTGTGTCTTAAATACAATAAATCATGTGAGGGTAGCTGATTTATTAGTACGTCTAAACTTGTTATAATAAATTATTTGTATACATATTTACAATTGTCATAATATATTATCTATCTACATATATTTTTATGTATTAAAATTTAAATATAATGACACATAATTTTGTCATATTATGGTATTCGTATAAACACTTAAAATTATTATAATAAGTTATCTATCCACACATTTATTATGTATTAATATGTTAACATATATAACATTATATAGCCAACGAACCATGCCATGATAGATGATTTATTATAACATATATTTGTATATTAATATATATTATACTGGGGTGTGGAAAACACACCAAAATAAAAATCTAATTTTCCACACTAAGGGATTCCAAGACCCTGTCGTGCAGTAGAATAGGTGTCAATCCCACAGAGAGCAACCGAACTTTGCAAAAATTTAATTTTCTTGTGATTAATGGGCAGGAAATCATACATATAACAAGCTAGTAGTAACTAAAGCACATAAATAGCAAGATTGGGAAATAGGGTTAGTTTTGAGGAGGAGAATCAGCCACCGGACAAGTTCGAATTGTGTTATGTTATAGTGGATAGGAACAATTATATTCGGGATCCTTTTCCGACCGGCTGTTTAACCTATTTGTAGTTCGGTTGCAACTCAATGCTTCTCCGAAGAGAAACAAAATTCGCATTCTGATTGTAACTCACCTAAGGGAAGGAAAATACATAATCTCGGTCCAGCTATGAACATTTAAGGAATAGACAACAATGGAACTTAGATATGTCGTAGATAAGGTAGCATCAACCATCCAACATATATATACAACTAAAGGAATCAGACAATACACATACACCCAGTACTAATGACCAATAAAGAGCTCTACTGTGTGATGTCAGCGGTGAGAAGTGGCGATGAACCAGTGACACAACTTCGCGAACGGGATCTCGATGGCTGGACTATGGTCAAGAGGGAAAGTACTGCCGTATTGCCCAATCCACACCAATACAAGATCATCTGGGGCTTCCTCTCCAAGATGGAGCTTAGCACTCCATCGATCCAAGCTCACAACCCAGCTGCGGTGAAATCCTAATTCGAAGAGTATAAGAGAAGATTTCCAAGCGGTCGAGATGAAAGTGAAAAAAGATGCCCTAATGGACTTGTCCTTGGGTCAAAAGGGTAACTTCAGTGTGGGAGTTAATCTTTGGGTGGTCGCCAGTTGGCTCTTCCTTCCTTTTGCTTATAAAATTTGTAGTGTTAAGCTCCTTTTGCATTGTTAATCTTTAGGTGGTTGCCAGTTGGCTTAATTAATTAATTAAATCCAATTTGTCAATTAGCCCAATACATAGTTAATCGTACCACTAATAGATTAATTATGGAACTAACGCTCAAAAGGAAATTGCTTCCCGGTACCACTTTAATTATTCTTTTATCTTCACATATCAAAGATATAGTGCTCGTCAATTTATTAATTTACTAATAAATTAATTAATCGACTTCGTATGATCCGAGATTAGTACCACTCGACCTTATAACTATACCGGACATAAGACCATCAGCCGGGTTTAGTATAATAATCCTTACGAGCTCATCTTGGGAGCACCATCACCCCGAACGCATCTGTACATTATTTTCTTTTGACAAGCAACGGCCCAATAAGAGACTAAATACGCATACCCAACTTACCGAGATCTAGGCCTCAAATATAGACCGCACCCTTTGGCAAATCAAAGTATACTATATCTAATCCTCATGCTCGTCCTAGTCTAGGGATTAAGAGATAGAATACAAGGCTCGAATTAACTACGAAGATCAGTACAAGTTAATTCGATCCTAGATCGGTCCTGCTCAATATGCCTCAGTCACATCCGTATAATTCAATTAGTTTAGACAAACAAATCTCAGAATCATACAATAACCTAAACCGACAGTATGTCCAAACTGTCTCAGTTACAAGGGTTATTTATATACCATAATTTTAACCAATAATAAGATCTACTGTGTCACACCAAACACCTTATCATCTAGACATATGATATAAATGGACAATTTATAATACTGAAACACAATCGATTTGTAAGTTGGAAAGAGTTTTTCATACAAGCAAAGGTTTTCAGTATTCAAAACTAACAATCTCCCACTAATACTCAAAACTGCGCTTGTAAGTATAAAAACTTGTTAAATACACGTATTCTGTTGTCATACCAAAATCTAGAAAACTCTCATGGCTCACTAAAGTATCTAACTCTCATGCCCTCCACGGGGTCACAAAGACTTTGGAAGACAATGCCTTAATGAATGGATCTACAAGGTTGTCTGCTGATGCTATCTTTGCCACGACCACGTCTCCCCTCTTTACGATTTCTCGTATCAGGTGGTACTTGTGCTCTATGTGCTTACTCGCAGTGTGGGCTTGTGGTTCCCTTGAGTTAGCAACTGCACCATTGTTCTCACAATAAACTATGATAGATCTCTGCAACTCAGGAATCACATTTAAGTTCACTAGCACGTTCTTGAGCCATACAGCTTCTTTCGCTGCCTCTGATGTTACAATGTACTCAGCTTCCATTGTGGAGTTTGTAATGCATTTCTACTTGACATTCCGTCAAACTATGGCTCCACCTCCCAAAGTAAACACAAACCCAGAGGTAGACTTGCTCTTGTCCATATCACCTTGGAAATCTGAATCTGTGTAACCTTTGGAACTAGCTCTTGTGCCTGATAGATCAAAACATGGTCTCTCATCCTACGCAAATACTTGACAATGCACTTAACAGCCTCTCAGTGAGCCTTTCCAGGGTTACTCTGATATCTGCTACCTATGTCAACGGCAAAGTAAATATCAAGCTTTGTCCACAGCATGGCATACATGAGACTTCCTACTGCTGATGCATAAGGAACTGTATTCATGGCTTCTATCTCCTCAAGAGTCTTAGGAGACTACTCCTTAGATAGATGCAATCCGTGCCTGAAGGGTAGGAAACCCTTCTCGTAATTTTGTATATTAAAACGGGCCAGAATCATTTCTATGTATGAAGGCTAAGAGAGTGTCAGTGAACGTCTCCTTCGATCTCGAATGATCTTTATCCCAAGGATATGTCCAGCCTCTCCCAAATCCTTCATATCAAACTGCTTGGACAACAATGCTTTTACGTCTGACAATACCTTCATACTATTACCAATAAGAAGAATATCATCTACGTAAAGTACAAGAAACACCACCAAATTTCTATCATGTATGCGGTATACACACTGCTCATCCGGATATTGAGGACTGGATCACCTCATCCAAACGGATGTTCAATGATCTGGATGCTTGCTTAAGTCTATAGATGGACTTCTTGAGCCTGCAAACTTGTGTTCTTGGTATTCTACAATGAATCCATCTGGTTGTTGCATAAAGATGATATTCTCAATACTTCCATTAAGGAAAGTTGTCTTGACGTCCATCTGCCAAATCTCATACTCTAAATGAGCAGTTATGGCCAAGAAAATCTGGATCGACTTATGCATAGCTACCGGAGAAAAGGTCTCCTCATAATCGATACCCTCTTTCTGAGTATATCCCTTCGCCACAAGCCTAGCCTTGAAGGTTTCAACCTTCCCATCTGATCATCTCTTTCACTTGTAGACTCATTTGCACCCAATAGGTAGAAACTCATCAGGCAGGTCTACCAGCTCCCAGACTTGATTTGAGTCCATCGAACCCATCTCAGAAATCATCACTCTTTTTCAAGAATCTGTATCTTTATCTTAGAGAGCCTCATTGTAGTTAACTATGTCTGGTTCACGAGTATCAGAGACAAAATTCGAAGATTCTCCTAAGCATACGTACCTCTCGGGTTGTCTCACAACCCTCCCACTACGATGAGGCGTAACTGTTGGAGTAGAATACATAAGCTATGCTTGTATTATACAGTTTCCTAGATTAATATATCGATTCGTGTTTCAGTCATATCTTGTTGTGCATTAATTGTCCATTTATATTATGTAAGTAGATGATGAGATGTCTGGTGTGACACAGTAGATCTCATCATTGGTTGAAAGATATAATATATAAATGAGGTTTGTAACCGATGATGAGATGTCTGGTGTGACACAGTAGATCTCATCATTGGTTGAAAGATATAATATATAAATGAGGTTTGTAACCGAGACAGTTTTGGACAAACTGTCGGTCTAGGTTATTATGTGATTCGGATAATTGGTTTGTCTAAACTAATTGAATCATATAGATATGCCCGGGGAATATTGAACTTGACCTTCAGGAAAGATTTGTCTTGTACTGATTTAATAGACAAATCGATCCTTGTATTTTATCTCTAAATCCCGAGACTCGAGCGGGCATGAGGATTAGACATAGTGTACTTTAATCTGCCAATGGGTGAGGTCAATTGTGGCCAATAGTCTCGGTCGGTTGGGTGCGCGTGTTTAGTTACTTGGTGTGCTGCTGCTTGTCGAAAGGAAACCATGTACCGGTGCGTCTGGGGTGATGGTGCTCCCGAGATGAGCTCGAAATGTTTATTATACTAAACCCGGCTGGTGGACTTATGTCTGGTATAATAAAAAGGTCGAGTGGTACTAGTCTCGGAATTAAAGAAGTTAATTAATTAATTTATCAGTAGATTAATTTATATTAACGAGCACTATATCTTTGATGTGGGGAGATTAATGAATATAATTTAATTAAGTTGTTCCGGAAGCAATTCTGGTGTATGATGGTAGTGCCAAAATTAATCCGTTAGTGATACGATTAATTTTGTGATGGGTTAATTTAATAGGTAGATTTAATTAATTAATTGGTTAATTATACCTAAGGGTTAATTCAGTAATTAACAAAGTGAAATTATTTAATTAATTCCTAAGGGTTAATTAAGTAATTAACAAAATAGAATTATTTAATTAATTAATTAAGTCTTAAGTTTCAATTGGAATTAGGAAATCCTAGAGATTAGGAAATCTAGTAAGATTTGGTTTATCCTATCAGATTGGTTGCCTAATTGGATTTGAAAACTAATTCATTACCTAAACCCATTAGGAAGACCAATCCTAAACCAACTTGAAGTCTCTCTTGTAACTCTATAAATAGACAAGGGATTAGCCATTCAAGATACACAACTCAATAGATTCATTATTCAAGAATCTAGAGAGAAAAATTCTAGAGAGAGAAATTTCTTTCTCTCTCAAGAACGAATTTTTGGGCAAATAGGCGGCTGGTTTTCTTCATCAAGTTACCAAAAATATTGGTCCAAAATACTACCCCCGTGTGTTGCTTTCTCTCTCTCCGGGCAGTGCGTTTGCAGAACGTGTCAGGTGCGGAGGTGCTGGATTTTTTCAGCAGGTGGATTGTGGTGAGTTGCTGATCAATTGACTTCTAGATTGTTGCCCACACAACAAGAGGTCATAGTCTTTGAGGCATACAAGAAAATCACCAGGTGCACGCTTCAAAGGTAACTTTCTAAGGTTCCGCTTTAATTAGAAATTTTTGTTGCGTGGTAAATCGAGCAAGTGCAAACCCAGATCCTATGTGGCAAATTTATTTCAATTGGTATCAGAGCCTGGTTTAGGGGGTTTTGTGCTTGTTCGATGTATTACAAGATTATGTTTTGCAGGTGGTTAAGGAATCCCGACTATTATGGTTACGTTTGTATGGGTTTTAATTAAACTCCGGGACTTGTCCGGATTTAATTTTATTATGAATGCTTGTAATAGTTTAACCATGTGCTGGAAGCCGTGTAGGATTAGATCAAATCTGTAGTAGGATTTTTTCTATATAATTTCGATTATTTAATTTTCCTAGAATGCCTTGTAGTAGGAAAATTGTTTTTTTATGTAATCGAAGGCGTTATGGTGGGCGACTTGGATTCGTGGATTTTGGGTTATCATGAATTTGAAGAAACCCAGGAAAACCCAGAACGAATTGCAAGAAGACCAAATAGCGTGGGAAAAAGCGAAGGAGGAGTTGGCGGCAACGACCGCCGGCAGCAGTCGCGCCGGCCGGCAGGTGAAATATGCAACAGCAGGCAGCAGCAGCGCGCAGCAGTCGCTGCACGCAGCAGCTACTGCATGTTGCTGCTGGGCGCGCAGGGCCACGCGCGCACGGCCCGTGCGGGCTGTACGCGCGGGCAGTGCGGCCCTCGGGCCGTGCTGCGGCATGGGCGGCCCATTCGGGCTATTTTTTTGCCCGTTTTTCCTCCATTTTTCATTTTTGAAGTTCAAGACTCTCTCCATCGAGTGACGTGACGGGACACGAGATCAAGGCAGAAGATGGAAGCAATTAAAACCATAATAGTCGGGGAATTTTTTTTTGAATTTATTTCCCGTATTTATTGTTTTAATTTTTATGCTTTATTTTTTATGCTGTATTTTAGATGCATGAATTAAGGCATGTTTGGTTTTATGGTTGCATATAACTTAGGTTAGTGAATTGCATGTTAAAACCAGAAAAACCCTCAATTTGGAAATCTAAGTGGGAGCGGGTTGTGTTATATCCCCATGGCCACGATTACGGGTTCATTTGCGATGTGGGTGGGCTTGCGCGTTGGCATTAGAGCCTTCCTCCATTCGGATGAGTCCAGCCCCGAGATCGCTAGACTATGAGCTTCTGAGTAAGATGACTAGAGCGAGTTTAACTAGGAGAAATGTGACACCCTCTCCATCTGAGGCGCACTATCCTGAGGTAACAAACTCAGAAGTCACGTAATGGCACACACTTAGTGTACGATCTGCAGTATTCCTCCCGCGAGGTTACGCTGCTTACTTGTACGGCTGAAAGCACCGACTATTAGCTCCATTGATCAAAAGATCGTTGGTCAGATAGTGTAGTTTATAAACTTGGTTCTTCTTAAACGAATGTGGGTTAGCGTAAACGTCCACACTGCGTGGCTTGCGAGAATCCCGGTGGATGAGATGTTGGTGGATTAATATTATTGTTTTGAGGGAAATCAATGATTAAATTGAATTTTCATGTTTTTCGAAAATTCTAGCATATATAACTGAAACACTGTTTGTTTACTTTCCAGTTTAAATTGATATGGCATTCAATCCTTTAGCTGCTATTTTGAAAAACAACAATTTAACTGGAACTAATAATGTCGATGGAAGTCGTAACTTGGACATTGTCCTTAGGGCTGAGAGCGCTCCTGTGAGAGATCGTGTCATTGACATGATTAGTAACATCAACAAGGTTGAGGTAGTGGGAGGCGAAATCGTTGGTGAAACCAAAGCCGATATTGTCCTCCAGAGCTTGCCTCAAAGCTATGAGTGGATTCGGTTGAACTACAACATAAGTAAGATGTTGTGGAGTTTATCCGAGCTCTTAGCAGAGTTGATGGCGGCTCAAAGCTATGAGCGGATTCAGTTGAACTATAACATGAGTAAGATGTTGTGGAGTTCATCCGAGCTCTTGGCAGAGTTGATGGCGGCTCAAAGCTATGAGCGGATTCGGTTAAACTACAACATAAGTAAGATGTTGTGGAGTTCATTCGAGCTCCTGGCAGAGTTGATGGTGGCTAAAAGTCTTCTTCAAGAGAAGAAGCGAGCTTTAGTCGCAGTCGAAGCTTTAGAATCTTCTTCTGAGCCTGAGGCTGAAAAGAAGAAGAGAAAGCTCGAGGGAGTAGCTCAAGTGGCGCAAATTGCGCCTAAGCCGTATGTTGCAAAGAAGAAGTCGAAAGACAAATGCTTCAAGTGCAATAAAATGGGACATTGGAAAGCGGATTGTCCAAAGCTTATAAGTATGATAAATTATACCTTAATTACTGAGACATGTTTAGCGGCGATTCCCACAGATACTTAGTGTGTGGATTTAAGTGCCACTGACCATGTTTGTAATTCTTTGCAAGGGTTCCAAGTAACCCAGAAGCTTAGAGAAGGCGAATTGGATATCTACTTGGGCGACACTACAAGAGTGTCAGTGGAAGCAGTGAGAGTAGTTAAGTTGAATTTCAAAAATTCTAGCTTGGAGTTAGTTAATTGTCTTTATGTACCGAGTTTTAGAAAGAACTTGATTTCAGTTTCTAAACTCTTGAAGAACGGGTATAAGTTTATTTTTTCTGATGACTGTGTTGTTTTTAGAAGAAATGGAAAACTTATTTGTTCTGGTTCATTGGCGGACAATTTGTTTATAGTTAACTCTAACTCCCCTGTTGCGCAAAACATAGAAATAGATAGCTCAGGATCCAACATTAATAAGAGGAAGAAACCTTCTGAAATGAATCAAACCTATCTTTGGCATCTCAGGCTAGGTCATATAAACCTTAGTAGGATTCAGAGGTTGGTCAATTATGGACCTTTGGGTTCATTAGATATTGACAGTTATGCAACCTGCGAATCTTGCTTGAAGGGTAAGATGACCAAGAGACCTTTTAAGGCAAAAGGTCATAGAGCTAAAGAAGTATTAGAGTTGATTCATTCTGACTTGTGTGGACCTATGACGGTCCAGGCACGAGGGGGATATGAGTATTTTGTGATGTTCACGGATGACTACACTAGGTACGGATACATTTACCTAATGCACCACAAGTCCGAATGTTTTGGCAAGTTCAAAGAGTTTCGGGTAGATGTGGAGAAGCATCATGGTAAGAGTATCAAGACACTGCGTTCAGATCGTGGTGGGGAGTACCTGTCCCATGAATTTCGAGATTACCTCACTGAGGTAGGAATTCAATCTCAGTTGTCTGCACCTAGCACGCCACAGCAGAATGGTGTAGCAGAAAGGAGGAATCAGACTCTTATGGAAATGGTTAGGTCAATGTTAAGCTATAGTGTTTTGCCAAGTTCGTTATGGGGATATGCCTTGGAAATGGCAATGTATATTCTTAATCTTGTACCATCTAAAACCGTGCCTTCAACCCCAGTAGAGTTGTGGAACGGGCGGAAGCCCAGTCTAAGACATCTCAGAATTTGGGGCTGCCCAGCACATGTGCTTAAGGCAGATACGGCTAAGTTAGATGCAAGAATAGAATTAATACTGTTTGTAGGATATCCTAGGGGAATAAAAGGTGGTCTATTCTATAGTCCTAAATATCAGAAGGTGGTGGTAAGTACCAACGCTAGATTTTTAGAAGAGGACTATGTCTTAGACCACATGCCCAAGAGTAAGATAGTACTATAAGAGCTTAAATGACAAACTACTAATCCTGATACACCAGCACAAGTAGATACACCACACACTGCACATGAGGTCACAGATGATGCGCCTACACAGGCGGTGCCTCGTCGTAGTGGGAGGGTTGTGAGACAGCCAGACATGTTCGTTGGTGTGGGAGAGGCTTCAGACCTAGTCTCAAGTATGCCTGAACCTGACCCAGTTAACTACAATGAGGTGCTTCGAGATAAAGATGCAGAATCTTGGCGTAAGGCAATGATATCCGAGATGGGGTCAATGGACCACAATCAAGTTTGGGAGCTTGTGGACCTGCCTGATGGGTTTAAACCCATTGGATGCAAGTGGGTCTACAAACGTAAGAGAGGACCTAACGGGAAGGTGAAAACCTTTAAAGCTAGGTTGGTGGCGAAGGGGTATACTCAGAAAGAGGGAATCGATTATGAAGAAACCTTCTCCCCGGTAGCCATGCTTAAGTTGATCCAGATTCTCTTAGCCATAGATACTCATATGGATTATGAGATTTGGCAGATGGATGTCAAGACAGCTTTCCTAAACGGAAGTCTTGAGGAAACCATCTTTATGCAGCAACCAGAGGAATTCATTGAAAAAGGCCAACAGCATAAGGTTTGCAGGCTTAAGAGGTCTATTTATGGACTTAAGCAGGCATCTAGATCTTGGAACATCCGGTTTGATGAAGTAATCCAGTTCTTTGGATTTACTCAGTGTCCGGATGAGCAATGTGTATATCGCAGACGTGATGGAAACTCAGTGGTGTTTCTTGTGCTTTACGTAGATGACATTCTATTGATTGCCAACAACAAGAAAGTGTTATCAGACGTAAAGGCATGGCTGTCTAAGCAATTTGATATGAAGGACTTAGGGGAAACGGGACATATTCTTGGGATCAAGATTATTCGAGATCATAGGAAACATTCGTTAATGCTCTCTCAAGCTTCATACATAGACACGATTCTGGCTCGTTTTAACATGCAGAACTCCAAGAAAGGTTTTCTACCTTTCATGTATGGAGTGTTTCTATCTAAGGAGCAGTCTCCGAAGACTTTTGAGGAGATAGAGACCATGAGGACATTTCTGTATGCTTTGGCAGTAGGAAGTCTCATGTATGTCATGTTGTGTACGAGGCCTGATATCTGTTATGCCATTGGCATGGTGAGCAGATATCAGAGTAACCCCGGGAAAGCTCATTGGGAGGCAGTAAAATGCATTCTCAAGTATTTGTGCAGAACGAGGGACCAAGTTCTGGTCTATCAGGCATTTGAGCTGGTACCTCGAGGTTACACAGATTCAGATTTCCAAGGCGACAAGGACAAGAGCAAGTCTACCTCAGGGTATGTGTTTACTCTATGAGGTGGAGCCATAGTTTGGCGGAGTGTCAAGCAGAAATGCGTGGCGGACTCGACCATGGAGGCTGAGTATGTTGTCGTATCAGAGGCAGCGAAAGAAGCAGTATGGCTTAAGAACTTCCTAGTGGACTTAGATGTGATTCCTGGTTTGCCGAAGTCTATCACGGTTTATTGTGATAACAACGGTGTAGTAGCAAACTCGAAGGAACCACGAGCTCACAAGGTGAGTAAACATGTATAGTGCAAGTACCACCTGATACGAGACATCGTAAAGAGGGTAGACGTGATCGTGGCTAAGATAGCATCAGAGGATAACCATGCAGATCCGTTCACGAAAACATTGACTTCTGAAGTCATTGAGGCTCACGTGAAGGGCATGGGGATCAGATGTTTAGGAGAGCCTTGACAGTTTTTCTAGATAGATAGCAGCAGATTGGGTAGGATTGTATGTAGTTATATACTTAAAGCACAACTTAAGTATCAGTGGGAGATTTTTGGAGTAGAATACATAAGTTATGCTTGTATTGTACAGTTTCCCAGTTTAATATATCGATTTTTGTTTCAGTCATATCTTGTTGTGCATTAATCGTCCATTTATATTATGTAAGTAGATGATGAGGTGTCTGGTGTGACACAGTAGATCTCATCATTGGTTGAAAGACATAATATATAAATGAGGTTCGTAACCGAGACAGTTTTGGACAAATTGTCAGTCTAGGTTATTATGTGATTCAGATAATTAGTTTGTCTAAACTAATTGAATCATATAGATACGCCCGGGGCATGTTGAACTTGACTCTTAGGAATGATTTGTCTTATACTGATCTAATAGACAAATCGATCCTTGTATTCTATCTCTAAATCCCTAGACTCGAGTGGGCATGAGGATTAGACATAGTGTACTTTGATCTGCCAATAGGTGAGGTCAAATGTGGCCAATAGTCTCGGTGGGTTGGGTGCGCGTGTTTAGTTACTTGGTGTGTTGCTGCTTGTCGAAAGGAAACCATGTACCGGTGCGTCCGGGGTGATGGTGCTCCTGAGGTGAACTCAAAATGTTTATTATACTAAACCCGGCAGATGGACTTATGTCCGGTATAGTAAAAAGGTCGAGTGGTACTAGTCTCGGAATTAAAGAAGTTGATGAATTAATTTATCAGTAAATTAATGAATTAACGAGCACTATATCTTTGATGTGGGGAGATTATGAATATAATTTAATTAAGTTGTTCCGGAAGCAATTCTGGTGTAGGTTGGTAGTGCCATAATTAATCCGTTAGTGGTACGATTAATTATGTACTGGGTTGTTGACAAAGGTAGATTTAATTAATTTAGAAATTATTTAATCCTTGTCTCAGTTGGTTGTGAATCATCCCAGGAACTAGTTTGGGATAAGTGAATCCTTGTGTCAGTTGGGAGTGATTCATCCCAGGAACTGGATTGGGATAAGTGAATCCCTGTGACAGTTGGGAGTGTATCAGTCCAGGAACAGGATTGAAGGAAACAGAATCTGTATCAGTCCAGAAACAGGATTGAAGGAAAACAGAAACCCAGTAGGAAGGCCAATCTTAAACCAACTTGGAGTCTCTCTTGTAACTCTGTAAATAGACAAGGGATCAGTCATTCAAAATAAACACAATTAATCCACAGGATTTCTAGAGAGAGAAAACGTTTCTATCTCCTAGTCGAATTTTCAAGAAAGTGTGCGGCTGGTTTTTGGGTTTCTAGTGGCTGAAATTTTGGCCTTGGTTTATACCAGCTACGCGTAACTTTCTCTCTCTGCGGGCGGTGTATTTATAGTGCGTGCTAGGTGCTGCGGGGCTAGAGTTTTCTAGCAGGTGGATTGTGATGAGTAGCTGATCAATTGACTTCTAGTTCGTTGCCCACACAACGTGAAGTCATAGTCTTGACGCATACAAGAGAATCACCAAGTGCACGCTTCAAAGGTACTTTTCTAAGATTCCACTTTAATAGAAAATTTTTGTTGCGTGGTAAATCGAGCAATTGCAAACCCAGATCCTACCAAAATCTTTCAAGTTGGTGGCGGCAAAAAGTCTTCTTCAAGAGAAGAAGCAAGCTTTAGTCGCAGTCGAAGCTTCAGAATGTTCTTCTGAGCCTGAGGCTAGAAAGAAGAAGATGAATCTCGAGGGAATAGCTCAAGTGGCGCAAATTGCGCCTGAGCCATGTATTGGAAAGAAGAAGTCGAAAGACAAGTGCTTCAAGTGCAATAAGTCAGGACATTGGAAAGCGGATTGTCCAAAGCTTATAAGTACGATAAATTCTGCCTTAATTACTAAGACATATTTTGTGGTGATTCCCACAGATACTTGGTGTGTGGATTCAGGTGCCACTGACCATGTTTGTAATTCTTTGCAAGGGTTCCAAGTAACCCGGAAGCTTAGAGAAGGCGAATTGGATATCTACTTGGGCGACACTACAAGAGTGTCAGTAGAAGCAGTGGGAGTAGTTAAGTTGAATTTTGAAAATTCTAGCTTAGAGTTAGTTAATTGTCTTTATGTACCGAGTTTTAGAAAGAACTTGATTTCGGTTTCTAAACTCTTGAAGAACGGGTATAAGTTTATTTTTCCTGATGACTGTGTTGTTATTAGAAGAAATGGAAAACTTATTTGTTTTTGTTCATTGGCGGACAATTTGTTTGTAGTTAACTCTAACTCCCCTGTTGCGCAAAATATAGAGATAGATAGCTCAGGATCCAACATTAAGAGGAAGAAACCTTCTGAAATGAATCAAACCTATCTTTGGCATCTCAGGCTAGGTCATATAAACCTTAGTAGGATTCAGAGGTTGGTCAAGGATAGACCTTTGGGTTTATTAGATATTGACAGTTATGCAACCTGTGAATCTTGCTTGGAAGGTAAGATGACCAAGAGACCTTTTAAAGCAAAAGGTCATTGAGCTAAAGAAGTATTAGAGTTGATTCATTCTGACTTGTGTGGACCTATGACGGTCCAGGCACGAGGGGGATATGAGTATTTCGTGACGTTTACGGATGACTACTCTAGATACGGATACATTTACCTAATGTGCCACAAGTCCGAATGTTTTGGCAAGTTCAAAGAGTTTCGGGCAGATGTGGAGAAGCATCATGGTAAGAGTATCAAGACACTGCGTTCAGATCGTGGTGGGAAGTACCTGTCTCATGAATTTCGAGATTGCCTCACTATGGTAGGAATTCAGTATCAGTTGTCTGCACCTAGCACGCCACAGCAGAATGGTGTAGCAGAAAGGAGGAATCGAACCTTTATGGAAACGGTTAGGTCCATAATGACCTATAGTGATTTGCCAAGTTCGTTCTGTGGATATGCCTTAGAAATGGCAATGTATATTCTTAATCTTGTACCATCTAAAACTGTGCCTTCAACCCCAGTAGAGTTGTGGAATGGGTGCTAGGCAAGTCTAAGACATATCAGAATATGTGGTTGTCCAGCACATGTGCTTAAGGTATATACGGCTAAGTTAGATGCGAGAACAGAATTGATGTTGTTTGTATGATATCCTAGGCGAACGAAAGGTGGTCTATTCTATAGTCCTAAATATCAAAAGGTGGTGGTAAATACCAACGCTAGATTTTTAGAAGAGGACTATGTCTTAGACCACAAGCCCAAGAGTAAGATAGTACTAGAAGAGCTTAGACGACAAACTACTAATCCTGATGCACCAGCACAAGTAGATACACCACACACTGCACATGAGATCACAGATGATACGCCTACACAGGTGGTGCCTCATTGTAGTGGGAGGGTTGTGAGACAGCCCGACAGGTTCGTTGGCGTGGGAGAGGCCTCAGACCTAGTCCCAGGTGCGCCTGAACCTGACCCGGTTAACTATAATGAGGCACTTCAAGATAAAGATGCAGAATCTTGGCGTAAGGCAATGATATCCGAGATTGGGTCAATGGACCACAATCAAGTCTAGAAGCTTGTGGACCTGCCTGATGGGTTTAAGCCCATTGGATGCATGTGGGTCTACAAACGTAAGAGATGACCTGACGGGAAAGTGGAAACTTTTAAAGCTAGGCTGGTGGCAAAGGGGTATACTCAGAAAGAGGGAATCGATTATGAGGAAACCTTCTCCGCGGTAGCCATGCTTAAGTCGATCCGGATTTCTTGGCCATAGCTGCTCATATGGATTATGAGATTTGGCATATGGATGTCAATACAGCTTTCCTAAATGGAAGTCTTGAGGAAACCATCTTTATGCAGCAACCAGAGGGATTCATTGAGAAAGGCCAAGAGCATAAGGTTTGCAGGCTTAAGAGGTCTATTTATGGACTTAAGCAGGCATCCAGATCTTGGAACATCCGATTTGATGAAGTAATCCAGTCATTTGGATTTACTCAGTGTCCGGATGAGCATTGTGTATATCGCAGACGTGATGGAAACTCAGTGGTGTTTCTTGCGCTTTACGTAGATGATATTCTATTGATTGGCAATAACAAGAAAGTGTTATTAGATGTAAAGGCATGGTTGTCCAAGCAGTTTGATATGAATAACTTAGGGGAAGTGAGACTTATCCTTGGGATCAAGATTATTCGAGATCGTAGAAAACTTTTGTTAATGATCTCCCAAACGTCGTACATAGACACGATTCTGGCCCATTTTAACATGCAAAACTCCAAGAAAGGCTTTATACCTTTCAGGCATGGAGTGTTTCTATCTAAGGAACAGTCTCCTAAGACTGTTGAGGAGATAGAGACCATGAAGACAATTCCATATGCTTTGGCAGTAGGAAGTCTCATGTATGTCATGTTGTGTACAAGGCCTAATATCTGTTATGCGGTTGGCATGGTGATCAGATATCAGAGTAACCCCGGGAAAGCTCATTGGGAGGCAGTAAAACGCATTCTCAAGTATTTGCGCATAACGAGGGACTAAGTTGTGGTCTATCAGGCACCTGAGCTGGTACCCCGAGGTTACACAGATTCAGATTTCCAATGCAACAGGGACAAGAGCAAGTCTACCTCATGGTATGTGTTTACTCTAGGAGGTGGAGCCATAGTTTGGCGGAGTGTCAAGCAGAAATGCAAGACAGACTCTACCATGGAGGCTGAGTACCTTACCGCATCAGAGGCAGCGAAAGAAGCAGTATGGCTCAAGAACTTCCTAGTGGACTTAGATGTGATTCCTGGTTTGCAGAAGTCTATCACGGTATATTGTGATAACAACGTTGCAGTAGCAAACTCGAAGGAACCACGAGCCCACAAGGCGAGTAAACATATACAGCGCAAGTACCACCTGATACGAGACATCGTAAAGAGGGAAGACGTGGTCGTGGCTAAGATAGCATCAGAGGATAACCTTACAGATCTTTTCACGAAAACATTGACTTCAAAAGTCTTTGAGGCTCACGTGGAGGGCATGGGAATCAGATGCTTAGGAGAGCCATGATAGTTTTTCTAGAATATAGCAGCAGATTGTATAGGGATTGTATGTAGTTGTATACTTAAAGCACAGCTTAAGTATTAGTGGGAGATTATTGGAGTAGAATACATAAGCTATGCTTGTATTGTACAGTTTCCCAGATTAATATATCGATTCGTATTTCAGTTATATCTTGTTGTGCATTAATTGTCCATTTATATTATGTAAGTAGATGATGAGGTGTCTGGTGTGACACAGTAGATCTCATCATTGGTTGAAAGACATAATATATAAAAGAGGTTCGTAACCGATATAGTTTTGGACAAACTGTCGGTCTAGGTTATTATGTGATTCGGATAATTGGTTTGTCTAAACTAATTGAATCATATAGATATGCCCCGGGGCATATTGAACTTGACCTTTAGGAATGATTTGTCTTGTACTGATTTAATAGACAAATCGATCCTTGTATTCTATCTCTAAATCCCTAGACTCGAGCGGGCATGAGGATTAGACATAGTGTACTTTGATCTGCCAATGGGTGAGGTCAATTGTGGCCAATAGTCACGGTAGGTTAGGTGTGCGTGTTTAGTTACTTGGTGTGCTGCTGCTTGTCGAAAGAAAACTATATACCGGTGTTTCCGGGGTGATAGTGCTCCCGAGATGAGCTCGAAATGTTTATTATACTAAACCCGGCCGGTGGACTTATGTCCGGTATAATAAAAAGGTCGAGTGGTACTAGTCTCAGAATTAAAGAAGTTAATTAATTAATTTATCAGTAAATTAATTTATATTAACGAGCACTATATCTTTGATGTGGGGAGATTAATGAATATAATTTAATTAAGTTGTTCCGGAAGCAATTCTAGTGTAGGATGGTAGTGCCAAAATTAATCCGTTAGTGGTACGATTAATTTTGTAATAGGTTAATTGAATAGGTAGATTTAATTAATTAATTGGTTAATTATTCCTAAGGGTTAATTCAGTAATTAACAAATTGGAATTATTTAATTAATTCCTAAGGGTTAATTAAGTAATTAACAAAATGGAACTATTTAATTAATTAATTAAGTCTTAAGTTTCAATTGGAATTAGAAAATCCAAGAGATTAGGAAATCTAGTAGGATTTGGTTTATCCTATCAGATTGGTTGCCTAATTGGATTTGGAAACTAATTCATTACCTAAACCCATTAGGAAGACCAATCCTAAACCTACTTGGGGTCTCTCTTGTAACTCTATAAATAGACAAGGGATTAGCTATTCAAGATACACAATTCAATAGATTCATAATTCAAGAATCTAGAGAGATAAAATTCTAGAGAGAGAAATTTCTTTCTCTCTCAAGAACGAATTTTTGAGTAAATAGGCGGCTGGTTTTCTTCATCAAGTGGCCGAAAATATTGGTCCAAAATACTAGCCCCGTGTGTTGCTTTCTCTCTCTCCGGGCAGTGCGTTTGCAGTACGTGCTAGGTGCGGAGGTGCTGAATTTTTCAGCAGGTGGATTGTGGTGAGTTGCTGATCAATTGACTTCTAGATTGTTGCCCACACAACAAGAGGTCATATTCTTTGAGGCATACAAGAGAATCACCAGGTGCACACTTCAAAGGTAACTTTCTAAGGTTCCGCTTTAATTAGAAATTTTTGCTGCGTGGTAAATCGAGCAAGTGCAAACCCAGATCCTATGTGGCAAATTTCTTTCAGTAACCTGTGTAGGTGCATAATCTGTGACATCTTGTATAGTATTCTGTGGTGTATCTACTTGTACTGGTGCATCAAAAATACTAGATTGTCCCCTAAGCTCTTCTAGTATGATCTTGCTACTAGGCTTGTGATCTAAAATATCGTCCTATTCTAAAAATTTGGCGTTAGTGCTAACCACCACCTTCTAATCCACCTTCTGATCCTTATGACTATAGAATAGACCACCCTTCGCTCCTCTGGGATATCCTACAAACAACATTACTTCTAATCTTGCATCTAACTTGCCCGCATCTGCCTTAAGCACATGTGCTGGAAAACCCTAAATCCTGAGATGTCTGATACTAGGCTTTCGCCCAGTCCATAATTCCACAGGGGTCGAAAGCACAGACTTAGATGGTACAAAGTTCACAATGTAAGCTGTTGTCTCCAAGGCATATCGCCAAAACGAATTAGGCAACTCACTGACTCATCATAGATCTCACCGTGTTCATCCTCTCTGCTACACCATTCTGCTGGGGTGTGTCAGGTGCAAACAACTAGGACTGAATACCCTCATCTGACAAGTGGCTCCTAAATTCGCTAGAAAGGTACTCGCCACCACGATCAGATCGCAGTGTCTTGATACTTTTACCATGATGTCTCTCCACATCTGCCTGAAACTTTTTGAACTTTCCAAAGCATTCGGACTTAAGGCACATTATGTAAATGTACCTATATCTAGAGTATTCATCTGTGAAAGTTATAAATTATTCAAAACCACCTCTAGCCTGAATTGACGTAGGTTCACATAAGTCAGAGTGAACCAACTCTAAAACTTCTTTGGCCCTATACCCTTTTGCCTTAAAAGTCCTCTTGGTCATTTTATCCTCCAAGTAGGATTCGAAAGTTGGATAGCTGTCAATCTCCAATGAGCCCAAGGGCCCATTATTGACCAACCTCCGAATCCTACTAAGGTTGGTATGACCCAGTTGAAAGATTATCCGCCCGGGCTAGATAAAAAATTTACTTTCGTGCATTGAATTCCAGAATTAAAACTTTTGACCGGACCTAATCGCTAATGCAATTTCTATTTCAATCCTTGTTTGAAACACCATTGCGCAAGATCTTAGTTTTTACTTATTCGATTTGTCACGTAACAAATATATTCTTCATTAAAACGGAAGTTTAAGAGTTACATCTTGAAGCGTGTACTTAGGTGATTCTCTTGTATGACTCAAGATAAGCTCGTATGTGTTGTGGGCAACGATCTAACGAACCAATTGATCAGCAATTACACGAATTTCAGAGAAGGAAAAACCAGCTCAGGAAATCCGATTTACCACCCTCCACGTGCCGCCAACAACTCCATGCACTGAAAGATTTGTAGGATCTGGGTTCGCACTAGTTCGATTTACCACGCAACAAGAATTTCTAATTAAAAGCGAAACTTTAGAAAGTTACCTTAGAAGCGTGACTCAGGTGATCGCTTGTATGACTCAAGACTTTGACTTCTTGTTGTGTGGGCAACAATCTAGAAGCCAATGGATCAGTAATCAACACAACTCCACCTACCAGAAAAATCCAGCTCCTCCGCACCTAGCACGTACTGCAAACGCACTGCCCGGAGAGAGAGAAAACTACACGCACAGCTGATGAAAAGTAGACCAAAATTTCGGCCAACTAAATCAATAAACCATCCGCAATTAGTCACTAAAAATCCAACTTTGAGACTGAGAAAATCATTTCTCTCTCTAGGATTTTATCTCTCTAGTTTTCTTGTCTTGAAAACTTATGAATTGTGTGTCTTGAATACCTAATCCCTTGTCTATATATAGAGCTACAAGAGAGACCCCAAGTTGGTTTAGGATTGGACTTCCTAATGGGTTTAGGTAATTAGTTTCCAAATCCAATTAGGTAACCAATCTGATAGGATAAACCAAATCCTACGAGATACCTAATCTCTAGGATTTTCTAATTCTAATTGAAACTTAAGACTTAATTAATTAAATAAATAATTCCAATTTGTTAATTACTTAATTAACCCTTAGAAATTAATTAAATAATTCCACTTTGTTAATTACTGAATTAAACCTTAGGAATAATTAACCAATTAATTAATTAAATCTACGTATTCAATTAACCCATTACAAAATTAATCGTACCACTAACGGATTAATTTTGGCACTTCCATCCTACACCAGAATTGCTTCTGGAACAACTTAATTAAATTATATTCATAATCTTCCCACATCAAAGATATAGTGCTCGTTAATATAAATTAATTTACTGATAAATTAATTAACTTCTTTAATTCCGAGACTAGTACCACTCGACCTTTTTACTATATCGGACATAAGTCCCCCGGCCGGGTTTAGTATAATAAACATTTTGAGCTCATCTCGGGAGCACCATCACCCCGGACGCACCGGTACATGGTTTCCTTTCGACAACCAGCAGCACACCAAGTAACTAAACACGTGCACCCAACCCACCAATAATATTGGCCACAATTGACCTCACCCATTGGCACATCAAAGTACACTATTTCTAATCCTCATGCCCGCTCGAGTCTGGGGATTAAGAGATAGAATACAAGGAATGATTTGTCTATTAAATCAGTACAAGACAAATCCTTCCTAAAGGTCAAGTTCAATACGCTCCGGGCATATCTATATGATTCAATTAGTTTAGACAAACCAATGATCCGAATCACATAATATCCTAAACCGACAGTTTGTCCAAAACTGTCTCGGTTACGAACCTCATTTATATATTATGTCTTTCAACCAATGATGAGATCTACTGTGTCACACAAGACACCTCATAATCTACTTACATAATATAAATGGACATAATATGCACAACAATTATAACCAAAACATAAATCGATATATTAATCTGGGAAATTGTACAATACAAGCATAGCTTTTGTATTCTACTCCAACAAACTGTCAGTTTAGATATGCCCGGGTCATATTGAACATGACCATTAGGAATGAGTTGTCTTGTACTGATTTAATAGACAAATCGTTCATTGTGTTCTGTCTCTAAATCCCTGGACTCGGGCTGGCATGAGGATTAGACATAGTGTACTTTGATCTGCCAATGGGTGAGGTCAATTGTGGCCAATATTCTCGGTAGGTTGGGTGCGCGTGTTTAGTTACTTGGTGTGCTGCTGCTTGTCTAAAGGAAACTATGTACCGGTGCATCCGGGGTGATGGTGCTCCTGAGATGAGCTCAAAATGTTTATTATACTAAACCCAGCCGATGGACTTATGTCCGGTATAGTAAAAAGGTCGAGTGGTACTAGTCTCGGAATTAAAGAAGTTAATTAGTTAATTTATCAGTAAATTAATAAATTAACGAGCACTATATCTTTGATGTGGGGAGATTATGAATATAATTTAATTAAGTTGTTCCGGAAGCAATTCTGGTGTAGGATGGAAGTGCTAAAATTAATCGATTAGTGGTACGATTAATTTTGTAATGGGTTAATTGAATAGGTAGATTTAATTAATTAATTGGTTAATTATTCCTAAGGGTTAATTCAGTAATGAACAAAGTGGAATTATTTAATTAATTAATTAATTCTTAAGTTTCAATTAGAATTAGGAAATCTTAGAGATTAGGAAATCTAGTAGGATTTGGTTTATCTTATCTTATCCTATCTAGATTGGTTACCTAATTGGATTTGGAAACTAATTACCTAAACCCATTAGAAAGTCCAATCCTAAACCAACTTGGGGTCTCTCTTGTAACTCTATAAATAGACAAGGGATCAGTTATTCAAGACACACAATTAATCCACAAGATTTCTAGAGAGAGAAAACTTTCTCTCTCCAAGTCGAATTTTCTTAGCAAAGGGGCGGCTGGTTTTTGGGTCTGAGGTGGCCAAAATTTTGGCCTGATCTTGGCAGCCCCGTGTGTTGCTTTCTCTCTCTCCGAGCAGTGAGTTTGCAGTACGTGCTAGGTGCGGAGGTGCTGGATTTTTCTGGCGGGTGGAGTTGTGGGGATAGCTGATCAATTGGCTTCTGCATTGTTGCCCACACAACAAGAAGTCAAAGTCTTGAGTCATACAAGAGCATCACCCAAGTCACGCTTCAAAGGTAACTTTCTAAAGTTCCGCTTTTATTTAGAAAATTTTGTTATGTGGTAAATCGAACTAGAGCGAACCCAGATCCTGTACAAATCTTTCAGTGGGCTCGTGGTTCCTTCGAGTTTGCTACTGCACCGTTGTTATCACAATATACCGTGATAGACTTCTGCAAACCAGGAATCACATCTAAGTCCACTAGGAAGTTCTTGAGCCATACTGCTTCTTTCGCTGCCTCTGATGCGGCAACGTACTCAGCCTCCATGGTAGAGTCCGCCACGCATTTCTGCTTGACACTCTGCCAAACTATGGCTCCACCTCCTAGAGTAAATACATACCTTAAGGTAGACTTGCTCTTGTCTCTGTCGCCTTGGAAATCTGAATCTGTGTAACCTCGGGGTACCAGCTCAAGTGCCTGATAGACCAGAACTTTGTCCCTCGTTCTACGCAAATACTTGAGAATGCATTTTACTGCCTCCCAATGAGTTTTCCCAGGGTTACTCTGATATCTGCTCACCATGCCAACGGCATAACAGATATCAGGCCTCGTGCACAACATGGCATACATGAGACTTCCTACTGTAGAAGCATATGGAACTGTCTTCATGGCCTCTATCTTCTTAACAGTCTTCGGAGACTGTTCCTTCGATAGATACACTCTTGTCTGAAAGGTAAAAAACCTTTCTTGGAGTTCTGCATGTTAAAACGGGCCAGAATCGTGTCTATGCATGAAGCTTGGGAGAGCATTAACGAACGTTTACTACGATCTTGAATGATCTTGATCCCAAGGATATGTCTCGCTTCCCCTAAGTCCTTCATATCAAACTTCTTGGACAGCCATGCCTTTACGTCTGATAACATTTTCTTGTTGTTGCCAATCAATAGAATGTCATCTACGTAAAGCACAAGAAACACCACTGAGTTTCCATCACGTCTGCGGTATACACATTACTCATCTGGACACTGAGTAAATCCAAAGGACTGGATTACCTCACCAAACCCGATGTTCCAAGATCTGGATGCCTGCTTAAGTCCGTAAATAGACCTCTTAAGCCTGCAAACCTTATGCTCTTGGCCTTCTTCAACGAATCCCTCTGGTTGCTACATAAAAATGGTTTCCTCAAAACTTCCGTTTAGGAAAGCTATCTTGATATCCATCTGCCAAATCTCATAATCCAAATGAGCACCTATGGCCAAGAGAATCCGGATCGACTTAAGCATGGCTACCGGGGAGAAGGTTTCCTCATAATCGATTCCTTCTTTCTGAGTATACCCCTTCGCCACCAGCCTAGCTTTAAAGGTTTCCACCTTCCCGTTGGGTCCTCTATTACGTTTGTAGACCCACTTGCATCCAATGGGCTTAAACCCATACGGCAGGTCCACAAGCTCCCAGACTTGATTGTGGTCCATTGACCCCATCTCGGATATCATTGCCTTACGCCAAGATTCTATATCTTTATCTTGGAAAGCCTCATTGTAGTTAACTGGGTCAGGTTCAGGCGCACCTGGGACTAGGCCTGAGGCCTCTCCCACGCCAATAAACCTGTCGGGCTGTCTCACAACCCTCCCACTATGACGAGGTACCACCTGTGTAGGCGCATCATCTGTGATCTCATGTGCAGTGTGTGGTGTATCTACTTGTGCTGGTGCATCAGGATTAGTTTGTCGCTTAAGCTCTTCTAGTACTATCTTACTTTTGGGCTTGTGGTCTAAGACATAGTCCTCTTCTAAAAATCTAGCGTTGGTACTAACCACCACCTTCTGATCTTTAGGACTATAGAGTAGACCACCTTTCGTTCCCCTAGGATAACCTACAAATGGCATTAATTATGTTCTCGCATCTAACTTGGCCGTATCTGCCTTAAGCACATGTGTTGGGCAACCTCAAATTCTGAGATGTCTTAGACTAGGCTTGCGCCCATTCCACAACTCTACTGGGGTTGAAGGCACGGTCTTAGATGGTACAAGATTAAGAATATACATTGTCGTTTCTAAGACATATCCCCAGAACGAACTTGGCAAATCACTATAGCTCATCATGGATCTAACCATTTCCATAAGAGTTCGATTCCTCCTTTCTGCTACACCATTCTGCTGTGGCGTGCCAGGTGCAGACAACTGAGACTGAATTCCTACCTCTGTGAGGTAATCTCAAAATTCATGGGATAGATACTCCCCACCACGATCTGAACGCAGTGTCTTAATACTCTTACCATGATGCTTCTCCACATCTGCCCGAAACTCTTTGAACTTGCCAAAAATTTGGACTTGTGGCGCATTAGGTAAATGTACTCGTACCTAGAGTAGTCATCCGTGAACGTCACAAAATACTCAAATCCCCCTCGTTCCTGGACTGTCATAGGTCCACACAAGTCAGAATAAATCAACTCTAATACTTATTTAGCTCTATAACCTTTTGCCTTAAAAGGTCTCTTGGTCATCATCTTATCTTCCAAGCAAGATTCGCAGGTTGCATAACTGTCAATCTCTAATGAACCTAAAGGTCCATCATTGACCAACCTCTGAATCCTACTAAGGTTTATATGACCTAGCCTGAGATGCCAAAGATAGGATTACTTCATTTCAGAAGGTTTCTTCCTCTTATTAATGTTAGATACTGAGCTATCTATTTCTATGTTTTGCGCAACAGGAGAGTTAGAGTTAACCACAAACAAATTGTCCGCCAATGAACCAGAACAAATAAGTTTTCCATTTCTTCTAATAACTACAGAGTCATCAGAAAAAATAAACTTATACCCGTTCTTCAAGAGTTTAGAAACCGAAATAAGGTTCTTTCTAAAACTCGGTACGTAAAGACAATTAACTAACTCTAAACTAGAATTCTCGAAATTCAAAGTAACTACTTCCATTGCTTCTACTGACACTCTTGTAGTGTCGCCCAAGTAGATATCCAATTCGCCTTCTCTAAGCTTCCGGGTTACTTGGAACCCTTGCAAAGATTTACAAACATGGTTAGTGGCACCTGAATCCACACACCAGGTATCTGTTGGAATCGCCATTAAACATGTCTCATTAATTAAGGCAGAAACTATCGTACTTATAAGCTTTGGACAATTCGATTTCCAATGTCCCGTCTTATTGCACTTAAAGCACTTGTCTTTTGACTTCTTCTTTGCAATATCTGGCTTAGGCGCAATTCGCGCTTCTTGAGCTATTCCCTCGAGCTTTCTCTTCATCTTTCTAGCCTCAGGCTTAGAAGAAGATTCTGAAGCTTCGACTGCGACTAAAGCTCGCTTCTTCTCTTGAAGAAGACTTTTAGCCGCCACTTGTAGGAACTAGGCATGCATAATTTCCTAAATTATGCTACGGAATAGCCTAAATTCTAAGAGGATTCGGGTCTTACCCTCGAAGCGTAATCGGTTGTGCAGACGCCTGGCTCCTCTGAGAAGATGGCGTTCACCAACAATTCACGTGAATTGTCTCTACGTTATTGCACTGGAGTTCTCTCAGAACTGGTGCTAGCCCCAAACTTTGCCTGTCAAGAGAAAACAATTTTCTCTGGGAAGAATCGTTTTTGAAGAGTCTGTTTTTTTTTTTTTTTCTCACTTCAAAAGTGACAGAGAGAGTCTTCCTTTAAAAATCTTTAAAACGTGTTGTTTTTAAAACAAAACTGATTTTGTTTAATCTCTCAACTGTCCAGATACTTCTCTTATGTTTATTTGAGAAGTATCTGTAAGTAAATAATTATTAATTATTTACTGAGTTGGGTTTAACCAACACCATGGATCAACCCATTGATCCATGGATCAGGCTGATGGGTCAAGAACCTTAATTCAGAATTAGGTCCCTTGATTTATCAGCTCAACTCAATTCTTCCCAGGTAATTAATTAACTTTTAATTAATACCATAAAACTCTTCAATAATATTTAATTAAACCATTTAATTAAATATTATCTATTTAAGTATAACTCTTATACTTAGAACAGGCAATTTAATTAATTCTGACTCATCGAACTCACTTATGTGCGATCCTGTAGGCCCATTCCAAATTGACAATGAATAAATTAATCTCATTAATTAATCCATAAATCATTAGTGGTCTCTAGCAAGACATAATGACTACACAATTCAGAACGGAGGGTCGAATGGTGATTCAACACAACCTTCCGAGTATACTACGTAATGTCCTCTACACTGATATCCAGTTTAGCATAAGGCATGGAACCAATCATCCTTATATAGCTAAACGTTTTACTTGATCTCTTAGTGACACTGAACTTAATCAAGCAAATGATAACCCTTATCATTTCTTGGGCACGGCCATGCACTTCTCAGTTCACTATCAAGCGGCCAAGATATCATCTCTCATTTAAGAGAGACTTGTAGTCCCATCACTTCACCTACATACCTTAGCGTGACTCATAGTGTACACAATCATACCCGTACTTGGCAACCTGTTACGGTCCCGTTAGGCATATGTCAAAGCACACTCTAATTCACCTAAGACTATGCAGTGATTTCTGGTCTAAGGATCCTCGTACGAGTACTACTCAAAAGAATCACTCATGATCTAACAGTCCATGGAGTGTTTCTTTTGGCGGATCGATTTCATAAAATTCAATATGCACAAGAATATAATTTCATGAAATTAACTCATCAGATAAATAATCAATCAAACGACAAATGACTTATTTACATAAATAACCCTCAAAGTTTATTTACATAAATAGCCCTCATTAGGGCATATACACCAACAATCTCCCACTTGCCCGTTGAAGGGCTATGTCCTAAACTGTTTAAGACCAAGCTCTATTACATGTCTATCAAACTTTGACTGTGGTAGAGCTTTTGTGAGAGGATCTGCTACATTGTCGTCTGACCCTATTTTGCACACTGTCACATCTCCTCGATCAATGATCTCTCGGATGAGGTGAAACCTTCTGAGTATATGTTTGGTTTTCTGGTGTGACCGAGGCTCCTTAGCTTGTACGATGGCCCCGTTATTGTCACAGAAAAGTTCTATCGGATCTTGGATACTCGGTATCACTCCGATGTCTGACACGAACTTTCTTAACCAAACAGCTTCCTTTGCAGCATCGGATGCAGCAATGTACTCAGACTCTGTTGTAGAATCGGCTGTTGTATCTTGCTTTGAGCTTTTCCAACTTATTGCACCACCATTCAGACTAAACACGTAGCCTGATTGTGACTTCATGTCATCTTGATCTGTTTGGAAAGCAGCATCAGCGTAACCTTGTACGATGAGCTGTTCTTGTCCTCCATACACTAGCATCAATCCTTTAGTCCTTCGCAAGTACTTTAGGATTGCTTTGACTGCAGTCCAATGATCTGTTCCTGGATCTTGTTGGTATCTGCTAGTCATGCTCAGTGCATGAGCGATATCTGGGCGGGTACATAACATGGCATACATGATAGATCCTATTGCCGAAGCATATGGTACTCTACTCATTGTATCCCTCTCCTCTCTTGTTGAAGGACCCTGGTTCTTCTTCAAGAGAAGGCCATGTCTAAATGGTACCTTACCATTTTTGGAGTTAGACATATTGAACCTCTTCAATATTTTGTCTATGTACCCTTCTTGACTTAGTCCTAGAAGCCTTTTTTGACCTATCTCTATAGATCTTGATACCTAGTATCATTTCGGCTTCTCCTAAGTCTTTCATAGAAAATACAGTCCCCAACGATTGTTTGATGTCTTTCATCATGGGAATGTCATTTCCTATGAGTAGGATGTCGTCCACATATAGGACAAGGAAAACTATCTTGCTCCCACTAACCTTCATGTAAACACAAGGCTCATCTTCGTTCTTTATGAAGCCGTAACCTTTTACTGCCTCGTCAAAACGAAGATTCCAACTCCGAGATGCTTGCTTTAGTCCGTAGATGGACCTCTGAAGCTTGCATACACGATTTGGATGCTCTTGATCGATGTATCCCTCGGGTTGTTTCATATAAACATCCTCGAGTAGGTTTCCATTCAGGAAAGCCTTCTTAACATCCATCTGCCATATCTCATAGTCATAATATGCAGCTATGGCGAGCATAGTCTGAATGGACTTGAGCATCACGACAGGGAAGAAGGTTTCATCATAGTCTATACCATGAGTCTGTCTGAAACCTTTAGCCACTAGTCGTGCCTTGAAGATCCCGCCAGGTTTTAACTTGAAAATCCACTTGCAATCGACAACCTTTGCCTGAACAGGAGGATCAATCAAAGTCCAAACTTTATTGTCCCTCATGGATTGCATTTCAGATTCTATTGCTTGTAGCCATTTATCTGAATCTGGACTTTCTAAAACCTGTTTGTAGTTCACGGGCTCATTAGAGTCCACCAAGATCAAATCTTGATTGTCAGTTACGAGAAATCCGTATCTCTCAGGTTCATGACGAGATCTACTAGACCTTCTAGGTTCTTGTGTTGTTGACTCAGGCTGCTCATCTTCATGAGTTCCCATGTCAACTTCCATCTCAGTTTTTGTAGATCGTTCTACATTCTCTTGTGGTTCTGGAACTTCTCCGAGTTCTATTCTACTCCCACTATCTTTCTTGTAGAGAAAATCTTTCTCTAAGAAAGTGGCTCCCCGAGCAACAAACACTTTGTTCTCAGTTGGATTGTAGAATTGATATCCTTTAGTTTCCTTAGGATATCCCACAAACAGGCATTTGTCAGTTTTAGGTTCAAGCTTACTACTTTGTAAACGCTTTACATGAGCTTGACAACCCCAAACTCGTAGATATGACATATAGGGTTTTTGACCCGTCCACATCTCATGTGGAGTCTTATCTACTGCCTTAGATGGAATACGATTTAGTAAGTAGGCAGCTGAAAGGAGGGCATAACCCCAAAAGGACATAGGGAGAGTCGCTTAGCCCATCATAGATCGAACCATATCTAATAAGGTCCGATTCCTCCTCTCGGATACACTATTCCATTGAGGTGTTCCTGGTGGAGTCAGCTGTGAAACAATTCCACACTGTTTTAGATAGCCATCGAACTCATCATTAAGGTATTCACCTCCCCGATCGGAGCGAATAGCCTTAATCCTTCTATTTAACTGATTTTCTACTTCATTTTTAAACTCTTTGAACTTTTCAAAAGTTTCACTTTTATACCTCATTACGTAGACATAACCATATCTACTATAGTCATCGGTAAAAGTCACGAAGTATTCAAATCCACCTCTGGCTTGTGTGCTCATCGGTCCACATACATCTGTATGTATTAGTGCCAATAGCTCACTAGTCCTCTCGTCTTTCTTGCTGAAATGACTCTTCGTCATTTTGCCTTGCAAACAGGGTTCACATGTGTCATATGATTCGAAATCAAATGAACCAAGCACTCCATCCTTATGAAGTCTTTGAACTCGCTTCTCATTTGCATGGCCTAGACGACAGTGCCATAGATATGTTGGACTTAAATCAGATTGAATTAATTTGGCTTTCTTTTCAATGTTATATACCGGTTTCTCTTGGGTCAAATCCAAGATATGTAGGCCATTGCACAAATTTGCAACTCCATATAAAACATCTTTTTGATATAAAGACAATGATTTATTACCAATAATAAAACGAAATCCTTTAATATCCAAACAAGAAATTGAAATAATATTCCTACTCATAGTAGGTACATAATAACAATTTTCTAATACAATGTTTAAACCGGAAGGCAAAGACAAAATGTAATCTCCAACTTCAACGGCTGCAACTCTTGCCCCGTTGCCTACTCGGAGATCTACTTCGCCTTTCTTTGTCATCCTTCTATTGCTCAGTCCCTGCACATCAGTACAAATGTGAGCCCCACATCTGGTATCTAATACCCATGAGGTGGACATAGAAAGATCAATTTCAATAACAAAGATACCTGAAGCCGAAGGATTCTGTTTCTTCTCTTCAAGAAACAGCTTGCAGTTTCTTCTCCAATGCCCCTTCTGATTGCAATGGAAACATACTGCGTCCTTCTGAGCATTTTTCTTAGCAGGAGGAGTTTGAGGCTGAGCCTTAGGAGCAGTCTTACTGCGAGGCTTCTTGTTTTCAGCAACTTTTGCCTTGCCTTTAAACTTTCTCTTGTTGCCCTTACCCTTTTCCACAACAAGTACTGGCGTTGCCTTCCGAAGGGTTTGCTCAGTATTTTTAAGCATTCCATGGAGCTCAGGAATTGTCCTCTCCATGTTATGCATGTTGTAGTTCACCACAAAGTCATTGTAATCATCAGGCAGTGAAGCCAAGATGATGTCAATGGCTAACTCTCTAGAAAGAGGTGCATTTAATCTCTCTAGGGTATCAATATACCCCTTCATCTTGATCAAATGCGTGCTTACTGACGAACCCTTTGCCATCTTGCACGAGATCAATGCTTTTATCGTAACGAACCCTTCGTTACGGGCTTGTTCACGGAACATTTCCGTTAGTGACACATAAATTTGGAACGCTTCCGAATTCATGAATTGTTTCTGAAGCTCGCCTGACATAGTCGCGAGCATCAGACATGTCACGTCATCGGAATCGCTTTTCAGCTTTTCCCATGCTCGTTGAACCGCAGCCGTAGCATTTACTGGTGGTTCAGGTAAAGCAGCGTCTAAGATATTTAGCTTCATTTCTTGTTTGAGAACGATTCTCAAGTTTCTTTCCCAATCTAAGAAGTTTGGACCAACAAGCTTTTCTTTGTCCAAAATGCTTCTTAGAGTGAGATTAGATGTATTAGTGCTAGTAGATGCCATTTCTACAAAAGAAAATGCAAAATATTAGAATGAGTTTTAAAATATTTTCCACAATAGCCAAAATTGAAATCCCAAACAATTTTGTGTTGGTGCTAGATTGTGGGCCGAAAATCCACAAAGAATCAACCCCAGTCTTGCTTTGGCAAGTATCGTAGGGATTGGGCTCTTTTGGTAGGCAACGTTCAAATCACATCCCTATGTAATTTAACGATTTCCAATTGCATCACTATGCAACTTTTCGGTGATAGGATGAACATTCCAAATGTTTGACACCATCCTATCTTTGCAAAATTAATCCCTAGTCAACATATCGGGTTAAGCTAGGATTAATTTTCCCAAGTTAAACCATCCCTCAAGGCATCACATCAATAGACACCCACACAGTTTTTCCATAACAAGTGGTAGTGATAAAGTCAGGCATCTAATACCCAAACAGTTTTTCCACTCATTTAATGGTAGTGATAAAGTTGGGCACTATTATGCAATAACCCGCCGCACGAAGAAAACCTGAGGCCCTTGGGCTCTCCAAGTCCACCAGACGTTCAACGCTCAAGCGGGCCCTCAAGTATGGAAGCAAAATCTTGGGTTTTTGGGATTTAAGTTTGATCGGCTTAACATGCATTGTCGTTTTCATTCATTCACAAAACATAAAATTGCGAAAATGCGATGAATTGGGCTCTAATCTATTACAGGGCCTTTTAACAAAAAAAACTTCATTTTGGGCCTCCATTTTGGGCTTCCGTTCCTGGGCTCCACCATGGACTCCTTTGGAACCTCCTTTTTGGGCCTAACTTTTACATAATTATTTAATAGGCACGCAGGCCCAATTTTAAAATGGCTCGCAGGCCCAAAATTTAAATAATAAATTTTAAGCCCAATTCATGCACACAATTACATATGCTTCATACAAGCCAATTTTATTAGGCCGAATCATTTAATTAGGGATTGTGTAACTCTTACACTATTAAAATTGATCGTGTCATGATCAATTTTAATCAATCCCATGTTCATTCATTTTAATCGAATGATGCATGAACATGCTAGCATAATTATGATGCTTCACATAAAATTTAAACAATTTAAATTTAAGTATCATAAGTAAACTAAAATAAATAAATAACAATTAATTAATCTAATTAATTATTTATTTATTTATCTTTTCTAATTATCCTAATCTAATTAAGATAATTTATTTCAAAATTTAAATTTATAGGATCAAATTCTAAATTAATCCTATCTTTATCTAATAAGATTATTTAATTAAAATCTTATTAAATAAAATTCAGAAAATTTTTTAAAATTTTAATTTTCTGAAACTCTTGGGGTCATTTCGTAAATAACCAAAATTCTGGGCTTAGGGTTTAAGGGAAACAAAACTGCTGGGGCTGGTTTGTAATTTTTAAAATATTTAAATTTTTGCAGCTAGGGTTTTTGGCTTGGGGCGGGGCATTTCCGAGATTATGGAGTGCGGCGGGGGCAATTTGGTCATTTCACCCAATTAGGGTACCAGCCTCCCGCCGCCTCGTTCTTCTTCCCCGATTGCTGCCGGCGTCGCTGCTCGGGTTTTCCGGCGAACACTTCGCCTTTTCCGGCGCTGATCACAGCGCCGGACGTCGTCTCTTTGCCCCGGTCTGACCCCAATCAAATCGAGGCCCACTTTGGCAGTTCATCGACCGACGAAACCCGCGACCATCCTTCGAAAACTCCGTCGGCGCGATTTCGGTCATTTCGTTTTCCCCGCCCCCCGGTGCGAGGAACATTTCCCCGACCTCGACGAAGCAGCCAGCGAAAACAACATCAACCCAGCAAACAATTTAAACCAAACCAGCGGCTTTCAAAAAAAACCCAAACGAAAAAAATAAATTTTCCCGGCGAAGCGGGTTTTTGTAAACCCAGAAAACTTCTTCAAAAAAACAACCATTCAACAAATGTTTTTGAAACAAAACAAGTCCGAAATAGTTTCCCATGAAGGAAAAACAGAACGCACAGAAAAATTCAGGCCAAAATTCAATTTTTGAGCAGTATACGTTTTTCCGGCAAGCTTCCGGCCGGCCGGAACAATTCCGGCGAGTCCATCTCCAGAAACCGGCGAAAGCCTTTTTGAAGCAGCAACATTTTTTTCTTAAAACTGTTTTTCAAGAAAAAAAACTTATACCCAATTTTCTTAATTCTTTTGTTTCAATTAAACCATTTTTAATTAAAACAAAAATTAACCTATGGCTTTGATACCACTGTAGGAACTAGGCATGCATAATTTCCTAAATTATGCTACGGAATAGCCTAAATTCTAAGAGGATTCGGGTCTTACCCTCGAAGCGTAATCGGTTGTGCAGACGCCTGGCTCCCCTGAGAAGATGGCGTTCACCAACAATTCACGTGAATTGTCTCTACGTTCTTGCACTGGAGTTCTCTCAGAACTGGTGCTAGCCCCAAACTTTGCCTGTCAAGAGAAAACAATTTTCTCTGGGAAGAATCGTTTTTGAAGAGTCTGTTTTTTTTTTTTTTTTCTCACTTCAAAAGTGACAGAGAGAGTCTTCCTTTAAAAATCTTTAAAACGTGTTGTTTTTAAAACAAAACTGATTTTGTTTAAAAAATCTCTCAACTGTCCAGATACTTCTCTGATGTTTATTTGAGAAGTATCTGTAAGTAAATAATTATTAATTATTTACTGAGTTGGGTTTAACCAACACCATGGATCAACCCATTGATCCATGGATCAGGCTGATGGGTCAAGAACCTTAATTCACAATTAGGTCCCTTGATTTATCAGCTCAACTCAATTCTTCCCAGGTAATTAATTAACTTTTAATTAATACCATAAAACTCTTCAATAATATTTAATTAAACCATTTAATTAAATATTATCTATTTAAGTATAACTCTTATACTTAGAACAGGCAATTTAATTAATTCTGACTCATCGAACTCACTTATGTGCGATCCTGTAGGCCCATTCCAAATTGACAATGAATAAATTAATCTCATTAATTAATCCATAAATCATTAGTGGTCTCTAGCAAGACATAATGACTACACAATTCAGAACGGAGGGTCGAATGGTGATTCAACACAACCTTCCGAGTATACTACGTAATGTCCTCTACACTAATATCCAGTTTAGCATAAGGCATGGAACCAATCATCCTTATATAGCTAAACGTTTTACTTGATCTCTTAGTGACACTGAACTTAATCAAGCAAATGATAACCCTTATCATTTCTTGGGCACGGCCATGCACTTCTCAGTTCACTATCAAGCGGCCAAGATATCATCTCTCATTTAAGAGAGACTTGTAGTCCCATCACTTCACCTACATACCTTAGCGTGACTCATAGTGTACCCAATCATACCCGTACTTGGCAACCTGTTACGGTCCCGTTAGGCATATGTTAAAGCACACTCTAATTCACCTAAGACTATGCAGTGATTTCTGGTCTAAGGATCCTCGTACGAGTACTACTCAAAAGAATCACTCATGATCTAACAGTCCATGGAGTGTTTCTTTTGGCGGATCGATTTCATAAAATTCAATATGCACAAGAATATAATTTCATGAAATTAACTCATCAGATAAATAATCAATCAAACGACAAATGTCTTATTTACATAAATAACCCTCAAAGTTTATTTACATAAATAGCCCTCATTAGGGCATATACACCAACACCACTAACTCTGCCAAGAGCTCGGATGAAGTACACAACATCTTACTTATGTTGTAGTTCAACCGAATTTGCTCATAGCTTTGAGGCAAGCTCCAAAGGACAATATCGGCTTTGGTTTCACCAACGATTTCGCCTCCCACTACCTCAATCTTGTTGATGTTACTAATCATGTCAATAACATGATCTCTAACAGGAGTGCTCTCAACCCTAAGGACAATGTCCAAGTTACGACTCCAATCAACATTATTAGGTCCAGTTAATTTGTTGTCTTTCAAAATAGCAGTTAAAGGATTGAATGTCATATCGATTAAACTGGAAAATAAACAAACAATGTTTCAGTCATATATGCTTAGAATTTCGAAAATTCTAATTAATTATTGACTTCCCTCAAAACAATAATCTTAATCCACCAACATCTCATCCACCGGGATTCTCGCAAGCCACGCAGTGTGGACGTTTATGCTAACCCACATTCGTTTGAGAAGAACCAAGTTCATTAACTATACTATCTGACCAACGATCTTTTGATCAATGTAGCTAATAGTCGGTGCTTTCAGCCGTACAAATAAGCAGTGTAACCTCGCGAGAGGAATACTGCATATCGTACACTAAGTTTGTGTCATTACGTGACTTCTGAGTTTGTTACTTCTGGATAGCGCGCCTCAGATGGAGAGGGTGTCGCATTTCTCCTAGTTAAACTTACTCTAGTCATCTTACTCAGAAGTTCATAGTCTAGCGATCTCGGGGCTGGACTCATCCGAATAGAGGAAGGCCCTAATACGAACACGTAAGCCCACCCACATCGCGTATGAACCCGTAATGGTGGCCATAGGGATATTAAACCAACCCGCTCCCACTTAGATTTTCAAATTGAGGGTTTTTTCTGGTTTTAACATGCAATTAACTAAACCTAAGTTATATGCGAACATAAAACCAGTCATGCTTTAAATCATGCATCTAAAATACAACATAAAAATAAAGCATCAAATTAAAACAATAAATACGGGAAATAAATACGTAAAACAAATTTCCTGACTATTATGGTTTTAATTGCTTCCATCTTCTGCCTTGATCTCGTGTCCCGCTACGTCACTAGATGGATAGAGTCTTGAACTTCAAAAAACAAAAATTGGAGGAAAAATGGGCCAAAACGCAGCCCGAACGGCCCGAACGGGCCGCCCGTGTGCACAGCCCGCACGGGCTGTGCGCGCGGCCTGAGCGCGCGCACGGCACACAGCAGCTGCTGTGCACAGCAACTGCTGCCGCCTACTGCTGCCGTACCGTGCGGAAGCAGCTATTGCTACCCACGGCAGGAGTGACTGCTGTCGGCGGTCATTGCCAGCGTCGCTTCCTGCAGCCAATTCCTCCATCGCTTTTTCCCACGCTATTTGGTCTTCTTGCAATTCGTTCTGGGATTCCTGGGTTTGTACGAATTCACGATAACCCAAAACCCACGAATTCAAGTCGCCCACCATAACACCTTCGATTATAAAAAATAATTTTCCTACTACAAGGCATTCTAGGAAAATTAAATAATCGAAATTACATAGAAAAAATCCTACTACAGATTTGTTCTAATCCTACACGGCTTCCAGCACTTGGTTTTACTATTACAAACATTCATAATAAAATTAAATCCGGACATGTCCCTGAGTTTAATTAAAAATCATACAAACGTAACCATAATAGTCAGGATTCAAAACCACCTGCAAATAAAACCATGTAATAAATCGAACTAGCGCAAAACCCAAAACCAGGCTCTGATACCAATTGAAAGATTTGTAGGATCTGGGTTCGTACTAGTTCAATTTACCACGCAACAAAAATTTGTAATTAAAAGCGGAACTCTAGAAAGTTACCTTTGAAGCGTGACTCATGTGATCGCTTGTATGACTCAAGACTTTGACTTCTTGTTGTGTGGGAAACAATCTAGAAGCCAATGGATCAGCAATCAACACAACTCCACCTGCCAGAAAAATCCAGCACCTCCGCACCTAGCACGTACTGTAAACGCACTGCCCGGAGAGAGAGAAAACTACACGCGCAGCTGATGAAAAGTAGACCAAAATTTCGGCCAACTTAATCAATAAACTAGCCGCAATTAGTCACTAAAAATCCAACTTTGAGACTTGAGAAAATAATTTTTCTCTCTAGGATTTTATCTCTCTAGTTTTCTTGTCTTGAAAATTTATGAATTGTGTGTCTTGAATAGCTAATCCCTTGTCTATATATAGGGCTACAAGAGAGACCCCAAGTTGGTTTAGGATTGGACTTCCTAATGGGTTTAGTTAATTAGTTTCCAAATCCAATTAGGTAACCAATCTGATAGGATAAACCAAATCCTACTAGATTCCTAATCTCTAGGATTTCCTAATTCTAATTGAAATTTAAGACTTAATTAATTAATTAAATAATTCTACTTTGTTAATTACTTAATTAACCCTTAGGAATTAATTAAATAATTCCACTTTGTTAATTACTGAATTAACCCTTAGGAATAATTAACCAATTAATTAATTAAATCTACCTATTCAATTAACCCATTACAAAATTAATCGTACCACTAACGGATTAATTTTGGCACTTCCATCCTACACCAGAATTGCTTCCGGAAAAACTTAATTAAATTATATTCATAATCTCCTCACATCAAAGATATAGTGCTCGTTAATATAAATTAATTTACTGATAAATTAATTTATTAACTTCTTTAATTCCGAGACTAGTACCACTCGACCTTTTTACTATACCGGACATAATTCCACCGGCCGGGTTTAGTATAATAAACATTTTGAGCTCATATCGGGAGCACCATCACCCCGGACGCACCGGTACATGGTTTCCTTTCGACAAGCAGCAGCACACCAAGTAACTAAACACGTGCACCCAACCCACCGAGAATATTGGCCACAATTGACCTCACCCATTGGCACATCAAAGTACACTATGTCTAATCCTCATGCCCGCTCGAGTCTAGGGATTAAGAGATAGAATACAAGGAACGATTTGTCTATTAAATCAGTACAAGACAAATCCTTCCTAAAGGTCAAGTTCAATACGCCCCGGGCATATTTATATGATTCAATTAGTTTAGACAAACCAATTATCCGAATCACATAATATCCTAAACCGACAGTTTGTCCAAAACTGTCTCGGTTACGAACCTCATTTATATATTATGTCTTTCAACCAATGATGAGATCTACTGTGTCACACAAGACACCTCATATCTACTTACATAATATAAATGGACATAATATGCACAACAAATTATAACCAAAACATAAATCGATATATTAATCTGGGAAATTGTACAATACAAGCATAGCTTATGTATTCTACTCCAACATGCACGGTCTGCTCCAATTCCACGCGCCGCAGGTCGCCAAAAGAAGAAAACCGCCGGCACTATCTCGGAATTGATGTCGCCGCTCGAATGAAGAAGAATCCGACTTCGAGAAAGAAAAAGTTTAATTTCTCTCTCTAGTTTTCTTGTCTTGAAAACTTATGAATTGAATTATGTATTGTGTATTGCTAATCTCTTGTCTATTTATAGAGTTACGAGAAAGACGCCAAGTTGGTTTAGGATTGGTCTTCCTACTGAGTTTTTGTTTCTTAATTAGTTTCCAATTCCAATTTGTTACCAAATCTAATTAGATTTCCAAATCCAAACAGATTTCCTAATTTCTTGAATTTCCTAATTCTAATTGAACTTTAAGATTTAATTAATTAATTAATTAAATAATTCTAATTTGTTAATTTACTAATTAACCCTTAGGAATAATTAATTTTACTTTATTAATTAACCCAATACATAATTAATCGTACCACTAACGGAGTAATTATGGCACTATCATCCTACACCAGAATTGCTTCTGGAACAACTAAATTAATTGTTCTTTTATCTCTCCACATCAAAGATATATGCTCATCAATTTATTAATTTACTGATAAATTAATTAACCGATTTCTTATAATCTGAGATTAGTACCACTCGACCTTATTACTATACTGGACATAAGTCCACCGGTCGGGTTTAGTATAATAATCCTTACGAGCTCATATCGGGAGTACTATCTCTCCGGACGCACAAGTACATGGTTTCATTCCGACAAGCAATGGCACAATGAGAGACTAAATATACACACCCAACTTACCAAGATCTAGGCCTCAAATATAGACCGTGCCCTTTCGCAAATCAAAGTATATTATATCTAATCCTCATGCCCGTCCTAGTTTAGGTGATTAAGAGATAGAATACAATGCTCGAATTAACTACGAATATTAGTACAAGTTAATTCTATCCTAGGTCGGTCTTGCTCAATATGCCCTAGGCACATCCGTATAGTTCAATTAGTCTAGACAAACTAATTTCAGAATCATACAATAACCTAAATCGACATTATGTCCAAACTGGCTCAGTTACGAGGGTTATTTATATATCATAACTTCAACCAATGATAATATCTACTTTGTCACACTAAACACCTTATCATCTAGACATATGATATAAATTGATAATTTATAATACTGAAATACAATCGATATGTATCTGGAAAAGAGTTTTTCATACAAGCAAAGCTTTTCATTATTCAAAACTGACAAAAAATTAGGGTTCTTGGCCTTCTCGGCACTACTGTAGAGAGGCGGAGATGCAGAGGAAGTTTGATGAAGAAGGAGAGGGGAAATTGTAGAGAGGTGGGGAGGAATGAGAGGGAAGAGAGAAAAAAAATAGAGAGATGCAAGGAAGAAGAAAAATAGCCTCATTAAATTGGCCCATTAGCATCTTAACGGAGCAATTGAACAGAGTGATCAAATGTTAGTGATTTTAAATTGAATTTTTAAAAGATAGTGACTAAAACATGAATTTTAACAAAATAAGATTACCTATTTTGGAATTCACTATTTTCTTTAATGGTAAATGTATAAAACACTCATTTTCTTTCATTATTCTTTTTTGTAATTCTATTTCTTATTTATTTATTCTTTTAAACATTTTTTTAATAAATTTATATATATCTTTAGTCCACTCAACATCATCCTCATCACTCACCCTCATCCTCATCCCTACCCTCCTCCTGCTACCCCTCACTCCTCCTCCGCCCCGTATACCCACTCTCCTCCACAGCCACAGCCGCTTCTACCCCTTTTATCCATCGAAATAGACAAACTACTCTCGTTGACATAGCCACCACCACCAACCCTTCTTCCTTTTCTCTTCTCCTTGTCATTGCCAATGCTGCCACCCACTTATTTCTCTTCTTCTTTTTATCTTTCCCTTGTCTCGCCTCCAAGATTTTTTGCTCGCAATTTTCTTATTCTCATAGTTAAATATCTGCCCCTTCCTTCTTTCCTCCGTGTAGATTTGGCTTTTCCAAACGATGGGCGAAATCGGTTGCTTAGTACTCCCAAGCTGTGGCACGATCAGAGGAGTAGGAAATGTTATCAAGATTTGGGGATCGTCAATTAGGTTTTTTTTTTTTTTTTTTTTCTGAGTTTTTCTTATAGTGCTCTGTTGATGGATTTTAAACGTATTCCGTGGCACGATCAGAGGAATAGGAAATATTATCAAGAAATTGGAGGTCGTCAATTGGGTTTTTTTTTTTTTTTCTGAGTTTTTCCTATAGTGCTCTGTTTTATGAATTTTAAACGTATTTTGACCGGAGTTGAAGAATTGGAAAATTCAACTGGAGTTTGTACCCAAAGACCGTAAAAATGGAGTTATACGGTGATAGCGAACACATATAGTGAAAACCTGGAAATCAGTGAACTGATTTGGCAAGATTACTAATTTACTAGTATACATGAATGCGGCTTTCCCGGAATAGGATCAAACTGAGGAATGTTAAGCCTCCGGTGGTAAACCTGGTTTGTGAAATTGTGGTGCTATAGGTACATCCGGTAGACATTTGGAAGGGAAGAGAACATATGTGATGCCTTTTAATAATTCTTTGAATATTGAGAAATTATTCATATAAATTGTTCATAAAATTAACCAAATTAAAAATATACATATGCAGAAGAGGAAGATAGAAGTCAACTTGAAAACTCAATAGTCGGCCAGTGGAGAAATGAAATCAAAATTTGTCGGAGGTAGGAGAGAGATGACCAGGTTGAAAAAGATAAAGGTGAGTAAATTGACAATTATAGCCCTATAAAAAATGAAATTGGGACTTTTTTTGTTTTTAATTTTTTTTATTTAAGGGATAGTGAAAAGACAACAATAACTCTAATAAAATTTGGCCGTTAGTGATTTAACACCCCCAAGTTAACGGGTGAATATTTTTTAAAAGAAAAATAAAGTATATTGATTTTAAAAATAATGTTTAAAATATAATAATCAAAATAAAAAAATTGACTATAGTAGGGTAACCAATTTTAAAAATTACTCTTAAAAAAATTATAAAGTAAGATAATAGTGTAAGAACAATGGAAAGAAACAATGAGGAAAATGGACTGAGGGAAGGAAGAAAAAGTCAAATAATTTGTATGCCTCATTTTATATATATATATATATATATATGAATAAATGAATAAGTGAAAAAATGGTGATCTTTTAAAAATTCCTTTAATTTGGGACAGCCCAAGGCCATTTAAGAATTGTTTTAAATCTTGAAATATGATTTACAACTTGGTTAGTTAACCTCATTGCAAAATTTTATTACTATAAGGCTGAGTAGTGGTAGTTATAATAATACAATAAAAAACATAAGAGATCCAGGTTCCCACAGCAAAAATGAAAATGCATAGTAGTAGGATGCACGTCACCGACAAACCGACGGCCTAAGTTCAGCACTAAAATAATGAAGACAGTGAGGTTAGAAGATGCTTACAGGCATTATTAGTGAGATCTGGAAAAGTGGAATCATTAGTTATTAAGGATTCAGATCCCAGATCCGAGAGAGGCTGAAAGACAAGGAAACAGCTCTCCCAAGAATTAAGGAATATTAGTTAAATGGTTGATATACTATAATATATACATTCCCATTAGCATTTGACTTTGGAAATATTATTTCCGATGAAGCCACGATCCAACCATTCTTATAATATCTTCCAATTGGAGTATATAGTTATGCCTAGAGGTGTAAATAGGCCGGTTTGGCCGGTTTAAAGGCTAAAGTACCGGCCAAATCAATAACTACGGTTTGAAAAATTTTCAAACCAAATCGGCCAAATAAATATGCCAAACCAATTCGGTCAAACCATATTTAGACGGCTTGGTTCGGCCGGTTTGGACGGTTTCAAACAAATTTACGTTTTATTTCAAAAAAACAAGTACACACAAATAGAATAACTGGAGCTTCTATATTTTGTAAAACATCAATAATTGCATGAGTCTCATCATCCATGATAGTTGAGATATCTATGGTTGGAAAAAAAAAGATAATTATTAATCCATGAAAATACTATACTTTAAAGACATTTTATAAACAGAACTAACAAAGAAATGAAAATTTTCATTGTTTTTTTTTTTTAAGAAAAAGAAATGGAGACTTTGCTAATGATCTTTATGCAGAAACATTTTGTTGTATATTAAGTGTAGAGATAGCCCCTAACCGAAATTCAGAAAATTTACATTCATAACCAACAATGCTCACCAGTAAAAATTATGTCCAAAAGATTAATTAGCCAAAATAAGATTCTTTCAATCCCCACGTTTCTATGCGTTAATCAAAGTAGGCAAACATACTATGAATATGTTTTCTATTAATTATTATTGTTTCTTGGGTCTCAGATAGTCCTCAAACAAGCTAGTGGGCATATAATATGCGTAGTTTCATTACATGTGTACTGGGGAGATGTATTTATGCATGAATAAACTAACAAAAACTTTCAGTTTAAGTTCACCATAATCCAACAAGTAACTCCTGATGACCTAATGCAAATTCGATTGAACTGATTTTTTTCCTTTAGAGCTTACAATCAACATATTAATTCCAAGTATTCATTCCGTCAGAATCACGAAGTACAAATGAAAGAAAATCACCCATTTTACAAATTCATTCAAAATGAAAATAAAAAATATGAATAATCACATGGAATAGATCTATTGCTGTGGATTGAGGCTGATTCAACTGATATTTGGAGGAGTGGTATCAAGGGCGTAAAGACAAACAGAGAAATAAGAAATGAGAGAAGATGAAGTTTCACGCTGAGAGAAACGGAATAAGAAGAGAAGCTGAGAAAAAACAGGAGAAGACCGAGCTTCGTTTTGGTTGAGCAAGAAACAAAGAAATGGGAGGTTCGTTCGACTGAGAAAGATGGAGTTCGTTTGGCTAGCAGCTGGCTGAGAAAGAAACGGCAGAAGAGGATTGCCTAAGAGAATATTAGGGTTGGGGGAAAATAATAAAATATTTATTTATTATACAATATATATTATATAATATTAATATATAATAAATATATACGGTCCGGTCCGGTTTAAATGGCCGGTTTTACTGCTAAAATCGTCGGCCGAACCAGACCTTACGGTTTGAAAATTTTCAAACCAGTAATAATTTTAAGTATTTTGAAACCAACCAAACCGACCAAACTTGAACGGTTTGGCCGGTTTAACCGGTCTCGGCCGAACCGCTTACACCCCTACTTACGCCCTAGAATTCTAGTGCAAATAAACGTCCCACTCAATGGCAAATTATATTGTGGTTACGTGGATTACTATATAATTTTGTTTTTATTCTAAAAATAATAATTTTTGGGGGATAGGTTAAGAAAATAAACAAACGTCGCAAATTATAAATTATAATGTGTACCTAGGTACATATACTTATTACTAAATATAGTAATTTTTGCTATGACGATTGTACATTTACTAAATATAATAAGTTTTGCTAAATGCGCGTCTTTTTCCTCTTTTTTTTCCCCTCATTGAGACGAAGATTCTTTGTATGCTGGAAGTATAGAACGTAACATCATATTATAATGGTCGTAATCATCTTATAATGTAGGCTTTTTTTACTTTTTAAATGACATAGGTTCCATGAATGATATACGTATTAGATATAATATCATGTTTAAAAAGACGTAACAAGTGAATTAAAGCTGAATATTTATCAGAGACACAAAATTACGTCTTTTATACATACATGTTACGTTCGATACGTCATTTGTAAAGGCATATTATATCCAGCACAAGGGTCTAAAAATAAGCAGAGACACAATGTTATGTCCTTTATACATACATGTTATGTCTGATACGTCTTTTGTAAAGAGATATTACGTTTAGAACAAGGGTCTGAATAATGCAGATATACAATGTTACGTTCTTTATACATACATATTACGTCCAATACGTCGTATATACACAAATATTACGTCCAAAGGAAGCAGAAGCAACCCATTTCACAGGAAAGTATCAATACCTCACTGAGGACATTTATATATCATATTTCAGAGTAATTGAGCATTATTTCATAGGGACACCATAATTGGTTGCACACTCAACCATTCGTATACGATGGTATAAGATTTGATCCTTTTGAAGCCAAGAAAGAAAGTCGAGATTGAGAACAGGAATTGGAGGAGTACCGGAGGAGATAGTGGCATGAAGGCAAGTTCAGTACCATGAAGAATGGCAAGAAGATTGAACATAGTAATAAGGGGAGAGAATTGTAGTTTCCATGGGGCATAAATTTCTCGCGATATTAATTTGATGGTGAAGGAATGATGAATAGAGTAAAGGAGACGAGGGATGCCGGGGAGGAGGAGTCGGCGATGTTGGAGGTAGTAAGAGGGACTGAAGACGAGGAAGAAGATGAATTAACCATTGAAATATAAGAAGGGAAGATCTTAACGCTCTGATACCAAGTTAGAATGAGAAGAGATGAATATGAAGTCTGTGATTGTATTGAGTGCAGAGAAAACTTTATACATTACACTACAAATTTATATAAAGGTTTACATGAGGTAATTCTAAATAGACAAGATAAGTACAAGATATTTAACAATAATCGACTAAGGATAGTTTTGTATTTAGAACATTTTATCGCTCAAAGGGTTTCACAACAAAGACATTCTGAAAGTTCTTTTATAAGTCAATGTTCTAGTACATGTATTATTTCATTATTTATATATATACACAAAAATATTAAATTGATAAAATACTACTAGAATTTTGGGCTTTCACCACACACATTTCATAACACTAAACTATAAATGCATCTATTAATATCTACAATTATATCAAATATTAACTTATTTATATCTACTAAAACACCGTAATTTATATGGTGGTCCTATAGGACCACCATGCAATTTTACTCCCACCCCTAATATAGTAGTAGTTTCTATTTTATCCCCCAGTTGTATTAGTAGTTTCTTTTTTTTAAAAAAATCCGACACGCACCTTACTTACCCGAAGCTATATAAGGTTTTTTTTTCTGTGTGTTTGCTGCTGATATTTTGCTTCGTCTTTTGCTGTCGTTTTTCGTCTTCATTTTTCGCTTGGATTTTTTTGCTTCCAAATTTGATTACGGTATGTATTTGATGATTGTGATTGATTTATGTTTAAGAATTTGTTGTTTCTCTGTTTTTTGTCTTCATTTTTCGCTTAGTTTGTTGCCGTTTGTGCTCTGTTTTATCTTTCGATGGAGTTTTTGCTTCGAATTTGATAATTAAGGTAATTATTCCTGTTTTTTTATCTTTTCAATTGATTTATGTGTTTGAAATTGTTGTTTCCACGGTTCTGTTGTTCTTCGTGTTTTGTTTTTCATCGAATATTGTTGCTTAACATCTATTTTTTTGTTGATAGATCATTCTAGATTGAAGAAATTGCAATGGAAGATACGGTTGGTGATATAGTTGATTTCTTTCGCGAAGAAGATGCTCCTGAATTGTTTGATTTTGATAAACAGGAAGAATCCGTGGTATCTATGTTGGAAAGTAAGTCATGATGTGATACTAGTTATTCATTTATTTGATATGACGTTTTTATTGATATGATAATAGTTTTATGTTGATATCATATGTTTTCAGTATATTGTTTTGGATCTATATGTATTATGTATTGTGGTATGATATTAATTTTGGTTGATGTGATATTAGTTACGCATTGATCTGATATTGCGTTTGTACTGATCTGATATTAGTTCTATGTTGATGTGATACGTTTTCAATATATTGTTTTGAATCTATTAGATGATAGTTGACATCAGATCAGTGGAGTATAGATATCAGATCAGAAAGTAATAGATATCAGATCAATAATATTAAACAAATCATACAATAGAACCAAACATACTGAACAATGAGGATTATAATTATAGATATCAGATCAAGTGACTATAGATATCAGATCAATTGACTATAGATATCAAATCAACTGACTATAGATATCAGATCAACTGACTATAGATATCAGATCAACTATGTTTACACTAATATGATATTATTGTTTTTTATACAGGTTCAGATGATGAATCTATGGAATCTTTGTGTAAATCAGTGGTTGAAAATGAAGAAGAAGCATATAACTTATATAATGATTATGCTTTTAGGTTAGGATTTAGTGTGAGGAAAGGTAAATATCGTAAAAACAAAACTACTGGAATCAGGTATTTGAGAAGATATCTTTGTAAAGAGAAGGAGCTAAACAATGCAAACGGAAGATTTATACGAAAGTTGATATGCGATCTGGATGTAAAGCTTTTATTGAATTTAAGAAAAGAGAAGATGGGAGTTGGATTGTCCAAAAGCATTTCAGGAAATATAATCATGAACTGTGTCCTGTAGTTGAGAGGCCGTTTTTACGTTCTCAAAGGAAGTTTGATGATTCTGCTTTACAGTATTTTGAGGAATTGAAAAGTTCAGGTGTTCGTCTAACGGATGGTTATTATATATTGTCCAAAGAGGTTAGTTATATTTTCAGTTTATTTTTTATGAATCTACATAAATGTGATATTTGTTATGATCTGATATTACGTTTGAGTTGATTTGATATTACTTTTCTGTTGATCTGATATTATGTTTCTGTTGATCTGATATTATTTTTTTGTTGATCTGATATGTGTATTTTTCAGTCTGGAGGTTCATCAAATGTTGGTTATACCATGCGAGATGTATATAATCATTTGGAACAAGAGAAGAGGAGGAAGATTGATGGTTGTGATAGTAATGCTTTGATCAATATGTTAAAACAGAGATTTGCGGATGAGAAGGATTTTTATTATGATTTTGATTTGGATGAGGAGTCTTCATTATGAAGTGTATTTTGGAAAGATCAGAAGATGAAGGAGGATTATAGTATATTTGGGGATTTGTTGGTTCATGATACAACTTATCGGACAAACAAATACGGCATGATCTGTGGATCTTTTGTTGGTATGGACAACCGTTGTCGTAATGTTATATTTGGTATAGGTTTCATAAAAAATGAGAAGGTGGAGTCGTTTATTTGGTTGTTTAGTACATTTTTGAGATCGACGGAGAATAAGCGACCAGTGATATTTATGACAGACCAGGATTTTTCGATGACAGCTACTATGCGTGTGGTTTTTCCAAATGTTCTTCATCGTCTTGCGTTTGGCACATTGCAAAGAATGCTCGTAGTAATATACCTCGTTTGATGACTAAATAAGGTTTGTCAGATGCCTTTCAATTCTTGCTTAATCAAGTTTGCACAGAAGCTGAATTTAATCACTTCTGGAACAGGTGTGTGTTTTTTCTGTATTTTATATATATGTAATGCGATATGATATTAGTTGTTAGGTGATCTGATATTAGTTATGTATTGATCTGATTTGAAGTTTGGGTTAATCTGATATATTATTATGTTACTACTTTATTCTTTTTTAGTTGTAAGTTGATCTGATATTAGTTATGAATTGATATGATATTAGTTATTATTTGATCTGATATATTAATCAGTTACTTTTTTATTCCATCAGTTTGTTGAAGGATTACAAGTACAAAGGCAATACTTGGTTGAAGAAATTAGATGAGATAAAAAAGAAGTGGTGCCCTGTATTCAGTAAACAATATTTTTCTGGAGAGGCAGTTTCTTCCCAAAGATGTGAGACAACCAATCGTTCGGTTTCAATGAAGTTGTCGAAAACTTCTACTTTGTGTGAATTCTATCAGCAGTTTCTTGATATTGTGACTGAGTAAAGAAACAATGGCATTGCAGAAGATTTTAGATGTAGAGGAAGGATTGATCCTGTTGTTGGAGATTCATTAATGTTTCAACATGCTGCTGAGGTTTATACGATAGAGGTGTTTGTAAGATTTCAGGAGCAGTATATCAAAATGTTATCATATAATCACTTGTAGACGAGTAGCGATAATGGTGTTTATGAATATCAGGTTTGGAGTACCAAATTTGATTTGTTTCGACACGTAGTTCGTTTTGATGAGAATGAGTATACAGTGAGCTGCACTTGCAATCTTTTTTTCTGAGGCTAGCTTGTTATGCTTGTATGCTCTTCATGTGCTAAATCTGAATAATTACTCGGTACGTATTTATTGCAACTTCAGAACTTTTTTTTTGAGTTAATCTGATATTAGGTTCAATTTGATCTAATATTATGTTTGAGTTGATCTGATATTACAATTGAGTGATGTGATTTTTTTTTAGTTTTCTGATGATTATTCTCTGTGTAATGTGGTTGATCTGATATTAGTTGCTAGTTGATATGATATTAGTTATTATTTGATTTGATATGATTAACTTTATATTTGTTATATACTATAGAGAATCCCTAAGAAGTATGTATTTAAAAGGTGGACTAAGAGTGCAAGTAGCTGTGATTATTATTCGAAAGAAGATTGTTTGTTGACATCAAGTTGTTTTGAGAAAGATTCAGATTCTATTTGGAGACTTGAAGCAAGCAGAAAATATTTGGATTTAATTAGACATGCACAGTTTAGTTCTGTTGCACGTTCTATTCTTGACAAGCAGTTCAATTTGGCTAGAGTTTCTATTAAATCAGAGGTTGGTCCATCCTATGTTGGTGAAAAAGAAAAAGGTTCAAACATTGTTGAAATTAGAGATCCGAAGAGAAGAAGAGAAAAAGATGTTAGAAACATTCGTCCAAAAAGCGTTGTGGAGAAAATGTGTAATAGAGCAAAAGGAAAGAAGAAGAAGGCAGCATCATTTGCATTGCATACTAGAGAACGGGATGTATCAATGGGGATTGAAAATTGTGGAGTTGTTGATGGTAATTTTGTCAATCTTGTTGTAGAGAAGTTGTAGTTGTAGTTGATATGAATTCTTTTAGTTAGTGGATACAAAACATTAAACGACTTCCTGTTGTTGGGAGAGATTATATGTTATATGATTCTTTTTGTGAGTTGATAGTTATTTTATGTGATTTCTTTTTACTATACTTAGTTGTTTCATAACAATGACTAGAAGATATCAGATCATAGGATTATAGACATCAGATCATAGTATTACAAATATCAGATCAGAGTATTACGATATCAGATTAGAGGACTATAGATATCAGATCAGAGGACTGTAGACATCAGATTAGAGGTCTATAGAGATCAGATTAGAGGATTATAGACTTCAGATCAATAATGCAATATGATTTTAGTTATTAGTTGATTTGATATTAGTTATAATTTGATATGATATTACGTTTTTAGTTAATATTTTAATCTGTTTGTTTGAAGATATCACATCACAACAGAAATATGAATCATAAATGGTGATATAGATAATAACTTTCATGTGATTTGAAATTAAAGTATGAAAACACAAAAATAGACAATTGTGAAATTTTATAGACAATTGGGAAATGTAAACATTGTCATGAACAATCAATCTAAAGTCTAAAGTCTAGACTAGAGTCAAGTCAAGTATCTATTACAATTTTGTACTATAAAACTTCTCAATTTCGGCCTTGAGCTCATCTTTCATTGAATTTGTTTAAGAAGCCATTATAGTATAAGCATACTTGACTCTAAGAATTTGTATAGCTCTGTTGAGAGCAGCTTTGCTCTTGAGTGCTTCTCTTGTGAGCTCTAGATCCCAAGTCTGAGTTGTTTGTCCCTTGTAGAGCTCCATGTGCCTCATTGTAAGAATGTCACAATCAGTGTGGTTCTTGTTATCTTGCCAAGCCAATTTTGGATACTCCACTATATAATCTCTTGGATCTCCATAAATTCTGTCTGCTGGTGTCCCCTTTATTATTTTAAAAAAATACCGCAGATGCATTAATAATGAAAACATATATATCATATCAGTGTTAAGATGATATCAGATCAATGTAAAGAATATATCAGATCAAGGGAAAGAAAATATCAGATCAATGTAAAGAAGATATCAGATATGAAACAGGTACTTACGATGATTTCAGGAATTGTAGCGTACCAACTTTCATCTTTTGGGATTTTATTGTTAAGCACAACTAGTCTTGTTGTCATTACATTGATACAGACAGCATAGTAATGTTCTGCTAAAATATTGGGAAGAACACCTGCACAATGTATAATACTAATTAGAAGTTGATATATTTGATATATTGAATTCAGTGAATAAAGGTATTAAAATTGTACTTACCATTTTCACGTTTAAAGTGTCCATGTTTTTGTTGGCTCGTGTGACATCATCTACGAATTGAGTTCTCATGATGTGTAGAATCTCAGGTTTAATCTATTGGTGGGCAAATACTGGTTTTGGTATAATCGGTGGAGGAGTGATGCCTAACTTCTTGGCAGCTTGATTTGCTTTCATTGAGTTTTTGTAGTCATTATTTGCCGATACGAACTCCAGACGTTGCATTAATGTATCCTCCATCAGTGAAAGCTAAAAACATAATGAATTGTTGAATTTGTATTAGATGGAATAATATTTGCATATATTTGTAAATGAATTTCATATCAAAATAATTAGGAATTCATAACTTACACAAAATTGTTGAGATATGAACAATCTTGTTGGATCTTTGTAGTTCATATGTACGATCCATGCATTTAAAACTTGAATTGTTATCCATTGTGAAGGACGCATTGTCTTGAAGTCCATTCGGTCCACCGAAATATAAGAAGCCCTAGAATAGAGTTGTTCTCTATATGTGAATTTCAAAACAATGTTAACAAAAGTAAGTTGAAAATGTGTAGATCAGATGAGCCAATATAAGAGAGATCAGATCAGAAAATGAACACAACAGATAAGTATATAAGAGAAATCAGATCACAAAATTAACACATCAGATCACCAAAAAATAGACATCAAATCAACTCAAAACAGACATCGAATCAATACGAAACAGACATCATATCACTATTTTTTAAAGAAAATCATTTTATAGAACTAAAACAAACTTAACACAGATATCAGATCAAGAAAATTAAAGCATCAAATCAGATGACAATGGACATCGGATCAGAGGACTATATATGTAAATATATAATAGAGTAGAACTTACTCCTCACTGAGTCCATTTTTCTTATTCCCCGTCAGGTATGCATAATCTGTGAAGAGTTTCTCTTTCCTTGAGATCGTCAAGAGTGGATAAGCCTTCTTTAGCAAAAAATCTGATCTCAAACGAACAGGGAGTTTGCGATCTCTATGCTTTGAGTTCGGTGTCAAGATGACATCTTCCTCAGCATTGTCTAGTTATTCGTTGATCATGCTGGAAATAGAGTTCATATCAGCACATATTATATAAAAAGTCATTCAAGTAAAGATATCATATCAGGTAGTAATTTGTTTTTACTTACGTTATGAGGTCTGTTAAGACTTCATCAACTTTTGAAGTCTGAACTGGTTTTGGAGTCTGATATGCTTTTGAAATGATGGTGTTGATGTTTGTAGCAAATAGTACTATATCCTCCACCATCCACCATTTTTTTCAGTATCTTCTTCATTATCTTGGGATTCTGAGAAGTTTACAGAAGCTTTGCCTTTATCCAACTCTTTCTGTTTGTTAGCTTCTGTTTCTTCAGGCTTCTCGTGTTCCTCGACTTTTTCTTTCTCAGGAGTATTTGGTTTTTTTTTTTCTCCTGGGCTGATAGCATTTTGTAGACTTTGGATCTTTCTTTTGCTTTGTCCTGTTCTCTTCCCTTTTTATCTCCTCATTTTCTCTCTTCTGGATGAACTTCTGTTTGTTTCAGCGGGAGTGGAGAGATGTGTGGTGACTGAGGTTCTTTTTCCTTTTCCTCCACCACATTTTTCTTGTATTGGTTCTTCTTCTGCTTCATGAAAGCTGTCTTCAGGTGCAGATTCTTCATCTTCTGAAGGTTTACAGAGGTTGAAATTTGGCATATCATCTTCCAAGTGTACAGTGGCAGATTTCTTCTGCATATTGTTGTAATCCTTTTGTAGTTTATCTGCAATTTCTGCACATGCCGCATAGAACCTTGCATCCTGTGACGGCGTTGGTTCATTTTCTTCTATTGGGGATTTTGAGGATTGACCTTCTTACTCAGGAGTTTTATTTTTCTCCCTTATGTCACGGATAATCCCTTCCACTGTGCTTGTTATTGTGCCAAATGCTGCAGCACCTTCTGGATTGTTTGCTGCCCCAACATTGTGCCATGCTTTGATGAAAGCCATCACGGACTTTGCCAAATCAACCACTGATTACGTCATTTCATCATCATTTTCAAAATCTTGTTGATGAAGATAATTGTTATAGTTGGTTTGTTTTATATTACTATATAAAAGATATATCATATCACGGTAAAATAGACATCAGATCAGCATATAAGACATATCAGATCAGAACTATGAAAGAACGTATACAATAGAACGAACACATAATTGAAAAAGGGTGATCAAAGCATCATTATAGAGACATCAGATCATGAAAAAACAGTTATCAGATTAGCATATAACACATATCAGATCATAACTATAAAAGAAAGTATACTGTAAAACTAAAATGTACTTAACAAATGGAGATCAAAGCACCATTATATAGAAATCAAATCATCAAATAGTACACATCAGATCAGCACATAACACATATCAGATCACAACTATAAAAGAAAGCACACTATAGAAATAAAATGTACTTAACAATGGGACATCAGATCAAGAAAAAAATACATCAGATAATCAAATAAAACATATCCGATCAGAAGTTTACCTTGCTCTTTGATGTGGTTGGAGCTTGTTTCGATGTGCCGGTCTTTTCAAAAGCATGTGCATGTTGTGGTTTTTCTACATGCACCTCGGCTGTAGCCCTTTCTCTTATTCAGCCTTGACCATGTCCTCCATTTTTCTCTTCGAGTCTTGCTCTCTCAAAGAGTTGACTCTAACTCCAGTTTGTAAATGTTGGTAGGTTTCTTGGAATATCTTTGTGAATTCCATACACAACCCTATCAACATAGAATAACTGAAGAATATATGTTAGGTGTCAGCTAAAAAAATAAAATTTTTGAAAGCAAGTCATTTCACAGACTAAAACAGATATCAGAGCAACATATAACAGACATCAGATCACAATAATACCCACATCAGATCAGTAATTTTGATAGAAAATTATTTGAAACAACTAAAACAAAATTAATAGTATATAACAGACATCAGATTAACAGGAAAAAGATATCAGATCAAATGAATACAAACATCTGATCACAAGTTATTGAAAGAAAATATTTAACTGAACTAAAAAAGACATCAGATCAGAAAATATACACATCAGATCAACATATAAAATACATCAGATCACAACAATACAGACATCAGATCAGTAATCAAATAAATACAGAAAATCCAGATGAGAGACTTACAATCAGAAAAGAGAGTGGTTCATTGTACGCTGTTGATGTTGTGTCATCTTTGTGGAAATACTTCTCTTGGCATTGCACCAATGCTCTGAATGTGTAGCTACACCAGTTCAGCTGCCTTATTTGATCAATACTGTTGAGGGATTTGAGGAGCCGATATATGATGTTATTGATGCTCCTATGTGTTGGAGTTGAATACATAAGCTATGCTTGTATTGTACTTTTTCCCAGTTAATATATCGATTAATGTTTTTCTTAAATTTAGTTATGCATTATTTGTCCACTTATATTATGTATTTAGATGATGAGGTGTCTTGCGTGACACAGTAGATCTCATCATTTGTTAAAAGACATAATATATAAACAAGGTTCGTAACCGAGACAACTTTGGACAAACTATCGGTTTAGGTTATTATGTGATTCGGATAATTGGTTTGTCTAAACTGATTAAATCATATAGATATGCCTGGGGCGTATTGAACTTGACCATTAGGAATGATTTGTCTTGTACTGATTTAATAGACAAATCATTCTTGGTATTCTATCTCTTAATCCCTCGACTTGAGCGAGCATGAGGATTAGACATAGTTACTTTGATCTGCCAATGGGTGAGGTCAATTGTGGCCAATAGTCTCGATAGGTTGGGTGCACGTGTTTAGTTGCTTGGTGTGCTGCTGCTTGTCGAAAGGAAACCATGTACCGGTGCGTCCGGGGTGATGGTGCTCCCGAGATGAGATCGTAATGTTTATTATATTAAACCCGGCCGGTGGACTTATGTCCGGTATAGTAAAAAGGTTGAGTGGTACTAGTCTCGGAATTAAAGAAGTTAATTAATTAATTTATCAGTAAATTAATAAATTAACGAGCACTATATCTTTGATGTGGGGAGATTATGAATATAAATTAATTAAGTTGTTCTGGAAACAATTCTGGTGTATGATGGTAGTGCCAAAATTAATCCGTTAGTGGTACGATTAATTTTGTAATGGGTTAATTAAATAGGTAGAATGAATTAATTGATTAATTATTCCTAAGGGTTAATTAAGTAATTAACAAAATGAAATTTATTTAATTAATTAATTAAGTCTTAAGTTTCAATTAGAATTAGGAAATCCTAGAGATTAAGAATCTAGTAGGATTTAGTTTATCCTATCAGATTGGTTACCTAATTGGATTTGGAAACTATTTAATTACCTAAACCTATTAGGAAGACCAATCCTAAACCAACTTGTGGTCTCTCTTGTAACTCTATGTGTAGACAAGGGATTAGCTATTCAACACACATAATTCATAAGTTTTTAAGATAAGAAAACTAGAGAGAGAAAATTATAGAGAGAGATAAATTCTTCTCCAAGATTCTCAAATTTCTTCTTCTTGATCGTGCGGCCTAAATCCCGAGATCCTACTGCCAGTTTTCCTTCATAAATCGGGCGGCGCGTGGGCAATTGAGCGGAGGCGCATGGACATTCTAGGTGGCGTTTGTGGTCACACGCTAAGCGGCTAGGTGGCAGTGTTCTGCTGGAATTTTTTCTGGCAACCCAGTTGTGGTGATTAGCTGATCAATTGCTCGTTAGATTGCTGCCCACACAACATACAAGCAAAGTCTTAAGGCATACAAGAGAATCACCTGAGTATACGCTTCAATAGGTAATTCTTATGTTTCTGCTTTAATTAAGAATTTTTGTTGCGTGATAAATCGAATGAGTGCAAACCCAGATCCTGCCCAATATTATTTCAAAAGGGTTAGAATAGTGATTATACTAGCGTCTAGGCCTGGCCAGAGATTCCGATTCTGGAATGCGTAGCACGAAAGTGTGTTTCTGGCTAAGCCCGGGCAGATAGTCTTTCAATTGGTATCAGAGCCTGCTTTTGGATTTTGTGCTTGTTCGATTTATTACATGGTTTTATTTGCAGGTGGTTAAGAAATCTCGACTATTATGGTTACGTTTGTATGGGTTTTTATTAAACTCTGGGACATGTCCGGATTTGATTTTATTATGAATGTTTGTAATAGTATAACCATGTGCTGGAAGCCGTGTAGGATTAGATCAAATCTGTAGTAGGATTTTTTCTATGTAATTTTTGATTATTTAATTTTCCTAGAAAGCCTTTTAGTAGGAGAATTAATTTTTGTAATCGAAGACGTTATGGTGGGCAACTTGAATTCGTGGGTTTTGGGTTATCGTTAATTCATAAAAATCCAGGAAAACCCAGAACGAATTGTAAGAAGACCAAATAGCGTAGAAGAAGCGAATGAGGGATTTGTGGTAGGAGACAGCGTCGACGACGATTCGCCGGTGAGAGCCGCCACCGGCAATCACCGCATGGCGGCAGCACCACTGCTTCGCCAATGCGAAGCAGTGGGCGCGGCCCGTAACGGCTGTGTGCGCATCGCGTGCATAGCCCATTTGGGATGCGTTTCGGCCCGTTTTTCCTCCAGTTTTTTCATTTTTTGAAGTTCAAAACTCTTTCCATCGAGTTACGTGACAGGACACGATATCAAGGCAGAAGATGGAAGTGATTAAAACTATAATAGTCGGGAAATTTTATTTTCGCATGTATTTTCCATATTTATTGTTTTAATTTTTTGTGCTTTAATTTTTATGCTGTATTTTAGATGCATGATTTAAAGCCTGTTGGTTTTATGGTTACATATAACTTAGGGTTAGTTAATTGCATGTTAAAACGGGAAAAACCCTCAATTTGGAAATCTAAGTGGGAGCGGATTGGTTTAATATCCCACAGACACCATTACTAGTTCATATGCGATGTGGGTGGACTTGTACGTTGGCATTAGCGCCTTTCTCCATTCGGATGATTCCAACCACAAGATTGCTAGATTGTGAATTTCTAAGTAAGATGACTAGAGTAAGCTTAACTAGAAGAAATGCAACACCCTCTCCATCTGAGGCGCACTATCCTGAGGTAACAAGCTCAGAAGTCACGTCATGGCACACACTTAGTGTATGATCTGCTATATTCCTCCCATCGAGGTTGCGCTGCTTATTCATATGGCTGATAGCACCGACTATTAGCTATATTGATCAATAGATTGTTTGGTCAGATAGTGTAGTTAATGAACGTGGTTATTCTCAAACGAATGTGGGTTAGCATAAACGTCCACACTATCGTGGCTTGCGAGAATCCCGGTGAATGAGATGTTGGTGGATTAAAATTATTGTTTTGAGGGAAGTCAATAATTATTAAAATTTCTTTGTTTTTTGAAATTCTAGATTTATAACTGAAACATTGTCTGTTTATTTATTTTACAGTTTTTCGATATGGTATTCAACCCTTTAGCTACTATATTGAAAGAGAATAAGTTTACTGGAACTAACTATGTCGACTGGAGTCGTAACTTGGACATTGTCCTAACGGCCGAGCAGTATAAGTTTGTGCTCACCGAAGTATGTCCAGATGTGCCTAATGAGGACTCTCCTCAAGAGGATAGGGATGCCTATGCCAGGTGGAGAAAAGCGGATGAGATGGCGCGGTGCTATATTTTGGCCTCTGTGTCAAATGTGCTGCAACATCAGCTTCATCCCATGGTCTCTGCCTTCAACATGATGGCTCACCTAAGGGAGATGTTCGCTTATCAAGGCAGGACTGCTAGGCAAGCAGCCATAAGAAAGTTGATGAATACTAAAATGGCTGAGAGCAGATCGGTGATGGATCAGTAACATCAACGAAATAGAGGTGTTGGGAGGTGAAATTGACCCAGAAAGTCAGATAGATATCATCCTCCAGAGCTTACCTTCTAGTTTTGAGCAGTTTCGGGTTAACTATAACATGAATCAAAGAGTTTACACTCTACCCGAGCTCTTAACTGATTTGGGGTCGGTTGAAGGCATCTTTCACGAGAAGAAGCAAGCTTTGGTCACAGTGAAGGCTTCAAGTTCTTCTTCTACACCTAAAGGCAAGAAGAATAAGAAGAAAAAGAAGGCCAAGAAACTTGCTGCTAAGCCTGAAATCGCAAAGAAGAGCAAGCCCAAAGGCAAGTGCTTCAGATGCGGGAAAACGGGACGCTGGAAAGTGGATTGTCCAAACCTAAAGGTACGATAGTTTCTGCCCTAATTACTGAGACATGTTTAGCGGTGACTCCCACAGATACTTAGTGTGTGGATTCAGGAGCCACTGATCATGTTTGTAATTCTTTGCAGGGGTTCCAAGTAACCCGGAAGCTTAGAGAGGGTGAGCTGGACATCTACATGGGCGACACTGAAAAGTGTCAGTAGAAGCAGTAAAAGCAGTTACTTTAAATTTCGAAAGTTCTAGATTAGAATTAATTAATTGTCTTTATGTACCGAGTTTTAGAAAGAACCTCATTTCGGTTTCTAAACTCTTTAAGAACGATTATAAGTTTATTTTTTCTGATGATTCTGTATTTATTAGAAGAAATAGAAAACTTGTTTGTTCTGGTTCATTGTCTGACAATTCATTTGTGGTTAATTCTAATTCCCATGTTGTGCAAAATATAGAAACAGATAGCTCTTTATTTAACATTAATAAGAGGAAGAAACCTTCTGAAATGGATCAAACTTATCTTTGGAATCTCAAGCTAGGTCATATAAACCTTAGTAGGATTCAAAGGTTGGTCAATGATGAACCTTTAAGTTCACTAGAGATTGACAGTTATTCAACCTGCGAGTCTTGCTTGGGGGGTAAGATGACCAAGAGACCTTTTAAAGCAAAAGGTTATAGAGCTAAAGAAGTATTAGAGTTGGTTCATTCTGACTTGTATGTACCAATGACGGTCTAATCACGAGGTGGGTTTGAGTATTTCGTGAGGTTCACGGATGACTACTCAAGGTAGAACAACTAGCACCACGTCCAGAAACGTCTACATCCATGCATGTGAATTTAAGCTGATTTTTTTTCACAAAGACAGTCCACCACATCTCAGAACACTAGCACCACGTCAAAAACAACTAGCACCACGTCCAGAAATGTCTACATCTATTTGTGTGAATTTAAGCTGATTTTGTTCACAAATATAGCCCACCACATCACAGAACAACTAGCACCACGTCCAGCAACGTCTATATCCATGCATGTGAATTTAAGCTGACTTTTTTTACAAAGACAGTCCACCACATCTTAAAACACTAACACCACGCAAAAAAAAAACTAGCACCACATCCGGAAACATGTACATCCATGCATGTGAATTTAAGCTATTTTTTTTCACAAAGACAGTCCACCACGTCTCAGAACACTAGCACCATGTGAAAAACAACTAGCACCATGTCCAGAAATGTCTACATCCATTCGTGTGAATTTAAACTGGTTTTGTTCACAAAAATAGACCACCACGTCATAGAACAACTAGAACCACGTCCATAAATGTCTACATCCATGCATGTGAATTTAAGCTGATTTTTTTCACAAAGACTGTCCACCACGTCTCAGAACACTAGCACCACGTCTAAAACAACTAGCACCAGGTCCAGAAACATCTACATCCATTCGTGTGAATTTAAACTGATTTTTTTCACAAAAATAGACCACCAGTTCACAAAACAACTAGCACTACGTCCAAAAACATCTACATCCATGCATGTGAATTTAAACTGATTGGAGTGCGTTTGAAATGGTAAGTTCTGAATTTTTTTTTTATTTTTTCTTCTATGTAACGTGATTACTCTTTCTTCTAAGGGATTGTAATTACTGTGTTGCAAATAGGTACATTCAAAGAAGAGGAACCGATTGGCTCACCAAAGGCTTGATAAATTAGTGTTTGTTAAGTATAACTTAAGGCTATAACATAGACAAAAAGAAAGAGATGTGAAAGAGCTTGAGATGGGAAATTCAAATGAGTTTGATGATTTACTATCTGATGATGAATGGATTACTGAGAAAAAAGGTCATGTGCTACCAAAGAACAACAATTGGTTGAGAATTTTAGATACAAATCCACACAACTCTTCGGATAAGGAACAAGTAATTGAAGAACTTTTTTCCTTGATAATAAGGACTTGTAATTTATTTCTACTTATTTCGTGTAATGTTATTGAATTTTTATATAAATATGTACCTTAAACTCACCTAGTTATGCTAAATGTAGGTGATGATGGAGAAGGAACAAGTGGGGCAAATGAGAAGGGAAATAATATGAATAAAAGGCCAAGGATTGTATTGAGAGATGAAGATGGAGATGAAGATGGACATGAAGATGAGGAGAAAGATGAAGATGGACATGAAGATGAGGAGAAAGATGAAGATGGTGACCAAAACAAAGATGAAGAGATAGCTAGAAATGAAAATGATGGAGAAGGAACTAGTGGGGCAAATGAGAAGAGAAAGAAAATCAATAAAAGGCCAAGGTTTGTATTGATGGATGAAGATGAAAATGAAGATAAAGATGGTGACCAAGGCAAAGATGAAGGGAGAGCTATAAATAAAAATGTTTGTGTAAGAGAAAATTGATATTGGAGATGATTTTGACTTCTTTACTTAAACTGTTTTTTTTTTCACAAAGACAGTCCACCACGTCTCAGAACAACTAGCACCACGTCCAAAAACAAATAGTACCACGTCCAGAAACGTCTCGGAACAACTAGCACCACGCCAAAAACAACTAGCACCACGTCCAGAAACGTCTCAGAACAACTAGCACCATGTCTCAGAACAACTAGCACCACGTCCAAAAACAACTAGTACCACGTCCAGAAACGTCTCAGAACAACTAGCACCACATCTAAAAACAAATAGTACCATGTCCAGAAAAACTAGCACCACATCCAAAAAAACTAGCACCACGTCCAAAAACAACTAGTACCACATCCAGAAACATCTCAGAACAACTAGCACCATGTCAAAAACAACTAGCACCACGTCTAAAAACAAATAGTACCACGTCCAAAAAACTAGCACCACATCCAAAAAAACTAGCACCACTTCCAGAAACGTCTCAGAACAACTAGCACCACGTCAAAAACAACTAGAACCACGTCTAAAAACAAATAGTACCACGTCCAGAAACATCTCAGAACAACTAGCACCACATCAAAAAAAACAAGCACCACGTCCATAAACGTTTCAGAACAACTAGCACCACGTCTCAGAACAACTAGCACCACGTCCAAAAATAACTAGTACCACATCAAGAAACGTCTCATAACAACTACCACCACGTCTAGAAATGTCTCCAAACACGTAAATTTTAGCTGGATTTTTTGCCTACATTTTTATACTTTTACGATCCTAATAATTTGATCCTACTGATCTAGGGACTGATCCGATCCTGTGATTACAAAATGATTCTGCATGGGATCTCGATCTTGAAAACTATGCACCACACATTTCTGCTTGACACTCCGTCAAACTATGACTCCACTTCCTAGAGTAAACACATACCCTGAGGTAGACTTGCTCTAGTCCCTGTCGCCTTGGAAATCTGAATCTGTGTAACCTCGAGGTACCAGCTCAGGCACCTGATAGACCAACTCTTGGTCTCTCGTTCTCTGTAAATACTTGAGAATGCATTTTACTGCCTCCCAATGAGCTGTCCCTGTTGGAGTAGAATACATAAGCTATGCTTGTATTGTACAGTTTCCCAGTTTAATATATCGATTTGTGTTTCAATTATATTTTATTGTGCATGTTTATGTCCATTTATATTATGTAACTAGATGATGAGGTGTCTGGTGCGACACAGTAGATCTCATCATTGGTTGAAAGACATAATATATAAATGAGGTTCGTAACGGAGACAGCTTTGGACAAACTGTCAGTCTAGGTTATTATGTGATTCAGATAATTAGTTTGTCTAAACTAATTGAATCATATAGATATGCTCGGGGCATATTGAACTTAACTCTTAGGAATGATTTGTCTTGTACTGATTTAATAGACAAATCGATCCTTGTATTCTATCTCTAAATCCCTAGACTCGAGTGGGCATGAGGATTAGACATAGTGTACTTTGATCTGCCAATGGGTGAGGTCAAATGTGGCCAATAGTCTCGGTGGGTTGGGTACGCGTGTTTAGTTACTTGGTGTGCTACTACTGGTCGAAAGAAAACCATGTACCGGTGCGTCCGGGGTGATAGTGCTCCCGAGATGAGCTCGAAATGTTTATTATACTAAACCCGGCCGGTGGACTTATGTCCGGTATAGTAAAAAGGTCGAGTGGTACTAGTCTCGAAATTAAAGAAGTTAATTAATTAATTTATCAATAAATTAATTTTAATTAACGAGCACTATATCTTTGATGTAGGGAGATTAAATGAATATAATTTAATTAAGTTGTTCAGGAAGAAATTCTGGTGTAGGTTGGTAGTGCCATAATTAATCCGTTAGTGGTACGATTAATTATGTACTGGGTTGTTGACAAAGGTATATTTAATTAATTTAGAAATTAATTAATCCTTGTGTCAGTTGGTTGTGAATCATCCCAGGAACTGGTTTGGGATAAGTGAATCCCTGTGTCAGTTGGGAGTGATTCATCCTTGGAACTGGATTGGGATAAGTGAATCCCTGTGACAGTTGGGAGTGTATCAGTCCAGGAACAGGATTGAAGAAAACAGAATCTGTATCAGTCCAGAAACAGGATTGAAGGAAAATAGAAACCCAGTAGGAAGACCAATCCTAAACCAACTTGGAGTCTCTCTAGTAACTCTATAAATAGACAAGGGATCAGTCATTCAAGACAACACAATTCAACAATTAATCCACAGGATTTCTAGAGAGAGAGAGAAAACGTTTCTCTCTCCAGGTCGAATTTTCAAGAAGTTTTGGCTGCTGGTTTTTCTTCCTAGTGGCTGAATTTTTAAGCCCTTGGTGTATACCAGCTGCAAGCAACTTTCTCTCTCTCTCTCTCTCTCTCTCTCTCTCTCTCTCTCTCTCTCTCCGGGCAGTGCGTTTGCAGTACGTGCTAGGTGCGGAGGTGCTGGATTTTTCTGGCAGGTGGAGTTGTGGTGAGAGCTGATCAATTAACTTCTAGTTCGTTGCCCACACAACGTGAAGTTATAGTCTTGAGGCATACAAGAGAATCACCAGGTGCACGCTTCAAAGGTATTTTTCTAAGATTCCGCGTTAATATAAATTTTTGTTGCGTGGTAAATCGAGCAAGTGCAAACCCAGATCCTACCAAAATCTTTCAGTCCCAGGGTTACTCTGATATTTTCTTACCATGCCAACGACATAACAGATATCAGGCCTCATACACAACATGGCATACATGAGACTTCCTACTGCCGAAGCATAAGGAACTGCCTTCATGGCCTCTATCTCCTCAACAGTCTTAGGGGATTGTTCTTTAGACAGATACACTCCGTGTCTAAAAGGCTGAAAACCTTTCTTGGAGTTCTACATGTTAAAACGAGCCAGAATCGTATCTATGTACGAAGCTTGGGAGAGCGTTAGCGAACGTTTCCTACGATCTCAAATTATCTTGATCCCAAGGATATGTCTCGCTTCCCCTATGTCCTTCATATCAAACTGCTTGGACAGCCATGCCTTTACGTCTAATAACACTTTTTTGTTGTTGCCAATCAATAGAATGTCATCTACGTAAAGCACAAGAAACACCACTGAGTTTCCATCACATATGCGGTACACACATTGCTCATCCGGACACTGAGTAAATCTGTAGGACTGGATTACCTCATCAAATTGGATGTTCCAAAATCTGGATACCTGCTTAAGTCCGTAAATGGACCTCCTAAGCCTGCAAACCTTATGCTCTTGGCCTTTTTTAACGAATCCCTCTGGTTGCTGCATGAAGATGGTTTCCTCAAGACTTCCGTTTAGGAAAGCTGTCCTGACATCCATCTGCCATATCTCATAATCTAAATGAGTAGCTATGGCCAAGAGAATCTGGATTGACATAAGCGTAGCCACCGGGGAGAAGGTTTTCTCATAATCAATTCCCTCTTTCTCAGTATACCCCTTTACCACCAGCCTAGATTTAAAGGTTTTCACCTTTCCGTCAGGTCCTCTCTTACGTTTGTAGCCCATTTGCATCCAATGGGCTTAAACCCATCAGGCAGGTCCACAAGCTCCCAGACTTGATTGTTGTCCATTGACCCCATCTCGGATATCATTGCCTTATGCCAGGATTCTGCATGTTTATCTCGGAGAGCCTCATTGTAGTTAACCGGGTCAGGTTCAGGCGCGCCTGGGACTAGGTCTGAGGCCTCTCTCACGCCAATGAACCTGTCAGGCTGTCTTACAACCCTCCCACTACGACGAGGCACCACCTGTATAGGCGCATCATCTGTGATTTTGTTGGAGTAGAATACATAAGCTATGCTTGTGGTGTACTTTTTCCCTATAATATATCGATTTATGTTTCAGTTATATCTTGTTGTGCATAATTGTCCATTTATATTATGTAATTAGATGATGAGGTGTCTGGTGCGACACAGTAGATCTCATCATTGGTTGAAAGATATAATATATAAATGAGGTTCGTAACCGAGACAGCTTTGGACAAACTGTCAGTTTAGGTTATTATATGATTCAGATAATTAGTTTGTCTAAACTAATTGAATCATATAGATATGCCCGGGGCATATTGAACTTGGCTCTTAGGAATGATTTGTCTTGTACTGATTTAATAGACAAATCAATCCTTGCATTCTATCTCTAAATCCCTAGACTCGAGTGGGCATGAGGATTAGACATATTGTACTTTGATTTGCCAATGGGTGAGGTCAAATGTGGCCAATAGTCTCGGTGGGTTGGGTGCGCGTGTTTAGTTACTTGGTGTGCTGCTGCATGTCGAAAGGAAACCATGTATCGGTGTGTCCAGGGTGATGGTGCTCCCGAGATGAGCTCGAAATGTTTATTATACTAAACCCGGCCGGTGGACTTATGTCCGGTATAGTAAAAAGGTCGAGGGGTACTAGTCTCAGAATTAAAGAAGTTAATTAATTAATTTATCAGTAAATTAATTTAATTAATAAGCACTAAATCTTTGATGTGGGGAGATTAATAAATATAATTTAATTAAGTTGTTCCGGAAGCAATTCTGGTGTATGATGGTAGTGCCAAAATTAATCCGTTAGTGGTACGATTAATTTTTTAATGGGTTAATTGAATAGGTAGATTAAATTAATTAATTGGTTAATTATTCCTAAGGGTTAATTCAGTAATTAATAAAGTTAAATTATTTAATTAATTCCTACGGTTTAATTAAGTAATTAACAAAGTGGAATTATTTAATTAATTAATTAAGTCTTAAGTTTCAATTGGAATTAAGAAATCCTAGATTGGTTGCCTAATTGGATTTGGAAACTAATTCATTACCTAAACCCATTAGGAAGACCAATCCTAAACCAACTTGGAGTCTCTCTTGTAACTCTATAAATAGACAAGGGATCAGTTATTCAAGAAACACAATTAATCCACAAGATTTCTAGAGAGAGAAAATGTTTCTCTCTCCAAGTTGAATTTTCAAGAAAGTGTGCGGCTGGTTTTTGGGTTTCTAGTGGCTGGAATTTTGGCCTTGGTTTATACCAGCTGCGCGTAGCTTTCTCTCTCTGCGGGCGGTGCGTTTATAGTAAGTGCCAGGTGCTGCGGGGCTAGAGTATTCTAGCTGGTGGATTGTGGTGATTGGTTGATCAATTGGCTTCTAGTTCGTTGCTCACACAACGTGAAGTCATAGTCTTGAGGCATACAAGAGAATCACCAAGTGAACGCTTCAAAGGTACTTTTCTAAGATTCCGCTTTAATAGAAAATTTTGTTGCGTGATAAATTGAGTTAGTGCAAACCCAGATCCTATATGGCAATATTCTTTCAATTGGTATTAGAGCCTGGTTTAGGGGGTTCTGTGCTTGTTTGATTTATTACATGGTTTTATTTGCAAGTGGTTTAGGATCTTGACTATTATGGTTACGTTTAACTCCGGGACATGTCAAGATTTAATTTTATTATGAATGTTTGTAATAGTATAACCACATGCTGGAAGCCGTGTAGGATTAGATCAAATCTGTAGTAGGATTTTTTCTATGTAATTTTGATTATTTAATTTTCCTAGAATGCCTTGTAGTAGGAAAATTGTTTTTTATGTAATCGAAGGCGTTATGGTGAGCGACTTGCATTCGTGGGTTTTGGGTTATCATGAATTTGAAGAAAACCAGGAAAACACAGAATGAATTGCAAGAAGACCAAATAGCGTGGGAAAAAGTGAAGGAGGAGTTGGCGGCAGGAGGTGACGCCGGCAACGATTGCCGGCAGCAAAATCGCAGCTGGTAGCCAAGGGTTCGCAGCAGTATGCAGCAGTTGCTGCACGCAGCAGCCGCTGCGCTTTGCTACCGGGCGTGCTGGGCCGCGCACGCTGGCCGCGCATGCTGGGCCGCGCGCGCTGGGCCGCCCGCGCTGGACGCACGCAGTGGGCCGTGCTGCGGTACGGACGGCGCGTTCGGGCTGTTCGAGCTGTTTTTGGCCTGTTTTTCCTCCAGTTTTTATTTTTTGAAGTTTAAGACTCTCTCCATCGAGTGATGTGATGGGACACGAGATCAAGGCAAAGGATGGAAGCAATTAAAACCATAATAGTCAGGAAATTTATTTTACGTATTTATTTCTTGTATTTATTGTTTTAATTTTTATGCTTTATTTTTATGCTGTATTTTAGATGCGTGAATTAAAGCATGTCTGGTTTTATGGTTGCATATAACTTAGGTTAGTTAATTGCATGTTATAACCGGAAAAACCCTCAATTTGGAAATCTAAGTGGGAGCGGGTTGTGTTATATCCCCATGGCCACCATTACGGGTTCATATGCGATATGGGTGGGCTTGCACGTTTGCATTAGGACCTTCCTCCATTCGGATGAGTCCAGCCCCGAGATCGCTAGACTATGAACTTCTGAGTAAGATGACTAGAGCAAGTTTAACTAGGAGAAATGCGACACCCTCTCCATCTGAGGTGCACTATCCTGAGGTAACAAACTCAGAAGTCTCGTAATGGCACACACTTAGTGTACGATCTGTAGTATTCCTCCCGCGAGGTTACACTGGTTACTTGTACGGCTGAAAGCACCGACTATTAGCTACATTGATCAAAAGATCGTTGGTCAGATAGTGTAGTTAATGAACTTGGTTCTTCTCAAACGAATGAGGGTTAGCGTAAACGTCCGCACTGCGTGGCTTGCGAGAATCCCGGTGGATGAGATGTTGGTGGTTTAAGATTATTGTTTTGAGGGAAATCAATAATTAATTAGAATTTTTCAAAATTCTAAGCATATATAACTGAAACATTGTTTATTTATTTTCCAGTTTAATCGATATGGCATTCAATCCTTTAGCTGCTATTTTGAAAAACAACAATTTAACTGGAACTAATAATGTCGATGAAAGTCATAACTTGGACATTGTCCTTAGGGCTGAGAGCGTTCCTCTGAGAGATCATGTCATTGACATGATTAGTAACATCAACAAGGTTGAGGTAGTGGGAGGCGAAATCGTTGGTGAGACCAAAGCCGATATTGTCCTCCGGAGCTTGCCTAAAAGCTATGAGCGATTCGGTTGAACTACAACATAAGTAAGATGTTGTGGAGTTCATCCGAGCTCTTGGCAGAGTTGGTGGCAACTAAAAGTCTTTTTCAAGAGAAGAAGCCAGCTTTAGTCGCAGTCAAAGCTTCAGAATCTTCTTCTGAGTCTGAGGCTAGAAAAAAGAAGAGGAAGCTCTAGGGAATAGCTCAAGTGGCAAAAATTGCGCCTGAGCCATGTATTGCAAAGAAGAAGTCGAAAGACAAGTGCTTCAAGTGCAATAAGACGGGACATTGGAAAGCAGATTGTCCAAAGGTTATAAGTACGATAAATTATGCCTTAATTACTGAGACATGTTTAGCGGCGATTCCCACAGATACTTGGTGTGTGGATTCAGGTGCCACTGACCATGTTTGTAATTCTTTGCAAGGGTTCCAAGTAACCCGAAAGCTTAGAGAAGGCGAATTGGATATATACTTGGGCGACACTACAAGAGTGTTAGTAGAAACATTGGGAGTAGTTAAGTTGAATTTCAAAAATTCTAGCTTAGAGTTAGTTAATTGTCTTTATGTACCGAGTTTTAGAAATAACTTGATTTCGGTTTCTAAACTCTTGAAGAACGGGTATAAGTTTATTTTTTCTGATGACTGTGTTGTTATTAGAAGAAATGGAAAACTTATTTGTTCTGGTTCATTGGTGGACAATTTATTTGTGGTTAACTCTAACTCCCCTGTTGCGCAAAACATAGAAATAGATAGCTCAGGATCCAACATTAATAAGAGGAAGAAACCTTCTGAAATAAATCAAACCTACCTTTGGCATCTCAGGCTAGGTCATATAAACCTTAGTAGGATTCAGAGGTTGGTCAATGATGGACCTTTGGGTTCATTAGATATTGATAGTTATACAACCTGCGAATTTTGCTTGGAAGGTAAGATGACCAAGAGACCTTTTAAGGCAAAAGGTCATAGAGCTAAAGAAGTATTAGAGTTGATTCATTCTGACTTGTGTGAACCTATGACGGTCCAGGCACGAGGGGGATATGAGTATTTCGTGACATTCACGGATGACTACTTAAGGTACGGGTACATTTACCTAATGCGCCACAAGTCCGAATGTTTTGGCAAGTTCAAAGACTTTCGGGCAGATGTGGAGAAACATCATAGTAAGAGTATCAAGACACTGTGTTCAGATCATGGTGGGGAGTACCTATCCCATGAATTTCGAGATTACCTCACTGAGGTACGAATTCAGTCTCAGTTGTCTACACCTGGCACGCCACAGCAGAATGGTGTAGCAGAAAGGAGGAATCGAACTCTTATGGAAATGGTTAGGTCAATGATGAGCTATAGTGATTTGCCAAGTTCGTTCTAGGGATATGCCTTAGAAACAGCAATGTATATTCTTAATCTTGTACCATCTAAAACTGTGCCTTCAACCCCAGTAGAGTTGTGGAATGGGCGGAAGCCCAGTCTAAGACATCTCAGAATTTAGGGCTGCCCAGCACATGTGCTTAAGGCAGATACGGCTAAGTTATATGTAAGAACAGAATTAATGCTGGTTGTAGGATATCCTAGGGGAACGAAAGGTGGTCTATTCTATAGTCCTAAAGATCAGAAGGTGGTGGTAAGTACCAACGCTTTTTTGGAAAGGACTATGTCTTAGACCACAAGCCCAGGAGTAAGATAGTACTAGAAGAGCTTAGACGACAAACTACTAATCCTGATGCAACAGCACAAGTAGATATACTACACACTGCACATGAGATCACAGATGATGTGCCTACACAGGCGGTGCCTCGTCGTAGTGGGAGGGTTGTAAGATAGCCCGATAGGTTCATTGGCATGGGAGAGGCCTCAGACCTAGTCCCAGGTGTGCCTGAACCTGACCCAGTTAACTACAATGAGGCGCTTCGAGATAAAGATGCAGAATCTTGGCGTAAGGCAATGATACCCGAGATGGGGTCAATGGACCACAATCAAGTCTGGGAGCTTGTGGACCAGCCTGATAGGTTCAAGCCCATTGGATGCAAGTGGGTCTACAAACGTAAGAGAGGACCTGATGGGAAGGTGGAAACCTTTAAAGCTAGGCTGGTGGCGAAGGGGTATACTGAGAAAGAGGGAATCGATTATGAGGAAACCTTCTCCCCGGTAGCCATGCTTAAGTCGATCTGGATTCTCTTGGCCATAACTGCTCATATGGATTATGAGATTTGGCAGATGGATGTCAATACAGCTTTCCTAAATGGAAGTCTTGAGGAAACCATCTTTATGCAGCAACCAGAGAGTTTCATTGAAAAAGGCCAAGAGCATAAGGTTTGCAGGCTTAAGAGCTCTATTTATGGACTTAAGCAGGCATCCAGATCTTGGAACATCAGGTTTGATGAGGTAATCCAGTCCTTTGGATTTACTCAGTGTCCAGATGAGCAATGTGTGTATCGCAGACGTGATGGAAACTCAGTGGTGTTTCTTGTGCTTTACGTAGATGGCATTCTATTGATTGGCAATAACAAGAAAGTGTTATCAGACGTAAAGGCATGGCTATCCAAGCAATTTGATATGAAGGACTTAGGGGAAACGAGACATATCCTTGGGATCAAGATTATTCGAGATCGTAGGAAATGTTCACTAACGCTCTCCCAAGCTTCATACATAGACACGATTCTGGCCCATTTTAACATGCAGAACTCCAAAAAAGGTTTTCTACCTTTCAGGCATGGAGTGTTTCTATCTAAGGAGCAGTCTCCTAAGACTGTTGAGGAGTTAGAGACCATAAAGACAGTTCCATATACTTCGGCAGTAGGAAGTCTCATGTATGCCATGTTGTGTACGAGACCTGATATCTGTTATGTCGTTGGCATGGTGAGCAGATATCGGAGTAACCCCGGGAAAGCTCATTGGGAAGCAGTAAAATACATTCTCAAGTAATTGCACAGAACGAGGGACCAAGTTCTGTTCTATCAGGCGCCTGAGCTGGTACCCCGATGTTACACAGATTCAGATTTCCAAGGCGACAGAGACAAGAGCAAGTCTACCTCAGGGTATGTGTTTACTCTAGGAGGTGGAGCCATAGTTTGGCGGAGTGTCAAGCAGAAATGCGTGGCGGACTCCACCATGGAGGCTGAATACATTGCCACATCAGAGGCAGCGAAAGAAGCAGCATGGCTCAAGAACTTCCTAGTGGACTTAGATGTGATTCCTGGTTTGCAGAAGTCTATCACGGTATATTGTGATAACAACGGTGCAGTAGCAAACTCGAAGGAACCACGAGCCCACAAGGCGAGTAAACATATACAGTGCAAGTATCACCTGATTCGAGACATCTAAAGAGGGTAGACGTGGTTGTGGCTAAGATAGCATCAGAGGATAACCTTGCAGATCCATTCACGAAAACTTTGACTTTAAAAGTCTTTGAGGCTCACGTGAAGGGCATGGGGATCAGATGCTTAAGAGAGCCTTGACAGTTTTTCTAGATAGATAGCAGCAGATTGTGCAGGGATTGTATGTTGTTGTATATTTAAAGCACAACTTAAGTATTAGTGGGAGATTGTTGGAGTAGAATACATAAGCTATGCTTGTGTTGTACTTTTTCCCTGTAATATATCGATTTATGTTTCAGTTATATCTTGTTGTGCATAATTGTCCATTTATATTATGTAAGTAGATGATGAGGTGTCTGGTGCGACATAGTAGATCTCATCATTGGTTGAAAGACATAATATATAAATGAGGTTCGTAACCGAGACAGCTTTGGACAAACAGTCGGTTTAGGTTATTATGTGATTCAGATAATTAGTTTGTCTAAACGAATTGAATCATATAGATATGACCGGGGCATATTGAACTTGACTCTTAGGAATGATTTGTCTTCTACTGATTTAATAGACAAATCAATCCTTGCATTCTATCTCTAAATCCCTAGACTCAAGTGGGCATGAGGATTAGACATATTGTACTTTGATCTACCAATGGGTGAGGTCAAATGTGGCCAATAGTCTCTGTGGGTTGGGTGCGCGTGTTTAGTTACTTGGTGTGCTGCTGCTTGTCGAAAGGAAACCATGTATCGCGTCCAGGGTGATGGTGCTCCCGAGATGAGCTCGAAATGTTTATTATACTAAACCCAGCTGGTGGACTTATGTCCCGTATAGTAAAAAGGTCGAGTGGTACTAGTCTCGGAATTAAAGAAGTTAATTAATTACTTTATCAGTGAATTGATTTAATTAATGAGCACTATATCTTTGATGTGGGGAGATTAATGAATATAATTTAATTAAGTTGTTCCGGAAGCAATTCTGGTGTAGGATGGTAGTGCCAAAATTAATCCGTTAGTGGTACGATTAATTTTGTAATGGGTTAATTAAATAGGTAGATTTAATTAATTAATTGGTTAATTATTCCTAAGGGTTAATTTAGTAATTAACAAAGTGGAATTATTTAATTAATTCATAAGGGTTAATTAAGTAATTAACAAAGTGGAATTATTTAATTAATTAATTAAGTCTTAAGTTTCAATTGGAATTAGGAAATCCTAGAGTTTAGAAAATCTAGTAGGATTTGGTTTATCCTATCAGATTGGTTGCCTAATTGGATTTGGAAACAAATTCATTACCTAAACCCATTAGGAAGACCAATCCTAAACCAACTTGGAGTCTCTCTTGTAACTCTATAAATAGACAAGGGATCAGTTATTCAAGAAACACAATTAATCCACAAGATTTTTAGAGAGAAAAAATTCTAGAGAGAGAAAAGGTTTCTCTCTCCAAGTCGAATTTTCAAGAAAGTGTGCGGCTGGTTTTTTGGTTTCTAGTGGCTGGAATTTTGGCCTTGGTTTATACCAGCTGCGCGTAGCTTTCTCTCTCTACGGGCGGTGCGTTTATAGTACGTGTCAGGTGCTGCGGGGCTAGAGTTTTCTAGCAGGTGGATTGTGGTGATTGGTTGATCAATTGGCTTCTAGTTCGTTGCCCACACAACGTGAAGTCATAGTCTTGAGGCATACAAGAGAATCACCAAGTGCACGCTTCAAAGGTACTTTTCTAAGATTCTGCTTTAATAGGAATTTTTGTTGCATGATAAATCGAGCTAGTGTAAACCCATATCCTACCAAATATTCTTTTAGATCTCTGGTGCAGTGTGTGGTGTATCTACTTGTGCTGGTGCATCTGGATTAGTAGTTTGTCGCCTAAGCTCTTCTAGTACTATCTTACTCTTGGGCTTGTGATCTAAGATATAGTCCTTTTCCAAAAATCTAGCGTTGGTACTAACCACCACCTTCTGATCTTTAGGACTATAAAACAGACCACCCTTCGTTCCCCTGGGATAACCTACAAACAACATTAATTTAGTTCTCGCATCTAACTTAGCCGTATCTGCCTTAAGCACATGTGCTGGGCAACCCTATATTCTAACATGTCTTAGACTGGGCTTGCGCCCATTCCACAACTCTACTAGGGTTGAAGGCACGGTTTTAGATGGTACAAGATTAAGAATATACATTGCCGTTTCTAAGGCATATCCCCAGAACTTGGCAAATCACTATAGCTCATCATCGACCTAACCATTTCCATGAGAGTCCGATTCCTTCTTTCTGCTACACCATTCTGTTGTGGTGTGCCAGGTACAGACAACTGAGATTGAATTCCGACCTCACTGAGGTATTCTCAAAATTCATGGGACAGGTACTCCCCACCATGATCTGAACGCAGTGTCTTGATACTCTTACCATGATGCTTCTCCACATCTGCCCGAAACTCTTTGAACTTGCCAAAGCACTCGGACTTGTGACGCATTAGGTAAATGTACCCGTACCTTGAGTAGTCATCCGTGAACGTCATGAAATACTCGAATCCACCTCGTGCTTGGACCGTCATTGGTCCACACAAGTCAGAATGAATGAACTCAAATACTTCCTCAGCTCTATAACCTTTTGTTTTAAAAGGTCTCTTGGTCATCTTACCCTCCAAGCAAGATTCGCAGGTTGAATAACTGTCAATCTCTAATGAACCTAAAGGTCCATCATTGACCAACCTCTGAATCCTACTAAGGTTTATATGACCTAGTCTGAGATGCCAAAGATAGGTTTGATTCATTTCAGAAGGTTTCTTTCTCTTATTAATATTAGATAAAGAGCTATCTGTTTCTGTGTTTTGCACAATAGGGGAGTTAGAGTTAACTACAAACAAATTATCAGCCAATGAACCAAAACAAATAAGTTTTCCATTTATTCTAAATACAGACTCATCAGAAATAATAAACTTATAACCGTTTTTTAAGAGTTTAGAAACCGAAATAAGGTTCTTTCTAAAACTCGTTACATAAAGACAATTAACTAACTCTAAACTACAATTCTCAAAATTTAAATTGACCACTCCCACTGCTTCTACAGACACTCTTGTAGTGTCGCCCATGTAGATGTCTTGCTCGCCCTCTCTTAGCTTCCGGGTTACTAGGAACCCCTGCAAAGAATTACAAACATGGTCAGTGGTGCCTGAATCCACACACCAAGTATCTGTGGGAATCATCGTTAAACATGTCTCAGTAATTAGGTCAGAAAGTATCGTACTTTTTTCCAGTGTCCGTTTTCCCGCACCTGAAGCACTTGCCTTTGGGCTTGCTCTTCTTTTCCATTTCGGGATTCACAGCCAGTTTCTTCGCATTCTTCTTCTTCTTATTCTTCTTGCCTTTAGGCACAGAAAAAGAACTTGAGGCCTTCGCTGTGACCAAAGCTTGCTTTTTCTCATGGAAGATGCCTTCGGCCGCCACCAAATCTGTTAAGAGCTCGGGTAGAGTGTAAACTCTTTGGTTCATGTTGTAATTAACCTGAAACTGCTCAAAACAAGAGGGTAAACTCTGGAGGATAATATCTATCTGACTTTCTGGGTCAATTTCTCCTCCCAACACCTCTATTTCATTGATGTTACTGATCATGTGAAGCACATGATCTCTCACTGATCCGCCCTCAGCCATCTTTGTGTTCATCAACTTCCTCATGGCTGCTTCTCACTGATCCGCCCTCAGCCATCTTTTTGTTCATCAACTTCCTCATGGCTACTTACCTAGCAGTCCTGCCTTGAAGAGCGAACATCTCTCTCAGGTGAGCCATCATGTTGAAGGCAGAGACCATGGGATGAAGCTGATATTGCAGCATATTTGACACAGAGGCCAAAATATAGCTTCGCGACATCTTATCCGCTTTTCTCCACCAGGCATAGGCATCTATATCCTCTTGAGGAGAGTCCTCATCAGGCACATCTGGACATACTTCGGTGAGCACAAACTTATACTGCTCAGCCGTCAGGACAATGTCCAAGTTACTGAAAGATTATTTGCCCGGGCCTAGCCAAAAATTAACTTTCGTTCTATGCATTCCAGAATCGGAATCTCTGGCCAAGCCTAGACGCTAGCACAATTGCTATTCTAACCCTTTTGAAATAACATTGCGCAGGATCTGGGTTCACACTTATTCGATTTACAACGCAACAAAAATTTCTAATTAAAAGCAGAATCTTAGAAAAGTACCTTTGAAGCGTAAACTCAGGTGATCGCTTGTATGACTCAAGACTTTGATTTCACGTTGTGTGGGCAACGATCTAGAAACCAATTTGATCAGCAATCAACACAATCTACTTGCCAAAAAATTCCAGCACTATCGCACCTGGCACGTATTGTAAACGTACCGCCCAGAGAGAGAAAGCTAATCGCACAGCTGGTAAAAACAGGCCAAGAATTTCAGCCAACACAGAAGAAAACCAGCCGCACAAAAGCCTTTAAATTTCGACTCAGAGAGAGAATTTTATTTCTCTCTCTAGAATTTTATCTCTCTAGTTTTCTTGTCTTGAAAACTTATGAATTGTTTTTGTTGAATAGATAATCCCTTGTCTACATATAGAGTTACAAAAGAGATCCTAAGTTGGTTTAGGATTGGTCTTCCTAATGGGTTTAGGTAATTAATTAGTTTCCAAATCCAATTAGGTAACCAATCTGATAGGATAAACCAAATCCTATTAGACTTCCTAATCTCTAGGATTTCCTAATTCTAATTGAAACTTAAGACTTAATTATTTAATTAAATAATTCCACTTTGTTAATTACTTAATCCTTAGGAATAATTAATCAATTAATTAATTCTACCTATTCAATTAACCCACTACAAAATTAATCGTACCACTAACGGATTAATTTTGGCACTACCATCCTACACCAGAATTGCTTCCAGAACAACATAATTAATTTATTCATAATCTCCCCACATCAAAGATATAGTGCTCGTTAATATAGTAATTTACTGATAAATTATGTAATCAACTTCTTTAATTCTGAGACTAGTACCGCTCGACCTTTTTACTATACCTGACATAAGTCCACCAGCTGGGTTTAGTATAATGAACATAACGAGCTCATCTCGGGAGCACCATCACCCCAGACCCACCGGTACATGGTTTCCTTTCGACAAATAGCAGCACACCAAGCAACTCAACACACGCAGGACATATCTATATGATTCAATTAGTTTAGACAAACCAATTATCCGAATCACATAATAACCTAAACCAACAGTTTGTCCAAAGCTGTCTCAATTACGAACCTCATTTATATATTATGTCTTTCAACCAATGATGAGATCTACTGTGTCACACAAGACACCTCATCATCTACTTACATAATATAAATGGACATATCATGCACAACAGAATATAACCAAAACATAAATCGATATATTAACTGGGAAAATGTACAATACAAGCATAGCTTATGTATTCAACTCAAACATCTATCTAAGGAACAATCTCCCAAAACTGTCAAGGAGATAGAGGCAGACAGTTCCTTGTGCTTCTGCAGTAGGAAATCTCATGTATGCCATGTTGTGTATGAGGCCTGATATCTGCTATGTTGTAGGCATTGTAAGCAGATATCAGAGTAACCCCGGGAAAGCTCACTGGGAAGCAGTAAAATGCATTCTCAAGTATTTGCGCACAACTAGAGACCAAGTGTTGACATATCAGGCACCCAAGCTGGTACCCTGAGGTTAAACAGATTCAGATTTCCAAGGCGACAGGGACAAGAGAAAGTCTACCTCAGGGTATGTGTTTACTCTAGGAGGTGGAACCATAGTTTGGCAGAGTGTCAAGCAGAAATATGTGGCGGACTCTACCATGGAGGCTGAATATGTTGCCGCATCAGATGATATGAAGGAAGCAGTGTGGCTCAAGAACTTCCTAGTGGACTTAGATGTGATTCCTGGTTTATAGAAGTCTATCATGGTGTATTGTGATATCTACGGTGCAGTAGCAAACTCGAAGGAACCAAAAGCCCACAAGGCGAGTAAACATATACAGCGCAAGTACCACCTGATACGAGACATCGTAAAGAGGGAAGATGTGGTCGTGGCAAAGATAGCATCAGAGGATAACCTTGCAGATCCATTCACGAAGACATTGACTTCAAAAGTCTTTGAGGCTCACGTGGAGGGCATTGGGATCAGATACTTAGGAGAGCCATGACAGTTTTTCTAGATATATAGTAGCAGATTGTATAGGAGTTGAATGTAGTTATGTGCTTAAAGCACAGCTTAAGTATTAGTGGGAGATTGTTGGAGTTGAATACAGAAGCTATGCTTGTATTATAATTTTTCCCAGTTAATATATCGATTAATGTTTTGGAATAATTTAGTTGTGCATTATTTGTCCACTTATATTATGTAGTTAGATGATGAGGTATCTTGTGTGACATAGTAGATCTCATCATTGGTTAAAAGACATAATATATAAACAAGGTTTGTAATCGATACAGCTTTGGACAAACTGTCGGTTTAGGTTATTATGTGATTCGGATAATTGGTTTGTCTAAACTGATTGAATCATATAGATATGCCCGGGGCATATTGAACTTGACAATTAGGAATGATTTGTCTTGTACTAATTTAATAGACAAATCATTCTTGGTATTCTATCTCTTAATCCCTAGACTCGAGCGGGTATGAGGATTAGACATAGTGTACTTTGATATGCCAATGGGTGAGGTCAATTGTGGCCAATATTCTCGGTAGGTTGGGTGCATGTGTTTAGTTGCTTGGTGTGCTGCTGCTTGTTGAAAGGAAACCATGTACCGGTGCGTCCGGGGTGATGGTTCTCCTGAGATGAGGTCGTAAGGTTTATTACACTAAACCCAGCCGGTGGACTTATGTCCGATATAGTAAAAAGGTTGAGTGGTACTAGTCTCGGAATTAAAGAAGTTAATTAATTAATTTATCAGTAAATTAATAAATTAACGAGGACTATATCTTTGATGTGGGGAGATTATGAATATAAATTAATTAAGTTATTCCGGAAGCAATTCTGTTGTAGGATGGTAGTGCCAAAATTAATCCGTTAGTGGTACGATTAATTTTGTAATGGGTTAATTGAATAGGTAGAATTAATTAATTGATTAATTATTCCTAAGGGTTAATTAAGTAATTAACAAAGTGGAATTATTTAATTAATTAATTAAGTCTTAAGTTTCAATTAGAAATAGGAAATCCTAGAGATTAGGAATCCAGTAGGATTTAATTTATCCTATCAGATTGGTTACCTAATTGGATTTGGAAACTAATTAATTATCTAAACCCATTAGGAAGACCAATCCTAAACCAACTTGGAGTCTCTCTTGTAACTCTATATATAGACAAGGGATTAGCTATTCAACACACACAATTCATAAGTTTTCAAGACAAGAAAACTAGAGAGAGAAAATTATAGAGAGAGATAAATTCGTCTTCAAGATTCTCGAATTTCTTCTTCTCGATCATGCGGCCCAAATCCCAAGATCCTGCTACCGGATTTCCTTCATAAATTGGGTGGCGCGTGGGTGATTGGGTAGAGGCGCATGGACGTTCTAGGCGGCGAGTGTGGTCACGCGCTAGGCGGCTAGGCGGCAGTGTTCTGCTGGAATTTTTTCTGGCAACCCAGTTGTGGTGATTAGCTGATCAATTACTCGTTAGATTGTTGCCCCCACAGCATACAAGCAAAGTATTGAGGCATACAAGAGAATCACCTGAGTATACGATTCAATAGGTAATTCTTACGTTTCCGCTTTAATTAAGAATTTTTGTTGCGTGATAAATCGAATGAGTGCAAACCCAGATCCTGTGCAATGTTATTTCAAAAGGGTTGGAATAGCTATTGTGCTAGCATCTAGGCCTGGCTAGAGATTCCGATTCTGGAATTCGTAGCACGAAAGTGAGTTTCTGGCTAGGCCCGGGCAGATAATCTTTCACCATGATGGTACAGAAATGTGGTGGCCAGGTAGATAAGTGTTGGAGTTGAATACATAAGATATGCTTGTATTGTACATTTTCTCAGTAATATATCGATTTATGTTTTGGTTATAATTTTTAGTGCATAATATGTCCATTTATATTATGTAAGTAGATGATGAGGTGTCTTGTGTAACACAATAGATCTCATCATTGGTTGAAAGACATAATAAATAAATGAGGTTCGTAACCGAGACAGCTTTGAACAAACTGTCGGTTTAGGTTATTATGTGATTCAGATAATTGGTTTGTCCAACTAATTGAATCATATAGATACGCCCGGGGCGTATTGAACTTGACTATTCAGAATTATTTGTCTTGTACTGATTTAATAGACAAATCATTCTTGGTATTCTATCTCTTAATCCCTAGACTCGAGCGGGCATGAGGATTAGACATAGTGTACTTTGATCTGCCAATGGGTGATGTCAATTGTGGCCAATAGTCTCGGTAGGTTGGGTGCTCATGTTTAGTTGTTTGGTGTGCTACTGCTTGTCGAAAAGAAACTATGTACCGGTGCGTCCGGGGTGATGGTGTTCCCGAGATGAGCTCGTAATGTTTATTATACTAAACCCGGCCGGTGGACTTATGTCTGGTATAGTAAAAAGGTCGAGTGCTACTAGTCTCAGAATTAAAGAAGTTGATTAATTAATTTATCAGTAAATTAAGAAATTAGCGAGCACTATAGCTTTGATGTGGGGAGATTATGAACAAATTAATTAAGTTGTTCCGGAAGCAATTCTGGTGTAGGATGGTAGTGCCAAAATTAATCCGTTAGTGGTACGATTAATTTTGTAATGGGTTAATTGAATAGGTAGAATTAATTAATTGATTAATTATTCCTAAGGGTTAATTAAGTAATTAACAAAGTGGAATTATTTAATAACTAATTAAGTCTTAAGTTTCAATTAGAATTAGGAAATCTAGTAGGATTTGGTTTATCCTATCAAATTGGTTACCTAATTGGATTTGGAAACTAATTAATTACCTAAACCTATTAAGAAGACCAATAATAAACCAACTTTGGATTTCTCTAGTAACTCTATATATAGACAAGGGATTAGTGAAGAAAAACAGAACAAGCCCGGGCTAAATCGGAAACCTCACTTTCGTGCAATGCATTCCAAAATTGGAAGCTTTCGACAAAGTTCAGGCTCAAATTCATTTTCCCATGAACGGATCTAGGCTTATACTTATTTAATTTATTAAAACGATATCTAACGCACAAAGATTACACCTTTAATTAAAAACGGAAGAATTAAAGGTTATACCTTTGAAGCGAAGTCCAACGCAATAAGAAAAAACAAATCTTTAATTCGTGGTCACCACTAAAATCCAATGGATTACTCAAAGAAGCCTCGAATATTGCGTGGGCAATAATCTATCGATGTGTACTATCAAGCCCACGAGAAACGCACTAAGAAAATCCCTCAATTAGATTAAATCTGCCCAAAAGATCAAACCTTTAACCCAAAAAACTGCTGCCCACTACTTCTCTCGCCAATAAAATCGACTCCGGTCACGATCTGGAAAATCGGGATTGTGGATCACCAACCCAAGAAAGATATCAACACAAACTCAGCTGGATCAAGCACCCCGGAGTGATTAGAAGTGGTTGTCATCTCACCAAAAAAAAAAAAAAACATGTGCACAGTAAATTTCGTGCGGGAACAGTTAATTCCGGGCAAAAATTATAAAATCCAGCAGTGGGCAACTCCAAAAATCGATGGGCTATCTAAAATTTTAATCTTTCAAGCTTAATCTAAATCGAGAAGTGAGAATCCAAGTTCGTTTTTGAAAGAAAACTCAAAAGGGAAGAGAGTTTCTCTCTAGAACTTTCTCATTCTAAAGAAGACAAATGTTTTGCAAGATTTTCTTAAGTTTCTTAAGGCATAAGCTTTCTATTTATAGGGAGCTCCAATGAAGACCTAGTGGGCTTTTGAGTTGGGCCTTTTAATTTGACTTTCGTTGACCGCTTAGTCTTTCCCGACTTATCAACTCCAATCGACCCATTCGAATTAATTTCTTAACTCACTTCACTAATTTAATTTAATCGAACCCTTAGGATTAATTAATTCAAATAGAATTAATTTCTTAATCCACTTTGTCAATTAAATATTAATTAAACCTTTAGGATTAATTAATTCACTTTGTCGATTAGTCAAATAGATAATTAGTCGTACCACTATCAGACTAACTATGGAACCACTGCTCAAAAATGACTTTCCATCGCGCCACTATTTTTCTTCTATCTTCCAACATTAAAGATCTAGTGCTCGTCGGTTTATCAATTTACTGACAAACTAATTCACTGACTTCTTGGTTTCCGAGATTAGTACCATTCAACCTTTTATTATACCGGACATAAAGTCCACCGGCCGGGTTTAGTATAATAGACCTTACGAGCTCATCTCGGGAGCACCATCAACCCGGCGAATCGCTACGTGGATTCCTCCGACTAGCAATGGCACGTAAGAAGCTAAACATCGAATACCCAACCTACCGAGGTATAGGCCTCAATTGACCGCACTCTTTGGCAAATCAAAGCATACGATATCCAACTCTCACGCCCGTCCCAATCTTGGGATTGAGAGACTGAATACTAGGACCGAATTGACGACGCCGATCAGTATAAGTCAATTCTATCCAAATTGGTCGTGCTCAATATGCCCCGAGTATATCCGTGTGATTTAAACTAGTCTAGATAAACTAATTTCCAAATCACACAATAACCTATACCGATAGTATGTTCAGACTATCTCAGTTACGAGCATACTTTTTATATATCAATACTTTAACCAATAATGGTATCTACTGTGTCTTTCGCACACCTCGTCATCTAGTTCTATGATATAATGGAACAATTTAATACTGAAACAAAATGATATGTCATCTGTGGATATTAGTTTTTGATACAAGCCATAGCTTTTCTATATTCAAAACTAACAATCTCCCACTAATACTCAAAGCTATGCTAAGAAGTACACAAATTGTCTAACCCGCTATTACACTGCTGTTATAATGAAATCTACAGAACACCTTTACGCTTACTCACATGGCTCCCTCAAGAATCTGACTCCCATGCCCTCCACATGTCTCTCAAAGACCTTTAGGGTCAATAGCATGGTGAAAGGATCTGCAAGGTTGTCATCTGATGCTATCTTGGCCACGATCACGTCTCTCGTCTTTACGATCTCTCGTATCAGGTGGTACATGCGCTCTATGTGTTTACTCGCCTTATGGGTTCGTGGTTCCCTCGAGTTTGCAACTGCACCATTGTTATCACAGTAAACTGTGATAGACCTAGGCAACTCAGGAACCACATCTAAGTCCATCAGGAAGCTCCGGAGCCATACAGCTTCTTTCGCTGCCTCTGATGCAGCAACGTACTCAGCCTCCATGGTGGAGTCCGCCACGCATTTCTGCTTGACACTCCGCCATACTATGGCTCCACCCCCTAGAGTAAACACAAACCCAGAGGTAGACTTACTCTGATCCAAATCACTTTGAAAGTCCGAATCTGTGTAACCCAACGCTACAAGCTCCTGCGCTCTATAAACTAGGACATAATCTCTCGACCTGTGTAAGTACTTGAGAATGCATTTTACTGCCTCTCAGTGAGCCTTCCCAGGGTTACTCTGATATCTTCTAACCATGCCAACGGTAAAGCAAATATCAGGCCTCGTACATAACATAGCATACATAAGGCTACCCACTGTAGAAGCATAGGGTACCGCCTTCATGGTATCTATCTCCTCAACAGTCTTAGGACACTGCTCCTTAGACAAATGCACCCCATGCCTGAAAGGTAGTGAACCCTTCTTGGAGTTCTGCATGTTAAAATGAGCCAGAATCATATCTATGTAGGATGCCTGGGAAAGTGTCAGAGAACGTCTCCTACGATCTCAAATAATCTTGATCCCAAGGATATGTCCAACCTCTCCCAAATCCTTCATATCAAATTGCCTGGACAACCATGCCTTTACGTCTGACAACACCTTCTTACTGTTGCCAATCAGAAGAATATCATCTATGTAAAGTACGAGAAACACCACTGTATCACCATCAAGCTTGCGATAAACACACTGCTCATCCGGACACTGAGTGAATCCATAGGACTGGATAACCTCATCAAAATGGATGTTCCAAGATCTGGATGCTTGTTTAAGTCCTGACCTCCTAAGCCTGCATATCTTTCGCTTATAGACCCATTTGCACCCAATAAGCCGAAAACCCTCAGGAAGGTCTACCAGCTCCCAAACCTGATTTGAGTCCATAGAACCCATCTCAGCAATCATCGCTCTCTGCAAAGCATCTGCATATTTATCCTGGAGAGCCTCGTTGTAGCTAACTGGGTCTGGTTCATGAGCGCCAAGGATAAAGTCCGAAGACTCACCCTAACCCATATACCTCTCGGGCTGCGTGACAACCCTCCCACTACGACGAGGTGCAGCCTATGCAAGAGCATCATCTGTGATAGTGTGTGCAGTCTCTTGTGGTGTGTCTTCCTGTACTCGTGCATCTGGAATAGTGGACTCACCCCTAAGATTTTCCAATACTACCTTGCTCTTTGCCTTGTGATCTAAAACATAGTCCTCCTCAAGAAATCTGGCATTGGTGCTCACCACCACCTTCTGATCATGAGGACTGTAAAACAGACCACCTTTCGTTCCTTTGGGGTAGCCTAGAAAAAGCATAATCTCAGATCTCGCATCTAGCTTGGCTGTGTCTGCCTTAAGCACATATGCTGCACAACCCCAAATCTTGAGATGTCTCAGACTAGGCTTTCGCCCAGTCCACAGCTCTACTGGAGTCGAAGGCACAGACTTAGATGGTGCGAGATTAAGGAGATAACACGCTGACTCCAAGGCTAAAATGATATAGGAAATTCGCTATAACTCATCATCAATCTAACCATATCCATAAGAGTCCTGTTCCTCCTCTCTGCTACACTATTCTGCTGGGGTGTGCCAGGTGTAGACAACTGGGTCTGAATACCCTCCTCTGACAAATAGGATCTAAATTCACTAGAGAGGTATTCACCGCCACGATCAGATCACAAGACCTTGATACTTTTACCCAGATGGTTCTCCACCTCAGCCTTAAACTCTTTGAACTTGCCAAAGCATTCAGACTTATGGTGCATCAGGTATATGTATCCATATCTGGAGTAATCATCCGTGAAAGTCACGAAATACTAATAACCAACACTAGCCTGAACTTACATAGGCCCACACAAGTCAGAATAAATCAATTCTAAAATCTACTTGGCCCTATACCCTTTTGTCTTGAAAGGCCTCTTGATCATCTTACCCTCCAAGCAGGACTCACAGGTCGGATAGCTGTCAATATCCAATGAGTCCAAACACCCATTATTCACCAACCTTTGAATCCTACTAAGGTTGATGTGACTGAGTCTTAGATGCCAAAGATAAGTTTGATTCAATGGGAAAGACTCCTTTCTCTTACTATGATTCAGTGATGAGTTACTAGTTTCTGTGTTTTGCATTACTGGGGAGTATGTCTTAATTAAAAACAGATTGTCAACTAATGTACTGGAACATATAAGCTTCTGGCCTTTTCTAATAAAAATAGATCCATCAGAAAAAACACACTTATAACCATCCAAAATAAGTTTAGAAACTGAAATTAAATTCTTCCGAAAACTGGGTACATAAAGACAATCTCTCAAATGTAAAACTGGGTCTGAAAAATAAAGACAAAGAACTCCCACTGTAACAACAGAAACTCTGGTAGTATCCCCAAGGTAGACCTGCAACTCTCCCTCTCTAAGCAGCCGGGTCACTTGGAATCCCGGCAAAGAATTACAAACATGATCAGTGGCTCCTGAATCCACACACAAAGTATCTATGAGAATCGCCGCTAAACACATCTCAGTAACTAGGGAAAATTTACACATACCTCAAGGCTTTGGGCAATCCTTCTTCTAATGTCCTGCTTTGCCACATCTGAAGCATTTGCCTTTCGGCTTGTGCTTCTTGGCAATGCCCGCCTTGGGTCCATGATCAGTAGCCAAGGCTTGCTTCTTCTCTGCGAATAGGCCCTCAGCAGACGCCAATGCAGTCATGAGCTCGGGAAGTGAATATGAGAGTTTACCTATATTGTAGTTCAACCGAAACTGCTCAAAACTGGGGGGCAAGCTCTGGAGAATTATATCAACCTGGGTCTCCCCATCAAGGTCACCTCCCAATACCTCAATCTCATTGATGCAGCTCATCATGTCCAGCACATGATCTCTCACTGAAGTGCCCTCAGCCATCCTAGCATTCATGAGTTTCCTCATAGCTGAATGTTTGGCTGCCCTGCCCTGATGTCCAAACATCTCCCTGAGGTTGAGCATCATATCGTAGGCTGAGGTAAACAACTGATGCTGGTGCTGCAGTACACTCGACATAGAAGCCAAGATGTAGCACCGGGTCATCTTATCAGCCTTCTGCCACCTCATATATGGCTCTCGCTGCTCAGGGGTGGCATCATCGCTGGGTTTAGGGGGGCACTCCTCAGTGAGCACGTACTTGTAACCCTCAGCGGTAAGGACAATGTCTAGGTTACGTTTCCAGTCAATGTAATTTGGACCCGTAAGTTTGATCTGGTTCAAAATGATAGCTAGTGGGTTGAACGACATATCAACAACTGAAAAATAAACAGTCAAGTTTCAGTATACTTTTTCGAAAATATTGAGATCCTCAAAAACAATATAATCTCCATCGACATCTCTCACACCGGGATTAACGCAGGCCACGCGGGTGAACGTCTATGCCAACCCATATTCGTTCGAGAAGAACCAAAGTTCATTAATTTCATTATCTGACCAATGATCTTATTATCAATGAAATTAATAGTCAATGCTTTTAGCCGTACACATAAATAGCGTAACCTCGCGGGAGGAATACTATAAATAGTGCACTAAGCGTATGCCATTAGGTGACTTCTAAGTTTGTTACTTAGGATACTAATGCGCTTCAGCAGAGAGGGTGTCACAACTTTCTCCAATTAAACTCACTATAGTCATCCCTTCAGAAATTCATTCCGGTGATATCTGTGATTGAAGACTTTTCTGCATGGAGGAAGGCCATAATACCAACTCGCAAGAATAACCACAACACCAATGAACCCGTAATGGAGGCTATAGGGATATTTACCAACCCGCTCCCACTTAGATTTTTACGTTTCAACATGCAATATCTTAACTATAGATATTCACACCCATAAAACCGTTGGAGTTTTAATATGCGAATAATCTACCTTAGTTAATTGCACTTTATTTTTTAAAATGGTTTGGTTTGGTTTTCGTTCATCCAAAATAAATCGAAAACACGCAATCAACAAAAAGACATAAATACAGGAAATTAAAGAAATAAAATTTCCTGACTATTATGGTCTTCTCTATCGTTAATTCCTTGACGCCTCGGTGACACGTCCGTCATGTCACTCCCACTCGTTATTTGGATTCCTCTCGATTCGCTCGGGTTTTCTCGATTTACTACGTAATTAAGAATCAACCAAAATTACGAGAAACCCAAACCAACAAATATAAGTTACCCAAAATAACGTCTTAGTCATAATACATAAATTCCTATATACAAAGGCGTTTTTCTAGAAATTTAAAGACGACATGATTAGATCAAATCCTACTACAAAATTTTTCTAATCCTACACGGCTTCCAGCTCGTGGTTATTACTATTACAAATATTTCCATTCAAAAACAATATAAGCCCGGACATGTCCCGGAGTTTATGAATGAAAAATAAATTTCTACCATAATAGCCGGGAAACTAATAACCACATGTTTAAACATTTCGACAAAAATAATAATGCCAAAATAAAGCCGTGTAATAAATCAAACAAGTATAAGACCGAAACCTACACTCTGATACCATTTTGAAAGAAAACAGAACAAGCCCGAGCTAAATCAAAAACCTCACTTTCGTGCAATGCATTCCAAAATCTGAAGCTTTTGACAAAGCTCAGGTTTAAATTCATTTTCCCATGAACGGATCTAGGCTTATACTTATTTAATTTATTAAAATGAAATCTAACGCACAAAGATTACACCTTTAATTAAAAGCGGAAGAATTGAAGGTTATACCTTTGAAGCGAAGTCCAACGCAATAAGAAAAACTAAATCTTTAATTCGCGATCACCAGCGAAATCCAATGGATTACTCCAAGAAGCCTCGAATATTGCGTGGGCAATAATCTATCGAGGTGTACTATCAAGCCCACGAGAAACCCACTAAGAAAATCCCTCAATTAGATTAAATATGCCCAAAAGAGCAAACTTTTAACCCAAAAAACTGCTGCCCACTACTTTTCTCGCCAATAAATTCGAAACCAATTCAACTCCGGTCACGATCTGGACAATCGGGATTGTGGATCACCAACCCAAGGAAGAGATCAACACAAACCCAGCAGGATCAAGCACCCCTGAGTGATTAGAAGTGGCTGTCATCTCACCAAAAAAAACATGAACAGTAAATTCCGTGCGTGAACAGTGAATTCCGGGCAAAAATTATAAAATCCAGCAGTGGGCAACTCCAAAAACCGATGGGCTATCTAAAAGTTTAATCTTTCAAGCTTAATCTAAATCGAGAAGTGAGAATCCAAGTTCGTTTTTGAAAGAAAACTCAAAAGGGAAGAGAGGTTTCTCTCTAGAACTTTATCACTCTAAGGAAGACAAAAGTCTTGCAAGATTTTTTTAAGTTTCTTAAGGCATAAGTTTTCTATTTATAGGGAGCTCCAATGGAGACCTAGTGGGCTTTTGAGTTGGGCCTTTTAATTTGACTTTCGTTGACCGCTTAGTCTTTCCCGACTTATCAACTCCAATCGACCCATTCGAATTAATTTCTTAACCCACTTCGTTAATTTAATTTAATCAAACCCTGAGGATTAATTAATTCAAATAGAATTAATTTCTTAATCCACTTTGTCAATTAAATATTAATTAAACCTTAAGGATTAATTAATTCACTTTGTCGATTAGTCAAATACATAATTAGTCGTACCACTATCGGACTAACTATGGAACTACCGCTCAAAAATGAATTTACATCGCGCCACTATTTTTCTTCTATCTCCCCACATTAAAGATCTAGTGCTCGTCGGTTTATCAATTTACTGACAAACTAATTCACCGACTTCTTGGTTTTCGAGATTAGTACCACTCGACCTTTTATTATACCGGGCATAAAGTCCACCGACCGGGTTTAGTACAATAGACCTTACGAGCTCATCTCGAGAGCACATCAAATCGTTGAACCGGTACGAGGATTCCTCCGACTAGCAACGGCACGTATGAAGCTAAACACCGCATACCCAATTGACCTCACTCTTTGGCTAATCTCGGGATTGAGAGATTGAATACTAGGACCAAATTGACTACGTCGATCAGTATAAGTCAATCCTATCCAAACTGGTCGTGCTCAATATGCCCCGGGCATATCCGTGTGATTTAACCTAGTCTAGATAACCTAATTTCCAAATCACATGATAACCTATACCGATAGTATGTTCAGACTCTCTCAGTTACGAGCATACTTTTTATATATCAATACTTTAACCAATAACGGTATCTACTGTGTCTTTCGCACACCCCGTTATCTAGTTCTATGGTATAATGGAATAATTTAATACTGAAACAAAATGATATGTCAACTGTGGATATTAGTTTTTGATACAAGCCATAGCTTTTCTGTATTCAAAACTAACAATTAGCTGTTCCACAATATACACAATTCTTAAGTTTTTAAGACAAGAAAACTAGAGAGATAAAATGTTAGAGAGAGAAATTATTCTTCACTCTCAAAGGCGAATTTTTAAGCTAAAATTGCGGCTGGTTTTCTTCTTGCTTTGGCCGAAATTTTGGTCAAGTTTTACCAGCTGCGTGTGTAGCTTTCTCTCTCTCCGGGCGGTTCGTTTACAGTACGTGCCAGGTGCGGTGGTGCTAGAATTTTCAGGCAAATAGATTGTGTTGATTGCTGATCAAATTGATTCTAGATCATTGCCCACACAATGTTAAATCAAAGTCTTGAGTCACACAAGTGATCACCTGAGTTCACGCTTCAAAGGTACTTTTCTAAGATTCCGCTTTTAATTAGAAATTTTTGTTGCGTGGTAAATCGAATAAGTGCAAACCCAGATCTTGCGCAATGTTATTTCAAGCAAGGGTTGGAATAGCAATTATGCTAGAGTCTAGTCCTGGCCAGAGATTTCGATTCAGGAATGCATAGCACGAAAGTGAATTTCTGGCTAGGCCCGGGCAAATAATGTTTCAATTGGTATCAGAGCCTGGTTTTGGGTTTTGTGCTTGTTCGATTTATTACATGGTTTTATTTGCAGGTGGTTAAGAAATCCTGACTATTATGGTTACATTTGTATGGTTTTTAATTAAACTCTGGGACATGTCTGGATTTAATTTTATTATGAATGTTTGTAATAGTTTAACCACGTGCTGGAAGCCGTTTAAGATTAGATCAAATCTGTAGTAGGATTTTTTCTATGTAATTTCGATTATTTAATTTTCCTATAGAGCCTTGTAGTAGGAGAATTATTTTTTTTTTTTGTAATCGAAGGCGTTACGGTAGGCAACTTCAATTCGTGGGTTCTGGGTTATCGTTAATTCGTAGAAACCCAGGAAAATCCAGAACGAATTGCAAGAAGACCAAATAGTGTGGGAAGAAGCGAATGAGGGATTGGTGGCAGGAGGGGGTGCCGGCGCCGGCGAAGGCGACGGACCGCCGGCAGCCGCCGCCGCAGGAAACCGCCAGCAGCAGCGCTGCTGCCGCGCGGCGCAGTAGGTGGCTGTAGCTGCTGCACGCCGCTGGGCTACGTGTGGCCCATGTGGGCTGCCCGCGCGCGCGGCGTTCTCTTTGGGCGTGCTGCGGGCGTGCAGCCCTTTCAGGCTGCGTTTTGGCCCGTTTTTCCTCCAGTTTTCATTTTTTGAAGTTCAAAACTCTCTCTATCGAGTGACATGGCGGGACACGAGATCAAGGCAGAAGATGGAAGTGATTAAAACCATAATAGTCAGGAAATTTATTTTTAGTATTTATTTCCCGTATTTATTGTTTTAATTTTTATGCTGTATTTTGGATGCATGATTTTAAAGCATGTTGGTTTTATGGTTGCACATAACTTAGGTTTAGTTAATTGCATGTTAAAACTGGAAAAACCCTCAATTTGGAAATCTAAGTGGGAGCGGGTTGGTTTAATATCCCCATGGCCACCATTATGGGTTCATATACGAAGTGGGTGGGCTTGCGCGTTGGTATTAGGGCCTTCCTTCATTTCGATGAGTCCAGCCCCGAGATCGCTAGATTATGAACTTCTGAGTAAGATGACTGGAGTAAGTTTAACTAGGAGAAATGCGACACCCTCTCCATCTGAGGCGCACTATCCTGAGGTAACGAACTCAGAAGTCACGTAATGGCACACACTTAGTGTACGATCTGCCGTATTCCTCCCGCAAGGTTACCGACTATTAGCTACATTGATCAATAGATCGTTTGGTCAGATAGTGTAGTTAATAAACTTGTTTCTTCTCAAATGAATGTGGGTTAGCATAAACGTCCACACTGCGTGGCTTGCGAGAATCCCGGTGAATGAGATGTTGGTGGATTAAGATTATTGTTTTGAGGGAAGTCAATAATTAATAGAATTTCATGATTTTTGAAATTCTAAGACTTAAAACTGAAACATTGTATGTTTATTTATTTTACAGTTTTATCGATATGACATTCAACCCCTTAGCTGCTATTTTGAAAGACAATAAGTTAACTGGACCTAATTATGTCGATTAGAGTTATAACTTGGACATTGTCCTTATGGCTGAGAGCACTTCTATGAGAGCTCATGTCATTTACGTGATTAGTAACATCAATAAGGTTGAGGTAGTGGGAGGCGAAATCGTTGGTGAAACCAAAGTCGATATTGTCCTCCGGAGCTTGCCTCAAAGCTTTGAGCAGATTCTGTTGAACTACAACATAAGTAAGATGTTGTGTACTTAATCCAAGCTCTTGGCAGAGTTGGTGGCGGCTAAATGTCTTTTCCAAGAGAAGAAGCGAGCTTTAGTCGTAGGTAAAGCTTCAGAATCTTCTTCTCTTGAAGAGAAAGCTTTACCTACGAAGGAAATAGCTCAAAAGGCGCAGATTACACCAAAGCCAGATATTGCAAAGAAGAAGTCGAAAGACAAGTGCTTCAAGTGCAATAAGATGGGACATTGGAAATCGGATTGTCCAAAGCCTATAAGTATGATAGTTTCTGCCTTAATTACTGATGCATGTTTAGCGGTGATTCACACAGATACTTGGTGTGTGGATTCCTGTGCCACTGAGCATGTTTGTAATTGTTTGCAAGGGTTCTATGTAACCCGAAAGTTTAGAGAAGGCGAATTGGATATTTACTTGGGTGACACTACAAGAGTGTCAGTAAAAGCAGTGACAGTTGTCAATTTAAATTTCAAAAATTGTGCATTAGAGTTAGTTAATTGTCTTTATGTACCGAGTTTTAGAAAGAACCTTATTTCGGTTTCTAAACTCTTGAAGAACGGTTATAAGTTCATTTTTTTTATGACTATGTATTTATTAGAAGAAATGGAAAACTTATTTGTTCTGGTTTATTGGTTGAGAAGTATTTGTGGTTAATTCTAACTCCCATGTTGTGCAAAACATAAAAACAGATAGCTCTATATCTAACATTAATAAGAGGAAGAAACTTTTTGAAATGAATCAAACCTATCTTTGGCATCTCAAGCTAGGTTATATAAACCTTAGTAGGATTCAGAGGTTGGTCAATGATGGACCTTTAGGTTCATTAGAGATTGACAGTTATGCAACCTGCGAATCTTGCTTGGAAGGTAAGATGACCAAGAGACCTTTTAAGGAAAAAGGTTATAGAGCTAAGAAAGTATTAGAGTTGATTCATTCTGACTTGTGTGGACCAATGACAGTCCAGGCACGAGGTGGATTTGAGTATTTCATGACGTTCACGGATGACTACTCAAGGTACGGGTACATTTACCTAATGCGTCACAAGTCTGAATATTTTGGCAAGTTCAAAGAGTTTCGGGCAGATGTGGAGAAGCATCATGGTAACAGTATCAAGACACTGCGTTCAGATCGTGGTGGGGAGTACCTGTCCCATGAATTTCAAGAATACCTCAGTAAGGTCGGAATTCAGTCTTAGTTGTCTGCATATGGCACACCACAGCAGAACGGTGTAGCAGAAAGGAGGAATCAGACTCTTATGGAAATGGTTAGGTCGATGATGAGCTATAGTGATTTGCCAAGTTCGTTCTGGGGATATGCCTTAGAAACAGTGATGTATATTCTTAATCTTGTACCATCTAAAATCGTGCTTTCAACCCCAGTAGAGTTGTGGAATGGGCACAAGCCCAGTCTAAGACATATCTAAATTTGGGGTTGCAGCACATATGCTTAAGGCAGATGCGGCTAAGTTAGATACGAGAACTGAATTAATGTTGTTTGTAAGATATCCCAGGGGAAGGAAAGGTGTTCTATTCTATAGTCCAAAAGATCAGAAGGTGGTGGTTAGTACCAACGCTAGATTTTTGGAAGAGGACTATGTCTTAGATCACAAGCCCAAGAGTAAGATAGTACTAGAAGAGCTTAGGTGACAAACTACTAATCCTGATAGACCGGCACAAGTAGATACACCACACACTGCACAAGAGATCACAGATGATGCACCTACATAGGTGGTGCCTCATTGTAGTGGGAGGGTTGTGAGACAGCCCGACAGGTTCATTGGTATAGGAGAGGCATCAGACCTAGTCTCAGGTGCGCCTGAGCCTGACCCAGTTAACTACAATGAGGCTCTCCGAGATAAAGATGCAGAATCTTAGCGTAACGCAATGATATCCGAGATGGGGTCAATTGACCTCAATCAAGTCTGGGAGCTTGCGGACCTGCCTGATGGGTTTAAGCCCATTGGATACAGGTGGGTCTATAAATGTAAGAGAGGACTTGACGAAAAGATGGAAACCTTTAAAGCTAGGTTGGTGGCGAAGGGGTATACTCAGAAAGAAGGAATTGATTATGAGGAAACCTTTTCCCCGGTAGCCATGCTTAAGTTGATCCGGATTCTCTTGGCCATAGCTTCTCATTTAGATTATGAGATTTGGCAGACGGACATCAAGACAGCTTTCCTAAACAAAAGTCTTGAAGAAACCATCTTTATGCAGCAACTAGAGGGATTCATTGAAAAAGGCCAAGAATATAAGGTTTGCAGGCTTAAGAGGTCTATTTACGGACTTAAGTAGGCATCCAGATCTTGGAACATCCGATTTGATAAGGTAATCCAGTCTTTCGGATTTACTCAGTGCCCGGATGAGCAATGTGTGTATCGCAGACGTGATGGAAACTCAGTGGTGTTTCTTGTGCTTTACGTAGATGATATTCTATTGATTGGCAACAACAAGAAAGTGTTATCAGACGTAAAGGCATGGCTGTCCAAGCAGTTTGATATGAAGGACTTAGGGGAAGTGGGACATATCCTTGGGATCAAGATAATTCGAGATCATAGGAAACATTCGTTAACGCTCTCCTAAGTTTCGTACATAGACACGATTATAGCCCGTTTTAACATGCAGAACTCCAAGAAAGGTTTTCTACCTTTCATACATGGAGCGCATCTGTCTAAGAAACAGTCTCCCAAGACTGTTGAGGAGATAGAGACCATGATGACAGTTCCTTATGCTTTGGCAGTAGGAAGTCTCATGTATTCCATGTTGTATATGAGACCTGATATCTGTTATGCCTTTGGCATGGTAAGCAGATATCAGAGTAACCCCGGGAAAGCTCATTGGGAGGCAGTAAAATGCATTCTCAAGTATTTGCAAAGAATGAGAGACCAAGTTCCGGTCTATCATGCGCCTGAGCTGGTACCCCGAGGTTGCACAGATTCAGATTTTCAAGGCGACAAGACAAGAGCAAGTCTACCGCAGGGTATGTGTTTACTCTAGGAGGTGGAGCCATAGTTTGGCGCAGTGTCAAGCAGAAATGCGTGGTGGACTCTACTATGGAGGCTGAGTACGTTGCCGCATCAGAGATAGCAAAAGAAGCAGTAAGGCTCAAGAACTTCCTAGTGGACTTAGATGTGATTCCTGGTTTGCAGAAGTCTATCACGGTATATTGTGATAACAACGGTGCAGTAGCAAACTCGAATGAACCACGAGCTCACAAAGGGAGTAAACATATACAGTGCAAGTACCACCTGATACGAGACATCGTAAAGAGGAAAGACGTGGTTATGGCTAAGATAGCATCAGAGGATAACCTTGCAGATCTGTTGACGAAGACATTGACTTCGAAAGTCTTTGAAGCTCACGTGGAGGGCATGGGGATCAGATACTTATGAGAGCCATGATAGTTTTTCTAGATATATAGCAGCAGAGTGTATATGAGTTGTATGTAGATGTATACTTAAAGCATAGCTTAAGTATTAGTGGGAGATTGTTGGAGTTGAATACATAAGCTGAAGGAAAACAGAACAAGCCTAGGCTAAATCGAAAATCTCACTTTCGTGCAATGCATTCCAGAATCAGAAGCTTTCGACCAAGCTCAGGCTCAAATTAATTTACCCACGAACGGATCTTGGCTTATACTTATTTAATTTATTAAAACAACATCTAACGCACAAATATTTCACCTTTAATTAAAAGCGGAAGGATTAAAGATTATACCTTCGAAGCGAAGTCCAACACAATAAGAAAAATCCAATCTTTATGTGAATTCCACAAGAAATCCAAAAGATTACTTCGAGAAAACTTTGAATATTGCGTGGGAAATAATCTATCGAAGTCTACTTGCTTAGACCACGAAAACACTAAAAGAAATCTCTCAAATCAAACTCAAAATTGGCCTAAAATCTGATCACCCATTTCGCTGCCCAGCACTAGCTGACTGCTGCCGAGAATGAAGACCACCATCGGACTGAAAAACTTCGGCCATCCACCTGAACCCAGTCACCAACCTTCACCATGGATCACCAATAGAGATCAAAGTGATGAAGGTCGAATCAATGCGCAGGCAGCAAACCAGAAAGATCGGTGCCGGATGATACTATCGAGCAGTTTGGCGGAAAACCTGCAGCAGCGGCGGAAAATCTCAACACACAAATGAAGAAGGTGTGATCTTTAGGCTGAGTTCAATCCAAGAAGTGAGATCACAAGTTCATTTTTGAAAGAAAACTTCAAGAAGAAGAAGTTCTCTCTCTAAAATTTTCTCACTCTAAGAGCAAGACTTGTCTTGCAAGATTTTCTTTGTTTTCTTTTGCCTCAAGTTTTCTATTTATAGGGAGCTCTAATGGAGACCTAATGGGCTCTCGAGTTGGGCCTTTTAATTTGACTTTCGTTGACCGCTTAGTCTTTCTCGACTAATCAACTCCAATCGACCCATTCGAATTAATTTCTTAACCCACTTTGTTAATTTAATTTAATTTAATCGAACCCTTAGAATTAATTAATTCAAATAGAATTAATTTTTTAATTCAATTTTTCGATTAAATATTAATTAAACCTTTAGGATTAATTAATTCACCTTGTTGATTAGTCAAACGCATAATTAGTCGTACCACTATCGGACTAATTATCGAACTACCGCTCGAAAACGACTTTACATCGCGCCACTATTTTTTTCTTCTATCTCCCCACATTAAAGATCTAGTGCTCATCGGTTTATCAATTTACTGACAAACTAATTCACCAACTTCTTGGTATCCGAGATTAGTATCACTCATCCTTTTATTATACCGGACAGAATGTCTACCGGCCAGGTTTAGTATAATAGACCTCACGAGCTCATCTCGGGAGCATCATCAACCTGGCGAACCGGAACGTGGATTCCTCCAACTAGCAACGACACGTAAGAAGCTAAACACCGCATACCCAACCTACCGAGGTATAGGCCTCAATTTACCGCACTCTTTGGTAAATCAAAGCATACGATATATGGCTCTCGCTGCTCAGGGGTGGCATCATCGCTGGGCTTAGGGGGGCACTCCTCAGTGAGCACGTACTTATAACCCTCAGCGGTAAGGACAAGGTCTAGGTTACGTTTCCAGTCAATATAATTTGGACCTGTAAGTTTGTTCTGGTTCAAAATGACAGCTAGCGGGTTGAACGACATATCAACTACAACTGAAAAAATAAACAGTCAAGATTCAGTATACTTTTTTGAAAATATTGTATCCTTAAAACAATACATTCTCCTACAGACATCTCTCACACTGGAATTAACGCAGGTCACGTTGGGTAAACGTCTACACCAACCCACATTCGTTCGAGAAGAACCAAAGTTCATTAATTCCATTATCATACCAACGATCTTATGATCAATGAAATTAATAGTCGATAATTTTAGCTGCATTCAATAAGCAGCGTAACCTCTTAGGAGGAATACTACAAATGATACACTAAGTGTTTGCCATTACGTGACTTCTAAGCTTGTTACTGAGGATACTAATGCGCCTCGGTTAGCGAGGGTGCCGCAACTTTCTCCAATTAAACTTGCTATAGTCATCCCTTTAGAAATTCAATCTAGTGATATCTCGGGGTTGAAGACTTATCCGTAGGGAAGAAGACCCTTGGCCTGCGCGTCGGTCTAACCCACATCACATATGAATCCGTAATGGAGGCCATGGGGTTATTTACCAAGCCGCTCCCAGTTAGATTTTTAACTTTGAGGATTTTACCGTTTTAACATGCAATATCTTAACAAATGATATTCGCACCCATTAAACCGTTGGAGTTTTAATATGCGAATAATCTACCTTAGTTAATTGCACGTTACCTTTTAAAAACATTTTGGTTTGGTTTTCGTTTATTCAAAATAAATCGAAAACACACAATCAACGAAAAGACATAAATACGGGAAATTAAAGAAATAAAATTTCCCAACTATTATGGCCTTCTCTATCGTTGATTCCTTGACGCCTCGGTGACACTGTTAGTTTTGAATACAGAAAAGCTATAGCTTGTATCAAAAACTAATATCCACAGATGACATATCATTTTGTTTGGGTATAAATTTGTTCCTTTATTTCATAGAACTAGATAATGGGGTGTGGAAAGGCACAGTAGATACCGTTATTGGTTAAAGTATTGATATATAAAAAATATGCTCGTAACCGAGATAGTCTGAACATACTATCGGTATAGGTTATCGTGTGGTTTGGTAATTAGTTTATCTAGACTAGTTTAAATCACACGGATGTGCCCGGGGCATATTGAGCACAACCAGTTTGGATAGAATTGACTTATACTGATTGGTGTAGTCAATTCGGTCCTAGTATTCAGTCTCTCAATCCCGAGATTGGAACGGGCGTGAGATTTGGATATCGTATGCTTTGATTTGCCAAAGTGTTCGGTCAATTGAGGCCTATACCTCAGTAGGTTGGGTATGCGGTGTTTGGCTTCTTACGTGCCGTTGCTAGTCGGAGGAATCCACGTATCGGTTCGCCGGGTAGATGGTGCTCCCGAGATGAGCTCGTAAGGTCTATTATACTAAACCCGGTCGGTGGACTTTACGTCCGGTATAATAAAAGGATGAGTGGTACTAATCTTGGATACCAAGAAGTCGGTGAATTAATTTGTCAGTAAATTGATAAATCGACGAGCGCTAGATCTTTAATGTGGGGAGATAGAAGAAAATATAATGGCATGATGTAAAGTCGTTTTTGAGCGGTAGTTCCATAATTAGTCCGTTAGTGGTACGATTAATTATGCTTTTGACTAATTGACAAGGTGAATTAAGTAATTTTAAAGGTTTAATTAATATTTAATCGACAAAGTGAATTAAGAAATTAATTATATTTGAATTAATTAATTCTAAGGGTTCGATTAAATTAAATTAACAAAGTGGATTAAGAAATTAATTCGAACGGGTCGATTGGAGTTGATTAGTCGGGAAAGACTTAGCGGTCAACGAAAGTCAAATTAAACGGCCTAACTCGAGAGCCCTTTAGGTCTCCTTAGAAGCTCCATATAAATATCCTTGTTGGGCAAGAAAGATATTAAGAAACTTGAGAGCCAAGAAAAAGGCTAGTGAGAGAAAGTTTAGCTTAGAGTGAGAACTTCGTCTTCCTCGTCGAAGCTTCTTCTCGAAGTCAGCTAAGAAAGCTTTCTTCTTCGATAAGAAACTCAGCCCATATTATTTTGGAGCAGTTTTTACCATATACAAGCGCCGGTCACCGGATTTCGTGAGCTGCAAGAAACTGCCGTTGTACTAATTTCAGTTCGGCTGTGCGAAATTAATTCCGGCGAACTGTTTGGTTTCGGGGTGCTGATCCAGCGGCTCCTTCATGTTGATCTCTTCTTCGGTTGGTGATCCATGGAGTCTGCTGTCTAGATCCTGGCTGGAACCTTCAGTTTTGCTGGCCGGAATTGTTGATCGGATTTAAGGAGTCCGGCGGCTAGCCTGCGCAAGGCTCTGGGCAAGAACTGTTTCGACAGTTCTTGAGTTTTTCGAAGCGAGTTTCTTTTGGATTTCTTTTCCTTGGGCTACTCCGTAGATAATAGCCTGCACTATTTTGGAGTTAGACCGGAGTTATTCTTCGGATTTCTGGTGGTATTCGCTAAGAAAGTTTTGGTTTTTCTTATTGCATTGGACTTCGCTACAAAAGTATAATCTTTAATCTTTCCGTTTTTAATTAAAGATTTGATCTTTGTGCGTTAGATGTCATTTTAATAAATTAAATAAGTATAAGCCAAGATCCGTTCGTGGGTAAATGAATTTGAGCCTGAGCTTGGTCGAAAGCTTCCGATTCTGGAATGCATTGCACGAAAGTGAGGTTTTTGATTTAGCCCGGGCTTGTTTTGTTTTCCTTCAGACACGTCCTGTCATGTCGTTTCCACTCGTTATTTGGATTCCTCTCGATTTGCCCGGGTTTTCTCGGTTTACTACGTAATTAGGAATCACCCAATATTACGAGAAACCAAAACCCGTGAATATAAGTCACCCAAAATAACGTCTTCGTCATAATACATAAATTCCTATATACAAAGGCGTTTTTCTAGGAATTTACAGATGACATGATTAGATCAAATCCTACTACAAGATTTTTCTAATCCTACACGGCTTCCAGCTCATGGTTATTACTATTACAGACATTTCCATTCAAAAACAATACGATCCCGGACATGTCCCGGGGTTTATGAATGAAAAATAAAATTCTACCATAATAGCTGGGAAACCAATAACCACATGTTTAAGCATTTCAACAAAAATAATAATGCCAAAATAAAGCCGTGCAATAAATCAAACAAGTATAAGACCGAAACCTACGCTTTGATACCATTTTGAAGGAAAGCAGAACAAGCCCGGGCTAAATCGAAAACCTCACTTTCGTGCAATCATTCCAGAATCGGAAGCTTTCGACCAAGCTCAAGCTCAAATTCATTTACCCACGAATGGATTTTGGCTTATACTTATTTAATTTATTAAAACGACATCTAACGCACAATGATTTCACCTTTAATTAAAAGCGGAAGGATTAAAGGTTATAACTTTGAAACGAAATCCAACGCAATAAGAAAAATCCAATCTTTATGCGAATTCCACAAGAAATCCAAAAGATTACTCCGAGAAAACTTTGAATATTGTGTGGGCAATAATCTATCGAAGTCTACTTGCTTAGCCCACGAAAACCCTGAAAGAAATCTCTCAAATCGAACTCAAAATTGGCCTAAAATCTTATCACCCTTTTCGCTGCCCAGCACTAGCCGACTGCTGCCGAGAATGAAGACCACCACCGGACTGAAAAACTTCGGCCACCCACCTGAACCCAGCCACCACCCAGCCGTGATCTAGACAACCTTCACCATGGATCACCAATAGAGATCAATGTGATGAAGGTCAAATCAAATACGCGGGCTGTAAACCAGGAAGATCGGCGACGGATGATACTATCGAGCAGTCCGGCGGAAAACCTACAGCAGCGACGGAAAAACAGCAGCAGCGGGTGAAAATCTCAACCCACAAATGAAGAAGCTGTGGTCTTTAGGCTGAGTTCAATCAAAGAAGTGAGATCGCAAGTTCGTTTTTGAAAGAAAACTTCAAGAAGAAGAAGTTCTCTCTCTCTAGAACTTTCTCACTCTAAGAGCAAGACTTGCCTTGCAAGATTTCCTTTGTTTTCTTTTGCCTCAAGTTTTCTATTTATAGGGAGCTCTAATGGAGACCTAATGGGCTCTCAAGTTGGGCCTTTTAATTTGACTTTTGTTGACCACTTAGCCTTTCCCGACTAATCAACTTCAATCGACCCATTCGAATTAATTTCTTAACCAACTTCGTTAATTTATTTTAATCTAATCGAACCCTTAGAATTAATTAATTCAAATAGAATTAATTTCTTAATTCACTTTGTCGATTAAATATTAATTAAACCTTTAGGATTAATTAATTCACCTTATCAATTAGTCAAACGCATAATTAGTCGTACGACTATCAGACTAATTCTGGAACTACCGCTCGAAAATGACTTTACATCGCGCCACTATTTTTTTTCTTCTATCTCCCCACATTAAAGATCTAGTACTCGTCGGTTTATCAATTTACTGACAAACTAATTCATCGACTTTTTCGTATCCGAGATTAGTACCACTCGTCCTTTTATTATACCGGACATAAAGTCCACCGGTCGGGTTTAGTATAATAGACCTTACAAGCTTACCTCGGGAGCACCATCAACCCGTGAAACCGGTACGTGGATTCCTCCGACTAGCAACGACACGTAAGAAGCTAAACACCGCATACCCAACCTACCGAGGTATAGGCCTCAATTGACCGAACTCTTTGGAAAATCAAAGCATATGATATCCAACTCTCACGCCGGTCCCAATCTCGGGATTGAGAGACTGAATACTAGGACCGAATTGACTACGCCGATCAGTATAAGTCAATTCTATCCAAACTGGTCATGGTCAATATGCCCCGGGCATATCCGTGTGATTTAAACTAGTCTAAATAAACTAATTTCCAAATCACACGATAACCTATACCGATAGTATGTTCAGACTGTCTCGGTTACGAGCATACTTTTAATATATCAATACTTTAACCAATAACGGTATCTACAGTGTCTTTCGACACCCCATTATCTAGTTCTATGAAATAAAGGAACAAATTTATATGGAAACAAAATGATATGTCAACTGTGGATATTAGTTTTTGATAAAAGCTATAGCTTTTCTGTATTCAAAACTAACACTCGGTAGGTTGGGTGAGCGCATTTAGTTGCTTGGTGTGCTGCTGCTTGTCAAAAGGAAACCATGTACAGGTGCGTCCGGGGAGATGGTGCTCCCGAGATGAGCTCGTAATGTTTATTATACTAAACCCGGCCGGTGGACTTATGTCCAGTATAGTAAAAAGGTCGAGTGGTACTAGTCTCGGAATTAAAGAAGTTGATTAATTAATTTATCAGTAAATTAATAAATTAATGAGCACTATATCTTTGATGTGGGGAGATTATGAATAAATTAATTAAGTTGTTCAGGAAGCAATTCTGGTGTAGGATGGTAGTGCCAAAATTAATCCGTTAGTGCTACGATTAATTTTGTAATGGGTTAATTGAATAGGTAGAATTAATTAATTGATTAATTATTCCTAAGGGTTAATTAATTAATTAACAAAGTGAAATTATTTAATTAATTAATTAAGTCTTAAGTTTCAATTAGAATTAGGAAATTCTAGAGATTAGGAAATCTAGTAGGATTTGGTTTATCCTATCAGATTGGTTACTTAATTGGATTTGGAAACTAATTAATTACCTAAACCCATTAGGAAGACAATCCTAAACCAACTTGGGGTTTCTCTTGTAACTTTATATATAGACAAGGGATTAGCTATTCCACAATATACACAATTCATAAGTTTTCAACACAAGAAAACTAGAGAGATAAAATCCTAGAGAGAAATTATTCTTCACTCTCAAAGTAGGATTTTTAAGCCAAAATTGCGGCTGGTTGTCTTCTTGCTTTGGCCAAAATTTTGGTTAAGTTTTACCAGCTGCGTGTGTAGCTTTCTCTCTCTGGGCGGTGTGTTTACAGTACGTGCCAGGTGCGGTGGTGCTGGAATTTTCTGTGAAGTAGATTGTGTTGATTGCCGATCAAATTGATTTCTAGATTGTTGCCCACACAACGTGAAATCAGAGTCTTGAGTCATACAAGCGATCATCTCAGTTCACGCTTCAAAGGTACTTTTCTAAGATTCTGCTTTGAATTAGAAATTTTTGTTGCGTGGTAAATCGAATAAGTGCAAACCCAAATCTTGGGCAATGTTATTTCAAGCAAAGGTTGGAATAGCAATTGTGCTAGAATCTTAGCCTGGCCAGAGATTTCGATTCTGGAATGCATAGCACGAAAGTGAATTTCTGGCTTGGCCCAGGCACATAATCTTTCAATAAGGAAATTCTAGATGAAGTTGATGTCACTGTAGTCCTGATGGTTGAAAATGTACTGCTTAAGCTGCTTGATGGTTGTCCTTTTTGTGGGTGACATGCCAAATCTTTGACAGTAGCGTTTGACATTCTGCTCATAATCTTCAGCCTGCAGCTGTGTATTCTTCAACTTCAATTGGACCTCTTGGGAAACTAAGAACCAATTCCACATCTTTTTCAGCAATGGGAATAACTATATCTTGTTCCAGCTTCAGTCTCAACTTGAGAGAGTTGAATTTTTTGAGCAGGTATTGTCCCAATTTGTTTGGCACCTTGGTGTAGTTGATACTGAGGAAGCTGCCAAAGCCTATATCCCTCACAGCATTTCTTTGTGGTTCTGAGAGTCTAGAAACCACGAAACTTATACCGTTTAAAGATATACTACAACTAAATCTTTTGCCCATCTCATTATCAACATCATCATCATTGTCCTTTCTCTTTTCTTCTCTCTCTTTTTTTTTTTTTGATTTGGACATCCACATCGCCCTGTTTCTTTTCCTTGTTGACCATCACATTGGTCTTTTTCTGTTGCTGCTTCTGCTACAGATCCTTCTTCTACAATTGTTGAAGAATTTCTTCATTTGTCTTCTTCTTTGCAGGTAGTTTCATCCTTTTACTTGATTGCTCCTTTTGGGATGGTTGAACAACTTCCCATTTTTTTCTTTTCTTGTCCGATTTACGTTTATACGTATGTTGTAACGACTTGCTAGTGGTTTCTTGAAAATCTGAAATGTCATCTTGTGCTTGAACAACTTACTTGGTTTTATCAGCCATTATGTTTATATTGTTGTTTCATGTAATATGTCAGTAAAAGTATTTTAGCAAAAATAAGTTGATATCAGATTAGAAGAAAGCAGATATCAGATCAGCATATGACAAACATCAGATCACGAAAACACAGAGATCAGATGAACTGAATGCACACATCAGATCAAGCAGAAACACACATCAGATCAACTTAATTCTCACATTAGATCAACTTAATTCACATGAATGGATGTAGATATTTTTGGACGTGGTGCTAGTTGTTCTGAGACGTGGTGGGTTGTCTTTGTAAAAAAAATAGCTTAAATTCACAAAATTAACAGCATATAACAGACATCAGATCAACTGAAAATATATATCAGACCAAAAGAATACAGACATCAGATCACAAATTATTGAAGGCAAATATTTCAATGAACTAAAACAGACATCAGATCACGATAATACAGAGATCATATAAACATATAACAGACATCAGATGACCGAAATATAGACATCAGATAACTAATTTTGATAGAAATTCATTTCAAAAAATAAAAACAAAATTAACATCATATAACAGACATCAGATCAATTGAAAATATATATCAGATTACAAGAATACAGACATCAGAACCCTAATTATTCAAAGAAAATAACAGTTATAAAATTGAAATCCTATGATACATATGTATAATGGTTAAAAAATTAGGGTTTTCGTACCTGTAGATAAATGTCAAAACCAGAAAAATGTTGGTTTGAGAAAAACAGCAAGTTTTTCTTCCGATTTGGAGACATTTGTGTAGCGTTTGAGTTGAACAACAAGTTTTTCTTCGCGCAGATGATGGTTATGGTGTTTTCTAACCAGAAGAACAGATAAAGTTTGAAATACAGTGGTCTCTGAACATATTTGAGGTTATAAATTTAGATGGTGGTGATCTGATGTTGTTAATGGAAAGATGAAGATCGTGGGGGATGAAATCGGTTTGAGAGCGCGAAGGAAGGGTTTTTGGTTTTCAATTTCAGAGCGGGAGAAAGGAAATATTCGGGTTTAATTAAGTTTCGGATTTACACGCATGTTAGGTGCGACTTGGCATGCGCACGAGCTACAGTAGGGGTAATATCCACCGTGGTCCAATAGGCCTACGGTATACGAATCCCTAAAACATTACAAGAGTAATGTTGTTATAACTATTTTGATATGTCATCAAATAAAATCCTATCATAACACTATAAATAAGTGTTATAATAAAATTTCAATCAAAACACTAACAAGTGTAATTAAAATTTTATAAGTATAGAAACACAATCAAGTGTTATTTTATTTATTAATATATTAACTTAAGGTATTAATAGATTACTATGTATAGTGTAATTGTAATACATATAGAATTATATTATTAAGTGTGATTTAAAGTCAACTGCTGTTGTCCCACGTTGAAAATGAACGGAATGATTGGTGTTAACTATAGTATTAAAATAGAATGATTGGGCTTGGATTATTGTAGACCAAAACTTCAATAGACTAAAACTATTTGTATAATGACACATAATTTTATGATATTATGGTTTTGTATGAACTCTTAAAATTGTCATAATAAGTTTTCTATCCAAACACTTTATTATGTATTAACATGTCAACATATATAACATTGTATAGCCAACAACTGTGTCATGATAGTAGATTTATCATGACATATACTTGAGTTTTCATATATTAATCTAACTCCACACTTTCAACATATATGTTCACATTAAAAAGTTTTGTGTAATTCAATACACTTTGGGCCACACTGATATAGATAACATAAAAAGTATGTGTCACCATCGATAAAATGTAATCAAATATTATTTATTAAATCACTGAAATTAACTCATTTGATTTTTAATTATTCAAATAATAAATGTCTATATAATACCTATAAGAGCATGTACACCAACCAAACTTATGTTGAAAATAAATAGGGTTGTAGGTAAAATAAATAATAAATTAATTTATGCTAAATCCAATCAGGGGGGGTCAATATAGGGGGCCCAGACCAAAATAATACAAAATTTGGGGGTGTGAACGGAAATAATAAAAGTTGGAAAGGTGTGGACCAAATTTAGGCATCTCGAATTTGTGAAATCCGAGTCTCTTAATCAATTAGAGATTCGGATTTCACAAATCCGAGTTCTTAATCCAAGAAGAATTCGGATTTTGAAAATCGAAATTCCTAAAAAAAAAGTAGTACCACGTCCAGAACAACTAGAACCACGTCAAAAACAACTAGAACCACGTCCAGAAACGTCTACATCCATGCATGTGAATTTAAGCTATTTTTTTCACAAAGATAACCCACCACGTCTCAGAACAACTAGCACCACGTCAAAAACAACTAGCACCACATCCAAAAATGTCTACATCCATGCGTGTGAATTTAAACTGATTTTTTTCACAAAGACAGTCCACCACGTCTCAGAACAACAAGAACTACGTAAAAAACAACTAGCATCAAGTCCAGAAACATCTACATCCATTCATGTGAATTTAAACTGATTTTTTTCACAAAAAAGCCCACTACGTCTCAGAACAACTAGCACCACGTCCAAAAACAACTAGCACCACGTCCAGAAACGTCTGTATCAATGCATGTGAATTTAAACTGATTTTTGTCACAAAGATAGCCCACCACGTCTCAGAACAACTAGAACCACGTCAAAAACAACTAGCACCATGTCCAGAAATGGTACATCCATGTGTGCGAATTTAAACTGATTTTTTTCACAAAGACAGTCCACCATGTCTCAGAACAACTAGCACCATGTCAAAAACAACTAGCACCACGTCTAGAAACGTCTACATCCATGTGCGTGAATTTAAACTGATTTTTTTCACAAAGACAGCCCACCACGTCTCAGAACAACTAGAACCACTTAAAAAACAACTAGCACCACGTCCAGAAATGTCTACATCCATTCATGTGAATTTAAACTGATTTTTTTCACAAAGACAGTCCACCACGTCTCAGAACAACTAGAACCACATCCAAAAAGAACTAGCACCATGTACAGAAATGTCTACATCCATTCATGTGAATTTAAACTGATTTATTTCATAAAAACATCTCACCACGTCTCAGAACAACTAGCATCATGTCCAAAAATAACTAGCATCACGTCCATAAACGTCTACATCCATGTGTGTGAATTTAAACTGATTTGTTTTCACAAAGATAGTCCACCACGTCTCAGAACAACTAGCACCACGTCAAAAACAACTATCACCACGTCCAGAAAAGTCTACATCCATTCATGTGAATTTAAGCTAATTTTTTATAGAGTAGGTGCAGAATGGTATGAATACAGTCAGGACGTGGTGTGGAAGTAGATCACATGGAGCCAGAAGGTGTGCAGTCTCACATCCCAGAGCAGATCGAACAAGGCATGGTAGACTATATGACGCTGATATTATTTGATGTATCTTTTGAAGTTTTGTTGAGTTATTATTTTTTATTTTATGTAATAGGTACAATTGTAAATTATAAGTTCATTTTGGTGTTTGGATGAGTTATTGATTGATGTTTTGGTGTATGGAATAGGTAGAATTGTGATTTTGAAGTTCATATTTGTGTTTTGATGAGTTATTGATATTTTGGTATATGGAATAGGTAGTTGGTGTTTGGATGAGTTATTGATGTTATGGTATATGGAAGAGGTAGAATTGTGATTTTGAAGTTCATATTTATGTTTTGACGAGTTATTGATGTTTTGGTATATGGAATAGGTAGAATTGTGATTTTGAAGTTCATATTTGTGTTTTGACGAGTTATTAATGTTTTGGTATATGGAATAGGTAGAATTGTGATTTTGACGTTCATATTTGTGTTTTGATGAGTTATTGATGTTTTGGTATATGGAATAGGTACAATTGTGATTTTGAAGTTCATATTTGTGTTTTAATGAGTTATTGATGTTTTGGTATATAGAATAGGTACAATTGTGATTTTGAAGTTCATATTTGTGTTTTGATGAGTGATTGATGTTTTCGTATATGGAATAGGTAGAATTGTGATTTTTTTTATTCGTATAATAAAAATCCGAATTAAAATTGAATTCGGATTTAGAAAATACGAATTCAATTTAATTCGAACAACAAAATTCCGAATTTAATTAATTCGGATTTGTGAAATCCGAATTACTATTAATTCAGATATCCATCCAATCCGATTTCGGATTTTGAAAATCTGAAACCGGATTTTTTTTATCGACGGGACAAATCCCGCCAAAATTCGGATTTGCAAAATCCGAATTCCCTCAATTCGAATTTTGCAAATCCGAATTGGGTAGAATTCGGATTTTCAAAATCCGAATACTACCCGAATTATAAAACTCCACCCCCCTTTTTTTCTTCTTCTTTCTTCTTTCTTCTCCTTCCCAATTCCCATTGCACACCCACTTATTATTTCCCTCGCCGGATTTTTCAATTCCGAACAACCGGACATCCATTTAAAAATCTAAACCGATCAAAACATTCATCTCATCTCAAGGAACAAATTTTTTGGGTTTTGTACATTTCCCAAAAATCAAAACCCATTAAATTTTCATAGATTTATGAAATTTCGGCTGGTGTTTTTGTGGTACAATAGTACCAACATATTCATCTTGTTGAACTCTACAAAACGAACCGATCGGTCTCTATTTTCGACACCGTAACGCCGCCCGCCACCGACGGACCGCAAAGCTTGAACTACGTCCCGCAAAGCAGCAACTACGTCTTGCACAGCTTGAACTACGTCCCGCAAAGCTGGAATTACGTCTCGCAAAGCTGCAACTTCGTCCTGCACAATTGGAACTACGTCCCGCAAAACTCCAACTACGCCATGCGTAGCTGGAACTACATCCCTCAAAGCTGGAACTACGTCCTGCAAAGCTGCAACTTCGTCTTGCACAGCTGGAACTACGTCCCGCAAAACTCCAACTACGTCCTGCACAGCTGGAACTACGTCCCGCAAAGCTAGAACTTCGTCCCGCAAAGCTGCAACTACATCTTGCACAGCTGGAACTACGTCCCGCAAAACTCTAACTACGTACTGCACAGCTGGAACTACGTCCCGCAAAGCTGGAATTACGTCCACACCGCATATCAATATAATTAATCTAATTAATTTCCCTTATTAATTTTTAATTAATTTTAAATTTAATTAGGGTTATTGATATTTCAGATTTAAAAATCCGAATTTGGATGAATTCGGATTTTCAAAATATGATTTCGCCTCTATTCAGATTTTCGAAATTCGATAGGGCTCTTTTAGGCCACAATTTCCACATTTTTTATTTTTTTATCCACAAATTAATTTTGGGAATTTATTTGGTAAAAAATTCGTCAATATAGAGTCTGAATAAAACAATACGACTTCTCTGTCTCCGGGTTGGTCAGTGTGGCCACCAAATAAAAACTAAAAGTAACTGGTGGGGCTGCTGTTTAGGGGCTTGCAGAAACTTTCGCTGAATTTCGACATCTTTTTGGGCTTACCAAATCTATTTATGAGGGAAGTATGCGATAAGGAAAAAAAAACAATTTTCCTGGGGTTAGGTTCATGAGAATGAAATTGGATTTATTAATAAATAATTAGGTTATTATTGTATGGCTTAAAATTCAATGTGTAAACAAAATGTATTACTTTTACGGGTGATTTATATTTTTGCCTGAAGTTAAATGTCTTTTCTTAAGAAAGATATTATTGCAAAAACATGTTAGAATATTAAAAATTGGTAAAATATAATAAAGTAATATTATACATGTGTACTTGTCATTCCTTGTTGTGCGTATTTTGTTGAATGTATCTCTGGGGGTTGGTGAATGGTGACAAGTATGTAAAAGGACAAAAAAGCCCTTCACCAACCCCTTTGGCATCTTTTCCTTCTTCTTTGATTCCCCGTGGTTGCCCAATCCACTCGGCCACTTCTTTTTTCAAAACAAAAAAATAATAACAATAATTATTGGTTGAGACTCCACCATGTGATGGAGAGTCAACCGTCGAATAATTGCTGATTCATATGAACACACACTTGGGTAATACGTACAGGAATGGAACCCCCAATATTCAGAGATTGATTCTTTATAATTGATATGTTGAAATTACCAATAAGAGTGGTGTTCAATAATAAAATTATTTTCGAAATAATCTTAGGATTTTTTAACAGCAAGAGAGTCGGCTAACTAATTTTGCCTCATATGCTAGTTCCACCTTTAATTATGTATTATCTTGTCTTAGATTGATTGTACTATTATTCTTATTCTTTAAAGTATAATCTAATTCACACATCACAAATATGACCCAATATAATTCTGAATCATACAAGTAAATTTACTTGCTACTTAATAAATTTTCCATCTAATTATAAACTAACCCTAACAATTTACAAATTATTCTAAAAGAAAATTTCAGAAAGCATCAATTGTAGCATCCCTTCCAAAACACTTTAATTTTACATGAAATATCTTGAATGTGACATCTGTCTAACTTGCGCCAAAGCTCAATAACTCTCACTTGACTAAAGATTATGTGGAAGCATGAAACTTAATAAACAGATTTAATTTAAAATTTAACTTAATCACGATATTTAATTCCAAATATAGGGTCACTTAAACAACAGCCAACCAATCAATAGAACTAAACTCTAACTCTTAATATAACTTCTCTCGAACTTTATCTTTCCCTGCACGTTCGATTCATCATCTCCAGCTATGCACTTTTATTCATTCACTAAGACAAACTAATCTCAAAATTGTAATATGATTGAGTGAGCCACCGCTCAGGGAAGTAACCAAAAGAAGTTATGACATACATTAAAAACATGCAAGCACGTAGTATAGATAGATAGAATTAACAGTTTACATAAATATAAAATATAACTTGATTCCAATGAGGATCGATTTTCAATAATAAAAAATTTGATGAGGTTTCTTCAACTTGAGATAAAAGAAAACTACTTGTTGCCCGACCTATTACTATTACCTCACACGAATTTACTCAATTTAGTAGCTTTAATTTATATAGATGGAATATGGTTGTAAGGAAGGTTGAATGAAATCACAACAATAATAACCACTGTATTGTTGATAAATTTCGGAGATGAAAAAGTATACTAAAGCTCAGCTATTCAAGCTCTCAAAAAGGTTTAATATTATCAATTGCATGCTTTTATTGAACTCTCAACCCTCCTTTATATAAGGGAGTGGTTGGCCATATAAGTGAGGGAATCCTAATGGTACTAGGATTTCCTTTCTTAAATTACAAGTTTCTCTCTTTATAACAGATGCAAAAGTGATTGAGAGAGAGTCTTGTTTCCTTAATTACACCAATCAATCATAACCTTATTAAGCAAAAAGAAATTCTTATACATTTTTATATTATAATTATAAATGTAATGATAAGCCTTGTTTTAGTTAAATAAGGACTAAATATTATATGATACAGTAATATTAAGTCATTTGTTGTCTCCAAAATCCTTCCTCGAAGGATCCTCTACTGTCAAGCACGAAAGATCGGGTCTTATCCTCTACTGTGTATTTTGTCTAATGAGAATAATTCAAAAATCCTCTACCCTATAATTGTATCCCTAGGATATTTGTAGAGAATTAATTTCTAAAATCAGTATTGTCATTATCCAATTATAACTTAACTGATTTTAGTAATATTCCAAATCAGTATTATTACCAAATATTATTTAACTGATTCCAAGTCAGTATTTAAATAATATTTACTAATTCCAAATCAGCCTTAAATAATACTTTAATGATTTGGGTTATACACCAAGCCCATGGATCAACCCATGACCCATGGATAAGGCTGATGGGTTAAGAACTTTAATTGCAATTAAGTCCCTTGATTTATCAGCCCATCCCAATTGTTCTCAGGTAATTAATTAACTATTAATTAATACCATAGAACTTTATAATTATATTTAATTAAACCATTTAATTAAATATTATTTATTTAAGTATAACAATTATACTTATTGTAGGCAAGAATCCTTATTCTGCTTCATTGAACTTTCTTATGTGCGATCCTGTAGGCCCATTCCAAATTGGCAACGGATAACTCAATCTCATTGATTAATCCATAAGTCATTAGTGGTCTCTAGAAAGACATAATGACAACCCAATTCAGAATGGAGGGTCGAATGGAGATTCAACACAACCTTTCCGAGCAAACTTCGTACGATCCTCTACATCGATATCCAGTTTAGCATAAGGCATGGAACCATCATCCTTATGTAGCTAAACGTTTACTTGATCTCTTAGTGACACTGAATCCATCAAGCAAATGATATCCTTATCATTCCTTGAGCATGGCCATGCACTTTTCAGTTCACTATCAAGTGGCCAAGATATCATCTCTCACTTAAGAGAGATTTGTAGTCCCATCACTTCACCTACATACCTTAGCGTGTCTCATAGTGTACCCAATCATACCCGTACTTGGCAACCTGTTACGGCCCCGTTAGGCGTATGTCAAAGCACACTGCAATTTACCTAAGACCATGTAGTGATTTCTGGTCTAAGGATCCTAGTACCAGTACTACTCAAAAGAATCACTCATGATCTAATTAGTCCATGGAGTGTTTCTTTTGGCGGATCGATTTCATGAATTTAAATATGCACAAGGATATTACTATCATGAAATTAACTCATTTGATAAACAATTAATCAAGCGACAAATATCTTATTTACATAAATACCCTCAAAGTATATTTACATAAATAGCCCTCATTAGGGCACATTCACCAACAATCTCCCACTTGCCCGATGAAGGGCTATGTCCTAAACTGTTTAAGACCAAGCTCTATTACATGTCTATCAAACTTTGACTGTGGTAGAGCTTTTGTGAGAGGACCTGCTATATTGTCGTCTGACCCTATTTTGCACACTTTCACATCTCCTCGATCAATGATCTCTCGGATGAGGTGAAACCTTCTGAGTATGTGTTTGGTTTTCTGGTGTGACTGAGGCTCCTTAGCTTGTGCGATGGCCCCGTTATTGTCACAGAAAAGTTCTATCGGATCTTGGATACTCGGTATCACTCCGATGTCTGACACGAACTTTCTCAGCCAAACAGCTTCCTTTGCAGCATCCGATGCAGCAATGTACTAGACTCTGTTGTAGAATCGGCTGTTGTATCTTGCTTTGAGCTTTTCCAACTTATTGCACCGCCATTCAGACTAAACACGTAGCCTGATTGTGACTTCATGTCATCTTGATCTGTTTGGAAAGCAGCATCAGCGTAACCTTGTACAATGAGCTGTTCTTGTCCTCCATACACTAGCATTAATCCTTTAGTTCTTCGTAAGTACTTCAGGATTGCTTTGACTGCAGTCCAATGTTCCATCCCTGGATTTTGTTGGTATCTGCTAGTCATGCTAAGTGCATGTGCAACATTCGGACAGGTACACAACATGGCATACATGATAGATCCTATTGCCGAAGCATATGGGACTCTACTCATTGTATCTCTCTCCTCTCTTGTTGAAGGACCTTGGTTCTTCTTCAAGAGAAGACCATGTCTAAATGGTACCTTACCATTTTTGGAGTTAGACATATTGAATCTTTTCAATATCTTATCTATGTACCCTTCTTGACTTAGTCCCAGAAGCCTTTTAGACCTATCTCTATAGATCTTGATACCTAGTATCGTCTCAGCTTCTCCTAAGTCTTTCATAGAAAATACACTCCCCAACCATTGTTTGATGTCTTTTATTAAGGGAATGTCATTTCCTATGAGCAGGATGTCGTCCACATATAGGACAAGGAAAACAATCTTGCTCCCACTAATTTTCTTGTAAACACAATGCTCATCTTCGTTCTTGATGAATCCGTAACCTTTTACTTCCTCTTCAAAACGAAGATTCCAACTTCGAGATGCTTGCTTTAGTCCATAGATAGACCTCTGAAGCTTACATACTCGATTAGGATGCTTTTGATCGATGTATCCCTTGGGTTGTTTCATATAAACATCCTCGAGTAGGTTTCCATTCAGGAAAGCCGTCTTAACATCCATCTGCCATACCTCATAGTCAAAATATGCTGCTATGGCAAGCATTGTCCTAATGGACTTGAGCATCACGACAGGGGAGAAGGTTTCATCATAGTCTATACCATGAGTCTGTCTGAAACCTTTAGCCACTAGTCATGCCTTGAAGATCCCGCCAGGTTTTAACTTGAAAATCCACTTGCAATCGACAACCTTTGCCTGAACAGGAGGGTCAATCAAAGTCCATACTTTATTGTCCCCCATGAATTGCATTTCAGATTCCATGGCTTACAGCCATTTATCTGAATCTGGACTTTCTAAAACCTATCTGTAGGTCGTGGGCTCATCAGAGTCCACCAAGATCAAATCTTGATCGTCAGTCACGAGAAATCTGTATCTCTCGGGTTCATGACGAGATCTACTAGACCTTCTAGGTTCTTGTGCTGTTGACTCAGGTTGCTCATCTTCATGAGTTTCCATGTCAATTCCATCTGAGTTTCTGTAGATCGTTCTACATCCTCTTGTGGTTCTTGAACTTCTCCAAGTTCTATTCTACTCCCACTGTCTTTCTTGTACAGAAATTCTTTCTCTAAGAAAGTAGCTCCTCGAGCAACGAACACTTTGTTCTCAGTTGGGTTGTAGAATTGATATCCTTTGGTTTCTTTAGTATATCCCACAAATAGGCATTTGTCAATTTTGGGTTCAAGCTTATTACTTTGTAAACGCTTTATATGAGCTTGACAACCCGAAACTCGTAGATAGGACATATAGGGTTTCCAACCTATCCATATCTCATATGGAGTCTTATCTACTGCCTTAGATGGAATACGATTCAATAAGTAGGCAGCAGAAAGGAGAGCATAACCCCAAAAGGATGTAGGGAGAGTTGCTAGGCCCATCATTGATCGAACCATATCTAATAAGGTCCGATTTCTCCTTTTGGATACACCATTCCATTGAGGTGTTCCCGGTGGAGTCAGCTGTGAAACAATTCCACACTGTTTTAGATAGCCATCAAACTCATCACTAAGGTATTCACCTCCTCGATCGGAGCGAATAGCCTTAATCCTTCTATCCAACTGATTCTCTACTTCATTTTTAAACTCTTTGAACCTTTCAAAGGTTTCACTTTTGTACCTCATTAAGTAGACATAACCATATCTACTATAGTCATCAGTAAAAGTGACGAAGTATTCAAATCCACTATGGCTTGTGTGCTCATTGGTCCACATACATCCGTATGTATTAGGGCCAATAGCTCACTTGTTCTTTCACCTTTATTGTTGAAAGGACTCTTTGTCATTTTGCCTTGCAAGCAGGGTTCACAGGTTTCATATGATTCAAAATCAAATGAACCAAGCACTCCATCCTTGTGAAGCTTTTGAACTCGTTTTTCATTTGCATGGCCTAATCAACAATGCCAAAGGTATGTTGGACTTAAATAATTTTTAGATGATTTAGCTTTCTTTTCTATGTTATAGACTGGTTTTTCTTGGGTCAAATCCAAGATATATAGACCGTTACACATATTTGCAACTCCGTATAAAATATCATTTCGATATAAAGATAACGAATTATTCTCTATAATAAATCGAAAACCTTTATTATCTAAACTCGAAACTGAAATAATATTTCTGCTCAAAGCAGGTACATAATAACAATTTTCAAGTTCGATATTTAAACTAGAAGGTAAAGACAGAGTGTAATCTCCAACTTCAACAGCAGCAACTCTTGCCCTGTTGCCCACTCGGAGATCTACTTCACCTTTCTTTGTTATCCTTCTATTTCTGAGTCCCTGCACATTAGTATAAATGTGAGCCCCACAACCAGTATCTAATACCCATGAGGTGGACATAGAAAGATTAATTTCTATAACAAAGATACCTGAAGCTGAAGGATTGCTTTCGAGAAACTTCTTGCAGTCTCTCTTCCAATGACCCTTCTGTTTGCAGAAGAGACATGTATCATCCTTTTTGGATCTTGTCTTAGCAGCTGGAGGAGCTTGTGGTTGGGAAGCAGTCTTACTGCGAGCTTTCTTATTATGCCCAACTTTGCCCTTGCCATTAAGCTTCCTCTTCCCTTTACCTTTCTCTACAACTAACACTGGCGTTGCCTTCCGAAGGGTCTGCTCAGTGTTCTTTAACATGCCATGGAGCTCAGGAATGCTCCTCTCCATGTTGTGCATATTGTAGTTCACAACAAAATCATTGTAATCATCAGGCAGTGAAGCCAAGATGATATCAATGCCAACTCTCTAGCAAGAGGCGCATTTAATCTCTCTAGGGTGTCAATATACCCCTTCATCTTGATCAAATGCGTACTTACTGACGAACCCTTCGCCATCTTGCATGAGATTAATGCTTTTATCATAATGAACCTTTCATTACGGGCTTGCTCTCGGAACATTTCCGTGAGTGACTCATAAATCCAGAATGCTTCCGAATTCATGAATTGCTTCTGAAGCTCGCCAGACATAGTCGCGAGCATTAGGCAAGTCACATCATCGGAATCGCTTTTCAGCTTTTCCCAGGTTCTTTGAACAGCAGCCGTAGTATTAACGGGTTGTTCAGGTAAAGGAGCGTCTAAGATATTCAACTTCCTTTCTTGTTTGAGAACTATTCTCAGGTTTCTTTCCTAATACAAGAAGTGTGGACCAACAAGTTTTTCTTTGTCCAAAATACTTCTTAGAGTGAGATTTGAAGTGACATTAGTGCTAGAAGATGCCATTTCTACAAAAAAAAATAAAATGCAAAATATAAGAATGAGTTTTGAAAAATGTTTTCCACAATAGCCAAAATTGAAATCCCAAACAATTTTGTGTTGGTGCCAGATTGTGGGCCGAAAATCCATAAAGAGTCAACCCCAGTCTTGCTTTGGCAAGTATCGTAGGGATCGGGCTCTTTTCGTAGGCAACGTTCAAATCACATTCCATGTAATCTAACGCTTTCCAATTGCATACCATGCAACTTTTTGGTGATAGGATGAACATTCCAAATGTTTGACACCATCCTACCTTTGCAAAATTAATCCCTAGTCAACTTATCGGGTCAAGCTAGGATTATTTTTCCCAAGTTAAACCATCCCTCAAGGCATCACATCAATAGACACCCACACAGTTTTTCCATAACAAGTGGTAGTGATAAAGTTGAGCATCTAATACCCAAACAGTTTTTCCACTCATTAATGGTAGTGATAAAGTTGGGCACTATTATGTAACAACCCGCCGCATGAAGAAAACCTGAGTCCCTTGGGCTCTCCGAGTCCATCAGACGTTCGACACTCTAGCGGGCCCTCAAGTATGGAAGCAAAATCTTGGGTTTTTGGGATTTAAGTTTGATAGGCTTAACATGCATTTTCGTTTATCATTCATTTGCATAAATAAAAGAATGAAATTAAAGCGATGAACTGGGCTCTAATCTATTACAGGGCCTTTTAAAATCTTCATGTTGGGCCTCCGCTCCTGGGCTCCACCATGGACTCCTCTTGGAACCTCCTTTTAGGCCTAACTATTACATGATGATTTTATAGGCACGCAGGCCCAAATTCAAAATTGGCTCGCAGGCCCCAACTTTTAAAACGTTAAAATTAAAAGCCCAATTCATGCTTTGAAACACATAAAATGCATATGCTCATACAAGCCGATTTTAATTTAAGCCGATTAATTTAAGGATTGTGTAACTATTACATAATTAAAATTGATCGTGTCATGATCAATTTTAATCAATCCTTCTGTTCATTTTACATTTATCCAAAATGATGCATGAACATGCTTGCATAATTATGATGCTTCAAATAAAATTTAAACAATTTAAATAAGCATCAAAATTAAAATAAGATAAAATAAATAACAATTCAAAATTTAAATAAATTAATTAATCTAATTAATTAATTAATTATTTATTTATTTATCTTTTCTAATTATTTTAATCTAATTAAAATAATTATTTTAAAATTTATCTAATTATCTAATTAAGATAAATTTTCAAATTTAAACTTATAGGATAAAAATTCTAAATTAATCCTATCTTTATCTAATACGATTATTTAATTAAAATCTTATTAAATAAAATTCAGAAAATTTTAAAATTTTAATTTTCTGAAACTTTTGGGGCGATTTGGTAATTAAAATAAAATTCTGGGTAGGGTTTTGAGGAGGACCCAAGTCCAGGGGCCATTATGTAATTTTTAAACAATTTAAAAAATCTGGTCTCATTAGGGTTAGGGTGCGGCGGGGGCATTTTTGTCATTTCATCCCAATTAGGGCTTCTTGCCCCAGCCGCCACTAGCCCGTCTTCTTCCTCGAATTTTCCATCCGGCATCCTCAACTCCCCGGCGTCCCACGCCGATCGTCTCTTCCGGTGATGGTCATCGTTTTTGTCTTCCGAACGCAACAATTCCACGACCGCGGTTTCTCTAAACGACGAGGACCGTCGTTCGAAGAAGCGTCGAAGCCGTAGCTGCGATTCCCAACGTCCAACATCGGTCGGATTCCGATCTAACCTGAGAAGCATCAGCGAAAGTCGAAGCTTCACTTCTCTATTTTTTGGCTGTTCAAAGAACGAGTCCGGCGACCTCCCTGATGGAAAAATGAACGACCCAGAACGATTCCGGTGTCCCCGTTTTCCCGGCGAGAAGCGAACAACCAAGACCCTCCAGCCAAGTCGGATTTCTGGCAAGCAGAAAACAAAAAATGAAAACCCAGAATACCCTGAAATCCAATTTCCGGCAGAAACATTCAAAACAAATCAGCCCAGAATTCAAATCAAGCAAAAACCCATAAAACCAAATCAAAAGCGGAACAATTCCAAAAACAACAACCTATATGTTTCCGGCAATGAAACATAAACCCCAATTCAGCCCAGCAAATAATGTTTACTAAAAACTGAAAAGCCCAAACTTTCGAAAGCCAAAACAAAAAAATCCGATCAGCCGCGTTTTTCCGGCGACAGGTTTAAACCCGGTTTTAAATTCAGGCCAAAAACCAAAAACTTTCCTTTTGCACCTTTTTGGTAAATCCAATTAACCAAAATTGAAAACCCGTAGCAGCTTTGGTCAAGATTGTTTTTCTCAATTCCCGAAAGAAAATTGACGGAAGAAAATTTTTTTTTTTCAGCCAAATAAATTAATTCTCAAAACAAACAATTTGTTTTAAACAATTAACTTTATTTTAACACTAAAGCAACCTCGCTCTGATACCACTGTTGGAAATAGTCTAGGTGTTTAATCCAACTAAACAGCGGAATCCTAAACACTAAGGATCGGGTCTTACCCTTGAAGCGTAATCGGTTGCGCACGTCGCCTAGCTCCTCTGAGAAGATGCTGTTTTGTTGTCTCCAAAATCCTTCCTCGAAGGATCCTCTACTGTCAAGCACGAAAGTCTTCGCAGGTTGGTGCTAGCCGATTTTGCCTACCAAGAGAATTTGGGAATTCTGTGTATTTTGTCTAATGAGAATAATTCAAAAATCCTCTACCCTACAATTATATCCCTAGGATATTTGTAGAGAATTAATTTACAAAATCAGTATTGTCATTATCCAATTATAACTTAACTGATTTTAGTAATATTCCAAATCAGTATTATTACCAAATATTATTTAACGGATTCCAAGTCAGTATTTAAATAATATTTACTAATTTCAAATCAGCCTTAAATAATACTTTAATGATTTGGGTTATACACCAAGCCCATGGATCAACCCATGACCCATGGATCAGGCTGATGGGTCAAGAACTTTAATTGCAATTAAGTCCCTTGATTTATCATCACATCCCAATTGTTCTCAGGTAATTAATTAACTATTAATTAATACCATAGAACTTTCTAATAATATTTAATTAAACCATTTAATTCAATATTATTTATTTAAGTATAACAATTATACTTATTGTAGGCAAGAATCCTTATTCTGCATCATTGAACTTTCTTATGTGCGATCCTGTAGGCCCATTCCAAATTGGCAACGGATAACTCAATCTCATTGATTAATCCATAAGTCATTAGTGGTCTCTAGCAAGACATAATGACTACCCAATTCAGAATGGAGGGTCGAATGGAGATTCAACACAACCTTTCTGAGTAAACTGCGTACGATCCTCTACATCGATATCCAGTTTAGCATAAGGCATAGAACCATCATCCTTGTGTAGCTAAACGTTTACTTGATCTCTTAGTGACACTGAATCCATCAAGCAAATGATATCCTTATCATTCCTTGGGCATGGCCATGCACTTTTCAGTTCACTATCAAGTGGCCAAGATATCATCTCTCACTTAAGAGAGATTTGTAGTCCCATCACTTCACCTACATACCTTAGCGTGTCTCATAGTGTACCCAATCATACCCCTACTTGGCAACCTGTTACGGCCCCGTTAGGCGTATGTCAAAGCATACTACAATTCACCTAAGACCATGTAGTGATTTCTGGTCTAAGTATCCTAGTACCAGTACTACTCAAAAGAATCACTCATGATCTAATTAGTCCATTGAGTGTTTCTTTTGGCGGATCGATTTCATGAATTTAAATATGCACAAGGATATTACTATCATAAAATTAACTCATTTGATAAACAATCAATCAAGCGACAAATATCTTATTTACATAAATACCCTCAAAGTATATTTACATAAATAGCCCTCATTAGGGCACATTCACCAACACAATGGACTTAAACCATCAGGCAGGTCCACAAGCTCCCAGACTTGATTATGGTTCATCGACCCCATCTTGAATATTATTGCCTTTCTCCAAGATTCTACATCTTTATCTTGGAGAGCCTCATTGTAGTTAACTAGGTCAGGCTCAGGCGCACCTGGGACTAGGTCTGAGGCTTCTCCCACGCCAATGAACCTGTCGGTCTTTCTCACAACCCTCCCACTATGATAAGGCACCATCTGTGTAGGCGCATCGTCTGTGATATCTTGTGCAGTGTGTGGTGTATCTATTTGTGCTGGTGTATCAGGATTATCAATTTGTCTCATAAGCTCTTCTAGTACTATCTTGCTCTTGGGCTTGTTATCTAGGATATAGTTTTCCTCTAAAAATCTGGCGTTAGTGCTAACTATCACCATCTAATCTTTAGGACTATAGAACAAACCACCCTTCGTTCCTGTAGGATATTCTACAAACAACATTACTTCAGTTCTTGTATCTAACTTAGCGCGTCTGCCTTAAGCACATGTGATGGGAAACCCCAAATTCTGAGATTTCTTAGACTGGGTTTATGCCCGTTCTGCAACTCTACTGGGGTTGAAGGTACGGTTTTAGAAGGTACAAGATTAAGGATGTCCATTGCTGTTTCTAAGGCATATCCCCATAACAAACTCGACAAATCACTATAGCTCATCATTGACCTATCCATTTCCATGAGAGTTTGGTTCCTTATTTCTGCTACACCGTTCTGCTGTGGTGTGCCAGGTGCAGACAACTGAGAATGAATTCTGACCTCACTGAGGTATTCTCAAAATTCGTGGGACAGGTACTTCCCACCACGGTCTGATCGTAATGTCTTGATACTCTTACCATGATGTTTCTCCACATCTGCCCGATACTCTTTGAATTTACTAAAGTATTCGGACTTATCACACATTAGGTAAATATACCCGTACCTTGAGTAATCATCCATGAACGTCACAAAATACTCAAACCCACCTCTTACTTGGATCGTCACTGGTCCACACAAGTCAGAATGAATCAACTCTAATACTTCTTTGGCTCTATAACCTTTTGCCTTAAAATGTCTCTTGCTCGTTTTACCCTCCAAACAAGATTCGCAGGTTGAATAACTGTCAATCACTAATGAACCTAAAGGTCCATCATTGGCCAACCTCTGAATCCTACTAAGGTTTATATGGCCTAGCCTGAGATGCCAAAGATAAGTTTGATTCATTTCAAAATGTTCTTTAGGTTTATATGACCTAGCCTGAGATGCCAAAGATAAGTTTCATTCATTTCAAAATGTTCTTTCCTTTTATTAAAGTTAGATGATACGCTATTTGTTTCTGTGTTTTGCACAACATGGGAGTTAGATTTAACCACAAAAAAATTATCTACTAATGAACCAGAACAAATAAGTTTCTCATCTTTCTAACAACAACTGTATTATCAGAAAAGATAAAATTGAAACCATTTTTTAAGAGTTTAGAAACCGAAATAAGGTTCTTTCCAAAACTCGGTACATAAAGACAATTTCGTAAATCTAGTCTATGATTTTTGAAAAATAAACTAACTACTCTCACTGCTTCTACTGACACTCTTCTAGTGTCGCCCAACTAGATGTCCAGCTTGCCTTCTCTAAGCTTCCAAGTTACTTGGAACCCTTGCAAAGTATTACAAACATGGTCAGTGGTGCCTGAATCCACACACCAAGTATATGTGGGAATCGCCGCTAAACATGTCTCAGTAATTAAGGCAGAAACTATCGTATGTTTATGCTTTGGATAATCTAATTTCCAATGTCCCGTCTGATTGCACTTGAAGCACTTGTCTTTCGACTTCTTCTTTGTAATATCTTGCTTAGGCACAATTCGCACATTTTGATCTACTCCCTCGAGCTTTCTCTTTTTTTTTTTTCCAGCCTTAGGCTCAGAAGAAGATTCTAAAGGTTTGACTGTGACTAAAGCTCACTTTTTCTCTTGAAGAAGACTTTTAGCCGTCACCAACTGTACTAAGAGTTCGGATGAAGTACACAACAATTAATTCATGTTGTAGTTCAACCGAAACTACTCATAGTTTTGAGGCAAGTTCTGGAGGACAATGTCGACTTTGGTTTCACCATCAATTTCGCCTCCCACTACCTTAACCTCATTGATGTTACTAATCATGTCAATGACATGATCTCTCACAGGAGTGCTTTCAGCCGTTAGGACAATGTCAAAATTACGACTCCAATCGACATAGCATGGACTAGTTAGTTTGTTATTTTTCAATATAATAGCTAAGGGGTTTAATGCCATATCGAATACTGTAAATTAAATAGACAATGTTTTAGTTATCTAATCTAGAATTTCGAAAATGAAAAAATTCTAATAAATATTGACTTCCCTCAAAATAATAATTTAAACCACTGACATCTCATTCACCGGGATTCTCGCAAGCCATGATAGTGTGGACGTTTACGCTATCCCATATTCGTTTGAGAAGAACCAAGTTCATTAACTACACTATCTGACCAAATGATCTATTGATCAATATAGCTAGTAGTCAGTGCTTTCAGCCATACAAGTAAGCAGTGTAACCTCGATAAGAGGAATACTACAAATTGTACACTAAGTGTGTGCCATTACGTGACTTCTAAACTTTTTACCTCAGGATAGTGTGCCTCAGATGGAGAGGGTATCGCATTTCTCCTAGTTAAACTTACTATAGTCATCTTACTTAGAAATTCATAATCTAGTGATCTCGTGGTTAGACTCATCCGAATGGAGGAAGGCCCTAATGCCAATGCGCAAGTCTACCCACATCACATATGAACCCGTAATGGTGGCTATGGGAATATTAAGCAACCCCCTCCTACTTAGATTTCTTAATTGAGGGTTTTTTCCAGTTTTAACATGCAATTAACTAACCCTAATTTATATGCAAACATAAAACCACATGCTTTAAAATTATGCATCTAAAATACATCACAAAAATCATGCATCTACATGGGCCGCGCGTGTGGCCCAGCAGTGCGTAGCAACTGCCCCACTTGTTGGACCAGTAATGCTACTGCGCCGTGCGGCAACATCACTGGCGGCGGCTCCCGCTGGCGAGTCATCGCAGGCGCCGCCCATCCCTTTGATTATTCTTTCATTTCTTTTCCCACGCTGGCGAGTCATTTCTTGCAATTCGTTCTGGGTTTGCCTGGGTTTCTACGAATTAGCGATAACCCAAAACCCATGAATTCAAGTTCCCCACCATAACGCATTCGATTACAAAAATTAATTCTCCTACTACAAGGCTTTCTAGGACAATTAAAAATCGAATTACATAGAAAAAATCCTACTACATATTTGATCTAATCCTACACGGCTTCCAGCACATGGTTATACTATTACAAGAATTCATAATAAAACCAAACCCGGACTCCCGGGGTTTAATTAAAAACCATACAAACGCAACCATAATAGTCTAGATTTTTTAACCACCTGCAAATAAAACCATGTAATAAATTGAACAAGCACAAAACCCAAAACCAGGCTCTGATACCAATTGAAAGATTATCTGCCCGGGCCCGGTCAAACATTCACTTTTGTGCTACACATTCTAGAATCGGAATTCTTGACCAGGACTAGACTCTAGCACAATTGCTATTCCAATCCTTGCTTGAAATAACATTGTGCAGGATCTTGGTTTTGTACTCATTCGATTTATCACGCAACAATAAATTTCTAATTAAAAGCGGAATCATAGAAAAGTACCTCTTGAAGCGTGTTAACTCAGGTAATCTCTTGTATGACTCAATACTTTGATCACACGTTGTGTAGGCAATGATCTAGCAACCAATTTATCAACAATCAACACAACTCGTCGGAAGAATTCTGCAGCTTGTCCCCGCCTGAATTTTAACTATCTTCACCGCCGGAGTTTCTTTGCCGTCGCCACTGCCGGAATTAACCACCCACCGCCACTTGGGACAATAACCGGCCGCCCGAGATTATGCTAAAGGGAGAAAAATGTTTTCTCTCTCTAGACTTTCTCTGTCTAGTTTTCTTGTCTTGAAAACTTATGAATCGTGTGTTGTCTATTTGCTAATCCATTGTCTATATATAGAGTTACAAGAGAGACCCCAATTTGATTTATGATTGGCCTTTCTAATGGGTTTAGGTAATTAATTAGTTTCCAAATCCAATTAGGTAACTAATCTAATAGGATAATCCAAATCCAATTAGATTTCCTAATCTCTTGGATTTCTTAATTGTAATTTAAACTTAAGAATTAATTAATTCCACTTTGTTAATTATTTAATTAACCCTTAGGAATAATTAATTAATTAATTAATTCTACTTATTCAATTAACCCATTACAAAATTAATCGTACCACTAACGGATTAATTTTGGCACTACCATCCTACACCAGAATTGCTTCCGGAATAACTAAATTAATTTAATTCTTAATCTCCCCACATCAAAGATATAGTGCTCGTTAATTTATTAATTTACTGATAAATTAATTAATTAACTTATTTAATTCCAAGACTATTACCACTCGACCTTTTTACTATACCGGACTTAAGTCCACCGGCCGGGTTTAGTATAATAAACATAACTAGCTCAAGTCTAGGGATTAAGAGATAGAATACTAAGAACAATTTGTCTATTAAATCAGTACAAGACAATCATTCTAAATGGTCAAGTTCAATACGCCCCGAGCATATCTATATGATTCAATTAGTTTAGACAAACCAATTATCTGAATCACATAATAACCTAAACCGAAAGCTCGTCCAAAACTGTCTCGGTTACGAACGTCATTTATATACTATGTCTTTTAACCAATGATGGGATCTACTGTGTCACACAAGACACCTCATCATCTAACTACATAATATAAATAGACAAATAATGCACAACAAATTTAACTAAAACATTAAATCGATATATTAACTGAGAAAATGTATAATACAAGCATAACTTATGTATTCAACTTTAACAGTTTCTCCACATCCGCCCGATACTCATTGAATATGTCAAAGCACTCAGACTTGTGGTGCATCAAATAAATTTATCCGCACCTCGAGTAATCATCTGTGAATGTCACAAAATACTCAAAACCTCCCCCAGCTCGAATAGACATTGGTCCACACAAGTCAGAATGAACCAGCTCTAGTACTTATTTGGGCCGATACCCCTTCGCTTTAAAAGGCTTCTTGGTCATCTTACCTTCCAAGTAAGATTTGCAGGTTGAGTAGTTGTCAATTTCTAATAAACTCAAAATTCCGTCATTGACTAACCACTGATTCCTACTAAGGTTTCTATGAACTAGTCTCAGGTGTCAAAGATAAGTTTGGTTCGTTTAAAAAGGCTCTTTCCTCTTATTATGGTTTAATGATGTTTGATTTGCAGTTGCATACCAATTGGTTTTAGAATTAAAAAATTGTCTACAAATAAATGATAACAAATGAGTTTCTTATTTCTTCTAATAAACAAAGACTCATCAGAAAAAACAAACTCAAAACCATTCTTTAAAATTTTAGAAACTGAAACAAGGTTCTTTCTAAAACTAGGAATATAAAGACAATTTTCTAAAACTAAGCTATTACAATTTTCAAAATTGAGCTTCACTTTTCCCACTGCAACAACTGACACTTTCGTAGTGTCTCCCAAGTAGATATCCATCTCGCCTTTTCTAAGCTTTCGGGTTACCTAGAACCCCTGCAAGGAATTACAAACATGATCAGTGGTGCCTGAATCCACACACCAAGTATTGTGAGAATCACCGCTAAACATGTTTCAGTAATTAAGGCAAGATTAGTCGTACATTTTAGCTTTGGATAGTCTAATTTCCAATGTCCCGTCTTCTCGTATTTGAAGCACTTGCCTTTCGGTTTCTTCTTCTTTGCAATCTCAAGCTTAGGCGTATGATTATCTGTCTGCTTGGCTTTCTTCTTTTTATTTTCAGCCTTTGGCTTCGAAGTAGATCCTGAAGCTTTGACAGTGACTAAAGCTTGTTTTTTCTCTTGAAAAAGACCTTCATCTGACACCAATAATGTTAAGAACTCGACAAACATATAATCCCTTCGGTTCATATTGTAGTTTAGTCGAAACTGCTGAAAGCTCTGAGGCAAGCTCTGGAGGATTACGTCAGTTTGAGACTGATGATCAATATCTCCTCCCAATACCTCTATCTCATTGGAGTTGCTAATCATTTCAAGCACGTGATCTCTCACAGGTGCGCCTTCTTTCATCTTAGTTGTCATGAGTTTCCTCATGGCCATTTGTCTGGCCCCCTAACCTTGATGTCCAAACATTTCTCTGAGATTCATTATCATGTCTGCGGCTGTTACCATCACCTGATGCTGATGTTGCAAAACATTCGACATAGAAGCCATAATGTAACACCGCGATATCTCATCAAACTTTCTCTACTGCTAATATGCTTCTCTTTGTTCGTTAGTGAACTGGTCATTAGGCTCGGCTGGGCACGGTTTTGTGAGCACGAACTTGTGTTGCTCAGCCGTAAGGACAATTTCTAAGTTACATTTCCAATCGAATAAGTTTTGACCAGTTAGTTTTTTCTCTTTTAATATGACAGCTAAATGATTAAACACAATATCAAAATTTGTAAAAATAAATAAACAGAGCATGTTTCAGTACATATGAAATTGGAATAAACATTTCAAAATCCCTCAAAACAATATTTAAATCCACCGACATCTCGTTTACCGGGATTCGAGCAAGTCCCGTTAATGTGAACGTTTATGCTAGTCCACATTCGTTCGAGAAGAACCAATTTCATTAATTTCACTATCTAACCAAACAATCTATTGATTAATGAAATTAATAGTCAGTGATTTTGGCCGTACATAAGAGCAGCGTAACCTCATTGGGAGAAATACTACAAATTGTACACTAAGTGTTGCGCCATTACGTGACATCTAAGTTCGTCACCTATGATAGTGTTGAAAGATTATCTACCCAGGCCTAGCCAGAAACTCACTTTTGTGCTAAGCATTCCAGAATCGAAATCTCTGGCCAAGCCTAGACGCTAGCACAATTGCTATTCCAACCCTTACTTAAAATAACATTGCGCAGGATCTTGGTATGTACTTATTCGATTTATCACGCAACAAAATAAATTCTAATAAAAAGCAGAATCATAGAATATACCTCTTGAAGCATGTTAACTCAGGTGATTCTCTTGTATGCCTCAAGACTTTGATCGTATGTTGTGTGGGCAACAATCCAACGAACAATTGATCAGCTAATCACCACAATCCACCTGGCAAAAAAATTCCAGCACCGCCGCTGCCCACGTGTTGCCACCGGCTCCCGGTTTCTCAGAGGGAAAGCTGCCGCACAAAGCTTAAAAAATCCGACTTTGAGAGAAGAAAATTAATTTCTCTCTCTAGGATTTTATCTCTCTTGTTTTCTTGTCTTGAAAACTTATGAATTGTATATTGTGTAATAGCTAATCCCTTGTATATATAGAGAGTTATAAGAGAGACCCCAAGTTAGTTTAGGATTGGTCTTCATAATGGGTTTAGGTAATTAATTAGTTTCCAAATCCAATTAGGTAACCAATCTAATAGGATAAACCAAATCCAATTAGATTTCCTAATCTCTAGGATTTTCTAATTCTAATTGAAACTTAAGACTTAATTAATTAATTAAATAATTTCACTTTCTTAATTACTTAATTAACCCTTAGTAATAATTAATCAATTAATTAATTCTACCTATTCAATTACCCCATTACAAAATTAATCGTACCACTAACGGATTAATTTTAGCACTACCATCATACACCAGAATTGCTTCCGGAATAAGTTAATTAATTTATTAACAATCTCCCCACATCAAAGATATAGCACTCGTTAATTTATTAATTTATTGATAAATTAATTAATTATCTTCTTTAATTCTGAGACTAGTACCACTCGACCTTTTTACTATACCGGACATAAGTCCACCAGCGGGGTTTAGTATGATAAACAAAACGAGCTCATATCGGGATCACCATCACCCGAACGCACCTGTACATGGCTTCCTTTCGACAAGCAGCAGCACACCAAGTAACCAAACATGCGCACCCAACCCACCGAGACTATTGGCCACTCAAGTCTAGGGATTAAGAGATAGAATACCAAGAGCGATTTGTCTATTAAATCAGTACAATACGAATCATTCAAATTGGTCAAGTTCAATACACCCCGAGCATATCTATATGATTCAATTAGTTTAGAAAAACAAAAAATTTGAATCACATAATAATCTAAACCGACAGTTTGTCCAAAACTGTCTCGGTTACAAACCTCATTTATATATTATGTCTTTTAACCAATGATGAGATCTACTGTGTCACACAAGGAACCTCATCATCTAACTTCATAATATAAATGGACAAATTATACACAACAAAATATAACCAAAACATAAATCGATATATTAACTGGGAAAATGTACTATACAAGCATAGCTTATGTATTCAACTCCAACAATCTCCCACTAATACTTAAGGTTTGCTTTAAATATACGTCTACATTCAACTCTTATACACTCTGCTACTATATATCTAGAAAAACTATCATGGCTCTCCTAAGTATCTAATCCCCATGAAGGAAAACTGAACAAGCCCGGGCTAAATCGAAAACCTCACTTCGTGCAATGCATTCCAGAATCGGAAGCTTTCGACCAAGCTCAGGCTCAAATTAGTTTACCCATGAACGGATCTTAGCTTATACTTATTTAATTTATTAATCGGGACACAAAAAATTAAATATTTAATTCAAGCGGAATATTAAAGATTCTACCTTTTGTAGCGAAGTCCCTTGCCTAAAGAAAAAATCCAATCTTTGTTGCGATTACCACAAGAAATTCGAAGAATGACTCCAATCCAACTCCGAAATAGTGTGGGCTATTATCTACAGAGCTACCCACTGCAAAATATAGAAAACCCAAGGAAACCCACTTCGAAATAACTCAAAATGTCCAAGAACATATTTGCCCGAAGGCTTCTGCGCTAACCTTAGAGTTGTCGTCGGAAAATGAAACTTGCTGCGCAAGGAAATGATCCGACCGGTCGGAGATCTAGACATCAGCTCAAAGCTCTCACCACGCTAGTGGTTCACCACATTGGTCTGCAATCAAAACCTAACACAAGGCTGCGCGACCGCTGGACAGTAGACCGCCACGCGATTGGCCGAACCTAAATTGTGATTGGTGATTTCTGGCAGAAAAAAAAGCAGGCGACAGCAGCTCTATATAATCAAGGGACAAATAAAAGGGGCAGAGTTAATCTCAAAGAAGAAAGATCCTAGTTGACTTCGTGGAGAGAATTCAAAGAAGAAGAATTTCTCACTCTAAGCTAGACTTTCTCTCACTAGCCCTTTCTTGGCTATCAAGTTTCCTTAATCTCTTTGTTGCCTAACAAGTTGTATTTATAAGGAGCTTTTAAGGAGACCTAATGGGCTCTCGAGTTAGGCCTTTTAATTTGACTTTCTTTGACGGATAAGTCTTTCCCAACTAGTCAACTCCAATCGACCCATTTGTATTAATTTATTAAACCCACTTTGTTAATTTAATTTAATCGTACCCTTAGAATTAATTAATTCAAATAGAATTAATTTCTTAATTCACTTTGTCGATTAAATATTAATTAAACCTTTTGGATTAATTAATTCACCTTGTCGATTAGTCAAATGCATAATCGGTCGTACCACTAATTGACCAATTATGGAACTACCGCTCAAAAATGACTTTACATCGCGCCATTATATTTTATTCTATCTCCCCACATTAAAGATCTAGAGCTCGTCAGTTTATCAATTTACTGTCAAATTAATTCACCGACTTCTTAATATCCGAGATTTGTACCACTCGTCCTTTTATTATACCGAACATAAAGTTCACCGGCCGGGTTTAGTATAATAGACTTTACGAGCTCATCTCGGGAGCACCATCAACCCGGCGAACCGGTACGTGGATTCCTTCGACTAGCAATGGCACGTAAGAAGCTAAACACCGCATACCCAACCTACCGAGGTATAGGCCCCAATTGATCGCACTCTTTGGCAAATCAAAGCATACGATATCTAACCCTTACGCCAGTCCCAATCTCGGGATTGAGAGACGGATTACTAGGACCGAATTGACTACGCCGATCAGTATAAGTCAATTCTATCCAAACTGGTCGTGCTCAATATGCCTCGGGCATATCCGTGTGATTTAAACTAGTTTAGATAAACTAATTTCCAAACCACACGATAACCTATACCGATAGTATGTTCATACTATCTCGGTTACGAGCATACTTTTAATATATCAATACTTTAACCAATAACGATATCTACTGTGTCTTTCCACACCCCGTTATCTTGTTCTATGATATAAAGGAACAAATTTATACCGAAACAAAATGATATGTCAACTGTGGATATTAGTTTTTGATACAAGCCATAGCTTTTTTGTATTCAAAACTAACAATCTCCCACTAATACTCAAAGCTATACTAAGAAGTACAAAAACTATTCAACCCGCTATTACACTGCTGTTATAATGAAATCTCCAGAACACCCTTTAAGCTCACTCACATGGCTCCCTCAAGAATCTGACTCCCATGCCCTCCACATGTCTCTCAAAGACCTTTGGGGTCAATGGCTTGGTGAAAGGATTTGAAAGGTTGTCATCTGATGCTATCTTGGCCACGATCACGTCTCCCCTCTTTACGATCTCTCGTATCAGGTGGTACTTGCGCTCTATGTGTTTACTCGCCTTATGGGCTCGTGGTTCCCTGGAGTTAGCAACTGCACCATTGTTATCACAATAAACTGTGATAGACCTAGGCAACTTAGGAACCACATCTAAGTCCATCAGGAAGCTCTGGAGCCATACAACCTCTTTCGCTGCCTCTGAAGCGGCAACGTACTCAGCCTCCATGGTGGAGTCTGCCACGCATTTCTTCTTGACACTCCTCCATACTATGGCTCCACCTCCTAGAGTAAACACTAACCCAGAGGTAGACTTACTCTTGTCCAAATCACCTTGAAAGTCTGAATCTGTATAACCCAATGGTATAAGCTCCTGCGCTCTATAAACTAGGACATAATCTCTCGTCCTGCGCAAGTACTTGAGTATGCATTTTACTGCCTTCCAGTGAGCCTTTCCAGGGTTACTCTGATATCTGCTAACCATGCCAACGGCAAAGAAAATATCAGGCCTCGTACACAACATAGCATACATGAGGCTACCCACTGCAGAAGCATAGGGTACCACCTTCATGGCATCTATCTCCTCAATAGTCTTAGGACAGTGCTCCTTAGACAAATGCACTCTATGCCTGAAAGGTAGAGAACCCTTCTTGGAGTTCTGCATGTTAAAACGGGCCAGAATCGTGTCTATGTAGGATGCCTGAGAGAGAGTCAGAGAACGTCTTCTATGATCTTGAATAATCTTAATCCCAAGGATATGTCTAGTCTCTCTCAAATCCTTCATATCGAATTGCCTGGACAGCTGTGCCTTTACATCTGACAACACCTTCTTACTGTTACCAATAAGAAGAATGTCATCGACGTAAAGTATGAGGAACACCACCGTATCACCATCACGCCTGCGGTAAACACACTGCTCATCCGGACACTGAGTGAATCCATAGGGCTGGATAACCTCATGAGAATGGATGTTCCAAGATCTGGATGCTTGCTTAAGTCCGTAAATGGACCTCATAAGCCTGCATACCTTGTGCTCTTGGCCTTGAACAATGAAACCCTCTGGTTGCTGCATAAAGATGGTCCCTTCAAGACTTCCATTAAGGAAAGCTGTCTTGACATCCATCTGCCAAATCTCATAGTCCATATGAGCAGCTATGGCCAAGAGAATCCGGATTGACTTAAGCATAGCCACTGGGGAAAAGGTCTCCTCATAATCGATCCCTTCTTTCTGAGTATACCCCTTCGCCACAAGCCTAGCCTTGAAGGTCTCAACCCTCCCATCAGATCCTCTCGTTCTCTTGTAAGCCCATTTACACCCAATAGGCCTAAACCCATCAGGAAGGCCTACCAGCTCCCAGACTTGATTTGAGTCCATAGAACCCATCTCAGCAATCATCACTCTCTGTCAAGAATCTGTATCTTTATCCTTGAGAGCCTCATTGTAGTTAACTGGGTCCGGTTCATGAGCACCAGGGATAAAGTCAGAAACCTCACCCAAACCCATGTCCCTCTCGGGCTGTCTCACAACCCTCCCACTACGATGAGGCATAGCCTGTGCAAGAGCATCATCTGTGATAGTGTGTGCAGTCTCTTGTGGTGCGTCTTCCTGTACTTGTGCATCTGGAATAATGTACTGACTTCCAAGCTCTTCCAATACTACTTTGCTGTTTGACTTGTGATCTAAACTATAGTCCTCCTTAAGAAATCTAGCATTGGTGCTGATCACCACCTTCTGATCCTGAGGACTATAAAATAAACCACCTCTCCTTCCTTTGGGGTAGCCTATAAACAGCATAGCCTTGGATCTCGCCTCTAACTTACCTGCATCTGCCTCGAGCACATGTGCTGGACAATCCCATATTCTGAGATGTCTCAGACTAGGCTTTCGCCCATTCCACAACTCTGATGGGGTCAAAGACACAGACTTAGATAGCACAAGGGTGAGGATAAAACATGCTGTCTCCAAGGCATAACCCCAAAATGAGATAGGCAACTCACTGTAACTCATCATCGATCTAACCATGTTCATAAGAGTCCTGTTCCTCCTCTCTTCCACACCATTCTGCTAGGGTGTGCCAGGTGTAGACAACTGGGTCTGAATACCCTCCTCTGACAAATAGGATCTAAATTCACTAGAGAGGTATTCGCCACCGCGATCAGATCGCAAGGCCTTGATACTCTTACCCAGATGGTTCTCCACATCTGTCTTGAATTCTTTGAACTTGCCAAAGCATTCAGACTTGTGGTGCATCAGGTATATGTATCCATATCTAGAGTAATCATCCGTGAAAGTCACGAAATACTCATAACCACCTCTAGCCTGAACTGACATAGGCCCACACACGTCAGAATGAATCAGCTCTAAAACCTCCTTGGCCCTATATCCCTTTGCCTTGAAAGGCCTCTTGGTCATTTTACCCTCCAAGCAGGACTCACAGGTCGAATAGCTGTCAATATCTAGTAAGTCCAAAGACCCACTCTTGACCAACCTTTGAATCCTACTAAGGTTGATGTAACCTAGTCTCAGGTGCCAAAGATAAGTGTGATTCAAAGGGGAAGATTCTTTTCTCTTATTATGATTCGATGATGAGCTACTAGGTTCTGTGTTTTGTATTACTGGGGAGTATGTCTTAATTAAAAACAAATTGTCAACCAATGTACCGGAACATATAAGTTTCTGGCCTTTTCTAATAAATATAGATCTATCAGAAAAAACACACTTATAACCATCCAAAACAAGTTTAGAAACTGAAAGTATGTTTTTACAAAAACTGGGTACATAAAGACAATCTCTCAACAATAAAGTAGAGTCTGAAAAATAAAGACAAATAACTCCCACTGCAGCAACAGAAACTCTGGTAGTATCTCCAAGGTAGACCTGCAACTCTCTCTCTTTAAGCAGCCGGGTCACTTGGAACCCCTACAAAGAATTACAAACGTGACCAGTGGCTCCTGAATCCGCACACCAAGTATCCATGGGAATCGCAGCTAAACACGTCTCAGTGACTAGGGAAAATTTACACATACCTCGAGGCTTTGGGCAGTCTTTCTTCCAATGTCCTGCTTTGCCACACCTAAAATATTGCCTTTCGGCTTCTGTTTCTTGGCAATGCCCGCCTTGGGTCCATGATCAGTTCCTACTTTCTGGCCTCTCTTCCTCTTTTGCTTCTTGGCTTTGGGCCCAGCAGAGGAACCTGAGGGACCAACAGTAGCCAAAGCTTGCTTCTTCTCTGTAAATAGGCTCTCAGCAGACACCAATGCAGTCAGGAGCTCAGAAAATGTATATGAGAGATTCTCCATATTATAGTTCAATCGAAACTGCTCAAAACTGGGAGGTAAGCTCTGGAGTTCACCTCCCAATACCTCGATCCCATTGATGCAACCAATCATTTCCAGCACGTGATCTCTCACTGAAGTGCCCTCAGCCATCTTAGCATTCATGAGTTTCCTCATAGCTGACTGCTTGGCTGCCCTGCCATGATGTCCAAACATATCCCTGAGGTTGAGCATCATATCGTAGGCTGAGGTCATCTACTGATGCTGGTGCTGCAATACACTTGACATAGAAGCCAAGATGTAGCACCTGGTCATCTCATCAGCCTTCTTCCATCTCGTATATGGCTCTCGCTGCTCAGGGGTGGCATCATCTCTGGGCTAAGGGGGACACTCCTCAGTAAGCACGTACTTGTAACCCTCAGTGGTAAGGACAATGTCCAGGTTACGTTTCCAGTCAATATAGTTTGGACTGGTGAGTTTGTTTTGGTTCAGAATGACAGCTAGCGGGTTGAACGACATATCAACTGAAAAATAAACAATTCAAGTTTCAGTATACTTTTTCAAAAATATTGAAAATCCTCTAAAACCCAATATAATCTTCTACCGACATCTCTCACACCGGGATTAACGCATGCCACGATAGGTGAACGTCTACGCTAACCCACATTCATTCGAGAAGAACCGAAGTTTATTAATTTCATTATCTGACCAATGATCTTATTATCAATGAAATTAATAGTCGATAATTTTAGCCGTACCCAAAAATAGCGTAACCTCGATGGGAGGGATACTAAAAATGGTACACTAAGTGTATGCCATTACATGACTTCTAAGTTTGTTACTTAGGATACTAATGCGCATCGGATGGTGAGGGTGTCGCAACTTTCTCCAATTAACTCACTATAGTCATCCCTTTAGAAATTCATTCCGGTGATATCCGTGGTTGAAAACTCATCCGATAGGGAGGAAGGTCTAAGCCAGCACGCAAGTTTAACCACATCACCAATGAACCCATAATGGAGGCCATGGGGATATTTACAAACCCGCTCCCACTTATATTTTTAAGTTTGAGGATTTTTACGTTTTAACATGCAATATCTTAACTATGGATATTCGCACCCATAAAACCGTTGGAGTTTTAATATGCGAATAATCTACCTTAGTTAATTGCACATTACCTTTTAAAACATTTTGGTTTGGTTTTTATTCATGCAAAATAAAATGAAAATCACACAATCAACGAAAAGACATAAATGCGGGAAATTAAACAAATAAATTTCCCGACTATTATGGCATTCTCTATCGTTGATTCCTTGAAGCCTTGGTGACACGTCCCGTCATGTCACTCCCACTCGTTATCTGGATTCCTCTCGATTCGCCCGGGTTTTCTCGATTTTTTACGTAATTAGGAATCACCCAAAATTACGATAAACCAAAACCCACGAATATAAGTTACCCAAAATAACGTCTTCGTCATAGTACATAAATTCCTATATACAAAGGCATTTTTCTAGGAATTTAAAGACGACATGATTAGATCAAATCCTACTACAAGATTTTTCTAATCCTACACGGCTTCCAGCTCGTGGTTATTACTATTACAGACATTTCCATTCAAAAACAATACAAGCCTGGACATGTCCCGGGGTTTATGAATGAAAATTAAATTTATAGCCGGGAAACCAATAACCACATGTTTAAGCATTTCAACAAAAATAATAATGCCAAAATAAAGCCGTGTAATAAATCAAACAAGTATAAGACCGAAACCAACGCTCTGATACCAATTTGAAGGAAAACTGAACAAGCCCGGGGTAAATCGAAAACCTCACTTTCGTGCAATGCATTCCAGAATCGGAAGCTTTCGACCAAGCTCAGGCTCAAATTAGTTTACCCCTGAACGGATCTTAGCTTATACTTATTTAATTTATTAATCGGGACACAAAAAATTAAATCTTTAATTAAAGCGGAATATTAAAGATTCTACATTTTGTAGCGAAGTCCCTTGCCTAAAGAAAAATCCAATCTTTGTTGCGATTACCACAAGAAATCCGAAGAATGACTCCGATCCAACTCTGAAATAGTGTGGGCTAGTATTTACAGAGTTACCCATGGCAAAATATAGAAAACCCAAGGAAACCCACTTCGAAATAACTCAAAATGCCCAAGAACAGATTTTCCCGAAGGCTTCTGCGCTAACCTTAGAGCTGCCGCCGGAAAATGAAACTTGCTGCACAAGGAAATGATCCGACCGGTCGGAGATCTAGACACCAGCTCAAAGCTCACGCCAAGCTAGTGGTTCACCACACCGGTCTGTAATCAAAACCCAGCACAAGGATGCGCGACCGCTAGACAGCAGACCGCTGCGCGACTTGCCGAACTGAAATCGCGATTGGCGATTTCTGGCAGAAAAAAAATAGCTGGCGGCAGCAACTCTATATAATCGAGGGACTAATAAAAGGGGCAGAGTTAATCTCGAAGAAGAGAGATCCTAGCTGACTTCGAGGAGATAATTCGAAGAAGAAGAATTTCTCACTCTAAGCTAGACTTTCTCTCACTAGCCCTTTCTTGGCTATCAAGTTTCCTTAATCTCTTTCTTGCCTAACAAGTTGTATTTATAAGGAGCTTCTAAGGAGACCTAATGGGCTTTCGAGTTAGGCCTTTTAATTTGACTTTCGTTGACCGCTAAGTCTTTCCCAACTAGTCAACTCCAATCGACCCATTTGTATTAATTTATTAAACCGACTTTGTTAATTTAATTTAATCGAACCCTTAGAATTAATTAATTCAAATAGAATTAATTTCTTAATTCATTTGATCGATTAAATATGAATTAAACCTTTTGGATTAATTAATTCACCTTGTCGATTAGTCAAATGTATAATCGGTCGTACCACTAACGGACCAATTATGGGACTACCGCTCGAAAACGACTTTACATCGCGCCATTATATTTTATTCTATCTCCCCACATTAAAGATCTAGCGCTCGTCGATTTATCAATTTACTGACAAATTAATTCACCGACTTCTTGATATCCGAGATTAGTACCACTCGTCCTTTTATTATACCGAACATAAAGTTCATCGGCCGGGTTTAGTATAATAGACTTTACGATCTCATCTCGGGAGCATCATCAACCCGGCGAACCGGTACGTGGATTTCTTCGACTAGCAACGGCACATAAGAAGCTAAATACTGCATACCCAACCTACGGAGGTATAGGCCTCAATTGACCGCACTCTTTGGCAAATCAAAGCATACGATATCCAACCCTTACGCCCGTTCTAATCTCGGGATTGAGAGACGGAATACTAGGACCGAATTGACTACGCCGATCAGTATAAGTCAATTCTATCCAAACTGGTCGTGCTCATAATGCCCCGGGTATATCCGTGTGATTTTGACTAGTTTAGATAAACTAATTTCCAAACCACACGATAACCTATACCGATAGTATGTTCAGACTATCTCGGTTACGAGCATACTTTTAATATATCAATACTTTAACCAATAACGGTATCTACTGTGTCTTTTCACACCCCGTTATCTAGTTCTATGATATAAAGGAACAAATTTATACCGAAACAAAATGATATGTCAACTGTGGATATTAGTTTTTGATACAAGCCATAGCTTTTCTGTATTCAAAACTAACACCCCATGCCCTCCATGTGAGCCTCAAAGACTTTTGAAGTCAATGTCTTCGTGAACAGATCTACAAGGTTATCCTCTTATGCTATCTTAGCCACGACTACGTCTTCCCTTTTTATGATGTCTCGTATTAGGTGGTACTTGCGTTGTATGTGTTTACTGGCTTTGTGGGCTCGTGGTTCCTTTGAGTTTACTACTGGACCGTTATCGCAATAAACTGTGATAGACTTCTGCAAACCAGGAATCACATCTAAGTCCACTAGGAAGTTCTTGAGCCACACTGCTTCTTTCATTGCCTCTGATGCGGCAACGTATTCAGCCTCTATGGTAGAGTCCGGCACGTATTTCTGCTTGACACTCCGCCAAACTATGGCTCCACCTCCCAAAGTAAACACATACCCTGAGGTAGACTTGCTCTTGTCCCTGTCACCTTGGAAATCTGAATCTGTGTAACCTCGGGATACCAGCTTAGGCGCCTGATAGACCAACACTTGGTCTCTCATTCTGTGCAAATACTTGAGAATGCATTTTACTGCCTCCCAATGAGCTTTCCTAGGGTTACTCTGATATCTGCTTACAATGCCAACTCTGATATCTGCTTACAATGCCAATGACATAACAGATATCAGGCATCGTACACAACATGGCATACATGAGACTTCCTACTGCCAAAGCATAAGGAACTATCTTTATGGCCTCTATCTCCTCAACAGTCTTTGGAGATTGTTCTTTAGATAGATGCACTCCGTGTCTGATTGGTAGAAAACCTTTTTTGGAGTTTTGCATGTTAAAACAGGCCAGAATCGTATCTACGTATGAAGCTTGGGAGAGCGTTAACGAATGTTTCCTATGATCTTGAATTAACTTGATTCCAAGGATATGTCCCGCTTCCCCTAAATCCTTCATATCAAACTGCTTGGACAACCATGCCTTTACGTCTGATAACACTTTCTTATTATTGCCAATCAATAGAATGTCATCTATGTAAAGCACAAGAAACACCACCGAGTTTCCATCACATCTGCGGTACACACATTACTCATCCAGACACTGAGTAAATCCGCATAATTGGATTACCTCATCAAAACAGATGTTCCAAGACCTGGATGCCTGCGTAAGTCCGTAAATGGATCTCTTAAGCATGCAAACCTTATGCTCTTGGCCTTTTTCAATGAATCCCTCTGGTTGCTGCATGAAAATGGTTTCTTCAAGACTTCCGTTAAAGAAAGCTGTCTTGACATCCATCTGCTATATCTCATAATCTAAATGAGCAGCTATGGCAAAGAGAATCCGGATCGACTTAAGCATGGCTATCGAGAAGAAGGTTTCTTTATAATCGATTCTCTCTTTCTGAGTATACCCCTTTGTCACCAGCCTAGCTTTAAAGGTTTCAACCTTTCCATCAGGTCCTCTCTTACGTTTGTAGACCCACTTACATCGAATGGGTTTAAAACCATCAGGCAGGTTCACAAGCTCCCAGACTTGATTGTGGTCTATCGACCCCATCTCGGATGTCATTGCTTTACGCCAAGATTCTGCATCTTTATCTCAGAGAGCCTTGTAGTTCACTAGGTCAGGTTCAGGCACGCCTGGGACTAGGTCTGAGGCCTCTCCCATGCCAATGGACCTGTTGGGCTGTCTAACAACCCTCCCACTACGACGAGGCACCACCTGTGTAGGCGCATCATCTGTGATATCTTTTGTAGTGTGTGGTGTATCTACTTGTTCTGGTGCATCAGGATTATCTGTTTGTATCAGGATTATCTGTTTGTCTCCTAAACTCTTCTAGTACCAAATATAGCGTTGGTACTAACCACCACCTTCTGATCTTTTAGAACTATAAAATAGACCACCTTTCGTTCCCCTAGGATATCCTACGAACAGCATTAATTTTGTTCTTGCATCTAACTTAGCTGCATCTACCTTAAGCATATATGCTGGGCAACCCCAAATTCTGAGATGTCTTAGACTAGGCTTTCGCCCGTTCCACAACTCTACTAAGGTTGAAGGCACGGTTTTAGATGGTACAAGATTAAGAACATACATCGCTGTTTCTAAGGCATATCCCCAGAACAAACTCGGCAAATCACTATAGCTCATCATCGACCTAACCATTTCCATGAGAGTTCGATTCCTTCTTTTTGCTACACCGTTCTGCTGTGGCATGCCAGGTGCAGACAACTGAGACTGAATTCCAACCTCATTGAGGTATTCTCGAAATTCGTGGGACAGGTACTCCCCACCACGATCTGATCACAGTGTCTTGATACTCTTACCATGGTGTTTCTCTACATCTGCCCAAAACTCTTTGAAATTGCTAAAGCACTCGGACCTGTGGCGCATTAAGTAAATGTACCCGTACCTTGAGTAATCATCCGTGAACGTCACAAAATGCTCAGATTGAATCAATTCTAATACTTTTTTGGCTCTATAACCTTTTGCCTTAAAAGGTCTCTTGGTCATTTTACATTCCAAGCAAGATTCGTAGGTTGAATAACTATCAATCTCTAATGAACCTAAACGTCCATCATTGACCATCCTCTAAATCCTACTAAGGTTTATATGACCTAGCCTGAGATGCCAAATATAGGTTCAATTCATTTCGGAAGGTTTCTTCCTCTTATTAATGTTAGATAAAGAGCTATTCGTTTTTATGTTTAGCACAACAACGGAGTTAGAATTAACAACAAATTATCTATAAACGAACCAAAACAAATTAGTTTTTCATTTCTTCCAATAATAACAGAATCATTAGAAAAAAATAAACTTATAACCGAGTTTAGAAACCGAAGTAAGGTTCTTTTTGAAACTCGGTACATAAAGACAATTAACTAACTCTAATCTAGAATTTTTGAAATTTAGAGTGACTACTCCCACTGCTGCTACTGACACTCTTGTAGAGTCGCCGAAGTAGATATCCAGTTCGCCATCTCTAAGCTTCCAGGTAACTTGGAACCCATGCAAATAATTACAAACATGGTCAGTGGCACCTGAATCCATACACCAAGTATCTGTGGGAATCGCCGCTAAACATGTCTCAATAATTAAGGCAGAAACTATTGTACATTTAAGCTTTGGACAATCCGATTTCCAATGTCCCGTCTTATTGCACTTGAAGCACTTACCTTTCGGCTTCTTCTTTGCAATATCTGGCTTAGGCGTAATTCGCTCCTTTTAAGCCATTCCCTCGAGCTTTCTCTTCTTCTTTCTTGCCTCAGGCTCAGAAGAAGATTCTAAAGCTTTGACTACTACTAAAGCTTGCTTCTTCTCTTGAAGAAGACTTTTAGCCACCACTAACTTTACTAAGAGCTCGGATGAAGTGCACAATAATTGATTCATATTGTAGTTCAACCGAAACTGCTCATAGTTTCGAGGCAAGTTCTGGGGAACAATATCGACTTTGGTTTCACCTTTGATTTCGCCTCCCACTACCTCAACCTCGTTTACTAATCATGTCAATGACATGATCTCTCACAGGAGTGCTCTCAGCCTTCAGGACAATGTCTAAATTACGACTCCAGTAGACATAATTAGGTCCAGTTAACTTATTGTCTTTTAATATAGTGGCTAAGGGGTTGAATACCATATCAAAAAACTGTAAAATATATAAACAGACAATGTTTCAGTTATTAAGTCTAGAATTTCAAAAAACAAGGAAATTCACACAATTATTGACTTCCCTCAAATAATAATTTTAATCCACCAAAATCTAATTCACCGGGATTCTCACAAGCCACGATAGTGTGAACGTTTACGCTAACCCACATTCATTTGAGAATAACCAAGTTCATTAACTACACTATCTGACCAATCGATCTATTGATCAATGTAGCTAATAGTCGGTGCTTTCAGCCGTACAAATAAGCAGTGTAACCTCGATGGGAGGAATACTACAGATCATACACTAAGTATCTGCCATTACGTGACTTCTGAGTTTGTTACCTCAGGATAGTGCGCCTCAGATGGAGAGTGTATCACATTTCTCCTAGTCAAACTTACTCTAGCCATCTTACTCAGAAATTCATAATCTAGCGATCTTGTGATTTGACTCATCTGAATGGAGGAAGGCCCTAATGCCAACGCGCAAGTCCACCTACATCGCATATGAATTCGTAATGGTGGCTGTGGGGATATTAAACCAACCCGCTCCCACTTAGATTTCCAAATTGAGGGTTTTTCCAATTTTAACATGCAATTAACTAACCCTAAGTTATATGCAAACATAAAACCATCATACTTTAAAATCATGCATCTAGAATACAACACAAAAATTAAAGCACAAAATTAAAACTATAAATACGGGAAATAAATGTGAAAATTAAATTTCCCGACTATCATGGTTTTAATCGCTTTCATCTTCTGCCTTGTTCTCGTGTCCCGTCACGCAACTCGATGGATAGAGTCTTGATCTTCAAAAAAATGAAATACAGAAGAAAAATGGGCCAAAACACGACCCAAAAGGCGTGCAGCCTATATGGGTCGTGCGCGCTGCGCCGCGCCTACTGCCGCGTGCTGGCGAAGCAAATCTGCTGCGCCGCGCGGCAGTGGTGCTCCCGCCTGCGAGTCGTCATCGGTGCCGCCCCCTCCCTCCGATTCCTCCTTTGCTTCTTCTACGTTATTTGGTCTTCTTGCAATTCGTTCCGGGTTTTCCTGGGTTTCTGTGAATTAATGATAACCCAAAACCCACGAATTCAAGTTGCCCACAATAACGCCTTCGATTACAAAAATTAATTCTCCTACTAGAAGGCTTTCTAGGAAATTTAAAGAATCGAAATTACATAGAAAAAATCATACTATAGATTTGATCTAATCCTACACGGCTTTCAGCACGTGGTTATAGTATTACAAACATTCGTAATAAAATCAAATCAGGACATGTCCCAGAGTTTAATTAAAATTCATACAAAAGTAACCAAAATAGTCTGGATTTCTTAACCACCTGCAAATAAAACCATGTAATAAATCGAACAAGCAGAAAACAAAAAAACCAGTCTCTGATACCAATTGAAAGATTATCTGCCCGGGCCTAGCCAGAAACTCACTTTCGTGCTAAACATTCCAGAATCGGAATCTCTGCCAGGCCTAGACTCTAGCACAATCGCTATTCCAACCCTTGTTTGAAATAGCATTGCGCAGGATTTTGGTATGTGCTTATTCGATTTATCACGCAACAAAATAAATTCTAATAAAAAGCGGAATCATAGAATATAACTCTTGAAGCGTGTTAACTCAGGTGATTCTCTTGTATGCCTCAAGACTTTGATCGTATGTTGTGCGGGCAACAACCCAACGAACAATTAATCAGCTAATCACCACAATCCACCTGCCGAAAAAATTCCAGCACCGCCGTTACACGCGTGTCATCACCAAGCGCGGCCGCCGCCGCCCCACGTGTCGCCGCCTTCAACCGCCACGCGCCGCCGAGACTTGTTGAAGAACCGGCTGTCGGTTTTTCGGAGGGAAGGCTGCCGCACGGAGCTTGTAAAATTCGACTTTGAGAGAATAAAATTAATTCCTCTCTCTAGGATTTTATCTCTCTAGTTTTCTTGTCTTGAAAACTTATGAATTGTATATTGTGTAATAGCTAATCCCTTGTCTATATATAGAGTTGCAAGAGAGACCCCAAGTTAGTTTAGGATTGGTCTTCCTAATGGGTTAGGTAATTAATTAGTTTCTAAATCTAATTAGGTAACCAATATAATAGGAAAAACCAAATCCAATTAGATTTCCTAATATCTAGGATTTCCTAATTCTAATTGAAACTTAAGAGTTAATCAATTAATTAAATAATTTCACTTTGTTAATTACTTAATTAACCCTTAGGAATAATTAATCAATTAATTAATTCTACCTATTCAATTAACCCATCACAAAATTAATCGTACAACTAACAGATTAATTTTGGCACTACCATCCACCAGAATTGCTTCCGGAAGAACTTAATTAATTTATTCATAATCTCCCCACATCAAAGATATAGCGCTCGTTAATTTATTAATTTACTGATAATTTAATTAATTAACTTCTTTAATTCCGAAACTAGTACCACTCGACCTTTTTACTATACCAGACATAAGTCCATCAGCTGAGTTTAGTATAATATGAAAGATTATCTGCCCGGGCCTAGCCAGAAACTCACTTTCGTGCTATGCATTCCAGAATCGGAATCTCTGGTCAGGCCTAGACACTAACACAATCGCTACTCTAACCCTTTTGAAATAACATTGCGTAGGATCTGGGTTTGCACTTATTCGATTTACCACGTAACAAAAATTCTTAATTTAAAGCGGAAGAATAAGAATTACCTATTGAAGCGTATATTCATGTAATTCTCTTGTATGCCTTAAGACTTTGATTGCACGTTGTGTGGGCAACGATCTAGCAATCAATTGACCAGCTAATCACCATAATCCACCTGCCAAAAAAATTCCCGCACCGCTACACCTGGCGCGTACAATCCACGCACTGCCCGGAGAGAAAGAACGCTACACGTTACTGCCAAAATTTAAAGAACATTTCAGCTGCTATAAGCTATAGGAAATTCGAAATTATGATAGAGAATGTTCTCTCTCTAGGATTTTCTCTATCTAAGTTTTCTTGGCTTGAAAACTTATGAATTGTATATCGTGGAATAGCTAATCCCTTGTCTATATATAGAGTCTTTCTACCGGGTTTCTGTTTCCTTCAATCCTGTTCCTGAACTGATACACATCCAACTGATACAGTGATTCACTTATCCCAACCCAGTTCCTGGTACGATTCACAACCAACTGATACAGAGATTCACTTATCCTCAATCCAGTTCCTGGTATGATTCACAACCAACTGACACAAGGATTAATTAATTACTTAATTAAAGAAATCTACCTTGGTCAATAACCCAATACATAATTAATCGTACCACTAACGGATTAATTATGGCACTACCATCCTACACCATAATTGCTTCCTGAACAACTTAATAAATTTATATTCATAATGTCCCCACATCAAAGATATAGTGCTCGTTAATTATTAATTTATTGATAAATTAATTAATTAACTTCTTTAATTCCGAGACTAGTACCACTCGACCTTTTTGCTATACCAGACATAAGTCCACCGACCGGGTTTAGTATAATAAACATTATGAGCTCATCTCGCGAGCACCATCACCCCGGACGCATTGGTACATGGTTTCCTTTCGACAAGCAGCAGCACACCAAGCAACTAAACATGCGCACCCAACCTACCGAGACTATTGGCCACAATTGACCTCACCCATTGGCAGATCAAAGTACACTATGTCTAATCCTCATGCCCGCTCGAGTCTAGGGATTAAGAGATTGAATACTAAGAATGATTTGTCTATTAAATCAGTACAGGACAAATCATTCCTAATGGTCAAGTTCAATACGCCCCGGGCATATCTATAAGATTCAATCAGGTTAGACAAACCAATTATCCGAATCACATAATAACCTTAACCGACAGTTTGTCCAAAGCTATCTCGGTTACGAACCTTGTTTATATATTATGTCTTTTAACCAATGATGAGATCTACTGTGTCACATAAGACACCTCATCATCTAACTACATAATATAAGTGAACAAATAATGCACAACTAAATTTAACCTAAACATTAATCGATATATTAACTGGGAAAAAGTACAATACAAGCATAGCTTATGTATTCAACTCAAACATAATAAACATAACGAGCTCATCTCCGGAGCACTATCACCCTGGACGCACCGGTACATGGTTTCCTTTCGACAAACAGCAGCACACCAAGTAACCAAACAAGCGCACCCAACCCACCGAGACTATTGGCCACAATTGACCTCACCCATTAGCATATCAAAGTACACTATGTCTAATCCTCATGCCCACTCAAGTCTAGGGATTAAGAGATAGAATACAGAGAACGATTTGTCTATTAAATCAGTACAAGACGAATCATTCAAATTGGTCAAGTTCAATACGCCCTGGGCATATCTATATGATTCAATTAGTTTAGACAAACTAATTATCTGAATCATATAATAATCTAAACGACAGTTTGGCCAAAACTGTCTCGATTACGAACCTCATTTGTATATCATGTCTTTTAACCAATGATGAGATCTACTGTGTCACACAACACTCCTCATCATCTAACTACATAATATAAATGGACAAATAATGCACAACAAAATATAACCAAAACATAAATTGATATATTAATTGGGAAAATATACTATACAAGCATAGCTTATGCATTCAACTCCAACAAGTGTGCCTCAGTTAGAGAGGGTGTCGCATTCTCCAATTTAACTTACTATAGTCATCTTACATAGAGATTCAAACTAGTGATCTTATGAGTTGGACTCATCCGTTATGGAGGAAGGCCATAATGCCAACGCGCAAGTCCACCCACATCACTTATGAATTCGTAATTGAGGCCATGTGAATATCAACTAACCCGCTCTCACTTAGATTCTTAGAATGATGGTTTTTCCTGTTTTAACATGCAATTAAATAATCCTAAATTATAAGCAACATAAAACCAACATGCTTTAATCATGTGTAAATTAAAAAAAAATTAAAACATGTAAATGATAATTAAAAAAATAAAATGGGAAATAAATACGTAAAATAAATTTTTTGACTATTATGGTTTTAATTGCTTTTATCCGTTGCATTGTCTCGTGTACTGTCACGTCACTCCGATGGATTGAGTATGAAAAACTTGGATCTCAGAACTACCTCGGAGAATAGGCCACTCGCATAGGCCACGCAGTTCATAGCTTGCGCCCGCTGGTGTCCCCAGCGCCGCACAAGTGCGGTGCTGCACCAGCGAACGTTGTGCGTTGTCTTTTGTGCAGCGGTGTTGCTGCTCCCGGCAGTTTCTGCCGACAATTCTTTTATTGGTGCCGCCTGTCCCGTTTGTTCTTCAGGTCTTCTGTTCTGCTCTCACTCATTATTTGGTCTACTTGTAATTCGCCTGAGTTTTCTCGATTTTCTACGTAATCCTTGGAATCACCCAAATTACGATAAACCAAAACCCACAAATTTAAGTTTTCCATGACAACGTCTTCGATTACATGAATTTTCTAAATACAAGGCTTGATTTCTAGGAAAAATAAATCGACAATTACATAGAAAAAATCCTACTACAGATTTAACCTAATCCTACACGGCTTCTAGCATGTGGTTTTACTATTACAAACATTCCTATAAAAAAACCATCCGGACACTTCCCAGAGTTTAATTAAAACATTCAAATGCAACCATAATAGTCGGGATAAACAAACCACCTGCAGAAAAGAAACCATGCAATTAATCAAACAAAGCAAAACCAAAACCTTAGCTCTGATAGTAATTGAGGGAATTATATGCCTGGGCCTGATAAAAAATCTCACTTTCGTGCATTGTTTTCCAGAATCAGAGATTCTCAACAGGACCCAAAGGTTCGTGTAATACGATTCACACGCTTTTGAAATACCACACGAGCACCAGATCTTAGTTCTAGCTTATTCGATTTATCATGCATTCAAAATAATTCTAATTAAAGCGGAACGAAAAAAATTAGCCTCTTGAAACGTGTTCCTTAAGTAATCGCTTGTATGACTCTTAGATAAGATTCCTACGTTGGGTAGGCAATGATCCAATGAACCAGTTGATAAAAAATTAAACAAAAACTCGTCGGAAGATCCAGCTGAGGCCGCCGAAAAACTGACCTCCACCGCTGCCGCTGCGCGTGTCCACATGCGCCGCAAAACCGAGCTTCACACGCCAGCATGAAAACTCAATGGCCACCGCTCGCCGGAACCCACGGATTCTTTTTGAGGTAGAGAAATTCAAGACAAACTTTATTCTCTTCCTCACTCTAACTTTCTGTCTCTAAGTTTCTTGAGTTCTAAAACTTATGACTTGTGTATTGATTATTGCTAATCCCTTGTCTATTTATAGAGCTACAATGGAGACCTTAAGTGGACTTAAGTTAAGCCTTCTTAGTGGGTTTTGGATTTACTAATTTTCTAATGTCAATTAGTTTCCAAATCCAATTAATTTCCAAATCCAATTTGTTACCAAATCCAATTGGATTTCCTAATTCCAATTGAACTTTGACATTTAATTAATTAAATAATTAATTTCACTTTGTCAATTTACTAATTGACCCTTAGGATTAATTTATTAAATAATTAATTCTACTTTATCAATTACCCCAACACATAATTAATCGTACCACTAACGGATTAATTCTGGAATCACTACTCAAACAGAAATTGCTTCTGGAATCACTAATTAATTAATTATTTATTCTCCCATGTCAAAGATATAGTGCTCGTCAATTTATTAATTCACTGATAAATTAATTCATCGTCTTCTTATCATCCGAGACTAGTACCACTTGACTTTATTACTATACTAGACATAAAGTCCACTGACCAGATTTACTATAATAAACCTTTCAAGTTCATCTCGAGAGCACCATCACCCCGGACGCACCGGTACATAGTTTCCTTCGACTCGCAATAACCACCAAGCAACTAAACACACGCAGCCAACCTACCTTGACTATAAGCCTTAAGCGACCACACTCTTTGGCAAATCAAACTACACAATGCTCAATCCTTGTGCTCATTCTCATATAGGGATTAAGAGATAGAATACAAGGTTTTAATTAACTACCAATGAACAGTACAAGTTAATTCAATCATAAACGGTCATGCTCAATATGCCCCGGGCATATCTATATGATTCAATTAGTCCAGACAAACTAATCTCAGAATCATATAATGGTTTAAACCGACAGTACGTCCAAACTGTCTCAGCCAGAAGCCTAATTTGTATATCAAGATTTCAACCAATGATGAGATCTACTGTGCTACACCCAACACCTCATCATCTAGTCACTTGACATACTTGGACTACATATGTAAAACACAAAGTATTTAACTTAAAAAACTCGATACATAAACTGATAAAATAGTTTTCATACAAGCAAAACTTTCAGTATTCAAACTAACATCTAAGACTTCACTAAGACACATTAACCCCATTGGCCCCGATCTGTGACTTGAATACACACGAAACACTTTGTACTTAACATGCAAGAACACTTTTATTTTCACTCAATAACACTTACAATCACGAAAATAGAACACTTTTCACCCAAGAAAATAAGAACGTACGAAGATGATAGAACAATTGTCACACAAGAAGGTCAATAATTCGATCAAAAGAGGTTTTGAATTAAAAATCCATAATAAAATTAAATAGTTCAGTCGAGAAAATCAAGAGATTTAAAATAATAATTTCAGTTCATTCATATTAAAAATCACTCCAAATTTTATTTTGAGAAAGTTTAAAATTAATTTCACACTTCAAAAACGAACAATAACTTTAACACTATTAATAAAAATATTTAAAAATATTTCTAAAAATCAATCAAATAAATTGAAGTATGATAACATTCAATAACACGCAAACAAGTAGTCAAATACTATAGACTTCGATAAATATATGTAACTTTATAAAACGAATATGTAAAAGGCAGATATATAACTTTATAAACGATTATATAAACGATAATATTTTCCCAACAATTAAATGAAAAATCTCCTTCTAGTTTTCCTCACCTTAACTTTACGCTTTCAACGTCAATACATGCAAAATATATTATTAAACACAAGATTAATACTCACTAAATTTTTGTTGTAGGTATCTATTGGGCTAGTATTTATTTTTATTTATTTTTGGTGTGTGTTGGTTATTTCCTAAAGTAATTTTCTATAGTACTTGTCTACATAGATAATCCCAAAAGTGGTGATAGGAAGAACTTTCTCTGTAACGACCTCAAAATGGCCGATCTACCTAAACCTAGCATACAAAACACTATTTAGCTTTTCAAAGTGAAAATCACCTATTCAAACTAAATTTAACATCGAAAGACTAAATCTAAGTTCCTTTTACATATCCTTAGGTGAATCATTCATGTTCACATTATAATTATGGTTATAACTACCATACAAATCGAAACATAAGTTACTTCAACAATCTTCTTCAAAAGCTTAATCTTTCCAAGACACCCTAAAGTCTCTCTTAAGGTTGAGTTTCGGATCACTACCTGAAAAACAACAAAAAGAAAATAAGTACTCTAGGCATACTCTAGGCATACTTAGTGTGCTTTGACATACGCCTAACGGGGCCGTAACAGGTTGCCAAGTACGGGTATGATTAGGTACACTATGAGTCACACAAAGATATGTAGGTGAAGTGATGAGACTACAAATCTCTCTTAAGTGAGAGATGATATCTTGGCCACCTGATAGTGAACTGAGAAGTGCATGGCCATGCCCAAGGAATGATAAGCGTTATCATTTGCTTGATGGATTCAGTGTCACTAAGAGATCAAGTAAACATTTAGCTATATAAGGATGATGGTTCCATGCCTTATGCTAAACGGGATATCAATGTAGAGGATCGTACACAGTTTGCTCGGAAAGGTTGTGTTGAATCACCATTCGACCCTTCATTATGAATTGGGTAGTCATTATGTCTTGCTAGAGACCACTAATGACTTATGGATTAATCAATGAGATTGAGTTATCCATTGCCAATTTGGAATGGGCCTACAGGATCGCACATAAGAAAGTTCGATGATGCAGAATAAGTATTCTTGCCTACAATAAGTATAATTGTTATACTTAAATAAATAAGATTTAATTAAATGGTTTAATTAAATATTATTAAAAAGTTCTGAGGTATTAATTAAGAGTTAATTAATTACCTGGGAACAATTGGGATGGTTGCTAAATCAAGGGACTTAATTGTAATTGAAGTTCTTGACCCATCAGCCAGATTCATGGGTCATGGGTTGATCCATGGGCTTGGTGTATAACCCAAATCATTAAGGTATTATTTAATACTGATTTGGAATCAGTAAATATTATTTAATACTAATTTGGAATCAGTAAAATAATATTTGGTAATAATACTGATTTGGAATATGATTAAATCAGTTAAGTAATAATTGATTGATTACAATATTGATTTTGGAAATTTCAACTCTACAAATATCCTAGGGATATTATTGTAGTAGGATGATGATTTTCAATCAGAAAATCATATCAGGCAAAATATACACAAAATTCCCAAATTCTCTCAGTAGGCAGAAAACGGCTAGCACCGGATCTGCGTAGGCTTTCGTGATTAAAAGTAGAGAGTCCTTCAAGGAAGGATTTTGGTGGTGACAAACGTAACCGAAACAGAAGGTTTAGACCAACATCAAACAAGGATCTAGACGCGACAACCGATTACGCTTCAAGGGTATGGTTTACTTGTTTTGAACATAGGATTAAAACACTAAAATTGAAATTGGCATGAATCCGCTGCGTAAAAAAATTTTGAAAATCATGCCTCAGATCCCAACATCCACGTACCGCTTCTCCGGGTTGATGGTGCTCTTGAGATGAGCTCGTAAGGTTTATTGTACTAAAACTGGCCAGTGGACTTTACGTCCAGTATAATAAGAAGGTCGAGTGGTACTAATCTCGGATACTAAGAAGTCGGTGAATTAGTTTGTTAGTAAATTGATAAACTGACGAGCACTAGATCATTGTTGTGGGGAGATAGAAGAAAATATAGTGGCATGATGTAAAGTCGTTTTGGAGCGGTAGTTCCTGAAAGATTTGTAGGATCTAGGTTTGCACTAGTTCGATTTATCATGCAACAAAATTTTCTAATTAAGAGCAGAACTTTAGAAAGTTACCTTTGAAGCGTGACTCGGGTGATTCTCTTGTATGCCTCAAGACTATGACTTCTTGTTGTGTGGGTAACAATCCAGAAACCAATTGATCAGCTATCACCACAACTCCACCCACCAGAAAAATCCAGCACCTCCGCACCTAGCACGTACTACAAACGCACTGCCCGGAGAGAGAGAAAGCAACACATGGGGCTGCCAAGAAGACCAAGAATTTTCGGCTACTTCAATGGAAAAAACCAGCCGCCCTAAGCTTATAAAATTCATTCAGGAAAGAGAAGATTTTCTCTCTCTAGAATTTTATCTCTCTAGAAATCTTGTGGATTAATTGTGTGTCTTGAATAGCTAATCCCTTGTCTATTAATAGAGTTACAAGAGAGATCCCAAGTTGGTTTTGGATTGGACTTCCTAATGGGTTTAGGTAATTAGTTTCCAAATCCAATTAGGTAACCAATCTAGATAGGATAAGATAAGATAAACCAAATTCTACTAGATTCCTAATCTCTAGGATTTCCTAATTGTAATTGAAACTTAAGACTTTATTAATTAATTAAATAATTTCACTTTGTTAATTACTTAATTAATCCTTAGGAATTAATTAAATAATTCCACTTTGTTAATTACTGAATTAATCCTTAGGAATAATTAACCAATTAATTAATTAAATCTACCTATTCAATTAACCCATTACAAAATTAATCGTACCACTAACGGATTAATTTTGGCACTTCCATCCTACACCAGAATTGCTTGCGGAACAACTTAATTAAATTATATTCATAATCTCCCCACATCAAAGATATAGTACTCGTTAATATAAATTAATTTACTGATAAATTAATTAATTAACTTCTTAATTCCGAGACTAGTATCACTCGACCTTTTTACTATACCGAACATAAGTCCACCGGCCGGGTTTAGTATAATAAACATTTTGAGCTCATCTCGGGAGCACCATCACTCCAGATGCACCGGTACATGGTTTCTTTTCGACAAGCAGCAGCACACCAAGTAACTAACACGCGCACCAAACCTACTGAGAATATTGGTCACAATTGACCTCACCCATTGGTAGATCAAAGTACACTATGTCCAATCCTCATGCCCGCCCGAGTCTAGGGATTTAGAGATAGAATACAATGAACGATTTGTCTATTAAATCAGTACAAGACAAATCACTCCTAAATGTCAAGTTCAATACGTCCCGGGCATATCTACATGATTCAATTAGTTTAGACAAACTAATAATCCGAATCACATAATAACCTAAACCAACAGTTTTGAAGGAAAACTGAACAAGCCCGGGCTAAATCGAAAACCTCACTTTCGTGCAATGCATTCCAGAATTGGAAGCTTTCAACCAAGCTCAGGCTCAAATTAGTTTACCCATGAACGGATCGTAGCTTATACTTATTTAATTTATTAATCGGGACACAAAAAATTAAATCTTTAATTAAAGCGGAATATTAAAGATTCTACCTTTTGTAGCGAAGTCCCTTGCCTAAAGAAAAAATCCAATCTTTGATTACGATTCCAATAGAAATCCAAAGAATAACTCTGATCTAACTCCGAACTAGTGTGGCTAGTATCTACGGAGCAGCCCAAGGCAATATGAAGAAAACCCAAGAAACTTGCTTCGCAAGAAAAACCCAAAAAACTGCCCGGACTAGCCCCTTTGCTGCCACTAAACACTACCAGCCGCCACCTCATGAAAACCAAATAAATCCCTTTGGTCGGACCCCAAAACCCGCCACGATCTACACCACTACTGCTGCGGATCACCATGATAATCAAGATATCAACACAGCAATAGCAGGATCAGCACGCAAGCCTGGAGCTCCATCGCCGAAACTGCGCGAAAATGGAGAAACTCGCGGCGGTGCTGGGAAGAAAAGACAGTGGCGAACAGCAGCAGTATATCTGGGTTTCGGGCTTGAGTTTTTCGAAAGGAGAAAGCATTCTTTGCTGACTTTGAGAAGAAGCTTCGATGAGGAAGACGAAGTTCTCACTCTAAGCTAAACTTTCTCTCACTAGGCTTAACTTGGCCTCCAAGTTTCTTAATATCTTACTTGCCCAACAAGGATTATTTATAAGGAGCTTCCAAGGAGACCTAATAGGCTCTCGAGTTAGGCCTTTTAATTTGATTTTCATTGACCCCCGACTAGTCAACTCCAATCGACCCATTTGAATCAATTTATTAAACCCACTTTGTTAATTTAATTTAATCGAACCCTTAGAATTAAATAATTCAAATAGAATTAATTTCTTAATTCACTTTGTCAATTAAATATTAATTAATCCTTTATGATTAATTAATTCACCTTGTCGATTATTCAAATGCATAATTAGTCGTACCACTAACGGACCAATTATGGAATTACCGCTCGAAAATTACTTTACATCGCGCCATTATATTTTATTCTATCTCCCCACATTAAAGATCTAGCGCTCATTGGTTTATCAATTTACTGACAAATTAATTCACCGACTTCTTGGTATCCGAGATTAGTACCACTCGTCATTTTATTATACTGAACATAAAGTTCACCGACCGGGTTTAGTATAACAGACCTTACGAGCTCATCTCGGGAGCACCATCAACCCGGCGAACTGGTACGTGGATTCCTCTGACTATCAACGACACGTAAGAAGCTAAACACCGCATACCCAACCTACCGAGGTATAGGCCTCAATTGACCACACTCTTAGGCAAATCAAAGCATACGATATCCAACCCTCATGCCCATCCCAATCTCGGGATTGAGAGAAGGAATACCAGGACCGAATTGACTACGCCGATCAGTATAAGTCAATTCTATCCAAACTAGTCGTGCTCAATATGCCCCGGGCATATCCGTGTGATTTAAACTAGTTTAGATAAACTAATTTCCAAACCACACGATAACCTATACCGATAGTATGTTCAGACTATCTCGGTTACGAGCATACTTTTAATATATCAATACTTTAACCAATAACGGTAGCTACTGTGTCTTTCCACATCCCATTATCTAGTTCTATGATATAAAGGAACAAATTTATACCAAAACAAAATGATATGTCAACTGTGGATATTAGTTTTTGATACAAGCCATAGCTTTTTTGTATTCAAAACTAACAATCTCCCACTAATACTCAAAGCTATGCTACGAAGAACAAAAACTGTCCAACCCGCTATTACACTGCTGTCATAATGAAATCTCCAGAACACCTTTAAGCTCACTCACATGGCTCCCTCAAGAATCTGACTCCCCCTCCACATGTCTCTCAAAGACCTTTGGGGTCAATAGCTTGGTAAAAGGATCTGCAAGGTTGTCATCTGATGCTATCTTGGCCACGATCACGTCTTCCCTCTTTACGATCTCTCATATCAGGTGGTACTTGCGTTGTATGTGTTTACTCGCCTTATGGGCTCATGGTTCCCTCGAGTTAGCAACTGCACCATTGTTATCACAATAGACTATGATAGACCTAGGCAACTCAGGAACCATATCTAAGTCCATAAGGAAGCTCCAGAGCCATACAGCCTCTTTCGCTGCCTCTGAAGCGGCAACGTACTCAGCCTCCATGGTAGAGTCCGCCACACATTTCTGCTTGACACTCCTCCATACTATGGCTCCACCTCCTAGAGTAAACATAAACCCAGAGGTAGCCTTACTCTTGTCCAAATCACCTTGAAAGTCCGAATTTGTGTAACCTAATGGTACAAGCTCCTGCGCTCTATAAACTAGGACATAATCTCTCGTCCTACACAAGTTCTTGAGAATGCATTTTACTGCCTCCCAGTGAGCCTTCCCAGGGTTACTCTGATATCTGCTAACCATGCCAACAGCAAAGCAAATATCAGGCCTCGTACACAACATAGCATACATGAGGCTACCCACTGCAGAAGCATATGGTACAGCCTTCATGGCATCTATCTCCTCAGCAGTCTTAGGACACTGCTCCTTAGACAAATGCACTCCATACCTGAAAGGTAGTGAACCCTTCTTGGAGTTCTGCATGTTATAATGAGCCAGAATCGTGTCTATGTAGGATGCCTGAGAGAGAGTCAGAGAATATCTCCTACGATCTCGAATAATCTTAATCCCAAAGATATGTCCAGCCTCTCCCAAATCCTTCATATCTAATTGCCTGGACAGCCATGCCTTTACGTCTGACAACACCTTCTTACTGTTGCAAATAAGAAGGGTGTCATCTATGTAAAGTACGAGGAACACCACCGTATCACCATCACGCCTACGGTAAACACACTGCTCATCCGGACACTGAGTGAATCCATAGGACTGGATAACCCCGTCAAAACGGATGTTCCAATATCTGGATGCTTGCTTAAGTCCATAAATGGACCTCCTAAGCCTGCATACCTTGTGCTCTTGGCCATTAACAATGAAGCCCTCTGGTTGCTGCATAAAGATGGTCTCCTCAAGACTTCCATTAAGGAAAACTGTCTTGACGTCCATCTGCCAAATCTCATAATCCATATGAGTAGCTATGGCCAAGAGAATCCGGATTGACTTAAGCATAGCTACCGGGGAAAAGGCCTCCTCATAATCGATCCCTTCTTTCTGAGTATACCCCTTCGCCACAAACCTAGCCTTGAAGGTCTCAACCCTCCCGTCAGATCCTCTCTTTCGTTTGTAGACCCATTTGCACCCAATAGACCTAAACCCACCAGGAAGGTCTACCAGCTCCCAAACTTGATTTGAGTCCATAGAACCCATTTCAGCAATCATCACTCTCTGCCAAGAATCTGCATATTTATTCTGGAGAGCTTCATTGTAGTTAACTGGGTCTGGTTCATGAGCACCAGGGATAAAGTCCGAAGACTCACCCAAACCCATGTACCTCTCGGGCTGTCTAACAACCCTCCCACTACGACGAGGCACAGCCTGTTCAACAGCATCATCTGTGATAGTGTGTGCAGTCTCTTATGGTGTGTCTTCCTGTACTTGTGCATCTGGAATAATGGACTGACTTCTAAGCTCTTCCAATACTACCTTGCTGTTTGACTTGTGATATAAAATATAGTCCTCCTCAAGAAATCTGGCATTGGTGCTGATCACCACCTTCTGATCCTGAGGACTATAAAATAAACCACCTCTCGTTCCTTTGGGGTAGCCTATAAACAGCATAGCCTTAGATCTCGCCTCTAACTTGCCTGCATCTGCCTCGAGCACTTGTGCTGGACAACCCCATATTCTAAGATGTCTCAGACTAGGCTTTTGCCCATTCCACAACTCTAATGGGGTTGAAGGCACAGACTTAGATGGCACAAGGTTGAGGATAAAACATACTGTCTCCAAGGCATAACCCCAAAATGAGATAGGCAACTCACTGTAACTCATCATCGATCTAACAATCTCCATAAGAGTCCTGTTCCTCCTCTCTGCTGCACCATTCTGCTGGGGTGTGCCAGGTGCAGACAACTGGGTCTGAATACCCTCCTCTGACATATAGGATCTAAATTCACTAGAGAGGTATTCGCTACCGCGATCATATCGCAAGGTCTTGATACTCTTACCCAGATGGTTCTCCACCTCTGTCTTGAATTCTCTAAACTTGCCAAAGCATTCAGACTTGTGGCACATCAGGTATATGTATCCATATCTAGAGTAATCATCCGTAAAAGTCACGAAATACTCATAACCACCTCTAGCCTGAACTGACATAGGCCCACACATGTCAGAATGAATCAACTCTAAAACCTCCTTGGCCCTAAACCCCTTTGCCTTGAAAGGCCTCTTGGTCATTTTACCCTCCAAGCAGGACTCACAGGTCGAATAGCTGTCAATATCTAGTAAGTCCAAAGACCCACTATTGACCAACCTTTGAATCCTACTAAGGTTGATGTGACCTAGTCTCAGGTGCCACAGATAAGTCTGATTCAAAGGGGAAGTCTCTTTTCTCTTATTATGATTCGGTGATGAGCTACTAGTTTCTGTGTTTTGTATTATTGGGGAGTATGTCTTACTTAAAAATAAATTGTCAACCAATATCGAAACATATAAGTTTCTGGCCTTTTCTAATAAATATAGATCTATCAGAAAAAACACACTTATAACCATCCAAAACAAGTTTAGAAATTGAAAGTAAGTCTTTTTCGAAAACTTGGTACATAAAGACAATCTCTCGAAAATAAAGTAGAGTCTGAAAAATAAAGACAAACAACTCCCACTGTAGCAACAGAAACTCTGGTAGTATCCCCAAGGTAGACCTGCAACTCTCCCTCTCTAAGCAGCCGGGTCACTTGGAACCTTTGCAAAGAATTACAAACATGATCAGTGGGTCTTGAATCCACACACCAAGTATCTGTGGGAATCGCCGCTAAACATGTCTCAGTGACTAGGGAAAATTTACACATACATCGAGGCTTTGGGTAGTCCTTCTTCCAATGTCCTACTCTGCCACATCTAAAGCATTTGTCTTTTGACTTCTGCTTCTTGGCAATGCCTGCCTTGGGTCTATGATTAGCTCCTGCTTTCCGGCCTCTCTTCCTCTTTTGCTTCCTGGCTTTGGGCCCAGCAGAGGAACCTGAGGGACCAACAGTAGCCAAGGCTTGCTTCTTCTCTGCGAATAGGCTCTCAGCAGACACCAATGTAGTCATAAGCTCGGAAAGTGAATATGAGAGATTCCCCATATTATAGTTCAACCGAAACTGCTCAAAACTAGGAGGCAAGCTCTGAAGGATGATATTGACCTGGGTTTCCCCATCAATGTCACCTCCCAATACCTCAATCTCATTGATGCAGCTAGTCATTTCCAGCACGTGGTCTCTCACTGAAGTGCCCTCAGCCATTCTAGCATTCATGAGTTTCCTCATAGCTAACTGCTTGGCTGCCCTGCCCTGATGTCCAAACATCTCCCTGAGGTTGAGCGTCATATCGTAGGCTGAGGTCATCTGCTAATGCTGGTGCTGCAGTACACTTGACATAAAAGCCAAGATGTAGCACCTGGTCATCTCATCAGCCTTTTGCCACCTCGTATATGGCTCTCGCTGCTCAGGGGTGACATCATCGCTGGGCTTAGGGGGACACTCCTCAGTAAGCACGTACTTGTAACCCGCAGCGGTAAGGACAATGTCCAGGTTACGTTTCCAGTCAATATAGTTTAGACCAGTGAGTTTGTTTTGGTTCAAAATGATAGCTAGCGGGTTGAACGACATATCAACTGAAAAATAAACAATTCAAGTTTCAATATACTTTTTCAAAAATATTGAAGATCCCCCAAAAACCAATATAATCTTCTATCGACATCTCTTACACCGGGATTTACGCACGTCACGATGGGTGAACGTCTACGCTAACTCACATTCGTTTGAGAAGAACCGAAGTTCATTAATTTCATTATCTGACCAACGATCTTATGATCAATTAAATTAATAGTCGATAATTTTAGTCGTACTCAAAAATAGCGTAACCTCGATGGGAGGGATACTAAAAATGGTACACTAAGTGTATGCCATTACATGACTTCTAAGTTTGTTACTTAGGATACTAATGCGCCTCAGATGGCGAGGGTGTCGTAACTTTCTCCAATTAAACTCACTATAGTCATCCCTTTAGAAATTCATTCCGGTGATATCCGTGGTTGAAAACTCATCCGATAGGGAGGAAGGTCTAAGCCAGTACACAAGTTTAACCACATCACCAATGAACCCGTAATGGAGGCCATGGGGATATTTACCAACCCGCTCCCACATAGATTTTTAAGTTTGAGGATTTTTACGTGTTAACATGCAATATCTTAACTATGGATATTCGCACCCATCAAACCGTTGGAGTTTTAATATGCGAATAATCTACCTTAGTTAATTGCACATTACCTTTTAAAAACATTTTGGTTTGGTTTTCGTTCATGCAAAATAAAATGAAAATCACACAATAAATGAAAAGTCATAAATACAGGAAATTATAAGAAATAAAATTTTTCGACTATTATGGCCTTCGCTATCGTTGATTCCTGGACGCCTCGGTGACACGTCCCGTCATGTCTCTCCCACTCGTTATTTGGATTTCTCTCAATTCGCCCGGGTTTTCTCGGTTTACTACATAATTAGGAATCACCCAAAATTATGAGAAACCAAAACCCGCAAACATAAGTTACCCAAAATAACGTCTTCGTCATAATACATAAATTCCTATATACAAAGGCATTTTTCTAGGAATTTAAAGACGACATGATTAGATCAAATCCTACTACAAGATTTTTCTAATCCTACACGACTTCCAGCTCATGGTTATTACTATTATAGATATTTCCATTCAAAAACAATACAAGCCCGGACATGTCCCGGGGTTTATGAATGAAAATTAAATTTCTACCATAATAGCAGGGAAACCAATAACCACATGTTTAAGCATTTCGACAAAAATAATAATGCCAAAATAAAGCCGTTTAATAAATCAAACAAGTATAAGACCGAAACCATCACTCTGATACCAATTTGAAGGAAAACTGAACAAGCCCGGGCTAAATCGAAAACCTCACTTTCGTGCAATGCATTCCAGAATCGGAAGCTTTCGACCAAACTCAGGCTCAAATTAGTTTATCCATGAACGAATCTTAGCTTATACTTATTTAATTTATTAATCGGGACACAAAAAATTAAATCTTTAATTAAAGCAGAATATTACAGATTCTACCTATTGTAGCGAAGTCCATTGCCTAAAGAAAAATCCAATCTTTGATAGTGATTCCAATAGAAATCCGAAGAATTACTCCGATCTAACTCCGAAATAGTGTGGGCTATTATCTACGGAATTACCCACGGCAAAATAAAGAAAACCCAAGAAACTTGCTTCGCAAGAAAAACCCAAAACCTGCCCGGACTAGCCCCTTTGCTGCCGCTAAACACTACCAGCCGCCGCCTAATGAAAACCAAATAAATCCCTTTGATCGGACCCCAAAACCCGCCACGATCTGCACCACTACTGCTGTGGATCACCAAGATAATCAAGTGATCAACACAGCAATAGCAGGATCAGCGCGCAAGCCTGGAGCTCGATCGTCGGAACTGCGTGAAAATGGAGAAACCCGCGGCGGTGCTGGGAAGGAAAAACAGCGGCGAACAGCAGCAGTATATCTGGGGTTTGGGCTTGAGTTTTTTGCGAAAGGGAAAGTTTTCTTAGCTGATTTCGAGAAAAAGCTTCGATGAGAAAGACGAAGTTCACACTCTAAGCTAAACTTTCTCTCACTAGGCTTAACTTGGCCTCCAAGTTTCTTAATGTCTTACTTGCCCAACAAGGATTATTTATAAGGAGCTTCTAAGGAGACCTAATAGGCTCTCGAGTTAGGCCTTTTAATTTGACTTTCATTGACCGCTAAGTCTTTCCCGAATAATCAACTCCAATCGACCCATTTGAATTAATTTCTTTAACCCACTTTGTTAATTTAATTTAATCGAACCCTTAGAATTAATTAATTCAAATAGAATTAAATTCTTAATTCACTTTATCGATTAAATATTAATTAAACCTTTAGGATTAATTAATTCACCTTGTGGATTAGTCAAATGCATAATTAGTCGTACCACTAACGGACCAATTATGGAACTACCGCTCGAAAACGACTTTACATCGCGCCATTATTATTTCTTCTATCTCCCCACATTAAAGATCTAGCGCTCGTCGGTTTATCAATTTACTGACAAATTAATTCACCGACTTCTTGGTATCCGAGATTAGTATCACTCATCCTTTTGTTAGACCGAACATAAAGTTCATCGGCCGGGTTTAGTATAATAGACCTTACGAGCTCATCTCGGGAGCACCACCAACCCGGCGTACCGGTACGTGGATTACTCCGACTAGCAACGGCACGTAAGAAGATAAACACCGCATACCCAACCTACCGAGGTATAGGCCTCAATTGACCGCACTCTTTGGCAAATCAAAGCATACGATATCCAACCCTCACGCCCATCCCAATCTCGGGATTGAGAGATGGAATACTAGGACCGAATTGACTACGCCGATCAGTATAAGTCAATTCTATCCAAACTGTTCGTGCTCAATATGTCCCGGGCATATCCGTGTGATTTAAACTGGTTTAGATAAACTAATTTCCAAACCACACGATAACCTATACCGATAGTATGTTCAGACTATCTCGGTTACGAGCATACTTTTAATATATCAATACATTAACCAATAACGGTATCTACTGTGTCTTTCCACACCCCATTATCTAGTTCTATGATATAAAGGAACAAATTTATATCGAAACAAAATGATATGTCAACCGTGGATATTAGTTTTTGATACAACCCATAGCTTTTCTGTATTCAAAACTAACAAGTTTGTCCAAAGCTGTCTCGGTTACGAACGTCATTTATATACTATGTCTTTCGACCAATGATAAGATCTACTGTGTCATACAAGACACCTCATCATCTACTTACATAGTATAAATGGACATAAATATGCACAACAAGATATAATTGAAACACGAATCGATATATTAATCTGGGAAAATATACAACACAAGCATAACTTATGTATTCAAATCCAACAATCTCCCACTAATACTTAAGCTGTGCTTTAAATATACAACTACATACAATCCTATACAATCTGCTACTATCTATCTAGAAAAACTATCATGACTCTCCAAGATATCTGATCCCCATGCCCTCCACGTGAGCCTCAAAGACTTTAGAAGTCAATGTCTTCGTGAATGGATCTGCAAGGTTATCCTCTAATGCTATCTTAGCCATGACCACATCTTCCCTCTTTACGATGTCTCGTATAAGGCGGTACTTGTGCTGTATATGTTTACTCGCCTTGTGGGCTCGTTGTTCCTTCGAGTTTGCTACTGCGCCATTGTTATCACGATATACCGTGATAGACTTCTGCAAACCAGGAATAACATCTAAGTCCACTACGAAGTTCTTGAGCCGTACTGCTTCTTTCGCTGCCTCTGATGCGGCAACGTACTCAGCCTCCACGGTAGAGTCCGCCATGCATTTTTTCTTGACACTCCGCCAAACTATGGCTCCACCTCCTAGAGTAAACATATACCCTGAGGTAGACTTGCTCTTATCCCTGTCGCCTTGGAAATCTGAATCTGTGTAACCTCGGGGTACCCGCTCAAGTGCCTGATAGACCAGAACTTGGTCCCTCATTCTGTGTAAATACTTGAGAATGCATTGTACTACCTCCCAATGAGCTTTTCCAGGGTTACTCTGATATTTGCTTACCATGCCAACGGCATACCAGATATCAAGCCTCGTACACAACATGGCATACATGAGACTTCCTACTGCCGAAACATACAAAACTGTCTTCATGGCCTCTATCTTCTCAACAGTCTTGGGAGACTGTTCTTTAGCTAGATGCACTCCGTTTCTGAAAGGTAGAAAACCTTTCTTGGAGTTCTGCATGTTAAAACGGGCCAGAATCGTGTCTATGTATGAAGCTTGGGAGATCGTTAAGGAACGTTTCCTACGATCTCGAACAATCTTGATCCCAAGGATATGTCTCGCTTCCCCTAAGTCTTTCATATCAAACTGCTTGGACAGTCATGCCTTTACATCTGATAACACTTTCTTGTTGTTGCCAATCAACAGAATGTCATCAACGTAAAGCACAAAAAACACCACTGAGTTTTCATTACGTCTGTGGTACACACATTGCTCATCCGGACACTGAGTAAATCCGAAGGACTGGATTACCTCATCAAACCGGATGTTCCAAGATCTGGATGCCTGCTTAAGTCCGTAAATAGACCTCCTAAGCCTGCAAACCTTATGTTATTGGCCTTTTTCAATGAATCCCTCTAGTTGCTGCATAAAGATGGTTTCCTCAAGACTTCCGTTTAGGAAAGCTGTCTTGACATCCATCTGCCGAATCTCATAATCCAAATGAGCAGCTATGGCCAAGAGAATCCGGATCGACTTAAGCATGGCTACCGGGGAGAAGGTTTTCTCATAATCGATTCCCTCTTTCTGAGTATACCCCTTCGCCACCAGCCTAGCTTTAAAGGTTTCCACCTTCCCGTCAGGTCCTCTCTTACGTTTGTAGACCCACTTGCATCCAATGGGCTTAAACCCATCAGGCAGGTCCACAAGCACCCAGACTTGATTGTGGTCCATTGACCCCATGTCGGATATCATTGCATTATGCCAAGATTCTGCATCTTTATCTCGGAGCGCCTTATTGTAGTTAACTAGCTCCGGTTCAGGCGCACCTGGGACTAGGTCTGAGGCCTCTCCCACACCGATAAACCTATCGAACTGTCTTACAACCCTCCCACTATGACGAGGCACCACTTGTGTAGGTCCATCATCTGTGATCTCATGTGCAGTGTGTGGTGTATCTACCTGTGTTGGTGCATCAAGATTAGTTTGTCGTCTAAGCTCTTCTACTACTATCTTACTCTTGGGCTTGTGGTCCAAGACATAGTCCTCTTCTTAAAATCTGGCGTTGGTACTGACCACCACCTTCTGATCTTTAGGACTATAAAATAGACCACCTTTCGTTCCCCTAGGATAACCTACAAACAGCATTAATTCTATTCTCGCATCTAACTTGGCTGTATCTGCCTTAAACACATGTGCTGGGCAACCCCAAATTCTGAGATGTCTTAGACTGGGCTTGCGCCCATTCCACAACTCTACTGGAGTTGAAAGCACGGTCTTAGATGGTATAAGATTAAGAATATACATTGCCGTTTTCAAGGCATATCCCCAGAACGAACTTGGCAAATCACTATTGCTCATCATGGACCTAACTATTTCCATAAGAGTTCGATTCCTCCTTTCTGCTACACAATTCTACTGTGGCGTGCCAGGTGCAGACAACTGAGACTGAATTCCTACCTCTGTGAGGTAATCTCAAAATTCATGGGACAGGTACTCCCCACCACGATTTGAACGCAGTGTCTTGATACTCTTACCATGATGCTTCTCCACATCTGCCCGAAACTCTTTGAACTTTCCAAAATATTCGGACTTGTGGCGCATTAGGTAAATGTACCCGTACCTAGAGTAGTTATCCGTGAACGTCATGAAATACTCAAATCCCCCTCGTGCGTGGACCGTCATAGGTCCACAAAAGTCAGAATGAATCAAATCTAGTACTTTTTTAGCTCTATAACCTTTTCCCTTAAAAGGTCTCTTGGTCATCTTACCTTCCAAGCAAGATTCGCATGTTGCATAACTGTCAATATCTAATGAACCTAAAGGTCCATCATTGACCAACCTCTGAATCCTACTAAGGTTTATATGACCTAGCCTGAGATGCCAAAGATAGGTTTGATTCATTTCAAAAGGTGTCTTTCTCTTATTAATGTTAGATCCTGAGTTATCTATCTCTATGTTTTGCGCAACAGGGGAGTTAGAATTAACCACAAATAAATTGTCCACCAATGAACCAGAACAAATAAGTTTTCCATTTCTTGTAATAACAACAGAATCATCAGAAAAAATAAACTTATAACCATTGTTCAAGAGTTTAGAAATCGAAATCAGGTTATTTCTAAAACTCGGTACGTAAAGACAGTTTACTAACTCTGGGTTACAATTTTCCAAAATTAACCTAACTACTCTCACTGCTTCAACTGACACTCTTGTAGTGTCGCCCATGTAGATGTCCAGTTCGCCCTCTCTAAGCTTCCGGGTTACTTGAAACCCCTGCAAAGAATTACAAACATGATCAGTGGTGCCTGAATCCACACACCAAGTATCTGTGGGAATCACCGCTAAACATGTCTTAGTAATTAGGGCAGAAACAATCGTACCTTTGAGCTTTGGACAATCTGCTTCCAGTGTCCTGTCTTGCCGCACCTAAAGCACTTGCCCTTGGGCTTGCCTTTCTTTGCGATCTCCGGCTTTGCAGCATGTTTGTAGGTGTTCTTCTTCTTCTTGTTCTTCTTGCCTTTTGGCCCAGAAGAAGAACTTGAACCCTTTACCGTGACCAAAGCTTGCTTCTTCTCGTGGAAGATGCCTTTGGCCGCCACCAAATCTGTCAAGAGCTCGGGCAAAGTATAAACCCTTTGGTTTATATTGTAGTTGACCCAAAACTGCTCAAAACTTGAGGGTAGACTCTGGAGGATAATATCTCTCTGAGTTTCCGGGTCGATTTCTCCTCCCAACACCTCAATTTCATTGATGTTACTCATCATGTGTAAAATATGATCTCTCACCGATCCGTCTTCAGCCATTTTGGTATTTATTAATTTCCTCATGGCTGACTGCCTAGCAGTCCTACCTTGATGTGCGAACATCTTTCTCAGGTGCGCCATCATGTTAAAGGCGGAGACCATGGGATGAAGCTGATGTTGCAGCACATTTGACACAGAAGCCAAAATGTAGCACCGCGCCATCTCATCCGCTTTTCTCCACCTGGCATAGGTGTCCCTTTTCTCTTGAGTGGAGTTCTCATCAGGCACTTCTGGACATACTTCGGTGAGCACAAACTTATACTGATCAGCCGTTAGGACGATGTCCAAGTTTCGACTCCAGTCGACATAATTGGTTCCAGTTAATTTCTTGTCTTTCAAAATAGCAGCTAAAGGATTGAATGCCATATCGATTTAAACTGGAAAGTAAACAAACAATGTTTCAGTTATATGCTTAGAATTTTCAAAAACAAGAAAATCGAATTAATTATTGACTTCCCTCTAAACAATAATCTTAATCCACCAACATCTCATCCACCGGGATTCTCGCAAGTCATGCAGTGTGGACGTTTACACTAACCCACATTCGTTTGAGAAGAACTAGGTTCATTAACCACACTATCTGACCAACGATCTTTTGATCAATGTAGTTAATAATCAGTGCTTTCTGTCGTACAAATAAACAGTGTAACCTCACGGGAGGAATACTGCAGATCATACACTAAGTGTATGCCATTACGTGACTTCTGAGCTTGTTACCTCAGGATAGTGCGCCTCAGATTGAGAGGGTGTTGCATTTCTCCTAGTTAAACTTACTCTTGTCATCTTACTCAGAAGTTCATAGTCTAGCGATCTCGGGGCTGGACTCATCCGAATGGAGGAAGGCCCTACTGCCGACACGCAAACCCACCCACATCGCATATGAACCCGTAATGGTGGCCATGGGGATATTAAACCAACCCGCTCCCACTTATATTTTCAAATCGAGTGTTTTTCTGGTTTTAACATGCAAGTAACTAAACCTAAGTTATGTGCAACCATAAAACCAGACATGCTTTAATTCATGCATCTAAAATACAGCATAAAAATTAAAACAACAAATACGGGAAATAAATACGTAAAATAAATTTCCCGACTATTATGGTTTTAATTGCTTCCATCTTATGCCATGATCTTGTTTCCCGCCACGTCACTCGATGGAAAGAGTCTGGAACTTCAAAAAACCAAAACTGGAGAAAAAACGGGCCAAAAATAGCCCGAACGGCCCGAACGGTCCTTCCGTGCCGCAGCACGGTGCCGCCGTGCCTTGGCGTATCACACTGTTGCGCCGCACGGCAGCTGCTGCTGCTGCTGCCCATGTTCTGCCGGCACGACTTGCTGCCAGCGGTCGTTGCTGGCGTCGCCTCCTGTCGCCAATTCCTCCTTTGCTTTTTCCCATGCTATTTGGTCTTCTTGCAATTCGTTCTGGGTTTTCCTGGGTTTCTGTAAATTCATGATAACCCATAACCCACGAATCCAAGTCGCCCACCATAACGCCTTCGATTACAAAAACAATTTTCCTACTACAAGGCATTCTAGGAAAATTAAAGAATCGAAATTACATAGAAAAAATCCTACTACAGATTTAATCTAATCTTACACGGCTTCCAGCACGTGGTTATACTATTACAAACATTCATAATAAAATTAAATCCGGACATGTCCTGGAGTTTAATTAAAACCCATACAAACATAACCATAATAGTTGGGATTCTAAACCACCTGCAAATAAAACCATGTAGCAAATAAAACTAGCACAAAACCCAAAACCAGGCTCTGATACCAATTGAAAGATTTGTAGGATCTGGGTTCGCACTAGTTCGATTTACCACGCAACAAAATTTTCTAATTAAGAGTGGAACTTTAGAAAGTTACCTTTGAAGCGTGACTCGGGTGATTCTCTTGTATGCCTCAAGACTATGACTTCTTATTGTGTGGTCAACAATCCAGAAGCCAATTGATCAGCTATCACCACAACTCCACCCGCCAGAAAAATCCAGCACCTCCGCACCTAGAACGTACTACAAACGCACTGCCCGGAGAGAGAGAAAGCAACACACGGGGCTGACAAGAACACCAAGAATTTTTGGCTACTTCAATGGAAAAAACCAGCCGCCACAAGCTTATAAAATTCGTTCAGGAGAGAGAAGATTTTCTCTCTCTAGAATTTTATCTCTCTAGAAATCTTGTGGATTAATTGTGTGTCTTGAATAGCTAATCCCTTGTCTATTTATAGAGTTACAATAGAGACCCCAAGTTGGTTTAAGATTGGACTTCCTAATGGGTTTAGGTAATTAGTTTACAAATCCAATTAGGTAACCAATCTAGATAGGACAAGATAAGATAAACCAAATCCTACTAGATTCCTAATCTCTAGGATTTCCTAATTCTAATTGAAACTTAAGACTTAATTAATTAATTAAATAATTCCAATTTGTTAATTACTTAATTAACCCTTAGGAATTAATTAAATAATTCCACTTGGTTAATTACTGAATTTACCCTTAGGAATAATTAACCAATTAATTAATTAAATCTACCTATTCAATCAACCCATTACAAAATTAATCATACCACTAACGGATTAATTTTGACACTTTCATCCTACACCAGAATTGCTTCCGGAAGAACTTAATTAAATTATATTCATAATCTCCCCACATCAAAGATATAGTGCTCGTTAATATAAATTAATTTACTGATAAATTAATTAATTAACTTCTTAATTCCGAAACTAGTACCACTCGACCTTTTTACTCTACCAGACATAAGTCCACCGGCCAGCTTTAGTATAATAAACATTTCGAGCTCGTCTCGGGAGCACCATCACCCCGGACGCACCGGTACATGGTATCCTTACGAAAAGCAGCAACACACCAAGTAACTAAACACGCGCACCCAACCTAACGAGAATATTGGTCACAATTGACCTCACCTATTGGCAGATCAAAGTACACTATGTCTAATCCTCATGCCCGCCCGAGTCTAGGGATTTAGAGATAGAATACAAGGAATGATTTGTCTATTAAATTAGTACAAGACAAATCACTCCTAAAGGTTAAGTTCAATACGCCCCGGGCACATCTACATGATTCAATTAGTTCAGACAAACTAATTATCCGAATCACATAATAGCCTAAACCGACAGTTTGTCCAAAGCTGTCTCGGTTACGAGCCTCATTTATATACTATGTCTTTCAACCAATGATGAGATCTACTGTGTCACACAAGACACCTCATCATCTACTTACATAGTATAAATGGACATAAATATGCACAACAAGATATAACTGAAACACGAATCGATATATTAATCTAGGAAAATGTACAACAAAAGCATAGCTTATGTATTCAAATCCAACAGTTCCATAATTAGTCCGTTAGTGGTACAACTAATTATGTATTTGACTAATCGACAAAGTGAATTAATTAATCCTAAAGGCTTAATTAATATTTAATTGACAAAGTAGATTAAGAAATTAATTCTATTTGAATTAATTAATCCTAAGGGTTTGATTAAATTAAATTAACAAAGTGGGTTAAGAAATTAATTCGAATGGGTCGATTGGATTTGATTAGTCTAGGAAAGACTAAGCGGTCAACGAAATTCAATTTAAAAGGCCTAACTTAAAAGCCCACTAGGTCTCCATTAGAGCTCTCTATAAATAGAAAACTTAAGACCTAAGAAACATTAAGGAAGTCTTACAAGACAACTTTTGCTTTCTTGAGTGAAAAGATTCTAGAGAGAGAATTTCTTCTTCAAGAATTCTTTCTCAAAAACGAATCAGATTTTTCACTTGCTCGAGATTGGAATCACCCAAAGATCAAGCCTTTTAGTCAGTTTATTGTTTCTTCATCGAGCAGTTTTTTTGCGTCATTTGGACTTCCACCGGCAGTAGTATTATTTTCGATGCCGGAAATTGTTTTGGCTCAGGGCGTTTGATTCGGTCTGCGTTTTTTTCGATCTCTGCTTAGTTATCCAAAATCCGAACTGTCTAGATCACGTCTGGGCTGGGATTTTTCTGGTGATCGGCATGGGTGGTTTCTTGATTCCCAGTGGCAGTTCATAAATAGCAGGCGGCGTTAGTGTTTTAGCGACAGGCTTTGATCAGTTTTTGGGTTTATTTGAAGTCCAATTTTGAGAGATTTCCTTGTGGGTTTTCGTGGGCTTTGCGAGTACACTTTGATAGATTATTGCCCACACAATATTCGAAGTTTCTTGGAGTTATCTATTGGATTTCGGTGGTAATCGCAATCAAAGATTTGGTTTTTCTTATTTCGTTGGACTTCGCTTCAAAGGTATAACCTTTAATCCTTCCGCTTTTAATTAAATGTTCAATCTTTGTGCATTAGTTGTCGATTTAATAAATTAAATAAGTATATGCCTAGATCCGTTCATGGGAAAATGAATTTGAGCCTGAGCTTTGTCGAAAGCTTCCGATTCTGGAATGCATTGCACGAAAGTGAGGTTTTCGATTTAGCCCGAGCTTGTTCTGTTTTCCTTCAACAACCTGAAACCTCCCGAGGATAATCTGTCTATGTCTGGAATGGGCATATAACCATTTGATGAAAACAAATTTAGTGTCGTGTACCGCTCAGAATTAATAATTTGTAAACCTCACACCACAAATTAACGTAGTATAATAGTCGATCCACAGGGAATGGAGGGTACAATTCTGCTGCACAAGATAGAAGCACAGTAAAATAGAGCAAGTATAAAAACAGTAATATAAGTAGTTAGTGAGGTGTGGAAAACAAGTATGAAAAGAGAAAATGTACAAAAAAATAAAACAGAGGATGAGAGTTGGGATTTTTACTTCCCTGTAAGAATAAAGGCTCTGGTTATGGTTTGCAGTTGATAAAAAAAGTTAAAACTTCCGAACAAAGAAGATTAGGAATGAAGTGAAGGGCAGCCAGTTCTGACTCCACATGAGTAACACTTGTGTCACTTACTCAATGATTGCCCTACCATCGAACCATGTAGTCCTTGTTTACTCAATGCTCCAACCTAGCACAGTCATACCACTAGGGGACTGACCTCTTCACCATAACAGTTGGCATCTGTTGGTTTTGAATACTTAAGTTTTGTTTGTATTAAAACTATTTCTTAGTTTATATATCAATTTAATGTTTTAGATACATTATTTTTATATTTTACATATATTGTCCATTTACATCATATGACTAGATGAAGAAGTGTCTGGTGCGACACAGTAGACCTCATCATTGGTTAAAGTCATGATATATAAATGAGTAACTGGGACAGTTTGGACATACTGTCGGTTTAAGTCATTATGTGATTCGGAAATTAGTTTATCTAAACTAATTGAATCATATAGATATGCATGGGGCGTATTGAGCATGACCAATTTGGATTGAATTGTCTTGTACTGATTTAGTAGACTATTCGATCCTAGTACTCTATTTCTTAATCCCTAGATTTGAACGAGCATGAGGATTAGACATAGTGTACTTTAATCTGCCAATGAGTGCTGTCACTTGAGACCTATATTCTCGGTAGGTTGGGTTAGTGTATTTGATTGTTTAGTGTGTCGTTGCTTGTCAAAAGGAAATAATGTACCAGTGCGCCCAGGGTGATGGTACTCTTGAGATGGGTTCGTAATGTTTATTATACTAAACCCGGCCGGTGGACTTATGTCCGGTATAGTAATAAAGTCGAGTGGTACTAATCTCAGATTATAAGAAATTGATTAATTAATTTATCAGTAAATTAATAAATTAACGAGCATTATATCTTTGATGTGGGGAGAATAAATAATAATTAAATTAGTGGTTCCGAAGCAATTCTGGTTTGAGCAGTGATTCCATAATTCATCCGTTAGTGGTACGATTAATTATGTTATTGGGTTAATTGTTAAAGTGAATTAATTATTTAATTAATTAATTCTTGTTTCAATTAAGAATAAGGAAATCTAAGAATTAGGTAATCTAATTGTGATTTGGAAACTACTATATCCCAAGCCTAAGAAGAAGGTCTAACTCAAACCCACTTACGGTCTCTCTTGTAACTTTATAAATAGACACAAAGGATTAGCAATATAAGACACACAACTCATTATTGAGAAAGCACTTTAAGAAGCTAAAGAGAAAGTAAGAGAGAGATACAGAGAGAAAGTCGCGAACAACTTAACCTCTGATTGAAAGATTATCTGTCTGGGCCGGTCAAAAATTTACTTTCATGCACTGTATTCCATAATCAAAACTCTTGATAGGGCCTAAGCACTAGCGCAATTACTATTCCAACCATTACTTGAAACATCATTGCACATGATCTTAGTTTCTACTTATTCAATTTGTCATGCAACAAAAAAATTCTTAATTAAAACGGAAGTTTAAAAATTACCTCTTAAAGCGTGTACTTATGTGATTACTTGTATGACTCAAAACCAGCTCGTATGTTGTGTGGGCAACAAACCAACAAACCGAACGATCAGCAAAACACCACAAAACCCGCCGGAAAAATCCAGCAAGAAGTCGCCAAAAAAATCGACCGCTTGTCGCCGCTCACGCGTGCTCTTCATACGCTGACAGAGAGACCCACGCGCTGCCGCACTTAAACTCATGCATCGCCGGAATTTAGGTGAAGACCGGCCACCGATCTAGGGAGTTATGCCGCCGCTTGGATAAAGAAATCCGACTTCGATGGAGAATTATTTTGATTTCTCTCTCTAGAAAACTTGAAACTATGAATTGTGTATAGTGTATTGCCAATCTCTTGTCTATTTATAGAGTTACAAGAGAGACTCCAAGTTGGTTTAGGATTGGCCTTCCTATTGGGTTTTGGTTTCTTAATTAGTTTCCAAATCCAATTAGTAACCAAATCTAATTAGATTTCCAAATCCAAATAGATTTCCTAATATCTTGAATTTCCTAATTCCAATTGAACTTTAAGACTTGATTAATTAATTAAATAATTCCACTTTATTAATTTATTAATTAACCCTTAGGAATAATTAATTCTACTTTATCAATTAACACAATGCATAATTAATCGTACCAGAAACAGATCAATTATGACACTACCATCCTACACTAGAATTGCTTTCGGAACAAATAAAGTAATAATTCTTTAACCTCCCCACATCAAAGTATAGTGCTCGTTAATTTATTAATTTACTAATAATTAATTAATTAACTTCTTATAATCTGAGATTAGTACCACTCGACCTTTTTACTATACCGGACATAATTCCACCGGCCGGGTTTAGTATAATAAATCACGAGCTCATCTCGAGAGCACCATCACCCCGGATGCACCGTTACATGGTTTCCTTTTGACAAGTAACAGCACCCCAAACAATCAAACACACACGCAACCTACCAAGACTATTGACCTCAAGTGACCTCACTCTTTGGCAGATTAAAGTACAATATGTCTAATCCTCATGCCTGCTCAAGTCTAGGGATTTAGAGATAGAATACTAGGATCGAATAGCCTATTAAATCAGTATAAGACAATTCAATCCAAAATGGTCATGCTCAATATGCCCAAGGCATATCTATATGATTCAATTAGTTTAGACAAACCAATTTTCGAATCACATAATAATTTAAACCGATAGTATGTCCAAAACTGTCTCAGTTACGAACCTCATTTATATATTATGTCTTTTAACCAATGATGAGATCTATTGTATCACACCAGACACCTCATCATCTATTCACATAATATAAATGGATAATCTATGTAAAACATAAAAAATAATTTAACTAAAACATTTAATCGATATATATAAGTTGGAAAATAGTTTAATACAAGCAAAACTTTAGTATTCAAATCCACCATTCTCCCATTAATACTTAAGCTGCATTTTAAGTATAAAACTACATTAATCTATAACAATAATAATAACTAGAAAAACAGTCAAGGCACTGCTAAGTATCTAATCCCCATGCCCTCTATGTGAGCTTCAAAGACTTTTGCAGTCAGTGTTTTCGCGAATGGATCTGCAAGGTTATCTTCTAATGTTATCTTCACCACAACCACGTCTTCCCTCTTAACGATATCTCGTATCAGGTGGTACTTGTGCTGTATATGCTTACTCGCCTTATGGGATCGTGGTTCCTTCGAGTTTGCTACTGCACCATTGTTGTCACAGTACACTGTGATTGAGTTTTGCAAACTAGGAATCCCGTCTAAGTCCACTAGGAAGTTCTTGAGCCACACTACTTCTTTCATTGCCTCTGATGTTGCAACGTACTCAACCTCTATGGTAGAGTCTGCCATGCATTTTTGCTTGACACTCCACCAAACTATGGCTCCACCTTCCAAAGTAAACACATACCCTGAGATAGACTTACTCTTATCCCTATCGCCTTGGAAATCTGAATTTGTGTAACCACGGGGCACAAGCTCATGTGCCTAATAGACAAAGACTTCGTCTCTCGTTCTACGCAAATAGTTAAGAATACATTTTACTGCCTCCCAATGAGCTTTTTTGGGGTTATTCTGATATTTTCTTACAATGCCAACAGCATAGCAAATATCAAGTCTCCTACACAGCATTGCATACATGAGACTTCCTACTACAGAAGCATAAGGAACTTTCTTTATGGCTTTTATCTCTTCAACAGTCTTTGGAGACTGCTCTTTATATAGATGCACTCCATGCCTGAAAGGAAGAAAACCTTTCTGGGAGTTCTACATGTTAAAACGAGCCAGAATTATATTTTTGTTTGAAGCTTGAGAGAGCGTTAGCGAACATTTCTTATGATCTTGAATGATCTTAATCCTAAAGATATGTCCCGCTTCTTTTAAGTCTTTCATATCAAACTACTTGAGCAGCCATGTTTTTACGTCTGATAACACTTTCTTATTGTTACGAATAAGTAGAATGTCTTTTACGTAAAGCACAAGAAATACCACCGCATTTCTATCACGTCTGTGGTACACACATTGTTCATCCGGGCACTGAGTAAATCTGTAGGATTGAATTACCTTATCAAACTGTATTTTCTAAGATCTGGATGCTTGCTTAAGTTCGTAAATGGACCTTTTAAGCTTGCAAACCTTATGCTCTTGGCCTTTTTCAATGAATCCCTCTAGTTGCTGCATGAAGATGGTTTCTTTAGGACTTCCATTAAGAAAAACAGTCTTGACATCCATATGCCAAATCTCATAATCTAAATATGCTGCTATGGCCAAGAGAATCCAGATCAACTTAAGCATGGCTACCGGGGAGAAAGTTTCCTCATAATCGATTCTCTTTTTCTGAGTATACCCATTTGCCACAAGTCTAGCTTTAGTTTCAACCTTTCCTTAGGTCCTCTCTTGCGTTTGTAGACCCACTTACATCCAATGGGTTTGAAACAATTAGGCAGGTCCACAAGCTCCCAGACTTGATTGTGGTCCATCGACCCCATCTTGGATATCATTGTTTTTTGCAAAGATTCTACATGTTTATCTCAGAAAGCCTCATTGTAGTTTATGAGGCACCAACACAACCCTTCCACTATGACAAGGCACCACCTGTGTAGGTGCATCATCTGTGATATCTTGTGTAGTGTTCTGTGGAGTATCTACTTGTGCTGGTGCATCAGGATTACCAGATTGTTTTCTAAGTTCTTCTAATACGATCTTACTTTTGGGCTTATGATCTAGAATATAGTCCTATTCTAAAAATTTGGCTTTAGTGTTACCTATCACCTTCTGATCTTTAGGACTATAGAACAGACCACCTTTCGTTCCTCTAAGATATCCTACAAATAGCATTACTTCGATTCTTGCATCTAACTTAACTGCATCTGCATTAAGTACATGTGTTGGACAACCCCAGATTCTGAGATGTCTTAAACCGGGCTTGTGCCCATTCCACAACTCTGTAGGGGTTGAAGGAACGATTTTAGATGGTACAAAATTTAGAATGTATGTTGTAGTTTCTAAGAATATCCTCAAAATGAATCAGGCAATTCGCTATAACTTATCATTGACCTAACTATTTCCATAAGAGTTCTATTTCTTCTTTCTGCTACACCATTCTGCTGTGGTGTGCCATGTGCATGTTGGAGTTAAATACATAAACAATGCTTGTATTGTACATTTTCCCAGTAATATATCGATTTATGTTTTGGTTATATTTTTTTCTGCATGATATGTTCATTTATATTATGTAAGTAGATGATGAGGTGTCTTGTGTGACACAGTACATCTCGTCATTGGTTGGAAGATATAATATATAAATGAGGTTCGTAACCGAGACAGCTTTTGACAAATTGTCGGTTTAGGTTATTATGTGATTCGGATAATTGGTTTGTCTAAACTAATTGAATCATATAGATATGCCTGGGCCGTATTGAAGTTGACCATAAGGAATGATTTGTCTTGTACTGATTTAATAGACAAATCATTCTTGGTATTCTATCTCTTAATCCCTATACTCGAGCGGGCTTGAGGATTAGACATAGTGTACTTTGATCTGCCAAAGGGTGAGGTCAATTGTGGCCAATAATCTCGATAGGTTGGGTGCGCGTGTTTAGTTGTTTGGTGTGCTGCTACTTGACGAAAGAAAACTATGTACCGGTGCGTCTGGGGTGATGGTGCTCTCGAGATGAGCTCGTAATGTTTATTATCCTAAACTCGACCGGTGGACTTATGTCCGGTATAGTAAAAAGGTCGAGTGGTACTAGTCTTGGAATTAAAGAAGTTGATTAATTAATTTATCAGTAAACTAATAAATTAATTTAGCATTATATCCGTAAGTAATTCTGGTGTAGGATGGTAGTGCAAAATTAATCCGTTAGTGGTACGATTAATTTTGTAATGGGTTAATTGAATAGGTAGAATTAATTAATTGATTAATTATTCTTAAGGGTTAATTAAGTAATTAACAAAGTGAAATTATTAATTAATTAATTAAGTCTTAAGTTTCAATTAGAATTAGGAAATCCTAGAGATTAGGAAATCTAGTAGGATTTGGTTTATCCTATCAGATTGGTTACCTAATTGGATTTGGAAACTAATTAATTACCTAAACCCTTTAGGAAGACCAATCCTAAACCAACTTGGGGTCTATTTTGTAACTCTATATATAGACAAGGGATTAGCTATTCCACAATATACAATTCATAAGTTTTCAAGATAAGAAAACTAGAGAGATAAAATCCTAGAGAGAGAAATAAAATTTCTCCCTCAAAGTCGGATTTTACAAGGCAATTTGTGGCTGGTTTTTTCCCTTCTCTTGGCCAAAATTTTGGCCTGTTTTTACCACCTGCGTGTGTAGCTTTCTCTCTCTCCAGGCGGTGCGTTTACAGTACGTGCCAGGTGCGGTGGTGTTGGAATTTTCTGGTACGTGGATTATGGTGATTGCTGATCAAATTGATTTCTAGATTTTTTCCCACACAACGTGGAATCAAAGTCTTGAGGCATACAAGAGAATCACCTGAGTCACGCTTCAAAGGTACTTTTCTAAGATTCCGCTTTAATTAGAAATTTTTGTTGCGTGGTAAATCGAATAAGTGCGAACCCAGATCCTGTGCAATGTTATTTCAAGCAAGGGTTTGAATAGAAATTGTGCTAGAGTCTAGGCCTGGCCAGAGATTCCGATTCTGGAATGCACAGCACAAAAGTGAATTTCTGGCTGGGCCCGGGCAGATAATCTTTCAATTGGTATCAAAGTCTGGTTTTTGGTTTTGTGCTTGTTCGATTTATTATATGGTTTTATTTGCAGGTGGTTAAGAAATTCCAACTATTATGGTTACGTTTGTATGGGTTTTAATTAAACTCTGGGACATGTCCGGATTTGATTTTATTATGAATGTTTGTAATAGTATAACCACGTGTTGGAAGCCGTGCAGGATTAGATCAAATCTGTAGTAGGATTTTTTCTATGTAATTTCGATTATTTAATTTTCCTAGAAAGCCTTGTAGTATGATAATTAATTTTTTGTAATCGAAGATGTTATGGTGGGCAACTTGAATTTGTGAGTTTTGGGTTATCGTTAATTCGTAGAAACCCAGGTATCACAGATGCCATGAAGTAGAAACCCAAATATCTTGTGTAGTGTCCTAAGACTGCTAAGGAGATAGATACCATGAAGACAGTACCCTATGCTTCTGCAGTGGGTAGCCTCATGTATGTTATGTTGTGTATGACGCCTGATATTTGTTTTGCCGTTGGCATGGTTAGCAGATATCAGAGTAACCCTAGGAAGGCTCACTGGGAGGCAGTAAAATGCATTCTCAAGTACTTGCGCAGGACTAGAGATTATGTCCTAGTTTATAGAGCGCAGGAGCTTGTACCATTGGGTTACACAGATTCGGACTTTCAAGGTGATTTGGACAAGAGTAAGTCTACCTCTAGGTTTGTGTTTACTCTAGGAGGTAGAGCCATAGTATGGCGGAGTGTTAAGCAGAAATGCGTGGCGGACTCCTCCATGGAGACTGAGTACGGTGCCGTATCAGAGGCAGCGAAAGAAGCTGTATGCTCCAGAACTTCCTGGTGGACTTAGATGTGGTTCCTGAGTTGCCTAGGTCTATCACAGTTTATTGTGATAACAATGGTGCAGTTGCTAACTCGAGGGAACCACGAGCCCACAAAGCGAGTAAACACATAGAGCGCAAGTACCACCTGATACAAGAGATCGTAAAAAGGGGAGATGTGACCGTGGCCATGATAGTATCAGATGATAACCTTGCAGATCCTTTCACAAGCCATTGATCCCAAAGGTGTTTGAGAGACATGCGGAGGGCATGGGAGTCAGATTCTTGAGGGAGCCATGTGAGTGAGTTTAAAGGTGTTCTGGAAATTTCATTATGACAGCAGTGTAATAGCGGGTTGGACAGTTTTTGTACTTTTTAGCATAGCTTTGAGTATTAGTGGGAGATTGTTAGTTTTGAATACAGAAAAGCTATGGCTTGTATCAAAAACTAATATCCACAGATAACATATCATTTTGTTTCGGTATTAAATTGTTCCATTATATCATAGAACTAGATAACGGGGTGTGGAAAGACACAGTAGATACCGTTATTGGTTAAAGTATTGATATATTAAAAGTATGCTCTTAACTGAGACAGTCTGAACATACTATCGGTATAGGTTATCGTGTGGTTTGGAAATTAGTTTATCTAGACTAATTAAATCACACGGATATACCCGGGGCATATTGAGCACGACCAGTTTGGATAGAATTGACTTGTATTGATCGGCATAGTCAATTGAGGCCTATACCTCGGTAGGTTGGGTATGCAGTGTTTAGCCTCTTACGTGTCCTTGCTAGTCAGAGGAATCCACGTACCGGTTCGCCAGGTTGATGGTGCTTCCGAGATGAGCTCGTAAAGTCTATTATACAAAACCCAGCCGGTGGACTTTACGTCCGGTATAATAAAAGGATGAGTGGTACTAATCTCGGATACCAAGAAGTCTGTGAATTAGTTTATCAGTAATTGATAAATCGACGAGCACTAGATCTTTAATGTGGGGAGATAGAAGAAAATATAATGGCGCGATGTAAAGTCATTTTCGAGTGGTAGTTCCATAATCAGTCCGATAGTGGTAACACTAATTATGCATTTGACTAATCGACAAGGTGAATTAATTAATCCTAAAGATTTAATTAATATTTAATCAACAAGGTGAATTAAGAAATTAATTCTATTTAATTTAATTAATTGTAAGGGTTCGATTAAATTAAATTAACAATGTGGGTTAAGAAATTAATTCGAATGGGTGGATTGGAGTTGATTAGTCGGGAAAGACTAAGCGGTCAATGAAAGTCAAATTAAAAGGCCCAACTCGAGAGCCCATTAGGTCTCCATTAGAGCTCCTTATAAATAGAAAACTTAAGGCCTAAGAAACTTAAGAAAATCTTGCAAGACAACTTTGTTTTCCTTGAGTGAGAAAGTTCTAGAGAGAGACTCTGCTTCCTTCTTGGGTTTCTTTCAAAAACGAACTTAGAATCTCACTTCTCGATTTAGATTAAGTCCAAAGATCAAATTTTTAGATAGCCCATTGATTTATTTGAGTTGCCCACTGCTGGATACTGTTCACCGGACACTGTTCATCGGATACTGTTCACCAGACACTGTTCACCGGACACTTTTCATGGAATTCACTTTTCACTCCGGGGTGCTTGATCTAGCTGGGTTTGTGTTGATCTCTTCCTTAGGTTGGTGATCCACAATACCGGTTGTCCAGATCGTGATCGGAGTTGAAGTGGGTTCGATTTTATTGGCGAGAAAAGTAGTGGGCAGCAGTTTTTGGGGTTAAAGGTTTGATCTTTTGGGCAGATTTGATCTATTTGAGGGATTTTCTTGGCAGGTTTCTCATGAGCTTTGGTAGCAGACCTTGATAGATTATTTCCCACGCAATATTCGAAGTTTTCTCGGAGTTATCTTTTGGATTTATTGTGGAATTCGCATAAAGATTGGATTTTTCTTATTGCGTTGGACTTCGCTACAAAGGTATAACCTTTATTCCTTCCGCTTTTAATTAAAGGTGTGATCTTTGTGCATTAGATGTCATTTTAATAAATTAAATAAGTATAAGCCAAGATCCGTTCGTGGGTAAATGAATTTGAGCTTGAGCTTGGTTGAAAGCTTCCGATTCTGGAATGCATTGCACAAAAGTGAGGTTTTCGATTTAGCCCGGGCTTGTTCTGTTTTCCTTCAAAATGGTATCAAAGCGTGGGTTTTGGTCTTATACTTGTTTGACTTATTACACGGCTTTATTTTGGCATTATTATTTTTGTCAAAATGTTTAAACAGGTGGTTATTAGTTTCTCGGCTATTATGGTAGAAATTTATTTTTCATTCATAAACCTCGGGACATGTCCGGGCTCGTATTGTTTTTGAATGGAAATGTCTGTAATAGTAATAACCACGAGCTGGAAGCCGTGTAGGATTTGATCTAATCATGTCGTCTTTAAATTCCTAGAAAAATGCCTTGTATATAGGAATTTATGTACTATGACGAAGACGTTATTTTGGGTAACTTATATTCATGGGCTTTGGTTTATCGTAATTTTGGGTGATTCCTAATTACGTAGAAAACTGAGAAAACCTGGACGAATCGAGAGGAATCCAAATAACGAGTGGGAGCGACATGACGGGACGTGTCACCGAGGCGTCAAGGAATCAACGATAGAGAAGGCCATAATAGTCGGGAAATTTTATTACTTTAATTTCTTGTGTTTATATCTTTTCGTTGATTGTGTTTTTTCATTTCTTTTTGCATGAACCAAAACCAACCAAAACGTTTTTAAAAGGTAACGTACAATTAACTAAGGTAGATTATTCGCATATTAAAACTCCAACAGTTTTATGGGTGCGAATATCCATAGTTAAGATATTGCATGTTAAAACGTAAAAATCCTCAAGCTTAAAAATCTAAGTGGGAGCGGGTTGGTAAATATCCCCATGGCCTCCATTATGGGTTCATTGGTGATGTGGTTAAACTTGCGTGCTGGCTTAGACCTTCCTCCCTATCAGATGAGTTTTCAACCACAGATATCACCGGAATGAATTTCTAAAGGGATGACTATAGTGAGTTTAATTGGAGAAATTTGTGACACCCTCGCCATCCGAGGCGCATTAGTATCCTAAGTAACAAACTTAGAAGTCACGTAATGGCATACACTTAGTGTACCATTTTTAGTATCCCTCCCATTGAGGTTACGCTATCTTCGTGTACGGCAAAAATTATCGACTATTAATTTCATTGATCATAAGATCGTTGGTCAAATAATGAAATTAATGAACTTTGGTTCTTCTCAAATGAATGTGGGTTGGCGTAGACGTTCACCCATCGTGACCTGCGTTAATCCCGGTGTGAGAGATGTCGGTAGGAGAATGTATTGTTTTGAGGATACAATATTTTTGAAAAAGTATACAGAAACTTGACTGTTTATTTTTCGGTTGTTATTGATATGTCGTTCAACCCGCTAGCTGTCATTTTGAACCAGAACAAACTCACTGGTCCAAACTATATTGACTGGAAACGTAACCTGGACATTGTCCTTACTGCTGAGGGTTATAAGTACGTGCTCACTGAGGAGTGTCCCCCTAAGCCCAGCGATGATGCCACCCTTGAGCAGCGAGAGCCATATACGAGGTGGCAGAAGGCTGATGAGATGACCCAGTGCTACATCTTGGCTTCTATGTTGAGTGTACCGCAACACCAGCATCAGTTGTTTACCTCAGCCTACGATATGATGCTCAACCTCAGGGAGATGTTTGGACATCAAGGCAGGGCAGCCAAGCAGTCAGCTATGAGGAAACTCATGAATGCGAGGATGGCTAAGGGCACTTCAGTGAGGGATCACGTGCTAGACATGATCAGCTGCATCAAAGAGATCGAGGTATTGGGAGGTGACATTGATGGGGAGACCCAGGTCGATATCATTCTCCAGAGCTTGCCCCCCAGTTTTGAGCAGTTTTGGTTGAACTATAATATGGGCAAGCTCTCATATTCACTCCCCGAGCTCATGACTGCATTGGTGTCTGCTGAGGGCCTATTCGCTTCGAAGAAGCAAGCCTTGGCTACTGTTAGTCCCTCAGGTTCCTCTGCTGGGCCCAAAGCCAGGAAGCAGAAGAGGAAGAGAGGCCAGAAGGCAGGAGCTGATCATGGACCCAAGACTGGCATTGCCAATAAGCACAAGCCGAAAGGCAAATGCTTCAGATGTGGCAAAGCGGGACATTAGAAGAAGGACTGCCTAAAGCCTTGAGGTATGTGTAAATTTTCCCTAGTTACTGAGATGTGTTTAGCGGCGATTCTCACAGATACTTGGTGTGTGAATTCAGGAGCCACTGATCACGTTTGTAATTCTTTACAGGGGGTCCAAGTGACCCGGCTGCTTAGAGAGGGAGAGTTGCAGGTCTACCTTGGGGATACTACCAGAGTTTCTGTTGCTGCAGTGGGAGTTTTTTGTCTTTATTTTTCAGACTCTACTTTACATTTGAGAGATTGTCTTTATGTACCAAGTTTTTGCAAGAACTTACTTTTAGTTTCTAAACTTGTTTTGGATGGTTATAAGTGTGCTTTTTCTGATGGATCTATTTTTATTAGAAAAGGCCAAAAACTTATATGTTCCGGTACATTGGTTGAAAATTTGTTTTTAATTAAGACATACTCCCCAGTAATGCAAAACACAGAAACTAGTAACTCATCACCGAATCATATTAAGAGAAATGAGTCTTCCCCTTTGAATCAAACTTATCTTTGGCACCTGAGACTCGGTCACATCAACCTTAGTAGGATTCAAAGGTTGGTCAATAATGGGTCTTTGGACTCATTGGATATTGACAGCTATCCGACCTGTGAGTCCTGCTTGGAGGGTAAGATGACCAAGAGGCCTTTCAAGGCAAAGGGGTATATGGCCAAGGAGGTTTTAGAGTTGATTCATTCTGACTTATGTGGGCCTATGTCAGTTCAGGCTAGAGGTGGTTATGAGTATTTCGTGACTTTCATGGATGATTACTCTAGATATGGATACATATACCTAATGCGCCACAAGTCTGAATGCTTTGGAAAGTTCAAAGAGTTTAAGGCTGAGGTGGAGAACCATCTGGGTAAGAGTATCAAGGCCTTGCGATTTGATCGCGGTGTCGAATACCTCTCTAGTGAATTTAGGTCCTATTTGTCAGAGGTGGGTATTCAGTCCCAGTTGTCTGCACCTGGCACACCCCAACAGAATGGTGTAGCAGAGAGGAGGAACAGGACTCTTATGGATATGGTTAGATTGATGATGAGTTACAGTGAGTTGCCTATCTCATTTTGGGGTTATGCCTTAGAGACAGCATGTTTTATCCTCAACCTTATGCCATATAAGTCTGTGCCTACGACCCCAGTAGAGTTGTGGAATGGGCGAAAGCCTAGTCTGAGACATCTCAGGATTTGGGGTTGTCCAGCACATGTGCTCGAGGCAGATGCAGGCAAGTTCGAGGCAAGAACAAAGGCTATGTTGTTCATAGGCTACCCCAAAGGAACGAGAGGTGGTATATTTTATAGTCATCGGGATCAGAAGGTGATGATCAGCACCAATGCCAGATTTCTTGAGGAGTACTATATTTTAGATCACAAGTCAAGTAGCAAGGTAGTATTGGAAGAGCTTAGAAGTCAGTCCACTATTCCAGATGCACAAGTACATGAAGACACACCACAAGAGACTATACACACTATCACAGATGATGCTCTTACACAGGCTGCGCCTTGTCGTAGTGGGAGGGTTGCTAGGCAGCTCGAGAGGTACATGGGTTTGGGTGAGTCCTCGGACTTTATCCCTGTCGCTCATGAACCAGACCCAGTTAGCTATAATGAGGCTCTCCTGGATAAAGATGCAGATTCTTGGCAGAGAGCGATGATTGCTGAGATGGGTTCTATGGACTCAAATCAGGTCTGGGAGCTGATAGATCTTCCTGATGGGTTTCGACCTATTGTGTGCAAATGGGTCTACAAGCGAAAGAGAGGATCTGCCGGGAGGGTTGAGACCTTCAAGGCTAGGTTTGTAGCGAAGGGGTATACTCAGAAAGAAGGGATCGATTATGATGAGACCTTTTCCCCGGTAGCTATGCTTAAGTCGATCCGGATTCTCTTGGCCATAGCTGCTCATATGGACTATGAGATTTGGCAGATGGACATCAAGACAGCTTTCCTTAATGGAAGTCTTGAGGAGACCATCTTTATGCAGCAACTAGAGGGCTTCATTGTTAAGGGCCAAGAGCACAAGGTATGCAGGCTTAGGAGGTCTATTTATGGACTTAAGCAAGCATCTAGATCTTGGAATATCCGTTTTGACGAGGTTATCTAGTCCTATGGATTCACTCAGTGTCCGGATGAGCAGTGTGTTTATCGCAGGTGTGATGGTGATATGGTGGTGTTCCTCGTACGTTACGTAGATGACATTCTTCTGATTGGAAACAGTAAGAAGGTGTTGTCAGACGTAAAGGCATGTTGTCCAGGCAATTCGATATGAAAGATTTGGGAGAGGCTGGATATATCCCTGGGATTAAGATTATTCGAGATCGTAGGAGATGTTCTCTGACTCTCTCTCAGGCATCCTACATAGACACGATTCTGGCCCGTTTTAACATGCAGAACTCCAAGAAGGGTTCACTTCCTTTCAGGCATGGGGTGCATTTGTCTAAGGAGCAGTGTCCTAAGACTGCTGAGGAGATAGATGCCATGAAGGCGGTACTCTATGCTTCTGCAGTGGGTAGCCTCATGTATGCTATGTTGTGTACGAGGCCTGATATTTGTTTTGCCATAGGCATGGTTAGCAGATATCAGAGTAACCCTGGGAAGGCTCACTGGGAGGCAGTAAAATGCATTCTCAAGTACTTGTGCAGGACGAGAGATTATGTCCTAGTTTATAGAGCGCAGGAGCTTGTACCATTGGGTTACACAGATTCAGACTTTCAAGTTGATTTGGACAAGAGTAAGTCTACCTCTAGGTTTGTGTTTACTCTAGGAGGTGGAGCTATAGTATGGCGGAGTGTCAAGCAGAAATGCGTGGCGGACTCTACCATAGAGGCTAAGTACGTTGCTGCATCAGAGGCAGCAAAATAAGCTGTATGGCTCCGGAGCTTCCTGATGGACTTAGATGTGGTTCCTGAGTTGCCTAGGTCTATCACAGTTTACTGTGATAACAATGGTGCAGTTGCTAACTCGAGGGAGCCACGAGCCCATAAAGCGAGTAAACACATAAAGCGTAAGTACCACCTGATACGAGAGATCATAAAGAGGGGAGACGTGATCGTGGCCATGATAGCATCAGATGATAACCTTGTAGATCCTTTCACAAAGCCATTGACCCCAAAGGTTTTTGAGAGACACGTGGAGGACATGGGAGTCAGATTCTTGAGGGAGCCAAGTGAGTGAGCTTAAAGGTGTTCTGGAGATTTCATTGTGACAGCAGTGTAATAGCGGGTTGGACAGTTTTTGTACTTCTTAGCATAGCTTTGAGTATTAGTGGGAGATTGTTAGTTTTGAATACAGAAAAGCTATGGCTTGTATCAAAAGCTAATATCCACAGATGACATATCATTTTGTTTCGGTATTAAATTGTTGCATTATATCATAGAACAAGATAACGGGGTGTGGAAAGACACAGTAGATACCGTTGTTGGTTAAAGTATTGATATATTAAAAGTATGCTCGTAACTGAGATAGTCTGAATATACTATCGATATAGGTTATCGTGTGGTTTGGAAATTAGTTTATCTGGACTAATTAAATCACACGAATATGCCCGGAGCATATTGAGCACGACCAGTTTGGATAGAATTGACTTGTACTGATCGGCGTAGTCAATTCGGTCCTAGTATTCAGTCTCTCAATCCCGAGATTGGGATGGGCGTGAGAGTTCGATATCATATGTTTTGATTTGCCAAAGAGTGCGGTTAATTGAGGCCTATACCTCGGTAGGTTTGGTATGCGGTGTTTAGCTTCTTACGTGCCGTTGCTAGTCGGAGGAATCCACGTACCGATTCACCGGGTTGATGTGCTCCCGAGATGAGCTCGTATGGTCTATTATACAAAACCCGGCCAGTGGACTTTACATCCGGTATAATAAAAGGACGAGTGGTACTAATCTCGGATACCAAGAAGTCGGTGAGTTAGTTTGTCAGTAAATTGATAAATCGATGAGCACTACATCTTTAATGTGGGGAGATAGAAGAAAATATAATGGCGCGATGCAAAGTCATTTTCGAGTGGTAGTTCCATAATTAGTCCGATAGTGGTACGACTAATTATGCATTTGACTAATCGACAAGGTGAATTAATTAATCCTAATGGTTTAATTAATATTTAATCGACAAGGTGAATTAAAAAATTAATTCTATTTGAATTAATTAATTCTAAGGGTTCGATTAAATTAAATTAACAAAGTGGGTTAAGAAATTAATTCGAATGGGTCGATTGGAGTTGATTAGTCGGGAAAGACTAAGCAGTCAACGAAAGTCAAATTAAAAGGCCCAACTCGAGAGCCCATTAGGTCTCCATTAGAGCTCCTTATAAATAGAAAGCTTAAGGCCTAAGAAACTTAAGAAAATCTTGCAAGACAACTTTGTCTTCCTTGAGTGAGAAAGTTCTAGAGAGAGACTCTCCTTCCTTCTTGGGTTTCTTTCAAAAACGAACTTTGAATCTCACTTCTCGATTTAGATTAAGTCCAAAGATCAAATTTTTAGATAGCTTATTGATTTATTTGAGTTGCCCACTGCTGGATACTGTTCACCGGACACTGTTCATCGGATACTATTCACCAGACACTGTTCATCGGATACCATTCCTCGGATACTGTTCACTAGACACTATTCACAGAATTCACTGTTCACTCTGGGGTGCTTGATCCAGCTGGGTTTGTGTTGATCTCTTCCTTGGGTTGGTGATCCCCAATCCCGGTTGTCCAGATCGTGATCGGAGTTGAAGTGGGTTCGATTTTATTGGCGAGAAAAGTAGTGGGCAGTAGTTTTTTGGTTAATGGTTTGATCTTTTGGGCAGATTTGATCTAATTGAGGGATTTTCTTGGCGGGTTTCTCGTGAGCTTTGGTAGCAGACTTCGATAGATTATTACCCACGCAATATTCGAAGTTTTCTCGGAGTTATCTTTTGGATTTATTGTGGAATTCGCATAAAGATTGGATTTTTCTTATTGCGTTGGACTTCGCTACAAAGGTATAACCTTTAATCCTTCCGCTTTTAATTAAAGGTGTGATCTTTGTGCATTAGATGTCATTTTAATAAATTAAATAAGTATAAGCCAAGATCCGTTCGTGGGTAAATGAATTTGAGCCTGAGCTTGGTCGAAAGCTTCCGATTCTGGAATGTATTGCACGAAAGTGAGGTTTTCGATTTAGCCCGGGCTTGTTCTATTTTTCTTCACCCAGCACATGTGCCTTAAGGTAGATACGGCTAAGTTAGATACGAGAACTAAATTAATGCTATTTGTAGGATATCCCAGTGGAACGAAAGGTGGTCTATTCTATAGTCCTAAAGATCAGAAGGTGGTGCTTAGTACCAACGCTAGATTTTTGGAAGAGGACTATGTCTTAGATCACAAGCCCAAGAGTAAGATAGTACTAGAAGAGCTTAGGTGATAAACTACTAATCCCGATGCACCAGCACAAGTAGATACACCACACACTGCACATGAGATCACAGATGATGTGCCTACACAGGTGGTGCCTCATCGTAGTAGGAGGGTTGTGAGACAGCCCGACAGGTTCATTAGCGTGAGAGAGGCCTCAAACCTAGTCCCAGGTGCGCCTGAACCTGAACCAATTAACTACAATGAGGCACTCCGAGATAAAGATGCAGAATCTTGGCGTAAGGCAATGATATCCGAGATGGGGTCAATGGACCATTATCAAGTCTGGGAGCTTGTGGACCTGCCTGATGGGTTTAAGTCCATTGGATGCAAGTGGGTCTACAAACGTAAGAGAGGACCTGACGGGAAGGTGGAAACCTTTAAAGCTAGGCTGGTGGCGAAGGGGTATACTTAGAAAGAGAGAATCGATTATGAGGAAACCTTCTTCCCGGTAGCCATGCTTAAGTCGATCCGGATTCTCTTGGCCATAGCTGCTCATTTGGATTATGAGATTTGGTAGATGGATGTCAAGACAGCTTTCTTAAATAGAAGTCTTGAGGAAACCATCTTTATGCAGCAACCAGAGGGATTCATTGAAAAAGGCCAAGAGCGTAAGGTTTACAGGCTTAAGAGGTCTATTTACGGACTTAAGCAGGCATCCAGATCTTGGAACATCTGGTTTGATGAGGTAATCCAGTCCTTTGGATTTACTCAGTGTCCGGATGAGCAATGTGTGTACCGCAGACGTGATGGAAACTTAGTGGTGCTTCTTGTGCTTTACGTAGATGACATTCTATTGATTGGCAACAACAAGAAAGTGTTATCAGACGTAAAGGCATGGCTATCCAAGTAGCTTGATATGAAGGACTTAGGGAAAGCGGGACAGAGATCGTAAAAAACGTTCGTTAACGCTCTCCTAAACTTCATACATGGACACAATTCTGGCCCGTTTTAACATGCAGAACTCCAAGAAAGGTTTTATACCTTTTCAGACACAGAGTATATCTATCTAAGGAACAGTCTCCTAAGACTGTTTAGGAGATAGAGGCCATGAAGACAGTTCCGTATACTTCGACAATAGGAAGTCTCATGTATGCCATGTTGTGTACGAGGCCTGATATCTGTTATGCCATTGGCATGGTGAGCAGATATCAGAGTAACCCCGGGAAACTCATTGGGAGACAGTAAAATGCATTCTCAAGTATTTGCGCAGAACGAGGGACCATGTTTTGGTCTATCAGGCGCCTGAGTTGGTACCCCGAGGTTACACAGATTCAGATTTCCAAGGCGACAGGGACAAGAGCAAGTCTACCTCAGGGTATGTGTTTACTCTAGGAGGTGGAGCCATAGTTTGGCAGAGTGTCAAGCAGAAATGTATGGCGGACTCTACCATGGACACTGTGTACGTTGCCGCATCAGAGGCAGCGAAAGAAGCAGTATGGCTCAAGAACTTCCTAGTGGACTTAGATGTGATTCCTGGTTTGCAGAAGCCTATCACGGTATATTGTGATAACAACGGTGCAGTAGCAAACTCGAAGGAACCACTAGCCCACAAGGCGAGTAAACATATATAGCGTAAGTACCACTTGATACGAGACATCGTAAAGAGAGAAGACGTGGTCGTGGCTAAGATAGCATCAGAGGATAACCTTGCAGATCCATTCACGAAGACATTGACTTCCAAAATCTTTGAGGCTCACGTGGAGGGCAATGGGATCAGATACATAGGAGAGCCATGATAGTTTTTCTAGATAGATAGTAGCAGATTGTATAGGATTGTATGTAGGTGTATACTTAAAGCACAGCTTAAGTATTAGTGGGAGATTGTTGGAGTGAAATACATAAGCTATGCTTGTATTGTACAATTTCCCAGATTAATATATCGATTTCTGTTTTGGTTATAACTTGTTATGCATATTATGTCCATTTATATTATGTAAGTAGATGATGAGGTGTCTTGTGTGACACAGTAGATCTCGTAATTGGTTGAAAGACAGAATATATAAATGAGGTTCGTAACTGAGACAACTTTGGACAAACTGTCGGAATGAGGTTTGGGGCATATTGAACTTGACCACAAGGAATGATTTGTCTTGTACTGATTTAATAGACAAATCGTTCTTGGTATTCTATCTCTTAATCCCTAGACTCGAGCAGGCATGAGGATTAGACATAGTGTACTTTGATCTGCCAAAGGGTGAGGTCAATTATGGCCAATAATCTCGGTAGGTTGGGTGCGCATGTTTAGTTGCTTGGTGTGCTGCTGCTTGTCGAAAGGAAACCATGTACCGGTGCGTCCGGGGTGATGGTGCTCCCGAGATGAGCTCGTAATGTTTATTATACTAAACCCGGCCGGTGGACTTATGTCCGGTATAGTAAAAAGGTCGAGTGGTACTAGTCTCGGAATTAAAGAAGTTGATTAATTAATTTATCAATAAATTAATAAATTAACGAGCACTATATCTTTGATCTGGGGAGATTATGAATAAATTAATGAAATTGTTCCGGAAGCAATTCTGGTGTAGAATGGTAGTGCCAAAATTAATCCGTTAGTGGTACGATTAATTTTGTAATAGGTTAATTGAATAGGTAGAATTAATTAATTGATTAATTATTCCTGAGGGTTAATTAATTAATTAACAAAGTGGAATTATTTAATTAATTAATTAAGTCTTAAGGTTCAATTAGAATTAGGAAATGCTAGAGATTAGGAAATCTAGTAGGATTTGGTTTATCCTATCAGATTGGTTACCTAATTGGATTTGGAAACTAAGTAATTACCTAAACCTATTAGGAAGGCCAATCCTAAACCAACTTGGGGTCTCTCTTGTAACTCTATATATAGACAAGGGATTAGCTATTCCACAATATACAATTCATAAGTTTTCAAGACAAGAAAACTAGAGATATCAAATCCTAGAGAGAGAAATAAAATTAATAAAATTTCTCCCTCAAAATCGGATTTTACAAGGCAATTTGCGGCTGGTTTTTTCCCTTCTCTTGGCCAAAATTTTGGCTTGTTTTTACCACCTGCATGTGTAGCTTTCTCTCTCTCCGGGCAGTGCGTTTACAGTACGTGCCAGGTGCGGTGGTGCTGGAATTTTCTAGCAGGTGGATTGTGGTGATTGCTGATCAAATTGATTTCTAGATCATTGCCCACACAACGTGAAATCAAAGTCTTGAGGCATACAAGAGAATCACCTGAATCACGCTGCAAAGGTACTTTTCTAAGATTCCGCTTTTAATTAGAAATATTTGTTGCGTGGTAAATCGAATAAGTGCGAACCCAGATCCTACGCAATGTTTTTTCAAGCAAGGGTTTGAATAGAAATTGTGCTAGAGTCTAGGCTGGCCAGAGATTCCGATTCTGGAATGCATAGCACGAAAGTGAATTTCTGGCTGGGCCGGGGCAGATAATCTTTCAGTGCAGACAACTGAGACTGAATTTCAACCTCAGATAGGTAATCTCAAAATCCATGAGACAGGTACTCTCCACCACGATCTGATCGTAGTGTTTTACAATGATGTTTCTCCATATCTGCCCGATACTCCTTAAACTTGCTAAAGCATTCAGACTTGTGGTGCATTAAGTAAATGTATCCGTACCTTGAGTAATCATCTGTGAAAGTCACAAAATACTCAAACCCACCTCTTGCTTGAACCAAAATTGGTCCACACAAGTCAGAGTGAATCAACTCTAATACTTCTTTGGCTCTATAACCTTTTGCCTGAAAGGGTCTCTTGGTCATTTTACCCTCCAAGCAGGCGCAGGTTGAGTAGTTGTCAATCTCTAATGAACTTAAAGGTCCATCATTGACTAACCTCTGAATGCTACTAATGTTTGTATGACCTAGTATAAGATGCCAAAGATAGGTTTGATACGTTTCAGAAGGTTCTTTCCTCTTATTTTGGTTAAATGATGCACCATTTGTCTCTGTGTTTTGCGTAACAGGGGAGTTTGATTTTAGCAAAAACAGATTATCTACTGATGAACCGGAACAAATAATTTTATTATCCTTTCTAACATTAACAGATTTATAAGAAAAAATAAACTTATAACCATCCACTAAGAGTTTAGAAACTGAAATCAAGTTCTTTCTACAACTCGGGACATAAAGACAATTATTTAAATCTAGCCTACTATTTTTGAAAATAATAGTGACAACTCTCGCTGTTTGTACTGACACTCTTGTAGTGTCGCCCAAGTAAACTTTAAGCTCGCCATCTCTAAACTTCAGGGTTACCTGGACCCCTGCAAAGAATTACAAATATGGTCAGTGACGCTTGAATCCACACACCAAGTATATGTGAGAATCGTCGTTAAATATGTCTCAGTAATGTGGGTAGAAACTATTGTACCTTTGAGCTTTGGACAATCTGATTTTCAATGTCCCGTCTTCCCGCACTTGAAAATTTTTCCTTTAGGCTTCTTTTATTTGTGATGTCAGGCTTAGGCTCGTCATTATCAGCCTTTTTATTGGTCTTCTTCTTCTTCTTATTCTTTCCTTTAGGCGCATAAGAGGAACTCGAAGCCTTGACTATGATTAAAGCTTGCTTCTTTTCTTGAAAGATACCTTCAGCTGACAACAATGCAGTTAGGAGCTCGGGGAGAGTATATAAACAGATTAAGAATCTGTCCATAGGCAGCTCAAAACTAGGCTAAAAATATGTAAAAATATGTATAAAATGAATCGCATCACCATTTATCTGCACTTCATCGATAAACTACACCCCACCAAGGTTTCCCCTTCCATACTAGACTTAAGACTCTGCCACAGTTCAGCCCCTACCCTAATAGGACGGCGCAAAAAAAGCAGGATCCCAAAAGGTTAAAACACAAGTAATATGCGGAAAGTAACATCCATCAAACATCATGCTAATCAGCTAGAATTATAATTAGAATCCACAACTTATTCATATTACAACTAACATCATAAAAGAAAAATCGCCCACAACTCAAACATTTCATGTTAGGATCAAAACATAAACAGTATCACAGAGAATTAATCATAGATGCCGACAAGGCCATAATCCTCTAAACATGTATATAAGCATAAATATAACAATTATAAAATAGTTTCTTGTTTTTAGGTTCAACCCAAGTTATATATATATAAGCTTTTGGCAAATACATATAATCCGATGTTGAACAAAACAACACATAAGGGAAAGTCACTTACCTTTTCTCATTAAACTAATCACGAGCCTCACTTGAACAATGAGACACCCTTAGTCTCTGATGCGATTCATTTTAGTGGGCGACCTCACTTAATTTTATAAGAGATAATATTATTATAGTAATCCGTTGTGCAGCAGGGAAAAGGTTATGATGTTTGTGTTGCGCATTGTAGAAATAGTAAAAACAAAAAAAAAAAAAAAACAAAACAATGGATGCAGTGGAGTAAAGGTGTGAAAGATTATCTGCCCGGGCCTAGCCAGAAACTCACTTTCGTGCTACGCATTCCAGAATCGAAATCTTTGGCCAGGCCTAGACGCTAGCACAATCACTATTCCAACCCTTTTGAAATAACATTGCGCAGGATCTGGGTTTGCACTCATTCGATTTACCACGCAACAAAAATTCTTAATTAAAGCGGAAACATGAGAATTACCTATTGAAGCGGATACTCAGGTGACTCTCTTGTATGCCTCAAGACTTTGCTTGTATGCTGTGTGGGCAGCAATCTAATGAGCAATTGATCAGCTAATCACCACAATCCACCTGCCAGAAAAATTCCAGCACCACCGCACCTGGAACGTGTACTACATGCGCCACCTGGGAGGAGAGAGAAAGCCATGCGCCGCCAGTTTACTAGGCCAAAATTCGGCCACCAAAAGGGAAGAAAACCAGCCGCCTATTAGCCTCAAAAAATCTTACTATGAGAGAGAAAATTTATTTCTCTCTCTAGGATTTTATCTCTCAAGTTTTCTTGTCTTGAAAACTTATGAATTGTGTTTGTTGAATAGCTAATCCCTTGTCTATATATAGAGTTACAAGAGAGACCCAAACTGGGTTTAGGATTGGTCTTCCTAATGGGTTTAGGTAATTAGTTTCCAAATCTAATTAGGTAACCAATCTGATAGGATAAACCAAATCCTACTACATTCCTAATCTCTAGGATTTCCTAATTCTAATTGAAACTTAAGACTCAATTAATTAAGTAAATAAATAATTCCACTTTGTTAATTACTTAATTAACTCTTAGGAATAATTAATCAATTAATTAATTTTACCTATTCAATTAACCCATTACAAAATTAATCGTACCACTAACGGATTAATTTTGGAACTACCATCCTACACCAGAATTGCTTCCAGAACAACTTAATTAATTTATTCATAATCTCCCCCCATCAAAGATATAGTGCTCGTTAATTTATTAATTTACTGATAAATTAATTAATTAACTTCTTTAATTCTGAGACTAGTACCACTCGACCTTTTTACTATACCGGACATAAGTCCACCGGCCGGGTTTAGTACAATAAACATTACAAGCTCATCTCGGGAGCACCATCACCCCTGACACACCGGTACATGGTTTCCTTTCGACAAGCAGCAGCACACCAAGCAACTAAATGAAAGATCTTCTGCCCGAGCCTAGCCAGAAATTCACTTTCGTGCTACGCATTCCAGAATCGGAACCTCTGGCCAGGTCTAGACACTGGCGCAATCGCTATTCCAACCCTTTTGAAATAACATTGCGCAGGATCTGAGTTCGCACTTATTCGATTTACAATGCAACAAAAAAATTCTAATTAAAAGCGGAATCTTAGAAAAGTACCTTTGAAGCGTGACTCAGGTGATTCTCTAGTATGCCTCAAGACTTTGATTTCACGTTGTGTGGGCAACGATCTAGAAACCAATTGACCAGCTAATCACCACAATCCACCTGCTAGAAAACTCCAGCACCTCCGTACCTGGAACGTACAGCAAACACACCGCCCGGAGAGAGAGAGAGAGAGAGAGAGAGAGAGAGAGAGAGAGAGAGAGAGAGAGAGAAAGAGAGAGAGAGAGAGAGAAAAAACTATACACACAGCTGGTAAAAGAAGACCAAAATTTCGGCCAACACTTACCAAAAACCAGCCGCACAAGTCCCTTAAAATTCGACTATGAGAGAGAAAATTTTCTCTCTCTAGAATTTTATCTCTCTAGTTTTCTTGTCTTGAAAACTTGTGAATTGTAAATTCAATTGTATATCTTGAATAGCTAATCCCTTGTCTATATATAGAGTTACAAGAGAGACCCCAAGTTGATTTAGGATTGGTCTTCCTCATGGGTTTAGGTAATTAGTTTCCAAATCCAATTAGGTAACCAATCTGATAGGATAAACCAAATCCTACTAGATTCCTAATCTCTAGGATTTCCTAATTCTAATTGAAACTTAAGACTTAATTAATTAATTAAATAATTCCACTTTGTTAATTAATTAATTAATTCCACTTTGTTAATTACTTAATTAACCCTTAGAAATTAATTAAATAATTCCACTTTGTTAATTACTGAATTAACCCTTATGAATAATTAACCAATTATTAATTAAATCTACCTATTCAATTAACCCATTACAAAATTAATCGTACCACTAAGGGATTAATTTTGGCACTACCATCCTACACCAGAATTGCTTCCGGAATAACTTAATTAAATTACATTCATAATCTCCCCACATCAAATATATAGTGCTTGTTAATATAAATTAATTTACTGATAAATTAATTAATTAACTTCTTTAATTCCGAAACTAGTACCACTCGACCTTTTTACTATACCAGACATAAGTCCACCGATCGGGTTTAGTATAATAAACATTTCGAGCTCATCTCGGGAGCACCATCACCCCAGACGCACCGGTACATGGTTTTCTTTCGACAAGCAGCAGCACACCAAGCAACTAAACACGCGCACCCAACCCACCGAGACTATTGGTCACAATTGACCTTACCCATTGACAGATCAAAGTACACTATGTCTAATCCTCATGCCCGCTCGAGTCTAGGGATTAAGAGATAGAATACCAGGAATGATTTGTCTATTAAATCAGTACAAGACAAAACATTCCTAATGGTCAAGTTCAATACGCCCCGGACATATCTATATGATTCAATTAGTTTAGACAAACCAATTATCCGAATCACGTAATAACCTAAACCGACAGTTTGTCCAAAGCTGTCTCGGTTACGAACCCCATTTATATATTATGTCTTTCAACCAATGATGAGATCTACTGTGTCACACAAGACACCTCATCATCTGCTTACATAATATAAATGGACATATTATGCACAACAAATTATAACCAAAACATAAATTGATATATTAACTGGGAAATTGTACAATACAAGCATAGCTTATAAATTCAACTCCAACACTAAACACGTGCACCCAACCTACCGAGACTATTGGCCACAATTGACCTCACCCATTGGCAGATCAAAGTACACTATGTCTAATCCTCATGCCCGCTCAATTATAGGGATTAAGAGATAGAATACTAAGAACGGTTTGTCTATTAAATCAGTACAAGACAAATCATTCTAAATGGTCAAGTTCAATATGCCCCGAGCATATCTATATGATTCAATCAGTTTAGACAAACCGATTATTCGAATCACATAATAACCTAAACCGACAGTTTGTCCAAAGTTGTCTCGGTTATAAACCTCATTTATATATTATAACCAATGATAAGATCTACTGTGTCACACAAGACACCTCATCATCTAAGTACATAATATAAATGGACAAATAATGCACAACAAAATATAACCAAAACATAAATCAATATATTAACTGGGAAAATGTACAATACAAACATAGCTTATGTATTCAACTCAAGCAAGGTGAAGAAGTGACGATTAATGGCAGTGAAAAATCAAATCCACTCATAAATTTTTAATGCTGGCATCAATATGATTGGGATGTGTGGCATGGTTTGGCATGTGTCTGAAGATTTACAGGAGGAGGTCGGGGGAGAGAGATCGGGGATGGCTAGGGTTTTTTCTTTTTCTTCGGGGGTAGAGGGGAGAGAGATTGGCGGCGGTGAGAGGGAGAGTGATTTTTTTATTATTTTATAATTTTGACTAAGTTAAAACAAAATTATATAATGTTAAGACAAAATTGCCCCTCACCAAAACAAGGAAAAACAAGTTTTGGACCAAAACGGTATAAATATGTAATGTAATGGACAAAAATACATTTTTTTAATAATAGACGAAAAAAGTGCAAATTATATCATGTACCAAGGGTACATGTACCTAGTAATAATATTAGTAACATCACCACTCTCACTATAACAGAGTGAGATCCACGCTCTTCTCTTCTTCTTATTCTTCTTCAAAAACCAACTTCTTTCTTCTTAAAAAATCATTTCTTCTTCTTCTTCAAAAATCACTTATTCTTCTTCGCCGCACTTCATTCGAAATCGCATTCAATCAAAATTTTATCCAAACACAGATTTAACGGAGATCGGCAATTGTATTCTCAATGAACAACACCAAATACAATGAAAAAATCACTTCTTCCGCTTCAAAAACCTCTTCTTCTTCTTAAAAAATAACTTATTCTTCTTAAAAAAATCACTACATCATAAAGTATGAACTGCATTTGATGGATTTATGGAACCTTATTTTCGAGATTTGATGTTGGGTAATGTATTAATGATGTTATATTCGTGTTTTCTTATTCAAATAATGCTTTATTACTCCGAAATATGATATATAAATGTTTGGTAGAAGGTGTTATGGGACGTAGCGAGACGTAGCTGGTTGTTGCTGCTTTGTATTTTAGACTTAGCGGGATGTGGTGGACTGTGTTCTGTGAAATATTTAGCTAAAATTCAGTTGTTTGGATGTAAACGTGGTGTGGTAGTTATTTTTCGACGTGGTGATAGTAGTTATATTCCGATTAATTTATTCCCACATGAAAAAAGTAAAAAAAATGGTAGACATTTTTGGATGTTGCCGCAGTTATTTTTTGGATGTACGGGGACGTTGAAATAGTGTTAGGAGACGTGGGTGAAGGTGTGATGTGAAATTCAGCTTTAATTTACATGTCTGGATGTAGACGTTTTTGGACGTGGCGGGCTGTCTTTGTGAAGGGGAATTGCTGTCATCTATGAAGTTGTATTGCAGGGATGGTAGGGCATAACTCGGCACTCGATTGTCCGATTTGGACGCGCGAGTAGTCGATTTGATGGGTCTCGACAAGATCTACGCAATGGATATGGCAGACAGGCATTTGGAGATGGGTCCGACATTGGAAAACATGTGGTTTTGGACGAAAACTTTAAAGGGTCATAACTTTGCGCTCGGGAGTCCGTTTTAGACGAATTTTTTATATATATCATATAACTTTTCGAGATCTATCCAGCCTCAAAATTCCTATGGCGGTTTAGGCCACTCAAAACTTGAAAAAATGCCTTATTTTAAAAGATAAGGAAGATTTTTAATAATTTTAATTATTTTTCAAACTTTCGACAAAACATTTGACATGTAAAAAAAATGGTTTTTTACAATTTGTCTACATGAAAACCTTGTTCCTCCGGGGGTCTACTGACCTGTGTATTGGGATATGGGAAATTCAATATTGAAAATAGTGATCTTTTAAATGACATGTAGAAAAAAGTTTAACTTTAAGTGGATTAGTGGCAATTGATTTTTTTTTTTTGGAGAGACACAATACAAATATGACAAAGGTTCAAGACTCGCTCCTGGCATTTTTTTTTCTTTTTTTTCCTAATAATAGTTACTTAAATGGTATCCTTTTTTACATTATGTCGGTGAAAAAATATCTTAAATTCACATGCTGATGGATGTAGACGTTTTTCGACGTTGCGGCAGTTATTTTTTTAGACGTACGGGGACGTTGCAGTATTGTTAGGAGACATGGTGAAATGTGTTATGTGAAATATTCAATTTTAATTCACATTCTGCCTGGATGTTGACGTTTTTGGCCATTGCAGCAGTTATTTTTTGGACGTACGGGGACGTTGCAGTGTTGTTCGAAGACGTGGTGGAATGTGTTATGTGAAAAATTCAATTTTAATTCACATGCCTAGATGTAGACGTTTTAGGAAGTTGCGGCAGTTATTTTTTGGACGTATAGGGACGTTGCAGTATTGTTAGGAGATGTGGTGGAAGGTGTTGTGTGAAAAATTCAGTTTTCATTCACATGCCTGGATGTAGACGTTTTTTGACGTTGCACAGTTATTTTTTGGACGTGTGGGGACGTTGTAGTAGTGTTAGGAGACGTGGTGGGAAGGTGTTATGTGAAAATTTCAGCTTTAATTCACATGTCTGGATATAGACGTTTTTGGATGTTGCGATAGTTATTTTTTGGACGTACGGGGACATTGCAGTAGTGTTAGGAGACGTGGTGGAAGGTGTTATGTGAAAAATTTAGCTTTAATTCACATGCTTGAATGTAGATATTTTTGAACGTTGCGATAGTTATTTTTTGAACGTGGTGGACTCAGCGAAGAAAAAAAAAAAGAGACGCGCACGTCGACGAAAGTTACTATATTTAGTAAGTGTACAGCTATCATACGAAAATTACTATATATAGTACATGTACCTAGTGGTACAGCGTATAATTTCTCCGAAAAATATTTTCCATATATAATGGACTAAAATTAGAATTTACTCATTAAAAAAAAAACAAACATTTGAACAAAATTCGAGGATTCCTTTTGTTTCAATTGCATACATAGGCAGCATGCCCAAAAGGAAAAAACAGAAAACAAAAAACAAAAACCTATAACCAACAACCCAAAACCCAGAGTCCGTTTACGGTGGTACTATAGGAGTAGGATGAATTTTACTCCTACTTACTGTAGCGCACTACAGTAGCGCGCGCTACAGTGACGCGCTATAGTTTCCCGCTACAGTAACGCGCAACAGTTTTTTTTTTTTTTTTTTACGCACAAACTTTTTAAAAAAAATACCTTTTTTAAAAAAAATTCTTTTTTTTAAAAAAAAAATTCTTTTTATAACAAGGGAAATCAGATCAGAATTATATAGACATCAGATAAGAGAATACAAGAGATCAGATCAACAGACTATAGATATCAGATCAAGAATATAAAAGAAATCATACAGTAGAACTAAAATATAATTAACAAGAGAGATCAGATTAGGATTATATAGACATCATATCAGCGAATACTTGACATCAGATCAACAGACTATAGATATCAGATCAAGAATATAAAAGAAATCATACAGTAGAACTAAAACATACTTAAAAAGGGAGATCAGATCAACAGACTATAGACATCAGATCAGCGTATACTTGACATCAGATCAACAGACTATAGACATCAGATCAATATTTTAAAAGAAATCACACAGCAGAACTAAAACATACTTAACAAAGGAGATCAGATCAGGATTATATAGACATCAGATCAACTCATACTTGACATCAGATCAACAGACTATAGACATCAGATCAAGATTTTAAAAGAAATCACACAGCAGAACTAAAACATACTTAACAAATGAGATCAGATCAGGATTATATAGACATCAGATCAACTCATACCTGACATCAGATCAACAGACTATAGACATCAGATCAAGATTTTAAAAGAAATCATATAGTAGAACTAAAACATACTTAAAAAGGGAGATCAGATCAACAGACTATAGACATCAGATCAGCGTATACTTGACATCAGATCAACAGACTATAGACATCAGATCAAGATTTTAAAAGAAATCACAAAGCAGAACTAAAACATACTTAACACAGCAGAACTAAAACATACTTAACAAAGGAGATCAGATCAGGATTATATAAACATCAGATCAACTCATACTTAACATCAGATCAACAGACTATAGATATCAGATCAAAAATATAAAAGAAATCATACAGTAGAACTAAAATATACTTAACAAGGTATATCAAATCATGATTATATAGACATCAGATCAGAGAATACAAGACATCAGATCAACAGACTATAGATATCAGATCAAAAATATAAAAGAAATCATACAGTAGAACTAAAATATACTTAACAAGGTAGATCAAATCATGATTATATAGACATCAGATCACAAAATAGCAGACATCAGATCAACAGAATTTAGATATCAGATCAAAAATATAAAAGAAATCATATCATACAACAAAAACGTCCATAATATGTATCATAATAGCCAAAAATAACAAAAGAAATGAAGGTACTGTAGCGCGTTTACTGTAGCGCGCGGAACTGTAGCGCGCGCGGAACTGTAGCGCTACTGTAGCGGGATAGGAGTAAAATTCATGGTGATCCTATAGGACCACCATATAAATTACCCAAAACCCAAAACCCAAAACCAAAAACCAAAAAAATAAAAAAAACCCCAAACACGGCACATGATAAGCTACAATTTTGAGATAGAATCGCGAGAGTTTGACTTTACCAAAAAACAAGGAACAAAAAACAATGCTACAATTTTCTCATTAGCATGGCGGCATTTCAATTTTAAGCTGATGGCACAGAAATGTCCCTGATGCAGCAACTATAACTTCTGGTAACACAATGTAACTAATTTTCTAAGCCAAAGGAATTGCTCAAGTGGGGAGAATACATTATTTGTCCTGAACAATAAATAAACTTGAAAATCATTTGGGGGGAGGGGATTTATAAATCAAGCAACAAAAATACATAAACTAACAAGATGGGTAATCATGCATGTCTCAGAATTAGTCCTTGTACTTCATTTCAGACTTCTTGAACCCGGGCATGTCAAAAGAGAGCGAGAATTTCTCAACATCAGCCTTAAGTTCCTCAATATCCTTATTGTTAACCAAGCCCTTGTTGAAGTCCTTCAAAAGCTTTCCATGTTCCTTTTGGATCTTCAAACAAAGGGACACGGCCCTGTGGAGGAACTCTGCAATCTGCTCAAAGTCCTTGTCAACCAAACCCCTTGATGTCATAGCAGGAGTACCTGGAATCCCCACAAGAATGGAATCATGTAGACAAATAGAAATTGATTATTTGAGCTCAGTGCAATCTGAACTTCAGTAAAGGCATAGCTTACAGAGAACATGAAGTCTAGACTCTTTAAGGTGTGCGGAAAAAAAATGGAAATTTATTGAAACCGAAGTCAAACCCCCTGACAGACAACAAATTTGGACCAGAAGAATACTAATGAATATCATCAACCATTCAAGTGACAAGAATCTCCAATCATTGATTCACTAACTCACAACCATCTACTTTCAAACCTTTACATTTACTTCAAGGTTGATGATTAAACATGAGGATAAGGGGAAAATCAATCAAACTGGCAGATTTTTTATGGATTCGAGAAGGCAGAGATCTATGAGAGTTCTAACTGAGTTGTTTAACACAGATAATTAGTCTGAACATGAATCCAAGATCCCTATCTTATACTGAGATTGTTACCCCAAAATGTTACCTTTTCAGCTTCTAATCTAAAGAAGACTCACAGTAATCAAATTTTTAAAAAATCCCACAAATACGAAGATATTCAGTCAGTTATTACCTATGCGAACTCCTCCAGGGGCCAGAGCACTGCTGTCACCAAATACAGCATTCTTGTTAACAGTAATGCTGCACAAATCACAAAGTTTCTCCACCTTGTTACCTGCAACAATTAAATCAACTCAACATCGCTTCCATGGATAAAGCATTATAAACTTCTAAAAAAAGCATTATAAACTTCTAAAAAGAAAAGTTCAGTTCTATTACCAGTCAAACCAAGAGGGCGAAGATCCCACAGAACAAGGTGATTCTCAGTCCCGCCTGTGACAAGCTTGTACCCTTTGCCCATCAGGTAGTTTCCAACGGCTACAGCATTAGCCTTAACTTGCTTAGCATAAGCCTTGAAAGCAGGAGTCGCAGCCTGCTTCAAAGCCACAGCCAAAGCACCAATCTGGTGGTTGTGAGGACCACCCTGAAGGGAGGGGAAAACAGCAAAGTTGATCTTGTCTTCAAAGTCATAAACTGCACCCTCAGGCTGGCCCTTCTTGGCTGGCTTGGGACCCTTCCTATAGAAGATCATACCAGCTCTAGGTCCCCTCAAGCTCTTGTGGGTGGTAGTTGTGACCAAGTCACAGTATTCAAAGGGATCTGCGGCTTCCTGCAACCACAAAGATTTTGGTTCATTAAAAAAAAAGGGATATAGAAAATTTCTTTTTACAAATCTGGAAACCATTGTCGCAAAAGAATACTAAAACTATTTACATTTCATTCCAAAATAACTCGGTATGTAACCAAGTGCCTGATCAAATCTTAGAGCCAACTTCATTTTGTCCATTTGAAATACTACAATGCAATTTAAATTTGAAAAGAAAAGACATTGACACCAAAAGGAAAAGTTAGGCAGATGCTCTTTTCTCAACAGTTTCTTGCAAGTTCTTGCAAGTTGCCATCATTTGATCCAGAAAACAAGCTGGAAGCCAAAACTTACCAAATAAAAACTAATCAGCACGCTCAGATCTTCGTCATATTTATTTAAATCATAGTATAACCAACGTAGGACCAAGATCCCAACAACGACAATACAAATAGAGCACATGCAACAAACAAAAATTAATAAAAAAGCACCTCACATGATAGTGGCATATCTCGATACAGTTTTTAAAATAGTCTCAGATCCTGAACTCGTAACTGGAAAAAAGAAAAATATAAATTCACGCTCCCTCAATTTCAGAACATACCAATAGCTATTAACATTTTAAATCCTACACTCCATCAATTTCTAAGGAATATAATGCCTACATGATATAGATGCTGAAACATGAGTCCAATAAGCCATTCCCCTATAATCAAATGCAACAGTTTAAAGAAAAGCGCCCCAGTTTTATACAGCACAAAATGATTACAGATCTTAACTATCTCTCAATATCAAAACGACATAACCACATCCTTTCATTCATTACATGATGAATGCATGCGATTTACAGATCGAATTCGAACTTCAAAAACAAAGCAAGCATTCAGCATCACGAAATTCCAATCTCAAGCCTCGAAATAAATCCACATTTCAATAGGGAACTTATCAAAACAATAACAATTAACAGACATACCTGAGCAGCGACAAGCCCACTAATATGAGCCATATCACAGAGCAAAAGGGCTCCAACTTTATCAGTAACTTCTCTAAGTTTCTTATAATCCCAGTCTCTAGGATAAGCACTCCCACCACAGATAATCAATTTAGGCCTAAAATCCAACGCTTTCTCTTCCAATCTTACGTAATCAATATAGCCAGTCTCGGGATCCACCTTATATGGCAAGCTCTCAAAATAGATCGAGGTGGCACTAATTTTCTTCCCACCTGAGGTATAATACCCGTGAGTCAAATGTCCGCCAGAGGGCAAATCCAACCCCATGATCCTGTCATGGGGCTGGAGCACGGCCGTGTAGGCAGCGAAATTGGCTGGTGATCCGGAATAAGGCTGGACATTGACACCCCATTTGGTCGGGTCAAGCCTATACGCTTGCAGTGCACGAGATCTCGTTAAGTTCTCGATCTCATCTATGTACTCATTCCCGCCATAATATCGGTTCCCGGGCATGCCCTCCGAGTACTTGTTGGTGAGAGCGCTTCCGAGGGCCTCTATTACGGCAAAGGATGTGAAGTTTTCAGAGGCAATAAGTTCGATTCCGCAGCATTGGCGGCGTTTTTCTTTCTCAATGAGGTCGTGGATCTCAGGATCCACAGCGCTCAATGGAGTGTTACCCCAGACATCGACGGGATCCATTGTTATGGGTCTTTGGCAATGGGAAAGGGGAGGGTGGTGGGTGTCGGTGGGGATCGGTGGGGATCGGTGGTGGAGGGAAATGAGAGGAGGAAAGGGAGAAAGGCAGGGGAAAGTGGAGGGGAGGATGGGGAGTTTAAAAAGAAGAGTCGAGAGTGGAGAGAGAGGTTGGTAGGTGGAGATTGTTGTCATTTTCTTATCTATGTGGGGTAAAAAGATAATTTACACATTTATTTGTGGCTTAAATGCAGTCCCCTTAATAAGGATAATTTCATTTTTGGTCCCTTTTATGTTTTGATGACAATATTAGTCCTCATCATTTTTATTTTTAGTATATTTAGTCTCTTTTTACGAAAAAGTTTAGAAAATAGCGGATTAACTAATTTGATAGCTAGTTAAACCTAATTTTTTCTTCAAAATGATTTGTATCATGATGTTTTCAATCTATTTTATGACTCGATTCTTTATAAATTTTCAATCCATTTAGATCGATTCACAATCTAAAATGATGTCCAAAACCCTAAATGGGTTGAACATTCATAAGGATCCGAATAATTAAAATGGTTAAAAATATCATGGTACAAATTATTTTAAAGAAAAATTAGGTTTGAGTAGCGATAAAATAATTTAATCCGTTATCTTCAAAAAAAATTCGTAAAAAATGACTAAATCTGTTAAAAATAAAAAGAATGAAAAATAATATTGTCACTCATAATATAAAAAGAACTAAAAATGGAATTATCTTTATTATGGGGACTAAAATTACATTTAAGCCTTTATTTGTTGGGTAATTTACTAATTTTGGTGTAGAAAACTGGCAAATTTGCAATTTACTAATATCTGGTTTAGTTCCCTTTCTTTTAAATAATTTTTTATACGGTAGGTGGGGGTAGGGAGTGGTTGAGGGCCAATTTCGCAATAAACTTTAATTTTGAAAAACTTGGAATAGCATCATCATCATCAAAGTTTGAGTCAGTGACATCAGACCAACCCCCAGGGCACATTGTATATCGGAAAGTTATAAATTGATGCCTGAAATCTTTTGAGTTAAAAAAATTTATAAATGCTGTTTTTCAATGAAAAAAATGCGGGATGGACTTATGGTAAATTATAGGGTTAATATCAAAACAATCTGAGGTTTCCTTATAAATTAAATACCTTTTTAAATTTTGAAAAATATCAAAGATTTAAATAATTATTATATTGATCTCTTTTAATTAAAATATGAGTGTTTAGACAAATTTGTCTTTCAATAAAATAACTAGTGAATTATATTTTGCCCACTTAACTATTGTTGATTTACAAAAACTTTCATAAAGTTTGAAAATAATAAAAATATCCTATATTCTTCTTTCGTGATCTTTTTCCTCCCCCTTCTGCCTTCTTCTTTTCTTTCTTTCTCTTTTTCTTCATCGACCCTTCTCTCAAAACTTTGAAACTAAAAACATACTATAAAAACAACTTATGACACTCAATAGCCTAGAACATTGTTCTTCGCTCCGAAAATACCAAAAATTCACAAACCAAATTGAAAACTAAAATCCTGATTTCCAATAAAATTACTACCCGTGAATTCTTAGGAGCAAGCCAAAAGCAAACACAAAATTTAAGCTCCGCACTAAGCTTTCAAAATTCAACCTATTAATTTAGTATTCTAAATTCTAATATATATATATATATATGAATAGATTGTTTTGGGTTTTCCCTAATTCCTTAAAATAAATTATTAAGTTAAAAAAATTTACTGTAGCAAGTGCGGATACTGTAACAGTGCGGAGTATTGTAGCGTTATTGTAGCAGACAAAAATTTGGGAAATTTTTTCTATAAATAGGCTTTCAATTGTGAATGAAGGCACAACTTTTCTCTTGTTGAAGACATTTCTCTCCAAAATTTTCTTAGCATTTCTCCCTCTCCTCTTTGTATTCTTTTAGAATTTCTCCCTATTTTCTTTGTACTTCTTACATATAATTTTCTTTTCTTTTCCTAAGCTTGGAAGACTGAGTATCTAGTACCAGTAATCTAAGCAGTGAACTTATTGGAGTTTGAAACTTGTAAGACTATTGGAGTTTGGAGCTTGTATTATTTATGATTTAATTGATTAATATGTTTTCTATTTCTGTTCTTAAATACTAACTTCTAACATTTTATTTCTGTTTATGATTTAATTTCTGCATCTAACATTTAAATTTTCTGCAACTAACATTTATTTTACTGTAATATTATAGTGGCAGTCCGTCTGCGACCCAATTTCCTCTCAGTATTATATCTGTGTTTTTAATCTTTTAGGGACCAACCTCTATTCTGGTATCAGAGCCAGAAGGGGAAGTGGGTAACAAGGTATGTTTTTCACTGATTCTTACATATGGTGATGAAGATCTGACCTTGTTGAATTTTGAATTAGTAAGCTATGATCAAGGTCGTACCAGAATACATTATGGCACCTCAACAGTATAGTCCGGGCTTTCCATTCGTTAGCCTATTCCAACTACTGCTAGCACTAACAGATCTTGAACATAGGGTTACTGATCCAAGCTAAAGAACACATATCTGCAATAACATTGTCAAGAACATAGGGTTACTGTAGCGCTACTAAACTTACTCCCTTACTGACTCATCACATTCCGGTTTCATGGATTTCTAGTTAAGAATCTATCTTCAATTTTTAGAAATTTTTCTAAAAAATCTTCAGAAGCTTCTTCTGTTGGGATCGATTAGGCCTGGTTTTCAAAATTGTAGCAGAAATGGCCTAATAGATTAGTTTTAGTGTTAATTTTATTCCTACATTTAAAGCTTCTAAAGATTACTCTCATAGAGTAATCGGTTGCCGCGCCTGGATCCTTGTTTGATGTTGGTCCAAACATTCTGCTCCGATTACACTGATTGTTAGTTTTGAATACAGAAAAGTTGTGGCTTGTATCAAAAACTAATATTCACAGATGACATATCATTTTGTTTCAGTATTAAATTGTTCCATTATATCATAAAACTAGATAATGGGGTGTGGAAAGACACAGTAGATACCGTTATTGGTTAAAGTATTGATATATTAAAAGTATGCTTGTAACTGAGATAGTCTGAACATACTATCGGTATAGGTTATCGTGTGGTTTGGAAATTAGTTTATCTAGACTAGTTTAAATCACACGGATATGCCCGGGGCATATTGAGCACGACCAGTTTGGATAGAATTGACTTATACTGATCGACGTAGTCAATTCGGTCCTAGTATTCAGTCTCTCAATCCCGAGATTGGGACGGACATGAGAGTTGGATATCGTATGCTTTGATTTGCCAAAGAGTGCGGTCAATTGAGGCCTATACCTCGGTAGGTTGGGTATGCAGTGCTTAGCTTTTTACGTGCCGTTGCTAGTCGGATGAATCCACGTACTGGTTCGCCGGGTTGATGGTGCTCCCGAGATTAGGTCGTAAGGTCTATTATACTAAACCCGGCCGGTGGACTTTATGTCCTGTATAATAAAAGGTCTAGTGGTACTAATCTCGGATACCAAGAAGTCGGTGAATTAGTTTGTCAGCAAATTGATAAACCGACGAGCACTAGATCTTTAATGTGGGGAGATAGAAGAAAAATAGTGACGCGATGTAAAGTCATTTTTGAGCGGTAGTGTTGGATTTGAATACATAAGCTATGCTTGTGTTGTACAATTTCCCAGATTAATATATCGATTTATGTTTTGGTTATAATTTGTTGTGCATATTAAGTCCATTTATACTATATAAGTAGATGATGAGGTGTCTTGTGTGACACAGTAGATCTCATCATTGGTCGAAAGACATAGTATATAAATAAGGTTCGTAACTGAGACAGCTTTGGACAAACTGTCGGTTTAGGTTATTATGTGATTCAGATAATTGGTTTGTCTAAACTAATTGAATCATATAGATATGCCCGGGGCGTATTGAACTTGACCTTTAGGAATGATTTATCTTGTATTGATTTAATAGAAAAATCGTTCATTGTATTCTATCTCTAATTCCCTAGACTCGGGCGGGCATGAGTTTAGACATAGTGTACTTTGATCTGCCAATAGGTGAAGTCAATCGTGACCAATATTCTCGGTAGGTTGCGTGCGCGTGTTTAGTTACTTGGTGTGTTGCTGCTTGTCGAAAGGAAACCATGTACCGGTGCGTCCGGGGTGATGTGCTCCCGAGATGAGCTCAAAATGTTTATTGTACTAAACTCGGCCGGTGGACTTATGCCCGGTATAGTAAAAAGGTCGAGTGGTACTAGTCTCGGAATTAAAAAAGCTAATTAATGAATTTATCAGTAAATTAATAAATTAACAAGCACTATATCTTTGATGTGGGGAGATTATGAATATAAGTTAATTAAGTTGTTTCGGAAGCAATTCTGGTGTAGGATGGAAGTGTCAAAATTAATCCGTTAGTGGTACGATTAATTTTGTAATGGGTTAATTGAATAGGTAGATTTAATTAATTAATTGGTTAATTATTCCTAAGAGTTAATTCAGTAATTAACAAAGTGGAATTATTTAATTAATTTCTAAGGGTTAATTAAGTAATTAACAAAGTAGAATTATTTAATTAATTAATTAAGTCTTAAGTTTCAATTAGAATTATGGAATCCTAGAGATTAGGAATCTAGTAGGATTTGGTTTATCTTATCTTATCCTATCTAGATTGGTTACCTAATTGGATTTGGAAACTAATTACCTAAACCCATTAGGAAGTCCAATCCTAAACCAACTTGGGTCTCTCTTATAACTCTATAAATATGGATTAGCTATTCAAGACACAATTAATTCACAAGCTTTCTAGAGAGATAAAATTCTATAGAGAGAAAACTTTCTCTCTCTAAGTCAAATTTTAGACAGCAAATTGCGGCTGGTTTTTAGCATCATTGGTCGAATTTCTTGGCTTCAAAAACCAGCTGCTTGTGTGTTGCTTTCTCTCTCCGGGCAGTGCGTTTGCAGTACGTGCTAGGTGCGGAGGTGTTGGATTTTTCTGGCAGGTGGAGTTGTGGTGATAGTTAATCAATTGACTTCTGGATTGTTGCCCACACAACAAGAAGTCATAGTATTGAGGCATATAAGAGAATCACCCGAGTCACGCTTCAAAGGTAACTTTCTAAAGTTCCGCTTTTATTAGAAATTTTTGTTGCGTGGTAAATCGAGCTAGTGCGAACCCAGATCCTGCACAACTATTTCAATTGGTATCAGAACCTGGTTCTTGGTTTTGTGCTAGTTCGATTTGCTACATGGTTTTATTTGCAGGAGGTTTAGAATCCCGACTATTATGGTTATATTTGTATGGGTTTTAATTAAACTCCGGGACATGTCCGGATTTAATTTTATTATGAATGTTTGTAATAGTATAACCATGTGCTGGAAGCCGTGTATGATTAGATCAAATCTGTAGTAGGATTTTTTCTATGTAATTTCGATTCTTTAATTTTCCTAGAATGCCTTGTAGTAGGAAAATTGATTTTTGTAATCGAAGGTGTTATAGTGGGCCACTTGGATTCGTGGGGTTTTTTGGGTTATCGTTAATTCGTAGAAACCCAGGAAAACCCAGAACGAATTGCAAGAAGACCAAATAACGTGGGAAAAAGTGAAGGAGGAATTGGCGGCAGGAGGAGACTCCAGCAACGACCACCGGCAGTAGTCGCGCCGGCCAGGTGGGCAGCAGCAGCAGCTGCCGCGCTGCGCCAAGGCACGGCAGCTATGTGCGGCAGCAGAGCGCAGCAGCTGCTGGGCGCTGTTGGGCTGCGCGTAAGGCCCGTAATGACTGTCCGCGTGCACGGCCGGCCTTCGGGCCGTGCTGCTATACGGGTGGCCCGTTCGGGCTGGTTTTGGCCCGTTTTTCCTCCAATTTTTGTTTTTTGAAGTTCAAGACTCTTTCCATCGAGTGACGTGGCGGGACACGAGATCAAGGCAGAAGATGGAAGCAATTAAAATCCTAATAGTTGGGAAATTTATTTTACGTATTTATTTCCCGTATTTATTGTTTTAATTTTTATGCTTTATTTTTATGCTGTATTTTAGATGCATGAATTAAAGCATGTCTGGTTTTATGCTTGCACATAACTTAGGTTCAGTTAATTGCATGTTAAAACCGGAAAAAACATCATTTTGAAAATCTAAGTGGGAGCGGGTTGGTTTAATATCCCCATGGCCACCATTACGGGTTCATATGCGATGTGGGTGGGCTTGCGAGTTGGCATTAGGGCCTTCCTCCATTCGGATGAGTCCAACCCCGAGATCGCTAGACTATGAACTTCTGAGTAAGATGACTAGAGTAAGTTTAACTAGGAGAATGCGACACCCTCTCCATCTGAGGCGCACTATCCTGAGGTAACAAGCTCAGAAGTCACGTAATGGCACACACTTAGTGTATGATCTGCAGTATTCCTCCCGTGAGGTTACGCTGCTTATTTGTACGGCTGAAAGCACCGACTATTAGCTACATTGATCAAAACATCATTGGTCAGATAGTGTAGTTAATGAACTTGGTTATTCTCAAACGAATGTGGGTTAAAGTAAACGTCCACACTGCGTGGCTTGCGAGAATCCCGGTGGATGAGATGTTGGTGGATTAAGATTATTGTTTGAGGGAAGTCAATAATTAATTAGAATTTTTCGAAATTATAGGATATATAACTAAAACATTGTTTGTTTATTTTCCAGTTTAATCGATATGGCATTCAATCTTTTAGCTGCTATTTTGAAAAACAACAATTTAACTGGACCTAATAATGTCGATGGGAGTCATAACTTGGACATTGTCCTCAGGGCTGAGAGCGCTCATGTGAGAGATCATGTCATTGACGTGATTAGTAACATCAACAAGGTTGAGGTAGGGGGAGGCGAAATCGTTGGTGAAACCAAAGCCGATATTGTCCTCCGGAGCTTGCCTCAAAGCTATGAGCAGATTCGGTTGAACTACAGCATAAGTAAGATGTTGTGCACTTCATCCAAGCTCTTAGCAGAGTTGGTGGCGGCTAAAAGTCTTCTTCAAGAGAAGACGTGAGCTTTAGTCACAGTCGAAGCTTCAGAATCTTCTTCTGAGCCTGAAGCTAGAAAGAAGAAGAGGAAGCTCGAGGGAATAGCTCAAATGGTGCAAATTGCGCCTAAGCCATGTATTGCAAAGAAGAAGTCGAAAGACAAGTGCTTCAAGTGCAATAAGACGGGACATTGGAAAGCGGATTGTCCAAAGCTTATAAGTACGATAAATTCTACCTTAATTACTGAGACATGTTTAGCGGCGATTCCCACAGATACTTGGTGTGTGGATTCAGGTGCCACTGACCATGTTTGTAATTCTTTGCAAGGGTTCCAAGTAACCCAGAAGCTTAGAGAAGGCGAATTGGATATCTACTTGGGCGACACTACAAGAGTGTCAGTAGAAGCAGTGGGAGTAGTTAAGTTGAATTTTGAAAATTCTAGCTTAGAATTAGTAAATTGTCTTTATGTACCAAGTTTTAGAAAGAACCTGATTTCGGTTTCTAAACTCTGGAAGAATGAGTATAAGTTTATTTTTTCTGATGATTGTGTTATTATTAGAAGAAATGGAAAACTTATTTGTTCTGGTACATTGGTGGACAATTTATTTGTGGTTAATTATAACTCTCCTGTTGCGCAAAACATAGAGATAGATAGCTCAGGATCTAACATTAATAAAAGGAATAAACCTTTTGAAATGAATCAAACCTATCTTTGGCATCTCAGGCTAGGTCATATAAACCTTAGTAGGATTCAGAGGTTGGTCAATGATGGACCTTTAGGTTCATTAGATATTGACAGTTATGCAACCTGCGAATATTGCTTGGAAGGTAAGATGACCAAGAGACCTTTTAAGGCAAAAGGTTATATAGCTAAAGAAGTATTAGAGTTGATTCATTCTGACTTGTGTGGACCTATGACAGTCCAGGCACGAGGGGGATTTGATTATTTCGTGATGTTCACGGATGACTACTCAAGGTACGGGTACATTTACCTAATGCGCCACAAGTCCGAATGTTTTGGCAAGTTCAAAGAGTTTCGGGCAGATGTGGAGAAGCATCATGGTAAGAGTATCAAGACACTGCGTTCAGATCGATGTGGGGAGTACCTATCCTATGAATTTCGAGATTACCTCACTGAGGTAGGAATTCAGTCTCAGTTGTCTGCACCTGGCACGCCACAGCAGAATGGTGTAGCAGAAAGGAGGAATCGAACTCTTATGGAAATGGTTAGGTCTATATGAGCTATAGTGATTTGCCAAGTTCGTTCTGGGGATATCCCTTAGAAACAGAAATGTATATTCTTAATCTTGTACCGTCTAAAACCGTGCCTTCAACCCCAATAGAGTTGTGGAATGGGCGCAAGCCCAGTCTAAGACATCTCAGAATTTGGAGGTGCCCAGCACATGTGCTTAAGGCAGATACGGCAAGTTAGATGCGAGAACAGAATTAATGTTGTTTGTAGGTTATCCTAGGGAAACGAAAGGTGGTCTATTTTATAGTCCTAAAGATCAGAAGGTGGTGGTTAGTACCAACACTAGATTTTTAGAAGAAGACTATGTACTAAACCACAAGCCCAAGAGTAAGATAGTGCTAGAAGAGCTTAGGCGACAAACTATTAATCTTGATGCACCAGCACAAGTAGATACACCACACACTGCACATGAGATCACAGATGATGCGCCTACACAGGTGGTGCCTCATCGTAGTGGGAGGGTTGTGAGACAGCCCGATAGGTTTATCGGCGTGGGATAGGCCTCAGACCTAGTCCCAGGTGTGCCTGAACCGGACCCAGTAAACTACAATGAGGTGCTCCGAGATAAAGATGCAGAATCTTGGCGTAAAGCAATGATATCCAAGATGGGGCACAATCAAGTCTGGGAGCTTGTGGACCTGCCTGATGGGTTTCAACCCATTGGATGCAAGTGGGTCTACAAACGTAAGAGAGGACCTGACGGGAAGGTGGAAACCTTTAAAGCTAGGCTGGTGGCGAAGGGGTATACTCAGAAAGAGGGAATCGATTATGAGGAAACCTTCTCCCCGGTAGCCATGCTGAAGTCAATCCAGATTCTCTTGGCCATAGCTGCTCATTTGGATTATGAGATTTGACAGATGGATGTCAAGACAGCTTTCCTAAACAGAAGTCTTGAGGAAACCATCTTTATGCAGCAACTAGAGGGATTCATTGAAAAAGGCCAAGAGCATAAGGTTTGCAGGCTTAGGAGGTCTATTTATGGACTTAAGCAGGCATCCAGATCTTAGAACATCCAGTTTGATGAGGTAATCCAGTCCTTCGGATTTACTCAGTGTCCGGATGAGCAATGTGTATACCGGAGACGTGATAGAAACTCTGTGGTGTTTCTGGTGCTTTACGTAGATGACATTCTATTAATTGGCAACAACAAGAAAGTGTTATCAGACGTAAAGACATGGCTGTCCAAGCAGTTTGATATGAAGGACTTAGGGGAAGTGGGACATATCCTTGGGATCAAGATCATTCGAGATCGTAGGAAATGTTCGCTGACGCTCTCCCAAGCTTCATACGTAGACACGATTCTGACCTGTTTTATCATGCAGAACTCCAAGAAAGGTTTTCTACCTTTCAGACATAGAGTGCATCTATCTAAGGAACAGTCTCCTAAGACTGTTGAGGAGATAAAGGCCATGAAGACAGTTCCATATGTTTCGGCAGTAGGAAGTCTCATGTATGCCATGTTGTGTACGAGACCTGATATCTGTTATGCCGTTGGCATGGTGAGCAGATATCAGAGTAACCCCGGGAAAGCTCATTAGGAGGCAGTAAAATGCATTCTCAAGTATTTGTGCTGAACGAGGGACCATGTTCTGGTCTATCAGGCGCCTGAGCTGGTATCCCGAGGTTACACAGATTCAAATTTCCAAGGCGACAGGGACAAGAGCAAGTCTACCTCAGGGTATGTGTTTACTCTAGGAAGTGGAGCCATAGTTTGGCAGAGTGTCAAGCAGAAATGCGTGGCATACTCTACCATGGAGGCTGAGTACGTTGCTGCATCAGAGGCAGCGAAAGAAGTAGTATGGCTCAAGAACTTCCTAGTGGACTTAGATGTGATTCTTGGTTTGCAGAAGTCTATCATGGTATATTGTGATAACAACGGTGCAGTAGAAAACTCGAAGGAACCACGAGCCCACAAGGCGAGTAAACATATACAGCGCAAATACAACCTGATACGAGACATCGTAAAGAGGGAAGATGTGGTCATGGCTAAGATAGCATCAGAGGATAATCTTGCAGATCCATTTACGAAGACATTGACTTCAAAAGTCTTTGAGGCTCACGTGGAGGGCATGGGGATCAGATATCTAGGAGAGTCATGATAGTTTTTCTAGATAAATAGCAACAGATTGTATAGGATTGTATGTAGTTATATACTTAAAGCACAGCTTAAGTATTAGTGGGAGATTGTTAGATTTGAATACATAAGCTATGCTTGTGTTGTACAATTTCCCATATTAATATATCGATTTATGTTTTGGTTATAATTTGTTGTGCATATTATGTTCATTTATACTATGTAAATAGATGATGAAGTGTCTTGTGTGACACAGTAGATCTCATCATTGGTCGAAAGACATAGTATATAAATGAGGTTTGTAATCGAGATAGCTTTGGACAAACTGTTGGTTTAGGTTATTATGTGATTTGGATAATTGGTTTTCCTAAACTAATTGAATCATATAGATATGCCCGGGGCATATTGAATTTGACCTTTAGGAATAATTTGTCTTGTACTGATTTAATAGAAAAATCGTTCCTTGTATTCTATCTCTAAATCCCTAGACTCGGGCGGGCATGAGGATTAGACATAGTGTACTTTGATATGCCAATGGGTGAGGTCAATTGTGACCAATATTCTCGGTAGGTTGGGTGCGCGTGTTTAGTTACTTGGTGTGCTGCTACTTGTCGAAAGGAAACCATGTACCGGTGCGTCCGGGGTGATGGTGCTCCCGAGATGAGCTTGAAATGTTTATTATACTAAACCCGACTAGTGGACTTATGTCCGGTATAGTAAAAAGGTCGAGTGGCACTAGTCTCAGAATTAAAGAAGTTAATTAATTAATTTATCAGTAAATTAATAAATTAACGAGCACTATATCTTTGATGTGGGGAGATTATGAATATAATTTAATTAAGTTGTTCCGGAAGCAATTCTGGTGTAGGATGAAAGTGCCAAAATTAATCCGTTAGTGGTACGATTAATTTTCTAATGGGTTAATTGAATAGGTAGATTTAATTAATTAATTAGTTAATTATTCATAAGGGTTAATTCAGTAATTAACAAAGTGGAATTATTTAATTAATTCCTAAGGGTTAATTAAGTAATTAACAAAGTGGAATTATTTAATTAATTAATTAAGTCTTAAGTTTCAATTAGAATTAGGAAATCCTAGAGATTAGAAATCTAGTAGGATTTGGTTTATCTTATCTTATCCTATCTAGATTGCTTACCTGATTGGATTTGGAAACTAATTACCTAAACCCATTATGAAGTCCAATCCTAAACCAACTTGGGGTCTCTCTTGTAACTCTATAAATAGACAAGGGATTAGCTATTCAAGACACAATTAATTCACAAGCTAGGTTAATTCACTAATTAACAAAGTGGAATTATTTAATTAATTTCTAATGGTTAATTAAGTAATTAACAAAGTGGAATTATTTAATTAATTAATTAAGTCTTAAGTTTCAATTAGAATTAGGAAATCCTAGAGATTAGAAATCTAGTAGGATTTGGTTTATCTTATCTTATCCTATCTAGATTGCTTACCTAATTGGATTTGGAAACTAATTACCTAAACCCATTAGGAAGTCCAATCCTAAACCAACTTGGGGTCTCTCTTGTAACTCTATAAATAGACAAGGGATTAGCTATTCAAGACACAATTAATTCACAAGCTTTCTAGAGAGATAAAATTCTAGAGAGAGAAAAATTTCTCTCTCCAAGTCGAATTTTAGACAGCAAATTGTGGCTCGTTATTAGCATCATTGGCCGAATTTCTTGGATTCAAAAACCAGCTGCTTGGGTGTAGCTTTCTCTCTCTCCGGGCAGTGCGTTTGCAGTACGTGCTAGGTGCGGAGGTGCTGGATTTGTCTAGTAGGTGGAGTTGTGGTGATAGCTGATCAATTGACTTCTGGATTGTTGCCCACACAACAAGAAGTCATAGTCTTGAGGCATACAAGAGAATCACCCGAGTCACGCTTCAAAGGTAACTTTCTAAAGTTCTGTTTTTATTATAAATTTTTGTTGCGTGGTAAATCGAGCTAGTGCGAACCCAGATCCTTCACAAATCTTTCAGGTAGTTCCATAGTTAGTCTGATAGTGGTACGACTAATTATGTATTTGACTAATCGACAAAGTGAATTAATTAATCCTAAAGGTTTAATTAATATTTAATTGACAAAGTGGATTAAGAAATTAATTCTATTTGAATTAATTAATCCTAAGGGTTCGATTAAATTAAATTAATGAAGTGGGTTAAGAAATTAATTCGAATGGGTCGATTGGAGTTGATAAGTCGGGAAAGACTAAGCGGTCAACGAAAGTCAAATTAAAAGGTCCAACTCAAAAGCCCACTAGGTCTCCATTGGAGCTCCCTATAAATAGAAAGCTTATGCCTTAAGAAACTAAAGAAAATCTTGCAAGACATGTGTCTTCCTTAGAGTGAGAAAGTTCTAGAGAGAAACTCTCTTCCCTTTTGAGTTTTCTTTCAAAAACGAACTTGGATTCTCACTTCTTGATTTAGATTAAGTTTGAAAGATTAAACTTTTAGATAGCCTATCGATTTTTGGAGTTGCCCACTTCTGGATTTTATAATTTTCCCCGAAATTCACTACTCACTGGATTTACTGTTCATCGGATTTACTGTTCACCGGATTAATGTTCACTGGATTTACTGTTCATCGGATTTACTGTTCACCGGATTTACTGTTCACGTTTTTTTGGTGAGATGGCAGCCACTTCTAATCACTCCGGGGTGCTTGATCCAGCTGGGTTTGTGTTGATCTCTTCCTTGGGTTGGTGATCCACAATCCCGGTTGTCCAGATCGTGACCGGAGTTGAAGTGAGTTCGATTTTATTGGCAAAAAAAGTAGTGGACAATAGTTTTTTGGGTTAAAGGTTTGATCTTTTGGGCAGATTTAATTTAATTGAGGGATTTTCTTAGTGGGTTTCTCGTGGGCTTGATAGTACACCTCGATAGATTATTGCCCACGCAATATTCGAGGCTTCTTGGAGTAATCCATTGGATTTCGGTGGTGATCGCGAATTAAAGATTTGGTTTTTCTTATTGCGTTAGACTTCGCTTCAAAGGTATAACCTTTAATTCTTCCTCTTTTAATTAAAGGTGTAATCTTTATGCGTTAGATGTCGTTTTAATAAATTAAATAAGTATAAGCCTATATCCATTCATAGGAAAATGAATTTGAGCCTGAGCTTTGCTGAAAGCTTCCGATTCTGGAATGCATTGCACGAAAGTGAGATTTTCGATTTAGCCCGGACTTGTTCTATTTTCCTTCATTGATAACCACCAAAAAGTTTCTTCCTTGAAGAAGCTCTCTACACTAAAGCACCAGGATTCTCACAGAGAGGTGCTAGCCTTTTTTTTTTTTTTTCGAGAGAGAAGTTTTGGAAATTCTCAAAATTTGGTAAACAGTTTTTTTTTTTATCAAAAACCATCATCCCGTATCTGACTCACATTTCCTAGATATAGATTCAGATACTGTAGTCAGTAGTAACAAACTTTTAATATTACTTTCTACTGACTTAGGTTTTACCAAACCCATGGATCAACACATTAACCCATGGATCGAGCTGATGGGTCAAGAACCTCAATTGCAATTAGTTTCATTGATTTATCAGCCTATTCCAATTGTTCCTGGGTACTTAATGTTGGTGTATGTGCCCTTTTGAGGGCTATTTATGTAAATAAACTTTGAGGGTTATTTATGTAAATAAGACATTTGTCGTTTGATTGATAATTTATCTGATGAGTTAATTTCATGAAATTATATTCTTGTGCATATTGAATTTCATGAAATCGATCCGCCAAAAAGAAACACTCCATGGACTTTTAGATCATGAGTGATTCTTTTGAGTAGTACTCGTACGAGGATCCTTAGACCAGAAATCACTGCATAGTCTTAGGTGAATTAGAGTGTGCTTTGACATATGCCTAACGGGACCGTAACAGGTTGCCAAGTACGGGTATGATTGGGTACACTATGAGTCACGCTAAGGTATGTAGGTGAAGTGATGGGACTACAAGTCTCTCTTAAATGAGATATGATATCTTGGCCGCTTGATAGTGAACTGAGAAGTGCATGGCCGTGCCCAAGAAATGATAAGGGTTATCATTTGCTTGATTAAGATCAGTGTCACTAAGAGATCAAGTAAAACGTTTAGCTATATAAGGATGATTGGTTCCATGTCTTTTGCTAAACTGGATATCAGTGTAGAGGACATTACGTAGTATACTCGGAAGGTTGTGTTGAATCACCATTCGACCCTCCGTTCTGAATTGTGTAGTCATTATGTCTTGCTAGAGACCACTAATGATTTATGGATTAATTAATGAGATTAATTTATTCATTGTCAATTTGGAATGGGCCTACAGGATCGCACATAAGTGAGTTCGATGATTCAGAATTAATTTGCATGGTTTTAAGTATAAGAGTTATACTTAAATTGATAATATTTAATTAAATATTTAATTAAATATTATTGAAGAGTATTATGGTATTAATTAAGAGTTAATTAATTACCTAGGAAGAATTGAATTGGGCTGACAAATCAAGGGACCTAATTGTAAATTAAGGTTCTTGACCCATCAGCCTGATCCATAGATCAATGGGTTGATCCATGGTGTTGGTTAAACCCAACTCAGTAAATAATAATTATTATTAATTATTATAAACAGATACTTCTCAAATCAGAGAAGTATCTGGTGGTTGATAGTTTTTAGAAAAATTGGTTTTAAACACGTTTTAAAGATTTTAAAAACAGACTCTCTCAGTCTCCAAGAAAATAGACGCTCTTCCAAAACTCTTCCCCAGAGAAAAACGTTTTCTCTCTTTGACAGGCACTTTTGGGCTAGCACCAATTCTGATAGGCTCCGGTGTAAGATCGTAGAGTCAATTCACGTGAATTGTTGGTGAACGCTATCTTCTCAGAGGAGCCAGGCGACTGCACAACCGATTACGCTTCAAGGGTAAGACCCGATCCTCTTAGAATTTAGGCTATTCTGTAGCATAATTTAGGAAATTATGCATGCCTAGTTCCAACACTTAATTAAGTCTTAATTAATACCACAAAACTTCGCAACAATTTCCCACTTGCCCATTGAAGGGTTATGTTCTAAACATTTCAAGACCAAGCTCTATTACATGTCTCTCAAACTTTGACTGCGGTAGAGCTTTTGTGAGAGGATCTGCTACATTGTCGTCTGACCCTATTTTGCACACTTTCACATCTCCTCGATCGATGATCTCTCGAATGAGGTGATAACGTCTGAGTATGTGTTTAGTCTTCTGGTGTGACCGAGGCTCTTTTGCTTGTGCGATAGCCCCGTTATTATCACAGAACAGTTCTATAGGATCTTGGATACTCGGTAGCACTCCGATGTCTGATACGAACTTCCTCAACCAAACAACTTCCTTTGCAGCATCTGATGCAGCAATGTACTCAGATTATGTTATAGAGTCGGTTGTGGTATCTTGCTTCGAGCTTTTCCAACTCACTGCACCGTCATTCAGGCTAAACACATAACCTGACTGTCATCTTGATCTGTTTGGAAAGCAGCATCGGCGTAACCTTGTACGATGAGCTATTCTTGTCCTCCATACACTAGCATAAATCCTTTAGTCCTTCGCAAGTATTTTAGGATTGCTTTGACTACAGTCCAATGAGCCATTCCTAGATCTTGTTGGTATCTGCTAGTCATGCTAAGTGTATGTACGACATCCGGACGGGTGCACAACATTGCATATATGATAGATCCTATAGCCAAAACATATGGGACTCTACTCATTGTTTCCCTCTCCTCTCTTATTGAAGGACCTTGGTTCTTCTTCAAGAGAAGGTCATGTCTGAACGGTACCATACCATTCTTAGAGTTAGACATATTGAACCTCTTCAATATCTAGTCTATGTACCCTTCTTGACTTAGTCCTAGAATCCTCTTAGATCTATCTATATAGATTTTGATACCTAGTATCATCTCGGCTTCTCCTAAGTCTTTCATAGAAAATACACTCCCCAACCATTGTTTGATTTCTTTCAACATAGGGATGTCATTTCCTATGAGTAGGATGTCGTCCACATATAGGACAAGGAAAATAATCTTGCTCTCACTAACCTTCTTGTAAACACAAGGCTCATCTTCGTTCTTGATGAATCCGTAACCTTTTACTTCCTCATCAAAACGAAGATTCCAACTTTGAGATGCTTGCTTTAGTCCATAGATGGACCTCTGAAGCTTACATACTCGATTAGGATGCTTTTGATCGATGTATCCCTCGGGTTGTTTCATATAAACATCATCGAGTAGGTTTTCATTCAGGAAAGCCGTCTTAACATCCATCTGTCATACCTCATAGTCAAAATATGCTGCTATGGCAAGCATTGTCCTAATGAACTTGAGCATCACGACAGGGGAGAAGGTTTCATCATAGTCAATACCATGAGTCTGTCTGAAACCTTTAGTCACTAGTCGTGCCTTGAAGATCCCGCCAGGTTTTAATTTGAAAATCCATTTGCAATCAACAACGTTTGTCTGAACAGGAGGATCAATCAAAGTCAACACTTTATTGTCCCTCATGGATTGTATTTCCGATTCCATGGCTTGTAGCCATTTATCAGAATCCGGACTTTCTAAAACTTGTTTGTAGTTCGCGGGCTCATTAGAGTCCGCCAAGACCAAATCTTGATCATCAATTACGAGAAATCCGTATCTCTCGGGTTATTGACGAGATCTACTAAATCTTCTAGGTTCTTGTGTTGTTGGCTTAGGTTGCTCATCTCATGAGTTTCCACACCAACTTTCATCTGAGTTTCTGTAGACATTTCTAGACTCTCTTGTGGGTCTCGAACCTCTTCGAGTTCTATTCTACTCCCAGTGTCTTTCTTATACAGAAAGTCTTTATCTAAGAAAGTAGCTCCTAAAGCAACAAACACTTTGTTCTTAGTTGAGAGGTAGAATTGATATCCTTTGGTTTCCTTAGGATACCCCACAAATAGGCATTTGTCAGTTTTAGGTTCAGGCTTATTACTTTGTAAACCCTTTACATGAGCTTGACAACCCCAAACCCATAGATAGGACATATAGGGCTTTTGGCCAATTCATATCTCATATGGAGTCTTATCTACTGACTTAGATGGAATACAGTTTAGTAAGTAGGCAGCAGAAAGGAGAGCATAACCCCAAAAGGACATAGGGAAAGTCGCTTGGCCTATCATTGATCGAACCATATCTAATAGGGTCCGATTCCTCCTTTCAGATACACCATTCCATCGAGGTGTTCCCGGTGGAGTTAGCTGTGAAACAATTCCACACTGTTTTAGATAGCTATTGAATTCATCACTTAGGTATTCACCTCCTCGATCGGAGCGAATAACCTTAATCCTTCTATCCAACTGATTCTCTACTTCGTTTTTAAACTCTTTGAACCTTTCAAAAGTTTCACTTTTATACCTCATTAAGTAGACATAACCATATCTACTATAGTCATCAGTAAAAGTGACAAAGTATTCAAATCCACCTCTGGCTTGTGTGCTCATTGGTCCGCATATATCCGTGTGTATTAGAGCCAATAGCTCACTTGTTCTTTCACCTTTCTTGTTGAAATGACTCTTTGTCATTTTGCCTTGCAAGCAGGGTTCACAGGTATCATATAATTCAAAATCAAATGACTCAATGATTCCATCTCATGAAGTATTTGAACATGTTTCTCGCTAATGACAGTTCCATATGAAGGATCCTCTTGACACACTTTACATTTCCTCTTCCAATTACATTCATTGTAATATAAACATGTAGTGTCATTTCTGGGTTTTGTCTTACAATCTGGCTTGGCCTTGACAGCAATCTTACTGCGTGCATCCTTGTTCCCAACAATTTTTCCTTGCCTATGAACTTTCTCTTGCTCACTTTGCCTTTTTCAACCACTAACACTTGTGTACCCTTTTCAAGGGTTTGCTCAGTGTCTTTCAGCATCTCATGCATGTTGAAATTTACCACGAAGTTATTGTACTCATCTAGCAATGAAGCCAAGATGATGTCAATATCTTATTTCCTGAACCGAGGTACATCTAGTCTCTCTAGAGTATCAGTACTAGGCAAGTACTCACAGACGAACCCTTCATCATCTTGCAGGAAATTAATGCTATCAATGTAACGAACCTTTCGTTACGGGCCTGCTCTTAGAACACTTTTCCTTAGTGACGCATAAATATGGAACACTTCCATATTCATATTTCTGAAGCAAGCCTCAAACCTGTCACATCATTGGATTTGTTCCTTTTCCCTTCCAAAGGCTTTTCGAGCAACCTTTGTAGCATTTTTCAGGTATTTCGGGGAAAGTAGCTTCTAAGTCAATAACGCTCCCTTTCTTGTTTTTAAATGTTTCTTATGACAATCATTTGAAATTTAAGTGCAAGATAATGCCATCCACAAAAGAATAATGCAAAATATTAGAATGAGTTTTAATAAAATCATTTCCACAATAGCCAAAATTGAAATCCCGTATAATTTTGTGTTAGTGCTAGATTGTGGATCGAAAATCCACAAAGAACCAAACCCCAGTCTTGCTTTGGCAAGTATCGTAGGGATCAGGCCCTTTTGGTAGACAACGTTCAAATCACATCTCATGCAATTTAACGCTTTCCAATTGCATCACTATGCAACTTTTCGGTGATAGGATGAACATTCCAAATGTTTGACACCATCCTATCTTTGCAAAATTAATCCCTAGTCAACTTTTCGGGTCAAGCTAGGATTAATTTTCCCAATTCAAACCATCCCTCGAGGCATCACATCAATCGATACCCACACAATTTTTCCATAACGAGTGGTAGTGATAAAGTTGAATATCTGGATACCCAAACAGTTTTTCCACTCATTAACGGTAGTGATAAAATTGGGCACCTATTATGTGACAACCCGCCGCACGAAGAAAACCTGAGCCCTTGAGCTCTCCAAGTCCATCAGACTTTCGACGCTCAAGCGGGCCCCCAAGTATGAAAGCAAAATCAACTCGGGTTTTTGGGATTTTTAGTTTGATCGGCTTAAGATGCATTTTTCGTTTTAACATTCATTTGGTATATCGAATAAATAAAATGAATAAAAGCAATGAATTAGGCTCCAGTCTATTACAGAGCCTTTTAAAATTCTTCATATTTGGGCCTTCATTGTTGGGCTTCCGTTCCTGGGCTCCACCATGGACTTCTCTTAGAAACTCCTCTTGGGCCTAACTATTACATAATAATTTTAATAGGCACGCAGGCCCAAATTTAAATGGCTCGCAGAACCCAACTTTTAAACCATTAATAAGCCCAATTCATGCTTTAAAACACATAAATGCATATGCCCATACAAGCCCGTTTTAATTTAAACCGATTAAATTTAAGGATTGTGTAACTATTACAAAATTAAAATTGATCGTGTAATGATCAATTTTAATTAATCCCTTTTGTTCATTTTTCATTTAACCAAAATGATGCATGAACATGCCTTGTCATAATTATGATGTTTCACACACAAAATTTAAACAATTTAAATTAAAAACATCATAAAATAAATAAATAATAATTCAAAATTAAACAAATTAATTAATCTAATTAATTAGTTAATTAATTAATTTTTTCTCTAATTATCTTAATCTTATTAAGATAATTATTTAAAATTTAAAATTTAAAATATTACTAATTATCCTAATCTAATTAAGATAATTCTTTAAATTTAAATTTCAAATATTTCCTAATTATCCTAATCTAATTATCTAAAATTTAAAATTTTAAATGTTTTGATAGGATAATAATTTTAAATCAAAATTTAATCCTATATCTAATCTGATAAGATATTTAATTTTATCCTAAATTAAAATAAATCTTATCAAATTAAATTAAAATTTCAGAAAAACCTTTTTCTAGAAAATTTAGAGGGAATTTCATAATTAACCAAAAATTATGGGCTTAGGGTTTGGAAGGAACAAAACTGCTGGGGCTATTTTATAATTTTTAAAATTTTAAAGTTTGGCAGCCTAGGGTTTTAAGGTTGCGGCGGGGGCATTTAGGTAATTTCAGCCCCTAGGGCTTTTGCCACCCGCCGCTTTCTTCATTGTCTTCCCCGGCAGAATCTCTGTTTTTCCGATCACCCGCGTATTGATGAATGGCGACACTCACCGTTCATCTTCTCCGGTCGCGTTCTCATCTCCGGTCGAAGGTGAATCCTCTTCCATTGAAGATCCACTTCCTTGACCATTGAAAGATCGACGAAAAACAAAAAACATGCCGGCGTCTCGTTTTTCCGGCAGTAAACTAACTCCAACAAAAATGGCTAAAACCCATTTTGAAACCAACAAAAAAACCTTGGAACCATTCTGGGATTTTGGTTTTTCGATTGAAAATCAATCCGACAGCAATCGGCCCAACAAAATTTCAAAACCCAAAATCCATTTTTCCTTTGCTTCCCGATTTTTGATCAAAACCCAAAAACCAAAAATCAATTTTCCGGCGAACAATTATAACAGCCCAAAAGGAAGCCCAATTCCCGTCATAACAGTTTAAAACAACAGCCAGATTTTCGAAACCAACAAACTCCAAGTATGTTTTTTGGCAGAATAACCCATCGGCCTTCAAAATATTTTGAAACCAAAATTCCAAATTCATGAAATCATTCTTCCCAGTGGTTTCGACATAAAACCCAAAACCAGATTGGTGAAGTCAGTTTTGCCAAGCATAAAATTCAATATCCCGATAGCCCGTTTCCAAAACTCATTTTTTTTGGCAGACTCAAAGGAATTTTTTTTTGAAAACCGAGAAGGAAAAAAGCTTCCGTCAGAAACTTTACCAAAAACCAATTTCCAAACCGGCCATTCGATTAATTTTAATTAACACTAAAATATTAAACCTGGCTCTGATACCACTATTGGGATCGATTAGGTCTGGTTTTCAAAATTACAGCAGAAATGGCCTAATAGATTAGTTTTAGTGTTAATTTTATTCCTACGTTTAAAGCTTCTAAAGCTTACCCTCGTAGTTTAATCGATTGCCGTGCCTGGATCCTTGTTTGATGTTGGTCCAAACCTTCTGCTCCGATTACGCTGATCACCACCAAAAAGTTTCTTCATTGAAGAAGCTCTCTACACTCAAGCACCGGGATTCTCACAGAGGGGTACTAGCCTTTTTTTTTTTTCGAGAGAGAAGTTTTGGAAATTCTTAAAATTTGGTAAACAGTTTTTTTTTTCTCAAAAACCATCATCCCGTATCTGATTCACATATCCTAGATATAGAGTCAGATACTGTAGTCAGTAGTAACAAACTTTTAATGTTACTTTCTACTGACTTGGGTTTTACCAAACCCATGGATCAACCCATTAACCCATGGATCAAGCTGATGGGTCAAGAACCTCAATTGCAATTAGGTCCCTTGATTTATCAGCCTATTCTAATTGTTCCTGGGTACTTAATTAACTTTTAATTAATACCACAAAATTTCTTAATAATATCTAATTAAACTATTTAATTAAATACTATTTGCCTAAGTATAACAATTATACTTAGTGTAGGCAACATGTATCATCGAACCCTCTTATGTGTGATCCTGTAGGCCCATTCCAAATTGGCAATGGATAATCAAATCTAATTAATTAATCCATAAGTCATTAGTGGTCTCTAGCAAGACATAATGACTATCCAATTCAGAATGGAGGGTCGAATGGTGATTCAACACAACCTTCCGAGCATACTACGTACGGTCCTCTACATTGATATCCCGTTTAGCATAAGGCATGGAACCATCATCCTTATTTAGCTAAATGTTTACTTGATTTCTAAGTGACACTGATTCTATTCCAGCAAATGATAACACTTATCATTTCTCGGGCATGGCCATGCACTTCTCAGTTCACTATCAAGTGGCCAAGATATCATCCTTCACTTAAGAGAGACTTGTAGTCCCATCACTTCACCTACATACCTTAGCGTGACTCATAGTGTACCCAATTATACCCGTACTTGGCAACCTGTTACGGTCCCGTTAGGCATATGTCAAAGCACACTACAATTCACCAAAGACTATGCAGTGATTTCTGGTCTAAAGATCCTCGTACGAGTACTACTCAAAAGAATCACTCATGGTCTAAAGTCCATGGAGTGTTTCTTTTAGCGGATCGATTTCATGACATTAAATATGCACAAGAATATAATTCTCATGAAATTAACTCATTTGATAAATCATCAATCAAACAACAAATGTCTATATAGCCCTTAAAAGGGCACATACACCAACATCTTCAAGTAGGTCTTCAAATACTATTCTTCTTAAAGAAGGAATAAATTTTGAAAATTTATCCCAAGGCTGGGATAATTGAAAAATACCAAAGAGACCAACAAATGAAGTTTATAAAGATAAATGGAAAATGGTCTCTGACTTTTCAGTAAAAACAGTGGAACAAGCTTTTCTATTAACAAAACCAGTTAAAACAATTCAACTTTTAACATAAAAAACCATTGAAACTCATAGGAAAAAGGTCTACAATTATTTACATTTTGGTTTAGTCCAAATAACAGCAAAACCACTTCATAAAGATGGTATGAATTCTGCTCTACTTCTTACGCTAAGAGATTGCAGGTTTTTAGATTTTGAAAATTCCTTATTTGGAATGGTAAAAACTAGTCTTTGTGAAGTACCAGTTTATTTTGACTATTTTCCTAACTTCTGCATTTCCTAGCAGGATAAAAATATTTTAGATACTTTAACTTTAAATATTAAAGTATTTAATATAAAAGCAAAAGAAGGATCTGTTCCTGTTACAATTTTATATAGGCTTAGATACTAGGCCTTAATCTCAGCTTTTAATACAGGAGCAAGAATGGTTTAAAAAAAAGGAAAAACCATCTTATTTAAAACATATATGAATATATCTAGATTATCTATTCCGCAGAGCATTAGGTGGAAAGACAGGTGTCCACATGGAGAAGAACAACCCCTCGAAGGCAGGTTCCTCATTATAATACAATTCCACACCTAGTGATAGAACCGGGTCCAAATGTCATACAAAATAGTTACAATGCTAACAACATCTACGAATGGAGCGTAGATGGACAACCAGAATATAACATTATGAAAATGCTCCAAAATATGACCATGGTAGCCACAACATATAGGATAACCCTGAAAGATTATCTGCCCGGGCCTAGCCAGAAACTCACTTTCGTGCTATGCATTCCAGAATCGAAATCTCTGGCCAGGCCTAGACTCTAGCACAATCGCTATTCCAATCCTTGCTTGAAATAACATCGCGCAGGATCTAGATTTGCACTTATTCGATTTACCACGCAACAATAATTTTCTAATTAAAAGCGGAATCTTAGAAAAATACCTCTTGAAGAGTGAACTCAGGTGATCGCTTGTATGACTCAAGACTTTGATTGGACGTTGTGTGGGCAACGATCTAGCAACCAATTGATCAACAATTAACACAATTAAGTCGCCGGAAAAATCCAGCAACCAAGCTGCATGCGCGTGTTACTACACGCACCACCGCAATGCCGCTTCACGCGCCGCCGTCTTCAAAACCACGCGCCGACGGTTTTCTTGGAGAGAAGGCTATCGCACAAAGCTTATCAAAATCCAACTTTGAGAGATGAAAATTAATTTCTCTCTCTAGGATTTTAACCCTCTAGTTTCTTGTCTTGAAAACTTATGAATTGTGTATCTTGAATAGCTAATCCCTTGTCAATATATAGAGTTACAAGAGAGACCCCACGTTGGTTTAGGATTGGTCTTCCTAATGGGCTTAGGTAATTAATTAGATTCCAAATCCAATTAGGTAACCAATCCGATAGGATAAACCAAATTCTACTAGATTCCTAATCTCTAGGATTTCCTAATTCTAATTGAAACTTAAGACTTAATTAATTAATTAAATAATTCCACTTTGTTAATTACTTAATTAACCCTTAGGAATAATTAATCAATTAATTAATTCTACCTATTCAATTAACCAATTACAAAATTAATCGTACCACTAACGGATTAATTTTTGCACTACCATCCTACACCAGAATTGCTTCCGGAATAACTTAATTAATTTATATTCAAAATCTCCCCACATCAAAGATAAAGTGCTCGTTAATTTATTAATTTACTGATAAATTAATTAATTAACTTCTTTAATTCCGAGACTAATACCACTCGACCTTTTTACTATACCGGACATAAGTCCACCGGCTGGGTTTAGTATAATAAACAATACGAGCTCATCTGGGGAGCACCATCACCCCGGACGCATTGGTACAGGGTTTCCTTTCGACAAGCAGGAGCACACCAAGCAACTAAACATGCGCACCCAACCTACCGAGACTATTGGCCACAATTGACCTCACCCATTGGCAGATCAAAGTACACTATGTCCAATCCTCATGCCCGCTCGAGTCTAGAGATTAAGAGATAGAATACCAAGAATGATTTGTTTATTAAATCAGTACAAGACAAATAATTCCTAATGGTCAAGTTCAATACGCCTCGGGCATATCTATATGATTCAATTAGTTTAGGCAAACCAATTATCCGAATCACATAATAACCTAAACCGACAGTTTGTCTAAAGCTGTATCGGTTACGAACCTCATTTATATATTATATCTTTTAATCAATGATGAGATCTACTGTGTCACACAAGACACCTCATCATCTAACTACATAATATAAATGGACAAATAATGCACAACAAAACATAACCAAAACATAAATCGATATATTAACTGGGAAAAAGTACAACACAAGCATAGCTTATGTATTCAACTCCAACAAACCCAGGGTAGCAATGACTTAACTACAACTCATATTTTAATTGCAGGGTTTACAGGTCAATTAAAAGGATGGTGGGATGAACATCTCACTAAAACTGAAGGAAACAACATTCTTTATACAATAAAAGTGGATGAAGAAGGAGAACCTATAATCCAAAATGGTGAAACTATCACTGACTCTATTTCCACTTTAATATTTACAATTGCCAAGACTTTTATTGGTGATCCAAGAATATTAAGAGATAAATTTTCAGAGGTGCTGAACAATCTCAAATGTCATGGATTGTGAGGTTTCCCAGAGTACAAAAATGTTTTCCTATCCTAGATTTATGACCGACAAGATGGGAACCAACAATATTGGAAATAAAAGTTTATTAATGACCTTCCTAAGTTCTTAAGGAGATTAGTCCGAGATGAGCTTCAAGAAGAATTCAAAGGAGTTGTCCCTTATGAACAACTCACTTACGGTCAGCTCAATACTTTCATCCAGAAGGTAGCTATGAAAACATACAGGCAAGATAAGATGATGAGAGATCTTGCAAAAAACAAGAAGATGCTAGGTTCATTCTGTGAACAATTCGGTTTACCGAGTTGCTCCTCCCATAAAAAGAAAAAGTATAAGCCAGATTTTCAACCCCAGCATTTTCATAGAAAGAAAATGTACTCAAAGTTTCAGAGAAGAAGTCCCTTGGAGCAACCCAACAAACCCAAAGATTTATCCAAAATTATTTGCCATAAGTGTCAAAAACCTGGACATATTGCCATATATTGCAAGTTAAACAGGAAGATTCAATATTTGAATCTCCATGAAAATGTTACTAACCAACTTAATCAGCTTCTTGCAGGTTCAGATTAAGATATTGATTCAGAGTCTAGTGAGGATAATTATATCCAGCACTTTCAGCATGATGATATTAATTTATCCTCATCAGAAGGAGAAATCAAAGAAGGACACTCCATTAATGTCCTTACAAAAGAGCAGGATCTTCTTTTAAAAATTGTTGAAGGAATACAAGACCGTAATCAACAAAAGAACTACTTAAACCAATTTAGACAGACTTTGAAGGACAAACCTTCCACTTCTTTCATACCAAATCTTTTAGATAACCATCCAAAGTTACTTAACACTTACAACCTTACGAAAATCCTCAATTGATTCCCTAAGAAAGACTCCAACCCAGTATATATTAAAGACTTAGAAAAGGAATCAGCTTTAGTCAAACTAGAAATCATAGACATAAAAGCTAAACAAGATCTATGTGGTTTACTAATCCAGAACCTAATTGATGGCCAAAACCCCAAACCTGCCCAAGAGAATGATGAAGATTCATTCATTGGAGATGATATCCCCCAGCTTAATTATATAACAACATTTCAAAGACATGATGTTAGAGTAAAACTAGTTGTTCAAAATTTTTTTGTCTTATAAACGGATGCATTGTGGGATACATGTGCTGATTTCAGCTGCATCCAAGAAGTACTCATCTCGACCAAATTTTTTGAAAAAAGTAGAGAAAAGTTGACTGCAGCTAACAAAACAAAGCTTGGTATCAGGTTCAAATTATCAGATATTGATGTTCATTTTTCAACAACTAAGGTAACAGTTTCATTCCTGTTAGTCAAAGAATTATCCCGCCCTATTATTTTAGGCATTGACTTTATCATCCAGTTCCATACCTGACCACAATGGAAGGAAATCAGCCACAAGAATTAGGAGAAAATATTATTCTCCCATTTTCAAAGGAACCAATCACTAGAGAGATGAATCTTTTGAAAACAAATATTCAACAGATTAATTTCCTTAAGAAGGAAATAGAGTTCAAAAGAATTGAATCACAAATCCAAGGAATGATTAGACAGTTGCAACAAAAGATTGAAGAACAGGTATGTCCTGATCTCCCAAATGCTTTTTGGAAGAGAAAATAACATACAGTTTTCCTTCCTTATGAAAAAAATTTTAAGGAACAAAATATTCCTACAAAGGCAATACCCATTCAGATGAGTCAAGAATTAATGGAACATTGCAAAAAGGAGATTAATGACCTCCTACAAAAAAAGGATCATTAGCACAAGCAAATCACCATGGAGTTGTCTGACATTCTATGTAAACAAAAGTTCATAAATAGAACGAGGAGTGCCCAGGTTAGTTATTAATTATAAAGCCTTAAATCAGGTTTTATAGTTGATCAAGTACCCTATTCCAAACAAGAAAGATTTGTTACAAAGATTATTTTCAGCAAAAATCTTCTCTAAATTTGACATGAAATCTGGATTTTAGCAGATCCAAATTCACCATTCTGACAGGTACAAAACGACATTTACAGTTCCTGTCGGACACTATGAATGGAATGTAATGCCATTCGGATTGAAGAATGCTCATTCAGAATTCTGAAGAATTATGAATGATATCTTTAATCCTTATTCAAGTTTTATTATTGTTTATATTGATGATGTCTTAGTTTATTCTAACAATGTTGACCAACATTTTAAACATCTTAATACCTTTTTACATGTAACCAAAACCAATGGGTTAGTGGTTTCTCAAAAGAAGATAAGCCTTTGCTAAACTAAAATCAGATTCCTTGGACATTATATTTACCAAGGAATAATTACCCCAATTGAAAGATCAATTGCTTTTGTTGATAAATTTTCAAACCAAATTTTAGAAAAACAGCAACTACAGAGATTCTTAGGATGCTAAAATTATGTTGCTGATTTCATTCCTAATTTATCTAAAATAGCTAAACCTCTACATGACATATTGAGAAAAATTCCACCTTTATAGACTGATTCTCATACACAAGTCGTAAATAAAATAAAGACTTCAGTTAAGTTTTTACCTTGTCTTGACTTAGCCAATCCTAACTTGAAGAAAATAGTAGAAACAGATGCCTCTGATTTGGGATATGGTGGCATCTAGAAGCAAGTTCAGGGTGAAAAAGAGAAATCAAAACATTGGAAGAGTACCCAACATAATTATTCCACTGTAAAAAATGAAATACTTTCCATAGTTCTTTGTGTTTCTAAATTCCAGTCTGACTTACTTAATCAGAAATTTTTAATACGTGTTGATTGCAAATCAGCAAAAGATGTTTTATTGAAAGATGTAAAACATCTTGCATTTAAACAAATTTTTGCCAGATGGCAAGCCATGTTATCTGTTTTTGATTTTGATATTGAATATATTAAAGGAGAATCTAATTCTCTTCCTGATTTCTTGACTCGTGAATTTTTGCAGGGTAGATAACCCATCATGCCACCTAGAAAGAAGAAAGAAGAAAGACCCCTATACGAACTGATATTAGCGAATTGATGCTATTAAGGTAGCCAAGGAAGGGTCCTCTTCCTCTAAACAAACTTTTGAAGCCTCGTCTTCAAAACAAATAGTTGAAAAAACCCTAAAAGACTATACCTCGACGTCAGGGCAATTAAGAGCAATGGATAACCTTGCTGCTATCCAGCCAATATCACTAGTCTCCCCAAAGACTTGGGCAGACATAGAAGAAGAACAAATTAGACAAGCCCAAATGGAGTCAAACTAACAATGGGCAGCACAGTCGGGATCTTCATTGGTAAAATCTCCCCAACCTCAAGATGTGACTAATAGTCCTACTCCCCAAACTAAGGTGGTGGTTACCAGTCCTACTTCTAAAACTCAAGTGGCGATTACCAGTCCCACTTCTAAAACTCAAGTGCCGATTCCAAATCCCACTACTCAAAATAAAGTGGTGATCACAAATCCCACTACCAAACAGATTCTCAAGCCATTAGAGCAATAAATGATCCCCACTGGATCAAAATATTCAGCTCTAACTGAATATTTCAAATGTTATTCGTCCCAACTGATAGTCCAAACAGAATCGGATTTCATCATAAGTAATCCCATACAAGTAGCCCAAAGAATCCTACCGCCCAAAATAAATTTTATTCCACATTCCTCGAATAAAACAAGAGACTATTATGAATTCATCTTGGTGGATTTAGGGTCTGTTTCCTTCAAAGCCTACTTTGACAAAGGAGAAAATACCTATTCCACACCCAAATTTTCTCAGTTTTAACCCTATCATGTTGGAAAACCAATCTGAATTAACCAAGAAATTTTACCCAACCATTTTCTCCCCTAGGTTATACCTACTAGGACTATCAACAAGCCTGGTTTAATGCCTTCACGGTGTAAAATTAGGCAAATAGACATTCTTGGCTCTTCTATTTTAAAAGAGGAAACCAATACAAATTTCCAGCATGGTTTATTACTTGGTGGAAATCTCATGGTCCAGACCCACAAATTCTGTCAGATTCAGTGAGGCCTGGTTATAAACTTTTTTATGAAAATTTTACAGCACCAAGATTTGTGCCAAAATTGTTACAATTTTACTCTGTATTTTCCTTATCCTTGATATATGCTTGGAAATTTGAATTCTCAAAGCAGGAAGATATGTTACCAACCTTAGTGAGGCAAGGCTACACTAAATGGTGGAAAGAATTTAAGACTGATATCGTCCAACCAGAAATGATCGAGGCATGGTTCAAAAAGAATCCAAGGTATCTGCCCCCAGCAGATCAGCAAACTTCTATGTTCCTCCAACAAAAGGCGTTGGCTGTTTCCAAGCTAGCAGCTGTATCCACTCAGAAGGATTACATCAAACATTTGGAGAATATATTATTTCAATTAAAACAAAATGATACGAGCTCTCAAGGAAGCAGAGAAGCTTCTGTCAAAGAAGAAAATAAAAAAAAAGATCTCCTTATAGATCTTTAACAAAATGAAGACGAATGTTTTGGGATATTTTTCCCAATTGCTTAAAATAAATTATTAAATTTTAAAAAATTACTGTAGCAAGTGTGATACTGTAGTACTACTGTAGCAGACGAAAAAATTGGGAAAATTTTCTTATAAATAGGCCTTTAATATATATATATATATATATATATATATAAGAGTTGGCAGTTTACAGTTGGCATAGGTTGATTATAACACAAATTTAGTAGCTTGCCCTAATTGATTTTGTCGGCCAAATTCCGAGCTATTTGTCTCGTAAACCGAAAATTTCTTCAGCCTATAACACTATCATCCCAAAACAGGAGTTTTCAACTATGAATTATAGTTGAAAAATTGGGACAGAGGGAGTAATATAACTATAGTCCTATCCATTAACATTGGCAATTATCTGTTTCACCTCCATAGTGCTTCTGTATTTCCCGATACGTCCATTGCCGGCAATATGGTCCATGTTCTTCTAGGTCTTTTGAATCTGTGTGGAGGACATGGGGTGGTGACTGTGTCTATGGAGGAGAAGGGGCGTGGTGAGGTGGGAAGTAAAGGTGTGGGTGAAGGCAGACGGAAAGAAGAGGGGAGAGAGGCGGCGAATAGAAAGAGGAAGGAGAAAAAGCGACGGAAAGAAAGGGTGAGGGAAAGAAGCGGAAGAGGCAGTGTGATTCTTGTGACATAAGGAATTTTTTTGTTATTTTCAACATTTTAGAGGATTTTTATAATTTAATTAAAGGTAGGAAATAAAATGTAATTTACTTTTTATTTTTTGACTGAACTTACATGGATTTTTAGTCATTTCTTCACATTTGGTTTGTTTTAGGGGGGGGGGGGGGGGGGGGTTTGATATTTCTTAAAACTTAAGAGGATATTTGATTTATGATTAAAACTCAAGGGATTTTTTGATATTAACCTTAAATTATATCATATTCCACTAGAAATATACTTATGCATTTTCATGTTATCAATAATGTATTTTCTGATTATATTTGACTTAATATTTGTTATAAATGAAGTATATTTCACTAGGGGTTGGGTATAAGAATTGTAGTCTTATAGTATGGCATGGAGTCAAAATTAGTTTTAGATGTTTAGTACTCCATTTAAAAACAACGTTAAGTACTCGACAAATTTAGTTCTAAATGTTTATAAAATTAACATATTTTGTTCAATTAATTATTTTTTAATACACACTTAACGACTCATTTAGCAGCTGTTTACTTTGCATCATTATTAAAAATCAAAAAAGAATTTGAATATTAATAAATTTAGTTTTAAAAGTTTGTGAAAGTATCACATTTAGTTTTAAAAGTTTATAAAAATATCACATTTAGGCTTAAATGCAATTTTGGTCCCCCATAATAGGGGTAATTCCACTTTTGGTCCCTCTTATGTTTTGAATGACAATATTAGTGCTCATCCTTTTTTAGTAGTTTTAGTCCCGTTTTACAAAGAAGTTTAGAAGATAAATGATTAATTCATTTGATCACTAGTCAAATCTAATATTTTCTTCATCATGATTTGTATCATGATGTTTTCAACCAATTTTATGGCTCGATTCCTCATAAATATTCAACCCATTTAGATCGACTCACAATCCAAATTGATGGTTGAAACCCTAAATGGATTGAACATTCATGAGAATTCAAATCATAAAATTGGTTGAAAACATCATGGTACAAATCATGGTAAGGTTTGACTAGCGATCAAATGAGATAATCCGTTATCTTCTAAATTTTTTGTAAAAAAGGACTAAAATTGCTAAAAAAAAGGATGGGGACTAATATTATCGCTCAAAACATAAGAGGGACCCAAAGTGAAATTACCCCTATTATGTGGGACCAAAATTGCATTTAAGCTTCACATTTAGTCTAATTAAAATATTGGCTTAAATCCATTTTTGGTCCCTCGTAACATGGGTCATTCCAGTTTTGGTCCCCCATATGTTTTAGTCACCAATTTTAGTCCCACTTAAATTTTTTTTACCAATTATGGTCCCTTTTAACGGAAAAGTTATGAAGATAACGGATTAACTCATTTGATCGCTAGTCGAACCTATTTTTTTTTTCAAAATGATTTGTACCATGAGGTTTTCAATCCATTTTATGACTCGGTTCTTCATGGATGTTCAACCCATTTAGATCGACTAACAATCCAAAATTACGGTCTAAACCCTAAATGGGTTGAATATTCATGAGGATCCGAATTATAAAATTGGTTGAAAACATCATGGTACAAATCATTTTGAAGAAAAAAATTAGGTTTGACTAGGAATCAAATGAGGTAATCCGTTATCTTCTAAACTTTTCCGTTAAAAGGGACCATAATTGGTAAAAAAAAAATTTAAGTGAGACTAAAATTGGTGTCTAAAACATATGGGGACCAAAATTGAAATAACTCATGTTATGAGGGACCAAAAATGGATTTAAGCCTAAAATATTTTCCATACACTTAATGATAACCTCTCCCAAACCACTATTCAACGATTATTTTAAAATCATTTACCAAATAATAAGTTTTTTAAAGTCTCGATTGTCACGTTTATAACCCAAATCGATCTATTTTGGCCAGACTTCAACATGTGTTGACCTCGGATCAAATAAGTGAACCAGACTGATCTAGTTTTACCCATGTGTGGAAAACACACTACTAAGATAAAGAACCAAAACTCCACACTTTGGGATCCAAAACCCTACCGTATTGTATTTTAGATGTTGAACCCATAGGGAGCAAATTGGAATTTTGTGTTAACCGAATCAATTATGAGCAAGCAAGAACTAGGATCAAATAGACAAAATAAACAAACATACAACAACAAATAGAGAAATGTAAAATTCATATGATGAAGGAGGGAATTTCGTCCATCGTCAATCTAAGCTAAGTGATAAGTTTATATCATGTTCGGTTGGCTTCACCTGGGTTCTCTCACCGGTTCATCAATCATCCAAGTTTTTATATTCACTATGCTACCTTTTAAAGGAATCGCTAGAGCACTACTCAAGGCAGAAGCTCGATTGCTAATCCAGTAAGATTAACACATAAACTTCAGATCAAGAATAAAGTAAGAAACAGTGCACGTGGAAATCAACATGAACATAATATGTACAGATCTAAAAGAATTTGGGTACACATACACATAAGGAGCAAAAGAACACTACACAATGGATTCCTACACATTACTAACGGAGATCCACTAATACACTACAAGAGAGATTAGCGGATGTACAACCTCCGGGGTAGGCGATGCATCGTGATAGCTGCGAAAGAGAAAAGCTCCGATCGTGTGCTGCTGTACCTGATTTCACCGAAGCTAAGAAATTTGGGGCAAAATTCCCATGGAGGTGCATAGAACTGCATAGTTCTAAGCTTAAATTTCATCATTCCTGAAGAATCCTAACTACTACAACGACTGCTTAGGAAGACAGTTTTACTTTCCAAAAAATGCAATGCACAAAAGATGCCCTCAAGACTTGTCTCAATCTGTTTATACAGGCCATGATAAGTCAGAAATTATAATAAGGCAGCAGAGACAAGCTTAGAAATTCAACAGAAGTCAATTGTAGTTGGATCAATTTCCCTCATTGCATGACTCAATCATTTAGGTTTCAACTCTTCTCTTTTTCAGCAAGATTCAGTCCAATTTCTCCCGAATTCACCAGCTCAGTAGTTTTTTCCTACAATTCACAAGGAGGCACCATAATACTAATAAACATCCACAATTATAGTCAAAACTCTAATAGAAATAGGTGCAATTGGCGAAAACAATTTAATCTTAATGCACGTGTTTATTTTAGCTTCCTCACGTGGAATCTAGTATAAAGATGGATGAATTGGTTATTGTAGGGGGTCGTTCTCTTGCAAGGGTAACGTGGGTGTTAGTTAACCTATACTAACATCCAAAATGGGTGTGGTTTTGTCACATGGACAACTCACGATCTCGCAAGATCACTCAAAAGAGATTTAATTATCAAAATTATATCAAAGTTGTATACAATAATGTGCATGGTGGCTTATTTATAGGCTTACATGTTGTTCTCTTCCTGTTCTAAAAAGGTAATCTCAAATACTATTGATTTGGAGATTAAAAAACAAATCCTATTCTAACTCTGATTTCAAGCCTTATAATTTGAATGAAATTAGAGGTAGATTACACGAAAAATTTTAATATAGAAGGGAAAAATCAATATATACTATTTAAAATAAGATACAATTTTAAAACCTTCAAAAATTCTAATACAAATAAAAAACAAAAACTTATAGGAAGAGATATGGGTCTCAAATGGGTTTAGGGAGAGCTATAGGTCTTCACGGTTAATCCAATTTTCAACCTTTATTCTGACTTCAATTCCTCATGTACATTAACTCAAGGATTCTATCTTCTCTCATCCTTGAGATGCTAATGGGTTTAGGTCTCGAGCTTAGTAAATGGGCCTGGGTCTGTTGGGCCTCGGACTCAATCAACAACTTGATGGCCTGTTCAACCTTATTTGTTCAGGATATTGTCATGGGTCCAACTATATCTGCTAGTGGATCTCTCTTGTAAACATTTGAGTCCACAGTGTGGGTTTCTCTACTAGAATTGTGCAGAGGCCCTCTTCCCTAGGGGGTTGCACATCTTTTTTTGGAGCTAAAGAAGTGGCGCAAGCTACTTCTTCTGATGGTGGAGGATGGTCTATTCTGATGTCCTCATTATTCTCTCCATGCATGAAATGATTCATCCTCGAATCTGATGTCTCTACACAATCAAACAAAGGATTAATAAAAACATTAGTGAAAACATTAGTTTTACCGACTGTCCTCGAGTTATGAGCTTTTGAACTTGTAGAATTGACTCTCCATATTTGCTTAATTCTCTTAGTGAGCCTTTTCTCCTTGGGACACATAGTAAAAAAAGTTTAATAAGGTACATTGAAAGTTTTAAAAAGACAACGATGGCCTCTGACAGAGGGAAATTGCGTAGGACCCCTCAAGAAGATCATTGCCAATTTCTTGTTGTCTTTTTTGGGCACTATTTTCACAATTTGAGGTGTTTTTCTCTTCTCTTGTTTTTTTTGCATCATCTGTTGAGTTTTAGAAACATGCGAATGAGAAAAAGGTTAAAGATTAGTTTTCTTACCATCAATCATGTAAGCGTACCGTTAGTTAAACCATCAAAGGAGACTCTTCTGTTGTATTCCCATGGTCTCTGATGCGACTCAAATTTCACATATTTTTAGGAGTTAAAATCATGTACTTTTACTATTGTTAGATTTTTAATCTAATTACGCTTTATAATTGTACTTATGGTCGATTTTGCATGATTTGTAGTGAAATGCATATATGTGGAGTTAAGAACGATACACAAAGACTTTGGCTTGGAAAAAAAAAAATAGAAAGCATGAAGAAAACTTGGAGAGAAAGTCAAGAAAATCCAAAGGAGCATGAGCATGTGATGTGATTCATTTTATACATAATTTTACTTGTTTTTAGCCTAGTTTGGAGCTGCCTATGTGCATATTCTTAATATGTTTGTATGGTAAAATACTAGTTATGGCTCTACTTGTGTTAATTGCAGGTTAAATATGTATAGAATGAGTGACGTGACTCCAAAATATACCTTTTTATGACCCAAAATCATGCATGTTTAGCTTTCTTTTAGTTGAATTTCAATGAATATGATGTTGGAGTAGAATACATAAGCTATGCTTGTATTGTACAGTTTTTCAGTTTAATATATCGATTTGTGTTTCAGTCATATCTTATTGTGCATTAATCGTCCATTTATATTATGTAAGTAGATGATGAGGTGTCTGGTGCGACACAGTAGATCTCATCATTGGTTGAAAGACATAATATATAAATGAGGTTCGTAACTGAGACAGCTTTGGACAAACTGTCGGTTTAGGTTATTATGTGATTCAGATAATTAGTTTGTCTAAACTAATTGAATCATATAGATATGCCCGGGGCATATTGAACTTGACTCTTAGGAATGATTTGTCTTGTACTGATTTAATAGACAAATCAATCCTTGTATTCTATCTCTAAATCCCTAGACTCGAACGGGCATGAGGATTAGACATAGTGTACTTTGATCTGCCAAAGGGTGAGGTCAATTGTGGCCAATAATCTCGGTAGGTTGGGTGCGCGTGTTTAGTTACTTGGTGTGCTGCTGCTTGTCGAAAGGAAACCATGTACCGGTGCGTCCGGGGTGATGGTGCTCCCGAGATGAGCTCGAAATGTTTATTATACTAAACCCGGCCGGTGGACTTATGTCCGGTATAGTAAAAAGGTCGAGTGGTACTAGTCTCGGAATATTAAGAAGTTGATGAATTAATTTATCAGTAAATTAATGAATTAACGAGCACTATATCTTTGATGTGGGGAGATTATGAATATAATTTAATTAAGTTGTTCCGGAAGCAATTCTGGTGTAGGGTGGTAGTGCCATAATTAATCCGTTAGTGGTACGATTAATTATGTACTGGGTTAATGACAAAGGTAGATTTAATTAATTGAGAAATTAATTAATCCTTGTGTCAGTTGGTTGTGAATCATCCCAGGAACTGGTTTGGGATAAGTGAATCCCTGTGTCAGTTGGGAGTGATTCATCGCAGGAACTGGATTGGGATAAGTGATTCCCTGTGACAGTTGGGAGTGTATCAGTCCAGGAACAGGATTGAAGGAAACAGAATCTGTATCAGTCCAGGAACAGGATTGAAGGAAAACAGAAACCCAGTAGGAAGACCAATCCTAAACCAACTTGGAGTCTCTCTTGTAACTCTATAAATAGACAAGGGATCAGTCATTCAGAATACAACAATTACACAATTAATCCACAGGATTTCTAGAGAGAGAAAATTCTAGAGAGAGAAAACGTTTCTCTCTCCAAGTCGAATTTTCAAGAAAGTGTGCAGCTGGTTTTTGGGTTTCTAGTGGCTGAAATTTTGGCCTTGGTCTATACCAGCTGCGCGTAGCTTTCTCTCTCTGCGGGCGGTGCGTTTATAGTACGTGCCAGGTGCTGCGGGGCTAGAGTTTTCTAGCAGGTGGATTGTGGTGAGTAGCTGATCAATTGACTTCTAGTTCGTTGCCCACACAACGTGAAGTCATAGTCTTGAGGCATACAAGAGAATCACCAAGTGCACGCTTCAAAGGTACTTTTCTAAGATTCCGTTTTAATAGAAATTTTTGTTGCGTGGTAAATCGAGCAAGTGCAAACCCAGATCCTACCAAAATCTTTCAATTGGTATCAGAGCCTGGTTTAGGGGGTTCTGTGCTTGTTCGATTTATTACATGGTTTTATTTGCAGGTGGTTTAGAATCCCGACTATTATGGTTACGTTTGTATGGGTTTTAATTAAACTCCGGGACATGTCCGGATTTAATTTTATTATGAATGTTTGTAATAGTATAACCATGTGCTGGAAGCCGTGTAGGATTAGATCAAATCTGTAGTAGGATTTTTTCTATGTAATTTCGATTATTTAATTTTCCCAGAATGCCTTGTAGTAGGAAAATTATTTTTTTGTAATCGAAGGCGTTATGGTGGGCGACTTGGATTCGTGAGTTTTGGGTTATCATGAATTTGATGAAACCCAGGAAAACCCAGAACGAATTGCAAGAAGACCAAATAGCGTGGGAAAAAGCGAAGGAGGAGTTGGCGGCAGGAGGCGAAGCCGGCAACGTTTGCCGGCAGCAAAATTGCCGGCCGGCAGGCCAAAACGGCAGCAGCAGGCAGCAGCAGCGCGCAGCAGTCGCTGCACGCAGCAGCTGCTGCGCGCTGCTGCGCGCTGCTGCTGGGCGCGCAGGGCCGCGCGCGCACGGCCCGTGTGGGCCGTGCGGGCGCGCGGGGTACTGGGCCGCGCGCGCATCCGCGCCCGGGGCGCTCGGCGCGCACGGCCCGTGCGGGCGGTGCGCGCGGGCAGCGCGGCCCTCGGGCCGTGCTGCGGCCCGGGCGGCCCGTTCGGGCTGTTCGGGCTGTTTTTGGCCCGTTTTTCCTCCAGTTTTCATTTTTTGAAATTCAAGACTCTCTCCATCGAGTGACGTGATGGGACACGAGATCAAGGCAAAAGGATGGAAGCAATTAAAACCATAATAGTCGGGGAATTTATTTTTCAAATTTATTTCCCGTATTTATTATTTTAATTTTTATGCTTGATTTTTATGCTGTATTTTAGATGCATGAATTAAAGCATGTCTGGTTTTATGGTTGCATATAACTTAGGTTAGTTAATTGCATGTTAAAATCGGAAAAACCCTCAATTTGGAAATCTAAGTGGGAGCGGGTTGTGTTATATCCCCATGGCCACCATTACGGGTTCATATGCGATGTGGGTGGGCTTGCGCGTTGGCATTAGGGCCTTCCTCCATTCGGATGAGTCCAGCCCCGAGATCGCTAGACTATGAGCTTCTGAGTAAGATGACTAGAGCGAGTTTAACTAGGAGAAATGCGACACCCTCTCCATCTGAGGCGCACTATCCTGAGGTAACAAACTCAGAAGTCACGTAATGGCATACACTTAGTGTACGATCTGTAGTATTCCTCCCGCGAGGTTACGCTGCTTACTTGTACGGCTAAAAGCACCGACTATTAGCTACATTGATCAAAAGATCGTTGGTCAGATAGTGTAGTTAATGAACTTGGTTCTTCTCAAACGAATGTGGGTTAGCGTAAACGTCCACACTGCGTGGCTTGCGAGAATCCCGGTGGATGAGATGTTGGTGGATTAATATTATTGTTTTGAGGGAATCAATAATTAATTGAATTTTCATGTTTTCGAAAATTCTAGCATATATAACTGAAACACTGTTTGTTTACTTTCCAGTTTAAATCGATATGACATTCAATCCTTTAGCTGCTATTTTGAAAAACAACAATTTAACTGGAACTAATAATGTCGATGGAAGTCGTAACTTGGACATTGTCCTTAGGGCTGAGAGCGCTCCTGTGAGAGATCGTGTCATTAACATGATTAGTAACATCAACAAGGTTGAGGTAGTGGGAGGCGAAATCGTTGGTGAAACCAAAGCCGATATTGTCCTCCAGAGCTTGCCTCAAAGCTATGAGCGGATTCGGTTGAACTACAACATAAGTAAGATGTTGTGGAGTTCATATGAGCTCTTGGCAGAGTTGATGGCGACTCAAAGCTATGAGCGGATTCGGTTGAACTACAACATAAGTAAGATGTTGTGGAGTTCATCCGAGCTCTTGGCAGAGTTGATGGTGGCTAAAAGTCTTCTTCAAGAGAAGAAGCGAGCTTTAGTCACAGTCGAAGCTTTAGAATCTTCTTCTGAGCCTGAGGCTGGAAAGAAGAAGAGAAAGCTCGAGGGAGTAGCTAAAAAGGCACAAATTGTGCCTAAGCCAGATATTGCAAAGAAGAAGTCGAAAGACAAGTGCTTCAAGTGCAATAAGACGGGACATTGGAAAGCGGATTGTCCAAAGCTTATAAGTACGATAAATTATGCCTTAATTACTGAGACATGTTTTAGCGGCGATTCCCACAGATACTTGGTGTGTGGATTCAGGTGCCACTGACTATGTTTGTAATTCTTTGCAAGGGTTCCAAGTAACCTAGAAGCTTAGAGCAGGCGAATTGGATATCTACTTGGGCGACACTACAAGAGTGTCAGTAGAAGCAGTGGGAGTAGTTAAGTTGAATTTCAAAAATTCTAGCATAGAGTTAGTTAATTGTCTTTATGTACCGAGTTTTAGAAAGAACTTGATTTCGGTTTCTAAACTCTTGAAGAACGGGTATAAGTTTATTTATTCTGATGACTGTGTTGTTATTAGAAGAAATGGAAAACTTATTTGTTCTGGTTCATTGGCGGACAATTTGTTTGTGGTTAACTCTAACTCCCCTGTTGTGCAAAACATAGAAATAGATAGCTCAGAATCTAACATTAATAAGAGGAAGAAACCTTCTGAAATGAATCAAACCTATCTTTGGCATCTAAGGCTAGGTCATATAAACCTTAGTAGGATTCAGAGGTTAGTCAATGATGGACCTTTGGGTTCATTAGATATTGACAGTTATGCAACCTGCGAATCTTGCTTGGAAGGCAAGATGACCAAGAGACCTTTTAAAGCAAAAGGCTATAGAGCTAAAGAAGTATTAGAGTTGATTCATTCGGACTTGTGTGGACCTATGACGGTCCAGGCACGAGGGGGATATGAGTATTTCGTGACGTTCATGGATGACTACTCTAGGTACAGATACATTTACCTAATGCGCCACAAGTCTGAATGTTTTGACAAGTTCAAAGAGTTTCGGGCAGATGTGGAGAAGTATCATGGTAAGAGTATTAAGACACTGCGTTCAGATCGTGGTGCGGAGTACCTGTCCCATGAATTTCGAGATTACCTCACTGAGGCAAGAATTCAGTCTCAGTTGTCTACACCTGGCACCCACAGCAGAATGGTGTAGCAGAAAGGAGGAACCGAACTCTTATGGAAATAGTTAGGTCCATGATGAGCTATAGTGATTTGCCAAGTTTGTTCTGGGGATATGCCTTGGAAACGGCAATGTATATTCTTAATCTTGTACCATCTAAAACCGTGCCTTCAACCCCAGTAGAGTTGTGGAACGGGCGGAAGCCCAGTCTAAGACATCTCAGAATTGGGGATGCCCAGCACATGTGCTTAAGGCAGATACGGCTAAGTTAGATGCAAGAACAGAATTAATGCTATTTGTAGGATATCCTAGGGGAACGAAAGGTGGTCTATTCTATAGTCTTAAAGATCAGAAGGTGGTGGTAAGTACCAACGCTAGATTTTTAGAAGAGGACTATATCTTAGACCACAAGCCCAAGAGTAAGATAGTACTAGAAGAGCTTAGATGACAAACTACTAATCCTGATGCACCAGCGCAAGTAGATACACCACACACTGCACATGAGATCACAGATGATGCGCCTACACAGGCGGTGCCTCGTCGTAGTGGGAGGGTTGTGAGACAGCCAGACAGGTTCATTGGCATGAGAGAGGCTTCAGACCTGGTCCCAGGTGTGCCTGAACCTGACCCAGTTAACTATAATGAGGCGCTTCGAGATAAAGATGCAGAATCTTAGCGTAAGGCAATGATATCCGAGATGGGGTCAATGGACCACAATCAAATCTGGGAGCTTGTGGACCTGCCTGATGGGTATAAGCCCATTGGATGCAAGTGGGTCTACAAACGAAAGAGAGGACCTGACGGGAAGGTGGAAACCTTTAAAGCTAGGCTGGTGGCGAAGGGGTATACTCAGAAAGAGGGAATCGACTATGAGGAAACCTTCTCCCCGGTAGCCATGCTTAAGTCGATCCGGATTCTCTTGGCCATAGCTGCTCATATGGATTATGAGATTTGGCAGATGGATGTCAAGACAGCTTTCCTAAACGGAAGTCTTGAAGAAACCATCTTTATGCAACAACCAGAGGGATTCATTGAAAAAGGCCAAGAGCATAAGGTTTGCAGGTTTAAGAGGTCTATTTATGGACTTAAGCAGACATCCAGATCTTGGAACATCCGGTTTGATGAAGTAATCCAGTCCTTTGGATTTACTCAGTGTCCAGATGAGCAATGTGTATATCGCAGACGTGATGGAAACTCAGTGGTGTTTCTTGTGCTTTACGTAGATGACATTCTATTGATTGGCAACAACAAGAAAGTGTTATCAGACGTAAAGGCATGGCTGTCTAAGCAATTTGATATGAAGGACTTAGGGGAAGCGGGACATATCCTTGGGATCAAGATTATTCGAGATCGTAGGAAACGTTCACTAACGCTCTCCCAAGCTTCATACATAGACACGATTCTGGCCCGTTTTAACATGCAGAACTCCAAGAAAGGTTTTCTACCTTTCAGGCATGGAGTGTTTCTATCTAAGGAACAGTCTCCTAAGACTGTTGAGGAGATAGAGACCATGAAGACAGTTCCATATGCTTCGGCAGTAGGAAGTCTCATGTATGCCATGTTGTGTACGAGGCCTGATATCTGTTATGCCGTTGGCATGGTGAGCAGATATCAAAGTAACCCCGGGAAAGCTCATTGGGAGGCAGTAAAATGCATTCTCAAGTATTTACGCAGAACGAGGGACCTAGTTCTGGTCTATCAGGCGTCTGAGCTGGTACCCCGAGGTTATATAGATTCAGATTTCCAAGGCGACAGGGACAAAAGCAAGTCTACCTCAGGGTATGTGTTTACTCTAGGAGGTGGAGCCATAGTTTGGCGGAGTGTCAAGCAGAAATGCGTGGCGAACTCTACCATGGAGGCTGAATACGTTGCCGCATCAGAGGCAGCGAAAGAAGCAGTATGGCTCAAGAACTTCCTAGTGGACTTAGACGTGATTCCTGGTTTGCAGAAGTCTATCACGGTTTATTGTGATAACAACGGTGCAGTAGCAAACTAGAAGGAACCACGAGCCCACAAGGCGAGTAAATATATACAGCGCAAGTACCACCTGATACGAGACATCGTAACGAGGGTAGATGTGGTCGTGACTAAGATAGCATAAGAGGATAACCTTGCAGATCCATTCACGAAAACATTGACTTTAAAAGTCTTTGATGCTCACGTGAAGGGCATGGGGATCAGATGCTTAGGAGAGCCTTGACAGTTTTTCTAGATAGATAGCAGCAGATTGGGTAGGATTGTATGTAGTTGTATACTTAAAGCACATCTTAAGTATTAGTGGGAGATTGTTGGAGTAGAATACATAAGCTATGCTTGTATTGTACAGTTTTCCAGTTTAATATATCGATTTGTGTTTCAGTCATATCTTATTGTGCATTAATCGTCCATTTATATTATGTAAGTAGATGATGAGGTGTCTGGTACGACACAGTAGATCTCATCATTGGTTGAAAGACATAATATATAAATGAGGTTCGTAACTGAGACAGCTTTGGACAAACTGTCGGTTTAGGTTATTATGTGATTCAGATAATTAGTTTGTCTAAACTAATTGAATCATATAGATATGCCCGGGGCATATTGAACTTGACTCTTAGGAATGATTTGTCTTGTACTGATTTAATAGACAAATCAATCCTTGTATTCTATCTCTAAATCCCTAGACTCGAGCGGGCATGAGGATTAGACATAGTGTACTTTGATCTGCCAAAGGGTGAGGTCAATTGTGGCCAATAATCTCGGTAGGTTGGGTGCGCGTGTTTAGTTACTTGGTGTGCTGCTGCTTGTCGAAAGGAAACCATGTACCGGTGCGTCCGGGGTGATGGTGCTCCCGAGATGAGCTCGAAATGTTTATTATACTAAACCCGGCCGGTGGACTTATGTCCGGTATAGTAAAAAGGTCGAGTGGTACTAGTCTCGGAATATTAAGAAGTTGATGAATTAATTTATCAGTAAATTAATGAATTAACGAGCACTATATCTTTGATGTGGGGAGATTATGAATATAATTTAATTAAGTTGTTCCGGAAGCAATTCTGGTGTAGGGTGGTAGTGCCATAATTAATCCGTTAGTGGTACGATTAATTATGTACTGGGTTAATGACAAATGTAGATTTAATTAATTGAGAAATTAATTAATCCTTGTGTCAGTTGGTTGTGAATCATCCCAGGAACTGGTTTGGGATAAGTGAATCCCTGTGTCAGTTGGGAGTGATTCATCCCAGGAACTGGATTGGGATAAGTGAATCCCTGTGACAGTTGGGAGTGTATCAGTCCAGGAACAGGATTGAAGGAAACAGAATCTGTATCAGTCCAGGAACAGGATTGAAGGAAAACAGAAACCCAGTAGGAAGACCAATCCTAAACCAACTTGGAGTCTCTCTTGTAACTCTATAAATAGACAAGGGATCAGTCATTCAGAATACAACAATTACACAATTAATCCACAGGATTTCTAGAGAGAGAAAGTTCTAGAGAGAGAAAACGTTTCTCTCTCCAAGTCGAATTTTCAAGAAAGTGTGCAGCTGGTTTTTGGGTTTCTAGTGGCTGAAATTTTGGCCTTGGTCTATACCAGCTGTGCGTAGCTTTCTCTCTCTGCAGGCGGTGCGTTTATAGTACGTGCCAGGTGCTGCGGGGCTAGAGTTTTCTAGCAGGTGGATTGTGGTGAGTAGCTGATCAATTGACTTCTAGTTCGTTGCCCACACAACGTGAAGTCATAGTCTTGAGGCATACAAGAGAATCACCAAGTGCACGCTTCAAAGGTACTTTTCTAAGATTCCGTTTTAATAGAAATTTTTGTTGCGTGGTAAATCGAGCAAGTGCAAACCCAGATCCTACCAAAATCTTTCATATGATACCTTTTATTAGCTTTCAATGCATTTATAGTTGAATTTGCATGAATTTGTGGTAAGGAGGCATGTTGGAGATTCTTGAAGAAACTTAAAGACTTTTGTTGGAAAAAAGGAAGAAAACATGCAAAATTGGAGCTTAAAGAAAAGATTTTCGAAAGAGCACAAAAAGAAGAAAAAGTCCGAGATCGGCGTCCACTGGGCGTTGGCGCCTGATCGCCGCCGACCTTGGAAAAACATAGACTATTACACATTAGTAGGTTTTTCTTAGTTTAGAGAGAGTAGCTTAGAGATGAAGAAACACACACTTCCTCACCTTTCTTCATACACACACATATACACACTATGAATTCTCTTAGAACAACTATGTTCTAAGTAGATTCTAGGGAAATCTACCCTTCTAAGTGATAGGGGGTAGTTGATTTCCATGTGATGTAGACCAAATCCAAGGATTCAATGTAAAGAAATGCATTTTATAGGTGGAGTTCAAGAAATTTGTGGATTTCTTCTTTCATTTGTTGAGAAAGACTTCACCTTCTCTTATGAATCAAATATTTTCATTATGCAATTATCATTTCCATGTTGGGTTTGCTCTTATCTATGGTTATTCATGAATATTGTTAAATGGGTTTCTTACAATTGAATTAATTGATTATCTTTTTCATGTGGATTTTGCCTTGTTAGTGGAATATATGTTGAATTTACTCCATTTAAGGGAGTAATTGTGGATATAAACTTAATTGAGCATTTGGTGTAGTCAATTGAGATTTCTTGTGTTACAAGCTTAGTTGATTCTATATTTGTGATTAGAGGTTAATGTCTCTAATTTTCCTTGTGTATTTGGTGTAGAGGGTTGATAGTAGATAGGATTGATGACCCTATTCTATTATTGGCTATTTTAGTCCTTATAGGAAGGTAAAGAGAGGTATTATCCGTTTGACTAGTGAGTTGCTTGACTTCCATTAACAGTAGCTTCCTTGATCTAGTTGTGGTGGTGTGATTTTCCCGCCTTTTATCCATTTGCTATCTTTTTATTTTTTTTATCACTTGCATGTTTACTTGAAATTACTTATGTACCCTTTGTTTTTTTGTTAGATTCTTAGACTAGAAACTACTAGAACCTTGGTAAGTAAGGACTTGAACCCAACAATCTTATCAAGCAAGACAACTTTCGTATGGGAACGAAACCTTAAGTACTATAGTTTTAGTATTTTTGTTTTGTTTTTTTATAAATTTATTTTGAAGTGTTCACCTAAACCTGATACAATGACAAGAGCACGTCAAAATTGGTGCTGTCGACGATGATTGTTTATTTTGATTGATTATTGTTGTTGGTAGTTCTGAGGTTTTTACTTGTTTTTGTGTTTTTGGTAGTTTTTTAGTTGTTTTGAGTCTTTTTAGTAAATCTTTTGAGTGCAGTAGGTTATCTATTATACATATCCTTTTTGTGTTTTTAGTTCGATTTTAATAGCTTTTTTTTTTGTTTTTAGGTACTTGGTTACTTGGAGCAGTGGCATAACAAATTTGGGCTAATCCAAGGTTTCATGAGCCTAGGAGGAGTGACTTTATTGGTCATGATAATGCAATTGACTTAAGGAGCAATGAAGTAGTGGGGTTTATGAAAAAGCAATTGCAAGATGTGATCTATAGAGCTAGTAGAAATACAATTGCTAATAGAGGTATGGAGGCAGGACTAGAAGACATAGAAGCAAAGATGAAAGCTATATTTATGGATTATGAGATTCAAAATTAAAGGGAAGTGGAAAATGAAAGATTCGATGCTACCAAACTTCTTTTGAACATTCAAAGCATGCCCAACAATGATTATGTGGATGCAAATTCTGTAGAGAAAGATGACCACTCCTTAGGTATGAAAAACGAGGATTAAGTGAGTGGTGTAATCAAGGTTGGTGTACGTGATTGGTATTGGAATGAGCCGGAAGAGATTGGACCAGTCATTGAGGAAATTAGTGAAACTAGTGATGAAAATGAGCTTAATGAGGATAAAAATATTCTCTTATGCCTTAGTGGTTTGAGGAAAATAGAGCTTCAGGTGAATAAGGAACAAGACACTCTTGATATTCTCATGATCAATAATGATAGAGATTAAGGATGCTTTATGGAAAGATCCAAAGAGAGAGAAGCTTTATAAGGACAAGTTGAAGGAGTTAGAAGATAGCACTAAAATGGAGAAAGGTGAGCTTACTCTCGAGGAGATAGTGACAAATAGAAAGAATAGATGAAAGTTCAAAAGGAAGTTGAAGAAGAAACTAGCCAAGGAGAATTTCAAGAAAATGGTTGAGAATTTCTCAAAACATAAGGAAGTCCTTGGAAAGATTAATAAAGCCATTGGAAGTGTTAATTATGTGCAATGTGAGGAATTATTTGTCTGGGTCCAATAAAAAATTTCGCTTTTGAGCAATCCAAATCGGAAACCTTCTCATGAACCCAAACGCTCGTGCAATCCGATTTAAAACCTTTCGAAATACCGTTGCACCGGATCTTGGTTTACCTTCTTTGAATTTGTCACGTAACAAAATACAAAACTAAATTAAAGCAGAAGATTAGAATTGACCTTTGAAGCATGTACTTGAGAATTATCTTGTATTCCCAAAGACTTGCTTGGACGTTGTGTGGGCAACGATCAACCGAATTATTGAATCAACCCGATAGAAAAAAACCAGCACAAAAACCAGCTTCTTGAAAAGCTTACTGCCGCTGGAATCTGCACCACCATTTTTGACCACGTGCCGCCGAACGTCGATCACGCTCCACCGCTGAGAAATCTCACGCGCCGGCGAATCCTCAAGATTTCTGCCGCCACTGCTTTGGTTTGCACACCGCCGCCGTTGGAAACTTATCTCATAGGATTGAGCACTATTTCTCTCTCTATATTTCTGTCTTGACAACTTATGAGTTCTGGGGCTTGTGTTTTATATAGAGGGCTACAAGCTAGACCTCAAGTGGGCTTGGGTTTGGCCTTCCTGTTGAGTTTGGCCTTCCTGTTGAGTTTGTGTTATGTTAACTCCAATCCACTTCCTGGACTGATTCACAACCAACTGACATAAGGATTAATTAATTAATTAATTAAATATACCTTGTTCAATTACCGAACACATAATCAATCGTATCACTACGGATTAATTATGGAACTACCTCCCAAACCGAATAATGCTTCCGGTTCCACTTAATTAATTATTCTTTATCTCTCCATGTCAAAGATATAGTGCTCGTCGATTTATTAATTTATTGACAAATTAATTAATCAACTTCTTCTCATCCAAGATTAGTACCACTCAACTTTATTACTATACCGGACATAAGGCCACTGGCCGAGTTTAGTATAATAAACTTTATGAGTTCATCTTGAGAGTACCATCACCCCAGATGCACCGGTACGTGGTTTCCTTTTGACTCGCGACAGCACACCAAACAACTAAACATGCACACCCAACCTACCTAGACTATAAGCCTTAAACGACCGCACTCTTTGGCAGATGAAAGTACACTATACTCAATCCTTATGCCTATCCTCATATAGGGATTTAGAGACAAAAAACTAAAAGATTATCTGCCCGGGCCTAGCCAGAAACTCACTTTCATGCTATGCATTCCAGAATCAGAATCTCTAGCCAGGCCTAGACACTAGCACAATCGCTATTCCAATCCTTGTTTGAAATAACATTGCGCAGGATCTGGGTTTGCACTCATTCGATTTATCACGCAACAAAAATTCTTATTAAAAGCAGAAGAATAAGAATTACCTATTGAAGCGTATACTTAGGTGATTCTCTTGTATGCCTCAAGACTTTGCTTGTATGCTGTGTGGGCAGCAATCTAACGAGCAATTTGATAAGCTAATCACCACAATCCACCTACCAGAAAAATTCCAGAACCGCTGCACCTGGCGCGTACAATTGACGCACCGCCCGAAGCGAGAGAAAGCTACACGTTGCTACCAAAATTTAGGAAAATTTCGGCTGCCTCTAGCTTTATGAAATCCGAAATTTAGCGAGAGAATTTTCTCTCTCTGAGTTTTCTTATCTTGAAAACTTATGAATTGTGTATTGTGGAATAGCTAATACCTGGTCTATATATAGAGTTACAAGAGAGACCCCAAGTTGGTTTATGATTGGTCTTGCTAATGGGTTTAGGTAATTAATTAGTTTCCAAATCCAATTAGGTAACCAATCTGATAGGATAAACTAAATCCTACTAGATTCCTAATCTCTAGGATTTCCTAATTCTAATTGAAACTTAAGACTTAATTAATTAATTAAATAATTACACTTTGTTAATTACTTAATTAACCCTTAGGAATAATTAATCAATTAATTAATTCTACCTATTAATTAACCCATTACAAAATTAATCGCACCACTAACGGATTAATTTTGGCACTACCATCCTACACCTGAATTGCTTCCGAAACAACTTAATTAATCTATATTCATAATCTCCCCACATCAAAGATATAGTGCTCGTTAATTTATTAATTTACTGATAAATTAATTAATTAACTTATTTAATTCCGAGACTAGTACCACTCGACCTTTTTACTATACCAGACATAAGTCCACCGGTCGGGTTTAGTATAATAAACATTACGAGCTCATCTCAGGAGCACCATCACCCCGGACACACCGGTACAAGGTTTTCTTTCGACAAGCAGCAGCACACCAAACAACTAAACACGTGCACCCAACCTACCGAGACTATTGGCCACAATTGACCTCACCCTTTGGCAGATCAAAGTACACTATGTCTAATCCTCATGCCCGCTCGAGTCTAGGGATTAAGAGATAGAATACCAAGAACGATTTGTCTATTAAATCAGTATAAGACAAATCATTCCTAATGGTCAAGTTCAATACACCCCGGGCATATCTATATGATTCAATCAGTTTAGACAAACCAATTATCCGAATCACATAATAACCTAAACTGACAGTTTGTCCAAAGCTATCTCGGTTACAAACCTTGTTTATATGTTATGTCTTTTAACCAATGATGAGATCTACTGTGTCACACAAGACACCTCATCATCTAACTACATAATATAAGTGGACAAATAATGCACAACAAAATATAACCAAAACATAAATCGATATATTAACTGGGAAAAAGTACAACACAAGCATAGCTTATGGATTCAACTACAACAAGAACTAGGTTCGAATTAACTATGACAGATCAGTACAAGTTAATTCAATCCTAATCGGTCATGCTCAATATGCCCTGGGCATATCTATATGATTCAATCAGTTTAGATAAACTGATTTCAGAATCACACAATGACTTAAACTGATAGTTAACCAAAACTGTCTCAGTCACGATCCTAATTTATATATCATAACTTTAATCAACGATGAGATATACTGTGTCAGACCCGACACTTCATCATCTAGTTATATGATATAAAAGCACTACATATGTAAAATATGAAATAATTAACTAAAGCAATTTCAATCGATATATAAACAAGAAAATGGTGTTTATACAAGCGAAGTTTTAAGTATTCACACCAATAATCTCCCACTAATACTCAAAGCTATGCTGAAAGCATATACATAACTCGTTTAATACACTAATCCACTATTACACTAACTTCTAGAGAACTTTCAAGACTCAGCTTGTTGGTTTTGAATACTAAAACTTTGCTTGTATGAAAACTATTTCCCGGTTTATATATCGATTAAATGTTTTAGTTAAATTATTTTTATGTTTTTACATTTGTTGTCCATTTATATCATATGACTAGATGATGAGGTGTCTGGTGTGACACAGTAGATCTCATCATTGGTTAAAGTCATGATATATAAATAAGGCTCGTGACTGAGACAGTTTGGACATACTGTCGGTTTAAGTCATTATGTGATACGGAAATTAGTTTGTCTAAACTAATTGAATCACATAGATATGCCCGGGGCGTATTGAGCATGACAATTTGAAAATCTAAGGGGGAGCGGGTTGGTTTAATATCCCCATGGCCACCATTACAGGTTCATATGTGATGTGGGTGGGCTTGCGTGTTGGCATTAGGGCCTTCCTCCATTCGGATGAGTCCAGCCCCGAGATCGCTAGATTATGAAGTTCTGAGTAAGATGACTAGAGTTAGTTTAACTAGGAGAAATGCGACACCCTCTCCATCTGAGGCGCACTATCCTGAGGTAACAAGCTCAGAAGTCACGTAATGGCATACACTTAGTGTACGATCTGCAGTATTCCTCCCACGAGGTTACGCTGCTTATTTGTACGGCTGAAAGCACTGACTATTAACTACATTGATCAAAAGATCGTTGGTCAGATAGTGTAGTTAATGAACATGGTTCTTCTCAAACGAATGTTGGTTAGCGCATCCACACTGCGTGGCTTGCGAGAATCCCGGTGGATGAGAAGTTGGTGGATCAATATTATTGTTTTGAGGAAAGTCAATAATTAATTGAATTTTCATGTTTTCGAAAATTCTAAGCATATAACTGAAACATTGTTTGTATACTTTCCAGTTTAAATCGATATGGCATTCAATCCTTTAGCTGCTATTTTGAAAGACAACAAATTAACTGGAACCAATTATGTTGACTGGAGTTGAAACTTGGACATCGTCCTAACGGGTGAGTAGTATAAGTTTGTGCTCACTGAAGTATGTCCAGAAGTGCCTGATGAGAACTCCACTCAAGAGGAAAGGGATGCCTATGCCAGGTGGAGAAAAGCGGATGAGATGGCGCAGTGCTACATTTTGGCTTCTGTGTCAAATGTGCTGCTACATCAGTTTCATCCCATGGTCTCCGCATTCAACATGATGGCGCACCTGAGGGAGATGTTCACGCATCAAAGCAGGACTGGTAGGCAGTTAGCCATGAGGAAATTAATGAACACCAAAATGGCTGAAGACGGATCGGTGAGATATCATGTTCTACACATGATGAGTAACATCAATGAAATTGAGGTGTTGGGAGGAGAAATCGACCCGGAAAGTCAGATAGATATTATCCTCCAGAGTCTACCCTCAAGTTTTGAGCAGTTTCGGGTCAACTACAATATGAACCAAAGGGTTTATACTTTGCTCGAGCTCTTGACAGATTTGGTGGTGGCCAAAGACATCTTCCACGAGAAGAAGCAAGCTTTGGTCACAGTAAAGAGTTCAAGTTCTTCTTCTGGGCTGAAAGGCAAGAAGAACAAGAAGAAGAAGATTGCCTACAAACATGCTGCAAAGCCGGAGATCGCAATGAAAGGCAAGCCCAAGGGCAAGTGCTTTAGGTGCGGTAAGAAAGGACACTGGAAAGCAGATTGTCCAAAGCTCAAAGCTACGATTGTTTCTGCCCTAATTACTTAGACATGTTTAGCGGTGATTCCCACAGATACTTGGTGTATGGATTCAGGCACTACTGATCATGTTTATAATTCTTTGCAGGGGTTCCAAGTAACCCGGAGGCTTAGAGAGGGCGAACTGGACATCTACATGAGTGACACTACAAGAGTGTCAGTTGAAGCAGCGGGACTAGTTAGGTTAATTTTCGAAAATTCTAACCTAGTTAGTAAACTGTTTTATGTATCGAGTTTTAGAAAGAACCTGATTTTGGTTTCTAAACTCTTGAAGAACGGTTATCAGTTTATTTTTTCTGATGATTCTGTTGTTATTAGAAGAAATGGAAAACTTATTTGTTCTAGTTCATTGGTGGACAATTTATTTGTGGTTAATTCTAACTCCCCTGTTGCGCAAAACATAGAAATAAATAGCTCAGTATCTAACATTAATAAGAGAAAGAGACCTGCTGAAATGAATCAAACCTATCTTTGGCATCTCAGGCTAGGTCATATAAACCTTAGTAAAAAATTAAAACAATAAATACGGGAAATAAATACATAAAATAAATTTCCCGACTATTATGGTTTTAATTGCTTCCATCTTATGCCATGATCTTGTGTCCCGCCACGTCATTTGATGGAAAGAGTCTTGAACTTCAAAAAATGAAAACTGGAGGAAAAATGGGCCAAAACCAGCCTGAATGGCCCGAACGGGATGCCCGTGCGCAGCACGGCCCAAAGGCCGAACCGCCTGCGCGCGAACAGCCCGCATGGGCCATGCGCGCGGCCCAGCAGCGCGCAGTAGCTGTTGTGCAAAGCAACTGCTGCGCATTGCTGCCTCACGATGCTGCTGTGCCTTGGCGCAGCACACTACTGCTGCTGCTGCTGCCCACGTTCTGCCGGCGCGACTTGCTGCCGGCGGTCGTTGCCGGCGTCGCCTCCTGCCGCCAATTCCTCCTTCGCTTTTTCCTACGCTATTTGGTCTTCTTGCAATTCGTTCTGGGTTTTCCTGGGTTTCTATAAGTTCATGATAACCCAAAACCCACGAATCCAAGTCGCCCACCATAACGCCTTCGATTACAAAAACCAATTTTCCTACTACAAGGCATTCTAGGAAAATTAAAGAATCGAAATTACATAGAAAAAATCCTACTACAGATTTAATCTAATCCTACACGGCTTCCAGCACGTGGTTATACTATTACAAACATTCATAATAAAATTAAATCCGGACATGTCCCAGAGTTTAATTAAAACCCATACAAATGTAACCATAATAGTCGGGATTCTAAACCACCTGTAAATAAAACCATGTAGCAAATCGAACTAGCACAAAACCCAAAACCAGCCTCTAATACCAATTGAAAGATTTGTGGGATCTGGGTATGCACTAGCTCGATTTACAACGCAACAAAAATTTCTAATAAAAGCGGAACTTTAGAAACATACCTTTGAAGCGTGACTCGGGTGATTCTCTTGTATGCCTCAAGACTATGACTTCTCGTTGTGTGGGCAATGAACTAGAAGTCAATTGATCAGCTATCACCACAACTCCACCCGCTAGAAAAATCCAGCACCTCCGCATCTAGCATGTACTGCAAACGCACTGCCTAGAGAGAGAGAGAAAACAATACACGCAGCTGGTATTTTGGAAGCCCAAAATTCGGCCAAAAGAATAGATAAACCAGCCGCAAATTTGTTGTAAAAATCCGACTTGGAGAGAGAACTTTGTTTCTCTCTCTAGGATTTTATCTCTCTAGAAATCTTGTGAATTAATTGTGTGTCTTGAATAACATATCTCTTGTCTATTTATAGAGTTACAAGAGAGAACCCAAGTTGGTTTAGGATTGGACTTCCTAATGGGTTTAGGTAATTAGTTTCCAAATCCAATTAGGTAACCAATCTTGATAGGAAAAGATAAGATAAACCAAATCCTACTAGATTTCCTAATCTCTAGGATTTCCTAATTCTAATTGAAACTTAAGACTTAATTAATTAATTAATTAAATAATTTCACTTTGTTAATTACATAATTAACCATCAGGAATTAATTAAATAATTCCACTTTGTTAATTACTGAATTAACCCTTAGGAATAATTAACTAATTAATTAATTAAATCTACCTATTCAATTTACCCATTACAAAATTAATCATACCACTAACAGATTAATTTTGGCACTTCCATCCTACACCAGAATTGCTTCCGGAATAACTTAATTAAATTATATTCATCATCTCCCCACATCAAAGATATAGTGCTCGTCGATTTATTAATTTACTGATAAATTAATTAATCAACTTCTTAATTCCGAGACTAGTACCACTCGACCTTTTTACTATACCGGACATAAGTCCACCGGCCGGGTTTAGTATAATAAACATTTTGAGCTCATCTCGGGAGCACCATCACCTCGGATGCACCGGTACATGGTTTCCTTTCGACAAGCAGCAGGACACCAAGTAACTAAACACGCGCACCCAACCTACCGAGAATATTGGCCACAATTGACCTCACCTATTGGCAGATCAAAGTACACTATGTCTAATCCTCATGCCTGCCCGAGTCTAGGGATTTAGAGGTAGAATACAAGGAATGATTTGTCTATTAAATCAGTACAAGACAAATCATTCGTAATGGTCATGTTCAATATGCCCCGGGCATATCTATATGATTCAATCAATTTAGACAAACCGATTATCTGAATCACATAATAACCTAAACCGACAGTTTGTCCAAAACTCTCTCGGTTACGAACCTCATTTATATACTATGCCTTTCAACCAATGATGAGATCTACTGTGTCACACAAGACACCTCATCATCTACTTACATAGTATAAATGGACATAATATGCACAACAAAATTATAACTGAAACACAAATCGATATATTAACCGGGAAAATGTACAACACAAGCATAGCTTATGCATTCAATTCCAACAAAACAAAATTCTACCATAATAGCCAGGAAACCAATAACCACCTGTTTAAACATTTCGACAAAAATAATAATGCCAAAATATAGCCGTGTAATAAATCAAACAAGTATAAGACCGAAACCTTCGCTCTGATACCATTTTGAAGGAAAACAGAACAAGCCCGAGCTAAATCGAAAACCTCACTTTCGTGCAATGCATTCCAGAATCGGAAGCTTTCGACTAAGCTCAGGCTCAAATTCATTTTCCTATGAACGAATCTAGGCTTATACTTATTTAATTTATTAAAACGACATCTAACGCACAAAGATTACACCTTTAATTAAAAGCGGAAACTATAAAGGTTATACCTTTGAAGCGAAGTCCAACGCAAATAAGAAAACTGAATCTTTAATTCGCGATCACCACCGAAATCCAATGGATTACTCCAAGAAGCCTCGAATATTGCGTGGGCAATAATCTATCGAGGTGTACTATCAAGCCCACGAGAAACCCACTAAGAAAATCCCTCAATTAGAATAAATCTGCCTAAAAGATCAAACCTTTAACCCAAAAAACTGCTGCCCACTACTTTTCTCGCCAATAAAATCGAACCTACTTGAACTCCGGTCACGATCTGGACAACTGGGATTATGGATCACCAACCCAAGGAAGAGATCAACACAAATCCAGCTGGATCAAGCACCCTGGAGTGATTAGAAGTGGCTGCCATCTCACCAAGAAAATTGTGAACAGTAAATTTCGTGAACAGTGAATTCCGGGCAAAAATTATAAAATCCAGCAGTGGGCAACTCCAAAAAATGATGGGCTATCTAAAAGTTTAATCTTTCAGGCTTAATCTAAATCGACAAGTGAGAATCCAAGTTCGTTTTTGAAAGAAAAGTCAAAACGGAAGAGAGTTTCTCTCTAGAACTTTCTCACTCTAAGGAAGACAAATGTCTTGCAAGGTTTTTTTAAGTTTCTTAAGGCATAAGCTTTCTATTTATAGGGAGCTCCAACGGAGACCTAGTGGGCTTTTGAGTTGGGCCTTTTAATTTGACTTTCGTTGACCGCTTAATCTTTCCTAGACTAATCAACTCCAATCGACCCATTCGAATTAATTTCTTAACCCACTTCATTAATTTAATTTAATCGAACCCTTAGGAATAATTAATTCAAATAGAATTAATTCCTTTATCCACTTTGTCAATTAAATATTAATTAAACCTTTAAGATTAATTAATTCACTTTGTCGATTAGCCAAATTCATAATTAGTCGTACCACTATCGGACTAACTATGGATCTACCGCTCAAAAACGATTTTACATCGTGCCACTATTTTTCTTCTATCTCCCCACATTAAAAATCTAGTGCTCATCGGTTTATCTATTTACTGACAAACTAATTCACCGAGTTTTTCGTATCTGAGATTAGTACCACTCGTCCTTTTATTATACCGGATATAAAGTCCACCGGCTGGGTTTAGTATAATAGACCTTACGAGTTCATCTCAGGAGCACCATCAACCCGGTGAACCGGTACGTGGATTCCTTCGACTAGCAATGGCACGTAAGAAGCTAAACACCGCATACCTAACCTACCGAGGTATAGGCCTCAATTGACGCACACTTTGGCAAATCAAAGCATACGATATCCAACTCTCACGCTCGTCCCAATCTCGGGATTAAGAGACTGAATACTAAGACTGAATTGACTACGCCGATCAGTACAAGTCAATTCTATCGAAACCGGTCGTGCTCAATATGCCCCGGGCATATCCGTGTTATTTAAACTAGTCTAGATAAACTAATTTCCAAATCACATGATAACCTATACCGATAGTATGTTCAGACTATCTCAGTTACGAGCATACTTTTTATATATCAGTACTTTAACTAATAATGGTATCTACTGTGTCTTTCACACAATCCTGTTATCTAGTTTTATGAAATAATGGAACAATTTAATACTGATACAAAATGATATGGAATCTATGGATATTAGTTTTTGATACAAGCCATAGCTTTTCTGTATTCAAAACTAACACCTACATCGATAAAGGTGAATTGGCCCGCTAAACTTTCCAACTTGTCCCCCTAGCTAATAGGACTTGCGTGAATACTTGTATATATTATACTACAAGTCAGCATGCCTTGCTTGAACTTGATACTTGAACAAAATGATCTTGATTCCCGTGTTATCGTTTAATTCCTGATGTTGCTCTTGGACATTACTTGTATATGCTTACTTATGCTATTACTTGCTCACGTGTCTTGCTACCACTTGTTCTTGAGTGCTTGAATACTGGATTACGATCTTAGGCCCAGGGTGTACTTTACCACATCGGTAACCTATGATCCTCTTGCTTGTGCTTGTTACTTTCTCTATCGATGCCTACATTACAATGAGGGGTTCCCCCCTCCCGGTGTAGCTCTCATCTGGAACGAGCCAGCATCGGTCAAGGTCGGACCTTATGATCTACATTGGGCTTGTCCCCACTCACTCATGAGATACCAGTACACACTATTTGTACTTGCACTTACACTTGATAATCTAGCCCGACCGCGCTGGAGCCTCACCGAGTGGGTTCATTTTAGGAAGTCTAGCGACAGGCTTTTCCAAGCGATGGACACAGCTTAAAGTCAAGCCTAGGTCCAACCTCCCAGCCACATAGGCTTGGGGATTGTACCTAGAGCCGACCACTTGATCTTGATATCCTTGATACTTGCTAGTCAGCTTATGTGCTTTATTCACTTGTTATATGCCTTACTTGTTACGTGATTTTACTTCTTAAATATATGTATTATATATAGAGTCTCCGGGAAGGCTCACTGAGCTTACACGGTGCATGCTCATTTCGTTATCCCTTTTCCCTTACCCTTAGGTCCAGATGCTCAGTGATCGAGGAGTGGACATATAGAGAGGCGTTCTAGAAAACTTCGGAGGTTACTAGGAATACTTGTATACGTGTGCCTTGCAATCAGTGTCTATTTGTACATATTCAAAATAAGACCAGCGTGGTCTTATAAACCACTCCTTCTGTGTTAGCACTATTATATGACAGTGGCCTTATATATAGATCCTTTGGATATCCTAGTAGTTTCTTCTCCAGGGATCCTTTAATGTGTTATTTATGGTTCGAAATATTTTATTCCCTTTCTTTATGATGTTTTATTTAATTTTTTTTATATTTTTCACGCGAGCGTATTTGTTCGACACGTGTCTTGGTGCGAGCCAGGGGGACGCAGGCTATGTCACTTGTAGTTGATTTGTCAGGAGCACGACAATAGGGGCATCACAGAGTGGTATCAGAGCGACATTCTAGATTAATACTTTAGGAGTTACACCACGATTAAGATTTTGGATTAATTTGCCGAACTAAGTAATGGGAATGGGTAGAGGGGACAACGAGATAGGATTGTGACTATTTGTGAGTGTTTTGATTCTTTATTGCATCCTGAGTATTATGTTAGACTGATTTTCCTTTTGCTCTAATGTAGGATGGATTTAAATGGGGAAAATGACTTGAGACAATTTAGCTCCATTCACTATTCCCCTATCTATGAGAGGGACGGTGAAAACCGACGGTTGGTGGCTTATCGACAGTATGGATGCAATGGTTGTAACCAATACTGCTACCAGACTTACAGGTACTCATAAGGAGTATGCACAGTTTATAACTGACCGTGAGGGCTACGAGACTGAGTTGACCTCCTTTCGAGAGAGACTTGAGGCGACAGAGAAACTCCTGGAGCGTGAACGAGACATTCTGCAGGAATTGCGAGCTGAGAAAAGAGTCTTATTGTATGGAGCAAACCTTCAGCGCCATATCACTGAGGATGCAATAAGATAGGAGGAACTGATGCAGCAGGTCATCGAGCTTCTCAATGACCAGATGGGTGCTGCGCATCAAGAATACCTACAGTGTTTGGAAAAAATTGGCCAGGGAATGGAAATCACCATAGAGAAACTACACAGTAGAGTGATGGTAGCAGCAGAAATACCGGGAGGTGCAGATAACCCTCCGTCAGGCGGGTCTAGTGACAGTGATATCACTAGTACGACCTCCAACTGAGAAGCCCTAGGTTGATATGTGGATGTTATACCTGTTAGTTTTGAATACAGAAAAACTATGGCTTGTATCAAAAACTAATATCCACAGATGACATATCATTTTGTTTCAGTATTAAATTGTTCTATTATATCATAGAACTAGATAACAAGGTGTGGAAAGACACAGTAGATACCGTTATTGGTTAAAGTATTGATATATAAAAAGTATGCTCGTAACTGAGATAGTTTGAACATACTATCGGTATAGGTCATCGTGTGGTTTGGAAATTAGTTTATCTAGACTAGTTTAAATCACACAAATATGCCCAGGGCATATTGAGCACGACCAGCTTGGATAGAATTGCCTTATACTGATCGGCGTAGTCAATTTGGTCCTAGTATTCAGTCTCTCAATCCCGAGATTGGGACGGGCGTGAGAGTTGGATATCGTTTGCTTTGATTTGCCAAAGAGTGCGGTCAATTGAGGCCTATACCTCGGTAGGTTGGGTATACGGTGTTTAGCTATTTACGTGCCGTTGCTAGTCGGAGGAATCCACGTACCAGTTCACCGGGTTGATGGTGCTCCAGAATGAGCTCGTAAGGGCTATTATAGTAAACCCTGCCGGTGGACTTTATGTCCGGTATAATAAAAGGTCGAGTGGTACTAATCTCGGATACCAAGAAGTCGGTGAATTAGTTTGTCAGTAAATTGATAAACCGACGAGCACTAGATCTTTAATGTGGGGAGATAGAAGAAAATATAGTGGCGCGATGTAAAGTCATTATTGAGCGATAGTTCCATAGTTAGTCCGATAGTGGTACGACTAATTATGTATTTGACTAATCGACAAAGTGAATTAATTAATCCTAAAGGTTTAATTAATATTTAATTGACAAAGTGGATTAAAAAATTAATTCTATTTGAATTAACTAATCCTAAGGGTTCGATTAAATTAAATTAACGAAGTGGGTTAAGAAATTAATTCGAATGGGTCGATTGGAGTTGATTAGTCTAGGAAAGACAAAGCGGTCAATGAAAGTCAAATTAAAAGGCCCAACTCAAAAGTCCACTAGGTCTCTTCAAGAGCTCCCTATAAATAGAAAGCTTAAGGCCTCAGAAACTTAAGAAAATCTTGCAAGACATTTTGTCTTGCTTTTGAGTGAGAAAGTTCTAGAGAGAAACTCTCATTCCTTTCTTGGGTTTCTTTCAAAAACGAACTTGGAATCTCACTTCTCGATTTTAGATTAAGTCCAAAGATCAAACTTTTAGATAGCCCATTGATTTATTTGAGTTGCCCACTGCTGGATTTTATAATTTTTGCCCGGAATTCACTGTTCACTATTCACTATTCACAGACACTGTTCACAGACACTGTTCACTCCGGGGTGCTTGATCCAGCTGGGTTTGTGTTGATCTCTTCCTTGGGTTGGTGATCCACAATCCCGGTTGTCCAGATCGTGACCACAGTTGAAGTGGGTTCGATTTTATTGGCGAGAAAAGTAGTGGGCAGCAGTTTTTTGGGTTAAAGGTTTGATCTTTATGGCAGATTTGATCTAATTGAGGGATTTTCTTGACGGGTTTCTCGTTGGCTTTGGTAGCATACTTCCATAGATTATTTTCCCACGCAATATTCGAAGTTTTCATGGAGTAATCTTTTGTATTTCGGTGGTAATCGCGAATGAAAGATTTGGTTTTCTTATTTGCTAAGGAGTTTGCTTCAAAGGTATAACCTTTAATCCTTCTGCTTTTAATTAAAGGTTTAATCTTTGTGGGTTAGTTGTCGATTTAATAAATTAAATAAGTATAAGCCAAGATCCGTTCATGGGTAAATGAATTTGAGCCTGAGCTTTGTCGAAAGCTTCCGATTCTGGAATGCATTGCACGAAAGTGAGGTTTTTGATTTAGCCCAGGCTTGTTCTGTTTTCCTTCAAAATGGTATCAGAGCATTGGTTTTGGTCTTATACTTGTTTAATTTATTACATGGCTTTATTTTTCCATTATTATTTTTGTCAAAATATATAAACAGGTGGATTTTAGTTTCCCGACTATTATGGTAGAATTTTATTTTTCATTCACAAAACCCCGGGACATGTCCGGGCTCGTATTGTTTTTGAATGGAAATGTCTTTAATAGTAATAACCACGAGCTGGAAGCCGTGTAGGATTAGAAAAATCTTGTAGTAGGATTTGATCTAATCATGTCGTCTTTAAATTCCTAGAAATATGCCTTTGTATATAGGAATTTATGTATTATGACGAAGACGTTATCTTGGGTAACTTATATTCACAGGTTTTGATTTCTCGTAATTTGGGGTGATCCTAATTATGTAGTAAACCGAGAAAACCCGGGCGAATCGAGAGGAATCCAAATAATGAGTGGGAGCGACATGACGGGATGTGTCACCGAGGTGTCAAGGAATCAACGATAGAGAAGGCCATAATAGTCAGAAATTTTATTTCTTTTAATTTCCCGTATTTATGTCTTTTCATTGATTGTGTGTTTTTTGTTTTTTTTTTTTGCATGAACGAAAACCAAACCAATACGTTTTTAAAAGGTAATGTGCAATTAACTAAGGTAGATTATTCGCATATTAAAACTCCAATGGTTTTATGGGTGTGAATATCTATAGTTAAGATATTGCATGTTAAAGCGTAAAAATCCTCAAGTTTAAAAATCTAAGTGGGAGCGGGTTGGTAAATATCCCCATGGCCTCCATTACGGGTTCATTGGTGATGTGGTTAAACTTGCGTGCTGGCTTAGACCTTCCTCCCTATCGGATGAGTTTTCAACCACAGATATCACCGGAATGAATTTCTAAAGGGATGACTATAGTGAGGTTAATTGGAGAAAGTTGCGACACCCTCGCCATCCGAGGCGCATTAGTATCCTAAGTAACAAACTTAGAAGTCACGTAATGGCATACACTTAGTGTACCGTTTTTAGTATCCCTCCCATCGAGGTTACGCTATCTTCGTGTACGACTAAAATTATCAACTATTAATTTCATTGATCATAAGATCGTTGGTCAGATAATGAAATTAATGAACTTCGGTTCTTCTCGAATGAATGTGGGTTGGGGTAGACATTCACCCATCGTGACCTGCATTAATCCCGGTGTGAGAGATGTCGGTAAAAGATTATATTGGTTTTTGAGGATTTTCTATATTTTTGAAAAAGTATACTGAAACTTGATTGTTTATTTTTTCAGTTGCTGATATGTCGTTCAACCCGCTAGCTGTCATTTTAAATTAGAACAAACTTACGGGTCCAACTTACATTGACTAGAAACGTAACCTGGACATTGTCCTTACTGTTGAGGGTTACAAGTACGTGCTCACTGAGGAGTGCCCCCCTAAACCCAGCGATGATGCCACCCATGAGCAATGAGAGCCATATACGAGGTGGCAGAAGGCTGATGAGATGACCCGGTGCTACATCTTGGCTTCTATGTCGAGTGTACTACAACACCAGCATCGGTTGTTTACCTTAGCCTACGATATGATACTCAACCTCAGGGAGATGTTTGGACATCAGGGTAGGGCTGCCAAGCAGTCAGCTTTGAGGAAACTCATGAATGCTAGGATGGCTGAGGGCACTTCAGCGAGGGATCACATACTGGACATGATGAGCTGCATCAATGAGATCGAGGTATTGGGAGGTGATATTGATGGGGACACCCAGGTTGATATCATTCTCCAGAGCTTGCCCCCCAGTTTTGAGCAGTTTTGGTTGAACTAAAATATGAGCAAGCTCTCATATTCACTTCCCGAGCACATAACTGCATTGGTGTCTGCTGAGGGCCTCTTCGCAGAGCAGAAGCAAGCCTTGGCTACTGTTGGTCCCTTTGGTTCCTTTGCTGGGCCCAAAGCCAGGAAGCAAAAGAGGAAAAGAGGCCAGAGAGTAGTAGCTGATCATGGACCCAAGGCGGGCATTGCCAAGAAGCATAAGCCGAAAGGCAAGTGCTTCAGATGTGGCAAAGCAGGACATTGGAAGAAGGATTACCCAAAGCCTCGAGGTATGTGTAGATTTTCCCTAGTTACTGAGACGTGTTTAGCGGCGATTTCCGCAGATACTTGGTGTGTGGATTTAGGAGCCACTGATCACGTTTGTAATTGTTTGCAGGGGTTCCAAGTGACCCGGCTTCTTAGAGAGGAGAGTTGCAGGTCTATATTGGGGATACTACTAGAGTTTCTGTTGTTGCAGTGGGAGTTTGTGTCTTTATTTTTCAGACTTTGTTTTAAATTTAAAGGATTGTCTTTATGTACCCAGTTTTTGAAAGAACTTGCTTTCAGTTTCGAGACTTATTTTGGATGGTTATAAGTGTGTTATTTCTGATGATTCTGTTTTTATTAGAAAGAACCAAAAACTTATATGTTTCGGTGCATTAGTTGACAATCTATTTTTAATCAAGACATACTCCCGAGTAATGCAAAACACAGAAACTAGTAACTCATCACCGAATCATAATAAAAGAAAGGAGTCTTCCCCTTTGAATCAAACTTATCTTTGGCACCTATGACTCAGTCACATCAACCTTAGTAGGATTCAAAGGTTGGTCAATAATGGGTATTTGGACTCATTGGATATTGACAGCTATCCGGCCTGTGAGTCCTGCTTGGAGGGTAAGATGACCAAGAGGCCTTTCAAGGAAATGGGGTATAGGGCCAAGGAGGTTTTAGAGTTGATTCATTCTGACTTGTGTGGGTCTATGTCAGTTCAGGCTAGAGGTGGTTATGAGTATTTCGTGACTTTCACAGATGATAACTCTAGATATGGATACATATACCTGATGCGCCACAAGTCTGAATGCTTTGGTAAGTTCAAAGAGTTTAAGGCTGAGGTTGAGAACCATCTGGGTAAGAGTATTAAGGCCTTGCGATCTGATCGCGGTGGCGAATACCTATCTAGTGAATTTAGGTCCTATTTGTCAGAGGTGGGTATTCAGTCCCAATTGTCTGCACCTGGTACACCCCAGCAGAATGGTGTAGCAGAGAGGAGGAACATGACTCTTATGGATATGGTTAGATCGATGATGAGTTATAGTGAGTTGCCTATCTCGTTTTTGGGTTATGCTTAGAGACAGCATGTTTTATCCTCAACCTTGTGCCATCTAAGTCTGTGCCTTCAACCCCAACGGAGTTGTGGACTGGGCGAAAGCCTAGTCTGAGACATCTCAAGATTTGGGGTTGTTCAGCACATGTGCTCGAGGCAGATGCAGGCAAGTTAGAGGTAAGAACTAAGGCTATGCTGTTAATAGGCTACCCCAAAGGAACGAGAGGTGGTCTATTTTATAGTCCTCAGGATCAGAAGGTGGTCATCAACACCAATGCCAGATTTCTTGAGGAGGACTATATTTTAGATCACAAGTCAAGCAGTAAGGTAGTATTGGAAGAGCTAAGAAGTCAGTCCACTATTCCAGATGCACAAGTACAGGAAGACACACCACAAAAGACTGCACACACTATCACGGATGATGCTCTTACACAGGCTGCGCCTCGTCATAGTGGAAGGGTTGCTAGGCAGCCCGAGAGGTACATGGGTTTAGGTGAGTCTTCGGACTTTATCCCTGGGGCTCATGAACCAGACCCAGTTAGCTACAATAAGGTTTTCCAAGATAAAGATGCAGATTCTTGGCAGAGAGCGATGATTGCTGAGATGGGTTCTGTGGACTCAAATCAGGTCTGGGAGCTGGTAGATCTTCCTGATGGGTATCGACCTATTGGGTGCAAATAGATCTACAAGCAAAAGAGAGGATCTGACGGGAGGGTTGAGACCTTCAAGGCTAGGCTTGTGACGAAGGAGTATACTCAGAAAGCAGGGATCGATTATGAGGAGACCTTTTTCCCGGTAGCTATACTTAAGTCGATCTGGATTTTCTTGGCCATAGCTGTTCATATAGACTATGAGATTTGGAAGATGGACATCAAGATAGCTTTCCTTAATGGAAGTCTTAAGGAGACCATCTTTATGTAGCAACCAAAGGGCTTTATTGTTCAGGGCCAAGAGCACAAGGTATGCAGGCTTAGAAGGTCCATTTATGGACTTAAGCAAGTATCCAGATATTGGAACATCCATTTTGATGAGGTTATCCACTCTTATAGATTTACTCAGTTTCCGGACGAGCAGTGTGTTTATCGCAGGCGTGATGATGATACGGTGGTGTTCCTCGTACTTTACGTAGATGACATTCTTCTGATTAGCAACAGTAAGAAGGTGTTGTCATATGTAAAGGTATGGTTATCCAGGTAATTTGATATAAAGGATTTGGGAGAGGCTGTACATATCCTTGGGATTAAGATTATTCAAGATCGTAGGAGACGTTCTCTGACTCTCTCTCAGGCATCCTACATAGACACGATTATGGCCCGTTTTAACATGCAGAACTCCAAGAAGGGTTCACTACCTTTCAGGCATGGAGTGCATTTGTCTAAGGAGCAGTGTCCTAAGACTGTTGAGGAGATAGATGCCATGAAGGTGGTACCTTATGCTTCTGCAGTGGGCAGCCTCACGTATGCTATGTTATGTACGAGGCCTGATATTTGCTTTGCCGTTGGCATGGTTAGCAGATATCAGAGTAACCCTGGGAAGGCTCACTGGGAGGCAGAAAAGTGCATTCTCAAGTATTTGCTTAGGACGAGAGATTATGTCCTAGTTTATAGAGCGCAGGAGCTTGTACCATTAGGTTACACAGATTCAGACTTTTAATGTGATTTGGACAAGAGTAAGTCTACCTCTGGTTTTGCGTTTACTCTAGGAGGTGGAGCTATAGTATGGCGGAGTGTCAAGCAGAAATGCGTGGCAAACTCCACCATGAAGGCTGAGTACGTTGCCGTATCAGAGGCAACAAAAGAACCTGTATGGCTCCGGAACTTCCTGGTGGACTTAGATGTGGTTCCTGAGTTGCCTAGGTCTATCACAGTTTATTGTGATAACAATGGTGCAGTTGCTAACTCGAGGGAACCACGAGCCCACAAAGTGAGTAAACACATAGAGCGCAAGTACCACCTAATACGAGAGATCATAAAGAGGGGAGACGTGACCGTGGCCAAGATAGCATCAGATGACAACCTTGCAGATCCTTTCACAAAGCCATTGACCTCAAAGGTCTTTGAGAGACATGTGGAGGGCATGGGAGTCAGATTCTTGAGGGAGCCATATGAGTGAGCTTAAAGGTGTTCTGGAGATTTCATTATGACAGCAGTGTAATAGTGGGTTGGACAGTTTTTGTACTTCTTAGCATAGCTTTGAGTATTAGTGGGAGATTGTTAGTTTTGAATACAGAAAAGCTATGGCTTGTATCAAAAACTAATATCCACAGATAACATATCATTTTGTTTCAGTATTAAATTGTTCCATTATATCATAGAACTAGATAACGGGGTGTGGAAGACACAGTAGATACTGTTATTGGTTAAAGTATTGATATATAAAAAGTATGCTCGTAACTGAGATAGTCTGAACATACTATTGGTATAGGTTATCGTGTGGTTTGGAAATTAGTTTATCTAGACTAGTTTAAATCACACGGATATGCCCGGGGGCATATTGAGTACGACCAGTTTTGATAGAATTGACTTCTACTGATTGGCGTAGTCAATTCGGTCCTAGTATTCAGTCTCTCAATCCCGAGATTGGGACGGGCGTGAGAGTTGGATATCGTATTCTTTGATTTGCCAAAGATTGCAGTCAATTGAGGCCTATACCTCGATAGGTTGGGTATGCGGTGTTTAGCTATTTACGTGCCGTTGCTAGTCGGAGGAATCCACGTACCTATTCGCCGGGTTGATTGTGCTCCCAAGATGAGCTCGTAAGGTCTATTATACTAAACCCGGCCGGTGGACTTTATGTCCGGTATAATAAAAGGTCGAGTGGTACTAATCTCGGATACCAAGAAGTCGGTAAATTAGTTTGTCAGTAAATTGATAAATCGACGAGCATTAGATCTTTAATGTGGGGAGATAAAACAAAATATAGTGGCGCGACGTAAAGTCGTTTTTGAGCGGTAGTTCCATAGTTAGTCCGATAGTGGTATGACTAATTATGTATTTGACTAATCGACAAAGTGAATTAATTAATCCTAAAGGTTTATATAATATTTAACTGAGAAAGTGGATTAAGAAATTAATTCTATTTGAATTAATTAATCCTAAAGGTTCGATTAAATTAAATTAACGAAGTGGGTTAAGAAATTAATTTGAATGGGTTGATTGGAGTTGATTAGTCTAGGAAAGAATAAGCGGTTAAAGAAAGTCAAATTAAAAGGCCCAACTCAAAAGCCCACTAGGTCTCCTCAAGAGCTACCTATAAATAGATAGCTTAAGGCCTAAGAAACTTAAGAAAATCTTGCAAGATATTTTGTCTTGCTCTGGAGTGAGAAAGTTCTGGAGAGAGATTCCCCTTCCTTTCTTGGGTTTCTTTCAAAAATGAACTTGGAATCTCACTTCTCGATTTTTGATTAAGTCCAAAGATCAAACTTTTAGATAGCCCATTGATTTATTTGAGTTGCCCACTGCTGGATTTTATAATTTTTGCCTGGAATTCACTGTTCACTATTCACAGACACTGTTCACTCTGGGGTGCTTGATCCAGCTGGGTTTGTGTTGATCTCTTCCTTGGGTTGGTGATCCAAAATCCTGGTTGACCGGAGTTGAAGTGGGTTCAATTTTATTGGCGAGAAAAGTAGTGGGCAACAGTTTTTTGGGTTAAAGGTTTGATCTTTTGGGCAGATTTGATCTAATTGAGGGATTTTCTTAGCGGGTTTCTCGTGGGCTTTGGTAGCATACTTCGATAGATTATTGCCCACGCAATATTCGAAGTTTTCTCAGAGTAATCTTTTGGATTTCAGTGGTAGTCGCGAACGAAAGATTTGGTTTTCTTATTTGCTATAGAGTTCGCTTCAAAGGTATAACCTTTAATCCTTCCGCTTTTAATTAAAGGTTTAATCTTTGTGGGTTAGTTGTCAATTTAATAAATTAAATAAGTATAAGCCAATATCCGTTCATGGGTAAATGAATTTGAGCCTGAGCTTTGTCGAAAGCATCTGATTCTGGAATGCATTGCACGAAAGTGAGGTTTTTGATTTAGCCCGGGCTTGTTCTGTTTTCCTTCAATACCCCACCCTTAGGGAATAGAGTTTAGAAGCTGGCAGGGTGGTGGGTGAACGTTGTGTATAGATGGTGATTTCAAGGTCACTCATTTTAGGATTGATCCCTTAGTAGTAGGGGTTTGAGAGCCAACTTAGATGGTAGGATGTTAATACTTATAGTTTGAATTCGTATTATGTACATGTTACTTGCATCGATTTATATATTATTGGGATTATGCTCTTTCTACTTTTGTTTTATTTTGGATTTTTGGAGAATTTTCTATTTCTTTATCCTGAACCGATGCTTTTTAGGTTGACCGAGGATCCTAGACCTGATCAGGAACAGGCCCCTGAGGATGCTGATGACTACTCAGTTTGTGTGCCAGTACCGTTTGGAGGAATATAATGCACGTGGGTGCAGCTTTGACTGCCTTGGGACCCATATCCACATCACCGATAAGGCCCTACAGGATAGAGAAGCCAGCCACCTCGTCTACCTGGAGGTTGTGATTACTAGAGACCGATTGGACAAAAGAAGAGAATGCGGCAATTCGACGACAACACAGACAAAACAGGGGTTCTCTGGCGGCTATGGAATGATGGCTCCATGACTATCGACTCGCCCAGCTTAGGATATCACCACTAAAAGATGAGATGACAAGGATAGAGAGCCACCAGCACACTTTGAAGCATGCGTCGGCTTGTAATTTGTGGAGGATAGCAGCCAACGCCAGCTGCCCTAGAGGAGCTCTCTCTGTGAATGGCCAACGCATTCCAGGGGGACGAACCACCTCCAGAGGAGCGGGGATGGTCCTCCGTACAATGTGGGGTGGACTCAGTGTCCGATGGTAGCTCGTAGGGGAGGAAAGAGTTGTGGACCCTAGTGGTAGATGTATATAACATATCCTATCTAGTGTACAGTGTAATAGATGTCTGGGTTAGGTTTGTGGCTATTGTAAAATAATGTTACGTAATATATATAGAAGTTGTGCTATGAATACCCCGTACCTATTTAATGACTTCTGAATGATAACCCTTTCATACAATGGGTTAGCATGACATATTCATACAATTTCGGAGTCATAGCAACTCCCTTTCACATGTCTATAAATATTTAACTAATGTATCTTGGTATTATATAGGCAATGGAAGACGAAAGAACCAGTGAAGGAACCTAGGGTAACCCTTTTGAAAAAGTAGCTACACAAATGATGCAAACCTTTACTTAAATGCGACAGTTTTATGAGCAGATGGGCGCACAGCTCTGCCCTGAACCACAAGGAGCTGCGATCATAGAAGATATGACGTTGGAACTGTTTATAAAGTTCCAACCGCCGAAGTTCAATGGGGAACCTGACAGCGAAATTTTCGAGAAATGGATTGAGGCTATTGAAAACATCTATAAAGCCTTAGATTATAGTGAATCAATGAGAGTTGCATTTGCTGTTTTCCAGTTGGAAGGAGCAGCCCGCCCTTGGTGGGCTTTGGTAAATTTGCTTTGGGAACGCGAGGGTATGCCTCGAACTTGGGCGAATTTCTTAAAGATTTTAGCACTAAATATATTCTATCGTTGGTACAAGAAATGAAGGAAAGTGAATTCATCCACCTTCAACAAAGGACACAGAGTTGGCTGACTATGAAGCCACATTTACCAAGCTGGCCAAATTTGCCCCTATGTTGTTGGAAACTGATGCAGAATGAAAAAGACGATTCACGCAAGGGCTGAGATAAGAAATTCAAACAGCCATGGTAGCTACCGGGCATGGCACATTCGAAGAAGCCTTTGATACAACCCAACGAGTAGAAGAGGCCCAAGGAAAGCTCAGGAAAGAACAAGCTCAAAGCCAGCCACAGCAAGACAGAGCACGGTAGATCGCACCCTGACCCACAGTTCCAACCAAACGGCCGAGGTTCGAACCAAATCAACCCCAGAGAGCTGGAAACCGGCCAGGAACTGCACCAGCTCGATCGGTGGCTCCAGCTGGACCGACCAATTTCAATATGCCCCGCTGTAACTTCTGCCAGAACTTGGGGCATCGAGATACAGAGTGTCGATGTAAGAGAAATACATGTTTCCACTTTGGACGGACAGGACATTATGTACGGTTTTGCGCAGCGGTACCATTTCAGGCAGGTTCAACGTAGGGATCCAGACCACCTGTGCCCCGATAGGCAAACGACCAGGCAAACAACTCTAAGGTTCCTTCTAGAGTTTATGCCATCCCAGCAGTGATCGATGTCATTGAAGGTACACTTCCCGTTCTCGGTAAATTAGCTAAAGTTTTGATAGATCCAGGAGTGAGTCATTCTTTTATGTCAGCTAACTTCATACGAGATACAAATCTAACTGCGCAAAGGGTTCCGAACATTCTGGAAATTAACATCCCTAGTGTACCTACACCTGTTCTGACTGACGTACTGTTTAGGGACTGTAGTGTGGAGATAGGAGATAAAAACTTTGAAGCTAATTTGGTGGTAATGCCACTACATGAATTTGATGTTATCTTGGGTATGGATTGGTTAGCCAGATGGAACACTCATGTGGACTGTAAGATGAAAATAGTGAGTTTTCGAATGGAGAATAGACCTGGTCTTCAACTGCAACTCAAGGGAGGAATTGTTAGTACGAGGTTGATATCTAGGGCTAGGGCCCAAAGATTACTTTGGAAACGTGCTATAAGATACTTGGCTTACTTGATAAATAAGCCAGGAGATCAAATCCGGTTGGAAGAAATACCTGTTGTTAGGGAATTTGCGGATGTCTTTCATTTGGATTTGACAACTTTACCTCCAGAATAAGAAGTGGAATTTTCCATCTCACTACTTCCTGGAACCGTGCAAATTTCTAAGACGCCATATAGGATGATACCTGATGAACTAAAGGAGTTGAAGACGCAATTAGAAGATCTATTGAAGCAAGAGTTTATTAGGCCTAGTGTTTCTCCTTGGGGAGCTCCGGTATTATTTGTGAAGAAGAAAGATGGTACGTTGCGATTATGTATTGATTATCGTGGCCTGAATAAAGTGATAGTAAAGAATAAGTATCCTTTACCCCTAATTGATGAGTTGTTCGATCAACTTCAGGGTGCCACAGTCTTCTGTAAATTTGACTTGAGCCAGGGATATTATCAGCTTCAAATTAAAGAAGGGGATATACCCAAGACTGCATTCAATGTCGGCTATGGACACTATGAGTTGGTAGTAATGCCTTTTGGGTTAACTAACGCGCCAGCGGCATTCATGGATTTGATGCATCGTGTTTTTAGGCCATACTTGAACCGATTTGTGCTAATTTTTATTGATGATATCTTGGTTTATTCTAGGACTCATGCGGAGTATGAAGAGCATTTTTAAATAGTATTACGAACTCTGCAGGATCACAAGCTTTATGCTAAATTTAGCAAATGCGAATTTTGGTTAAGTCAAGTAACCTTTTTGGGTCATGTTATTTCTCAAACAGGAATTGTCGTTGACCCTTCAAAGGTTGAATCTGTTCTTAAATGGCAACCACTAAGAATCCCACTGAAGTGCACAGTTTTTTAGGTTTGGTAGGATATTACCGGCGTTGCATCTGGGATTTCTCGAAGATAGCAACACCATTGACCCAGTTGACTCAAAAACAAACAAGGTTTGAATGGAGAGATAAAGTTGAATGTTGTTTCTACGAATTGAAAAGGAGATTAACCACAGCCCTATTCTTGCTTTACGAGACGAGCAGGATAACTTTATGGTATACACAGATGCTTTGAAAGAGGGGTTAGAATGCGTATTGATGCAAGCCCGGAAGGTAATAGCATATGCATCCAGGAAACTGAAGCTTCACAAAGTGAATTATCCTACTCACGATTTAGAGCTTGCTGCGGTAGTTTTTGCTCTTAAGAAATTGCGACATTACCTTTATGGCGCTACGTTTGAGGTAATGACCAATCACAAAAATATGAAGTACCTCTTCACTCAGCAAGAGTTGAATTTGAGGCAAAGGAGATGGATTGAATTTCCTGAAGATTATGATTATGTTATTAACTATCATCCAGGTAAAGCTAATGTTGTAGCACATGCGTTAAGCCGACAGGCGAAACTCGCGAGCCTGGTAATTGAGAAATGTGATATGCTGGAGGAACTTACCCACTTGATACCGGTAGGGAGGGACAATAAATGGAGTTGGCTGATTTGAAAGCTTAACATGCTATCATAACCTATACAGAGGAAACTTAGATGCGGAATCATAAGATAGTCGCTCAGAAAGAGAGTGTCAGAAAAGGTGGAATGATGGATCACTCCGTAGGGTCTGATGGATTGCTTAGATTTCGACAGCGGATCTGTGTCCCAGCGGAAGATAACCTTAGGAAACAGATTCTAGAGGAAACGCATAAGACACAGTTCATGTTGCATCCAATAAGCAATAAGATGTACAAGGATCTGAAGCGACAGTACTACTGGGAATGTATAAAGAAAGATGTTGCCAAATTTGTTGCCACCTGTTTGACATGCCAGTAGGTTAAGACGGAACATCAACGACCTGCAGGACTGTTACAACTATTAGCTATTCCGAAATGGAAATGGGAGCATATCACCATGGATTTCGTGGTTGGATTACCTAGTACGTTGCGAAAACACGATGCTATATGGATTATAGTGGATAGACATACGAAGTCGGCACATTTTATTCCTATAGGAGTTAAGTATCTACTTGAAAGACTTACTCAGATCTATGTCAAAGAAATCATACGCCTTCATGGAATTCTGGTGTCGATAGTGTCAGACCGGGACCCTTAATTCATTTATAGGATTTGGCGCCAGTTACAGAAAACATTGGGTACAGGATTGGACCTTAGTACAGCGACTCATCCACAGACAGATGGACAGTCGGAAAGAACTATCCAGACATTGGAAGATATGCTGCGAGCTTGTGTGATAGAATTTGGTGGTAACTGGGATGAACACATTACGTTGATAGAGTTTGCGTATAATAACAGCTACCATGCCTCTATCCAGATGGCCCCGTACGAAGCTCTATATGGACGACCTTGCCGGTCTCCCTTGTACTGGGAAGAGGTAGGGGAATGCCAAATGTTAGGTAAAGATTATCTTCCTTGGGTAGAGGACACATACAAAAAGGTTAAGGATATACGGCAACATCTACAGATGGCTCAGAACCAACAGAAAAGTTATGCCGATAACCGTAGAAAGGATTTGGAATTTGTTGACGGAGACAAGGTATTCCTAAAAGCAGCACCTTAGAAAGGAATCATTCGCCATGGAAGAAAAGGAAAACTGAGTCTCAGATATGTGGGACCATTTGATATTGTTGAGAGAATAGGAGCAGTTGCATACCGATTGGCGTTACCGCAGTAACTTAGTAAGATGCACAACGTATTCCATGTATTGCTCTTGATAAAGTACCACCCGGACCCAAGCCATGTGTTGCAATTTGAAGAATTAGAGCTGGATGACAAACTGACTTATGAAGAGAAACCGGTCAAAATTCTAGATTACAAAGTAAAGAAGTTACGTAATAAGGAAATCCCTTTGGTTAGGGTCCTGTAGAGAAGCCAGAAAATAGAAGAACAAACGTGGGAACCAGAAGAGCAAATGCGTCAACAATATCCCCACTTATTTTAAACTATTTAATATTTCGAGGACGAAATATCATTATGGAGAGGGAATGTAAAACCCCTAAAATCGGCTCAATTTTGTATAAATAAATAATAGTCGATTAATAAGTAAATAACAATTTCTTACCTTTATCTAATCGGCTTGATTTCGTGATTATTAAATCTTTTTTTCCGAACAAGTTTTAAATTAGAAAATATTAATTAGAAATGTTAGAAAAAATAATAACAAAATAAGCGGTGGAGGCATTTTATAATAATAATAATAATAATAATAATAATAATAATAATAATAATAATAATAAAAACTAGGGAGCTAGGAATCATAGGCTAAACATATACGGGTTTTTAGGGTAGAAAGGTGGCGGAATAACCTTGTAAAGAATGAAACCTGGCATTGTTTTGGGTAGGATGTCTACAAACACAATATGTGGCATGGCTGACTAATTAACTCAGTAGGAGAAAAGGAACGTGGCATTCTTCCAATGGGATGAATGGCTAGCTGACTTGTGCTAAACTTTGGCCTGAAGCAACACACTACTATAAATAGGGGTTTCTTCTCCTTTTTCATTGCCACCACCATCACCAAACTTCATCATCCATTCTCCACCACCTTCGTAATTTTTTTCTCTCTGCAAGCCATGCTCGTCTTCTATTTTCAGGTTTAAAACATCTCAAACCCAGCTACATACTTTAGCAAACCCACTACCACAAGTCACTAGGAGAAAAAAAAAAAATCAGCACTCTCTTTCCTTATTCCTTCTATATACTAGAAACCTTGTTAAAATCACCCTGAAACAATACCACAAGATTGCTTCCGTCATTCTAGCGGCATTTTCGACGATTCAGCAGCGGTGAACGACTTCCATAGCCTCCCTTGGACTTCAGGACAATTCAACCTCAAGGCCAAACTCGACATTTGAACTTTGAGACTTTTAAAGGTTAGTTTTGGTCACCCTCATCAAGTTTCTAGTACTAGCTTAGTTTGATTTTTGGGATAATGATAGCATGTTATGAGTTTGCTCGTATGATACCCTGTTATTGGAAGCCTTAGAACCATGTCTCTAATTACTTGTTATATGAAATTTGTACATACATTTAAACCCTTTTATCAAAGCATGAAGCGGTTCCAACGGTTTGTGGACTGAACCTCTAAATCGTTCTAAGGTAGTGTTGAAAATCGTTCGTTGATAAGGATATTCCCAGAATTTTCAGGATCACTGGACCAATTTTAAAACGTTATATCTCTTTGAAATATGCTTAAACCTCATATACCAAGGATCATTAATCATCCTTTAGATCATAATTTGGACTTATAAATTTCCTAGAAAACGTTTTTGACGTTCCACTGCAGCTGCTGTTTTACCTCAACAGTTCTACAGTCGTGTGGCGACTTTGACCACCTATATCTCTCTCATCGTCTGTCCATTTTGAAGAAACTATATCTTTAATTAAACCTCTTCTCATAAGTTGTATGCAGAATTTGACGGATTGTCATTTTGAATTTTATAACGGTCAAAAACTTCTTTTGAATTTAAGGTGGTCTTGCTGATTTTCTCGTAAAATGTTAAACTGATCCAGCAACTTTGAAAATTCATATCTACCTCGTTTCTCATCCGTTTTGACCAAAATATAACTCGTTTTAAACCTCTACACTTAAGGTTTATTCAGGAATTTGTGATTTATGAAATGGTGTTACGAACGCTCCAGAATATGGTTTTAAATTGAACATGACACTAGCGCGGTGCATGAAATTCGGCATTTCAATTTTAGTATAAGAACCTTTCTAACGGCAATACTTGGACATGACACTTTCGCCACGGAGAGCTTACGCTACTATGTACACATGATCATGGATAGCTCAAGTTGAGATTACAAGTTAAGATAACGGCACAAGGACGATCTTTACGCCTCGTTCTAACTTGTCATGGGAATCGTTCTTGAGAGCTAACTTTTAGCTAACGCTATACCTATGAATAACCCTTGATAGCTAGGCTACCTACTAGTCACCTTTTTTGGAACTTTATTTTTCCTTTGGCAGATCTGCAGGAAAATCTCATCGACTTCGCCTACGTCGATCAAGGTGAGTTAACCCCTTAAACTTTCCAACTTGTCCCCTCTAGCTATTAGGACTTGCGTGAATGCTTGTATATATTATACTACAAGTATGCATGCTTGAACTCGATACTTAAACAAAATGATCTTGATTCTCGTATTATCGTTTAATTCCTGATGTTGCTCTTGGACATTACTTGTGTATGCTTACTTATGCTATTACTTTGCTCATGTGTCTTGCTACCACTTGTTCTTGAGTGCTTGAATACTGGATTACGATCTTAGGCCCGAGGTGTACTTTACCACACTGGTAACCTTTGATCCTCTTGCTTGTGCTTCTTATATTCTCGATCGATGCCTACATTGCATCGAGGGGTTCCCCTCTCCTGGCGTAGCTCTCATTTGGAACGAGCCAGCATCGTGCTAGGTCGGACCTTATGACCTACGTTGGGCTTGTCCCCAGGTACTCATGAGTTACCAGTGCACTGTTAGTTTTGAATACAGAAAAGCTATGGCTTGTATCAAAAACTAATATCCGCAGTTGACATATCATTTCGTTTCGGTATAAATTTGTTCATTTACATCATAGAACTAGATAACAGGGTGTGGAAAGACACAGTAGATACCGTTATTGGTTAAAGTATTGATATATTAAAAGTATGCTAGTAACCGAGATAGTCTGAACATACTATCGGTATAGGTTATCGTGTGGTTTGGAGATTAGTTTATCTAAACTAGTTTAAATCACACGGATATGCCCGGGGCATATTGAGCATGACCGGCTTTGGATAGAATTGACTTATACTGATCAGCGTAATCAATTTGGTCCTAGTATTCCTTCTCTCAATCCTAAGATTGGGACGGGCGTGAGAGTTGGATATCGTATGCTTTGATTTGCCAAAGAGTGCGGTCAATTGAGGCCTATACCTCGGTAGGTTGGGTATGCGGTGTTTGGCTTTTTACGTGCCGTTGCTAGTCAGAGGAATCCACGTACCGGTTTGCCAGGTTGATGGTGCTCCCGAGATGAGCTCGTAAAGTCTATTATACTAAACCCGGCCGGTGAACTTTATGTTCGGTATAATAAAAGGACGAGTGGTACTAATCTCGGAAACCAAGAAGTCGGTGAATTAATTTGTCAGTAAATTGATAACCCAACGAGCGCTAGATCTTTAATGTGGGGAGATAGAATAAAATATAATGGCGCGATGTAAAGTCATTTTTGAGCGGTAGTTCCATAATTGGTCCGTTAGTGGTATGACCGATTATGTATTTGACTAATCGACAAGGTGAATTAATTAATCCAAAAGGTTTAATTAATATTTAATTGACAAAGTGAATTAAGAAATTAATTCTATATGAATTAATTAATTCTAAGGGTTCGATTAAATTAAATTAACAAAGTGGGTTAAATAAATTAATTTAAATGGGTCGATTGGAGTTGATTAGTCGGAAAGACTTAGTGGTCAACGAAAGTTAAATTAAAAGGCCTAACTCGAGAGCCCATTAGGTCTCCTTAGAAGCTCCTTATAAATACAACTTATTGGGCAAGAAATTAGACAAGAAACTTGATACCCAAGTAAGGGTTAGTGAGAGAAAGTTTAGTCTAGAGAAAGAATTTTGTCTTCCTTTTCAAGTTTTCTCTCGAAGTCGACTAGGAAACTTTCTTCTTCGACAAGAAACTCAGTCCATTGTTTTTCTTAGAGCAGTTGCAGATTATTTCGCCCAAGGATAGTCGACCGCTGCCCAGCAAGAAAATCACGCAGGGATTTTGCACAGCAGTCCGGCAGTTGTTCTTCAACCCGGAGTGCTTGATCATGCCGATCTTCACGTTGATCTCTTCTCTGGTGGGTGATCCGTGAAGACAGTGGTGCAGATCGTGGCCGGGAAGAAGGCAGCAGGTCGATCGGACATCGAAAGGGCAGCAGACGGCTGGCGGTCCAAAAGGCAGTAGCTTTTGGGCAATTTTTGAGTTTTCTTGAGAAGCAAGTTTCTTGGGTTTTCTTATTTTGCCGTGGGTAACTCCGTAGATAATAGCCCACACTATTTCGGAGTTTGTATCGGAGTCATTCTTCAGATTTCTTGTGGAAATTGCGTAAAAGATTGGATTTTTCTTTAGGCAAGGGACTTCGCTACAAAAGGTAAAATCTTTAATATTCCTCTTTAATTAAAGATTTAATTTTTTGGTTCCGATTAATAAGTTAAATAAGTATCAGCTAAGATCCGTTCATGGGTAAACTAATTTGAGCCTGAGCTTGGTCGAAAGCTTCCGATTCTGGAATGCATTGCACGAAAGTGAGGTTTTTGATTTAGCCAGGCTTGTTCAGTTTTCCTTCAAAAATGGTATCAGAGCGTTGGTTTCGGTCTTATACTTGTTTGATTTATTACACGGCTTTATTTTGCATTATTATTTTTGTCGAACTGCTTAAACAGGTGGTTATTGGTTTCCCGGCTATTATGGTAGAAATTTAATTTTCATTCATAAACCCCGGGACATGTCCGGGCTCGTATTGTTTTTGAATGGAAATGTCTGTAATAGTAATAACCACGAACTGGAAGCCGTGTAGGATTAGAAAATTCTTGTAGTAGGATTTGATCTAATCATGTCGTCTTTAAATTCCTAGAAAACGCCTTTGTATATAGGAATTTATGTACTATGACTTTTCGTTGATTGTGTGAATTTTGTTTTATTTTGCATGAATGAAAACCAAACCAAAAATGTTTTTAAAAGGTAATGTGCAATTAATTAAGGTAGATTATTCGCATGTTAAAACTCCAACGGTTTTATGGGTGCGAATATCCATAGTTAAGATATTGCATGTTGAAATGTAAAAATCCTCAAGCATAAAATCTAAGTGGGAGCGGGTTGGTAAATATCCCCATGGCCTCCATTACGGGTTCATTGGTGATGTGGTTAAACTTGTGTGTTGGCTTAGACCTTCCTCCCTATCGGATGAGTTTTCAACCACGGATATCACCGGAATGAATTTCTAAAGGGATGACTATAGTGAGTTTAATTGGAGAAAGTTGCGACACCCTCGCCATCCGAGGCGCATTAGTATCCTAAGTAACAAACTTAGAAGTCACGTAATGGCATACACTTAGTGTATCATTTTTAGTATCCCTCCCATCGAGGTTACGCTATTTTCGGGTACGGCTAAAATTATCGACTATTAATTTCATTGATCATAAGATCGTTGGTTAGATAATGAAATTAATGAACTTTGATTCTTCTCGAACGAATGTGGGTTAGCATAGACGTTCACCTATCGTGACATGCGTTAATCCCGGTGTGAGAGATGTCGGTAGAAGATTATATTTGTTTTTTTGAAGATTTTCAATATTTTTGAAAAAGTATACTGAAACTTGAAATGTCTATTTTTCAGTTGATATGTCGTTCAACCCGCTAGCTGTCATTCTGAACCAAAACAAACTCACCGGTCCAAACTATATTGACTGGAAATATAACCTGGACATTGTCCTTACCGCTGAGGGTTACAAGTACGTGCTTACTGAGGAGTGTCCCCCTAAGCCCAGCGATGATGCCACCCCTGAGCAGCGAGAGCCATATACGAGGTGGCAGAAGGCTGATGAGATGACCAAGTGCTACATTTTGGCTTCTATGTCAAGTGTATTGCAGCACCAGCATCAACAGATGACCTCAGCCTACGATATGATGCTCAACCTCAGGGAGATGTTTGGACATCAGGGCAGGGCAGCCAAGCAGTCAGCTATGAGGAAACTCATGAATGCTAAGATTGCTGAGGGCACTTCAGTGAGAGATCACGTGCTAGACATGATTGGTTGCATCAATGAGATAGAAGGATTGGGAGGTGAGATTGATGGGGAAACCCAGGTCGATATCATCCTTCAGAGCTTGCCTCCCAGTTTTGAGCAGTTTCGACTGAATTATAATATGGGGAATCTCTCATATTCACTTTCCGAGCTCATGACTGCATTGGTGACTGCTGAGAGCCTATTTGTAGAGAAGAAGCAAGGCTTGGCTACTGTTGGTCCCTCAGGTTCCTCTGCTGGGCCCAAAGCCAAGAAGCAAAAGAGGAAGAGAGGCCAGAAAACAGGAGCTAATCATGGACCCAAGGTGGGCATTACCAAGAAACAGAAGCTGAAAGGCAAATGTTTCAGGTGTGGCAAAGCAGGACATTGGAAGAAGGACTGCCTAAAGCCTCGAGGTATGTGTAAATTTTCCCTAGTCACTGAGACGTGTTTTGCGGCGATTTCCACAGATACTTGGTGTGTGGATTCAGGAGCCACTGATCATGTTTGTAATTCTTTGTAGGGGTTCCAAGTAACCCGGCTGCTTAGAGAGGGAGAGCTGCAGGTCTACCTTGGGGATGCTACCAGAGTTTCTATTGCTGCAGTGGGAGTTATTTGTCTTTATTTTTTAGACTCTACTTTATTGTTGAGAGATTGTCTTTATGTACCCAGTTTTCACAAGAATTTACTTTCAGTTTCTAAACCCGTTTTGGATGGTTATAAGTGTGTTTTTTCTGATAGATTTATATTTATTAGAAAAGGCCAGAAACTTATATGTTCCGGTACATTGGTTGACAATTTGTTTTTAATTAAGACATACTCCCCAGTAATGCAAAACATAGAAACTAGTAACTCATCTCCGAATCATAATAAGAGAAAAGAGTCTTCCCCTTTGAATCAGACTTATCTTTGGCACCTGAGACTAGGTCGCATCAACCTTAGTAGGATTCAAAGGTTGGTCAAGAGTGGGTCTTTGGGCTTAGTAGATATTGACAGCTGTTCGACCTGTGAGTCCTGCTTGTAGCTAAAATGACCAAGAGGCCTTTTAAGGCAAAGGGGTATAGGGCCAAGGAGGTTTTAGAGCTGATTCATTCTGACGTGTGTGGGCCTATGTCAGTTCAGGCTAGAGATGGTTATGAGTATTTCGTGACTTTCACAGATGATTACTCTAGATATGGATGCATATACCTGATGCACCACAAGTCTGAATGCTTTGGCAAGTTTAGAGAATTCAAGGCTGAGGTGGAGAACCATCTGGGTAAGAGTATCAAGGCCCTGCGATCTGATCACGGTGGCGAATACCTCTCTAGTAAATTTAGATCCTATTTATCAGAGGAGGGTATTCAGACCCAGTTGTCTGCACCTGGCACACCCCAGCAGAATGGTGTAGCAGAGAGGAGGAACAAGACTCTTATGGAGATGGTAAGATCGATGATGAGTTACAGTGAGTTGCCTATCTCGTTTTGGGGTTATGCCTTGGAGACAGCATGTTATATCCTCAACCTTGTGCCATCTAAGTCTGTGCCTTCGACCCCATCAGAGTTGTGGAATGGGCGAAAGCCTAGTCTGAGATATCTCAGAATATGGGGTTGTCCAGCATATGTGCTCGAGGCAGATGCAGGGAAGTTAGAGACGATATCCAAGGCTATGCTGTTTATAGGCTACCCCAAAGGAATGAGAGGTGGTTTATTTTATAGTCCTCGGGATCAGAAGGTGCTGATCAGCACCAATGCCAGATTTCTTGAGGAGGACTATATTTTAGATCACAAGTCAAGCAGCAAGGTAGTATTGGAAGAGCCTAGAAGTCAGTCCATTATTCCAGATACACACGTACAGGAAGACACACCACAAGAGACTGCACACACTATCACAGATGATGCTCTTGCACAGGCTGCGGCTCGTCGTAGTGGGAGGGTTGTGAGACAGCCCAAGAGGTACATGGGTTTGGGTGAGTCTTCGGACTTTATGGGAAGACCAATCCTAAACCAACTTGGGGTCTCTCTTGTAGCTCTATATATAGATAAGGGATTAGCTATTCAAGACACACAATTCAATAGATTCATAATTCAAGAATCTAGAGAGATAAAATCCTAGAGAGAGAAATAAAGTTCTCTCTCCAAGTCAGATTTTTAAACCAAAGTGCGGCTGCCCACATTCGAGTCTTGCTGCCCGGAATTCCATACTTGACCGGCGGTGGTTAAGTGACTTGAGGCGGCGTCGCGTGAAGGTCACACGCTAGGAGGTGGAGTTTGCTGAATTTTCCGGCTAATCCAGTTGTGTTGATTCCTGATCCATTGGCTTCTAGATTGTTGCCCACACAACAAGAAGTCAAAGTCTTGAGTCATACAAGCGATCACCTGAGTCACGCTTCAAAGGTAGTTTTCTAATATTCCGCTTTTAATTAGAGATTTTTGTTGCATGGTAAATCGAATTAGTGCGAACCCAAATCATGCGCAAATCTTTCAATTGGTATCAGAGCTTGGTTTTGGGTTTTGTGCTTGTTCGATTTATTACATGGTTTTATTTGCAGGTGATTAAGAAATCCCGACTATTATGGTTACGTTTGTATGGGTTTTAATTAAACTTCGAGACATGTCCAAATTTAATTTTATTATGAATGTTTGTAATAGTATAACCACGTGCTGGAAGCCGTGTAGGATTAGATCAAATTTGTAGTAGGATTTTTTCTATGTAATTTCGATTCTTTGATTTTCCTAGAACGCCTTGTAGTAGGAAAGTTATTTTTTGTAATCGAAGGCGTCATGGTGGGCGACTTGAATTTGGGTTTTTGGGTTATTGTGAATTCATAGAAACCCCGGAAAACTCAGAATGAATTACAAGAAGACCAAATAGCGTAGGAAAAAACAAAGGATGAATTGGTGGCAGGAGGCGACGCCGGCAACGACCGCCAACAGCAATCGCCGCCGGTGACACGGGCAGCAGGAGCCGCTACCGGCGGTGTGCCCTTCGGGGCATGCTGTATGAGGGTGGTCCATTCGGGCTGCGTTTTGGCCCCTTTTTCCTCCATTTTTCATTTTTTGAAGTTCAAGACTCTCTCCATCGACTGACGTGGCTGGACACGAGATCAAGGCTGAAGATGGAAGCAATTAAAACCATAATAGTCAGAAAATTTATTTACGTATTTATTTCCCGTATTTATTGTTTTAATTTTTATGCTGTATTTTATATGCACGATTTAAAGCATGTTGGTTTTGTGGTTGCACATAACTTAGGATTAGTTAATAGCATGTTAAAATCGGAAAAAACCTTCAATTTGAAAATCTAAGTAGGAGCGGGTTGGTTTAATATTCCCAAGGCCACCATTACGGGTTCATATGCGATGTGGGTGGACTTGCGAGTTGGCATTAGGGCCTTCCTCCATTCGGATGAGTCCAGCCCTGAGATCGCTAGACTATGAACTTCTGAGTAAGATGACTAGAGTAAGTTTAACTAGGAGAAATGCGACACCCTCTCCATCTGAGGCGCACTATCCTGAGGTAATAAGCTCAGATGTCACGTAATAACATACACTTAGTGTACGATCTGTAGTATTCCTCCCGCGAGGTTACGCTGCTTATTTGTACGATTGAAAGCACCGACTATTAATTACATTGATCAATAGATCGTTTGGTCAGATCATTTGGTCATATCGTTCGGATTAAGATTATTGTTTTGAGGGAAGTCAATAATTAATAGAATTTCTTGTTTTTGAAATTCTAGGCTAGATAACTAAAACATTGTCTATTTATTTTCCAGTTTAATCGATGTGGCATTCAACCCCTTAGCTGCTATTTTGAAAAACAACAAGTTAACTGGACCTAATAATGTCGATTAGATTCGTAACTTGGACATTGTCCTTAGGGCTGAGAGCACTCCTGTGAGAGATCATGTTATTTTACGTGATTAGTAACATCAACAAGGTTGAGGTAGTGGGAGGCGAAATCGTTGGTGAAACCAAAGCCGATATTGTCCTCCGGAGCTTGCCTCAAAGCTATAAGCAGATTCGGTTGAACTACAACAGAAGTAAGATATTGTGTACTTCATCCGAGCTCTTAGTAGAGTTGGTGGTGGCTAAAAGTCTTCTTTAAGAGAAGAAACAAGCTTTAGTCGCAGTCAAAACTTCAGAATCTTCTTCTGAGCCTGATGCTAGAAAGATGAAGAGAAAGCTCGAGGGAATAGCTCAAGAACCGCAAATTGCGCCTAAGCCAGATATTGCAAAGAAGAAGTTGAAAGACAAGTGTTTCAAATGCAATAAGACGGGACATTGGAAATCGGATTGTCCAAAGCTTATAAGTACGATAGTTTCTGGTTTAATTACTGAGACATGTTTGGCGGTGATTCCCACAGATAATTGGTGTGTGGATTCAGGTGCCACTGACTATGTTTGTAATTCTTTACAAGGGTTCCAAGTAACCCGAAAGCTTAGAGAAGGCGAATTGGATATCTACTTGGGTGACACTACAAGAGTGTCAGTAGAAGCAGTGGGAGTAGTTACTCTGAATTTTGAGAATTCTAGTTTAGAGTTAGTTAATTGTCTTTATGTACCAAGTTTTAGAAAGAACCTTATTTCGGTTTCTAAACTCTTTGAAGAACGGGTATACGTTTATTTTTTCTAATGATTGTGTTGTTATTAGAAGAAATGGAAAACTTATTTGTTCTGGTTCATTGGCAGACAATTTGTTTGTGGTTAATTCTAACTACCCTGTTGCGCAAAACATAGGAGTAGATAGCTCAGTATCTAACATTAATAAGAGGAACAAACCTTCTGAAATGAATAAAACCTATCTTTGGCATCTCAGGCTAGGTCATATAAACCTTAGTAGGATTCAGAGGTTGGTCAATAATGGACCTTTAGGTTCATTAGAGATTAACAGTTATGCAACCTGCGAATCTTGCTTGGAAGGTAAGATGACAAAGAGACCTTTTAAGGCAAAAGGTTATAGAGCTAAAGAAGTATTAGAGTTGATTCATTCTGACTTTTGTGGACCAATGACGGTCCAGGCACGAGGGGATTTGAGTATTTTATGACGTTCACGGATGACTACTCTAGGTACGGGTACATTTACCTAATGCGCCACAAGTCCGAATGTTTTGGCAAGTTCAAAGAGTTTGGGGCAGATGTGGAGAAACATCATGGTAAGAGTATCCAGACACTGCGTTCAGATCATGGTGGGGAGTACCTATCCCATGAATTTTAAGATTACCTCACTGAGGTAGGAATTCAGTCTCAGTTGTCTGCACCTGGCATGCCACAGCAGAATGTTGTAGCAGAAAGGAGCAATTGAACTTTTATGGAAATGGTTAGGTCCATGATGAGCTATAGTGATTTGCCAAGTTCGTTCTGGGGATATACCTTGGAAACGGCAATGTATATTCTTAATCTTGTACTATCTAAAACCGTGCCCTCAACCCCAGTAAAGTTGTGGAATGGGTGGAAGCCCAGTCTAAGACATCTCAGAATTTGGGGTTGCCCATCACATGTGCTTAAGGAATATATGGCTAAGTTAGATGCAAAAACTAAATTAATGTTGTTTGAAGGGTATCCTAGGGGAACGAAAGGTGGTCTATTTTATAGTCCTAAAGATCAGAAGGTGGTGGTTAGTACTAATGCTAGATTTTTAGAAGAGGACTATGTCTTAGACCACAAGCCCAAGAGTAGGATAGTACTAGAAGAGCTTAGACGACAAACTACTAATCCTGATGCACCGGTACAAGTAGATACACCACACACTGCACATGAGATCATAGGTACACAGGTGGTGCCTCATCGTAGTGGGAGGGTTGTGACACAGCCCGAATGGTTCATTGGGGTGGGAGAGGCCTTAGACCTAGTCCTAGGTGCACCTGAACTGGAACCGGACCTAATAAACTACAATGAGGCTCTTCGAGACAAAGATACAGATTTTTGGTGTGAGGCAATGATATCCGAGATGGGGCAATGGACCACAATCAAGTCTGGGAGCTTGTGGACCTGCCTGATGGGTTTAAGCCCATTGGATGCAAGTGGGTCTACAAACGTAAGAGAGGACCTGACGGGAAGGTGGAAACCTTTAAAGCTAGGCTGGTGGCACAGGGGTGTACTCAGAAAGAGGGAATCGACTATGAGGAAACTTTCTTCGCGGCAGCAATGCTTAAGTCGATCTGGATTCTCTTGGCCATAGCTGCTTATTTGGATTATGAGATTTGGCAGATGGATGTCAAGACAGCTTTCCTAAACGGAAGTCTTGAGGAAACCATTTTTATGCAGCAACCAGAGGGATTCATTGAAAAAGGCCAAAGCATAAGGTTTGCAGGCTTAAGAGGTCTATTTACAGACTTAAGTAGACATCCAGATATTGGAACATCCGGTTTGATAAGGTAATCCAGTCATTTGGATTTACTCAGTGTCTGGATGAGCAATATGTGTATCGCAGACGTGATGGAAACTCAGTGGTGTTTCTTGTGCTTTACGTAAATAACATTCTATTGATTGGCAACAACAAAAATGTGTTATCAGACGTAAAGGCTTGGCTGTTCAAGTAGTTTGATATGAAAAACTTAGGGGAAACGGAACATATCCTTGGGATCAAGATCATTCAAGATCGTAGGAAACGTTTGTTAACGCTCTCCCAAGCTTCATACATAGACACAATTCTGGCCCGTTTTAACATGCAGAACTCCAAGAAAGGTTTTCTACCTTTCAGACATGGTGTGCATCTATCTAAGGAACAGTCTCCGAAGACTGTTGAGGAGATAGAGGCCATGAAGTCAGTTCCATATACTTCGGCAGTAGGAAGTCTCATGTATGCCATGTTGTGTACGAGGCCTGATATCTGTTATGCCTTTGGCATGGTGAGCAGATATCAGAGAAAAGCTTATTTGGAGGTAGTAAAATGCATTCTCAAGTATTTGCGCAGAACGAGGACCAAGTTCTGGTCTATCAGGCGTCTGAGCTGGTACCCCGAGGTTACACAGATTCTGATTTCCAAGGCGACAGGGACAAAAGCAAGTCTACCTCAGGGTATGTGTTTACTCTAGGAGGTGGAGCCATAGTTTGGTGGAGTGTCATGCAGAAATACGTGGCAGACTCTACCATGGAGGCTGAGTACGTTACCGCATCAGAGGTAGCGAAAGAAGTAGTATGGCTCAAGAACTTCTTAGTGGACTTAGATGTGACTCCTAGTTTGCAGAAGTCTATCACGGTATATTGTGATAAAAATGGTGCAGTAGCAAATTTGAAGGAACCACGAGCTCACAAGACGAGTAAACATATACAGCGCAAGTACCACCTGATATGAGACATCGTAAATAGAGAAGACGTGGTCGTGGCTAAGATAGCATCAGAGGATAACCTTGCATATCCATTCACGAAGACAATAACTTCAAAAGTCTTTGAGGCTCACGTGGAGGGTATGGGGATCAGATACTTAGGAGAGCCATGATAGTTTTTCTAGATAGATAGCAGCAGATTGTATAGGGATTGTATGTAGATGTATTCTTAAAGTATAGCTTAAGTATTAGTGGGAAATTGTTTTAGTTAAATACATAAGCTATGCTTGTATTGTACAATTTCCCAATTAATATATCGATTTATGTTTTGGCTATAATTTGTTGTGCATAATATGTCCTTTTATATTATGTAAGTAGATGATGAGGTGTCTTGTGTGACACAGTAGATCTCATCATTGGTTGAAAGACATAATATAAAAATGAGGTTTGTAACCGAGATAGCTTTGGACAAACTGTCGGTTTAGGTTATTATGTGATTCGGATAATTGGTTTGTCTAAACAAATTGAATCATATAAATATGCCCGGGGCATATTGAACTTGACCTTTAGGAATGATTTGTCTTGTACTGATTTAATAGACAAATCGTTCCTTGTATCCTATATCTTAATCCCTAGACTCGAGCGGGCATGAGGAATAGACATAGTGTACTTTAATCTGCCAATGGTTGTGGTCAATTGTGGCTAATAGTCTTGGTAGGTTGGGTGCGCGTGTTTAGTTGCTTAGTGTGCTGCTGCTTGTCGAAAGGAAACCATGTACCGGTGCGTCCGGGGTGATGGTGCTCCCGAGATGAGTTCGAAATGTTTATTATACTAAACCCGGCCGGTTGACTTATGTCCGGTACAGTAAAAAGGTCGAGTGGTACTAGTCTCGGAATTAAAGAAGTTAATTAATTAATTTATCAGTAAATTAATAAACTTACGAGCACTATATCTTTGATGCGGGGAGATTGTGAATATAATTTAATTAAGTTGTTCCGGAAGCAATTATGGTGTAGGATGGTAGTGCCAAAATTAATCCGTTAGTGGTACGATTAATTTTGTAATGGGTTAATTGAATAAGTAGATTTAATTAATTAATTGGTTAATTATTCCTAAGGGTTAATTCAGTAATTAACAAAGTAGAATTATTTAATTAATTCCAAAGGGTTAATTAAGTAATTTACAAAGTGGAATTATTTAATTAATTAATTAAGTCTTAAGTTCCAATTAGAATTAGGAAATCCTAGAAATTAGAAATCTAGTAGGATTTGGTTTATCATATCAGATTGGTTACCTAATTGGATTTGGAAACTAGTTACCTAAACCCATTAGGAAGACCAATCCTAAACCAACTTGGGGTCTCTCTTTTAGCTCTATATATTGACAAGGGATTAGCTATTCAAGACACACAATTCAATAGATTCATAATTCAAGAATCTAGAGAGATAAAATCCTAGAGAAAGAAACAAAGTTCTATCTCAAATTTGGATTTTTAAACAAAAGTTCGGCTGCCCACATTCGAGTCTTGCTGCCCGGAACTCCATACTTGACCGGTGGTGGTTTGGTGACTTGAGGCGGCGGTGCGTGTGGTTTACCTCGGGGCAAGGCGGCGCGTGAAGGTCAATCGCTAGGCGGTGGAGTTTGCTGAATTTTTCGACGAATCCAGTTGTGTTGATTGCTGATCCATTGGCTTCTAGATTGTTGCCCACACAACAAGAAGTCAAAGTCTTGAGTCATACAAGCGATCACCTGAGTCACGCTTCAAAGGTAATTTTCTAATATTCCGCTTTTAATTAGAAATTTTTGTTGCGTGGTAAATCGAACTAGCGCGAACCCAGATCATGTGCAAATCTTTCAAGACCTAGTTGTCTGCACCTGGCACACCCCAACAGATTGGTGTAGCAGAGAGGAGGAACCGAACTCTTATGGATATGGTTAGATTGATTATGAGTTATAGTGAATTGCCTATATCGTTTTGGGGTTTAGCCCTGGATTCAGCGTGTTATCTCCTTAATCTCGTACCATCTAAGTCTGTGCCTTCGACTCCAGTGGAGCTGTGGACTGGGCGAAAGCCTAGTCTGAAACATCTCAAGATTTGAGGTTGTCCAGCATATGTGCTTAAGGCAGACACAGCCAAGCTAGATGCGAAATCTGAGATTATGCTTTTTGTAGGCTATCCCAAAGGAATGAAATGTGGTCTGTTTTATAGTCCTCGGGATCAGAAGGTGGTGGTGAGCACCAATGCCAAGTTTCTTGAGAAGGACTATGTTTGAGATCACAAGGCAAAGAGCAAGGTAGTATTGAAAGAGCTTAGGGGTGAGTCCACTATTCCAGATGCACAAGTATAGGAAGACACACCACAAGAGACTGCACACACTATCATTGATGATGCTCTTACACAGGTTACGCCTCGTCATAGTGGGAGGGTTGTCAGACAGTCCGAGAGGTGCATGGGTTTGGGTGAGTCTTCGGACTTTATCCCTGGCGCTCATGAACCAGACCCAGTTAGCTACAATGAGGCTCTCCAGGATAAAAATGTAGATTCTTGGCAGAAAACTATGATTGTTGGGATGGGTTCTATGGACTCAAATCAGGTCTGGAAGCTGGTAGACCTTCCTGATAGGTTTCGGTCTATTGGGTGCAAATTAGTCTACAAGCGAAAGATAGGATCTAATGGGAGGGTTGAGACATTCAAGGCTAGGCTTGTGGCGAAGGGGTATACTCAGAAAAAGGGTATCGATTATGAGGAGACCTTTTTCCCGGTAGCTATGCTTAAGTCGATACAGATTCTCTTGGCCATAGCTGCTCATATGGACTATGAGATTTGGCAGATGGACGTCAAGACAGCTTTGCTTAATGGAAGTCTTGAGGAGACCACCTTTATACAGCAACCAGAGAGTTTCATTGTTTAGGGCCAAGAGCACAAGGTATGCAGGCTTAGGAGGTCCATTTCTGGACTTAAACAAGCATCAGAATCTTGGAACATCAATTTTGACGAGTTTATCCAATCCGATGGATTCACTTAGTGTCCGGATGAGTAGTGTTTTTATCGCAGGCGTGATGATGATAAAGTGGTGTTTCACGTCTTTACGTAGATGACATCCTTCTGATTGACAACAGTAAGAAACTGTTGTCAGACGTAAAGGCATGGTTATCCAGGCAATTTGATATGAAGCATTTGGGAGAGGCTGGACATATTCTTGGGATTAAGATTATTCGAGATCATAGGAGACGTTCTCTGACACTCTCTCAGGTATCCTACATAGACATGATTCTGGCCCGTTTTAAAATGCAGAACTCCAAAAAGGGTTCACTACCTTTCAGGCATGGGGTGCATTTGTCTAAGGAGCAGTGTCCCAAGACTGCTGAGGAGATAGATGCCATGCAGGCGATACCCTATGCTTCAGCAGTGGGTAGCCTCATATATACTATGTTATGTACGAGGCCTGATATTTGCTTTGCCGTTGGCATGGTTAGTAGATATCAGAGTAACCCCAGGAAGGCTCACTGTGAGGTAGTAAAATGCATTCTCAAATACTTGCACAGGACGAGAGATTATGTCCTAGTTTATAGAGTGCAGGAGCTTGTACCATTGGGTTACACAGATTCGGACTTTCAAGGTGATATGGACAAGAGTAAGTCTACCTCTGGGTTTGTGTTTACTCTTGGAGGTGGAGCCATAGTATGGCGAAGTGTCAAGCAGAAATGCGTGGCGGATTCCACCGTGGAGGCTGAGTACGTTACAGCATCAGAGACAGCGAAAGAAATTGTATGGCTCCGGAACTTCCTGGTGGACTTATATGTGGTTCCTGAGTTGCCTAGGTCTATCACAGTTTAGTGTGATAATAATGGTGCAGTTGCTAACTCGAGGGAACCGTGAGCCCAGAAAGCGAGTAAACACATAGAGCGCAAGTACCACCTAATACGAGAGATCGTAAAGAGGGAAGACGTGACTGTGGCCAAGATAGCATCAGATGACAACCTTGCAGATCCTTTCACCAAGCCATTGACCCCAAAGGTCTTTGAGAGACACGTGGAGGGCATGAGAGTCAGATTCTTGAGGGAGCCATGTGAGTGAGCTTAAAGGTGTTCTGTAGATTTCATTATAACAGCAATGTAATAGCGGGTTAGACAGTTTTTGTACTTATTAGCATAGCTTTGAGTATTAGTGAAAGATTGTTAGTTTTGAATACAGAAAAGCTATGGCTTGTATAAAAAACTAATATCCACAAATGACAAATTATTTTGTTTCGGTATTAAATTGTTCCATTATATCATAGAACTTTTTAACGGGGTGTTTGAAAAACACAATAGATACCGTTATTGGTTAAAGTATTTATATATTAAAAGTGTGCTCATAACTGAGGTAGTCTGAACATACTATCGATATAGGTTATCGTGTGGTTTGGAAATTAGTTTATCTAAACTAATTTAAATCACACAGATATGCCCAGGGCATATTGAGCATGACCAGTTTTGATAGAATTGACTTGTACTGATCGGTGTAGTCGATTCGGTCCTAATATTCAGTCTCACTTCCCGAGATTGGGATGGCTGTGAGAGTTAGATATCGTATGCTTTGATGTGCCAAAGAGTGCGGTCAATTGAGGCCTAAACCTTGGTAGGTTGGGTATGCGGTGTTTAGCTTCTTACGTGCCGTTACTAGTCAGAGGAATCCACATACCGGTTTACCGGGTTGATGGTGCTTCCGAGATGAGCTCGTAAGGTTTATTGTACTAAATTTGGCCAGTGGATTTTACGTTCGGTATAATAAGAAGGTCGAGTGGTACTAATCTTGAATACCAAAAAGTCAGTGAATTAGTTTGTCAGTAAATTGATAAACTGACGAGCATTAGATCTTTAATGTGGGAAGATAGAAGAAAATATAGTGGCGCGATGTAAAGTCATTTTTTAGCGGTAGTTCCATAGTTAGTCCGATAGTGGTATGACTAATTATGTATTTGACTAATCGACAAGGTGAATTAATTAATCCCAAAGGTTTAATTAATATTTAATTGGCAAAGTGGATTAAGAATTTAATTCGATTTAAATTAATTAATCCTAAGGGTTTGATTAAATTAAATTAACGAAGTGGTTTAAGAAATTAATTCGAATGGTCGATTGGAGTTGATTAGTCTAGAAAAGACTAAGCGGTCAACAAAGTCAAATTAAAAGGCCCAACTCAAAAGCCCACTAGGTCTCCATTAGAGCTCCCTATAAATAGAAAACTTAAGGCCTAAGAAACACAAGGAAGTCTTGCAAGACAATTCTTGCTTTCTTGAGTGAAAAGATTCTAGAGAGAGAATTTCTTCTTCAAGAGTTCTTTCTCAAAAACGAATCATATTTTTCACTTGCTCGAGATTGGATTCACCCAAAGATCAAGCCTTTAGTCGGTTTTTGTTTTTGTTCATTTAGCAGTTTCTGCCGTTTGGACTTCCCCCGGTAGCAGTTTTATTTTTGGCGCCGGAAATCGTTTTGGCTCAGGGCGTCTGATTCAGTCTGGGTTTTGTTGATCTCTCCTTAGTGATCCAAAATCCGGACTGTCTAGATCACATCTGGGCTGGGCGTTTTTCGGTGATCGGCGTGGGTTCTTGATTCCCGGCGAGAGTTCATAAATGGCGGGCGGCAGCAGTACTTTGCTGGTGGGTTTCGATCAGTTTTTCTGTTTGTTTAGAGTCCGATTTTGAGAGATTTCCTTGTGGATTTTCATGGGCTTTGCGAGTACACTTCGATAGATTATTACCCACGCAATATTTGAAGTTTCTTGGTGTCATCTTTTGGATTTCAGTGGTAATCGCAATCAAAGATTTTGTTTTTCTTATTGAGTTGGATTTCGCTTCAAAGGTATAACCTTTAATCCTTCTGTTTTTAATTAAAGGTTCAATCTTTGTGCGTTCATGGGAAAATGAATTTGAGCTTGAGCTTTGTCGAAAGCTTCCAATTCTGGAATGCATTGCACGAAAGTGAGGTTTTCGATTTAGCCCGGGCTTGTTCTGTTTTCCTTCAATTAGTTTATCTAAACTGATTGAATCATATAGATATGCCCAGGCCGTATTGAGCATGATCATTTTGGGTTTAATTGTCTTGTACTGATTTAGTAGACTATTCGATACTAGTATTCTATCTTTTAATCCCTAGACTTGATAGGCATGAGAATTAGACATAGTGTACTTTCATTTGCTAATGAGTGCGGTCAGCTGAGGCCTATAGTCTCGGTTGATTGCTTAGTGTGTTGTTGCTTGTCCAAAGGAAACCATGTACCAGTGCGTCCGGGGTGATGGTGCTCTTACGATGAGCTCGTAATATTTATTATACTAAACCCGGCCAGTGGACTTATACCCGGTATAGTAATAAAGTCGAGTGGTACTAATATCGGATGATAAGAAGTCGATTAATTAATTTATCAGTAAATTAATAAATTGAAGAGCACTATATCATTGATGTGGGGAGAATAAAGAATAATTAATTTAGTAGTTCTGAAAGCAATTTTGGTTTGAGCAGTGATTTCATAATTAATCCGTTAGTGGTACGATTAATTATATTGTTGGGTTATTTGTTAAAGTGAATTAATTATTTAATTAATTAATCCTTGGGTCAATTAGTAAATTGACAAAGTGGATTTAGTTATTTAATTAATTCTTTGATCAATTAAGAATTAAGAAATCAAATAATTAGGTAATCTAATTGTGATTTCGAAACTGGACTACTATTTGTAGCCCATTTTTTACTATTTATAGCCCTATTTTTTAAACAATCTTCCCAAATTGTCCTTTTACTAATTTTTAAATAATTTATCAAAATTCAACAAAATAAATATATATATTTTTATCCCAACAAAATGAATACTATCTTAATTATTTTAAACATATTTAATCCTATAATAACTAATTATAAGAACAATTCTCACACATACTGTATTTTTTAGAAAAATAAAAAGATAAAAAAGGAGGAAATGTGGGAGGAAAATAATCAAATTTTCTTTTTGGTAAAAAATTCCTGAATAACTACTTGTGTTAATTGATTGAAACCCCGATCAATTACTAGAACTAGACCATCACAGGCGTCTCCATGGGCATGATCGCAACAATGATTTTGATTTCAATCCTCATGATCATCATTGTCATCTTCATCAAAGGGCTTATTTTTTGTGGAAAATACAGCATTTCTTGGAGCGGTTCTTCCTGCTACTGTTGTTATAGAGAAAACAAGGAAGATGACGAGGACATGGTTAGGATCTGGATAAGGCTGGAAGAAGAACATGACGGCGTGAATTGCCTCATGGTGGCTCTGGTCATCGTTAATTGGTATCTGCAGGAAGAAAAATAATTCCAAAAAATGGGCAAAATAAATAAATAAATAAATATATATGTGTAATTATGAACAAATTCTATTATGTTATCATGAGAATATATTATGCAGTAAGTAAAAATAATTATTTCAGAATTCAAATGTTATTTAAGTAAACTTTTTGTGCATAAATTTTCCCCATATCAGAGGTTCATTATTAGTGTTGATCGAGATTTTAAAATTCGTGTAATATAATTATCTTAGTTCAATTGAAAGAACTTATGATGATATGGTGCTAATGTTTCATGTTTTATAACCACAACTTGAAAAGAATCGGTAAAGGAGGAGGTGAAATTGAATGTGAGGTAGGGTGTTGGTGGTGGAGTTTGAAAAAGGAGAAGAAGAAATAAGAAAGAATTTTGAGTCTTTTTTTTTTGCTAGATGGGCATTTTGGATAGTAAACTTTGAAAATATGGTTATAAATAGTAAAAAATGGGCTACAAATTGTACTACCATTTGGAAACTACTAAAACCCAAGCCCAACAAGAAGGCCTAACTCAAGCCCACTCAAGGTCTCTCTTGTAACTCTATAAATAGACATAAGGGGTCAGCAATATGAGACGCACAAGTCATAATTGATAGAACACAAAACATTCGCTATTTATTTATGCTAAAACATTCGCTATTTTATGCTAAAACATTCGCTATTTATTTATTTTTAGTTTTCGATATGGCGTTTAATCCTTTGGCTACTATACTAAAAGAGAACGAACTAATCGGTCTGAATTTTGTCAATTGGAATCGCAACTTGGACATTCTCCTAACGGCTGAGCAATACAAGTGTGTGCTCACTGAGGTTTGCCCACTTACGCCTAATGATGAGACACCTCAAGAAGAGAGGGAAGCCTATCAATGGTGGAGGAAGGCTGATGAGATGGCGCGGTGTTACATTCTAGCTTCTATGTGGAATGTTCTGCAACATCAGAATCAGTCAATGATCTCTACTTTTGACATGATATCTAATCGGAGAGAGATGTTCGGTCATCCTGGTAGGGCGGCAAGGCAATTAGCCATGAGTAAGATAACGAACACAAAAATGGCTGAAGGCACCCGAGTGAAAGATCACGTTCTTGACATGATTAACAACATCAATTAGGTTGAGATATTGGGAGGTGAGATTAATGTGAAAAAGCAGGTTGATATGATCCTCCAGAGTTTGCCTCAAAGCTTTGAGTAGTTTCGACTAAATTATAATATGAATCAGCGAGTTTATACTCCACCCGAGCTCTTAGCTGCTTTGGTGTCGGTTGAAGGCCTCTTTCAAGAAAAGAAACAAGCTTTAGTCAAAGTAAAACCTCTGGGTTAATCTTCTAAGCCCAAAGCTGGAAAGAAGAAAAAGAAAGCCCAGAACACTGCTAGTCATGCACCTAAGCCCGACATCACAAAGAAGAAGAAGCCGAAAAGCAATTGCTTCAAATGCGGTAAGACGGGGCATTGAAAGTCGAATTGTCCAAAGTTCAAAAGTACGGCTATTTTTGCTAGTTTTGAATACTAGAAAGCTATTTGTTTGTATAAAAAACTAATACCCAGTTGAAATATCATTTTGTTTCAGTATTAAATTTGTTCCATTATATCATAGAATTAGATAACGAGGTGTGGAAAGACACAGTAGATCTCGTTATTGGTTACAGTATTGATATATAAAAAGAATGCTTGTAATGAGATAGTCTGAACAAACTATCAGTATAGGTTATTGTGTGATTTGAAAATTAGTTTGTCTAGACTAATTAAATCATACTGATGTGCCCGGGGCATATTGAGCACAACCAGTTTGGATTGAATTAACATGTATTGATCGGCGTAGTTAATTCGATCCTAGTAGTCTAATATCTTAATCCCGAGATTGGAGAAGGCAAGAGAGTTATATATCGTATGCTTTGATTTGCCAATGGGTGCGGTTAATTGAGGCCTAAATTTGGTATGTTGGGTATGTGGTGCTTAGTTTCTTTGTGTGCCGTTGCTACTCAAAGGAATCCACGTACCGGTTCGCCGAGTTGATGGTGCTCCTGAGATGAGCTCGTAAGGTTTATTATACTAAATCTGGCTAGTGAACTTTACGTCTGGTATAATAAGAAAGTCGAGTGGTACTAATCTTGGATACCAAGAACTCGTTAAATTAATTTGTCATTAAATTGATGAACCGACGAGCATTAGATATTTGATGTGGGGAGATAGAAGAATAATAAAGTGAGCGCGATGTAAAGTCGTTTTTGAGCGGTAGTTTCATAATTGGTTCGTTAGTGGTACGAATAATTATGCATTTGACTAATCGATAAAGTGAATTAATTAATATTTAATTAACGAAATGGGTTAAGAAATTAATTCAAAAGACTTGATTAGAGTTGATTAGTCTAGGAAAGACTAAGGGGTCAAAAAAAGTCAAACACTAAGGCCCAACTCAAAAGCCCACTAGGTCTCCTAAGAAGCTCCCTATAAATAGCTAATGTTGGGCACATTTGAAGACAATAGAAACCTTGTAGACAAATGCCTTAGAGTGAGAAAGACAAGTCTAGAGAGAGAACTTCTTCTCCTTTGTTGAGAGTTCTTTATCGAAGTTGGTTTGTGATCTTTCTAGTTTAGAAACTCAAGCCCAGATCCTAAAGAACCCAAGTGGGCATTTCTTTTTCCGATCGCCGTTCGAGAAGCCTACAGTTTTTCCGCTGCACCGGTTGGTTTTTAGGCTCCGAAATTCGGTGACTTTTGGCCTGTCGATTTTGATCTTTTGGGCGGTGATCCTTATGGGTTTTGATCATCTTATTGTGTTGATCCTTTAGCTCGTTCCTTCAGGTTCGCCAAAGTCTAGATCTAAGAGCAAAGGTCATTCCTGAAGTGGTTTTTCTGATTAGGATCAGTTCCCAGGCTAAATCTGTTTTTCATATTTGTGAGTTTCTTGAAGTGGGTTTCTTTGGATTTCTTTATTAGTGTTTTTGGCCACCTCGTAGTCACTTGCCTACCTATGTTCGAGGTCGTTTGGAGTTATTCTTGGGATTTTGAGTGGATTTCGCTTTCACGGAGTTTTGGTATTCTTATTGCTTGGGACACGCATCAAAGGTATAATCCTTAAAGGTTTCTGCTTTAATTTAAAGATTCAATTTTTGCGTGTCCTTTTAATAAATTGAACTAGTATAAGCCTAGATCCGTTCAGGGGAAATGAATCTTAGCTTGAGCCATATCGAAAGTCCCCGATTCTGGAATGTATTGCAAGAAAGTGAGATTTTCGGTTTAGCCTGGGCTAGTTCTATTTTCTTCAATTTTTGCCTTTATTACTAAGACATGTTTAGCGGTGATCCCACAGATTCCTGGTGTATAGATTCGGGAACCACTGATCATGTTTGTAATTCTTTGCAGGGGTTTCATGTAACCCGGAGGCTTAGAAGTGGCGAATTAGAGCTTTACTTGGACGACACTACGAGGGTGTCAGTTGAAACAGTGAGAGTAGTTAGGATTTATTTCAAAAATTCTGTTTTGATTTTAAAGAATTATCTTTATGTTTGGAGTTTTAGAAAGAACTTAATTTCAATTTCTAAACTCATGTTGGATGGTTATAAGTTTATTTTTTTTCTAATAAATCTGTTATTGTCAGAAAGAATGAGAAACTTATTTGTTCCGGTTCATTAGTAGATAATCTATTTTTATTAAAATCAAACTCCCCTGTTGCGCAAAACACATACATAAATAACGCTTCACTGAATCATAATAAGAGGAAAGAACCTTCTGAGATGAACCAAACATATTTTTGGCACCTATACTAGGTCATGTTAACCTTAGTAAAATTCAAAGGTTGGTCACAGATGGACATTTAGGTTCATTAGAAGTTGACAACTATTCGACTTGCGAATCTTGCTTGGAAGGTAAGATGATCAAAAGGCCTTTCAAGGCGAAGGGTATAGGACCAAATAAGTGTTAGAACTGGTTCACTCTGACTTGTATGGACCTATGTCTATTCGAGCGAGAGGAGGCTATGAGTATTTTGTGACATTCACAGATGACTACTCGAGGTATGAGTACATTTATTTGATGCGCCACAAGTCTGAGTGCTTTAGTAAATTCAAGGAGTATCAGGTAGATGTGGAGAAACATCATGGTAAGAGTATCAAGACACTACGATTATATCTTGGTGACGAATACCTTACGGGTGAATTTAGGGACTATTTGTCAGAGATGGGAATTCAATCCCAGTTGTTTGCACCTGGCACACCCCAGCAGAATGGTATAGCAGAACAAAGAAACATAACTCTTATGGAAATGGTTAGGTCGATGATGAGTTATAGTGAATTGCCAAATTTGTTTTGGGGATTTGCTTTAGAAACAACGACTTACATTCTAAACCTTGTACCATCTAAATCCGTTTCTTCAACCCCTATAGAGTTGTGGACGGGGCTCAAGCCGAGTCTGAGACATCTTAGAATTTGGGGTTGCCCAGCAAATGTGCTTAAGGAAAATGCGGATAAGTTAGATTCAAGAACAGAAGTAATGTTGTTTGTAGGATTATAAGGTGGTTTATTTTATAGTCCTAAAGATTAGAAGGTGATAGTTAACAATAATGCGAGATTTTTAGAAGAGGACTATATTCTAGATCACAAGCCCAGTGATAAGATCGTACTAGAATAACTTAGAGGACAAATAACTACCCCTGTTGCACCAGTACAAGTAGATGCACCACAAAACACTACACAAAAAGTCACAGGTGATGCGCCTACATAGGTGGTGCCTTGTCGTAGTGGAAGGATTGTGAGACAACCTGAGAGGTACGTGGGCTTGGTAGAATCTTTGGATTTACTTCCCAGAGTACATGAACCGAACTCGATTAACTACAATGAGGCTCTCAGAGATAAAGATGCAGAAGTTTAACAAAAGGCAATGATATTCGAGATAGGGTCTATTGTTAGTTTTGAATACAGAAAAGCTATGGCTTGTATCAAAAACTAATATCCACATATGATATATCATTTTGGTTCAGTATTAAAATTGTTTCATTATATCATAGAACTAGATAACGGGGTGTGGAAAGACACAATAGATACTGTTATTGGTTAAAGTATTGATATATTAAAAGTATGCTCGTAACTGAGATAGTCTGAACATACTATCGGTATAGGTTATCGTGTGATTTGGAAATTAGTTTATCTAGACAAATTAAATCAAACGGATATGCCCAGGGTATATTGAGCACGACCAGTTTGGATAGAATTGACTTGTACTGATCGGCATAGTCAATTCGGTCCTAGTATTCAGTCTCTCAATCACGAGATTGGGACGGGCGTGAGAGTTAGATATTGTATGCTTTGATGTGCCAAAGAGTGCAGTCAATTGAGGCCTATACCTTGGTAGGCGTGAGAGTTAGATATTGTATGCTTTGATGTGCCAAAAAGTGTAGTCAATTGAGACCTATATCTCGGTAGGTTGGGTATGCGGTGTTTAGCTTTTTACGTGCCATTGCTAGTCGGAGAAATCCACGTACCGGTTCGTCGGGTTGATGGTGCTCCCGAGATGAACTCGTCAGGTTTATTGTACTAGAACTGGCCAGTGGACTTTACGTTTGGTATAATAACAAGGTCGAGCGATACTAATCACGGATACCAAGAAGTCGGTAAATTAGTTTGTCAGTAAATTGATAAACCGATGAGCACTAGATCTTTGATGTGGGGAGATACAAGAAAATATAGTGGCGTGATGTAAAGTCATTTTTGAGCGGTAGTTCCATAGTTAGTTCGATAGTGGTACGACTAATTATGTATTTGACTAATCGTCAAAGTGAATTAATTAATCCTAAAGGTTTAATTAATATTTAATTGACAAAGTGGATTAAGAAATTAATTCTATATGAATTAATTAATCCTAAGGGTTTGATTAAATTAAATTAACGAAGTGGGTTAAGAAATTAATTCAAATGGGTTGATTAGAGTTGATTAGTCCAGGAAACATTAAGCGGTCAACGAAAGTCAAATTAAAAGGCCCAACTCAAAAGCCCACTAGATCTCCATTGGAGCTCCCTATAAATAGAATGCTTATGCCTTAAGAAATTTAAGAAAATCTTGCAAGACAACTGTGTCTTCCTTGAGTGAGAAAGTTCTAGAGAGAGACTCTCCTTCCTTCTTGGGTTTCTTTCAAAAACGAACTTGGAATCTCACTTTTCGATTTAGATTAAGTTCAAAGATCAAACTTTTAGATAGCCCATCGATTTATTTGAGTTGCCCACTGCTGGAAATTTATTTGTTCGCCCAGATTTCTCAATCTTTTGGCCGGACTATTCAGTTTTTCCGCGAACTGCTGCCCGGTTTTCTTATCAAGTCCAGCAGCTGCTTCTAATCATTTCGGGGTGCTTGATCCAGCTGGGTTTGTGTTTATCTCTCCTTGGGTTGGTGATCCGCAATCCTGGTTGTTCAGATCATGACTGGAGTTGAAGTGGGTTCGATTTTATTGGCGAGAAAAGTAGTGGGCAACAGTTTTTTGGGTTAAAGGTTTGATCTTTTGGGCAGATTTAATCTAATTAAGGGATTTTCTTAGTGGGTTTCTCGTGGGCTCAATAGTACACCTCGATAGATTATTGCCCACGTAATATTCAAGGCTTCTTGGAGTAATCCTTTGGATTTCGGTGGTGATCGTATCATAAAGATTTGGTTTTTCTTATTGCGTTGGACTTCGCTTCAAAGGTATAACCTGTAATGTTTCCGCTTTTAATTAAAGGTTGAATCTTTGCATGTCGATTTACGTTTTAATAAATTAAATAAGTATAAGCCTAGATCCGTTCAGGGGAAAATGAATTTGAGCCTGATCTTTGTTGAAAGTTTTCGATTCTGGAAAGCATTGCACGAAATTGAGATTTTTTATTTAGCCCGGGCTTGTTCTGTTTTCCTTGAAATTGGTATCAGAGTGAGTGTTTTGGCTTTATACTTGTTTAATTTATTACACGACTTTATTTTGGCATTATTATTTTTGTCGAAATGTTTAAACAGGTGGTTATTAGTTTCCCGACTATTATGTTAGAATTTATTTTTCATCCATAAACCCCGGGACATGTCCGAGCTCGTATTGTTTTTGAATGGAAATATCTATAATAGTAATAACCACGAGCTGGAGGCCGTATAGGATTAGATAAATCTTGTAGTAGGATTTAATTTAATGTTGTCGTCTTTAAATTCCTAGAAAAATGCATTGTATATAGGAATTTATGTATTATGACGAAGACGTTATTTTGGGTAACTTATATTCATGAGTTTTGGTTTCTCGTAATTTTGGGTGATTCCTAATTACGTAGTAAACCGAGAAAACCCGGGCGAATCGAGAGGAATACAAATAACGAGCGGGAGCAACATGACGGGACGTGTCACCTAGGCGTTAAGGAATCAATGATAGAGAAGACCATAATAGTCGGGAAATTTTATTTCTTTAATTTCCCGTATTTATGTCTTTTCGTTGATTGTGTATTTTAGATTTATTTGCATGAACTAAAACCAAAACATTTTAAAAGGTAAAGTGCAATTAACTAAGGTAGATTATTCGCATATTAAAACTCCAACGATTTTATGGGTGCGAATATCCTTTGTTGAGATATTGCATGTTAAAACGGAAAAATCCTCAAAATTAAAAATCTATGTGGGAGCGGGTTGGTAAATATCCCCATGGCCTCCATTACGTGTTCATTGGTGATGTGATTATTCTTGCGAGTTTGTATTATGGCCTTCCTCCATGCGGACAAGTCTTCAATCACAGATATCACTAGAATGAATTTCCAAAGTGATGATTATAGTGAGTTTAATTGGAGAAAATTGCGACACCCTCTCTGCTGATGGCGCATTAGTATCCTAAGTAACAACCTTTGAAGTCACGAATGGCATACACTTAGTGTACTATTTATAGTATTCCTCCCTCGAGGTTACACTATTTATATGTACAGCTAAAAACATTGACTATTAATTTCATTGATCATAAGATCGTTGGTCAGATAGTGAAATTAATGAACTTCGGTTCTTCTCGAACGAATGTGGGTTGGTGTAGACGTTCACCCACGTGACCTGCATTAATCCCGGTGTGAGAGATGTCGATGGAGATTATATTGTTTCTACGGATATCAATATTTTCGAAAAAGTAATACCGAAACTTGATTGTTTATTTTTCAGTTGTTGATATGTCGTTCAACCCGCTAGCTGTCATACTGAATCAAAACAAACTTACTGGTCCTAATTACATTCACTGGAAATGTAACCTGGACATTGTCCTTACCGCTGAGGGTTACAAATACATGCTCACTGAGGAGTGCCCCCCTAAGGCCTGCGATGATGACACCCCTCAGCAGCGAGAGCCATATACGAGGTGGCAGAAGGCTGATCAGATAACCCAGTGCTACATCTTGGGTTTTATGTCGAGTTTACTGCAGCACCAGCATCAGTTATTTACCTTATCCTACGATATGATGCTCAACCTCAGGGAGATGTTTGGACATCAGGGCAGAGCAGCTAAGCAGTCAGCTATGAGGAAACTCATGAATGCTAGGATTGCGGAAGACACCTCAGTGAGAGATCACGTATTGGACATGATCAGTTGCATCAATGAGTTTGAGGTATTGGGAGGTGATATTTATGGAGAGACCCAGGTCAATATCATTCTCCAGAGCTTTCCCACAAGTTTTGAGCAGTTTCAGTTGAATTACAATATTGGCAAGCTCTTATATTCACTTCCCGAGCTCATGACTACATTGGTGTCTACTGAGGGCCTCTTCGCAGAGAAGAAGTAAGCCTTGGCTATTGTTAGTCCCTCAGGTTCATCTGCTGGGCCCAAAGCCAGGAGGCATAAGAGGAAGAGAGGCCAAAAAGCAGGAGCTGCTGATCATGGACCCAAGGCAGGCATTGCCAAGAAGCACAAGGTGAAATGCAAGTGTTTCAGATGTGGCAAGGCGGGACATTGGAAGAAGGATTGCCAGAAGCCTCGAGGTATGTGCAAAGTTTCCCTAGTTACTGAGACGTGTTTAGTGGCGATTCCCACGAATACTTAGTGTGTGGATTCAGGAGCCACTGATCACGTTTGTAATTCTTTGCAGGGGTTGCAAGTGACCCGGCTGCTTAGAGAGGGAGAGTTGTAGGTCTACCTTGGGGATACTACCATAGTGTTGGTTGTTGTAGTGGGAGTTTTATGTCTTTATTTTTCAGACTCAGTTTTAAATTTAAAGGATTGTCTATATGTACCCAGTTTTTGGAAGAATTTTCTTTCAGTTTCAAGACTTATTTTGGATGGTTATAAGTGTGTTTTTTCTGATAATTCTGTTTTTATTAGAAAGAACCAGAAGCTTATATGTTTTGGTACATTAGTTGACAATCTGTTTTTAATCAAGACATAATCCCCAGTAATGCAAAACACAAAAACTAGTAACTCATCACCGAATCATAGTAAGAAAACGAAGTCTTCCCCTTTGAATCAAATTTATCTTTGGCACCTGAGACTCGGTCACATTAACCTTAGTAGGATTCAAAGGTTAGTCAATAATGGGTCTTTGGACTCATTGGATATTGATAGCTATCCGACCTGTGAGGCCTGCTTTGTGGGTAAGATGACCAAGAGGCCTTTCAAGGCAAAGAGGTATAGGGCCAAGGAGGTTTTAGAGTTGATTCATTCTGACTTGTGTGGGCCTATGTCAGTTCAGGTTAGAGGTGGTTATGAGTATTTCGTGATTTTCACGGATGATTACTCTAGATATGGATATGTATACCTGATGCGCCACAAGTCTGTATGTTTTGGCAAGTTCAAAGAGTTTAAGGCTGAGGTGGAGAACCATCTAGGAAATAATATGAAGGCCTTGTGATCTGATCGCGGTGGCGAATACCTCTCTAGTAAATTTAGGTCCTATTTCTCAGAGGAAGGTATTCAGACCCAGTTGTTTGCACCTGGCACACCCCAGCAGAATGGTGTAGCAGAGAGGAGGAACAAGACTCTTATAGATATAGTTAGATTGATGATGAGTTATAGCGAATTGCCTATATCGTTTTGGGGTTTAGCCTTGGGGTCAGCGTGTTATCTCCTTAATCTCGTACCGTCTAACTCTGTGCCTTCGACCCCAGTAGATCTATGGACTGGGCGAAAGCCTAGTCTGAGATATATCAGGATTTGGGGTTGTCCAGCCTATGTGCTTAAGGTAGACACAACCATGCTAGGTGCGAGATCTGAGATTATGCTTTTTGTAGGCTACTCCAAAGGAACGAAAGGTGGTTTGTTTTATAGTCCTCAGGATCAGAAGATGGTGATGACGCTCTTACACAGGCTGCACCTCGTCGTAGTGGGAGGGTTGTCAGATAGCCCGAGAGGTACATGGGTTTGGGTGAATCTTCGGACTTTATCCCTGGCACTCATGAACCAGACCCAGCAATCTACAATGAGGCTCTCTAGGATAACGATACAGATTCTTGGCAGAGAGCGATGGTTGCTGAAATGGGTTCTATGGACTCAAATCAGGTCTGGGAGCTGGTAGACCTTCCTGATGGGTTTTGGCCTATTGGGTGTAAATAGATCTACAAGCGAAATAGAGGATCTGACGGGAGGGTTGAGACCTTCAAGGCTAGGCTTGTGGCGAAAGGGTATACTCAGAAAGAGGGTATCGATTATGAGGAGACCTTTTCCCCGATAGCTATGCTTAAGTCGATCCAGATTCTCTTGGCCATAGCTAATCATATGGACTATGAGATTTGGAAGATGATGTCAAGACAGTTTTCCTTAATGGAAGTCTTGAGGAGACCATCTTTATACAGCAACCAGAGGGTTTCATTGTTCAAGGCAAGGAGCACAAGGTATGCAGGCTTAGGAGGTCCATTTATGGACTTAAGCAAGCATCCAGATCCTGGAACATCCGTTTATGGCATGGTTATTAGATATCAGAGTAACCCTGGGAAGGCTCACTGGGAGGCAGTAAAATGCATTCTTAAGTACTTCTGCAGGATGAGAGATTATGTCATAGTTTATAGAGCGCTGGAGCTTGTATCATTGTGTTACACAAATTCGGACTTTCAAGGTGATATGGACAGGATTAAGTCTACCTCTGGGTTTGTGTTTACTCTAGGAGGTGGAGCCATAGTATGGCGGAGTGTCAAGCAAAAATGCGTGGCGGACTCCACCATGGAGGTTGAGTACGTTGCCGCATCAGAGGCAGCCAAAGAAGCTGTATGGCTCTGGAACTTCCTGTGGACTTAGATGTGGTTCAGGAATTGGCCTTTGCTCGTAGATCTAGACTCTAGCAATCTAAGAAGATCAAGCTATAGGATCAACACAACAATGGGTACCAAACCCACAAAAAATTGCTGCCAAAAACCCACAAAAACCTCACCGAATTTCGCTGGATTTCTCACCGGAATAACGTCTTCATCATAATACATAAATTGCTAAATACAAAGGCATTTTTCCAGGAATTTAAAGACGACATGATTAGATCAAATCCTAATACAGCATTTTTCTAATCCTACACGGCTTCCAGCTCGTGGTTATTACTATTACAGACATTTCCATTCAAAAACAATACGAGCCCGGACATGTCCCGGGGTTTATGAATGAAAAATACAATTCTACCATAATAGACGGGAAACCAATAACCACCTGTTTAAACATTTCGACAAAAATAATAATGCCAAAATAAAATCATGTAATAAATAAAATAAGAATAAGACCAAAACCTACGCTCTGATACCATTTTGAAGGAAAACAGAACAATTTCGGGCTAAATCAAAACCTCACTTTCAGGCTTAAATTCATTTTCCCATGAATGGATCTAGGCTTATACTTATTTAATTTATTAAAACGACCTCTAACGCACAAAGATTACACCTTTAATTAAAAGCGGAAGAATTAAAGGTTATACCTTTGAATCGAAGTCCAACGCAATAAGAAAAACCAAATCTTTAATTCGCGATCACCACCAAAATCCAATGGATTACTCCAAGAAGCCTCGAATATTGCGTGGGCAATAATCCCACGAGAAACCCACTAAGAAAATCCCTCAATTAGATTAAATCTGCCCAAAATATCAAACCTTTAACCCAAAAAACTGCTGCCCACTACTTTTCTCGCCAATAAAATCGAACCCACTTCACTCCGGTAACGATCTGGGCAACTGGGATTGTGGATCACCAACCCAAGGAAGAGATCAACACAAACCCAGCTGGATCAAGCACCCCGGAGTGATTAGAAGTGGCTGCCATCTCGCCAAAAAAAACGTGAACAGTAAATCTGGTGAACAGTAAATCCGGTGAACAGCGAATTCCGAGCAAAAATTATAAAAACTGGTAGTGGGCAACTCCAAAAATCGATGGGCTATCTAAAAGTTTAATCTTTCAAGCTTAATCTAAATCGAGAAGTGATAATCCAAGTTCGTTTTTGAAAGAAAACTCAAAAGGGAAGCGGGTTTCTCTCTAGAACTTTCTCACTCTAAGGAAGACAAATGTCTTGCAAGATTTTCTTTAGTTTCTTAAGGCATAAGCTTTCTATTAATAGGGAGCTCCAATGGAGACCTAGTGGGCTTTTGAGTTGGGCCTTTTAATTTGACTTTCGTTGACCGCTTAGTCTTTCCCGACTTATCAACTCCAATCAACCCATTCGAATTAATTTCTTAACCCTTTTGAAATTAGGATTAATTAATTCAAATAGAATTAATTTCTTAATCCACTTTGTCAATTAAATATTAATTAAACCTTTAGGATTAATTAATTCACTTTGTCGATTAGTCAAATACATAATTAGTCGTACCACTATCGGACTAACTATGGAACTACAACTAAAAAACGACTTTACATCGCGCCACTATTTTTCTTCAATCTCTCCACATTAAAGATCTAGTGCTCGTCAGTTTAGCGATTTACTGACAAACTAATTCACCAACTTCTTGGTATCCGAGATTAGTACCACTCGACCTTTTATTATACCGGACATAAAGTCCACCAGCCGGGTTTAGTATAATAGACCTTACGAGATCATCTCGGGAGCACCATCAACCCGACAAACCGATACGTGGATTCCTCTAACGAGAACGGCACGTAAGAAGCTAAACACCGCATACCCAACCTACCGAGGTATAGGCCTTAATTGACCGTACTTTTTGGAAAATCAAATCATACAATATCCAACTCTCACGCCCGTCCCAATCTCGGGATTGAGAGACTGAATACTAGGACCGAATTGACTACGCCGATCAGTATAAGTCAATTCTATCAAAATTTGTCGTGCTCAATATGCCCCGGGTATATCCATGTGATTTAAACTAGTCTAGATAATTTAATTTCGAAACCACATGATAACCTATACCGATAGTATGTTCAGACTATCTCAGTTAAGAGCATACTTTGTATATATCAATACTTTAACCAATAACGGTATCTACTGTGTCTTTCCACACCCCGTTATCTAGTTCTACGATATAATGGAACAATTTAATACTGAAACAAAATGATATGTCATCTCTGGATATTAGTTTTTGATACATGCCATAGCTTTTCTGTATTCAAAACTAACACATGGGAGTCAGATTCTTGAGGGAGCCATGTGAAAGATTATCTGCCCGAGTCTAGCCAGAAATTCACTTTCGTGCTATACATTCCAGAATCGGAATCTCTGGCCAGGCCTAGACGCTAGCACAATTGCTATTCCAACCCTTTTGAAATAACATTGCGCAGGATCTGGGTTGGCACTTATTCGATTTACCTCGCAACAAAAATTTATAATTAAAAGCGGAATCTTAGAAAAGTACCTTTGAAGCGTGAAATAAGGTGATCGCTTGTATGACTCAAGACTTTGATTTCACGTTGTGTGGGCAACAATCTGGAAACTAATTTGATCAGTAATCAACACAATCTACTTGCCAGAAAATTCCAGCACCACCGCACCTAGCACGTACTGTAAACGCACCGCCCGCAGAGAGAGAAAGCTACACGCGCAGCGGGTAGAACAGCCTAATAATTTTGGCCAACATAGAGGAAAAACATCCACACAAAAAGCCTAAAAAATCTGACTTTGAGAGATGGAAAAATAATTTCTCTCTCTAGAAATTTATCTCTCTAGTTTTCTTGTCTTGAAAACTTATGAATTGTGTTTGTGGAATAGCTAATCCCTTGTCTATATATAGAGTTACAAGAGAGATGCCAAGTTGGTTTAGGATTAGCCTTGCTACTGGGTTTCTGTTTCCTTCAATCCTGTTCCTGGACTGATCCACAACCAACTAATACACGGATTCACTTATCCCAAACAAGTTCTTGGTATGACTCACAACCAACTAATACAGGGATTCACTTATCCCAATCCAGTTCCTAGTATGATTCACAACCAACTGACACAAGTAGTTCCATAGTTAGTCTGAGAGTGGTACAACTAATTATGTATTTGACTAATCGACAAAGTGAATTAATTAATCCTAAAGATTTAATTACTATTTAATTGACAAAGTGGATTAAGAAATTAATTCTATATGAATTAATTAATCCTAAGGGTTTGATTAAATTAAATTAATGAAGTGGGTTAAGAAATTAATTGAAATGGGTCGATTGGAGTTGATTAGTCTAGGAAAGACTAAGCGGTCAACGAAAATCAAATTAAAAGACCCAACTCAAAAGCCCACTAGGTCTCCATTGGAGCTCCCTATAAATAGAAAGCTTATGCGTTAAGAAACTTAAGAAAATCTTGCAAGACAACTTTGTCTTCTTCGAGTGAGAAACTTCTAGAGAGAGACTCTCCTTCCTTCTTGGGTTTCTTTCAAAAATGAACTTAGAATCTCAGTTCTCGATTTAGATTAAGTTCAAAGATTAAACTTTTAGATAGCCCATCGATTTATTTGTGTTGCCCACTGCTGGAAATTTATTTTTTTTCCCGAATTTCTCAATCTTTTGGCCGGACTGATCAGTTTTTCTTGCAGACTACTTCCCAGTTTTCTTATTAAGTCCAGCAGCTACTTCTAATCACTCCGGGGTGCTTGATGTAGCTGGGTTTGTGTTGATCTCTCCCTTGGGTTGGTGATCCACAATCCCGGTTGTCCAGATCGTGACTAGAGTTGAAGTGGGTTCGATTTCATTGGCTACAAAAGTAGTGGACAACAGTTTTTTGGGTTAAACGTTTGATCTTTCGGGCAGATTTAATCTAATTGAGGGATTTTCTTAGTGGGTTTCTCGTTGGCTTGATAGTACACCTCGATAGATTATTGCCCACGCAATATTTGAGGCTTCTTGGAATAATCCTTTGAATTTCGGTGGTGATCGCATCATAAAGATTTGGTTTTTCTTATTGTGTTGGACTTCGCTTCAAAGGTATAACCTTTAATGTTTCTGCTTTTAATTAAAGGTTGAATCTTTGAATGTCGATTTACGTTTTAATAAATTAAATACGTATAAGCCTAGATCCATTCAGAGGAAATGAATTTGAGCCTGAGCTTTGTCGAAAGTTTCTGATTCTGGAATGCATTGCACGAAAGTGAGATTTTCGATTTAGCCTGGGCTTGTTCTGTTTTCCTTCATCTATGGACTTTAATCAAGACCGGGAGCTTATAGACTTGCCTAATGGTTTTAAACCCATTTGGTGCAAGTGGGTTGACAAAAGAAATAGAGGACCCGACGGAAGTTTAAAACCTTTAAAGCTAGGTTTGAGCCGAAGGGTATACTCAGAAATAAGGTATCGATTATGAGAAACCCCGGTAGCTATGCTTAAGTCGATCCGAATTCTCTTGGCCATAACAGCTCATTTAGATTATGAGATTTGGCAGATGGATTTCAAGAGAGCTTTATTGCTGAAGGCTAAGAGCATAAGGTTTGCATGCTTACGAAGTCCATCTATGCACTTAAGTAAGCATCCAGATCTTGGAACATCCAGTTTGATAAAGTAATCAAGTCGTACGGAATTACTCAGTGTCCGGATGAGCAATTTGTGTACCGCAGACGTGATGGAGATGCGGTGGTTTTTCTTGTGCTTTGCATAGATGACATCCTACTTATTGGCAACAATAAGAAAGTGTTATAAGAGATAAAGGCATGGTTTTCCAAGCAATTTGATATGAAGCGAAGGAAAGCAGAACAAGCCCAGGGTAAATAAAAAATCTCACTTTCGTGCAATGCATTCCAGAATCAGAAACTTTCGACAAACCTCAGGCTCAAATTCATTTCCCCGTGAACGGATTTAGGCTTATACTTATTTAATTTATTAAATCGACAAACAACGCACAAAGATTCGACATTTAATTAAAAGAGGAAAGTCTAAAGGTTATACCTTTGTAGCGAAGTCCCTAGCAAAAAGAATACCAAATCTTCAGGCAAGCGAAATCGACAAGAAATCCAAAGAATAATTCCAAACGCCTCCGAATTAGTGTGGGCTAATGTCTGCAGAGGGGTCCAAGGCAACACTGAAGAAATCCAAAGAAACCCGCTTCAAAAAACCACAGATCTGTAAAAACATATCTAGCCCGGGAACTGTCAGGCCAAATCTGAATAACCCAAAAGTCACCAAAAGAGATCTATCACCAACCGCATATCTAGACTTTGGCGAACCCGTAGGAATAAGACAAAGGATCAGTGTGAAGGGAAAATCAAAAGCCCACAAAAGATGGCCAGATTCCACCCGTCAGAAAAACCATTCGGCCGCCGGAAATGGATTGCGGCACTGGTGGGTTTCTCGAAATCCGGGCCAAAAAACAATCCAAAGGGGTGACTATCTATTGGGTATTCTTGGATAATCGATGGGCTGGGTTTTTTTGAAGAAGAAAGCTCCAAAGTTGACTTCGAAAGAGAAGATTCAAGGAAGAAGAAGAATTTCTCTTTCTAGACTTAACTTTCTCACACTAGGTTAAGTTGCCTAACATGGACTATTTATAGGGAGCTTCTAAGGAGACCTAGTGGGCCTTTGAGTTGGGCCTTATAGTTCGACTTTCGTTGACCACTTAGTATTTTCTAGACTAGTCAACGCCAATCGATCCTTTCGAATAAATTATTTAACCCACTTCGTTAATTTAATTTAATCGAACACTTAGGATTAATTAATTCATATAGAATTAATTTTCTTAATCCACTTTGTCAATTAAATATTAATTAAACCTTTAGGATTATTTAATTCAGTTTATCGATTAGTCAAACGCATAATTAGTCGTACCACTAACGGACCAATTATGGAACTACCGCTCAAAAACGACTTTATATTGCGCCACTATATTTTCTTCTATCTGCCCACATCAAAGATCTAGTGCTCATCGGTTCATCAATTTACTGACAAAATAATTTACTGACATCTTAGAATTCGAGATTAGTACCACTCGACTTTCTTATTATACCGGACGTAAAGTCCACTGGGAAGTTTTAGTACAATAAACCTTACAAGCTCATCTCGGTAGCACCATCAACCCGGCGAACCAGTACATGGATTTCTCTGACTAGCAACGACACGTAAGAAGCTAAACACCGCATACCCAACTTACTAAAGAATAGGCCTCAATTGACCGCACTTTTTCACAAATCAAAGTATACGATATCTAACTCTCATGCCCATCCCAATCTCGGGATTGAGAGACTGAATATTAGGACCGAATTGACTACGCCGATCGGTACAAGTCAATTCTATCCAAACTGGTCATGCTCAATATGCCCCAGCTATATCCGTGTGATTTAATTAGTCAAGATAAACTAATTTCCAAATCACACGATAACCTATACCGATAGTATGTTCAGACTATCTCAGTTATGAGCATACTTTTGATATATCAATACTTTAACCAATAACGAGATCTACTGTGTCTTTCACACACCCCGTTATCTAGTTCTATGATATAATGGAACAATTTACTACTGAAACAAAATGATATGTCAAGTGTGAATATTAGTTTTGGGTACAAGCCATAGCTTTTCTGTATTCAAAACTAACATGAAGGACTTGGGAGAAGCTGGACATATCATGGGATCAAGATTATTCAAAATCGTAGGAAAAGTTCATTGACGCTCTCTAAGGCTTTCATACATAGATACATTTTTGACTCGTTTTAACATGCAGAATTCCAAGAAAGGTTTTCTACCTTTCAGACACGGAGTGCATCTATTTAAAGAGCAGTCTCCCATGACTGTTGAGGAGATAGAAACCATGAAGACAGTTCCTTATGCTTCTACAATAGGAAGTCTCATGTATGCAATGCTGTGTACGAGACCTGATATTTTCTATGCCATTGGCATGGTTAGAATGTTAGTTTTGAATACAGAAAAGCTATGGCTTGTATAAAAAAATAATATCCACATATGACATATCATTTTGTTTCAGTATTAAATTATTCCATTATATCATAGAACTAGATAACGGGATGTGGAAAGACACAGTAGATACCGTTATTGGTTAAAATATTGATATATAAAAAGTATGCTCGTAACTGAGATAGTGTGAATATACTATCGGTATAGGTTATCGTGTGGTCAGGAAATTAGTTTATCTAGACTAATTAAATCACATGGATATGCCCGGGGCATATTGAGCACGACCAGCTTGGATAGAATTCAGTTGTACTGATCGGCGTAGTCAATTCCATCATAGTATTCAGTCTCTCAATCCAGAGATTGGGACGGGCGTGAGAGTTAGATATCGTATGCATTGATGTGCCAAAGAGTGTGGTCAATTGAGGCCTATACCTCGGTAGGTGGGGTTTGTGGTGTTTAGCTTCTTATGTGTCATTGCTAGTCGGAGGAATCCACGTACCGGTTCACCGAGTTGATGGTGCTCCCGAGATGAGTTCGTAAGATTTATTATACTAAATCTGGCCAGTGGACTTTACGTCCGGTATAATAAGAAGGTCAAGTGGTACTAATCTCGGATACCAAGAAGTCGGTGAATTAGTTTGTCTGTAAATTGATAAACCGACGAGCACTAGATGCTTAATGTGTTGGAGTTGAATACATAAGCTATGCTTGTATTGTACATTTTCCCAGTTAATATATTGATTTATAATTTGGTTATATTTAGTTGTTCATTATTTGTCCATTTATATTATGTAGTTAGATGATGAGGTGTCTTGTGTGATACAGTAGATCTCATCATTAGTTAAAATACATAACATATAAACAAGGTTCGTAACCGAGACAGCTTTGGACAAACTGTCAGTTTAGGTTATTAGTGATTAAGATAATTGGTTTGTCTAAACTAATTGAATCATATAGATATGCCCGGGGCGTATTGAACTTGACCATTTAGAATGATTTTTCTTGTACTGATTTAATAGACAAATCGTTCTTAGTATTCTATCTCTTAATCCCTAGACTCGAGCGGGTATGAGGATTAGACATAGTGTACTTTGATCTGCCAATGAGTGAGGTCAATTGTGGCCAATAGTCTCGGTAGGTTGGGTGCGCGTGTTTAGTTACTTGGTGTGTTGCTGCTTGTCGAAAGAAAACAAAGTACCAGTGCGTCGAGGGTGATGGTGCTCTCGAGATGAGTTTGTTATGTTTATTATACTAAACCCGACCGGTGGACTTATGTCTGGTATAGTAAAAAAGTCGAGTGGTATTAGTCCCGGAATTAAAGAAGTTAATTAATCAATTTATCAGTAAATTAATATATTAACTAGCACTAAATCTTTAATGTGAGGAGATTATGAATAAATCAATTAAGTTGTTCCGTGAGCAATTTTGGTGTAGGATGGTAGCGCCATAATTAATCCGTTAGTGGTACGATTAATTATGTATTGGGGTAGATTTAATTAATTAAGTAATTAATTAATCCTTGTGTCATTTGGTTGTGAATCATACCAGGAATTGGATTGGGGATAAGTGAATCCCTGTATCAGTTGGTTGTGAATCATACCAGGAACTGGATTGAATAAGTGAATCCCCATATCAGTTGGATGTGAATCAGTCCAGGAACAGGATTGAAGGAAACAGAAACCCAGTAGAAATGTCAATCCTAAACCAACTTAGGGTCTCTCTTGTAACTCTATATATAGACAAAGGATTAGCTATTCAAGACATACCATTCATAAGTTTTCAAGACAAGAAAACTTAGAGAGAGAAAATATTTTTCTCCTGCTAGGATAATCTCAGGCGACCTGTTATTCTCCCATGCGGCGGTCGATGGTTAATTCTGGCAGCGGTGGCAGGAGAAATTCGGCGGCGGCGGCGGTTGAAATTCAGGCGGCAACGAGCTGCAAAATTTTTTCTGGCAAGTGGATTGTGGTGATTAGCTGATCAATTGTTCATTATATTGTTGCCCACACAACATACGAACAAAGTCTTGAGGCATACAAGAGAATCACCTGAGTAAACGCTTCAATAGGTAATTCTTATGTTTCCGCTTTTAATTAGGAATTTATTTGTTGCGTGATAAATCGGATAAGTACAAACCAATATCCTGCGTAATGTTATTTTAAGCAAGGTTTGGAATAGCGATTGTGCTAGCGTCTAGGCCTGGCCAGAGATTCCGATTCTGGAATGCATAGCACGAAAGTGAGTTTCTGGCTAGGTTCGGGCAGATAATCTTTCATAATATGGGGAGATAGAAGAAAATGTACTGGCGCGATGTAAAGTCGTTTGTCTAATTGATAAAGTGAATTAATTAATCCTAAAGGTTTAATTAATATTTAATTGACAAAGTAGATTAAGAAAATTTATTCTATATGAATTAATTAATCCTATTGGTTCGATTAAATTAAATTAACGAAGTGGGTTAAGAAATTAATTCGAAATAATTAATTGGAGTTGACTAGTCTAGCAAAAACTAAGGGGTCAACAAAAGTCAAACTAAAAGGTCAACTCAAAAGCCCACTAGGTCTACTTAGAAGCTCCCTATAAATATTCCTTGTTAGGCATTAATGAAGACATAAGAAACTTCGAGACCACTTAGCCTAGAGTGAGAGAGTCTAGTCTAGAGAGAGAACTTTGTCTTCCTCAAAATGTTTTTTCTCGAAGTCGACTAGGAGAACTCCTTATTTCGAAAATTCAGTCCCAGAGTTCAGTTTTTCTTGGCCGACCGTCTGCCTTCCGCCGACCGTTCGTATTGTCACCGGTGATTTTTCTGGCAGTTCGGTCTGGCGATTCTTCACGCGTTGATTTGCCAATTGCTACGTTGATAATGGTTCTTCAACCGCTGATCTATGGTGATCAGACGTGCAGATCTTCGACTGAAGAATTTTCCGCCGGCAGCCCCTTTTTCCGGTCAAGTGGTGTTGGACAGCGGTTGTTGAGCAACTTTCCGAGAAAGATATGTTTTTTTATAGATCTTGACTTTTCTCGAAGCAAGTTTCTCGGGATTCATTCGTTTTACTTTGGGCTACTCCGTAGACACTAGCCCACATTAGTTCGGAGTCAAATTGGAGTTATTCTTTGGACTTCTTGTGGAATTCGCGTGCCCAAAGATTCGTTTTCTTATTTGCGTTGGTCTTCGCTTCAAAGGTATAACATTTATGTTTTCCGCTTTTAATTAAAGGTTGACTCTTAGTGCGTTGTTTGTTGATTTAATAAATTAAAAAAATATAAGCCTATATCCGTTCAAGGGAAAATGAATTTGAGTCTGAGCTTCATCGAAAGTTTCCGATTCTGGAATGCATTGCACGAAAGTGAGATTTTTGATTTAGCCCGGCCTTGTTCTGTTTTCCTTCATAGCAGATATTAGAGTAATCTAGAAAAAACTCATTGGGAGGCTGTGAAATGCATCCTCAACTATTTCCAAAGAATGAGAGACCAAGGTTTAGTCTATCAGGCGCAAGAGCTGGTTCCAAGGGGTTACACAGATTCTGATTTCCAAGGCAATAGGGACAAGAGTAAGTCTACCTCCGGGTTTGTGTTTACTTTGGGAGGTTGAGCCATAGTTTAGCGGACTGTCAAGCGAAAATGCATGGCGAATTCTACCACGAAAGTTGAATATGTTGCAGCCTCAGAGGTGACAAAGAAAGCAGTGTGGCTGAAGAAAATTTTAGTAGACTTAGATTTAGTTCCTGATTTGCAAAAGTCGATCACAGTGTACTATGACAATAACGGTGCAATAGCAAACTCGAAGGAACCACGAGCCCATAAAACGAGTAAGCACATAGAGCGCAAGTACCACCTGATACGAGATATCGTTAAGAGGGAAGACATGGTCGTGGCAAAGATAGCATCAACAGATAACCTTGCAGATCCATTCATGAAGACATTGACTGCAAAAGTCTTTGAGGCTCACGTGAAAGGCATGTGTATTAGATAATTAGTTGAGCCTTGAATGTTCTCTAGTTTTTAGTGAAGGAAAACTGAACAAACCCGGGCTAAATTGAAAACCTCACTTTCGTGCAATGCATTCCAGAATCGGAAGCTTTCGACCAAGCTCAGGCTCAAATTAGTTTACCCATGAACGGATCTAGGCTTATACTTATTTAATTTATTAATCGGGACACAAAAGATTCAATCTTTAATTAAAGCTGAATGTTTAAAGATACTACCTTTTGAAGCGTAGTCCCTTGCCTAAAGAAAAATCCAATCTTTGTTGCGATTTCCACAAAGAATCCAAAGAATGACCCCGATACAAACTCTGAAATAGTGTTGGCTATCATATACGGAGTTACCCACGGCGAAATTAGAAAACCCAAGAAACTTGCTCCGGACGAAAACTCAAAAAACTGAAATTAAAAACTGCCCAGAATTTTTTTTTTCAAAAAAAACTGTTGCGCCAAAACTTGCTGCGCAAACAATCTTCGCCGGAAGGAATTTAAAACAGTTGGCCGGAACTGCTCAATCGGTCCAGTCCCAATCTGTACAACTAGCTTCACGGATTGGCCGGAAGGATTTTGATCGGAAAAACAGCACCGCGCTTCCTGGCGGAAAACTGCCCAGCGCGACTTCCAGCGAAGAAGATCCAACCAGCGACTTCGATAAAACAGTCTGGACAAAGTAAAGATTGAGTCTTCCGAAGGAGAAAGCTATCTTAGCTGACTTTGAGAAAGAACTCCGACGAGGAAGACGATGTTCTCTCTCTAAGCTAAACTTTCTCACTCTAGCCCTTTCTTGGACTTCAAGTTTCTTAATTGATTTCTTGCCCAATAAGTTGTATTTATAAGGAGCTTCTAAGGAGACCTAATGGGCTCTCGAGTTAGGCCTTTTAATTTGACTTTCATTGACCGCTAAGTCTTCCCGACTAATCAACTCCAATCGACCCATTTAAATTAATTTATTTGACCCACTTTGTTAATTTAATTTAATCGAACTCTTAGAAATAATTAATTCAAAATAGAATTAATTTCTAAATTTACTTTGTCGATTAAATATTAATTAAACCTTTTGGATTAATTAATTTACCTTGTCGATTAGTCAAATGCATAATCGGCCGTACCACTAACTGACCAATTATGGAACTACCCCTCGAAAATGACTTTACATCGCGCCATTATATTTTATTCTATCTCCCCACATTAAAGATCTAGCGCTTGTCGGTTTATCAATTTACTGACAAATTAATTCACCGACTTCTTGGTTTCTGAGATTAGTACCACTCGTCCTTTTATTATACCGAACATAAAGTTCACCGGCCGAGTTTAGTATAATAGACTTTACGAGCTCATCTCGGGAGCACCATTAACCCGGCGAACCGGTACGTGGATTCCTCCGACTAGCAACAGCACGTAAGAAGCTAAACATCACATACCCAACCTACCGAGGTATAGGCCTCAATCGACTGCACTCTTTGGCAAATCAAAGCACACGATATCCAACCCTCGCGCCCGTCCCAATCTCGGGATTGAGAGACGGAATACTAGGACCGAATTGACTACGTCGATCAGTATAAGTCAATTCTATCCAAACTGGTCGTGCTCAATATGCCCCGGGCATATCCGTGTGATTTAAACTAGTTTAGATAAACTAATTTCCAAACCACACAATAACCTATACCGATAGTATGTTCAGACAATCTCGGTTATGAGCATACTTTTTATATATCAATACTTAAACCAATAACGGTATCTACTGTGTCTGTCCACACCCCGTTATCTAGTTCTATGATATAAAGGAACAAATTTATACTGAAACAAAATGATATGTCAACTGTGGATATTAGTTTTTGATACAAGCCATAGCTTTTCTGTATTCAAAACTAACATTCAGTATAGCAGTAGATTAATGTAATTAAAAAGTTTTATACTTTAAGCGCAACTTAAATGTTAGTGGGAGATTGTTGGTTTTTAATACTAAAGATTTGCTTGTATGAAAACTATTTCCCAGTTTATATCAATTGAATATTTTAGTTGAATTTTTTTTATGTTTTACATATGTTGTCAATTTATATCGTATGACTAGATGATGAGGTGTTTGGTGTGACACAATAGATCTCATCATTGCTTAAATTCATGATACATAAATAAGGCTCATAACTGAGACAGTTTTGGACACACGTCGGTTTAAGTTATTATGTGATTTAGAAACTAGTTTGTCCAAACTAATTGAATTATATAGATGCGCTCGGGGAATATTGAGCATGATCGTATAGGATTGAATTAAATTATACTATTATTTAGTAGTTAATTCAAACCTTCTATTCTATCTCTTAATCCCTAGGCTAGAACAGGCACGAGGATTAAGTATAGTGTACTTTAATCTGCCCAGGAGTGCGGTCACTTGAGGCCTATATTCTTGGCAGATTGGGTGCACATGTTTCATTGCTTAGTGTGATGTTGCTTGTCGAACGGAAACCATGTACCGGTGCGTCTGGGGTGATGGTGCTCTCTAGATGAGCTCGTACAGTTTATTATACTAAACTCGGTCGGTGGACTTATGTCCGGTATAGTAATAAAGTTGAGTAGTACTAATCTCGGATGAGAAGAAGTTGATTAATTAACTTATCAGTAAATTAATAAATTGACGAGTACAATATCTTTGATGTGGGGAGATTAAAGAATAATTAAATAAGTGGTTCCGGAAGCAATTTTAGTTTGAGCGGTAATTCCATAATTAATCCGTTAGTGGTATGATTAATTATGTGTTGGGTTAATTGACAAAGTGGAATTAATTAATTAATCCTTGGGTCAATTATTATTAGGATATCTAAAAGAGATTTGCAAACTACTAAACCCAAACCCAACAAGAAGGCCTAACTCAAGCCCACTTAAGGTATCTCTTGTAACTCTATAAATAGACACAAGGGTCAGCAATAACAATAATAGAAATCATAAGTTGTCAAGATAGAAAAATTAGAGAGAGAAATCTCGAGAGAGAGAGAAGAAAATTAATTCTCAGTCTTTCTTCTCAGTTTACGTGCACAGCAGAAGGACCCAATCGGCGGCGGCATTTGGTCTCTAGGAGACGGCACGTGAAGATTGATCGGCGGCAAAGCTCTCTTATCGGGCGGCGCGTGACTACACGCGCCACAGCGACGCTTTCGGTTTTCGACGACAATTATTTTCTGCTACTTTTTATTAGTGCTGATTCAATCAGTTCGTTAGATCATTACCCACAAAACGTACACTAAGCAATTAAGATCCAGTCTGGGTCAAATCGAAAATCTCACTTTCGTGCGATGCGTTCCAGAATCGGAGACTTTTGATCGAGCCTAAACTCTAAAATCAATTCCCCTGAGCGGATCTAGGCTCATACTTGTTTGATCTATTAAACGACACGCTAAAAATTAAATCTTTAATTAAAGTGGAACATAAAGATTATACCTTTGAAGTGTGTCCTCGATGTGAATAAAGAAAACCCAATCTTTGGTGACGAAATCCACTAAAGAATCCCTTGAATGACTCCGAAAAAACCGGATGTTGAGTAAGCAACAATCTATCGGGAGGATCTTAGCAAAAATAAGAAGCCCACAAGAAACCACTTCGAAAAACTCAAGATCTGCCCAAATGAAACTTGCCTGGAGACCTGCCACCGAGTGCCGCCGTGAACCACTGGACTTCCCGCAAGCAAACAGAGCTGCAGCTGTGATCTGGACAACAAGTGCCATGAATTGTTGATAATAACCACGATCAATGCTTTGATCGTAGATCAAGCACCCCGGAGTCGCCGCACACGATCGCCGAGAAAACGGTCTGATCAGCGGCAAGAAATTCGAGTGGCGATGAGAATAAATCGGGAAAGAAGCTATAGGCTGAGTTTTCGGAAATGGATTGATCACTAAGCTGACTTCGAAAGAAAACTTCAACGAGGAAGATGAAGTTCTCTCTCTATGCTTATCCTTCTCTCTCTAGGCTAGTGCCTCTCAAGTTTCTTATGTCTTGAAGTTGCAAGACTTTAATTATTTATAAGGAGTTTCAATGGAGGCCTAGTGGGTTTTTGATTTGGGTATTACTAATTAGATTTAATTGACTTTCTTAGTCTTCCCTAGACTAGTCAATTCTCAACTAGCCCAAGGATTATTTATTTGACCCACTTCGTCAATTAAATATTAATCGACCCAAGGATCATGTCGTAATCCACTTTGTCAATTAAATATAAAATTAACCAAGGGTAAATATTTATTTAATCCATCTTTTCAATTAATATAATTCATAATTAATCGTACCACTAACGGATCAATTATGAAACTACGGCTAAAAAACGAAATTACTTAGCGTACACTTTAATTATTTTTCTATCTCCCTACGTCCAAGATATAGTGCTCGTCAATTTATTAATTTACTGACAAAAAAATTAATCGACTTCTTGTTATCTAAGACTAGTACCACTCGACTTTATTATTATGTCGGACATAAGTGCACCAGCCGGGTGTAGTATAATAATCATTACGAGCTCATCTCGGGAGCACCATCACCCCGGACATACCGGTACATGGTTTTCTTTTGACAAGCAACGGTACAATAAGAAGTCAAACATGCATACCGAACTTACCAAGATCTAGGCCTTAACTGACCGCACCATTTGACAAATCAAAGTACACTATGTCTAACTCTCATGCCCGCTCTAGTCTAGGCATTTAGAGATTAGAATATTAGGTTTGAATTAACTACGAGGATCATAACAAGTTAATTAAATCCCGAATAGGTCCTACTCAATATGCCCAGACATATTCGTATAATTCAATTAGTCTAGACAAACTAATTTTCCGAAACATACAATAACCTAAACAGACAGTATGTCCAAAACTATCTCAGTTACGAGCATTATTTATGTATCATAAATTTAACCAATGGTAAGATCTACTTTGCTACACCTAACACCTTATCATCTATACAAATGATATAAAGGGACAATTTATACTACTAAAACACAATCAATATGTGACTGAAAAATAGTTTTTCATACAAGCAAAGCTTTTCAGTATTCAAAACTAACAATCTCCCACTAATACTCAAAGCTATGTTCAGAAGTATAAAAACTGTTCAATACACTTATTCTGCAGTCATACCAATAACTACAAAACTCTCATGGCTCAGTTAAGTATCTGACTCTCATGCCCTCCACGTGGGTCTCTATGACTTTTGGAGTCAATTCCTTCGTGAATAGATCTGCAAGGTTGTCTGTTGATGCTATCTTGGCCACGATCGCATCTTTCCTCTTTACGATATCTCGTATCAGGTGGTACTTGCGCTATATGTGTTCACTCGCCTTGTGGGTGTTAGTTTTGAATACTAGAAAACTATTTGCTTGTATAAAAAACTAATACCCAGTTGACATATCGTTTTGTTTAAGTATTGAATTTATTCCATTATATCAAAGAACTAGATAACGAGGTGTGGAAAGACACAGTAGATCTCGTTATTGGTTAAAGTATTGATATATAAAAAGTATACTCATACCTAAGATAGTCTGAACATACTATCGGTATAGGTTATCGTGTGATTTGGAAATTATTTTGTCTAGACTAATTAAATCATACGGATATGCCAGGGGCATATTGAGCACGGCCAGTTTCGATTGAATTAAATTATACTGATCGGCATAGTTAATTCGATCCTAGTATTCTAATCTCTTAATCTCGAGATTGGGATGGCCATGAAAGTTAGATATCGTATGTTTTGATTTGCCAAAGGGTGCGGTCAATTGTGGCTTAAATCTCAGTAAGTTGGGTATGCGGTGTTTAGCTTTTTTGTGTGTCATTGCTAGTCGGAAGAATTCGCGTACCGGTTCGCCAGGTTGATGGTGCTCCCGAGATGAGCTCGTAAGGTTTATTATAATATACCCAGCCAGTGGACTTTATGTCTTGTATAATAAGAAAGTCGAATGGTACTAATCTCAGATACCAAGAAGTCAGTGAATTAATTTGACAGTAAATTGATGAACCAATGAACACTAGATCTTTGATGTGGGGAGATAGAAAAATAATAAAGTGAGCGCGATGTAAAGTCGTTTTGACTAATTGGTCCGTTAGTGGTACGACTAATTATGCATTTGACTAATCGACAAAGTGAATTAATTAATCCAAAAGGTTTAATAAATATTTAATTTACTAAGTGGAGTAAGAAATTAATTCTAATTGAATTAATTAATCCGAAGGGTTCGATTAAATTAAATTAACGAAGTGAGTTAAGAAATTAATTTGAAAGGTTCGATTGGAGTTGACTAGTCTATGGAAGCCTAAGGGGTTAACGAAATTCAAACACTAAGGCCTAACTCAAAAGCCCACTAGGTCTCCTAAGGAGGTCCCTATAAATAACTAATGTTAGGAATTAGTAAGACATTAGCAACCTTGTAGGCAAACGCCTTATAGTGAGAAAGACAAGCCTAGAGAGAAAACTTCTTCTTCCTTGAGAGTTATTTCTCGAAGTCAGTTTGCGATCTTTCTTTTTTGAGAAACTCAGCCCACGATTCTAGAAGCCCAAGACCACCGCCCAGATGTTCGAACGCCGCTCGAGAAGTCTGATCGCCACTCTTTTTCCAGCCAGTTAGTGTCACCGACATTTTTTTGATTTTCCAGCGCCGTTTTGGTGTATTTTCATTGGGAGCTTGTTTATTTGTTGCGTTGATCATTTTGCTCATTCCTTTTGGTTCGTTAAAGTCTAGAACTACGAGCAAATAGCTTACCTACTAAGTTTTATTGAAGCGGTGTGAGTTTTCTTATTAGAATCAGTTTCTCGGGCTAGATATGTTTTTCAGATGTGCAAGTTTCTTGATGTGGGTTTCTTTGGATTTCTTCACCAGTGCCTTTAGCCACCTCTTAGTTACTTGCCCACCCAAGTTCGAGGTCATTTGGATTTATCCTTGGGATTCTGAGTGGATTTCGCTTCCCCGGAGATTTGATTTTCTATATTGCTTGGGACTACGCTTCAAAGATATAATTTTTAGTCATTCCACTTTAATTAAACATTTAATCTTTGAGTGTCGTTTTAATAAATTAAACTAGTATAAGCCTAGATCCATTAAAGGGAAATGGATTTGAGCCTGAGCCGAGTCGAAAGTCTCCGATTCTAGAATGCATAGCACCAAAGTGAGATTTTCAATTTAGCCCGAGCTTGTTTTGTTTCCTTCAAATTGGTATCAGAGCGAGTGTTTTGGCTATATACTTGTTGGCTTTATTAAACGGCTTTGTTTTGGCATTATTATTTTTTTCACAATGTTTAAAAAGATGGTTATTAGTTCCCGGCTATTATGGTAGATTTATTTTTCATTCATAAACCCCGGGACATGTCCGGGCTTGTTTTGTCTTTGAATGAAAATGTCTGTAATAGTAATAACCATGAGCTAGAAGCCGTGTAGAATTAGATAAATCTTGTAGTAGTATTAAATCTAATGGTGTACTCTTTAAACTCCTTGAAAGAAAACACCTTTTTATATAAGAATTTATGTATTATGACGAATACGTTATTTTGGGTAACTTATATTTGTGGGTTTTGGTTTCTCGTAATTTTGGGTGATTCCTAATTACGGAGAAAATCGAGAAAAACCCCGATGAATTGAGAGGAATCCAAATAACGAGTGGGAGCGATATGACGGGACGTGTTAATGAGGCGTCAAAGGAATCAACTATAGAGAATGCCATAATAGTCAGGAAATATTTATTTTTGTATTTCCCGTATTTATGTCTTTTAGTTGATTGTGTGTTTTCGTTTTCTTTTTGCGTGAGCGAAAACCAAACCGTTTTAAAAAGTAAAGTGCAATTAACTAAGGTAGATTAGTCGCATATTAAAACTCCAACGGTTTTTTAGGTGCGAATATCCTTTGTAAAGATATTGCATGTTAAGACATAAAAATCCTCAAATTTAAAAATTTAAGTGGGAGCGGGTTGGTATATATCCCCATGGCCTCCATTACGAATTCATATGTGATGTGGTTAAACTTGCGCGTTGGCATCAGGTTCCTTCCTCCATTCGGATGAGTCTTCAACCACAAGATCACTAGATTAAATTTCTAAAGGGATGACTATAATGAGTTTAATTGGAGAATTGTGACACCATCTCTGCTGAGGCGCTCTATCTCCTAAGTAACAAACTTAGAAGCAACGTAATGACATACACTTAGTGTACTATTTATAGTATTCCTCCCGCGAGGTTACACTATTTATGTGTACGACTAAAATTATTGACTATTAATTTCATTGATCATAAGATCATTGGTCAAATAGTGTAATTAATCAACTTTGGTTCTTCTTGAACGAATGTGGCTTATTGTAGACGTTCACCCCGCATGACCTGCGTTAATCCTGGTGCGAGAGATGTCAATGGGAGATTATATTATTTTTGAGGATATCAATATTTTCGAAAAAGAATACTGAAACTTGACGGTTTATTTTTTTAGTTTGTTGATATGTCGTTCAACCCGCTAGCTGTTATACTGAATCTGTGGATTGAGCGAAAGCCTAGTTTGAGACATCTTAGGATTTGGGGTTGTCCAGCATATGTGCTTAAGGCAGATGCAGCAAAGCTAGATGCGAGATATGAGGTTATGCTTTTTATAGGCTATCCGAAAGGAATGAAGGGTGGTTTATTTTATAGTCATTGGGATCGGAAAGTGGTGGTGAGCACCAATGCTACATTTCTTAAAGAGGAAAATATTTTAGATCACAAGCCAATGAGCAGTATTGGAAGAGCTTAAGGGTCAGTCGAGTATTTTAGATACATAAGTACAGGATGACACACCACAAGATACTACACACACTATCACAGATGATGCTCTTACACAGGTTGCACCTCGTCGTAGTGGGAGGGTTATCAGATAGCCCAAGAGTTACATGGGTTTGGGTGAGTCTTCGAACTTTATCCCTGGCTCCCATGAACCAGACCCAGTTAGCTACAATGAGGCTCTCCAGGATGAAGATGCATATTCTTGGCAGAGAGCGATGATTGATGAAATGGGTTCTATGGACTCAAATCAGGTCTGGGAGCTGGTAGACCTTCTTGATGGGTTTCAGCCCATTGGGTGCAAATGAGTATACAAACGAAGGAGAGCATCTGGCAGGAGGGTTGAGACCTTCAAGGCTAGGCTTGTTGCGAAAGGGTATACTCTAAAGAGGGTATCGATTATGAGCAGACCTTTTCCACGGTAGCTATACTTGAGTCGATCAGGATTATCTTGGCCATAGCTGCTCATATATACTATGAGATTTGGCAGATGGACGTCAAAACAACTTTTCTTAATAAAAGTCTTGAGGAGACTATCTTTTTGCAGCTACTAAAGGGTTTCATTGTTCAGGGCCAAGAGCACAAGGTATGCAGGCTCGAGAGGTCCATTTATGTACTTCAGCAAGCATCCAGATCTTGGAACATCCATTTTGATGAGGTTATTCAATCCTACGAATTCACTCAGTGTCTGGATGAGCAGTGTCATGCCGCAGGCTTGATGGTGGTGGTGTTCCTTGTACGTTATGCAGATGACATCATTCTGATTGGCAACAGTAAGAAGGTGTTGTCAGACGTAAAAGCATGGTTGTTCAGGCAGTTTGATATGAATGACTGGGGAGATGCTGGACATATGCTTGGGATCAAGATTATTAGAGATCGTAGGAGTCATTCTCTGATATTTTCTCAGGCTTCCTACATGGACACGATTCTAGCCCGTTTTAACTTGCAGAACTCCAAGAAGGGTTCAATAACTTTCAGGCATGGAGTGCATTTATCAAATGAGCAGTGTCCCAAAACTGATGAGGAGATAGATGCCATGAAGGCGGTACCCTATGCATCTGTAGTGGGTAGTCTCATTTATGATATGTTATGTACTAGGCCTGATTTTTGCTTTGCCGTTGGCATGGTTAGCAGATATCAGAGTAACTCTAGGAAGGCTCACTAGGAGGCAGTAAAATGCATTCTCAAGTACTTGTGCAAGACAAGAGATCAAGTCCTAGTTTATAAAACGCCTGAGCTAGTACCATTGGGTTACACAGATTTGGACTTTCAAGGTGATATGGACAATAGTAAGTCTACCTCTGGGTTTGTGTTTACTCTAGGAGGTGGTGCCATAGTATAGCGGAGTGTCAACAAGAAATGCGTGGCGGACTCCACTATGGAGGCTGACAGCGAAAGAAACTGTATGGCTCAGGAACTTCTTAGTGGATTTAGATGTGGTCCCTGAGTTGCCTTCGAATATCACAGTTTACCGTGATAACAATGGTGCAGTTGCTAACTCTAGGAAACCACGAGCCCACATGGCGAGTAAACACATAGAGTGCAAGTACCACCTGATACGAGAGATCGTAAAGAGGGGAGACGTGACCGTGGCCAAGATAGCATCAGGAGACAACCTTGCAGATCCTTTCACAAAGCCATTGACCCCTAAGGTCTTTGAGAAAGATGTGGATGGCATAGGAGTCAGATTCTTAAGGGAGGTATATGAGTGAGCTTAAATGTGTTTTGTAGATTTCATTATGACAACAGTGTAATAAAGCGGGTTGAACAGTGTTTTTGTACTTGAGAGCACAACTTTGAGTATTAGTGGGAGATTGTTAGTTTTGAATAATAGAAAGCTATGTTCTTGTATCAAAAACTAATACCCAATTAACATATCATTTTGTTTCAGTATTAAATTTGTTCCATTATATCATAGAACTAGATAACGAGGTGTGGAATGACACGGTAGATCTCGTTATTGGTTAAAATATTGATATAAAAAAAGTATGCTCGTAACAGAGATAGTCTGTACATACTATCGATATAGGTCATCGTGTGATTTGGAAATTAGTTTGTCTAGACTATTTAAACCATACTGATATGCCCGGGGTATATTGAGCAAGACCAGTTTTGATTGAATTAACTTATACTGATCGGCTTAGTTAATTGGATCCTAGTATTCTAATCTCTTAATCCCAAGATTGGGAGGAGCATGGGAGTTAGATATCGTATTCTATGATTTGCAAAAGGCTGCAGTCAATTGAGGCCTAACTCTCAGTAAGTTGAGTATGCGGTGTTTAGTTTCTTTGTGTGTTGTTGCTAGTCGGAGGAATCCACGTACCGGTTCGTCGGGTTGATGGTGCTCCCGAGATGAGCTCGTAAGGTTTATTAAACTAAACCGAGTCGGTGGACTTCATCTACGGTATAATAAGAATATCGCGTGGTACTAATCTCAGATACCAAGAAGTAGGTGGATTAATTTGTTAGTAAATTGATGAACCGATGAGCACTAGATCTTTGATGTGGGGAGATAAAAGAATAATAAAGTAAGTGCGATGTAAAGTTATTTTTGAGCGGTAGTTCCATAATTGGTCTGTTAGTGGTACGACTAATTATGCATTTGACTAATCAACAAAGTGAATTAATTAATCATAAAGGTTTAATTAATATTTAATTGACTAATTGGATTAAGAAATTAATTCTAATTGAATTAATTAATCATAAAGGTTCGATTAAATTAAATTAACGAAGTGGGTTAAGAAATTAATTCGAAAGGCTCGATTGGAGTTGACTAGTCTAGGCAAGACTAAGGGGTCAACGAAACTCAAACACTAAGGCCTAACTCAAAAGCCCACTAGGTCTCCTAAGGAGGTCCCTATAAATAACTAATGTTAGGAATTAGTAAGACATTAGCAACCTTGTAGGCAAATGCCTTATAGTGAGAAAGACAAGCCTAGAGAGAAAACTTCTTCTTCCTTGAGAGTTATTTCTCGAAGTCAGTTTGCGATCTTTCTTTTTTGAGAAACTCAGCCCACGATTCTAGAAGCCCAAGACCACCGCCCAGATGTTCGAACGCCGCTCGAGAAGTCTGATCGCCACTCTTTTTCCAGCCAGTTAGTGTCACCGACATTTTTTTGATTTTCCAGCGCCGTTTTGGTGTATTTTCATTGGGAGCTTGTTTATTTGTTGCGTTGATCATTTTGCTCATTCCTTTTGGTTCGTTAAAGTCTAGAACTACGAGCAAATAGCTTACCTACTAAGTTTTATTGAGGCGGTGTGAGTTTTTTTATTAGAATCAGTTTCTCGGGCTAGATATGTTTTTCAGATGTGCAAGTTTCTTGATGTGGGTTTCTTTGCATTTCTTCACCAGTGCCTTTAGCCACCTCTTAGTTACTTGCCCACCCAAGTTCGAGGTCATTTGGATTTATCCTTGGGATTCTGAGTGGATTTCGCTTCCCCGGAGATTTGATTTTCTATATTGCTTGCGACTACGCTTCAAAGATATAATTTTTAGTCATTCCACTTTAATTAAACATTTAATCTTTGAGTGTCGTTTTAATAAATTAAACTAGTATAAGCCTAGATCCATTAAAGGGAAATGGATTTGAGCCTGAGCCGAGTCGAAAGTCTCCGATTCTAGAATGCATAGCACCAAAGTGAGATTTTCAATTTAGCCCGAGCTTGTTTTGTTTCCTTCAAATTGGTATCAGAGCGAGTGTTTTGGCTATATACTTGTTGGCTTTATTAAACGGCTTTGTTTTGGCATTATTATTTTTTTCACAATGTTTAAAAAGATGGTTATTAGTTCCCGGCTATTATGGTAGATTTATTTTTCATTCATAAACCCCGGGACATGTCCGGGCTTGTTTTGTCTTTGAATGAAAATGTCTGTAATAGTAATAACCATGAGCTAGAAGCCGTGTAGAATTAGATAAATCTTGTAGTAGTATTAAATCTAATGGTGTACTCTTTAAACTCCTTGAAAGAAAACACCTTTTTATATAAGAATTTATGTATTATGACGAATACGTTATTTTGGGTAACTTATATTTGTGGGTTTTGGTTTCTCGTAATTTTGGGTGATTCCTAATTACGGAGAAAATCGAGAAAAACCCCGATGAATTGAGAGGAATCCAAATAACGAGTGGGAGCGATATGACGGGACGTGTTAATGAGGCGTCAAAGGAATCAACTATAGAGAATGCCATAATAGTTAGGAAATATTTATTTTTGTATTTCCCGTATTTATGTCTTTTAGTTGATTGTGTGTTTTCGTTTTCTTTTTGCGTGAGCGAAAACCAAACCGTTTTAAAAAGTAAAGTGCAATTAACTAAGGTAGATTAGTCGCATATTAAAACTCCAACGGTTTTTTAGGTGCGAATATCCTTTGTTAAGATATTGCATGTTAAGACATAAAAATCCTCAAATTTAAAAATTTAAGTGGGAGCGGGTTGGTATATATCCCCATGGCCTCCATTACGAATTCATATGTGATGTGGTTAAACTTGCGCGTTGGCATCAGGTTCCTTCCTCCATTCGGATGAGTCTTCAACCACAAGATCACTAGATTAAATTTCTAAAGGGATGACTATAATGAGTTTAATTGGAGAATTGTGACACCATCTCTGCTGAGGCGCTCTATCTCCTAAGTAACAAACTTAGAAGCAACGTAATGACATACACTTAGTGTACTATTTATAGTATTCCTCCCGCGAGGTTACACTATTTATGTGTACGACTAAAATTATTGACTATTAATTTCATTGATCATAAGATCATTGGTCAAATAGTGTAATTAATCAACTTTGGTTCTTCTTGAACGAATGTGGCTTATTGTAGACGTTCACCCCGCATGACCTGCGTTAATCCTGGTGCGAGAGATGTCAATGGGAGATTATATTATTTTTGAGGATATCAATATTTTCGAAAAAGAATACTGAAACTTGACTGTTTATTTTTTTAGTTTGTTGATATGTCGTTCAACCCGCTAGCTGTTATACTGAATCTGTGGATTGAGCGAAAGCCTAGTTTGAGACATCTTAGGATTTGGGGTTGTCCAGCATATGTGCTTAAGGCAGATGCAGCAAAGCTAGATGCGAGATATGAGGTTATGCTTTTTATAGGCTATCCGAAAGGAATGAAGGGTGGTTTATTTTATAGTCATTGGGATCGGAAAGTGGTGGTGAGCACCAATGCTACATTTCTTAAAGAGGAAAATATTTTAGATCACAAGCCAATGAGCAGTATTGGAAGAGCTTAAGGGTCAGTCGAGTATTTTAGATACATAAGTACAGGATGACACACCACAAGATACTACACACACTATCACAGATGATGCTCTTACACAGGTTGCACCTCGTCGTAGTGGGAGGGTTATCAGATAGCCCAAGAGTTACATGGGTTTGGGTGAGTCTTCGAACTTTATCCCTGGCTCCCATGAACCAGACCCAGTTAGCTACAATGAGGCTCTCCAGGATGAAGATGCATATTCTTGGCAGAGAGCGATGATTGATGAAATGGGTTCTATGGACTCAAATCAGGTCTGGGAGCTGGTAGACCTTCTTGATGGGTTTCAGCCCATTGGGTGCAAATGAGTATACAAACGAAGGAGAGCATCTGGCAGGAGGGTTGAGACCTTCAAGGCTAGGCTTGTTGCGAAAGGGTATACTCTAAAGAGGGTATCGATTATGAGCAGACCTTTTCCACGGTAGCTATACTTGAGTCGATCAGGATTATCTTGGCCATAGCTGCTCATATATACTATGAGATTTGGCAGATGGACGTCAAAACAACTTTTCTTAATAAAAGTCTTGAGGAGACTATCTTTTTGCAGCTACTAAAGGGTTTCATTGTTCAGGGCCAAGAGCACAAGGTATGCAGGCTCAAGAGGTCCATTTATGTACTTCAGCAAGCATCCAGATCTTGGAACATCCATTTTGATGAGGTTATTCAATCCTACGAATTCACTCAGTGTCTGGATGAGCAGTGTCATGCCGCAGGCTTGATGGTGGTGGTGTTCCTTGTACGTTATGCAGATGACATCATTCTGATTGGCAACAGTAAGAAGGTGTTGTCAGACGTAAAAGCATGGTTGTTCAGGCAGTTTGATATGAAGGACTGGGGAGATGCCGGACATATGCTTGGGATCAAGATTATTAGAGATCATAGGAGTCGTTCTCTGATATTTTCTCAGGCTTCCTACATGGACACGATTCTAGCCCGTTTTAACTTGCAGAACTCCAAGAAGGGTTCAATAACTTTCAGGCATGGAGTGCATTTATCAAATGAGCAGTGTCCCAAAACTGATGAGGAGATAGATGCCATGAAGGCGGTACCCTATGCATCTGTAGTGGGTAGTCTCATTTATGATATGTTATGTACTAGGCCTGATTTTTGCTTTGCCGTTGGCATGGTTAGCAGATATCAGAGTAACTCTAGGAAGGCTCACTAGGAGGCAGTAAAATGCATTCTCAAGTACTTGTGCAAGACAAGAGATCAAGTCCTAGTTTATAAAACGCCTGAGCTAGTACCATTGGGTTACACAGATTTGGACTTTCAAGGTGATATGGACAAGAGTAAGTCTACCTCTGGGTTTGTGTTTACTCTAGGAGGTGGTGCCATAGTATAGCGGAGTGTCAACAAGAAATGCGTGGCGGACTCCACTATGGAGGCTGACAGCGAAAGAAACTGTATGGCTCAGGAACTTCTTAGTGGATTTAGATGTGGTCCCTGAGTTGCCTTCGAATATCACAGTTTACCGTGATAACAATGGTGCAGTTGCTAACTCTAGGAAACCACGAGCCCACATGGCGAGTAAACACATAGAGTGCAAGTACCACCTGATACGAGAGATCGTAAAGAGGGGAGACGTGACCGTGGCCAAGATAGCATCAGGAGACAACCTTGCAGATCCTTTCACAAAGCCATTGACCCCTAAGGTCTTTGAGAAAGATGTGGATGGCATAGGAGTCAGATTCTTAAGGGAGGTATATGAGTGAGCTTAAATGTGTTTTGTAGATTTCATTATGACAACAGTGTAATAAAGCGGGTTGAACAGTGTTTTTGTACTTGAGAGCACAACTTTGAGTATTAGTGGGAGATTATTAGTTTTGAATAATAGAAAGCTATGTTCTTGTATCAAAAACTAATACCCAATTAACATATCATTTTGTTTCAGTATTAAATTTGTTCCGTTATATCATAGAACTAGATAACGAGGTGTGGAATGACACGGTAGATCTCGTTATTGGTTAAAATATTGATATAAAAAAAGTATGCTCGTAACAGAGATAGTCTGTACATACTATCGATATAGGTCATCGTGTGATTTGGAAATTAGTTTGTCTAGACTATTTAAACCATACTGATATGCCTGGGGTATATTGAGCAAGACCAGTTTTGATTGAATTAACTTATACTGATCAGCTTAGTTAATTGGATCCTAGTATTCTAATCTCTTAATCCCAAGATTGGGAGGAGCATGGGAGTTAGATATCGTATTCTATGATTTGCAAAAGGCTGCAGTCAATTGAGGCCTAACTCTCAGTAAGTTGAGTATGCGGTGTTTAGTTTCTTTGTGTGTTGTTGCTAGTCGGAGGAATCCACGTACCGGTTCGTCGGGTTGATGGTGCTCCCGAGATGAGCTCGTAAGGTTTATTAAACTAAACCGAGTCGGTGGACTTCATCTACGGTATAATAAGAAAGTCGCGTGGTACTAATCTCAGATACCAAGAAGTAGGTGGATTAATTTTTTAGTAAATTGATGAACCGATGAGCACTAGATCTTTGATGTGGGGAGATAAAAGAATAATAAAGTAAGTGCGATGTAAAGTTATTTTTGAGCGGTAGTTCCATAATTGGTCTGTTAGTGGTACGACTAATTATGCATTTGACTAATCAACAAAGTGAATTAATTAATCATAAAGGTTTAATTAATATTTAATTGACTAATTGGATTAAGAAATTAATTCTAATTGAATTAATTAATCATAAAGGTTCGATTAAATTAAATTAACGAAGTGGGTTAAGAAATTAATTCGAAAGGCTCGATTGGAGTTGACTAGTCTAGGCAAGACTAAGGGGTCAACGAAACTCAAACACTAAGGCCTAACTCAAAAGCCCACTAGGTCTCCTAAGGAGGTCCCTATAAATAACTAATGTTAGGAATTAGTAAGACATTAGCAACCTTGTAGGCAAACGCCTTATAGTGAGAAAGACAAGCCTAGAGAGAAAACTTCTTCTTCCTTGAGAGTTATTTCTCGAAGTCAGTTTGCGATCTTTCTTTTTTGAGAAACTCAGCCCACGATTCTAGAAGCCCAAGACCACCGCCCAGATGTTCGAACGCCGCTCTAGAAGTCTGATCGCCACTCTTTTTCCAGCCAGTTAGTGTCACCGACATTTTTTTGATTTTCCAGCGCCGTTTTGGTGTATTTTCATTGGGAGCCTGTTTATTTGTTGCATTGATCATTTTGCTCATTCCTTTTGGTTCGTTAAAGTCTAGAACTATGAGCAAATAGCTTACCTACTAAGTTTTATTGAGGCGGTGTGAGTTTTCTTATTAGAATCAGTTTCTCGGGCTAGATATGTTTTTCAGATGTGCAAGTTTCTTGATGTGGGTTTCTTTGGATTTCTTCACCAGTGCCTTTAGCCACCTCTTAGTTACTTGCCCACCCAAGTTCGAGGTCATTTGGATTTATCCTTGGGATTCTGAGTGGATTTCGCTTCCCCGGAGATTTGATTTTCTATATTGCTTGGGACTACGCTTCAAAGATATAATTTTTAGTCATTCCACTTTAATTAAACATTTAATCTTTGAGTGTCGTTTTAATAAATTAAACTAGTATAAGCCTAGATCCATTAAAGGGAAATGGATTTGAGCCTGAGCCGAGTCGAAAGTCTCCGATTCTAGAATGCATAGCACCAAAGTGAGATTTTCAATTTAGCCCGAGCTTGTTTTGTTTCCTTCAAATTGGTATCAGAGCGAGTGTTTTGGCTATATACTTGTTGGCTTTATTAAACGGCTTTGTTTTGGCATTATTATTTTTTTCACAATGTTTAAAAAGATGGTTATTAGTTACCGGCTATTATGGTAGATTTATTTTTCATTCATAAACCCCGGGACATGTCCGGACTTGTTTTTTCTTTGAATGAAAATGTCTGTAATAGTAATAACCATGAGCTAGAAGCCGTGTAGAATTAGATAAATCTTGTAGTAGTATTAAATCTAATGGTGTACTCTTTAAACTCCTTGAAAGAAAACACCTTTTTATATAAGAATTTATGTATTATGACGAATACGTTATTTTGGGTAACTTATATTTGTGGGTTTTGGTTTCTCGTAATTTTGGGTGATTCCTAATTACGGAGAAAATCGAGAAAAACCCTGATGAATTGAGAGGAATCCAAATAACGAGTGGGAGCGATATGACGGGACGTGTTAATGAGGCGTCAAAGGAATCAACTATAGAGAATGCCATAATAGTCAGGAAATATTTATTTTTGTATTTCCCGTATTTATGTCTTTTAGTTGATTGTGTGTTTTCGTTTTCTTTTTGCGTGAGCGAAAACCAAACCGTTTTAAACAGTAAAGTGCAATTAACTAAGGTAGATTAGTCGCATATTAAAACTCCAACGGTTTTTTAGGTGCGAATATCCTTTGTTAAGATATTGCATGTTAAGACATAAAAATCCTCAAATTTAAAAATTTAAGTGGGAGCGGGTTGGTATATATCCCCATGGCCTCCATTACGAATTCATATGTGATGTGGTTAAACTTGCGCGTTGGCATCAGGTTCCTTCCTCCATTCGGATGAGTCTTCAACCACAAGATCACTAGATTAAATTTCTAAAGGGATGACTATAATGAGTTTAATTGGAGAATTGTGACACCATCTCTGCTGAGGCGCTCTATCTCCTAAGTAACAAACTTAGAAGCAACGTAATGACATACACTTAGTGTACTATTTATAGTATTCCTCCCGCGAGGTTACACTATTTATGTGTACGACTAAAATTATTGACTATTAATTTCATTGATCATAAGATCATTGGTCAAATAGTGTAATTAATCAACTTTGGTTCTTCTTGAACGAATGTGACTTATTGTAGACGTTCACCCCGCATGACCTGCGTTAATCCTGGTGCGAGAGATGTCAATGGGAGATTATATTATTTTTGAGGATATCAATATTTTCGAAAAAGAATACTGAAACTTGACTGTTTATTTTTTTAGTTTGTTGATATGTCGTTCAACCCGCTAGCTGTTATACTGAATCTGTGGATTGAGCGAAAGCCTAGTTTGAGACATCTTAGGATTTGGGGTTGTCCAGCATATGTGCTTAAGGCAGATGCAGCAAAGCTAGATGCGAGATATGAGGTTATGCTTTTTATAGGCTATCCGAAAGGAATGAAGGGTGGTTTATTTTATAGTCATTGGGATCGGAAAGTGGTGGTGAGCACCAATGCTACATTTCTTAAAGAGGAAAATATTTTAGATCACAAGCCAATGAGCAGTATTGGAAGAGCTTAAGGGTCAGTCGAGTATTTTAGATACATAAGTACAGGATGACACACCACAAGATACTACACACACTATCACAGATGATGCTCTTACACAGGTTGCACCTCGTCGTAGTGGGAGGGTTATCAGATAGCCCAAGAGTTACATGGGTTTGGGTGAGTCTTCGAACTTTATCCCTGGCTCCCATGAACCAGACCCAGTTAGCTACAATGAGGCTCTCCAGGATGAAGATGCATATTCTTGGCAGAGAGCGATGATTGATGAAATGGGTTCTATGGACTCAAATCAGGTCTGGGAGCTGGTAGACCTTCTTGATGGGTTTCAGCCCATTGGGTGCAAATGAGTATACAAACGAAGGAGAGCATCTAGCAGGAGGGTTGAGACCTTCAAGGCTAGGCTTGTTGCGAAAGGGTATACTCTAAAGAGGGTATCGATTATGAGCAGACCTTTTCCACGGTAGCTATACTTGAGTCGATCAGGATTATCTTGGCCATAGCTGCTCATATATACTATGAGATTTGGCAGATGGACGTCAAAACAACTTTTCTTAATAAAAGTCTTGAGGAGACTATCTTTTTGCAGCTACTAAAGGGTTTCATTGTTCAGGGCCAAGAGCACAAGGTATGCAGGCTCAAGAGGTCCATTTATGTACTTCAGCAAGCATCCAGATCTTGGAACATCCATTTTGATGAGGTTATTCAATCCTACGAATTCACTCAGTGTCTGGATGAGCAGTGTCATGCCGCAGGCTTGATGGTGGTGGTGTTCCTTGTACGTTATGCAGATGACATCATTCTGATTGGCAACAGTAAGAAGGTGTTGTCAGACGTAAAAGCATGGTTGTTCAGGCAGTTTGATATGAAGGACTGGGGAGATGCCGGACATATGCTTGGGATCAAGATTATTAGAGATCATAGGAGTCGTTCTCTGATATTTTCTCAGGCTTCCTACATGGACACGATTCTAGCCCGTTTTAACTTGCAGAACTCCAAGAAGGGTTCAATAACTTTCAGGCATGGAGTGCATTTATCAAATGAGCAGTGTCCCAAAACTGATGAGGAGATAGATGCCATGAAGGCGGTACCCTATGCATCTGTAGTGGGTAGTCTCATTTATGATATGTTATGTACTAGGCCTGATTTTTGCTTTGCCGTTGGCATGGTTAGCAGATATCAGAGTAACTCTAGGAAGGCTCACTAGGAGGCAGTAAAATGCATTCTCAAGTACTTGTGCAAGACAAGAGATCAAGTCCTAGTTTATAAAACGCCTGAGCTAGTACCATTGGGTTACACAGATTTGGACTTTCAAGGTGATATGGACAAGAGTAAGTCTACCTCTGGGTTTGTGTTTACTCTAGGAGGTGGTGCCATAGTATAGCGGAGTGTCAACAAGAAATGCGTGGCGGACTCCACTATGGAGGCTGACAGCGAAAGAAACTGTATGGCTCAGGAACTTCTTAGTGGATTTAGATGTGGTCCCTGAGTTGCCTTCGAATATCACAGTTTACCGTGATAACAATGGTGCAGTTGCTAACTCTAGGAAACCACGAGCCCACATGGCGAGTAAACACATAGAGTGCAAGTACCACCTGATACGAGAGATCGTAAAGAGGGGAGACGTGACCGTGGCCAAGATAGCATCAGGAGACAACCTTGCAGATCCTTTCACAAAGCCATTGACCCCTAAGGTCTTTGAGAAAGATGTGGATGGCATAGGAGTCAGATTCTTAAGGGAGGTATATGAGTGAGCTTAAATGTGTTTTGTAGATTTCATTATGACAACAGTGTAATAAAGCGGGTTGAACAGTGTTTTTGTACTTGAGAGCACAACTTTGAGTATTAGTGGGAGATTATTAGTTTTGAATAATAGAAAGCTATGTTCTTGTATCAAAAACTAATACCCAATTAACATATCATTTTGTTTCAGTATTAAATTTGTTCCGTTATATCATAGAACTAGATAACGAGGTGTGGAATGACACGGTAGATCTCGTTATTGGTTAAAATATTGATATAAAAAAAGTATGCTCGTAACAGAGATAGTCTGTACATACTATCGATATAGGTCATCGTGTGATTTGGAAATTAGTTTGTCTAGACTATTTAAACCATACTGATATGCCTGGGGTATATTGAGCAAGACCAGTTTTGATTGAATTAACTTATACTGATCAGCTTAGTTAATTGGATCCTAGTATTCTAATCTCTTAATCCCAAGATTGGGAGGAGCATGGGAGTTAGATATCGTATTCTATGATTTGCAAAAGGCTGCAGTCAATTGAGGCCTAACTCTCAGTAAGTTGAGTATGCGGTGTTTAGTTTCTTTGTGTGTTGTTGCTAGTCGGAGGAATCCACGTACCGGTTCGTCGGGTTGATGGTGCTCCCGAGATGAGCTCGTAAGGTTTATTAAACTAAACCGAGTCGGTGGACTTCATCTACGGTATAATAAGAAAGTCGCGTGGTACTAATCTCAGATACCAAGAAGTAGGTGGATTAATTTGTTAGTAAATTGATGAACCGATGAGCACTAGATCTTTGATGTGGGGAGATAAAAGAATAATAAAGTAAGTGCGATGTAAAGTTATTTTTGAGCGGTAGTTCCATAATTGGTCTGTTAGTGGTACGACTAATTATGCATTTGACTAATCAACAAAGTGAATTAATTAATCATAAAGGTTTAATTAATATTTAATTGACTAATTGGATTAAGAAATTAATTCTAATTGAATTAATTAATCATAAAGGTTCGATTAAATTAAATTAACGAAGTGGGTTAAGAAATTAATTCGAAAGGCTCGATTGGAGTTGACTAGTCTAGGCAAGACTAAGGGGTCAACGAAACTCAAACACTAAGGCCTAACTCAAAAGCCCACTAGGTCTCCTAAGGAGGTCCCTATAAATAACTAATGTTAGGAATTAGTAAGACATTAGCAACCTTGTAGGCAAACGCCTTATAGTGAGAAAGACAAGCCTAGAGAGAAAACTTCTTCTTCCTTGAGAGTTATTTCTCGAAGTCAGTTTGCGATCTTTCTTTTTTGAGAAACTCAGCCCACGATTCTAGAAGCCCAAGACCACCGCCCAGATGTTCGAACGCCGCTCGAGAAGTCTGATCGCCACTCTTTTTCCAGCCAGTTAGTGTCACCGACATTTTTTTGATTTTCCAGCGCCGTTTTGGTGTATTTTCATTGGGAGCCTGTTTATTTGTTGCGTTGATCATTTTGCTCATTCCTTTTGGTTCGTTAAAGTCTAGAACTATGAGCAAATAGCTTACCTACTAAGTTTTATTGAGGCGGTGTGAGTTTTCTTATTAGAATCAGTTTCTCGGGCTAGATATGTTTTTCAGATGTGCAAGTTTCTTGATGTGGGTTTCTTTGGATTTCTTCACCAGTGCCTTTAGCCACCTCTTAGTTACTTGCCCACCCAAGTTCGAGGTCATTTGGATTTATCCTTGGGATTCTGAGTGGATTTCGCTTCCCCGGAGATTTGATTTTCTATATTGCTTGGGACTACGCTTCAAAGATATAATTTTTAGTCATTCCACTTTAATTAAACATTTAATCTTTGAGTGTCGTTTTAATAAATTAAACTAGTATAAGCCTAGATCCATTAAAGGGAAATGGATTTGAGCCTGAGCCGAGTCGAAAGTCTCCGATTCTAGAATGCATAGCACCAAAGTGAGATTTTCAATTTAGCCCGAGCTTGTTTTGTTTCCTTCAAATTGGTATCAGAGCGAGTGTTTTGGCTATATACTTGTTGGCTTTATTAAACGGCTTTGTTTTGGCATTATTATTTTTTTCACAATGTTTAAAAAGATGGTTATTAGTTACCGGCTATTATGGTAGATTTATTTTTCATTCATAAACCCCGGGACATGTCCGGACTTGTTTTTTCTTTGAATGAAAATGTCTGTAATAGTAATAACCATGAGCTAGAAGCCGTGTAGAATTAGATAAATCTTGTAGTAGTATTAAATCTAATGGTGTACTCTTTAAACTCCTTGAAAGAAAACACCTTTTTATATAAGAATTTATGTATTATGACGAATACGTTATTTTGGGTAACTTATATTTGTGGGTTTTGGTTTCTCGTAATTTTGGGTGATTCCTAATTACGGAGAAAATCGAGAAAAACCCCGATGAATTGAGAGGAATCCAAATAACGAGTGGGAGCGATATGACGGGACGTGTTAATGAGGCGTCAAAGGAATCAACTATAGAGAATGCCATAATAGTCAGGAAATATTTATTTTTGTATTTCCCGTATTTATGTCTTTTAGTTGATTGTGTGTTTTCGTTTTCTTTTTGCGTGAGCGAAAACCAAACCGTTTTAAACAGTAAAGTGCAATTAACTAAGGTAGATTAGTCGCATATTAAAACTCCAACGGTTTTTTAGGTGCGAATATCCTTTGTTAAGATATTGCATGTTAAGACATAAAAATCCTCAAATTTAAAAATTTAAGTGGGAGCGGGTTGGTATATATCCCCATGGCCTCCATTACGAATTCATATGTGATGTGGTTAAACTTGCGCGTTGGCATCAGGTTCCTTCCTCCATTCGGATGAGTCTTCAACCACAAGATCACTAGATTAAATTTCTAAAGGGATGACTATAATGAGTTTAATTGGAGAATTGTGACACCATCTCTGCTGAGGCGCTCTATCTCCTAAGTAACAAACTTAGAAGCAACGTAATGACATACACTTAGTGTACTATTTATAGTATTCCTCCCGCGAGGTTACACTATTTATGTGTACGACTAAAATTATTGACTATTAATTTCATTGATCATAAGATCATTGGTCAAATAGTGTAATTAATCAACTTTGGTTCTTCTTGAACGAATGTGACTTATTGTAGACGTTCACCCCGCATGACCTGCGTTAATCCTGGTGCGAGAGATGTCAATGGGAGATTATATTATTTTTGAGGATATCAATATTTTCGAAAAAGAATACTGAAACTTGACTGTTTATTTTTTTAGTTTGTTGATATGTCGTTCAACCCGCTAGCTGTTATACTGAATCTGTGGATTGAGCGAAAGCCTAGTTTGAGACATCTTAGGATTTGGGGTTGTCCAGCATATGTGCTTAAGGCAGATGCAGCAAAGCTAGATGCGAGATATGAGGTTATGCTTTTTATAGGCTATCCGAAAGGAATGAAGGGTGGTTTATTTTATAGTCATTGGGATCGGAAAGTGGTGGTGAGCACCAATGCTACATTTATTAAAGAGGAAAATATTTTAGATCACAAGCCAATGAGCAGTATTGGAAGAGCTTAAGGGTCAGTCGAGTATTTTAGATACATAAGTACAGGATGACACACCACAAGATACTACACACACTATCACAGATGATGCTCTTACACAGGTTGCACCTCGTCGTAGTGGGAGGGTTATCAGATAGCCCAAGAGTTACATGGGTTTGGGTGAGTCTTCGAACTTTATCCCTGGCTCCCATGAACCAGACCCAGTTAGCTACAATGAGGCTCTCCAGGATGAAGATGCATATTCTTGGCAGAGAGCGATGATTGATGAAATGGGTTCTATGGACTCAAATCAGGTCTGGGAGCTGGTAGACCTTCTTGATGGGTTTCAGCCCATTGGGTGCAAATGAGTATACAAACGAAGGAGAGCATCTAGCAGGAGGGTTGAGACCTTCAAGGCTAGGCTTGTTGCGAAAGGGTATACTCTAAAGAGGGTATCGATTATGAGCAGACCTTTTCCACGGTAGCTATACTTGAGTCGATCAGGATTATCTTGGCCATAGCTGCTCATATATACTATGAGATTTGGCAGATGGACGTCAAAACAACTTTTCTTAATAAAAGTCTTGAGGAGACTATCTTTTTGCAGCTACTAAAGGGTTTCATTGTTCAGGGCCAAGAGCACAAGGTATGCAGGCTCAAGAGGTCCATTTATGTACTTCAGCAAGCATCCAGATCTTGGAACATCCATTTTGATGAGGTTATTCAATCCTACGAATTCACTCAGTGTCTGGATGAGCAGTGTCATGCCGCAGGCTTGATGGTGGTGGTGTTCCTTGTACGTTATGCAGATGACATCATTCTGATTGGCAACAGTAAGAAGGTGTTGTCAGACGTAAAAGCATGGTTGTTAAGGCAGTTTGATATGAAGGACTGGGGAGATGCTGGACATATGCTTGGGATCAAGATTATTAGAGATCGTAGGAGTCGTTCTCTGATATTTTCTCAGGCTTCCTACATGGACACGATTCTAGCCCGTTTTAACTTGCAGAACTCCAAGAAGGGTTCAATAACTTTCAGGCATGGAGTGCATTTATCAAATGAGCAGTGTCCCAAAACTGATGAGGAGATAGATGCCATGAAGGCGGTACCCTATGCATCTGTAGTGGGTAGTCTCATTTATGATATGTTATGTACTAGGCCTGATTTTTGCTTTGCCGTTGGCATGGTTAGCAGATATCAGAGTAACTCTAGGAAGGCTCACTAGGAGGCAGTAAAATGCATTCTTAAGTACTTGTGCAAGACAAGAGATCAAGTCCTAGTTTATAAAACGCCTGAGCTAGTACCATTGGGTTACACAGATTTGGACTTTCAAGGTGATATGGACAATAGTAAGTCTACCTCTGGGTTTGTGTTTACTCTAGGAGGTGGTGCCATAGTATAGCGGAGTGTCAACAAGAAATGCGTGGCGGACTCCACTATGGAGGCTGACAGCGAAAGAAACTGTATGGCTCAGGAACTTCTTAGTGGATTTAGATGTGGTCCCTGAGTTGCCTTCGAATATCACAGTTTACCGTGATAACAATGGTGCAGTTGCTAACTCTAGGAAACCACGAGCCCACATGGCGAGTAAACACATAGAGTGCAAGTACCACCTGATACGAGAGATCGTAAAGAGGGGAGACGTGACCGTGGCCAAGATAGCATCAGGAGACAACCTTGCAGATCCTTTCACAAAGCCATTGACCCCTAAGGTCTTTGAGAAAGATGTGGATGGCATAGGAGTCAGATTCTTAAGGGAGGTATATGAGTGAGCTTAAATGTGTTTTGTAGATTTCATTATGACAACAGTGTAATAAAGCGGGTTGAACAGTGTTTTTGTACTTGAGAGCACAACTTTGAGTATTAGTGGGAGATTGTTAGTTTTGAATAATAGAAAGCTATGTTCTTGTATCAAAAACTAATACCCAATTAACATATCATTTTGTTTCAGTATTAAATTTGTTCCGTTATATCATAGAACTAGATAACGAGGTGTGGAATGACACGGTAGATCTCGTTATTGGTTAAAATATTGATATAAAAAAAGTATGCTCGTAACAGAGATAGTCTGTACATACTATCGATATAGGTCATCGTGTGATTTGGAAATTAGTTTGTCTAGACTATTTAAACCATACTGATATGCCTGGGGTATATTGAGCAAGACCAGTTTTGATTGAATTAACTTATACTGATCAGCTTAGTTAATTGGATCCTAGTATTCTAATCTCTTAATCCCAAGATTGGGAGGAGCATGGGAGTTAGATATCGTATTCTATGATTTGCAAAAGGCTGCAGTCAATTGAGGCCTAACTCTCAGTAAGTTGAGTATGCGGTGTTTAGTTTCTTTGTGTGTTGTTGCTAGTCAGAGGAATCCACGTACCGGTTCGTCGGGTTGATGGTGCTCCCGAGATGAGCTCGTAAGGTTTATTAAACTAAACCGAGTCGGTGGACTTCATCTACGGTATAATAAGAAAGTCGCGTGGTACTAATCTCAGATACCAAGAAGTAGGTGGATTAATTTGTTAGTAAATTGATGAACCGATGAGCACTAGATCTTTGATGTGGGGAGATAAAAGAATAATAAAGTAAGTGCGATGTAAAGTTATTTTTGAGCGGTAGTTCCATAATTGGTCTGTTAGTGGTACGACTAATTATGCATTTGACTAATCAACAAAGTGAATTAATTAATCATAAAGGTTTAATTAATATTTAATTGACTAATTGGATTAAGAAATTAATTCTAATTGAATTAATTAATCATAAAGGTTCGATTAAATTAAATTAACGAAGTGGGTTAAGAAATTAATTCGAAAGGCTCGATTGGAGTTGACTAGTCTAGGCAAGACTAAGGGGTCAACGAAACTCAAACACTAAGGCCCAACTCAAAAGCCCACTAGTTCTCCTAAGGAGCTCCCTATAAATAGCTATTGTTAGTCATTAATAAGACATTAGAAACCTTGTAGGCAAATGCCTTAGAGTGAGAAAGACAAGACTAAAGAGATAACTTCTTATTCTTCCTTGAGCGTTCTTTCTCGAAGTCGGTTTGTGATCTTTCTTTTCGAGAAACTCAGCCCACGATTCTAAAAGCCCAAAACCACCGCTCGGAAGTTTAAACGCCGCTCAAGAAGTCAGATCACCACTCATTTTTTGGCTAGTTAGTGCCATCGGCATTTTTTGGATTTTCCGGCGCCGTTTTGGTGCATTTTCATTGTGGATCCTTTGGCTCATTCCTTTTGGTTTGCCAAAGTCTAGATCTACGAGTAAATAGCTTACCCACTAAGTTTTATTGAGGTGGTGCGGGTTTTCATATTAGAATTAGTTTCCCGGGCTAGATCTGTTTTTCAGATCTGCAAGTTTCTTGAAGTGGGTTTATTTGGATTTCTTCACCAGTGTCTTTAGCCACCTTGTAGTTACTTGCCCACCCAAGTTTGAGGTCGTTTGGAGTTATCCTTGGGATTTTGAGTGGATTTTGCTTTCCCAGAGATTTGGTTTTCTATATTGCTTGGGACTTCCCTTCAAAGCTATATGTTTTTGTCCATTCGCATTAATTAATGATTTAATCTTTGAGCATCGTTTTAATAAATTAAAATAGTATAAGCCTAGATCCGTTTAGGGGAAATGAATTTGAGCCTGAGCTGAGTCCAAAGTCTCCGATTCTAGAATGCATAGCACGAAAGTCCATTATTCCAGATGCACGAGTACAGGAAGACACACCACAAGAGACTACACACACTATCACTAATGATGCTCTTACTCAGGCTGCGCCTCATCGTAGTGGGAGGGTTGCTAGACAGCCTGAGAGGTACATGGGTTTGGGTGAGTCTTTGGACTTTATCCTTGGCGCTCATGAACCAGACCCAATTAGCTACAATGAGCATCTCCAGGATAAAGTGCAGATTCTTAGCAGAGAGCGATGATTGCTGAGATGGGTTCTATGGACTCAAATCAGGCCTGGGAGTTGGTAAACCTTCCTGATGGGTTTCGACCTATTGGGTGCAAAAGGGTCTACAAGTGAAAGAGAGAATCTGACGGGAGGGTTGAGACCTTCAAGGCTAGGCTTGTGGCAAAGGGGTATACTCAGAAAGAGGGTATCGATTGTGAGGAGACCTTTCCCCGGTAGCTATGCTTAAGTCGATCCAGATTCTCTTGGCCGTAGCTGCTCATATGGACTATGAGATTTGGCAGATGGATGTCAAGACAGCTTTCCTTAATGGAAGTCTTGAAGAGACCATCTTTATGCAGAAACCAGAGGATTTCATTGTTCAAGGCCAAGAGCACAAGGTATGCTGGCTTAGGAGGTCCATTTATGGACTTAAGCAAGCATCCCGATCTCCGAACATCCGTTTTGAAGAGGTTATCCAGTCCTATGGATTCACTCAATGTCTGGATGAGCAATGCGTATATCGCAAGCGTGATGGTGATACGGTGGTGTTCATCATACTTTACGTATATGACATTCTTCTGATTGGCAACAGTAAGAAGGTGTTGTCAGACGTAAAGGCATGGTTGTCAAGGAAATTTGATATGAAGGATTTGGGAGAGGCTGGACATATCCTTGGGATCAAGATTATTCGAGATCGTAGAAGACGTTCCCTGACACTCTCCCAGGCATCCTACATAGACACGATTCTGACCCGTTTTAACATGCAGAACTCCAAGGAGCAGTGTCCTAAAACTGCTGAGGAGATAGATGTCATGTAGGCGGTACCCTATGCTTCTGCAGTGGCCACAGATGACATATCATTTTGTTTCAATATTAAATTGTTCCATTATATCATAGAACTAGATAACGAGGTGTGTCAAAGACACAGTAGATACCGTTATTGGTTAAAGTATTGATATATAAAAAGTATGCTCGTAACTGAGATAGTCTGAACATACTATCGGTATAGGTTATCGTGTGATTTGGAAATTAGTTTATCTAAACTAATTAAATCACACGGACATGCCCGGGGTATGTTGAGCACGACCAGTTAGGATAGAATTGACTTATATTGATCGGCGTAGTCAATACGGTCCTAGTATTCAGTCTCTCAATCCCGAAATTGGGACGGGCATGAGAGTTGGATATCTTATGCTTTGATTTGCCAAAGAGTGCGGTCAATTAAGGCCTATACCTCGGTAGGTTGGCTATGCGATGTTTAGCTTCTTATGTGCCATTGCTAGTCGGAGGAATCTACGTACCGGTTCCCAGGGTTGATGGTGCTCCTGAGATTAACTCGTAAGGTTTATTATACTAAACCCGGCCGGTGGACATTATGTCAGGTATAATAAGAAGGTCGAGTGGTACTAATCTCGGATACCAAGAAGTCGGTAAATTAGATTGTCAGTAAATTGATAAACCGATGAGCACTAGATCTTTAATGTTGGGAGATAGAAGAAAAATAGTTGCGCGATGTAAAGTCATTTTTGAGCGGTAGTTCCATAGTTAGTCCGATAGTGGTTCGACTAATTATGCATTTGACTAATCGACAAAGTGAATTAATTAATCCAAAAGGTTTAATTAATATTTAATTGACAAAGTGGATTAAGAAATTAATTCTATATGAATTAATTAATCCTAAGGGTTTGATTAAATTAAATTAACGAAGTGGGTTAAGAAATTAATTCGAATGGGTCGATTGGAGTTGATTAGTATATGAAAGACTAAGCGGTCTATGAAAGATAAATTAAAAGGCCCAACTCAAAAGCCCATTAGGTCTCCATTAGAGCTCCCTATAAATAGAAAACTTAAGGCCAAATAAACATTAAGAAAAATCTTGCAAGACAAGTCTAGCCTCTTAGAGTGTGAAAGTTCTAGGGAGAAAACTTCTTCTTCTTGAAGTTTCTTTCTCGAAGTCGAACTTGATATCTCACTTCTCGAATTAGATAAGGTCCAAATGTATTAACTTTGCGAAGCTTGGCCTGCTGCATTTTTATTTTGGGACTGCCGCCAGCTTTTTCTTTTTCATCTGCTGGTTTGTTTTTGCTTTTCCGGCGAAGTCCAAAGGCTGCTGCTTGGCGTACTGATCCTGCTGCTGTCGTGTTGATCTCTTGCTCAGCTTGGTGATCCACGGTGGTAGTGGTCCAGATCGCGGCTGAGCGGGGAGTTTGGGTATTTGATTGGTGGTTTTAGCGGCGGAAAAAAGGGCAGATTCCTGTGGTTGTGCAGCTGGGCTTCAGGCGAAGTTTTGGACCAGCTGTTATCTTTTTTGAGGGATTTTTCTTGGTGGTTTTCGTGGGCTTTGCGAGTTGACTTCAATAGATTATTGCCCACGCAATATTCAAAGTTTTCTGGGAGTCATCTATTGGATTTCGGTGGTATTGGCAAACAAATATTTGGTTTTTCTTATTGCGTTGGACTTCGTTTCAAAGGTATAACCTTTAATCCTTTCGCTTTTAATTAAAGGTTCGATCTTTGTGCGTTAGATGTCGATTTAATAAATTAAATAAGTATAAGCCTAGATCCGTTCATGGGAAAATGAATTTGAGCATGAGCTTTGTCGAAAGCTTCCGATTCTAGATTGCATTGCACAAAAGTGAGGTTTTTTATTTAGCCCGGGCTTGTTCTGTTTTCCTTCAAAATGGTATCGGAGTGAGTGTTTCGGCTTTATAGTTGTTTAATTATTACACGGCTTTATTTTGGCATTATTATTTTTGTCAAAATGTTTAAACATGTGCTTATTAGTTAGAAATTTATTTTTCATTCATAAACCACGGGACATGTCCGGGCTCGTATTGTTTTTTAATGGAAATATCTGTAATAGTAATAACCACGAGTTGGAAGCCGTGTAGGATTAGAAAAATCTTGTAGTAGGATTTGATCTAATCATGTCGCCTTTAAATTCCTATAAAAATGCATTTGTATATAGGAATTTATGTATTATGACGAAGACGTTATTTTGGGTAACTTATATTCGTGGGTTTTGGTTTCTCTTAATTTTGGGTGATTCCTAATTACGTAGTAAACCGAGAAAACCCGGGCGAATCGAGAGGAACCCAAATAACGAGTGGAAGCGACATGACGGGACGTGTCACCGAGGCTTCAAACAATCAACGATAGAGAAGGCTATAATAGTCAAGAAATTTTATTTTTTTAATTTCCCGTATTTATGTCTTTTCGTTGATTGTGTGTTTTTCGCTTTATATTTTTTGAACAAAAACCAAACCAAAATGTTTTAAAAGTAAAATACAATTAACTAAGGTAGATTATTCGCATATTAAAACTCCAACGGTTTTATGGGTGCGAATATTCTTTGTTAAGATATTGCATGCTAAAATGGAAAAAATCTCAAACTTAAAAATCTAAGTGGGAGCGGGTTGGTAAATATCCCCATGGCCTCCATTACGGATTCATATGGGATGTGGGTTAGACCGACGCACTGGCCAATGGCCTTCTTCCCTACGGATAAGTCTTCAACCCTGAGATATCACTACATTGAATTTCTAAAGGGATGACTATAACAAGTTTAACTGGAGAGAGTTGCGACACCCTCGCTAATCGAGGCGCATTAGTATCCTAAGTAACAATCTTAGAAGTCACGTAATGGCAAACACTTAGTGTACCGTTTGTAGTATTCCTCCTAAGAGGTTACGCTGCTTATTGAGTATGGCTAAAATTATCGACTATTAATTTCATTGATCATAAGATCGTTGGTCAGATAATGGAATTAATGAACTTCGGTTCTTCTAAAACGAATGTAGATTGGCGTAGACGTTCACCCAATGTGACCTGCAATAATCCCGGTGTGAGAGATGTCGGTAGGAGAACGTATTGTTTTAAGGATATCAATATTTTCAAAAAAGGTTACTGAAACTTGACTGTTTATTTTTTCAATTGTTGATATGTCGTTCAACCCGCTAGCTGTCATTTTGAATTAGAACAAACTTACGGGTCCAAATTACATTGACTGGAAAAGTAACCTAGACATTGTCATTACCGTGCCCCCTTAAGCCCAACGATAATGCCACCCCTGAGCAGCGATAGCCATATACGAGGTGGCAGAAGGCTGATGAGATAACCCGGTGCTACATCTTGGCTTCGTTGTCGAGTGTACTGCAGGACCAGCATCAGTTACTTACCTCAGCCGACGATATGATGCTCAACCTCAGGGAGATGTTCGAACATTAGGGCAGGGCAGCCAAGCAGTCAGCTATGAGGAAACTCATGAATGCTAGGATGGCTGAGGAGACTTCAGTGAGGGATCACGTGCAAGACATGATGAGCTGTATTAATGAGATCGAGGTATTGGGAGGTGACATTGATGGGGAGACCCAGGTCGATATCATCATCCAGAGCTTGCCCCCAGGTTTTGAGCAGTTTTGGTTGAACTACAATATAGGAAAGCTCTCATATTCACCTCCTGAGCTCATAATTGCATTGGTGTCTGATGAGGGCCTATTCGCAGAGAAGAAGCAAGCCTTGGCTACAGTTGGTCTCTCGCGTTCCTCTGCTGGGCCCAAAGCCAGGAAGCAAAAGAGAAAGAGAGACCAGAATGCATGAGCTGATCATGGACCCATGTCGGGCATTTCCAAGAAGCATAAGCCGAAAGGCAAGTGCTTTAGATGTGGCAAAGCTGGACATTAGAAGAAGGACTGCCCAAATCCTCGAGGTATGTGTAAATTTTCCCTAGTTACTGAAACGTGTTTAGCGGTGATTCCCACAGATATTTGGTGTGTGGATTCAGGAGCCACTGATCATGTTTGTAATTCTTTGCAGGGGTTTCAAGTGACCCAGCTGCTTAGAGAGGGAGAGTCACAGGTCTACCCTGGGGATACTACTGGAGTTTCTGTTGTTGCAGTGGGAGTTTTATGTCTTTATTTTTCAGACTCTATTTTACATTTAAGAGATTGTCTTTATGTACCCAGTTTTCGGAAGAATTTGCTTGCAATTTCTAAACTTTTGTTGGATGGTTATAAGTGTGTTTTTTCTGATAATTATGTTTTTATTAGAAAGTATCGAGGCTTATATGTTATGGTACATTAGTTGAAAATCTGTTTTTAATTAAGACAAACTCCCCAGTTGTGCAAAATACAGAAACTAGTAACTCATCACCGAATCATAATAAGAAAAAAGAGTCTTCCCCTTTGAATCAAACTTATCTTTGGCACCTGAGACTAGGTCACATCAACCTTAGTAGGATTCAAAGGTTGGTTAATAATGGGCCTTTGGGCTCATTGGATATTGACAGCTATCCGACGTGCGAGTCCTGCTTGGAGGGTAAAATTACCAAGAGGCCTTTCAAGGCAAAGGGGTATAGGGCCAATGAGGTTTTAGAGTTGATTCATTCTGACTTGTGTGGGCGTATGTCAGTTCAGGCTAGAGGTGGTTATGATTATTTCATGACATTCACGGATGATTACTCTATATATGGATACATATACCTGATGCGCCACAAGTTGGAATGCTTTGGTAAGTTCAAAGAGTTTAAGGCTGAGGTGGAGAACCATCTGGGTAAGAGTATCAAGGCTTTGCGTTCTGATCACAGTGACGAATACCTCTCTAGTGAATTTAGGTCGTATTTGTCAGAGGTGGGTATTCAGTCCCAGTTGTCTGCACCATGCATACCCCAACAGAATGGTATCCCTAAACTAATCAACTCCAATCGAACCTTTCGAGTTAATTTCTTAACGTACTTCATTAATTAAATTTAATCGAAACCTTAGGATTATTTCGTATAACCCAATTAGTCAATTGAATATTAATTTAACCTTTAGGATTAATTAATTCACTTTTTAGATTAGTCAAACGCATAATTAGTCGTACCACTAACGGACCAATTATGGAACATCAGCTCAAAAACGAATTTACTTCGCGCTCACTTTATTATTCTTCTATCTCCCCACATCAAAGATCCAGTGCCCTTCGATTCATAAATTTACTGATCCGAGGTTAGTACCACTCGACTTTCTTATTATACCAGACATAAAGTCCACAACATGAAGAAATCCAAAGAAACCCACTTCAAGAAAACTCAATCTGCCCAAATCTGAAACAGCCTGGATGTCTGAGCCTAATCTGAAGACCCATGTATGTTGCTAAAAGAATCGTCTACCGACCGGAGATCTAGACTTTGGCGAACCTAAGGAACAAGTCAAAGTATCAGCACAACGGAAGAAGATCAAGCCCAAGAAAATGGCTGCCCAAACAGTGCTGGAAACTGGCCGCCAGACTGCTGACCGCCGATCGGACACAGCGGGAGTGCGGCGAACTCGGGCAGCGGAATCGGACAAACGGAGCAGCAATCTAACGGGGTTTTCTTAGGCTACTAATGGGCTGAGATCTCGAAGAAGAAGGATCCAGAACCGGACTTTAAGAAAGAACTAATCGAAGAAGATGAAGTTCTCTATCTAGGCTCTTCCATCTCTCTAAGGAGGCAACTTTGCCTACAAGGTTTCTTATGTTTTCTAAATGCCTAACTTAAGCTATTTATAGGTGTTTCAAGGGAGACCTAGTGGGCTTTTGTGTTGGGCCTTAATGTTTGACTTTCATTGACCCCTTAGTCTTCCTTAGACTAATCAACTCCAATCGACCTTTCGAATTAATTTCTTATCCCACATCGTTAATTAAATTTAATCGAACCCTTAGGATTATTTCGTATAACCCACTTAGTTAATAAAATATTAATTAAACCTTTAGAATTAATTAATTCACTTTGTCGATTAGTCAAACGAATAATTAGTCGTACCACTAAACGACCAATTATGAAACTGCCGCTCAAAAATGAATTTACTTCGCGCTCATTTTATGATTCTTCTATCTCCCCACATCAAATATCTAGTGCTCGTCGATTCATAAATTTACTGATCCGAGATTAGTACCACTCGACTTTCTTATTATACCGGATATAAAGTCCACAATATAAAGAAATCCAAAGAAACTCACTTCAAGAAAATTCAATCTGCCTAATCTGAAACAGTTTGGAGGCCTGAGCCTAATCTGAAAACCCACGTATGTCGCTAAAAGAATCGTCTACCAACCGGAGATCTAGACTTTGCTTACCCAAGGAATAATTCAAAGGATCAGCGCAATAGAAGAAGATCAAGCCCAAGAAACTGGCTGCCCAAACACTGCCAGAAACTGGCCGCTGGACTGCTGGCTTCCGATCGAACACTGCGGAAGTGCAATGAACTCGGGCAGCAGAATTGTACAAACGGGGCAACAATCTAACGGGGTTTTGTTAGGCTACTAATGGGCTAAGCTCTCAAAGAAGAAGGATCCAGAACCTGACTTCAAGAAAGAACTAATCGAAGAAGATGATGTTGGCTCTCTAGGCTCTTCTTTCTCTCAAAGGAGGCAACTTTGCCTACAAGGTTTCTTATGTATTCTAAATGCCTAACTTAAGCTATTTGTAGGAGTTTCAAGAGAGACCAAATGGGCTTTTGAGTTGGGGCTTAATGTTTGACTTTCTTTAACCCCTTTGTCTTCCCTAGATTAATCAATTCCAATCGAACCTTTTGAATTAATTTCTTAACCCACTTCGTTAATTAAATTTAATCGAACCCTTAGGATTATTTTGTATAACCCACTTAGTCAATTAAATATAAATTAAACCTTTAGTATTAATTAATCCACTTTGTCGATTAATCAAATGCATAATTAGTCGTACCACTAACGGACCAATTATGGAACTACCGCTCAAAAATGAATTTACTTCGTGCTCACTTTATTATTCTTCTATCTCCTCACATCAAAGATCTAGTGCTCGTTGATTCATAAATTTACTGATCTGAGATTAGTACCACTTAACATTGTTATTATACTGGACATAAAGTCCACAATATAAAGAAATCCAAAGACACCCACTTCAAGAAAACTCAAATTGCCCAAATATGAAACAGCCTGGAGGCCTGAGCCAAATCTGAAAACCCACGAATGCCGCTAAAAGAATCTTCTACCGATCGGAGATCTAGAATTTGGCAAACCCAGGGAAAAATTCAATGGATCAGCATGATGGAAGAAGATCAAGGCCAAGAAAATGGCTGCCCAAACATCTCCGGAAACTGGCCGCTAGACTGCTGGCTGCCGATCGAACACGGCAGAAGTGAGGCAAACTCGGGCGGTGAAATTGGACAAACGGGGCAACAATCTAACCAGATTTTCTTAGGCTACTAATGGGCTGAGCTCTCTAAGAAGAAGAAACCAGAAACTCACTTCCAGAAAGAACTAATAAAAGAAGATGAAGTTCTCTCTCTAGGCTCTACCTTCTCTTTAAGGAGACAACTTTGCCTACAAGGTTTTTTATGTCTTCTAAATGCGTAAATTGAGCTATTTATAGTATTTTTAAGGGAGTACTAGTGGGATTTTGAGTTGGGCCTTAATGTTTGACTTTCATTGACCCCTTAGTCTTCCCAAGACTAATCAACTCCAATTGAACCTTTCGAATTAATTTCTTAACCCACTTCGTTAATTAAATTTAATCAAACCCTTAGGATTATTTTGTATAACCCACTTAGTCAATTAAATATTTACTAAGCCTTTAGAATTAATTAATTCACTTTGTTGATTAATCAAATGCATAATTAGTCGTACCACTAACAGACCAATTATGGAACTACTGCTCAAAAATGAATTTACTTCGCGCTCACTTTATTATTCTTATATCTCCTCACATCAAAGATCTAGTGCTCGTCGATTCATAAATTTACTGATCTGAGATTAGTACTACTTGACTTTCTTATTATACAGGGCACAAAGTCCACAATATAAAGAAACCCACTTCAAGAAAACATAATTTACCCAAATATGAAACAGCCTAGAGGCCTGAGCCTAATCTAAAAACCCTCGAATGCCTCTAAAATAATCTTCTATCGACTGGAGATCTAGAATTCGGCAAACCTAGGGAAAAAGTCAAAGGATCAGCGCGATGGAAGAAGATCAAGCCCAAGAGTTAATAGATTAGAATACTAATCTCGGGAGATTGAGGTATTGAGAGGTGACATTGATGGGGAGACCCAGGTTGATATCATTCTCCAGAGCTTGCACCCCAGTTTTGAGCAGTTTCGGTTAAACTACAATATGGGTAAGCTCTCATATTCACTTCCCGAGCTCATGACTGCATTGGTTTCTGCTGAGGCCCTATTCGCAGTGAAGAAGCAAACCTTGACTACTGTTGGTCCCTCTGGTTCCTCTGCTGGGCCCAAAGCCAGGAAGCAAAAGAAGAAGAGAGGCCAGAAAGTAGGAGTTGATCATGGACCCAAGGCAGGCATTGCCAAGAAACATAAACCGAAAGACAAGTGCTTCAGATGTGCCAAAGCAGGACATTGAAAGAAGGATTGCCCAAAACCTTGAGGTATGTGTAAATTTTCCCTAGTTACTGAGACGTGTTGAGCGGCGATTCCCATAGATACTTGGTGTGTGGATTCAGGAGTCACTGATCATGTTTGTATTTCTTTGCAGGGGTTCCAAGTGATCCGGCTGCTTAGAGAGGGAAAGTTGCAGGTCTACCTTGGTGATACTACCAGAGTTTCTATTGTTGCAGCGGGAGTTCTTTGTCTTTATTTTTCAGACTCAGTTTTACATTTGAGAGATTGTTTATATGTACCCAGTTTTCGGAAGAATTTGCTTTCAGTTTCTAAACTTATTTTGGATGGTTATAAGTGTGTTTTTTCTGATGGATATGTTTTTATTAGAAAAAGCCAGAAGCTTATATGTTCCGGTACATTAGTTGCCAATCTGTTATTAATTAAGACATTCTCCCCAGTAATGCAAAAACATAGAAACTAATAGCTCATCACCGAATCATAGTAAGAAAAATGAGTCTTCCCCTTTGAATCAAACTTATCATTGGCACCTGAGACTCGGTCACATCAACCTTAGTGGGATTCAAAGGTTAGTTAATAATGGGTCTTTGGACTCATTGGATATTGACAGCTATCCGACCTGTGAGTCCTGCTTGAAGGGTAAGATGACCAAGAGGTCTTTCAAGGCAAAGGGGTATAGGGCCATTGAGGTTTTAGAGTTGATTCATTCTGACTTATGTGCCTATGTCATTTCAGGCTAGAGGTGATTATGAGTATTTCATGACTTTCACGAATGATTGCTCTAGATAATAATACATATACCTGATGCGCCACAAGTCTGAATGCTTTGGCGAGTTCACAGAGCTTAAGGCTGAGGCGGAGAACCATCTGGGTAAGAGTATCAAAGCCTTACGATCTGATCGCGGTGGCGAATACCTCTCTAGTGAATTTAGATCCTATTTGTGGGAGGAGGGTATTCAGACCCAGTTGTCTGCACCTGGCACACCCTAGCAGAATGGTGTAGCAGAGAGAAGAAACATGACTCTTATGGATATGGTTAGATCGATGATGAGTTATAACAAATTACCTATATCGTTTTGGGGTTTAGCCTTGGAGTTAGCGTGCTATCTCCTTAATCTTGTACCATCTAAGTCTGTGCCTTCAACTCCAGTAGAGCTGTGGACTGGCCAAAAGCCTAGTCTGAGACATCTCAGGATTTGGAGTTGTCCAGCATGTGTGCTTAAGGCAGACACAGCCAAGCTAGATGCGAGATCTGAGATTATGCTTTTTGTAGGCTACCACAAAGGAACGAAAGGTGGTCTGTTTTATAGTTCTCAGGATCAGAAGGTGGTGATGAGCACAAATGCTAGATTTCTTGAGGAGGACTACGTTTTAGATCACAAGGCAAAAAACAAGGTACTATTGGAAGAGCTTAGGGGTGAGTCCACTATTCCAGATGCACGAGTACAGGAAGACACACCACAAGAGACTGAACACACTATCATAGATGATGGTCTTAAACAGGCTATGCCCCGTTGAAGTGGAAGGGTTGCTAGACATCTCGAGAGGTACATGGGTTTGGGTGAGTCTTCGGACTTTATCCCCGGCGCTCATGACCAAGACCCAGTTAGCATAACGAGGCTCTCCAGGATAAAGATGCAGATTCTTGGCAGAAAGCGATGATTGCTGAGATGGGTTCTATGGACTCAAATCAGGTCTGGAAGCGAATGGGTCAACAAGTGAAAGAGAGGATCTGATGGGGGGGTTGAGACCTTCAAGGCTAGGCTTGTGGTGAAATGGTATACTCAGAAAAAGGGTATGGATTATAAGGAGACCTTTTCCCCGGTAGCTATACTTAAGTAAATCCGAATTCTTTTGGCCATAGCTACTCATATAGACTATGAGATTTTGCAGTTGGACATCAAGACAGCTTTCCTTAATGGAAGTCTTGAGGAGACCATCTTTATGTAGCAACCAGAGGGTTTCATTGTTCAGGGCCAAGAGCACAAGGTATGCAGGCTTAGGAGATCCATTTATGGACTTATTCAAGCAACCAGATCTTGGAACATCCGTTTTGATGAGGTTATCCATTCGTATGGATTCACTTAGTGTCCAAATGAGCAGTGTGTTTATCACAGGCGTGATGGTGATACGGTGGTGTTTCTCGTACTGTACATAGATGACATTCTTCTAATTGGCAACAGTAAGAAGGTGTTGTCAGATGTAAAGGTATGGTTGTCCAAACAATTAGATATGAAGGATTTGGGAAAGGCTGGATATATCCTTGGGATCAGGATTATTCGAGATCGTATGAGACGTTCTCTGACACTCTCCCAGACATCCTACATAGACACAATTCTGGCCCATTTTAACATGCAGAACTCCAAGAAGGGTTGACTACCTTTCAGGCATGGGGTGCATTTATCTAAGGAGCAATGTCCTAAGACTGCTGAGGAGATAGATGCCATGCAGGCGGTACCCTATGCTTCTGCAGTGGGTTGCCTCATGTATGCTATGTTATGTACTAGGCCTGATATTTGCTTTGTCGTTGGCATGGTTAGCAGATATCAGAGTAACCCTAGGAAGCCTCACTGGGAGGCAGTAAAATGCATTTTCAAGTACTTGCTCAGGACGAAAGATTATGTCCTCGTTTATAAAGCGCAGGAGCTTATACCATTGGGTAACACAGATTCGGACTTTCAAGGTGATATAGACAAGAGTAAGTCTACCTCTGGGTTTGTGTTTACTCTACTAGGTGGAGCCATAGTATCGTGGAGTGTCAAGCAGAAATGCGTGGCGGACTCCACCATAGAGGCTGAGTACGTTGCCGCATGAGAGGTGGCAAAAGAGGTTGTATGGCTTCGAAGCTTCCTGATGGACTTAGATGTGGTTCCTGAGTTGCCTATGTATATCATAGTTTACTGTGGTAACAATCGTGAAGTTGCTAACTCGAGGAAACCACGAGCCCATAAAGCGAGTAAACACATAAAGCGCAAGTACCACCTGATACGAGAGATCATAAAGATGGGAGAAGTGATCGTGGCTAAGATAGTATCAGATGACAACCTTGCAGATCCTTTCACAAAGCCATTGACCCCAAAGGTCTTTGAGAGACATGTGGAGGGCATGGGAGTCAGATTCTTGAGGGAGCCATGTGAGTGAGCTTAAAGGTGTTCTGCAGATTTCATTATGACAGCAGTGTAATAGCAGGTTGGACAATTTTTGTACTTCTTAGCATAGCTTTGAGTATTAGTGGGAGATTGTTAGTTTTGAATACATAAAAGCTATACGGGTCTTCCATCCTGCTCCCACTGCATTATTCAGTTTTCTTGCAATTCATTCTGGGTTTTCTTTCTATAAATGATCCAAGAAAACAAATCGCCTACCATAACATCTTCGATACATAAAATTTTCCTACTACAAGACTTCTACGAAAATAAAATCGAAAATTACGTAGAAAATATCCTACTACAGATTTAATCTAATCCTACATGGCTTCCAGCACGTGCTTTTACTATTATAAGCATTCATTAAAAAAACAACCCAGACATGTCCTGGGGTTTAATTAAAACATACAAACGCAACCATAATAGCCAGGATTTCTAAACTACCTGCAAACAAAACCATGTGACAAACCGAACAAGCACAAAGCCAAAACCATAGCTCTGATACTAATTGAAAGATTATCTGCCCAGGCCCAGTCAAAAATTTACCTTCATGCTACGCATTCCAGAATCGAAACTCTTGATCAGGCCTATGCACTAGCGCAATTACTATTCCAACCCTTGCTTGAAATACCATTGTGCAGGATCTTAGCTTCTACTTGTTCGATTTGTCACGCAACAATAAATTCTTAAAAAAAGTGGAAGTTTAAGAAGTAGATCTTTAAACGTGTACTTAAGTGATTCTCTTGTATGATTCAAGACTTGATAGTGCGTTGTGTAGGCAACGAACGAATGAGCAATTGATCAGCAAAATACCACAAATCCACTAGCCAGAAAAACCAGCACCGCTGCCGCCTAGAGTGTGTACCGCACTCGCCGCTGCCGCCAAGAGTAACGCCCACGCGCCGCCGCTGCTTAACCCACGCACCGCCGGATTCTGGTAAGAAAACTGACCGCTGATTCTTGGGAAGAAAGCCAGCCGCCTTGAGCTTAAAGAATCCGACTTTGAGGGAGAAAGATATTAATTCTCTCTCTAGGATTTCACTCTCTAGTTTTCTTGTCTTGAAAACTTATGAAATGTGTATTGTGAATTGCTAATCTCTTATCTATTTATAGATTTACAAGACAAACCCCAAGTTAGTTTAGGATTGGCCTTCCTAATGGGTTTAGGATTTATAATTAGTTTCCAAATCCAATTAGGAACCAACTCTAATAGGATTTCCAAATCCAAATAGATTTCCTAATTCTAATTGAACTTTAAGACGTAATTAATTAATTTCACTTAGTTGATTACTTAATTAACCCTTATGAATAATTAATTAAACAACTAATTTTACTTTATCAATTAACCCACTACATAATTAATCGTACCACTAACGGATTAATTGTGGCACTATCATCCTACAACGGAATTGCTTCCAAAATAACTAAATTAATTATTCTTTAGTCTCTCCATATCAAAGATATAGTACTTGTTAATTTATTAATTTACTGAGAAATTAATTAATTAATTTCTTATAATCTGAGACTACTATTACTAGACCATTTTACTATACCGGGCATAAGTCCACCAGTTGGGTTTAGTATAATAAACATAAAGAACGCATCTCGGAATCACCATCACCCCGGATGCATAGGTACATGGTTTCCTTTCGACAAGCAACAACACACCAAGCAACTAAACACATGCACCCAACCTACCAAACTATTGGCCTCAAGTGAACTCACTCTTTGGCAGATTAAAGTACACTATGTCTAATTCTCATGCCTACTCAAGTGTAGGGATTTAGAGATAGTATACTAGGACTGAATAGTCTATTAAATTAGTACAAGACAATTCATCCTAATGGACAAGTTCAATATGCCCCGGGCATATCTATTTGATTCAATTAGTTTAGACAAACCAATTTCTGAATCACATAATAACCTAAACTAACAGTGTGTCCAATACTGTCTAAGTTCCGAACCTAATTTATATGTTTTGTCTTGTAACCAATGATGAGATCTACTGTGTCACACAGACACCTCATCATCTATCTACATAATATAAATGGACAGCATATGTAAAACAAATAAAAAATTTAACTGAAACATTTAATCGATATATAAAACTAGGAAACAGTTTAATACAAGCAAAGCTTCAGTATTCAAAACCAACAGAACTAATGAAGCGGAGCATCGAATTTTCTTGTACTTTTTGTATAAATAGAACAATCAGTAAAAACAAACTTATAACCATCCTTAAGCAGCTTAAAAACTGAAAGTAAGTTCTTTCTAAAGCTGGAACAATCTCTCAAAATAAAAACAAAATCTAAGAAGACAAACTTGATCACTCCCACTGTAACCACTGATACTCTGGTAGTATCGCCCAAGTAGACCTGCAACTCATCATCTCTAAGCATCTGGGTTACTTGGAACCCCTGCAAAGAATTACAAACATGATTAGTGATTCTTGAATCCACACGCCAAGTATCTGTGGGAATCACTGCTAAACATGTCTCAGTAACAAAGGTGAAATTGCTCATACCACTGAGTTTTGGGCGGTCTGACTTCTAATGTCCTAGTTTGCCACACTTGAAGCACTTGCCTTTCGGCTTGGGATTCTTGGCAACACCACCCTTGGGTCCGTGATTAGCACCTACTTTTTGGCCATTATTATTATTATTATTATTATTATTATTATTGTTATTATTACTATTATTATTATTATTATTCTTCTTCATCCTCTCATTCTTCTTCTTCTTCTGCTTTCTGGCTTTGGGCCCAGAAGAAGAACCTGAAGTCCAACAGTAGCTAAAGCTTGCTTCATCTCGGAAAAGAGGGCGCAGCTGACACCAACACATTCATGAGCTCGGGTAAAGTATACTGAAGCCTGTTCATATTATAGTTCAACCAAAATTCCTCAAAACTTTGAGGCAAACTCTGGAGAAAGATATCACACTGTGACTCACAGTCGATCTCACCTCCCAATATCTCGATCTCATTGATGTTGCTAATCATTTCAAGCACATGATCCCTCGCTGGAGTGCCTTCAAAAATCTTGACATTCATGAGTTTCCTCATAGGTGACTGCCTAGCTGCCCTGCCCTAATGCCCAAACATCTTCTTAAGGTTAAGTATTATATCATATGCTAATGTCATCAACTGATGCTGGTGCTGCAATACTCCTGACATATAAGCCAATATATAGCACCTGTTCATTTCATCAGCTTTCTTCCACCTCTGATATGGCTCTTTCTCCTCAGGAGTGGAATCATCTCTGGGTGGCTCAGGGCACACTTCAGTGAGCACATACTTATAACCCTCATCAGTAAGGAAAATGTCCAGGTTAGGCTTCCAATCAATGTAATTAGGATCGGTGAGTTTGTTCTGATTAAGTATGATAGCAAGTCGATTAAACGATATATCGTCAACTAAAAAAATAAATAAACAGTCAAGTTTCAGTATTTTATATTTTAAGAAAATATTGATATCCTCAAAACAATATAATCATCTACCTGTTAGTTTTGAATATAGAAATACTATGGCTTGTGTCAAAAAATAATATCCACAGATGACATATCATTTTGTTTCAATATTAAATTGTTTCATTATATCATAGAACAAGATAACGTGGCGTGGAAAGACACAGTAAATACCGTTATTGGTTAAAGTATTTATATATAAAAAGTATGTTCGTAACTGAGATAGTCTGAACATACTATTGGTATAGGTTATCGGGTGGTTTGGAAATTTGTTTATCTAGACTAATTTAAATCACACAGATATGCCCGGGGCATATTGAGCACGCCCAATTTGGATAGAATTGACTTGCACTGATCGACGTAGTCAATTCGGCCCCAGTATTCAGTCTCTCAATCCCGAGATTGGGACAGGCGTGAGAGTTAGATATCGTATGATTTGATGTGGCAAAGAGTGTGGCCAATTGAGGCCTATACCTCGGTAGGTTGGGTATGCGGTGTTTAGCTTCTTACGTGTCATTGCTAGTCACAGAAATTCACGTACCGGTTTACCGGGTTGATGGTGCTCCCGAGATGAGCTCGTAAGGTTTATTATACTAAATCTTGCTAGTGGACTTTACGTCCGGTATAATAAGAATGTCTAGTGGTACTAATCTCGGATACCAAAAAGTCGGTGAATTAGTTTTTCAGTAAATTGATAAACCGATAAGCACTGGATCTTTGATGTTGAGAGATAGAAGAAAGTATAGTGGCGCGATATAAAGTCATTTTTGAGCAGTAGTTTCATAGGTTGTCTGATAGTGGTACGACTAATTATGTACTTGACTAATCGAAAAAATGAATTAATTAATCCTAAAGGTTTAATTAATATGTAATTGACTAAGAGGATTGAGAAATTAATTCTATATGAATTAATTAATCATAAGGGTTCGATTAAATTAAATTAACGAAGTGGGTTAAGAAATTAATTCAAATGGGTTGATTGGAGTTGATTAGTCTAGAAAAGACAAAGCGGTCAACGAAAGTCAAATTAAAAGGTCCAACTCAAAAGCCCACTAAGTCTCCATTAGGGCTCCCTATAAATAGAAAACTTTAGGCAAAAGAAAAATTAAGGAAATCTTGCAAGACAAGTCTTGCCTCTTAGAGTAAGAAAGTTCTAGAGAGAGAACTTCTTCCCTTTGAAGTTTTCTTTCAAAAATGAACTAGATTTTTTGCTTCTCAGATTGTATTCATCCCAAAGATCAGAATTTTCTAGTTGGATTTCATTTGTTTTTCCGCTGGACTGCTTGCCGTTCTTTCTCCCGCCGTGAGTAGCAATTTTCGGCGCCAATTTTAGTCAAGTCCAGTGCATTTGATTCGGTCTTTTTGTAACGTTGATCTCTCTTGGTGATCCACTGCTGAGACTGTCTAGATCACAGTTAGGCTAGGTTGTTTCCTGGTGCCTGGTGTGGTTTTTTATTGACCGACGATGTGGGTTTTTTAGTGGCGGTTTGGCAACAGGATTTTGTGAAAGTGTTGATCTGATATTAAGTTAATTAGAATCCGATTTGAGGGACTTCCTTTTGGGTTTTTGTGGGCTTTTAGAGTACACTTCGATAGATTATTGCCCACGCGAAGTTTCTTGGAGTAATCTTTTGGATTTCGGTGGTATTCGATTGCCCAAGATTCGGTTTTCTTATTTGCGTTGGACTTTGCTTCAAAGGTATAACCTTTATGTTTTATGCTTTTAATTAAAGGTTGATTCTTTGTGCGTTGTTTGTCGATTTAACAAATTAAATAAGTATAAGCCTAGATCCGTTCAGGGGAAAATGAATTTGAGCCTGAGCTTCATCGAAAGTTCCCGATTCTGGAATACATTGCACGAAAGTGAGATTTTCGATCTAGCCCGGGCTTGTTCTGTTTGACTTCAAATTAGTATCAGAGCGAGTGTTTTGGCTTTATACTTGTTTAATTTATTACAAGGTTTTATTTTGGCATTATGATTTTGTTGAAATGTATAAACAGGTGGTTATAAGTTTCCGGGCTATTAAGGTAGAATTTATTTTTCATTCATAAAACCTGGGACATGTCCGAGCTCGTATTTTTTTTTTGAATGGAAATGTCTGTAATAGTCATAACCACGAGCTGGAAGCCGTGTAGGATTAGATAAATCTTGTAGTAGGATTTAATCTAATGTAGTCGTCTTTAAATTTCTAGATAAACGCCTTTCTATATAGGAATTTATGTACTATAATGAAGACGTTAGGTTGGGTAACTTATATTCGCGGGTTTTGGTTTCTTGTAATTTTGGGTGATTCCTAATTACGTAGTAAACTGAGAAAACCCGGGCGAATCGAGAGGAATCAAAATAACGAGTGGGAGCGACATGATGGGACGTGTCATCGAGGTGTCAAGAAATCAACGATAGAGAAAGCCGTGATAGTAGGGAAATTTTATTTCTTTAATTTCCTGTATTTATGTATTTTCGTTGATTGTGTGATTTTGATTTATTTGCATGAACGAAAACCAAACCACTTTAAAAACTAAAGTGCAATTAACTAAGGTAGATTATTCGCATATTAAAACTCCAACGGTTTTATGGGTGCGAATATCTTTTGTTAAGATATTGCATGTTAAAATGTAAAAATCCTCAAACTTAGAAATCTAAGTGGGAGCGGGTTGGTAAATATCCCCATGGCCTTATTCCCTACGGATAAGTCTTTAACCCCGAGATATCACTAGATTGAATTTCTAAAGGGATGACTATAGCTAGTTTAATTGGAGAAAGTTGCGACCCTCTAGCTAACTGAGGCGCATTAGTATCCTAAGTAACAAGCTTAGAAGTCACGTTGTGGCAAACAATTAGTGTACCGTTTGTATTATTCCTTCTAAGAGGTTACGCTGCTCATGAGTAAGGCTAAAATTATCGACTATTAATTTCATTGATCATAAGACCATTGGTAAGATAATGGAATTAATGAACTTCGGTTCTTCTCGAACAAATATAGATTGCCGTAGACGTTCACCTAACATGGCCTGCATTAATCCCGGTGTGAGAGATGTCGGTATGAGAATGTATTGTTTTGAGGATATCAATATTTTTGAAAAAGTATATTGAAACTTAACTATTTATTTTTCAGTTGTTGATATGTCGTTCAACCCCCTAGCTGTCATACTGAATCAGAACAAAGTTACGTGTCCTAATTACATTAACTGGAAACGTAAACTGGACATTGTCCCTACCACTGAGGGTTACAAGTACGTGCTCACTGAGGAGTGCCCCCCTATGCCCAGTGATGATGCCACCCCTGAGCATCGAGAGCCATATACTAGGTGGCAGGAGGCTGATGAGATGACCCAGTGCTACATCTTGGCTTCTATGTCGAGTGTACTGCAGCACCAGCATCAGTTATTTACCTCAGCCTATGATATGATACTCAACCTTAGGGAGATGTTTGGACATCAGGGCAGGGCAACCAAGCAGTCAGCTATGAGGAAACTCATGAATGCTAGGATGGCTGAGGGCTCTTCAGTGAGCGGTCACGTGCTGGACATGATAAGCTGCATCAATGAGATCGAGCTATTGGGAGGTGACATTGATAGGGAGACCAAGGTCGATATCATCCTCCAGAGCTTGTCCCCCAGTTTTGAGCAGTTTTGGTTGAACTACAATATGGGCAAGCTCTCATATTCACTTCCTAAGCTCATGACTGCATTGGTGTCTGCTGAGGGCCTCTTCGCAGAGAATAAGCAAGCCTTGTCTACTGTTGGTCCCTCATGATCCTCTGCTGGGCCCAAAGCCAGGAAGTATAAGAGGAAGAGAGGCCAGAGAGCAGGAGCAGCTGATCATGGACCCAAGGTGGGCATTGCCAAGAAGCACAAGTCGAAAGGCAAGTATTTCAGATGTGGCAAAGCAGGACATTGGAAGAAGCACTGCCCAAAACCTTGAGTTATGTGCAAATTTTCCCTAGTTACTGAGACGTGTTTAGCGGTGATTCCCACTTATATTTGGTGTGTGGATTCAGGAGCCACTGATCATGTTTGTAATTCTTTACAGGGGTTCCAAGTGACCCAGCTGCTTAGAGAAGAAGAGTTGCAGGTCTACCTTGGGGATACTACCAGAGTCTTTGTTGTTGCAGTGGGAGTTTTATGTCTTTATTTTTCAGATTCTATTTTAAATTTGAGAGATTGTCTATATGTACCCAGTTTTTGGATGAATTTACTTTCAGTGTCTAAACTTTTGTCGGATGGTTATAAGTGTGTTTTTCTGATAATTCTGTTTTTATTATAAAGAACTAGAGGCTTATATGTTCTGGTACATTAGTTGACAATCTGTTTTTAACTAAGACAAACTCCCCATTTGTGCAAAACGCAGAAACTAGTAACTCATCACCAAATCATATAGAGAGAAAAGAGTCTTCTCTTTTGAATCAAACTTATCTTTGGCACCTAAGACTAGATCACATTAGCATTAGTAGGATTCAAAGGTTGGTCAATGATGGGTCTTTGGATTCATTAGATATTGACAGTTTTCCTGCCTGTGAGTTCTGCTTGGAGGGTAAAATGACAAGAGGCCTTTCAAGGCAAAGGGGTCTAGGGCCAAAGAGGTTTTAGAGTTGATTCATTTTGACTTGTGTGGGCCTTTGTCAGTTCAAGATAAAGGTGGTTATGAGTATTATGTGACATTCACGGATGATCACTCTAGATATGGATACATATACCTGATACGCCACAAGTCTGAATGCGTTGGCAAGTTCACAGGGTTTAAGGATGAGGTGGAGAACCATCTGGGTAAGAGTATCAAGGTCTTGCGATCTGATCGCGCTGGCGAATACCTCTCTAGTGAATTTAGGTCCTATTTGTCAGAGGTAGGTATTTAGTCCCAGTTGTCTGCACCTGGCACACCCCAGCAGAATGGTGTAGCAGAGAGGAGGAATAGGACTCTTGTGGATATGGTTAGATTGATTATGAGTTATAGTGAGTTGCCTACCACGTTTTTGGGTTATGCCTTAGAGACAACATATTATCTCGTTAATCTCGCACCATCTAAATCTATTCCTACGACATCCCTATAGTTGTAGACTAGGTGAAAGCCTAGTCTGAGACATCTCAGGATTTGGGGTTGTCCTGCACATGTGCTCGAGGCAGATGCATGTAAGTTACACTCGAGATCAAAAGATATGCAGTTTGTAGGCTACTCCAGAGGAATGAGAGGTGGTCTGTTTTATAGTCCTCATGATCAGAAGGTGGTGGTAAGCACCAATGCCAGATTTCTTGAGGAGGACTATATTTTAGATCACAAGTCAAGCAGCGATGAGGTATTAGAATAGCTTATAAGTCAGTATATTATTCCAGATGCACGAGTAAGGGAAAACACACCACAAGAGACTGCACACACTATCACAAATTATGCTTATACACAGGCTGCGCCTCATTATAGTGGGAGGGTATTCAGACAGCCCGAGAGGTACATGGGTTTTGTTGAGTCTTCGGACTTTATCCCCGGCGCTCATGAACCAGACCCAGTTAGCTACAACGAGGCTCTTCAGGATAAAGATGTAGATTCTTGGTAGATAGTGATGATTGCTGAGATGGGTTCTGCGGACTCAAATCAGGTCTGGGAGCTGGTAGATCTTCCTGATGGGTTTCGGCCTATTGGGTGCAAATGGGTTTACAAGAGAAAGAGAGGGTCTGACGGGAGGGTTGAGACCTTCAAAGCTAGGCTTGTGGCAAAGGGGTATACTCATAAATAGGGTATCGATTATGAGGAGACCTTTTCCTTGGTAGCAATGCTTAAGTCGATCCGGATTCTCTTGGCCATAGCTGCTCATATGAACTATGAGATTTGGTAGATGGACATCAATACAGCTTTCCTTAATAGAAGTCTTGAGGAGACCATCTTTATGTAGCAACCAGAGGGTTTCATTGTTCAGGGTCAAGAGCACAAGGTATGCAGGCTTAGGAGGTCCATTTATGGACTTAAGCAAGCATGCAGATCTTGGAACATCCATTTTGATGAGGTTATCAAGTCCTATGGATTCACTCAGTGTCCGGATGAGCAGTGTGTATATTGCAGGCATGATGGTGATATGGTGGTGTTCTTCATACTTTATGTAGATGACATCATTCTAATTGGTATCAGTAAGAAGTTGTTTTCAGATGTAAAGGCATGTTTGTCCAGGCAATTTGATATGAAGGATTTGGGAGAGGCTGGACATATCCTTCGAATCAAGATTATTCGAGATCATAGCAGACATTCTTTGACTCTCTCCCAGGCATCTTACATAGACATGATTCTGGCCCATTTTAACATGCCGAACTCTAAGAGGAGTTCACTACCATTTAGGCATGGAGTGCATCTATCAAAGGAGCAGTGTCCTAAGACTGCTGAGGAGATAGATGCTATGCAGGCGGTACCCTATGCTTCTGCAGTGGGTAGCCTCGTGTATGCTATGTTATGTACGAGGCTTGATATTTGCTTTGCCGTTGGCATGGTTAGCAGATATCAGAGTAACCCTGGGAAGGCTCACTGGGAGGCAGTAAAATGCATTCTCAAGTACTTGCACAGGACGAGAGATTATGTCCTAGTTTGTAGAGGGCAGAAGCTTGTACCATTGGGTTGCACAGATTCGGACTTTTAAGGTGATATGGATAAGAGTAAGTCTACCTCTGGGTTTGTGTTTACACTAGGAGGTGAAGCCATAGTATGGTGGAGTTTCAAGTAGAAATACATGGCGAACTCGACCATGGAGGCTGAGTACGTTGCTGCATCAGAGGCAACGAAAGAAGCTGTATGGCTCCGGAACTTCCTGGTGAACTTAGATGTGGTTCCTAAGTTGCCTAAGTCTATCACAGTTTATTGTGATAACAATGGTGCAATTGCTAACTCGAGGGAACTGTTAGAGTAGAATACATAAGCTATGCTTGTATTGTACAGTTTCCCAGTTTAATATATCGATTTATGTTTTGGTTATAATTTGTTGTGCATATGATGTCTATTTATACTATGTAAGTAGATGATGAGGTGTCTTATGTGATACAGTAGATCTCATCATTGGTCGAAAGACATAGCATATAAATGAGGTTCGTAACCGAGACAGCTTTGGACAAACTGTCAGTTTAGGTTATTATGTGATTCGGATAATTAGTTTGTCTAAACTAATTGAATCATATAGATATGCCCGGGCATATTGAACTTGACCTTTAGGAATGATTTTTCTTCTACTGATTTAATAGACAAATCGTTCCTTGTATTCTATCTCTAAATCCCTAGACTCGGGTGGGTATGAGGATTAGACATAGTGTACTTTGATTATCCAATTGGTGAGGTCAATTGTGACCAATATTCTCGGTGGGTTGGGTGTGCATGTTTAGTTACTTGGTGTGCTGCTGCTTGTCGAAAGGAAACCATGTACCGGTGCGTCTGGGTGATGGTGCTCCCGAGATGAGCTCGAAATGTTTATCATACTAAACCGGGCTGGTGGACTTATGTCCGGTATAGTAAAAAGGTCGAGTGGTACTAGTCTCGGAATTAAAGAACTTAATTAATTAATTTATCAGTAAATTAATAAATTAATGAGCACTATATCTTTGATGTGGGGAGATTGTGAATATAATTTAATTAAGTTGTTCCGAAAGCAATTCTCGTGTAGGATGAAAGTGCCAAAATTATTCCGTTAGTGGTACAATTAATTTTGTAATGGCTTAATTGAATAAGTATATTTAATTAATTAATTGGTTAATTATTCCTAAGGGTTAATTCAATAAGTAACAAAGTGGAATTATTTAATTAGTTCATAAGGGTTAATTAAGTAATTAACAAAGTGGAATTATTTAATTAATTAATTAAGTCTTAAGTTTCAATTAGAATTAGGAAATCCTAGAGATTAGGAATCTAGTAGGATTTGGTTTATCTTATCTTATCCTATCTAGATTGGTTACCTAATTGGATTTGGAAACTAATTACCTAAACCCATTCTCTCTTGTAACTCTATAAATAGGCAAGGGATAAGCTATTCAAAAAACACAATTCATAAGTTTTCAAGACAAGAAAACTAAAGAGAGAAAATTCTAGAGAGAGAAAATATTTCTCAAGTCTCAAAGTCAGATTTTATAGCATTATTGCGGCTGGTTTTTTGTATTCTCTTTGGTTGCTTTCTCTCTCTCCGGGCAGTGCGTTTCCAGTACCTGCTAGGTGCGGAGATGCTGGATTTTTCTGGCGGGTGGAGTTGTGGCGATAGCTGATCAATTGGCTTCTGGATTGTTACCCACACAACAAGAAGTCAAAGTCTTGAGTCATACAAGAGAATCACCCAAGTCACGCTTCAAAGGTAACTTTCTAAAGTTCCGCTTTTATTAGAAATTTTTGTTGCGTGGTAAATAGAGCTAGTGCGAACCCAGAACCTACAAAACTTTCAGGAACCATGAGCCTACAAAGCAAGTAAACTCATAGAACGTAAGTACCACCTGATACGAGAGATCGTAAAGAGGGAAGACGTGACCGTGGTCAAGATAGCATCAGATGAAAACCTTTCAGATCCTTTCACAAAGACATTGACCCCAAAGGTCTTTGAGAGACATGTGGAGGGCATGGGAGTCAGATTCTTGAGGGAGCCATGTGAGTGAGCTTAAAGGTGTTCTGTAGATTTGATTATGATAGCAATGTAATAGCGGGTTGGACAGTTTTTGTACTTCTTAGCATAGCTTTGAGTATTAGTGAGAGATTGTTAGTTTTGAATACAGAAAAGCTATGGCTTGTATTAAAAACTAATATCCACAGATGACATATCATTTTGTTTCAGTATTAAATTGTTCCATTATATCATAGAACTAGATAACGGGGTGTGGAAAGACACAGTAGATACCATTATTGGTTAAAGCATTGATATATAAAAAGTATGCTCGTAACTGAGATAGTCTGAACATACTATCGGTATAGGTTATTGTGTGGTTTAGAAATTAGTTTATCTGGACTAATTTAAATCACACAAATATGCCCGGGGCATATTGAGCACGACCAGTTTGGATAGAATTGACATGTACTGATCGGCGTAGTTAATTCTGTCCTAGTATTCAGTCTCTCAATCCCGAGATTGGGACGGGCGTGAGAGTTAGATATTGTATGCTTTGATGTGCCAAATAGTGCGGTCAATTGATGCCTATACCTCGATAGGTTGGGTATGCGATGTTTAGCTTCTTACGTGACATTACTAGTCGGAGGAATCCACGTACCAGTTCGCCAGGTTGATGGTGCTCTCGAGAGGAGCTCGTAAGGTTTATTATACTAAATCTGGCCAGTGGACTTTACGTCCGGTATAATAAGAAGGTCCAGTGGTACTGATCTCGAATACTAAGAAGTCAGTTAATTAGTTTGTCAGTAAATTGATAAACCGACGAGCACTAGATCTTTGATGTGGGGAGATTGAAGAAAATATAGTGGTGCGATATAAAGTCGTATTTGAGCGGTAGTTCCATAGTTAGTCCGATATTGGTACGTCTAATTAAGTATTTGACTAATCGACAAAGTGAATTAATTAATCATAAAGATTTAATTAATATTTAATTGACTAAGTGGATTGAGAAATTAATTCTATACGAATTAATTAATCCTAAGGGTTCGATTAAATTAAATTAACGAAGTGGGTTAAAAAATTAATTCAAATGTGTCGCTTGGAGTTGATTAGTCCAGGAAAGACTAAACGGTCAATGAAAGTCAAATTAAGAGTCCTAACTCAAAAGCCCACTAAGTGTCCATTAGAGCTCCCTATAAATAGAAAACTTGAGGGAAAAGAAAAATTAAGGAAATCTTGCAAGACAAGTCTTGCCTCTTAGAGTATGAAAGTTCTAGAAAGAGAACTTCTCCCCTTTAAAGTTTTCTTTCAAAAACGAACTAGATTTCTTGCTTCTCGGATTGGATTCATCCCAAAGAATCCAAGTTCGTTTTTAAAAGAAAGCTCAAAAGGGAAAGAGAGTCTCTCTAGAACTTCTCACTAGACTTGTCTTGCAAGATTTCGTTGATGTTTCTTTGGCCTCAGGTTTTCTATTTATAGGGAGCTCTAATGGAGACCTAGCAGGCTTTTGAGTTGGGCCTTTTAATTTGACTTTCGTTGACCGCTTAGTCTTTCCCTACTAATCAACTCCAATCGACCATTCGAATTAATTTCTTAACCCATTTCGTTAATTTAATTTAATCAAACACTTAGAATTAATTAATTCAAATAGAATTAATTTCTTAATTCACTTTGTCAATTAAATATTAATTAAAACTTTAGGATTAATTAATTCACTTTGTCGATTAGTCAAATGCATAATTAGTCGTTCCACTATCGGACTAACTATAGAACTACCGCTCAAAAACGACTTTATATCGCGCTACTATATTTTCTTCTATCTCCCCACATGAAAGATCTAGCGCTCATCGGTTTATCAATTTACTGATAAACTAATTCACCAACTTCATGGTATCCGAGATTAGTACCACTCGATCTTTTATTATACCGGACATAAAGTCCACCGACCGGGTTTAGTATAATAAACCTTACGAGCTCATCTCGTGAGCACCATCAACTCGGCAAACCGGTACGTGGATTGCTCCGACTAGCAAAGGTACATAAGAAGCTAAACACCGCATACCCAACCTACTGAGGTATAGGCCTCAATTGACCGCACTCCTTGGCAAATCAAAGCATACGATATCCAACTCTCACGCCCGTCCCAATCTCGGGATTGAGAGACTGAATACTAGGACCGAATTGACTATGCCGATCAGTATAAGTCAATTCTATCCAAACTGGTCGTGCTTAATATACCCCGGGCATATCCGCGTAATTTCAACTAGTCTGGATAAACTAATTTCCAAATCACATGATAACCTATACTGATAGTATGTTCAGACTATCTCAGTTATGAGCATACATTTATTATATCAATACTTTAACCAATAACGATATCTATTGTGTCTTTCACACACCCTGTTATCTTGTTCTATGATATAATGAACAATTTAACACTAAAACAAAATGATATGTCATATGTGGAGACTAGGTTTTGATATAAGCCATAGCTTTTCTGTATTCAAAACAGATTGTCAACTAATGTACCGGAACATATAAGCTTCTGGCTTTTTCTAATAAAAACAGATCCATCATAAAAAACACACTTATAACAATCCAAAATAAGTTTAGAAACTTGCGAAAACCGGGTACATATAAACAATCTCTCAAATGTAAAACTAAGTCTGAAAAATAAAGACAAAGAACTCCCACTGCAACAACAGAAACTCTGGTAGTATCCCCAAGGTAGATCTGCAACTCTCCTTCTCTAAGCAGCCGGGTCACTTAGAACCCCTGCAAAGAATTACAAACATGATCAGTGGCTCCTGAATCTACACACCAAGTATCTGTGGGAATCACCGCTAAACACGTCTCAGTAACTAGGGAAAATTTACACATACCTCGAGGCTTTGGGCAATCCTTCTTCCAATGTCCTGCTTTGTCACATCTGTAGGATTTGCCTTTCGACTTGTGCTTCTTGGCAATGCCCGCCTTGGGTACGATATGTAGTATTTCTCCCATCGAGGTTACGCTGCTTATTTGTACGGCTGAAGGAACTGACTATTAGCTACATCGATCAATAGATTGTTTTGTCAAATAGTGTAGTTAATCAACCTAGTTCTTCTCAAACAAATGTGGGTTAGCGTAAACATTCACACTATCGTGGCTTGCATAAACCCCGGTGAATGAGATTTCAGTGGATTTAATTGTTGTTTGAGGGATATCAATAATTACTTGAATTTATTTTCAAAATTCATAGTTTACTGAAACATTGTTTGTTTATTTATTTACGGTTTTTGATATAGCATTTAATCTGTTAGCAATGATATTGAAAGAAAACAAATTAACTGGTCTGAACTATGTCGATTGGAGTAATAATTTGGACATTGTCCTGATGGCTGATTAGTATAAGTTTGTACTCACCAAAGTTTATCCAAATGCACCTGCTGATGACTCTCTTTAAGAGGAAAGAGATGCCTATACGATGTGGAGAAAAGCGGATGAGATGGCGAGGTGTTACATTCTGGCCTCTATGTAAAATGTTCTGCAACATCATCTTTATCGTATGGTCTCCGCTTTTAACATTATGGCACACATGAGAGAGATGTTTGGTCATCAAGGCAGGACAGCAAGGCAATCAGCCATGAGAAAGATAATGAATACTAGAATGGCTGAAGGCTCATCGGTGAGTGATCATGTGTTTCACATGATCAGTAACATCAATGAAATATAAGTGTTGGGAGGTGAAATTGATCAAGCAAGTCAGATCGATATCATTCTGCAGAGCTTACTTTCTAGTTACGAGCAGTTTCAGATGAACTATAATTTGAATCAAATAATTTATACACTTCCCGAGCTCCTAACAGCATTGGTGTCGGCCGAAGGCATCTTCAAAGAGCATAAGCAAGGAAAGAACAACAAGAAGAAGACCAAGAATCATGCTGCCAAGCCATACATCGCAAAGAAGAAGAAACCTAAATGCAAATACTTCAAGTGCGGTAGGACGGGACATTGGAAATTGGATTGTCAAAAGCTCAAAGGTGCGATAGTTTCTACCTTAATTACTGAGGCGTGCTTAGCGGTGATTCCCACATGTACTTGGTGTGTGGATTCAGGCACCACTGACCACGTTTGTAATTCTTTGCAGGGATTCTAAGTAACCCGGAAGCTTAGAGAAGGCGAGCTAGAAGTCTACTTGGGTGACACTACAAGAGTGTCAGTGGAAACAGTGGGAGTAGTGAAGGAAACCGATATTGCCTAGGCTAAACTGAAAATCTCACTTTCATGCTATGCATTCCTGAATCAGAGACTTTCGATAAAACTCAGCCTTAAAATAATTTCCCCTGAACGGGTCTTGGCTCATACTAATTCGATTTATTAAAACAACACAGAAAAATTTGAATCTTTAATAAAAGCGGATATCTTAAAGATTATAACTTTGAAGTGTGTCCCTTGCAATAAGAAAACCAAAAGCCGAAAAACATCGAATACCACCAAAATCCTGAGAATGACTCCTGCAACTCCAAAATCTGGTGGGCGATTACCTACGGAGGGGCTAATAGCATAATCAAATAAAAAAAAAAAAACCACTTTGAAAAAACTCAAACTGCCTAAAATAGATTTAGCTCGGAGGCTATCGGCACAAAACCAACGCTGCCGCAGGTTTGCCAGAATCACCCCATCGGATCTCTGATCTGCAACCGGCGAGTACCCACCACGATTTCGACGTCCAGCCATATGGATCACCAATTAGAAATCGAGATCAATGCACGGGCTGTCGGATCAGCACGGGGATGCCGACGGTCGCCAAAAAACCTTAGCGTAGCGGCAGGCAACAGAAACCGGCATCAGACGGTGAGATTAGTTAGAAAATCGAGGGACAAAAACGGGCTGAGTTTCTTCGAATAAGAAAGTTCTCCAAACCGACTTCAAAAGAAAACTTCAATGAGGACGATGAAGTTCTCTCTCTTGGCTTAACTTTCTCACTCTAAGCAACTTGGTCTCCAAGGTTTCTTAATGTCTTTAAGTGCCTAACATTAGCTATTTATAGGGAGCTTCAAGAGAGACCTAGTGGGCTTTTGAGTTGGGCCTTAGTGTTGAACTTTCGTTGACCTCTTAGTTTTCCTTAGACTAATCAACTCCAATCGATCATTCTAAATTAATTTCTTAACCTATTTTGTTAATTAAATTTAATCGAGCCCTTAGGATTATTTCGTATAACCCACTTTGTCAATTAAATATTAATTAAACCTTTAGGATTAATTAATTTGTTTTTTCGATTAGTCCAACGCATAATTAGTCGTACCACTAACGGACCAATTATGGAACTACAGCTAAAAAATGAATTTACTTCGCGCTCATTTTATTATTCTTCTTTCTCCCTACATCAAAGATCTAGTGCTCGTCAATTCATAAATTTCTGATAAATTAATTCATCCACTTCTTGGTATCCGAGATTAGTACCACTCGACTTTCTTATTATACCGGACATAAAGTCTACCAGCTGGGTTTTGTATAATAAACCTTTCGAGCTCATCTCAGAAACACCATCGACCTAGCGAACCAGTACATGGATTCCTTCGACTAGCAACGGCAAACAAATAAGTCAAACACCGCATACCCAACTTACCGAGAAAAAACAAATCAAGGCATACGATATCTAACTCTCATGCCCGCTCCAATCTAGGGATTAAGAGATTAGAATACTAGGTTTGAATTAACTACGCCGATCAGTACTAGTTAATTCAATCCCGAACAGGTCGTGCTCAATATGCTCTGGGCACATCTGTATGATTTAATTAGTCTAGACAAACTAATTTCAAAATTACACAATAACCTATACCGATGGTATGTTCAAACTATCTCACTTACGAGCATCTGTTTATATATCATTACTTTAACCAATAACGAGATCTATTGTGCTTCTCTCAACATTGTTATCAAGATATATGATATAAAGGAACAATTTAATACTGAAACAAAAAGAAATGTCAACTAGGTATTAATTTTGGATACAAACCATAGCTTTTCTGTATTCAAAACCAACAATTAGTCACTTTAATTTTCAAAAATTCTAGGCTAGATTTACATAATTCTCTTTATATACCGAGCTTTAGAAAGAATCATATTTCGGTTTCTTAACTCTTAATGAATGGTTACAAGTTTATTTTTTCTGATAAATCTATTGTTGTTAGAAAAGATGACAAACTTGTTTGTTCTGGTTCATTAGTGGACAATTTGTTTTTGGTTAAATGAAACTCCCATTTTGGGCAAAACACAGAACTAATTGGCGCATCATCTAACCAAAATAAGATAAAAGAACCTTCTAAAATAAATCAAACCTATTTTTGGCATCTCAGGTTAAGACATATAAACCTTAGTAGAATTCAGAGGTTAGTCAATGATGGACCTTTAATTTCATTAGAGATTAACAGTTACTCAACATGCGAATCTTGCTTGGAAGGTATGATGACCAAGAGACCTTTTAAAACAAAAGGTTATAGAGCCAAAGAAGTATTAGAGTTGATTCACTCTGACTTGTGTGGACCAATTTCGGTCCAGGCATGAGGTGGATTTGAGTATTTTGTGACCTTCACATATGATTACTCAAGCTACGGATACATTTACCTAATGAGCCACAAGTCTGAATGCTTTAGTAAATTCAAAGAGTATCGAGCAGATGTGGAGAAACATCACGGTAAGAGTATCAAGACACTACAATCAGATCATGGTGGTGAGTACCTGTCCCATGAATTTCGAGAATACCACAGTGAGGTCGGAATTCAATCTCAGTTGTCTGCACCTAGTACACCACAGCAGAACGGTGTAGTGGAAAGAATAAACAGAACTCTCATGAAAATGGTTAGGTCAATAATGAGGTATAGTGTTTTCCCTAGTTTGTTCTGGGTATATGCCTTAGAAACTGCAATGTACATTCTAAATCATGTACCATCTAAAACTGTGCCTTCAACTCCTACAGAGTTGTAGAACGGGCGCAAGCCTAGTCTAAGACATCTCAGAATTTGGGGTTGTCCAGCACATATGCTTCAGATAGATGCAACTAAGTTAGATGCAAGAACAGAAGTAATGTTGTTTGTAGGATATCCTAAAGGAACAAAAGGTGGTCCGTTCTATAGTCTTAAATATCAGAAAGTGATAGTTAGCACTGATGCCAGATTTTTAGAGGAATACTATATTCTGGCTGGATCACAAGCCCAAGAGTAAGATAGTACTAAAAGAACATAGAAAGCAATATGATAATCCTGATACACTAGCACAAGTAGATACACCACACACTGCACAAGATATCACATATGATGCACCTACACAGGTGGTGCCTTGTCATAGTGAGAGGGTTGTGAGACAACCCGACAGGTTCATTGGCATGGGAGAAGCCACTAACTTCATCCGGTGCGCCTGAACCAGACCCTGTGAACTACAATGAGGCTCTCTGAGATAAAAATGCAGAATCTTGGATAAAAGGCAATGATATCCAACGTGGGGTCGATGGACCACAATCAAGTCTGGGAGCTTGTGGACTTACCTGATGGTTTTAAACCCATTGGATGTAAGTAGGTCTACAAACGCAAGAGAGGACCAGGCGAAAAAGTGGAAACTTTTAAAGCTAGGCTTGTGGCGAAGAGGTATATAGAAAGAGGGAATCGATTATGAGGAAACATTTTCCCCGATAGCTATGCTTAAGTCAACCCGGATTCTCTTGGCCATAGCAGCTCATTTGGAATATGAGATATGGCAGATGGATGTCAAGACAGCTTTCCTTAATGGAAGTCTTGAGTAAACCATCTTCATGCAGCAACCAGAGGGATTCATTGAAAAAGGCCAAGAGCATAAGGTTTGCAGGCTTAAGAGGTCTATTTACGGACTTAAGCAGGCATCCAGATCTTTGAACATCTGGTTTGATGAGGTGATCCAATCCTACGGATTTACTCAGTGCCTGGATGAACAACGTGTGTACCACAGACGTGATGAAAATGCGGTGATGTTTTTTGTGCTTTACGTATATGACATTTTACTAATTGGCAACAATAAGAAAGTGTTATCAGATGTAAAGGCATGGTTGTCCAAATAGTTTGATATGAAAGACTTGGGATCAAGATCATATCCTTGGGATCAAGATCTTTCAAGATCGTAGGAAATGTTCGCTAACAATTTCTCAAGCTACATGCATAGATACGATTCTGGCTCATTTTAACATGCAAAACTCCAAGAAAAGTTTTCTACCTTTCAGACACGGAGTGCAACTATCTAAAGAGCAGTCTCCAAAGACTATTGAGGAGATAGAAACCAGTAAGACAAATCCTTATGCCTCGGTAATAGGAAATCTCATGTTTACAATGTTGTGTACGAGGCCTGATATTTGTTATGTTGTTGGTATTGTAAGCAGATATCAGAGTAACCCCGGGAAAGCTCATTGGGAGGTAGTAAAATGCATTCTTAAGTATTTGCGCAGAACGCAAGACCATGTGTTGGTCTACCAGGCGCCTGAGCTTGTGCCCTGTGGTTACACAGATTCTGATTTCCAAGGAGACAGAGACAAGAACAAATCTACCTCAGTGTATGTGTTTACTTTGGGAGGTGGAGCCATAGTTTCGCGGAGTGTCAAGGAGAAATGCATAACAGACTCTACCATGAATGCTGAATACATTGCAGCATTAGAGTCAACGAAAGAAGTAGTTGAAGGAAAATAGAACAAGCCCGGGCTAAATCGAAAACCTCACTTTCGTGCAATGGATTCCATAATCGAAAGCTTTCGACAAAGCTCAGGCTCAAATTAATTTTCCCATGAATGGATCTAGGCTTATACTTATTTAATTTATTAAATCGACATCTAATGAATAACGATTAAACCTTTAATTAAAAGCGGGAGGATTAAAGGTTATACCTTTGAAGCGAAGTCTAACGCAATAAGAAAAACCAAATCTTTCCTAGCGATTACCACCAAAATCCAATAGATGACTCCAAGAAACTTTGAATATTGTGTGGGAAATAATCTATCGAAGTGTACTCACAAAGATGAAAACCCACAATAAAGTCTCTCAGAAAACCAATTCAAAACTGCCCAAAAGATCCGATTAAACTGCTGCCCCTCTTCGCCAAAAACTGCAGCTGCCTGCCGCCAGTATATCACCAAAATCGAATTAAAAATCCTTTCTTTGTCATGATCTAGACAGCCCACATCATGGATCACCAAAAGAGAGATCAACACAATGACAAGGCGCAAAGATTGGATTTTTCTACTATGAAACTCGAAAAACCAAAGCTGGTGGCTAGCAGCAGTTCTTTGAGAAAACCCAGCGGAAAAAATAGAAACCCAGTAGCACTTATGTGTTTAATCCATTTAGGCTGAATCCAATTTTCGATCAACCGAGAAATGTAGTTCGTGTTTGAGAAAGAATTCTTGAAGATGGAAGAATTCTCTCTCTTGAACCTTCTCACTCAAGAACGCAAGAGTTGTCGTGCAAGACTTCCTTAATGTTTCTTTGGCCTTAAGTTTTCTATTTATAGGGAGCTCTAGTGGGCTTTTGAGTTGGGCATTTTAATTTGACTTTCGTTGACCGCTTAGTCTTTCCAACACTAATCAACTCCAACCGACCCATTCGAATTAATTTTTTGACCCACTTCGTTAATTTAATTTAATCAAACCCTTAGGATTAATTAATTCAAATAGAATTAATTTCTTAATCCACTTTGTCAATTAAATATTAATTAAACCTTTAGGATTAATTAATTCACTTTGTCGATTAGTCAAATACATAATTAGTCGTACCACTATAGGACTAACTAAGGAACTACCGCTCAAAAATGAAATTACATCAAGCCACTATATTTTCACTTATCTTCCCACGTCAAAGATCTAGTGCTCGTCGGTTTATCAATTTACTGACAAACTAATTAACCGACTTCTTGGTATCCAAGATTAGTGCCACTCGACCTTATTATTATACCGGACGTAAAGACCACTGGCCAATTTTAGTACAATAAACCTTAAGAGTTCATCTCGGGAGCACCATCAACCCGGCGAACCGGTACGTGGATTCCTCCGACTAGCAACGGCACGTAAATAGCTAAACACCGCATACCCAACCTACCGAGGTATAGGCCTCGATTGACCGCACTCTTTGGAAAATCAAAGTATACGATATCCAACTCTCACTCCCGTCCCAATCTCGGGATTGAGAGACTGAATACTAGGACCGAATTGACTACGCAGATCAGTATAAGTCAATTCTATCCAAACTGTTCGTACTCAATATGCTCTGGGCATATCTGTGTGATTTAAACTAGTCTAGATAAACTAATTTCCAAATCACACATTAACCTATACTGATAGTATGTTCAGACTATCTCATATACGAGCATACTTTTAATATATCAATACTTTAACCAATAACGATATCTATTGTGTCTTTCACACACCCCGTTATCTAGTTCTATGATATAATGGAACATTTTAATACTGAAACAAAATGATATGGCATCTGTGGATATTAGTTTTTTATTCAAGCCATAGCTTTTTCTGTATTCAAAACTAACAGCAGTGTGGCTCAAGAACTTCCTAGTGGACTTGATTCCTGGTTTGTGGAAGTCGATCAAAGTGTATTGTGATCACAACGGGGTAGTAGCAAACTCGAAGGAACCACGAGCCCACAAGGCGAGTAAACATATACAGCGCAAATACCACCTAATACGAGATATCGTCAAGAGGGAAGACGTGGTCGTGGTGAAAATAGCATCGGAAGGTAACCTTGCAAATCGATCCATGAAGACATTGACTGAAAAAGTCTTTGAGGCTCACGTGGAGGGCATGGGGATCAGATACTTAGTAGAGCAATTATTTTTTTTCTAGACATTATTACAGTTGTAGGATTGATTTATTTTTATACTTAAAGCGCAGCTTAAGTATTAGTGGGAGATTGTTTGATATAAATACTAAAACTTTGCTTGTATTAAACTATTTCCCAGTTTATATATCGATTAAATGTTTTAGTTAAAATATTATATGTTTTACATATTGTTGTCCATTTATATTATGTATTTAGATGATGAGGTGTCTAGTGTGACACAGTAGATCTCATCATTGGTTAAAAGACAATATATAAATGAGGTTCATCACCAAGACAGTTTTGGACACTCTATCAGTTTAGGTTATTATGTGATTCAGAAAATTAGTTTGTCTAAACTAATTAAAACAAATAGATATGCCCGGGGCATATTGAGCTTGACCATTTAGGATGAATTATCTTGTACTGATTTAATAGACTATTCATTTCTCATATTCTATCTCTTAATCTCTAGACTTGAGCAGGCATGAGGATTATACATAGTGTACTTTGATCTGCCAAAGAGTGAGGTCGCTTGAGGCCAATAGTCTTAGTAGGTTGGGTGCGCGTGTTTAGTTGCTTGGTGTTCTGTTGCTTGTCAAAAGAAAACCATGTACCGGTGTGTCCAGGGTGATGGTGCTCCCGATATGAGCTCGTTATGTTCATTATACTAGACCCGGCTGGTGGACTTATGTCCAGTATAGTAAAAAGGCAGTGTGGTACTACTCTCAGATTATAAGATGTTAATTAATTAATTTATCTATAAATTAATAAATTAACGAGCACTGTATCTTTGATATGGGGAGATTAAAGAATAATTAATTTAGTTATTCCGGAAGCAATTCTGTTGTGGGATGGTAGTGCCATAATTAATCCGTTAGTGATACGATTAATTATATAGTGGGTTAATTTATAAAGTATAATTAATTATTGGCTAAATTGGTATTTTGGTCCCTTATAAATGGGGGTGTTGCTGTTTTGGCCCCTTATCAATTTTTTATTAGCATTTTTAGTCCATTTTTACGAAAAAGTTCAGAAGATTATGGATTAACTCATTTGATCGCTAGTGAAACCTAATTTTTTCTTCAAAATGATCTGTACCATTATGTTTTCAATCCATTTTATGACTCGGTTCCTCATGAATGTTCAACCCATTTAGGGTTTCGGCCGTTATTTCGAATTGTGAGTCGATCTAAATGGGTTGAACATTCATGAAGAACAGAGTCATAAAATGGATTGAAAAAATCATGGCATAAATCATTTTGAAGAAAAAAATTAGGTTTGACTAGCGTTCAAATGAGTTAATTCGTAATCTTCTAAACTTTTTTCGTAAAAAGGGACTAAAAATGCTAATAAAAATTTGAAAAGGGACCATAACAGCAATCATAATTTTATTTGAGACCAAAATAGCAACACCCCCATTTATAAGGGACCAAAATACCAATTCAGCCTTAATTATTTAATTAATTATTCCTAAGGGTTAATTAAGTAATTAACAAAGTGGAATTATTTAATTAATTAATTAAGTCTCAGAATTCAATTAGAATTAGGAAATCCTAGAGATTAGGAAATCTATTTGGATTTGGAAATCCTATTAGATTTGGAACCTAATTGGATTTGGAAACTATTTAATTATCCTAAACCTATTAGGAAGGTCAATCCTAAACCAACTTGAGGTCTCTCTTATAACTTTATAAATAGACAAAGAGATTGGCAATGCACAACATACAATTCATAAGTTTTCCAGACTAGAAACTAGAGAGAGAAATTCTAGAGAGAGAAATTAAAAGAATTCTCCCTCGAAGTCAGATTTCTTCCCAGCAACTCAGGCGGTCGGTTTACAAGCAAGGCAGTCAGACTCCCTTGTACTCGGGGGGCGCATGGAGATCGTTTCAAGCGGCACGTGGCCTTCACTTTCGGGCGACAGCGGCGCGTGGATTGCACGTGCAGGCGGCGGCGATTCGTTTGATTATTCCAGCGAGCTTTTATGGCGGATTGCAGATCGTTAGTTCATTGGTTTGTTGCCCACACAACGTAAGAGCTAGTCTTGAGTCATACAAGCGATCACCTAAGTACACGCTTCAAGAGGTAATTCTTAAACTTATACTTTAGTTAGGAATTTATTGTTGTGTGGCAAATAAAACAAGTAGAAGCTAAGATCCTGCGCAATGTTATCTCAAGCAAGGATTGGAATAGCGATTGTGATAGAGCTTAGGCCTGGTCAAGAGTTTCGATTCTGGAATGCATAGCGTGAAAGTGAATTTTTTACTGGGCCTGGGTAGATAATATTTCAATTGGTATCAGAGACTGGTTTTAGCTTTGTGCTTGTTCGGTTTGTTACATGGTTTTGTTTTCAGGTGGTTTAGAAATCTCGGCTATTATGGTTGTATTTGTAAGTTTTAATTAAATCCCAAAACATGTCCAGGTTATTTTTTTTTATGAATGCTTGTAATAGTAAAACCACGTGCTGGAAGTCGTGTAGGGTTAGATCAAATCTGTAGTAGGATTTTTTCTATGTAATTGTCAATTTTATTTTCCTATAAGCCTTGTAGTACGAAAATTTAATGTAATTGAAGGCGTTATGGTGAGCAACTTGATTTCGTGGGTTTTGGTTTATCGTTAATTCGTAGAAAAGCAAGAAAACCCTAAACGAATTGCAAGAAGACCAAATAACACAGTGAGAGAAAAACACGAAAAACAGTGCAGGGTGGCGGACGGCGTCGGTGAGAATTCATAGGCAGATGTCATCGGCTATACGCATCAGCGGCGCCGCCTCAATGCTACTGCACAGCACCACAAGCTGAGCGGATCGTAGCAGCGCTGCTGTGCGCACAGGCGTTCGTGGGCCTGGCGCGCAGTGCCTTTTTTTTCATTTTTCATTTTTTTTTAAGATCCAACTATTCAAGACTTAATCCATCGAGTAATATGATGGGACACGAGATCAAGGCAGAAGATGGAAGCAATTAAAACCATAATAGTTCAGAAATTTATTTTTACGTATTTATTTCCCGTATTTACAATTTTAATTATATGCTTCAATTTTTTGTGTTGTATGTTAGATGCATAATTTAAAGCATGCTAGTTTTATGTTTGCACATAACTTAGGATTAGTTAATTGTATGTTAAAACCAAAAAAACCTTTGTTTTAGAAATCTAAGTGGGAGCGGGTTGGTTAATATTCCCATAGCCTCCATTACGAATTCATATGTGATGTGGGTGGTCTAAGTGGGAGCGGGTTGGTTAATATTCCCATAGCCTCCATATGTGATGTGGGTGGACTTGCGCGCTCGCATTAGGGCCTTTCTCCATATTGGATGAGTTCAACCATAAGATCACTAGCTTATGAATTTCTAAGTAACATGACTAGAGTAAGTTGAAATTGGAGAAATGCGATACCCTCTCCACCTGAGGTGCACTATCCTAAGGTAACAAGCTTAAAAGTCACATAATGGCACACACTTAGTCTACGATTTATAGTATTCCTCCCATCGAGGTTACGCTGCTTATTTGTACGGTCGAAAGGCACTGACTCTTAGCTACATTGATCAATAGATCATTTGGTTAGATAGTGTAGTTAATGAACCTAGTTCTTCTCAAACGAATGTGGGTTAGCGTAAATGTTCAAACTATCGTGGCTTGCATAAACCCCAGTGAATGAGATATCAGTGGATTTAATTATTGTTTGAGGGATACCAACAATTACTTGAATTTATTTTCAAAATTCTTAGTTTATTGAAACATTGTCTGTTTATTTATTTACAGTATTCGATATGGCATTTAATCCGTTAGCTACGATATTGAAAGACAACAAATTAACTGCTCCAAACTATATCAATTGGAGTCGTAATTTGGACATTGTCCGGAAGGCTGAGCAGTATATGTTTGTGCTCACCAAAGTTTGTCCAGATGCGCCTACTGATAACTCCCCTCTAGAGGAAATAGATGCCTATGCGAGGTGGAAAAAAGCGGATGAGATGATGCGCTATTATATTCTGGCCTCTGTGTCAAATGTTCTGCAACATCAGCTTCATCCCATGGTCTCTACTTTTAACATGATGGCACACCTGAGAGAGATGTTTGGTCATCAAGGCAGGACAGCAAGGCAATCAGCCATGAGAAAAATAATGAATACTAGAATGACTGAAGGCTCATCGGCGAGAGATCATGTGCTTCACAACATTAGTAACATCAATGAAATAGAAGTTTTGGGAGGTGAAATTGATCAAGAGAGTTAGATTGATATCATCATCCAGAGCTTACCTTCTAGTTTCGAGCAGTTTCGGGTGAACTACAATATAAATCAAAGAGTTTATACTTTTCCTGAGCTCCTAATAGCATTGGTGTCGGCCGAAGGCATCTTCAAAGAGGAAAAGCAAACTTTGGTCACAGTGAAGGTTTTGAGTTCCTCTTCTAAACCTACAGGTAAAAAACAAGAAGAAAAAGAAGACCAAGAATTATACTGCCGAGCCAGACATCACAAAGAAGAAAAAGCCTAAAGGCAAATGCTTCAAGTGCGGTAAAACGTGACATTGGAAATTGGATTGTCCAAAACTCAAAGGTGCGATAGTTTCTGTCTTAATTACTGAGATATGTTTTGTGGTGATTCCCACAGGTGCTTGGTGTGTGGATTCAGGTGGCATTGACCACGTTCGTAATTCTTTGCAGGGGTTCCAAGTAACCCGAAAGCTTAGAGAATGCGAGCTAGAAGTCTACTTGGGCGACACTACAAGTGTGTCAGTGGGAGTAGTGAAGGAAACAGATTTAGCCTGGGCTAAACCAAAAATATCACCTCCGTGCTATGCATTCCAGAATCAGAAACTTTCGATTCAACTTAGGCTTAAAATCATTTCCCTTGAACGGATCTAGGCTTGCACAAATTCGATTTATTAAAATGACAGGCAAAAATTGAATATTTAATAAAAGCGAAAATCTTGAAGATTATACCTTTGAAGCGTGTCCCGTACAATAAGATAACCAAAAGTCGAGAGACAGCAAATATAACCAAAATCCTGAGAATGACTCCTACAACCCCAAAATCGGGTGGGCGATTAGCTACGAAGCGACTAATAGCACAATTGAAGAAATCCAAATAAACCCGCTTTGAAAAAACTCAAACTGCCCAAAACAGATTCAGCCCGGAGTTTTTTTGTATAAAGCCAATGCTGCCGCATGTTCACCGGAATCACCCCACTGGATCTCCGATCTACAACCGGTGAACACCCACCACGATCTAGATGTCCAGCCGTGCGGATCACTGATCAGAAATTGAGATCAACGCATGTGCTTTCCGATCAGCACGAGAATGCTGACAGTCGCTGAAAAAGCTTGGAGTGGCTACGGGCGACAGAAACCGGCGTCGGACAGCGAGATTGGTAGGAAAAATTGAGAGACAAAAACGGGATTAGTTTCTTCGAAGAAGAAAGTTCTCCAAACTGACTTCAAAAGAAAACTTCAATGAGGAAGATGAAGTTCTCTCTCTAGGCTTGACTTTCTCACTCAATGCAACTAGCCTCTAAGGTCTCTTAATGTCTTTAATTGCCTAACATTAGCTATTTATAGGGAGTTTCAAGGGAGACCTAATGGGCTTTTGAGTTTGGCCTTAGTGTTGGACTTTTGTGGACCTCTTAGTCTTTCCTACACTAATCAAGTCCTATCGGTCATTTTAAATTAATTTCTTAACCAATTTCATAAATTAAATTTGATCGAGCCCTTAGGATTATTTCGTATAACCCACTTTTTCAATTAAAAATTAATTAAATCTTTTCAATTAACCCACTGGGTATTAGTTTTTTATACAAGCAATAGCTTTTCAGTATTCATAACCGACAATTAGTCACTTTAATTTTTGAAAATTCTAGGCTAGATTTACCTAATTGTCTTTATGTACCGAGTTTTAGAATTTAATAAAAATTATATGTCAACTGGGTATTAGTTTTTGATACAAGCAATAGCTTTTCAGTATTCAAAACCAACAATCAGTCACTTTAATTTTCGAAAATTCTAGGCTAGATTTACCTAATTGTCTTTATGTACCGATTTTTAGAATTAAAAAAAAATGATATGTCAACTGGGTATTAGTTTTTGATACAAGCAATAGCTTTTCAGTATTCAAAGCCAACAATTAGTCACTTTAATTTTTGAAAATTCTAGGCTAGATTTACCTAATTGTCTTTATGTACCGAGTTTTAGAAAGAACCTTATTTCGGTTTCTAAACTCTTAATGAATGGTTACAAGTTTATTTTTTCTGATAAATCTGTTTTTGTTAGAAAATATGGAAAACTTGTTTGTTCTTGTTCATTAGTAGACAATTTGTTTTAGGTTAAATCAAACTCTCCTGTTGTGAAAAAAGACAGAACTAATTGGCGCATCATCTAATCAAAATAAGAATAAAGAACCTTCTAAAACGAGGTCGGAGAGTTAATTAACAAGATTCACATCTCAGGCTAGGTCATATAAACCTTAGTAGGATTCAAAGGTTAGTTAATGATGGACATTTAAGTTCATTAGAGATTGACAGTTACTCAACCTGCGAATCTTGTTTGGAAGGTAAGATGACCAAGAGACCTTTTAAAACGAAAGGTTATAAAGCCAAAGAAGTACTAGAGTTGATTCCCTCTGACTTGTGTGGACTAATTTTGGTCCACGAACGAGGTGGATTTTAGTATTTTGCGACCTTCACAGATGATTACTCAAGCTACGGATACAATTACCTAATACGCCACAAGTCTGAATGCTTTAGTAAATTCAAGAGTATTGGGCAGATGTGGAGAAACATCACGGTAAGGGTATTAAGACACTGTAATCAGATTATGGTGGTGAGTACCTGTCCCATGAATTTTGAGAATACCTTAGCGGGGTCAGAATTCACTCTCAATTGTCTGCACCTGGCACACCACAGCAGAACGATGTAGCCGAAAGAAGAAACAGAACTCTCATGGAAATGGTTAGATCATTGATGAGCTATAGTGATTTTCCAAGTTCGTTATGGGAATATTCCTTAGAAACTGCAATATACATTCTAAATCTTGTACCATCTAAAACCGTGCGTTCAACCCCTACAGAGTTGTGGAACGGGCGTAAGCCCAGTCTAAGACATCTCAAAATTTGGGGTTATCCAGCACATGTGCTTAAGGCAGATGTGGCTAAGTTAGATGCAATAACAGCAGTAATGTTGTTTGTAGGATATCCTAGAGGAACGAAAGGTGGTTTGTTCTATTGTCCTAAAGATCAGAAGGTGATAGTTAGCACTAACACAAGACTTTTAGAGAAATACTATATTCTAGATCACAAGCCCAAGAGTAAAATAGTACTAGAAAAACTTAGAAAGCAATCTAATAATCCTGATGCACCAGCACAAGTAGATACACCACACAATACACAATATATCATAGATGATGCGCCTAAACAGGTGGTGCCTCATCGTAGTGGGATGGTTGTGAGACAACCTGACAGGTTCATTGTCGTGGGAGAAGCCTCTAACTTCATCCCAGGTGTGCCTGAACCAGACCCTGTGAACTACAATGAGGCTCTTCTAGATAAAGATGCAGAATCTTGGCAAAAGGCAATGATATCCGATATGGAGTCATGGACCACAATCAAGTCTTGGACCTTATGGACCTACCTGTCAGAGGCAGCGAAAGAAGCAGTGGGCTCAATAACTTCCTAGTGGACTTAGACATGATTCCTGGTTTGCAGAAGTCGATCATAGTGTAATATGACAACAACAGTGCAGTAGTAAACTCGAAGGAACCACGAGCCCACAAGGCGAGTAAACATATACAGCGTGAGTACCACCTAATACGAGATATCGTCAAGAGAAAAGTCATGGTCGTGGCGAATATAGTATCGGAAGATAACCTTGCAGATCCATTCACGAAGACATTGACTGCAAAAGTCTTTCAGGCTCACATGGAAGGCATGGGGATCAGATACTTAGTAGAACCATGATTGTTTTTCTAGACATTATTATAGTTGTAGGATTGATGTAGTTTTATACTTAAAGCGAAGCTTAAGTAATTGTGGGAGATTGTTGGATTGAAATACTAAAGCTTTGCTTGTATTAAACTATTTCCCAATTTATATATCGATTAAATGTTTTAGTTCAATTATTTACATTTTTTACATATGTTGTCCATTTATATTATGTATTTAGATGATGAGGTGTCTGGTGTGACAGAGTGGATTTCATCATTGGTTAAAAGACATAATATATAAATGAGGTTCATAACCGATACAGTTTTGGACACACTGTCATTTTAGGTTATCATGCGATTCAGAAAATTGGTTTGTCTAAACAAATTAAATCACATAGATATGCCCGAGGCATATTAAACTTGACCATTTATGATGAATTGTCTTGTACTGATTTAATAGACTATTCATTCCTACTATTCTTTCTCTTAATCCCTAGACTTGAGCAGACGTGAGGATTAGACATAATGTACTTTTATCTGCTAAAGAGTGAGGTCACTTGAGGCCAATAGTCTACGAAGGTTGGGTGCGCGTGTTTAGTTGCTTGGTTTGTTGTTGCTTGTCAAAAGGAATGTTAGGTTTGAATACTAAAGATATGCTTGTATTGAACTTTTTCCCCAGTTAATATATCGATTTAATGTTTTGGTTTATATGTTGTGCATTTTTGTCCAATTATATTATGTAGTTAGATAATGAGGTTTCTTGTGTGACACAGTAGATCTCATCATTGGTTAAAAGACATAATATATAAATGAGGTTCGTAACCGAGACAGTCTTTGACACGCTGTCGGTTTAAATTATTATATGATTCAGATAATTGGTCTGTTTAAACTAATTGAATCATATGGATATGCCCAGGTCGCATTGAATTTGACCATTTAGAATGATTTGTCTTGTACTGATTTGATAGACAAATCATTTTACTATTCAATCTCTTAATCCCTAGATTTGAGTGGATATGAGGATTAGACATAGTGTACTTTGATCTGCCAATGGGTGAGGTCAATTGTGGCCAATAGTCTCGGTGGGTTGGGCACACGTGTTTTGTTACTTGGTGTGCTGCTGTTTATCGAAAGGAAACCATGTACCGGTGCATCCGGGGTGATGGTGCTCCCTATATGAGCTCATAATGTTTATCATACTAAACTCGGCCGGTGGATTTATGTCGAGTTGTACTAGTCTCAGAATTAATGAAGTTAATTAATTCATTTATCAGTAAATTAATAAATTAACGAGCACTAAATCTTTGTTGTGGGGAGAATAAGAATAAATTAATTTAGTTATTGTGGAAGCAATTCTGGTGTAGGATGGTAGTGCCAAAATTGGTCCATTTGTGGTACGATTAATTTTGTAATGGGTTAATTGAATAAGTAGAATCAATTAATTAATTAATTATTCCTAAGGGTTAATTAAGTAATTAACAAAGTGGAATTATTTAATTAATTAATTAAGTCTTAAGTTTCAAATAGAATTAGGAAATCCTAGAGATTAGGAAATCTAATTGGATTTGGATTATCCTATTAGATTAGTTACCTAAATGGATTTGGAAACTAATTAATTACCTAAACCCATTAGGAAAGCCAATCCTAAACCAACTTGGGTTCTCTCTTGTAACTCTATATATAGACAATGGATTAGCAACTACACAACACACAATTCATTAGTTTTCAAGACAATAAAATTTAGAGAGACAAAATTCTAGAGAGAGAAAAATAATCTCTCTCTAAGTCTGAATTTTTGAGCTTATTTTGGCGGCTAAATTTTTCCAAACTCCCAGAGGCGCGTGAGCTTATCTCTCGGGGCTAGGTGGCGCGTGGAAATAACGCGCTAGGCAGGCGGTTGCTGAATTTTTCAATGACCCAGTTGTGTTGATTGCTGATCAATTAGTTGCTAAATCGTTGCCCACACAACGTGCAATCATAGTCTTGAGTCATGCAAGTGATCACCTGAGTTAACACGCTTCAAAAGTTATTTTTCTATGATTCCGCTTTTAATTAGAAAATTATTGCTGCGTGATAAATCGAATGAGTACGCACCAAGATCCTGCGCAATGTTATTTCAATCAAGGATTGGAATAGCGATTGTGCTAGAGTCTAGGCTTGGTCAAAGATTCTTATTCTGGAATGCATAGCACGAAAGTGAGTTTTTGACTGGGTCTGGGCAGATAATCTTTTAATTGGTATCAGAGCCTGGTTTTCGGGTTTTCTGCTTGTTCAATTTATCCCATGGTTCTATATGAAGGTGGTTTAGAGATCCCGACTATTATGGTTGCGTTTGTATGGTTTTTAATTAAACCTCGGGACATGTCCGAGTTTGGTTTTATTATGAATGCTTGTAATAGTATAACCAGATTTTGGAAGCCGTGTAGGATTAGATCAAATCTGTAGTAGGATTTTTTCTATGTAATTCGATTTTTTTAATTTTCCTAGAAAGCCTTGTAGTAGGAGAATTAATTTTTGTAATCGAAGGCATTATGGTGGGAAACTTCAATTCTTTGATTTTGGGTTATCGTTAATTCGTAGAAACCCAGGAAAACCCAGAACGAATTGCAAGAAGACCAAATAGCGTGGGAAAAGAAGCAAATGAAGAATAAGAGATGGGGCGGCGCCGGTGACAACTCGACGGCTCGCGCGGCTTAGTAGTTGTTGCGCCAGTGTGCGGCAGCGACCACAGCAGCAGCGGGCAGCAACTGCTCCACCCCGCTCACGCCTGTTTGGTTCGCGCATTTGGCCCATTTTTCCTCCAAGTTTTTTTTTTTTAAATTCAAGACTCAATCCATCAAGTGGCGTGACAATACACGAGATCAAGGCAGAAAATAGAAGCAATTAAATCCACGATAGTTGGGAAATTTATTTTTCTTATTTATTTCCCGTATTTATAGTTTTAATTTTTGTGCTTTTGTATTTTAGATGCATGATTTTAAAGCATGACTGATTTTATGTTTGCACATAACTTAGGATTAGTTAATTGCATGTTAAAACTGGAAAAACCCTCAATTTAAAAATATAAGTGGGAGCAGGTTGGTTTAATATTCTCATAGCCACTATTATGGGTTTATATGTGATGTCGGTAGACTTGCGCATTGGCATTAGGTCCTTATTCCATTCGAATGAGTCCAACTACGAGATTGCTAGATTATGAATTTCTAAGTAAGATGACTAGAGTAAGTTTAACTAGGAGAAATGCGATACCCTCTCCATCTGAGGTGCACTATCCTGAGGTAACAAGCTTGGAAGTCACGTAATGGCACACACTTAGTGTATAATTTGTAGTATTCCTCCCATCGAGGTTACGCTGCTTATTTGTACGGCTGAAAGCACTGACTATTAGCTACATTGATCAATAGATCGTTTGCTCAGATAGTGTAGTTAATGAACTTGGTTCTTTTCAAACGAATGTGGGTTAGCGTAAACGTCCACACTATCGTGGCTTGCAAGAATCCCTATGAATGAGATGTCGGTGGTTTAAATGATTGTTTTGAGGGAATTCAATAATTATTAGAATTTCCTTGTTTTCGAAATTCTAGAATAGATCACTAAAACATTGTTTGTTTATTTAATTTGCAGTATTCATTATGGCATTCAATCACTTAGCTACTATATTGAAAGACAACAAACTAACCGGTCCCAATTATGTCGGCTGGAGTCGTAACTTGGACATTGTCCTGACAGCTGAGCAGTATAAGTTTGTTCTCACTGAAGTCTGTCCAAATGTGCCTAATGAGGACTCTCCTCAAGAGGATAAGGATGCCTATAATAAGTTATGTTCTGGCCTCTGTGTCGAATGTGCTGCAATATCAGCTTTATCCCATGATCTCTGCCTTCAATATGATGGCTCACCTGAGAGAGATATTCGCTCATCAAGGCAAGACAGCTAGGCAAGCAGCCATGAGGAAGTTAATAAACACCAAAATGGCTGAGGGTGCATCAGTGAGAGATCATGTGTTTCACATTATCATCAACATCAACGAGATAGAGGTGTTGAGAGGTGAGATCGACCCAGAAAGTCAGATAGATATCATCCTCCAAAGCTTACCCTCTAGTTTTGAGCAGTTTTGAGTTAATTACTATATAAACCAAAGAGTTTACACTCTACCCGAGCTCTTAACAGATTTGGTATCGGCCGAAGGCATCTTCCATGAGAAGAAGCAAGCTTTGGTCATAGTAAAGGCTTCAAGTTTTTATTCTGCGCCTAAAAGAAAGAACAAAAAAAAGAAGAAGAATGCCAAGAAACTTGCTGCTAAGGCTGAAATCACAAAGAAGAGCAAGTCCAAAGGCAAGTGCTTTAAGTGTGGGAAAATGGGATGCTTGAAATCGGATTGTCCAAAGCTTAAAGGTACGATAGTTTCAGCCTTAATTACTGAGATGTGTTTAGCGGCGATTCCCAAAGATACTTGGTGTGTGGATTCAGACGCCACTTAGAAGATTATTTGCCCGGGCCTAGCAAGAAACTCACTTTTGTGCTATGCATTCCAAAATCGGAATCTCTGGCCAGGCCTAGACGCTAGCACAATCACTATTCCAACGCTTGCTTGAAATAACATTGCACAGGATCTTGGTTTGATTTATCACGTAACAAATAAATTCTTAATTAAAAGTGGAAGAATAAGAATTACCTATTGAAGCGTTCACTCAGGTGATTCTCTTGTATGCCTCAAGACTTTGTTCGTATGTTGTGTGGCAGCAATGTAACGAGCAATCGATCAGCTAATCACCACAATCCACTTGCCGGAAAAATTCTGCAGCTCGTCATCACCTGAATTTCAATAGCCGCCGCCGTCAAATTTCTCCTACCCTTGCTGCCTGCCAGAATTAAGCACCGACCGCCGTCTGGGACAATATCCAACCGCCTGAGATTATGCTAGAGGGAGAAAAATGTTTTCTCTCTTTAGACTTTCTCTCTCTAAGTTTTCATGCCTTGAAAACTTATGAATTGTCTATTGTGTAATAGCTAATCCCTTGTCTATATATAGAGTTACAAGAGAGACCCCGAGCTGGTTTAGGATTGGCCTTCCTACTGGGTTTTCGTTTCCTTCAATCCTGTTCCTGGACTGATACACATCCAACTGATACAGGGATTCACTTATCCCAATCCAGTTTCTGGTATGATTCACAACCAACTGATATAGGGATTCACTTATCCCCAATCCAGTTACTGGTATGATTCACAACCAACTGACAAAAAGATTAATTAATTACTTAATTAATTAAATCGACCTTTGTCAATAACCCAATACATAATTAATCGTACCACTAATGGATTAATTATGCACTACCATCCTACACCAGAATTGCTTCCGAAATAACTTAATTAATTTATTCTTAATCTCCCCACATCAAAGATATAGTGCTCGTTAATTTATTAATTTACTGATAAATTAATTAGTTAACTTCTTTAATTCCAAGACTAGTACCACTCGACCATTTTACTCTACCGAACATAAGTCCACTGGCTAGGTTTAATATAATAAACATAACGAGCTCATATCGGGAGCACCATCACCCCAGACGACCGGTACTTGGTTTCCTTTCGACAAGCAGTTATTAGTTTTGAATACAGAAAAGCTATGGCTTGTATCAAAAACTAATATCCACAGATGACATATCATTTTGTTTCAGTATTAAATTATTTCATTATATCATAGAACTAGATAACGGGGTGTGTGAAAGACGCAGTAGATACCGTTATTGATTAAAGTATTGATATATAAAAAGTATGCTCGTAACTGAGATAGTCTGAACATACTATCGGTATAGGTTATCGTGTGGTTTGGAAATTAGTTTATCTAGACTAGTTTAAATCACGTGGATATGCCCGAGGCATATTGAGCACGACGAGTTTGGATAGAATTGACTTATACCGATCGGCGTAGTCAATTCTGTCCTAGTATTCAGTCTCTCAATCCCGAGATTGGGACGGGCGTGAGAGTTGGATATCGTATGCTTTGATTTGCCAAATAGTGCAGTCAATTGAGGCCTATACCTCGGTAGGTTGGGTATGCGGTGTTTAGCTTCTTACGTGCCGTTGCTAGTCGGAGGAATCCACCTACCGGTTCACCGGGTTGATGGTGCTCCCGAGATGAGCTCGTAAGGTTTATTATGCTAAACCCAGCCGGTGGACTTTATGTCTGGTATAATAAGAAGGTCGAGTGGTACTAATCTCAGATACCAAGAAGTCGGTAAATTAGTTTGTCAGTAAATTGAGAAACCGACGAGCACTAGTTCTTTAATGTGGGGAGATAGAAGAAAATATAGTGGCACGATGTAAAGTCATTTTTTGAGCTGTAGTTCCATAATTGGTCCGTTAGTGGTACGACTAATTATGCGTTTGACTAATCAATAAAGTGAATTAATTGATCCTAAAGGTTTAATTAATATTTAATTGACAAAGTGGATTAAGAAAATTAATTTTCTATGAATTAATTAATCCTAAGGGTTCGATTAAATTAAATTAACGAAGTAGGTTAAAGATTTAATTCAAAAGGATCGATTGGAGTTGACTAGTCTAGGAAAGACTAAGGGGTCAACGAAAATCAAACTAAAAGGCCCATTAGGTCTCCTTAGAAACTCCTTATAAATACCCCGTGTTAGGCATTAATGAAGACATTAGAAACCTTAGAGGCACTTTGCCTAGTGTGAGAAAGAGTGGTCTAGAGAGAGAACTTCTTCCTCTACCTTAAAGTTTTCTTTCAAAGCCGACTAAGGATCTTTCTTCTTCGAGAATCCCAAAAGCCCTTAACCAAAAAAATCCAAGATCATCATTTTGGGAAGAAAGTTGTTGCCTTTGAGTTGGTTTTTTGGCTGCCGAAACTCTGTCTGCCATCTTGTAGTCCGGCACCAGCGATTGGTTAATTCAGGCGGCAGTTCATCTTCCCTCATTGTGGGTTTGTTGATTCTTGTTGTGTTTGAAGGAAAATAGAACAAGCCCGGGCTAAATAAAAAATCTCACTTTCGTGCTATGCATTCCAGAATCGGAGACTTTCGACTCGGCTCAGGCTCAAATTCATTTCCCCTGAACGGATCTAGGCTTATACTAGTTCAATTTATTAAAACGACATGCTAGAAAATAAATCTTTAATTTAAAGCGGAAGTCTTAAAGATTGTACCTTTGAAGCGTGTCCCTTGCAATAAGAAAACCAAAGTTGAAAATTCCACAGTTTACCACCCAGGACCAATCACGAGAAAATCCCTATAACAATTCCGTCTCTACCTCGAAATCATATGGGCGACTATCCACAAGGTAGATAAGACACTAAAGAAGTGATCCATATGAGACCCACTTCGAAAAACTCGTCAGATCCTCAGCAGATCGTTGCCCGAAGATTTTTGCACTAATTTACCGCCTGGCTACGAAATTCACTCGAAATCCCAAGGATAACTCCAAACAACCTCGAACTTGGGTGGGCAAGTGTCTACAAGGTGGCTAAAGGCACTGGTGAAGAAATTCAAAGAAACCCACTTCAAGAAACTCACAGATCTGAAAAACAGATCTAGCCCGGGAAACTGATTATAATCTGAAAAACCACACCGCCTCAATAAAACTTCGTGGGTAAGCTATTTGCTCGTAGATCTAGAATTTTTCGAATAAAAAGGAACGAGCCAAAGGTTCAATGCAACAAATAAACAAAGCCAAATATGAAAATGCACCAAAACAGAGCTAAAAAATCCAAAAAATGCCGGAAAAAGAGCAGCGAACGGACTTCTCGAGTGGCGTTTGAACTTCCAGGCAGTGTTCTTGGGCTTCTAGAATCATGGGCTAAGTTTCTTGAACAAGAAAGATCGCAAACCGACTTCGAAAAAGAATTCTCAATAAGTAAGAAATTCTCTCTCTAGGCTTGTCTTTCTCACTCTAAGGCATTTGCCTACAAGGTTTTCAATGTCTTCAAATGTGCCTAACATTAGCTATTTATAGGGCGCTCATTGGGAGACCTAGTGGGCTTTTGAGTTGGGCCTTAGTGTTTGACTTTCATTGACCCCTTAGTCTTCCCTAGACTAATCAACTCCAATCGATCCTCTCGAATTAATTTCTTAACCTACTTTGTTAATTTAATTTAATCAAACCCTTCGGATTAATTAATTCATATAGAATTAATTTTCTTAATCCACTTTGTCAATTAAATGTTAATTAAACCTTTAGGATTAATTAATTCACTTTATCGATTAGTCAAACGCGTAATTAGTCGTACCACTAACGGACCAATTATGGAACTACCGCTCAAAAATGACTTTACATCACGCCACTTTATTTTCTTCTATCTCCCCACATTAAAGATCTAGTGCTCGTTGTTTTATCAATTTACTGACAAACTAATTCACTGAATTCTTGGTATCCGAGATTAGTACCACTCAACTTTCTTATTATACCGGACGTAAAGTCCACTGACCAATTTTAGTACAATAAACCTTACGAGCTCATCTCGGGAGCACCATCAACCCGGCGAATCGGTACATGGATTCCTCCGACTAGCAATGACACGTAAGTAGCAAACACCGCATACCCAACCTACCGAGGTATAGACCTCAATTGACCGCACTCTTTGGCACATCAAACCATACGATATCTAACTCTCATGCCCGTCCCAATCTCGGGATTGAGAGACTAAATACTAAGACCGAATTGACTACGCCAATCAGTACAAGTCAATTCTATCCAAACTGGTCGTGCTCAATACGCCCCGAGCATATCCGTGTGATTTAAATTAGTCTAGATAAACTAATTTCCAAACCACACGATAACTATACCGATAGTAAGTTCAGACTATCTCAGTTACGAGCATGTTTTTTATAAATCAATACTTTAAAAAATAACAGTATCTACTGTGTCTTTCCACACACCGTTATCTAGTTCTGTGATATAATGGAACAATTTAATATTGAAACAAAATGATATGTCATCTGTGGATATTAGTTTTTGATACAAGCCATAGCTTTTCTGTATTCAAAACTAACAGTGTTGATCCTCTAGCTTAATCTTCTTAGATTTCTAGAGTCTAGATCTACGAGCAGGAACACATTCCAGACACTTTTGGTGCGGATTTTCAGTTTGGGTTTAGTTCCCGGGCTAAATATGTTTCTTTAGATTTGAGTGATTCTTGAAGTGGGTTTCTTAGGACTTCTTCGTTTTGCCTTGGGCTACAGCGTAGACACTAGCCCACACTAGTTCGGAGTCGAATTGGAGTTATTCTTCGGATTTCTTGTGGAATTCGCTTGCCCAAAGTTTTGGATTTCTATTTGTTAGGGACTTCGCTACAAAGCTATAATCTTTGATCATTTCGCTTTAATTAAAGATTGCATCTTTTGTGTCCCGATTAATAAATTAAATAAGTATAAGCCTAGATCAGTGCATGGGAAAATGAATTTGAGCCTGAGCTTTGTCGAAAGCTTCCGATTCTGGAAAGCATTGCACGAAAGTGAGGTTTTCGATTTAGCCCGGGCTTGTTCTGTTTTCCTTCAAAATGGTATCAGATCGAGTGTTTCGGCTTTATACTTGTTTAATTTATTACACGGCTTTATTTTAGCATTATTATTTTTGTCGAAATGTTTAAACAGGTGGTTATTAGTTTCCCGGCTATTGTGGTAGAATTTTATTTTTCATTCATAAACCCCGGGACATGTTCGGGCTCGTATTGTTTTTGAATGGAAATGTCTGTAACAGTAATAACCACGAGCTCGAAGCCATGTAGGATTAGAAAAATCTTGTAGTAGGATTTGATCTAATCATGTCATCTTTAAATTCCTAGAAAAATGCCTTTGTATATATGAATTTATGTATTATGACGAAGATGTTATTTTGGGTAACTTATATTCGCGGGTTTTGGTTTCTCGTAATTTTGGGTGATTCCTAATTACGTAGTAAACCAAGAAAACCCAGGCGAATCGAGAGGAATTCAAATAATGAGTGGGAGCGACATGACGGGACATGTCAACGAGGTGTCAAGGAATCAACGATAGAGAAGGCCATCATAGTCGGGAAATTTTAATTTCTTTAATACCCCGTATTTATGTCTTTTCGTTGATTGTGTGTTTTTTGTTTTATTTTGCATGAACGAAAACCAAACCAAACCTTTTTAAAAAGTAAAGTGCAATTAACTATGGTAGATTATTCGCATATTAAAACTCTAACGGTTTTATGGGTGCGAATATCCGTAGTTAAGATATTGCATGTTAAAAAGTAAAAATACTCAAACTTAAAAATCTAAGTGGGAGCAGGTTGGTAAATATCTCCATGGCCTCCATTACGGGTTCATTGGTGATGTGGTTATTCTTGTGAGTTGGTATTATGACCTTCTTTTATGCGGACAAGTTTTCAATCACAGATATCACCGGAATGAATTTTCGAATGGATGACTACAGGGAGTTTCATTGGAGAAAGTTGCGACACCCTCTCTGCTGAGGGGCATTAGTATCCTAAGTAACAAACTTAGAAGTCACGTAATGGCATACGCTTAGTGTACTATTTATAGTATTCCTCCCACGAGGTTACGATATTTATGTGTACGGCTAAAAGCATTGACTATTAATTTCATTGATCATAAAATCATTAGTTAGATAATAAAATTAATGAACTTCGGTTCTTCTCAAACGAATGTGGGTTGGCATAGATGTTCACCCGCGTGACCTGCGTTAATCCCGGTGTGAGAGATGTCGATGGAGATTATATTGTTTTTGAGGATTTCAATATTTTTGAAAAAGTATACTGAAACTTGACTGTTTATTTTTTAGTTGTTGATATGTCGTTCAACCCGCTAGCTGTCATTTTGAATCATAACAAACTTACGGGTCCAAATTACATTGACTGGAAACATAACCTGGATGAGCAATGTGTGTGTCACAGACGTGATGGAAACTCAGTGGTGTTTCTTGTGCTTTACGTAGATGACATTCTATTGATTGGCAACAACAAGAAAGTGTTATCAGACGTAAAGGCATGGCTGTCCAAGCAGTTTGATATGAAGGACTTAGGGGAAGTGGGACATATCCTTGGGATCAAGATAATTCAAGATCGTAGGAAACATTCATTAATGCTCTCCCAAGCTTCGTACATGGACACGATTCTAGCCCGTTTTAACATGCAGAACTCTAAGAAAGGTTTTCTACCTTTCAGACATGGAGTGCATCTATCTAAGGAACAGTCCCCGAAGACTGTTGAGGAGATAGAGGCCATGAAGACAGTTTCTTATACTTCGGCAGTAGGAAGTCTCATGTATGCCATGTTGTGTACGAGACCTGATATATGTTATGCCGTTGGCATGGTAAGCATGTTAGTTTTGAATACAGAAAAGATATGGCTTGTATCAAAAACTAATATTCACAGATGACGTATCATTTTGTTTTAGTATTAAATTGTTCCATTATATCATAGAACTAGATAACGGCGTGTGGAAAGACACAGTAGATACCGTTATTGGTTAAAATATTGATATATTAAAAGTATGCTCGTAACCGATATAGTCTGAACATAATATCGGTATAGGTTATCGTGTGGTTTGGAAATTAGTTTATCTAGACTAGTTTAAATAACACAGAGGGGCATATTGAGCACGACCAGTTTGGATAGAATTGACTTATACTGATCGGAGTAGTCAATTCAGTCCTAGTATTCAGTCTCTCAATCCCGAGATTGGGATGGGCGTGAGAGTTGGATATCGTATGCTTTGATTTGCCAAAGAGTGCGGTCAATTGAGGCCTATACCTCAGTAGGTTGGGTATGTGGTGTTTAGCTTCTTACGTGTCGTTGCTAGTCGAAGGAATCCACGTACCGGTTCACTGGGTTAATAGTGCTCCCGAGATGAGCTCGTAAGGTCTATTATACTAAACCCGACAGGTGGACTTTATGTCGGGTATAATAAAAGGATGAGTGGTACTAATCTCGGATACCAAGAAGTCAGTAAATTAGTTTGTCATTAAATTGATAAACCGATGAGCGTTAGATCATTAATGTGGGAATATAGAAGAAAATTTAATGGTGCGATGTAAAGTCATTTTTGAGCGGTAGTTCCATAATTGGTCCGTTAGTGGTACTACTAATTATGCGTTTGACTAATCGATAAAGTGAATTAATTAATCCTAAAGGTTTAATTAATATTTAATTGGAATTAATTAATTCAAAGGGTTCGATTAAATTAAATTAACAAAGTGGGTTAAAGATTTAATTCGAAAGGATCGATTGGAGTTGATTTGTCAGGAAAGACTAAGGATTCAACGAAAGTCAAACTAAAAGGCCTAACTCAAAGGCCCATTAGGTCTCCTTAGAATCTCCTTATAAATATCCATGTTAGGCAACTTACAAGACATTAGAAACCTTAGAGGCATTTTGCGTAGTGTGAGAAAGAGTGGTCTAGAGAGAGAACTTCTTCCTTTACCTTGAAGTTTTTTTCGAAGTTGACCAAGGATCTTTCTTCTTCGAGAATCCTCAAAGCCCATAACCTAAAGAATCCTAGATCACCATTTTAGAGAAGAAAGCTGCTGTTTTTGTTGTCATTTTCGCCGGAATTACTGTTGGCTGCCGAAATTTATAGCTGGTCGACGATTGGTTTTTAATGGGAAGCAACAGTTTTTGCTTCTCTTGAAGTGGGTTTGTTAATTCTTGTTGTGTTGATCCTCTATCTTGATATTCTTAGATCGCCATAGTCTAGATCTACGAGCAGGAACACATTCCAGACACTTTTGGTGTGGATTTTCAGATTGGGTTCAGTTCCTGGGCTAAATCTGTTTTTTCTGATTTGCGTGATTCTTGAAGTGAGTTTCTTATGACTTCTTTGTTTTGCCCTAGGCTACTCCGTAGACACTAGCCCACACTAGTTTGGAGTTGGATCAGAGTTATCCTTCGCATTTCTTGTGGAATTCGCAGTTAAAGATTTGGTTTTTCTTATTGTGTTGGACTTCACTTCAAAGGTATAACCTTTAATCTTTCAACATTTAATTAAAGGTGAAATCTTTGTGCGTTAGATGTCGTTATAATAAATTAAATAAGTATAAGCCTAGATCCATTCATTGGAAAATGAATTTGAGCCTGGTCGAAAGCTTCCGATTCTGGAATGCATTGAACGAAAGTGAGGTTTTCAATTTAGCCCGGGCTTGTTCTGTTTTCCTTCAAAGCAGATATCAGAGTAACCCCGGGAAACCTCATTGGGAGGCGGTAAAATGCATTTTCAAGTATTTGCACAAAACGAGGGACCAAGTTCTGGTCTATCATGCACCTGAGCTGGTATCCCGAGGTTACACAGATTCAGATTTCCAAGGCGACAGGGACAAGAGCAAGTCTACCTCAGGGTATGTGTTTACTCTAGGAGATGGGGCCATAGTTTGGCAGAGTGTCAAGCAGAAATGCGTGGCGGACTCAACCATGGAGGCTGAGTACGTTGCCGCATCAGAGGCAATGAAAGAAGCAGTATGGCTGAAGAACTTCCTAGTGGACTTAGATGTGATTCCTGGTTTATAGAAGTCTATCACTGTATATTGTGATAACAACGGTACAGTAGCAAGCTCGAAGGAACCACGAGTCCACAAGGCGAGTAAACATATACAGCGCAACTACCACCTGATATGAGACATCTTAAGAAGGGAAGACATGGTTGTGGCTAAGATAGCATCAGAGGATAACCTTGCAGATCCATTCACGAAGACATTGACTTCAAAAGTCTTTGAGGCTCACGTGGAGGGCATGGGGATCAGATACTTAGGAGATCCATGATAGTTTTTCTAGATAGATAGCAGCAGAGTGTATAGGAGTGTATGTAGATGTATACTTAAAGCACAACTTAAGTATTAGTGGGAGATTGTTGGAGTTGAATACATAAGCTATGCTTGTATTGTACAATTTCCCAGTTAATATATCGATTTATGTTTTGGTTATAATTTGTTGTGCATGATATGTCCATTTATATTATGTAAGTAGATGATGAGGTGTCTTGTGTGACACAGTAGATCTCATCATTGGTTGAAAGACATAATATATAAATGGGGTTCGTAACCGAGACAGTTTTGGACAAACTTTCGGTTTAGGTTATTATGTGATTCAGATAATTTGTTTGTCTAAACTAATTGAATCATATAGATATGCCCGGGGCATATTGAACTTGACCATTAGGAATGATTTTTATTGTACTGATTTAATAGACAAATCATTCCTGGTATTCTATCTCTTAATCCCTAGACTCGAGCGGGCATGAGGATTAGACATAGTGTACTTTGATCTGCCAAAGGGTGAGGTCAATTGTGGCCAATAATCTCGGTAGGTTAGGTGAGCGTGTTTAGTTGCTTGGTGTGCTGCTGCTTGTCGAAAGGAAACCATGTACCGGTGCGTCCGGGGTGATGGTGCTCCCGAGATGAGCTCGTAATGTTTATTATACTAAACTCGGCCGGTGGACTTATGTCCGGTATAGTAAAAAGGTCGAGTGGTACTAGTCTCAGAATTAAAGAAGTTGATTAATTAATTTATCAGTAAATTAATAAATTAACGAGCACTATATCTTTGATGTGGGGAGATTGTGAATAAATTAATTAAGTTGTTCCGGAAGCAATTCTGGTGTAGGATGGTAGTGCCAGAATTAATCCGTTAGTGGTACGATTAATTTTGTAATTGGTTAATTGAATAGGTTGAATTAATTAATTGATTAATTATTCCTAAGGGTCAATTAGGTAATTAACAAAGTGAAATTATTTAATTAATTTATTAAGTCTTAAGTTTCAATTAGAATTAAGAAATCCTAGAGATTAGGAAATCTAGTAGGATTTGGTTTATGCTATCAGATTCGTTACCTAATTGGATTTGGAAACTAATTAATCACCTAAACCCATTAGGAAGACCAATCCTAAACCAACTTGGGGTCTCTCTTATAACTCTATATATAGACAAGGGATTAGCTTTTCCACAATATACAATTCATAAGTTTTCAAGAAAAGAAAACTAGAGAGATAAAATCCTAGAGAGAGAAATTATTCTTCACTCTCAAAGTTGGATTTTTAAGAAGAAAATTGCGGCTGGTTTTTCTTCTGTTGTGGCCGAAATTTGGTTTGTTTAAACCAGCTGCGCGTGTAGTTTTCTCTCTCTCTCCATGCGGTATTTTACAGTACGTGCCAGGTGCGGTGGTGTTGGAATTTTCTTGTAAGTAGATTTTGTTGATTGCTGATCAAATTGGTTTCTAGATCGTTTCCCATACAACGTGATATCAAAGTCTTGAGTCATACAAGCGATCACCTGAGTTCACGCTTCAAAAGCACTTTTCTAAGATTCCACTTTTAATTATAAATTTTTGTTGCGTGGTAAATCGAATAAGTGCGAACCCAGATCCTGCGCAATGTTATTTCAAGCAAGGGTTGGAATAGCAATTGTGCTAGCGTCTAGGCCTGGCCGGAGATTCCTATTCTGGAATGCATAGCACGAAAGTGAATTTCTTGCTAGGCCCTGGCAGATAATCTTTCAGGGACACTGCTCCTTAGACAAATGCACCCTATGCCTGAAACGTAGCGAACCCTTCTTGGAGTTCTGCATGTTAAAACGGGCCAGAATCATATCTATGTAGGATGCTTGGGAGAGAGTCAGAGAACGTTTCCTACGATCTCGAATAATCTTGATCCCAAGGATATGTCCAGCCTCTCCCAAATCCTTCATATCAAATTGCCTGGACAACAATGCCTTTGCGTCTGACAACTCCCTCTTACTGTTGTCAATCAAAAGGATGTCATCTACGTGAAGTATGAGGAACACCACCGTATCACCATCACGCCTGCGATAAATACACTGCTCATCCGGACACTGAGTGAATCCATAGGACTGGATAACCTCCTAAGCCTGCATACCTTGTGTTCTTGACCCTGAACAATGAAATCCTCTGGTTGCTGCACAAAGATGGTCTCATCAAGACTTCCATTAAGGAAAGCTGTCTTGATGTCCATCTGCCAAATCTCATAGTCCATATGAGCAGCTATGGTCAAGAGAATCCGGATTGACTTAAGTATAGCTACCGGGAAAAAAGTCTCCTCATAATTGATACCCTCTTTCTGAGTATACCCCATCGCCACAAGCCTAGCCTTGAAGGTCTCAACCCTCCCGTCAGATTCTCTCTTTTGCTTGTAGACCCATTTGCACCCAATAGGACGAAACCTATCAGGAAGGTCTACTAGCTCCCAGACCTGAATTGAGTCCATAGAACCCATCTCAGCAATCATCGCTCTCTACCAAGAATCTGCATCTTTATCCTGGAGAGCCTCATTATAGCTAACTGGGTCTGGTTCATTAGTGCCAGGGATAAAGTCTAAAGACTCACCCAAACCCATGTACCTCTCGGGTTGTCTGGTAACCCTCCCACTACAACAAGGCACAGCCTGTGTAAGAGCATCTTCTGTGATAGTGTGTGCAGTCTCTTGTGGTGTGTCTTCCTAAACTAGTGCATCTTGAATAATAGAATGACTTCTAAGCTCTTTCAATACTACCTTGCTGTGATCTAAAATATAGTCCTCCTCAAGAATTCTGGCACTGGTGCTCACCACCACCTTCTGATCCTGAGGACTATAAAATAGACCACCTCCGTTCCTTTGGGGTAGCCTACAAACAGCATAGCATTTGATCTTGAATCTAACTTACCTGCATCTGCCTCGAGCACATGTGATGGACAACCCCAAATCCTGAGATGTCTCAGACTAGGCTTTGGCCCAGTCCACAACTCCAGGGGTGTCGTAGGCACAGATTTAGATGGCACGAGATTAAGGAGATAACACACTGTTTATAAGGCAAAACCCAAAACAAGGTAGGCAACTCACTATAACTCATCATTGATCTAATCATATCCATAAGAGTCATGTTCCTCCTCTCTGCTACACCATTCTGTTGGGGTGTGCCAGGTGCAGACAACTGGGACTGAATACCCACCTCTGACAAATAGGACCTAAATTCACTAGAGAGGTATTCACCACCACGATCAGACCACAGGTTCTTGATACTCATACCCAGATGGTTTTCCACCTCAGCCTTAAACTCTTTGAACTTGTCAAAGCATTCGGACTTGTGGCACATCAGGTATATGTATCCATATCTAGAGTAATCATCCGTGAATGTCACGAAATACTCATAACCACCTCTAGCTTGAACTGATATGGACCCACACAAGTCAGAATGAATCAACTCTAAAACCTTTTTGGCCCTATACCCCTTTGCCTTTCAAAGGCCTCTTGGTCATTTTACCCTCAAAGAAGGACTCACAGGTAGGAAAAATGTCAATATCTAATGAGTCTAAAGACCCATCATTGACCAACCTTTGAATCCCACTAAGGTTAATGTGACCTAGTCTCAGGTGCCAAAGATAAGTTTGATTCAAAGGGGAAGACTCCTTTCACTTACTATGATTCAGTGATGAGTTACTAGTTTCTGTATTTTGCACAACTGGGGAGTTTGTCTTAATTAAAAACAGATTGTCAACTAATGTACCAGAACATATAAGCCTCTGGTTCTTTCTAATAAAAACAGAATTATCAAAAAAAACATACTTATAACCATCCAATAAAAGTTTAGAAACTGAAATCAAATTCTTCCGAAAACTGGGTACATATAGACAATCTCTCAAACGTAAGATAGAGTCTAAAAAATAAAGACATAAAACTCCCACTGCAACAACAGAAACTCTGGTAGTATCCCCAAGGTAGACCTGCAACTCTCCCTCTCTAAGCAGCTGGGTCACTTGGAACCCCTGCAAAGAATTACAAACGTGATCATTGGCTCCTGAATCCACACACCAAGTATCTGTGGGAATTGCCGCTAAACACGTTAAAAGATTCACTTTCGTGCTACGCTTTCCAGAATCAGAACCTCTGGCCAGGCCTAGACACTAGCGCAATCGCTATTCCAACCATTTTGAAATAACATTGCGCAGGATCTGGGTTCGCACTTATTCGTTTTACCACGCAACAAAAATTTCTAATTACAAGCGGAATCTTATAAAAATACCTTTGAAGCATGACTCAAGTGATTCTCTTGTATGCCTCAAGACCTTGATTTCATGTTATGTGGGCAATGATCTATAAATCAATTGACCAGCTAATCACCACAATCCACTTGCTAGAAAATTCCAGCACATCCGCACCTGACACGTACTGCAAACGCACCGCCCGGAGAGAGAGAAAACTATATGCGCAGCTAGTAATAAAAAACACCAAAATTTCGGCCAACACTTACCAAAAACCAGCCGCACAAGTTCTCTAAAATTTGACTTGGAGAGAGTAAATTTTCTCTCTCTAGAATTTTCTCTCTCTAGTTTTCTTGTCTTTAAAACTTATGAATTGTAAATTCAATTGTGTATCTTGAATAGCTAATCCCTTGTCTATATATAGAGTTATAAGAGAGACCCCAAGTTGGTTTAGGATTGGTCTTCCTAATGGGTTTAGGTAATTAGTTTCCAAATCCAATTAGGTAACCAATCTGATAGGATAAACCAAATCCTACTAGATTCCTAATTTCTAAGATTTCCTAATTCTAATTGAAACTTAAGACTTAATTAATTAATTAATTAAATCATTCCACTTTGTTAAGTGCTTAATTAACCCTTAGGAATTAATTAAATAATTCTACTTTGTTAATTACTGAATTAACCCTTAGGAATAATTAGCCAATTAATTAATTAATTAAATCTACCTATTCAATTAACCCATTACAAAATTAATCGTACCAGAATTGCTTCCGGAACAACTTAATTAAATTATATTCATAATCTCCCCACATCAAAGATATAGTGCTCGTTAATATAAATTAATTTACGGATAAATTAATTAATTAACTTCTTTAATTCCGAGACTAGTACCACTCGACCTTTTTACTATACCGGACATAAGTCCACCGGTCGGGTTTAGTATAATAAACATTTCGAGCTCATATCGGGAGCACCATCACCCCAGACGCACCGGTACATGGTTTCCTTTCGACAAGCAGCAGCACACCAAGCAACTAAACACGCGCACCCAACCCACCGAGACTATTGGTCACAATTGACCTCACCCATTGGCAGATCAAAGTGCACTATGTCTAATCCTCATGCCCACTCGAGTCTAAGGATTAAGAGATAGAATACCAAGAATGATTTGTCTATTAAATCAGTACAAGAAAAATCATTCCTAATGGTCAAATTCAATACGCCCCGGGCATATCTATATGATTCAATTAGTTTAGACAAACCAATTATCTAAATCACATAATAACATAAACTGACAGTTTGTCCAAAACTGTCTCGGTTACGAACCCTATTTATATATTATGTCTTTCCACCAATGATGAGATCTATTGTGTCACACAAGACACCACAACATCTACTTACATAATATAAATGGACATATCACCTACAACAAATTATAACCAAAACATAAATCAATATATTAACTGGGAAATTGTACAATACAAGCATAGCTTATGTATTCAACTCCAACAATCTCCCACTACTACTTAAGCTGTGCTTTAAGTATACATCTACATACAACTCCTATACACTCTGCTGCTATCTATCTAGAAAAACTATCATGGCTCTCCTAAGTATCTGATCCCCATGCCCTCCACGTGAGCCTCAAAGACTTTTGATGTCAATGTCTTCGTGAATGGATCTGCAAGGTTATCCTCTGATGCTATTTTAGCCACGACCACGTCTTCCCTCTTTATGATGTCTCGTATCATGTGGTACTTACGTTGTATATGTTTACTCGCCTTGTGGGCTCGTGGTTCCTTCGAGTTTGCTACTGCACCGTTGTTATCAAAATATACCGTGATTGGCTTCTGCAAATCAGGAATCACATCTAAGTCCACTAGGAAGTTCTTGAGCCATACTACTTCTTTCGCTGCCTCTGATGCGACAACGTACTCAGCCTCCATGGTAGAGTTCGCCACGCATTTCTGATTGAGACTCCGGCAAACTATGGCTCCACCTCCTAGAGTAAACACATACCGTAAGGTAGACTTGCTCTTATCCCTGTCGCCTTGGAAATTTGAATCTGTGTAACCTCGGGGTACTAGCTCAGGTGCCTGATAGACCAGAACTTGGTCTCTCGTTCTATGTAAATACTTGAGAATGCATTTTACTGTCTTCCAATGAGCTTTTCCGGATTTACTATGATATCTGCTCACCATGCCAATGGCATAACAGATATCAGACCTCGTACACAACATGACATACATGAGACTTTCTACTACCGAAGCATATGGAACTGTCTTCATGGCCTCTATCTCCTCAACAGTCTTAGGAGACTGTTCTTTAGATAGATGCACTCCGTCTCTGCAAGGTAGAAAACCTTTCTTGGAGTTATGCATGTTAAAAAGGTCAAGAATCGTGTCTATGTATGAAGCTTGGGAGAGCGTTAACGAACGTTTCCTATTATCTCAAATTATCTTGATCCTAAGGATATGTCCCGTTTCTCCTAAGTCATTCATATCAAACTGCTTGGATAGCCATGCCTTTTTCTCTGATAACATTTTCTTGTTGTTGTTTATCAATAGAATGTCATCTACATAAAGCACAAGAAACACCACTGAGTTTCCATCACGTCTGCAATACACACATTGCTCATCCGGACACTGAGTAAATCCAAAAGACTGGATTACCTCATCAAGCCGGATGTTCCAAGATCTGGATGCCTGCTTAAATCTGTAAATAGACCTCTTAAGCCTGCAAACCTTATGCTCTTGGTCATTTTCAATGAATCCCTCTGGTTGCTGCATAAAGATGGTTTCCTCAAGACTTCCGTTTAGGAAAGCTGTCTTGACATCCATCTGCCAAATCTCATAATCAAAATGAGCAGCTATGGATAAGAAAATCCGGATCGACTTAAGCATGGCTACCGGGGAGAAGGTTTTCTCAAAATCATTCCCGTTTTCTGAGTATACCCTTTCACCACCAGCCTAGCTTTAATGGTTTCCACCTTCCCATCAGGTCCTCTCTTACCTTTGTAGACCCACTTGCATCCAATAGGCTTAAACCCATCAAGCAGGTCCACAAGCTCTCAGACTTGATTGTGGTCCATTGACCCCATCTCGGATATCATTGCCTTACGCCAAGATTCTGTATCTTTATCTCGGAGAGCCTCATTGTAGTTAACTGGGTCCAGTTCAGGTAAACCTAGGACTAGGTCTGAGGCCTCTCCCACGCAAATGAACCTGTCGGGTTGTCTTACAACCCTCCCACTATAACGGGCACCACCTGTGTGAGCGCATCATCTGTGATCTCATGTACAGTGTGTGGTGTATCTACTTGTGACGGTGCATCAAGATTAGTAGTTTGCTGCCTAAGCTCTTCTAGTACTATCTTACTCTTGGGCTTGTGGTCTAAGACATAGTCCTCTTCCAAAAATCTAGCGTTGGTACTAACCACCACCTTTTGATCTTTAGGACTATAGAATAGACCACCTTTCGTTCCCCTAGGATATCCTACAAACAGAATTAATTCAGTTCTCGCATCTAACTTAGCCGTATCTGCCTTAAGCACATGTGTTGCACAACCCCAAATTCCGAGATTTCTTAGACTGGGCTTGCGCCCATTCCACAACTCTACTTGGGTTGAAGGCACGGTTTTAGATGGTACAAGATTAAGAAATACATTGTCGTTTCTAAGGCATATCCCCATAACGAACTTGGCAAATCATTATAGCTTATCATTGTTAGTTTTGAATACAGAAAAGCTATGGCTTGTATCAAAAACTAATATCCACAGATGACATATCATTTTGTTTCAGTATAAATTTGTTCCTTTATCATAGAACTAGATAACGGGGTGTCGACAAACACAGTAGATACCGTTATTGGTTAAAGTATTGATATATAAAAAGTATGCTCGTAACCGAGATAGTCTGAACATACTATCGGTATAGGTTATTATGTGGTTTGGAAATTGGTTTATCTAAACTAGTTTAAATCACACAGATATGCCTGGGGCATATTGAGCACGACCAGTTTGGATAGAATTGACTTATACTGATCGGCGTAGTCAATTCGGTCCTAGTATTCCGTCTCTCAATCCCGAGATTGGAACGGGCATGAGGGTTGGATATCGGGTGCTTTGATTTGCCAAAGAGTGAGGTCAATTGAGGCCAATACCTCGATAAGTTGGGTATGCGGTGTTTAGCTTCTTACGTGCCGTTGCTAGTCAGAGGAATCCACGTACCGGTTCGCCGGGTTAATGGTGCTCCCGAGATGAGCTCGTAAGGTTATTATACTAAACCCGGCCGGTGAACTTTATGTTCGGTATAATAAAAGGACGAGTGGTACTAATCTCGGAAACCAAGAAGTCGGTGAATTAATTTGTCAGTAAATTGACAAATCGACGAGCACTAGATCTTTAATGTGGGGAGATAGAATAAAATATAATGGCGCGATGTAAAGTCATTTTCGAGCGGTAGTTCCATAATTGGTCCGATAGTGGTACGACCGATTATGCGTTTGACTAATCGATAAGGTAAATTAATTAATCTGAAAGGTTTAATTAATATTTAATCGACAAAGTGAATTTAGAAATTAATTCGATTTAGAATTAATTAATTCAAAATCGAATTAATTTCTAAATTCACTTTGTCGATTAAATATTAATTAAACCTTTCGGATTAATTAATTTACCTCGTCGATTAGTCAAATGCATAATCGGTCGTACCACTAACGGACCAATTATGGAACTACCGCTCGAAAATGACTTTACATCGCGCCATTATATTTTATTCTATCTCCCCCCATTAAAGATCTAGTGCTCGTCGATTTATCAATTTACTGACAAATTAATTCACCGACTTCTTGGTTTCCGAGATTAGTACCACTCGTCCTTTTATTATACCGAACATAAAGTTCACCGGCCGAGTTTAGTATAATAACCTTACGAGCTCATCTCGGGAGCACCATCAACCCGGCGAACAGGTACGTGGATTCCTCCGACTAGCAACGGCACGCAAGAAGCTAAACACCGCATACCCAACTTACCGAGGTATTGGCCTCAATTGACCTCACTCTTTGGCAAATCAAAACACACGACATCCAACCCTCACGCCCGTCCCAATCTCGGGATTGAGAGACGAAATACTAGGACCGAATTGACTACGCCGATCAGTATAAGTCAATTCTATCCAAACTGGTCGTGCTCAATATGCCCCGGGCATATCTGTGTGATTTAAACTAGTTTAGATAAACCAATTTCCAAACCACACAATAACCTATACCGATAGTATGTTCAGACTATCTCGGTTACGAGCATACTTTTTATATACCAATACTTTAACCAATAACGGTATCTACTGTGTTTGTCGACACCCCGTTATCTAGTTCTATGATATAAAGGAACAAATTTATACTGAAACAAAATGATATGTCATCTGTGGATATTAGTTTTTGATACAAGCCATAGCTTTTCTGTATTCAAAACTAACAATCTCCCACTAATACTCAAAGCTATGCTAAGAAGTACAAAAACTGTCCAACCCGCTATTACACTGCTATCATAATGAAATCTCCAGAACACCTTTAAGCTCACTCACATGTCTCCCTCTTTACGATCTCTCGTATCAGGAGGTACTCTCGCTCTATGTGTTTACTCGCCTTATGGGCTCGTGGTTCCCTCGAGTTAGCAACTGCACCATTGTTATCACAATAAACTGTGATAGACCTAGGCAACTCAGGAACCACATCTAAGTCCATCAGGAAGCTCCTGAGCCATACAGCCTCTTTCGCTGCCTCTGAAGCGGCAACGTACTTGGCCTCCATGGTAGAGTCCGCCACGCATTTCTGCTTGACATTCTTCCATACTATGGCTCCACCTCCTAGAGTAAACACAAACCCAGAGGTAGACTTACTATTGTCCAAATCTCCTTGAAAGTCCGAATCTGTGTAACCCAATGGTACAAGCTCCTGCGCTCTATAAACTAGGACATAATCTCTCGTCCTGCGCAAGTACTTGAGAATGCATTTTACTGCCTCCCAGTGAGCTTTCCAAGGGTTACTCTGATATCTGCTAACCATGCCAACGGCAAAGCAAATATCAGGCCTCATGCACAACATAGCATACATGAGACTACCCACTGCAGAAGCATAGGGTACCGCCTTCATGGCATCTATCTCCTCAGCAGTCTTAGGACACTGCTCCTTAGACAAATGCACTCCATGCCTGAAAGGTAGTGAACCCTTCTTGGAGTTCTGCATGTTAAAACGGGCCAGAATCGTGTCTATGTAGGTTGCCTGAGAGAGAGTCAGAGAACGTCTCCTACGATCTCGAATAATCTTGATCCCAAGGATATGTCCAGCCTCTCCCAAATCCTTCATATCGAATTGCCTGGATAACCATGCCTTTACGTCTTACAACACCTTCTTACTGTTGCCAATAAGAAGAATGTCATCTACGTAAAGTACTAGGAACATCACCATATCACCATCACACCTGCGACAAACACACTGCTCATCCGGACACTGAGTGAATCCATAGGATTGGATAACCTTGTCAAAACGGATGTTCCAAGATCTGGATGCTTGCATCTTTATCCTTTAGAGCCTCATTGTAGTTAACTGGGTCTGGATCATGAGCGCCAGGGAGTCCGAAGACTCACCCAAACCTATGTACCTCTTGGGCTGTCTCACAACCCTCCCACTACGACGAGGAGCAGCCTGTGCAAGAGCATCATCTGTGATAGTGTGTGCAGTCTCTTGTGGTGTGTCTTCCTGTACGTGTGCATCTGGAATAGTGGACTGACTTCTAAGCTCTTCCAATACTACCTTGCTGCTTGACTTCTGATCTAAAATATAGTCCTCATCAAGAAATCTGGCATTGGTGCTGACCACCACCTTCTGATCCTGAGGACTATAAAATAAACCACCTCTCGTTCCTTTGGGGTAGCCTATAAACAGCATAACCTTAGATCTCGCCTCTAACTTGCCTGCATCTGCCTCGAGCACATGTGCTGGACAACCCCAAATCCTGAGATGTCTCAGACTAGGCTTTCGCCCACTCCACAACTCTACTAAGGTCGTAAGCACAGACTTAGATGGCACAAGGTTGAGGATAAAATATGTTGTATCCAAGGCATAACCCCAAAACGAGGTAGGCAACTCACTGTAACTCATCATCAATCTAACCATCTCCATAAGGGTCCTGTTCCTCCTCTCTGCTACACCATTCTGCTGGGGTGTGCCAGGTGCAGACAACTGGGTCTGAATACCCTCCTCTGACAAATAGGTCCTAAATTCACTAGAGAGGTATTCGCCACCGCGATCAGACCGCAGTGACTTGATACTCTTACCCAGATGGTTCTCCACCTCTGCCTTGAATTCTCTGAACTTGCCAACGCATTCAGACTTGTGGCGCATCAGGTATATGTATCCATATCCAGAGTAATCATCCGTGAAAGTCACGAAATACTCATAACCACCTCTAGCCTGAACTGACATAGGCCCACACACGTCAGAATGAATCAGCTCTAAAACCTCCTTGGCCCTATACCCCTTCGCCTTAAAAGCCCTCTTGGTCATTTTACCCTCCAAGCAGGACTCACAGGTCAAATAGCTGTCAATATCTAGTAAGTCCAAAGACCCACTCTTGACCAACCTTTGAATCCTACTAAGGTTGATATGACCTAGTATCAGGTGCCAAACATAAGTCTGATTCAAAGGGGAAGACTCTTTTCTCTTATTATGATTCGGTGATGAGTTACTAGTTTCTGTGGTTTGCATAACTGGGGAGTAAGTCTTAATTAAAAACAAATTGTCAACCAATGTACCGGAACATATAAGTTTCTGGCATTTTCTAATAAAAACCGAACCGTCAGAAAATACACACTTATAACCATCCAATACAAGTTTCGAAACCGAAAGCAAGTTATTTCGAAAACTATGTACATAAAGACAATCCTTTAAATATAAAATAAAGTCTGAAAAATAAAGACTAATAACTCCCACTGCAGCCACAGAAACTCTGGTAGTATCCCCAGGTAGACCTGCAACTCTCCCTCTCTAAGCAGCCGGGTCACTTCGAACCCCTGCAAAGAATTACAAACATGATCAGTGGCTCCTGAATCCACACACCAAGTATCTGTGGGAATCGCCGCTAAACACGTCTCAGTGACTAGGGAAAATTTACACGTACCTCGAGGCTTTGGGCAGTCCTTCTTCCAATGTCCCGCTTTGCCACATCTGAAGCATTTGCCTCTCGGCTTCTGCTTCTTGGCAATGCCCGCCTTGGGTCCATGACTGGCTCCTGCTTTCTGGCCTCTCTTCCTCTTTTGCTTCCTGGCTTTGGGCCCAGCAGAGGAACCTGAGGGACCAACAGTAGCCAAGGCTTGCTTCTTCTCTGCGAAGAGGCTCTCAGCAGACACCAATGCAGTCATGAGCTCGGAAAGTGAATATGAGAGATTCCTCATATTATAGTTCAATCGAAACTGCTCAAAACTGGGAGACAAGCTCTGAAGGATGATATCGACCTGGGTTTCCCCATCAATCTCTCCTTCCAATACCTCGATCTCATTGATGCAACCAATCATGTCCAGTACGTGATCTCTCACTGAAGTGCCCTCAGCCATCTTAGCATTCATGAGTTTCCTCATAGCTGACTGCTTGGCTGCCCTGCCCTGATGTCCAAACATCTCCCTGAGGTTAAGCATCATATCGTAGGCTGAGGTCATCTGCTGATGCTGATGCTGGTGCTGCAGAACACTTGACATGGAAGCCAAGATGTAGCACCTGGTCATCTCATCAGCCTTCTGCCACCTCGTATATGGCTCTCGCTGCTCAGGGGTGGCATCATCGCTGGGCTTAGGGGGGCACTCCTCAGTGAGCACGTACTTGTAACCCTCAGCGGTAAGGACAATGTCCATGTTACGTTTCCAATCAATGTAATTAGGACCGGTGAGTTTGTTTTGGTTCAAAATGACAGCTAGCGGGTTGAACGACATATCAACTGAAAATAAACAAAACAAGTTTCAGTATACTTTTTCGAAAATATTGAAAAATCCTCAGAAAATAAATATAATCTTCTACCGACATCTCTCACACCGGGATTAACGCAGGTCACGATGGGTGAACGTCTACGCCAACCCACATTCGTTAGAGAAGAACCGAAGTTCATTAATTTCATTATCTGACCAACGATCTTATGATCAATGAAATTAATAGTCGATAATTTTAGCCGTACACGTAGATAGCGTAACCTCGATGGGAGGGATACTATAAATAGTACACTAAGTGTATGCCATTACGTGACTTCTAAGTTTGTTACTTAGGGTAATAATGCGCCTCGGATGACGAGGGTGTCGCAACTTTTCCCAATTAAACGCACTATAGTCATCTCTTTAGAAATTCATTCCGGTGATATCTGTGATTGAAAACTCAGCCGATAGGGAGGAAGGTCTAAGCCAGCACGCAAGTTTAACCACATCACCAATGAACCCGTAATGGAGGCCATAGGCGATTAACCAACCCGCTCCCACTTAGATTTTTAATTAATTTCAATTTGCCCTGGTTTTCTCAGTTTTCTACGTAATTAGGAATCACCCAAAATTATGATTAAATCAAAACCCGCGAATTTAATTAAGTTTGAGGATTTTTACATTTTAACATGCAATATCTTAACTATGGATATTCGCACTCATAAAACCGTTGGAGTTTTAATATGCGAATAATCTACCTTAGTTAATTGCACATTACCTTTTAAAAACATTTGGTTTGGATTTCGAAAATCACACAATCAACGAAAAAAATCATAAATACGGGAAATTAAATAAAATAAAATTTCCCGACTATTATGGCCTTCTCTATCGTTGATTCTTTGACGCCTCGGTGACACTTCCCGTCGTGTCGCTCCCACCCGTTATTTGGATTCCTCTATAATCGCCCGGGTTTTCTCGGTTTACTACGTAATTAGGAATCACCCAAAATTATGATAAACCAAAACCCGCGAATATAAGTTACCCAAAATAACGTCTTCGTCATAGTACATAAATTCCTATATACAAAGGCATTTTTCTATGAATTTAAAGACGACATGATTAGATCAAATCCTACTACAAGATTTTTCTAATCCTACACGGCTTCCAGCTCGTGGTTATTTCTATTACAGAAATTTCCATTCAAAAATAAAATGAGCCCGGACATGTCCCGGGGTTTATGAATGAAAATTAAATTTCTACCATAATAGCAGGGAAACCAATAACCACCTGTTTATGCATTTCGACAAAAATAATAATGCCAAAATAAAGCTGTGTAATAAATCAAACAAATATAAGACCGAAACCAACGCTCTGATACCAATTTGAAGGAAAACTGAACAAGCCCGGGCTAAATCGAAAACCTCACTTTCGTGCAATGCATTCCAGAATCGGAAGCTTTCGACCAAGCTCAGGCTCAAATTAGTTTATCCATGAACGGATCTTAGCTTACACTTATTTAATTTATTAATCGGGACACAAAAATTAAATCTTTAATTAAAGCGGAATATTAAAGAGTTTACCTTTTGTAGCGAAGTCCCTTGCGTAAACAAAAACCAATTCTTCGACGCAACTTCCACAAGAAATCCAAAGAATATCTCCAATACGAACTCCGAAATAGTGTGGGCTATTATCTACGGAGTTACCCACGGCAAATCGAGAATACCCAAGAAACTTGCTTCGGAAGAAAACCCAAAAAACTGTAATTTAGGATTGCCCAGAATTTTTTTTCAAAAAACTACTGCGCCAAAATAAATTGCTGCGCAAACTGCTGGTTCTTAGAAGAAAAATAATCCACCGGAAATGATCTATTCAGTCCCGATCTAGACAACCCAACCCACGGATCACTCCTTTAGGAAGATCGGACGTGGAATTAGGTTGGTTCTGGGCACCGAACAAAACCACCGCCGCAGGATTATTAGCTGGGTAAATCTGCTGCCGCGCGATCCAATTGGAAAAAATGATCAGCACAGCCCAGCGAGAAAACCAACCAGCAGCTCACTTAAAAATGGTCTGGGCACACTAAAAATATGATCTTCCAAAAAAAAATGGAACAATCAAGAAGTACTGGGTTTAAAAACTGCAGCAGTACCGATTTTTAATATGAAAAACCCTGCTGTTTTTTTTTTAAGAAAAAAAACAACCAGCCCACTTCTTCAATAATAATCCGGGCAAGTTAAAGATTTTATCTTCCGAAGGAGAAAGCTATCTTAGCTGACTTCGAGAGAGAATTTCAATCAGAAAGACGATGTTCTCTCTCTAAGCTAAACTTTCTCTCACTAGCCCTTTCTTGGACTTCAAGTTTCTTATTCTTTGTCTTGCCCAATAAGTTGTATTTATAGGGAGCTTCTAAGGAGACCTAATGGGCTCTCGAGTTAGGCCTTTTAATTTGACTTTCGTTGACCGCTAAGTCTTCCCGACTAATCAACTCCAATCGACCCATTTAAATTAATTTATTTAATCCACTTTGTTAATTTAATTTAATCGAACCCTTAGAATTAATTAATTCAAAATCGAATTAATTTCTAAATTCACTTTGTCGATTAAATATTAATTAAACCTTTCGGATTAATTAATTTACCTCGTCGATTAGTCAAATGCATAATCGGTCATACCACTAACGGACCAATTATGGAACTACCGCTCGAAAACGACTTTACATCGTGCCATTATATTTTATTCTATCTCCCCACATTAAAGATCTAGTGCTCGTCGATTTATCAATTTACTGACAAATTAATTCACCGACTTCTTGGTTTCCGAGATTAGTACCACTCGTCCTTTTATTATACCGAACATAAAGTTCACCGGCCGGGTTTAGTATAATAACCTTACGAGCTCATCTGGGGAGCACCATCAACCCGGCGAACAGGTACGTGGATTCCTCCGACTAGCAACGGCACGCAAGAAGCTAAACACCGCATACCCAACTTACCGAGGTATTGGCCTCAATTGACCTCACTCTTTGGCAAATCAAAGCACACGACATCCAACCCTCACGCCCGTCCCAATCTCGGGATTGAGAGACGAAATACTAGGACCGAATTGACTACGCCGATCAGTATAAGTCAATTCTATCCAAACTGGTCGTGCTCAATATGCCCCGGGCATATCTGTGTGATTTAAACTAGTTTAGATAAACCAATTTCCAAACCACACAATAACCTATACCGATAGTATGTTCAGACTATCTCAGTTACGAGCATACTTTTTATATATCAATACTTTAACCAATAACGGTATCTACTGTGTTTGTCGACACCCCATTATCTAGTTCTATGATATAAAGGAACAAATTTATACTGAAACAAAATGATATGTCATCTGTGGATATTAGTTTTTGATACAAGCCATAGCTTTTCTGTATTCAAAACTAACACTGCGTACGATCCTCTACATCGATATCCAGTTTAGCCTAAGGCATGGAACCATCATCCTTATGTTGCTAAACGTTTACTTGATCTCTTAGTGACACTTAATCTATCAAGCAAATGATATCCTTATCATTCCTTGGGCATGGCCATGCACTTTTCAGTTCACTATCAAGTGGCCAAGATATCATCTCTCACTTAAGAGAGATTTGTAGTCCCATCACTTCACCTACATACCTTAGTGTGTCTCATAGTGTACCCAATCATACCCGTACTTGGCAACCTGTTACGGCCCCGTTAGGCGTATGTCAAAGCACACTATAATTCACCTAAGACCATGTAGTGATTTCTGGTCTAAGGATCCTAGTACCAGTACTACTCAAAAGAATCACTCATGATCTAATTAGTCCATGGAGTGTTTCTTTTGGCGGATCGATTTCATGAATTTAAATATGCACAAGGATATTACTATCATGAAATTAACTCATTTGATAAACAATCAATCAAGCGACAAATATCTTATTTACATAAATACCCTCAAAGTATATTTACATAAATAGCCCTCATTAGGGCACATTCACCAACAATCTCCCACTTGCCCAATGAAGGGCTATGTCCTAAACTGTTTAAGACCAAGCTCTATTACATGTCTATCAAACTTTGACTGTGGTAGAGCTTTTGTGAGAGGATCTACTATATTGTCGTCTGACCCTATTTTGCACACTTTCACATCTCCTCGATCAATGATCTCTCGGATGTGGTGAAACCTTCTGAGTATGTGTTTGGTTTTCTGGTGTGACCGAGGCTCCTTAGCTTGTGTGATGGCCCCGTTATTGTCACAGAAAAGTTCTATCGGATCTTGGATACTCGGTATCACTCTGATGTCTGACACGAACTTTCTCAGCCAAACAGCTTCCTTTGCAGCATCTGATGCAGCAATGTACTCAGACTCTGTTGTATAATCGGCTGTTGTATCTTGCTTTGAGCTTTTCCAACTTATTGCACCGCCATTCAGACTAAACACGTAGCCTGATTGTGACTTCATGTCATCTTGATCTGTTTGGGAAGCAGCATCAGCGTAACCTTGTACAATGAGCTGTTCTTGTCCTCCATACACTAGCATTAACCCTTTAGTTCTTCGTAAGTACTTCAGGATTGCTTTGACTGCAGTCCAATGATCCATTCCTGGATCTTGTTGGTATCTGCTAGTCATGCTAAGTGCATGTGCAACATCCGGATGGGTACACAACATGGCATACATGATAGATCCTATTGCCGAAGCATATGGGACTCTACTCATTTTATCCCTCTCCTCTCTTGTTGAAGGACCTTGGTTCTTCTTCAAGAGAATGCCATGTCTACATGGTACGTTACCATTTTTGGAGTTAGACATATTGAATCTTTTCAATATCTTGTCTATGTACCCTTCTTGACTTAGTCCTAGAAGCCTTTTAGACCTATCTCTATAGATCTTGATACCTAGTATCGTCTCAGCTTCTCCTAAGTCTTTCATAGAAAATACACTCCCCAACCATTGTTTGATGTCTTTCATCAAGGGAATGTCATTTCCTAAGAGCAGGATGTCGTCCACATATAGGACAAGGAAAACAATCTTGCTCCCACTAACTTTCTTGTAAACACAAGGATCATCTTCGTTCTTGATGAATCCGTAACCTTTTACTTCCTCATCAAAACGAAGATTCCAACTTCGAGATGCTTGCTTTAGTCTATAGATAGACCTCTGAAGCTTACATACTCGATTAGGATGCTTTTGATCGATGTATCCCTCGGGTTGTTTCATATAAACATCCTTGAGTAGGTTTCCATTCAGGAAAGCCGTCTTAACATCCATCTGCCATACCTCATAGTGAAAATATGCTGCTATGGCAAGCATTGTCCTAATGGACTTGAGCATCACGACAGGGGAGAAGGTTTCTTCATAGTCTATACCATGAGTCTGTCTGAAACCTTTAGCCACTAGTCGTGCCTTGAAGATCCCGTCGGGTTTTAACTTGAAAATCCACTTGCAATCGACAACCTTTGCCTGAACAGGAGGGTCAATCAAAGTCCATACTTTATTGTCCCTCATGAATTGCATTTCAGATTCCATGGCTTGTAGCCATTTATCTGAATCTGGACTTTCTAAAGCCTGTCCGTAGGTCGTGGGCTCATCAGAGTCTACCAAGATCAAATCCTGATCGTCAGTCACGAGAAATCCGTATCTCTTGGGTTCATGACGAGATCTACTAGACCTTCTAGGTTCTTGTGTTGTTGACTCAGGTTGCTCAACTTCATGAGTTTCCATGTCAACTTCCATCTGAGTTTCTGTAGATCGTTCTACATTCTCTTGTGGTTCTTGAACTTCTCCGAGTTCTAATCTACTCCCACTGTCTTTCTTGTACAGAAATTATTTCTCTAAGAAAGTAGCTTCTCGAGCAACGAACACTTTGTTCTCAGTTGGGTTGTAGAATTGATATCCTTTGGTTTCCTTAGGATATCCCACAAATAGGCATTTGTCAGTTTTGGGTTTAAGCTTATTACTTTGTAAACGCTTTACATGAGCTTGACAACCCCAAACTCGTAGATAGGACATATAGGGCTTCCGACCCATCCATATCTCATATGGAGTCTTATCTACTGCCTTAGATGGAATACGATTCAATAAGTAGGCAGCAGAAAGGAGAGCATAACCCCAAAAGGATGTAAGGAGAGTTGCTAGCCCATCTTCGATCGAACCATATCTAATAAGGTCCGATTTCTCCTTTCGGATACACCATTCCATTGAGGTGTTCCTGGTGGAGTCAGCTGTGAAACAATTCCACACTGTTTTAGATAGCCATCGAACTCATCACTAAGGTATTCGCCTCCCCGATCGGAGCGAATAGCCTTAATCCTTCTATCCAACTGATTCTCTACTTCGTTTTTAAACTCTTTGAACTTTTCAAAAGTTTCACTTTTACACCTCATTAAGTAGACATACCCATATCTACTAAAGTCATCAGTAAAAGTCACGAAGTATTCAAATCCACCTCTGGCTTGTATGCTCATTGGTCCACATACATCCGTATGTATTAGGGCCAATAGCTCACTTGTTCTTTCACCTTTCTTGTTAAAATGACTCTTTGTCATTTTGCCTTGCAAGCAGGGTTCGCATGTATCATATGATTCAAAATCAAACGAACCAAGCACTCCATCCTTGTGAAGCTTTTGAACTCGCTTTTCATTTGCATGGCCTAATCGACAATGCCAAAGGTATGTTGGACTTAAATCATTTTTAGATGATTTAGCTTTCTTTTCTATGTTATAGGCTGGTTTTTCTTGGGTCAAATCCAAGACATACAGACCGTTACACATATTTGCAACTCTGTATAAAATATCATTTCGATATAAAGATAACGAATTATTCTCTATAATAAATCGAAAACCTTTATTATCTAAACTCGAAATTGAAATAATATTTCTGCTCAAAGCAGGTACATAATAACAATTTTCAAGTTCGATATTTAAACCAGAAGGTAAAGACAGAGTGTAATCTCCAACTTCAACAGCAGCAACTCTTGCCCCGTTGCCCACTCGGAGATCTACTTCACCTTTCTTTGTTATCCTTCTATTTCTGAGTCCCTGCACATTAGTACAAATGTGAGCCCCACAACCAGTATCTAATACCCATGAGGTGGACATAGAAAGATTAATTTCTATAACAAAGATACCTGAAGCTGAAGGATTGCTTTCGAGAAACTTCTTGCAGTCTCTCTTCCAATGACCCTTCTGTTTGCAGAAGAGACATGTATCATCCTTTTTGGATCTTGTCTTAGCAGTTGGAGGAGCTTGTGGTTGGGAAGCAGTCTTACTGCGAGCTTTCTTATTCTGCCCAACTTTGGCCTTGCCATTAAGCTTCCTCTTCCCTTTACCTTTCTCTACAACTAACACTGGCGTTGCCTTCCGAAGGGTCTGCTCAGTGTTCTTTAACATGCCATGAAGCTCAATAATGCTCCTTTCCATGTTATGCATGTTGTAGTTCACCACAAAATCATTGTATTCATCAGACAATGATGCCAGGATGATATCAATGGCCAATTCCCTAGGAAGGGGTGCATTCAATCGCTCTAGGGTATCAATGTACGCTTTTATCTTGATCAAATGCGTGCTAACTGACGAACCCTTCTCCATCTTGCACGAAATTAAAGCTTTTATCGTAACGAACCTTTCGTTACGGGCTTCTTCTCGGAACATCTCCGTCAGTGACTCGTAAATCTGAAACGCTTCCGAATTCATGAACTGCTTTTGAAGCTCGCCCGTCATTGATGCGAGCATCAAGCAAGTCACATCATCGGAGTCATTTTTCAGCTTAGCCCAGGCTCGTTGAACAGTTACCGAAGCATTTTGTGGTGGTTCAGGTAAAGCGGTCTCTAAGACATTCAACTTCCTTTCTTTTTTGAGAACTATTCTCAGGTTTCTTTCCCAATTCAAGAAGTTTGGACCAACAAGTTTTTCTTTGTCCAAAATACTTCTTAGAGTGAGATTTGAAGTGACATTAATGCTAGAAGAAGCCATTTCTACAAAATAAATAAAATGCAAAATATTAGAATGAGTTCTGAAAAATGTTTTCCACAATAGCCAAAATTGAAATCCCAAACAATTTTGTGTTGGTGCTAGATTGTGGGCCGAAAATCCACAAAGAGTTAACCCCAGTCTTGCTTTGGCAAGTATCGTAGGGATCGGGCTCTTTTGGTAGGCAACGTTCAAATCACATTCCATGTAATCTAACGCTTTCCAATTGCATACCATGCAACTTTTCGGTGATAGGATGAACATTCCAAATGTTTGACACCATCCTACCTTTGCAAAATTAATCCCTAGTCAACTTATCGGGTCAAGCTAGGATTAATTTTCCCAAGTTAAACTATCCCTCAAGTCATCACATCAATAGACACCCATACAGTTTTTCCATAACAAGTGGTAGTGATAAAGTTGAGCATCTAATACCCAAATAGTTTTTCCACTCATTAATGGTAGTGATAAAGTTGGGCACTATTATGTAACAACCCGCCGCATGAAGAAAACCTGAGGCCCTTGGGCTCTCCAAGTCCATCAGACGTTCGACACTCAAGCGGGCCCTCAAGTATGGAAGCAAAATCTTCGATTTTTGGGATTTAAGTTTAATCGGCTTAACATGCATTTTCGTTTATCATTCATTCGCATAAATAAAAGAATGAAATAAAGCGATGAATTGGGCTCTAGTCTATTACAGGGCCTTTTAAAATCTTCATGTTTTGGCCTCCGTTCGTGGACTCCACCATGGACTCCTCTTGGAACCTCTTTTCTGGGCCTAACTATTACATGATGATTTTATAGGCACGCAGGCCCAAATTCAAAATTGGCTCGCAGGCCCCAACTTTTAAAACGTTAAAATTAAAAGCCCAATTCATGCTTTGAAACACATAAATGCATATGCTCATACAAGCCTGTTTTAATTTAAGCCGATTAATTTTAAGGATTGTGTAACTATTACAGAATTAAAATTGATCGTGTCATGATCAATTTTAATCAATCCTTCTGTTCATTTTACATTTATCCAAAATGATGCATGAACATGCTTGCATAATTATGATGCTTCAAATAAAATTTAAACAATTTAAATAAGCATCAAAATTAAAATAAGATAAAATAAATAAATAACAATTCAAAATTTAAACTAATTAATTAATCTAATTAATTAATTATTTATTTATTTATCTTTTCTATTAAAATAATTATTTTAAAATTTATCTAATTATCTAATTAAGATGAATTTTCAAATTTAAACTTATAGGATAAAATTCTAAATTAATCCTATCTTTATCTAATAAGATTATTTAAAAATTCAGAAAATTTTAAAATTTTAATTTTCTGAAACTTTTGAGGCAATTATGTAATTTAAATAAAATTCTGGGCTAGGGTTTTGAGGAAGACTCAAAGTCCAGGGACCATTATGAAATTTTAAAACCATTTTAAAATCTGCATTCCATTTTGGTAATTAGAGGTTGCGGCGGGGGCATTTTGGTAAATTCACCCGTTTAGGGTTTCAACCCCCAGCCGCCTTCTCAGCCAATGAGGGTTCTTGGGCTGCCAGGGTATTTCGGTCATTTCACCCATTAGGGTTTCTTACCCCAGCCGCCGTCCTCAACCTTTCTTCTTCCCCAAAAATTTTCCCGTCGCCGGTGAAAACCCCCGGCGTCCTCGACTTCTCGGTGACATTCGCCCAGTTGTCTCTTCCGGTATTCATCTCGATATCCCGATCGCTGCCTTCCCGATCGAAGAATCCCCAACCAATGAAGTAGCCGTTCGAAGATTCCAAAAAAAAAAAAACAAAAACCAACCCCGGTGAAATCGTTTTTTCGACGAAGAATTTTAGGAAAAACCCAGATGCCAAAACCATTTTGAAACCCCAATTTTAAACCCCAATTGTGCCGAAACAATTTCCGAGATGGACAAGGAACAAAACCCAAAACGATTTTGCTTCTCCCCGTTTTTCCGATCGAAAGAACAAAAGAAATTCCGGCTGAAAAAATTTAAACCCAGTTTTCAAACCATCCAATCCAGACTCGTTTTTAACCTCAAACCAAAACGAAAACAATTTCAAGGAAAAAGAGATCAAAACCCACAAAATTTTGAACCAAAACCATGAAGATCGGCCAGACTAGGTGCTCGCGAATTTCCGGCGAGAATCCGGCCGACCGGAACTATTCCGGCCAGTCGGCGGTACAAGTCCGCAGACATTCATGGAATTTTTTTTAATTATTTTCCCAGAAAATAAAATTAAAAATAATATTTTAATTTTTTTTTCAATTTTTGCTTTCTAAAAGCCCAATTTTTCCAAAATCTTATTAAAATCAATTTTAATTAAAATCAATTTTAATTTTAACACTAAAATTATAAACCTGGCTCTGATACCACTGTTGCGAATTGTCTAGGTGTTTAATCCAATTAAACAGCGGAATCCTAAACACTAAGGATCGAGTCTTACCCTTGAAGCGTAATCGGTTGCGCACGTCGCCTGGCTCCTCTGAGAAGATGCCGTTTTGTTGTCTCCAAAATCCTTCCTTGAAGGATCCTCTACTCTCAAGCACGAAAGCCTTCGCAGGTTGGTGCTAGCCAATCTTGCCTACCGGGAGAATTTTGGGAATTCTGTGTATTTTGTCTTATGAGAATAACTCCAAAAAAAAAAAAAAAATCCTCCTACAATTATATCCCTAGGATATTTGTAGATAATTAATTTCCAAAATCAGTATTGTAATTTATCCAATTATAACTTAACTGATTTTAGTAATTTTCCAAATCAGTATTATTACCAAATATTATTTAACTGATTCCAAGTCAGCATTTAAATAATATTTACTAATTCCAAATCAGCCTTAAATAATACTTTAATGATTTGGGTTATACACCAAGCCCATGGATCAACCCATAACCCATGGATCAGGCTGATGGGTCAAGAACTTCAATTGCAATTAAGTCCCCTATTTATCAGCCCATCCCAATTGTTCTCAGGTAATTAATTAACTATTAATTAATACCATAGACCTTCCCAATAATATTTAATTAAACCATTTAATTAAATCTTATTTATTTAAGTATAACAATTATACTTATTGTAGGCAAGAATCCTTATTCTGCATCATTGAACTTTCTTATGTGCGATCCTGTAGGCCATCCAAATTGGCAACGGATAACTCAATCTCATTGATTAATCCATAAGTCCTTAGTGGTCTCTAGCAAGACATAATGACTACCCAATTCAGAATGGAGGGTCGAATGGAGATTCAACACAACCTTTTCGAGCAAACTGCGTACGATCCTCTACATCGATATCCAGTTTAGCATAAGGCATGGAACCATCATCCTTATGTAGCTAAACGTTTACTTGATCTCTTAGTGACACTGAATCCATCAAGCAAATGATATCCTTATCATTCCTTGGGCGTGGCCATGCACTTTTCAGTTCACTATCAAGTGGCCAAGATATCATCTCTCACTTAAGAGAGATTTGTAGTCCCATCACTTCACCTACATACCTTAGCGTGTCTCATAGTGTACCCAATCATACCCGTACTTGGCAACCTGTTACGGCCCCGTTAGGCGTATGTCAAAGCACACTATAATTCACCTAAGACCATGTAGAGATTTCTGGTCTAAGGATCCTAGTACCAGTACAACTCAAAAGAATCACTCATGATCTAATTAATCCATGGAGTGTTTCTTTTGGCGGATCGATTTCATGAATTTAAATATGCACAAGGATATTACTATCATGAAATTAACTCATTTGATAAACAATCAATCAAGCGACAAATATCATATTTACATAAATACCCTCAAAGTATATTTACATAAATAGCCCTCATTAGGGCACATTCACCAACAACAATTAACTAAACCTAAGTTATGTGCAACCATAAAACCAGTCATGCTTTAAATCATGCATCTAAAATACAGCATAAAAATTAAAACATTAAATATGGGAAATAAATACGTAAAATAAATTTCCCGACTATTATGGTTTTAATTGCTTCCATCTTCTGCCTTGATCTCGTGTCCCGCCACGTCACTCGATTGAGAGAGTCTTGAACTTCAAAAAATAAAAACTAGAGGAGAAACGGGCCAAAACGCAGCCCGAACGGGCCGAACGCGCGCACAGCTCAAATGGGCCACGCGCGGCCCAGAAGCGCGCAGCCGCTGCTGTCGCGCCTTGGCGCAGCTTCCTGCTACACCGCGCGATAGCGGCACTATTGCCTCACAGTCACCGGCGACGGCAGCTGCCTGCGGTTGTCTCCGGCGACGCCTCCTGCCGCCAATCCCTCCTTCGCTTTTTCCCACGCTACTTGGTCTTCTTGCAATTCGTTCTGGGTTTTCCCGGGTTTCTACGAATTAACGATAACCCAAAACCAGGAATTCAAGTTGCCCACCATAATGCCTTCGATAACAAAAAACAATTTTCCTACTACAAGGCAATCTAGGAAAATTAAAGAATCAAAATTACATAGAAAAAATCCTACTACAGATTTGATCTTATCCTACACGGCTTCCAACACGTGGTTATACTATTACAAACATTCATAATAAAATTAAATACGGACATGTCCCAAAGTTTAATTAAAACCCATACAAACGTAACCATAATAGTCAGGATTTCTTAACCACCTACAAATAAAACCATTTAATAAATCGAACAAGCACAAAACCCAAAACCAGGCTTTGATACCAATTGAAAGATTTTTCGCCCGGGCCTAACCAGAGATTCACTTTTGTGCTACACATTCCAGAATCAGAACCTCTGGCCAGGCCTAGACACTAGCGCAATCGCTATTCCAACCCTTTTGAAATAACATTGCGCAGGATCTGGGTTCGCACTTATTCGATTTACCACGCAACAAAAATTTATAATTAAAAGCGGAATCTTAGAAAAATACCTTTGAAGCGTGACTCAGGTGATTCTCTCGTATGTCTAAAGACTTTGATTTCACATTGTGTGGGCAACGATCTAGAAATCAATTCACCAGCTAATCACCACAATCCACCTGCTAGAAAATTCCAGTACCTCCGCACCTGACACGTTCTACAAATGCACCGCCCGAAGAGAGAGAAAACTATAAGTGCAGCTGGTAAAAGAAGACCAAAATTTTGGCCAACACTTACCAAAAACCAGCCGCACAAGTTCTTTAAAATTCAACTTGGAGAGAGAAAATTTTCTCTCTCTAGAATTTTATCTCTCTAGTTTTCTTGTCTTGAAAACTTGTGAATTGTAAATTCAATTGTGTATCTTGAATAGCTAATCCCTTGTCTATATATAGAGTTACAAGAGAGACCCCAAGTTGTTTAGAATTGGTCTTTCTAATGGGTTTAGGTAATTAGTTTCCAAATGCAATTAGGTAACCAATCTGCTAGGATAAACCAAATCATACTAGATTCCTAATCTCTAGGATTTTCTAATTCTAATTGAAACTTAAGACTTAATTAATTAATTAAATAATTTCACTTTGTTAATTACTTAATTAACCCTTAGTAATTAATTAAATAATTTCACTTTGTTAATTACTGAATTAACCCTTTGGAATAATTGGGCAATTAATTAATTAAATCTACCTATTCAAGGTACGGGTACATTTACCTAATGCGCCACAAGTCTGAATGCTTTAGTTAATTCAAAGAGTATCGGGCAGATGTGGAGAAGCATCATGGAAAGAGTATCAAGACACTTACAATCAGACCGTGGTGGGGAGTACCTGTCCCACAAATTTTGAGAATGCCTCAGCGAGGTCGGAATTCAGTCTCAGTTTTCTGCACCTGGCACACCACAGTAGAACGGTGTAGCAGAAAGAAGGAATGAACTCTCATGGAAATGTTTAGGTCAATGATGAGCTATAGTGATTTGTCGAGTTCATTCTGGGGGTATGCCTTAGAAACAGCAATGTACATCCTGAAAGAATTTGCCACATAGGATCTGGGTTTGCACTTGCTCGATTTACCACACAAAAAAATTTTCTAATTAAAAGCGAAACCTTAGAAAGTTACCTTTGAAGCGTGCACCTGGTGATTCTCTTGTATGCCTCAAGACTATGACTTCACGTTGTGTGGGCAACGAACTAGCAGACAATTGATCAACCAATCACCACAATCCACTTGCTAGAAGACTCTAGCACCACAGCACCTGGCACGTACTATAAACGCACCGCTCGTAGAGAGAGAAAGCTACGCGCAGCTGGTATAAACCAAGGCCAAAATTTCAGCCACTAGAAACCCAAAAACCAGCCGCACACTTTCTCTCTCGAGAATTTTCTCTCTCTAGATTCTTGAATTATGAATCTATTGAATTGTGTTGGCTTGAATGGCTAATCCCTTGTCTATTTATAGAGTTACAAGAGAGACTCCAAGTTGGTTTAGGATTGGTCTTCCTAATGGGTTTAGGTATTGAATTAGTTTCCAAATCCAATTAGGCAACCAATCTGATAGGATAAACCAAATCCTACTAGATTTCCTAATCTCTAGGATTTCCTAATTCCAATTGAAACTTAAGACTTAATTAATTAATTAAATAATTCCACTTTATTAATTACTTAATTAACCCTTAGGAATTAATTAAATAATTCCACTTTGTTAATTACTGAATTAACCCTTAGGAATAATTAACCAATTAATTAATTAAATCAACCTATTCAATTAACCCATTACAAAATTAATCGTACCACTAACGGATTAATTTTGGCACTACCATCCTACACCAGAATTGCTTCCGGAACAACTTAATTAAATTATATTCATTAATCTCCCCACATCAAAGATATAGTGCTCGTTAATTAAAATTATACTGATAAATTAATTAATTAACTTCTTTAATTTCCGAGACTAGTACCACTCGACCTTTTTACTATACCGGATATAAGTCCACTGGCCAGGTTTAGTATAATAAACATTTCGAGCTCATCTCGGGAGCACATCACCCCGGACGCACCGGTACATGGTTTCCTTTCGACAAGCAGGAGCACACCAAGTAACTAAACATGCGCACCCAACCCACCGAGACTATTGGCCACATTTGACCTCACCCATTGGCAGATCAAAGTACACTATGTCTAATCCTCATGCCCACTCGAGTCTACGGATTTAGAGATAGAATACAAGGATTGGTTTATCTATTAAATCAGTACAAGATAAATCATTCCTAAAAGTCAAGTTCAATATGCCCCGGGCATATCTATATGATTCAATTAGTTTAGGCAAACTAATTATCTGAATCACATAATAACCTAGACCGACAGTTTATCCCAAGCTGTCTCGATTACGAACCTCATTTATATATTATGTCTTTCAACCAATGATGAGATCTACTGTGTCACACCGGACACCTCATCATCTACTTACATAATATAAATGGACATATATATGCACAACAAAATATAATTGAAACACAAATCGATATATTAAACTGGGAAACTGTACAATACAAGCATAGATTTTGTATTCTACTCCAACAATCTCCCACTAATACTTAAGCTGTGCTTTAAGTATACAACTGCATACAATCCTATACAATCTGCTGCTATCTATCTATAAAAACTATCATGGCTCTCCTAGACATCTGATCCCCATGCCCTTCACGTGAGCCTCAAAGACTTTAGAGGTCAATGTCTTCGTGAATGGATCTGCAAGGTTATTCTCCGATGCTATCTTAGCCACGACCACGTCTTCCCTCTTTACGATGTCTTGTATGAGGTGGTACTTACGCTATATATGTTTACTCGCCTTGTGGGCTCGTGGTTCCTTCGAGTTTGCTACTGCACCGTTGTTATCACAATATACCGTGATAGACTTCGGCAAACCAGGAATCACATCTAAGTCCACTAGAAAGTTCTAGAGCCATACTGCTTCTTTCGCTGCCTCTGATGCGGCAACGTACTCAGCCTCCATGGTAGAGTCCGCCATGCATTTCTTCTTGACACTCCGCCAAACTATGGCTTCACCTAATAGAGTAAACATATACCCTGAGGTAGACTTGCTCTTGTCCCTGTCGCCTTGGAAATCTGAATCTGTGTAACCTCGGGGTACCAGCTTAGACGCCTGATAGACCAAAACTTGGTCCCTCGTTCTGCGCAAATACTTGAGAATGCATTTTACTGCCTCCCAATAAGCTTTTCCAGGGTTACTCTGATATCTGCTCACCATGCCAACGGCATAACAGATATCAGGCTGCGTACACAACATGGCATACGTGAGACTTCCTACTGCCGAAGCATATGGAACTGTCTTCATGGTCTCTATCTCCTCAACAGTCTTAGGAGACTTCTTCTTAGATAGAAACACTTCATGCCTGAAAGGTAGAAAACCTTTCTTGGAGTTCTGCATGTTAAAACGGGCCAGAATCGTGTCTATGTATGAAGCTTGTGAGAGCGTTAACGAACGTTTCCTACGATCTCGAATAAACTTGATCCCAAGGATATATCCCGCTTCCCCTAAGTCTTTTATATCAAATTGCTTGGATAGCCATGCCTTTACGTTTGATAACACTTTCTTGTTGTTACCAATCAATAGAATGTCATCTATGTAAAGCACAAGAAAAACCACTGAGTTTCTATCACGTCTGCGATATACACATTGCTCATTCGGACACTGAGTAAATCCAAAAAACTGGATTACCTCATCAAACCGGATGTTCCAAGATCTGGATGCCTGCTTAAGTCCATAAATAGACCTCTTAAGCCTGCAAACCTTATGCTCTTGGCCTTTTTCAATGAATCCCTCTGGTTGCTGCATAAAGATGGTTTTCTCAAGACTTCCGTTTAGGAAAGCTGTCTTGACATCCATCTGCCAAATCTCATAATCCATATGAGCAGCTATGGCCAAGAGAATCCTAATCGACTTAAGCGTGGCTACCGGGGAGAAGGTTTCCTAATAGTCGATTCCCTTTTTCTGAGTATACCCCTTCGCCACCAGCCTAGCTTTAAAGGTTTCCACCTTCTTCTCAGGTTCTCTCTTACGTTTGTAGACCCACTTGCATCCAATGGGCTTGAACCCATCAGGCAGGTCCACAAGCTCCCAGACTTGATTGTGGTCCATTGACCCCATCTCGGATATCATTGCCTTATGCCAAGATTCTGCATCTTTATCTCAAAGTGCCTCATTGTAGTTAACTGGGTCAGGTTCAGGCACACCTGGGACTAGGTCTGAGGTCTCTCCCATGCCAATAAACCAGTCGGGCTGTCTCACAACCCTCCCACTACGACGAGGCACCGCCTGTGTTGGCGCATCATCTGTGATCTCATGTGCAGTGTGTGGTGTATCAACTTGTGCTGTTATATCAGGATTAGTATTTTGTCGTCTAAGCTCTTCTAGTACTATCTTACTCTTGGGCTTGTGGTATAAGACATAGTCCTCTTCTAAAAATCTAGCGTTGGTACTTACCACCACCTTCTGATCTTTAGGACTATAGAACAGACCACTTTTCGTTCCCCTAGGATATCCTACAAACAGCATTAATTTTGTTCTTGCATCTAACTTAACCGTATCTACCTTAAGCACATGTGCTGGGCAGCCCCAAATTCTGATATGACTTAGACTGAGCTTCCGCCCGTTCCACAACTCTACTGGGGTTGAAGGCACGGTTTTAGATGGTACAAGATTAAGAATATACATTGTCATTTCTAAGGCATATCCCCAGAACAAACTTGGCAAATCACTATAGCTCATCATGGACCTAACCATTTCCATAAGAGTTCAATTCCTCCTTTCTGCTACACCATTCTGCTGTGGCGTGCCAAGTGCAGACAACTGAGACTGAATTCCTACCTCAGTGAGGTAATCTTGAAATTCATGGGACAGGTACTCCCCACCATGATCTGAACGCAGTGTCTTGATACTCTTACCATGATGCTTCTCCACATTTGCCCGAAACTCTTTGAACTTGCCAAAACATTCGGACTTGTGGCGCATTAGGTAAATATATCCGTACCTAGAGTAGTCATCCATGAACGTCACGAAATACTCATATCCCCCTCGTGCCTAGACCGTCATAGGTCTACACAAGTCAGAATGAATCAACTCCAATACTTCTTTAGCTCTATAACCTTTTGCCTTAAAAGGTCTCTTGGTCATCTTACCTTCCAAACAAGATTCGCAGGTTGTATAACTGTCAATATCTAATGAACCCAAAGGTCCATCATTGACCAACCTCTGAATCCTACTAAGGTTTTATGACCTAGCCTTAGATGCCAAAGATAGGTTTGATTCATTTAAGAAGGTTTCTTCCTCTTATTAATGTTAGATTCTGAGCTATCTATCTCTATGTTTTGTGCAACAGGGGAGTTAGAATTAACCACAAATAATTGTCCACCAATGAACCAGAACAAATAAGTTTCCCATTTCTTCTAATAAATATAGACTCATCAGAAAAAATAAACTTGTAACCGTTTTTCAAGAGTTTAGAAACCGAAATCAGGTTCTTTCTAAAACTCAGTACATAAAGACATTTTACTAACTCTAGGTTACAATTCTCAAAATTTAGCCTAACTACTCCCACTGCTTCAACTGACACTCTTGTAGTGTCACCCATGTAGATGTCCAGTTCTCCCTCTCTAAGCATCCAGGTTACTTGGAACCCCAGCAAAGAATTACAAACATGGTCAGTGGTGTCTGAATCCACACACCAAGTATTTGTGGGAATCACCGCTAAACATGTCTCAGTAATTATGGTAGAAACAATCGTACATTTGAGCTTCAGACAATCTGCTTTTCAGTGTCCTGCCTTGCCGCACTTAAAGCACTTGCCCTTAGGCTTGCTTTTCTTCACGATCTCCGGCTTTGCAGCAAGTTTCTTAGCATTCTTCTTCTTCTTATTCTTCTTGCCTTTCGGCCCAGAAGAAGAACTCGAACCCTTTATCGTGATCAAAGCTTGCTTCTTCTCATGGAAGATGCCTTCAGCCGCCACCAAATCAGTCATGAGCTCGGGCAATGAATAAACCCTTTGGTTCATATTGTAGTTGACCTGAAACTACTCAAAATAAGAGGGTAGACTCTGGAGGATAATATCTATCTAACTCTCTGGGTCGATATTTCCTCTCAATACCTCTATTTCATTGATGTTACTGATCATGTGTAAAACATGATCCCTCACCAATCCGCCTTCAGCCATTTTGGTGTTCATTAACTTCCTCATGGCTGACTGCCTGGCAGTCCTGCCTTGATGCGCAAACATCTCCCTTAGGTGCGCCATCATGTCAAAGGCGAAGATCATGGGATGAAGCTGATGTTGCAGCACATTTGACACAGAGGCCAAAATGTACCACCGCGCCATCTCATCCGCTTTTCTCCACCTGGCATAGGTTGAAAGATTTTTGGTAGGATCTGGGTTTGCACTTGCTCGATTTACCACGCAACAAAAATTTCTATTAAAGCGGAATCTTAGAAAAGTACCTTTGAAGCGTGCACTTGGTGATTCTCTTGTATGCCTCAAGACTATGACTTCACGTTGTGTGGGCAACGAACTAGAAGTCAATTGATCAGCTACTCACCACAATCCACCTGCTAGAAAACTCTAGCCCCGCAGCACCTGACACGTACTATAAACGCACCGCCCGCAGAGAGAGAAAGCTACGCGCAGCTGGTATAATCCAAGGCCAAAATTTCAGCCACCAGAAACCCAAAAACCAGCTGCACACTTTCTTGAAAATTCAACTTGGAGAGAGAAACGTTTTCTCTCTCTAGAAATCCAGTGGATTAATTGTGTAATTGTTTTATTCTGAATGACTGATCCCTTGTCTATTTATAGAGTTACAAGAGAGACTCCAAGTTGGTTTAGGATTGGTCTTCCTACTGGGTTTCTGTTTTCCTTCAATCCTGTTTCTGGACTGATACAGATTCTGTTTCCTTCAATCCTGTTCCTGGACTGATACACTCCCAACTGTCACATGGATTCACTTATCCCAATCCAGTTCCTGGGATGAATCACTCCCAACTGACACAGGGATTCACTTATCCCAAACCAGTTCCTGGGATGATTCACAACCAACTGACACAAGGATTAATTAATTTCTCAATTAATTAAATCTACCTTTGTCATTAACCCAGTACATAATTAATCGTACCACTAACGGATTAATTATGGCACTACCATCCTACACCAGAATTGCTTCCGGAACAACTTAATTAAATTATATTCATAATCTCCCCACATCAAAGATATAGTGCTCGTTAATTCATTAATTTACTGATAAATTAATTCATCAACTTCTTTAATTCCGAGACTAGTACCACTCGACCTTTTTACTATACCGGACATAAGTCCACCGGCCGGGTTTAGTATAATAAACATTTCGAGCTCATCTCGGGTGCACCATCACCCCGGACGCACCGGTATATGGTTTCCTTTCAACAAGCAGCAGCACACTAAATAACTAAACACGCGCACCCAACCTACCGAGACTATTGGTCACAATTGACCTCACCCATTGGCACATCAAAGTACACTATGTCTAATCCTCATGCCCACCAGAGTCTAAGGATTAAGAGATAGAATACCAGGAACGATTTGTCTATTAAATCAGTACAAGACAAATCATTCCTAATGGTCAAGTTCAATATACCCCAGGCATATCTAAATGATTCAATTAGTTTAGACAAACCAATTATCCGAATCACATAATAACCTAAACCGACAGTTTGTCAAAAGCTGTCTCGGTTACGAACCTCATTTATATATTATGTCTTTCAACCAATGATGAGATATACTGTGTCGCACAAGACACCTCATCATCTACTTACATAATATAAATGGACATATCATGCTCAACAAATTATAACCAAAATATAAATCGATATATTAACGGGAAAATGTACAATACAAGCATAGCATATGTATTTAAATCCTACAATCTCCCACTAATACTTAAGTTGTGCTTTAAGTATGCATCTACATACAACTCCTATACATTCTGCTACTATCTATCTAGAAAAACTATCATGGCTCTCATAAATATCTGATCCCCTTGCCCTCCACGTAAGCCTCAAAGACTTTTGAAGTCAATGTCTTCATGAATGGATCTGCAAGGTTATTCTCGGATGTTGTCTTAGCCACGACCACGTCTTCCTTCTTTACGATGTCTCGTATCAGGTGGTACTTGCGCTGTATATGTTTACTCGCCTTGTGGGCTCGTGGTTTCTTCGAGTTTGCTACTGCATCGTTATTATCACATCTAAGTCCACTAGAAAGTTCTTGAGCCATACTGCTTCTTTCGCTGCCTCTGATGCGGCAACGTACTCAGCGTCCATGGTAGAGTCTGCCACGCATTTCTGCTTAACACTCCGCCAAACTATGGATCCACCTCCTAGAGTAAACACATACCCTGAGGTAGACTTGCTCTTATCCCTGTCACCTTGGAAATCTGAATCTGTGTAACCTCGGGGTACCAGCACAGGCACCTGATAGACCCGAACTTGGTCCCTCGTTCTGCGCAAATACTTGAGAATGCATTTTACTGCCTCCCAATGAGCTTTCCCGGGGTTACTCTGTTATCTGCTTACCATGTCAAACGTAAGAGAGGTCCTGACGGGAAGGTGGAAACCTTTAAAGCTAGGCTGGTGGCGAAGGGGTATACTCAGAAAGAGGGAATCGATTATGAGGAAACCTTCTCCCCAGTAGCCATGCTTAAGTCCATCCGGATTCTCTTGGCCATAGCTGCTCATTTGGATTATGAGATTTGGCAGATAGATGTCAAGACAGCTTTCCTAAACGGAAGTCTTGAGGAAACCATCTTTATGCAGCAACCAGAGGGATTCATTGAAAAAGGCCAAGAGCATAAGGTTTGCAGGCTTAAGAGGTCCATTTACGGACTTAAGCAGGCATCCAGATCTTGGAACATCCGGTTTGATGAGGGAATCCAGTCCTTCAGATTTACTCAGTGTCCGGATGAGCAATGTGTGTATCGCAGACGTGATGGAAACTCAGTGGTGTTTCTTATGCTTTATGTAGATGACATTCTATTGATTGGCAACAACAAAAAAGTGTTATCAGACGTAAAGGCATGGTTGTCCAAGTAGTTTGATATGAAGGACTTAGGGGAAGTGGGACATATCCTTGGTGAAAGAAAACTGAACAAGCCCGGGCTAAATCGAAAACCTCACTTTCGTGCAATGCATTCCAGAATCGGAAGCTTTTGACCAAGCTCAGGCTCAAATTAGTTTACCCATGAACGGATCTAGGCTTATACTTATTTAATTTATTAATCGGGACACAAAAAATTAAATCTTTAATTAAAGCGAAATTTAAAGATTATACCTTTTGTAGCGAAGTCCCTTGCCTAAAAGAAAAATCCAATCTTTAGCGCGATTTCCACAAGAAATCCAATCGATTCTCCGAGAAGACTTCGAATATTGCATGGGCAATAATCTATCGAAATTTCTTATAAAACCCACAAGAACTACCAAAAGGGGCTGGCCGAAATTCTCATATAATAAACCCAAAAACTAATACTTGGGATCAAGATCATTCGAGATTGTAGGAAACGTTCGATAACGCTCTCCCAAGCTTCATACATTGACACGATTATGGCCCGTTTTAACATGCAGAACTCCAAGAAAGGTTTTTTACCTTTCAGACACGGAGTGCATCTATCTAAGGAACAGTCTCCTAAGACTGTTGAGGAGATAGAGGCCATGAAGACAGTTCTGTATGCTTCAGCAGTAGGAAGTCTTATGTATGTCATGTTGTGTATGAGGCCTGATATCTTTTATGCCGTTGGCATGGTGAGCATGTTGTAAATCGTTTAGCTGTTTAATCTAATTAAACAGAGGAATCCTAAACGTTAAGGATCAGCTCTTACCCTTGAAGCGTAATCGGTTGCGCACGTCGCCTGGCTCCTCTGAGAAGATGGCATTTTTCTGTCTCCAAATTCCTTCCTCGAAGGATTCTCTACTCTCAAGCACAAAAGCCTTCGCAGGTTGGTGCTAGCCAAGCTTGCCTACCAGAGAATTTGGGAAACCCTGTGTACTTTTGTCTGATGAGAATAATTCAAAATCATTCCCCTCCTACAATAATATCCCTAGGATATTTGTAGAGATCAAATTTCCAAAATCAGTATTGTAATTATCCAATTATAACTTAATTGATTTTGGTCATATTCCAAATCAGTATTATTACCAAATATTATTTTACTGATTCCAAATCAGTATTTAAATAATATTTACTGATTCCAAATCAGCATTAAATGATACCTTAATGATTTGGGTTATACACCAAGCCCATGGATCAACCCATGACCCATGGATCAGGCTTATAGGTCAAGAACTTCAATTGCAATTAAGTCCCTTGATTTATCAGCCCATCCCAATTGTTCCCAAGTAATTAATTAACTATTAATTAATACCACGGAACTTTTCAATAATATTTAATTAAACCATTTAATTAAATCTTATTTATTTAAGTATAACAATTATACTTATTGTAGGCAAGAATACTTATTCTACATCATCGAACTTTCTTATGTGTGATCCTGTAGGCCCATTCCAAATTGGCAATGGATAACTCAATCTCATTGATTAATCCATAAGTCATTAGTGATCTCTAACAAGACATAATGACAACCCAATTCAGAATAGAGGGTCGAATGGTGATTCAACATAACCTTTCCGAGCAAACTGCGTACGAACCTCTACATCGATATCCCGTTTAGCATAAGGCATGGAACCATCATCCTTATATAGCTAAGCGTTTACTTGATCTCTTAGTGACACTGAATCCATCAAGCAAATGATATCCTTATCATTCCTTGGGCATGGCCATACACTTTCAGTTTACTATCAAGTGGCCAAGATATCATCTCTCACTTAAGAGAGATTTGTAGTCCTCTCACTTCACCTACATATCTTAGCGTGAATCATAGTGTACCCAATTATACCCGTACTTGGCAACCTGTTACGGCCTCGTTAGGCGTATGTCAAAGCACACCACAATTCACCTAAGACCATGTAGTGATTTCTGGTCTAAGGATCCTAGTACCAGTACTACTCAAAAGAATCACTCATGATCTAATTAGTCCATGGAGTGTTTCTTTTGGCGGATCGATTTCATGAATTTAAATATGCACAAGAATATTACTATCGTGAAATTAACTCATTTGATAAACAATCAATCAATCGACAAATGTCTTATTTACATAAATACCCTCAAAGTATATTTACATAAATAGCCCTCATTAGGGCACATTCACCAACAATCTCCCACTTGCTCGATGAAGGGCTATGTCCTAAACTGTTTAAGACCAAGCTCTATTACATGTCTATCAAACTTTGACTACGGTAGAGCTTTTTTGAGAGGATCTGCTACATTGTCATCTGACCCTATTTTGCACACTTTCACATCTCCTTGATCGATGATCTCTCAGATAAGGTGAAACCTTCAGAGTACGTGTTTGGTTTTCTGGTGTGACCGAGGCTCCTTAGCTTGTGCAATGGCCCCGTTATTGTCACAGAAAAGTTCTATCGGATCTTGGATACTCGGTATCACTCCGATGTCTGACACGAACTTTCTTAACCAAACAGCTTCCTTTGCAGCATCTGATACAGCAATGTACTCAGACTCTGTTGTAGAATCGGCTGTTGTATCTTGCTTTGAGCTTTTCCAACTTATTGCACCGCCATTCAGACTAAACACGTAGCCTGATTGTGACTTCATGTCATCTTGATCTGTTTGGAAAGCAGCATCAATGTAACCTAATACAATGAGCTGTTCTTGTCCTCCATACACTAGCATTAATCCTTTAGTTCTTCGTAAGTACTTCAGGATTGCTTTGACTGCAGTCCAATGATCCATCCCTAGATCTTGTTGGTATCTGCTAGTCATGCTAAGTGCATGTGCAACATTCGGACTGGTACACAACATGGCATACATGATAGATCCTATTGCCGAAGCATATGGGACTCTACTAATTGTATCCCTCTCCTCTCTTTTTGAAGGACCTTGGTTCTTCTTCAAGAGAAGGAAATGTCTAAATGGTACCTTACCATTTTTAGAGTTAGACATATTGAATCTTTTTAATATCTTGTCTATGTACCCTTCTTGACTTAGTCCCAGAAGCCTTTTAGACATATCTCTATAGATCTTGATACCTAGTATCGTCTCAGCTTCTCCTAAGTATTTCATAGAAAATACACTTCCCAACCATTGTTTGATGTCTTTCATCAAGGGAATGTCATTTTCTATGAGCAGGATGTCGTCCACATATAGGACAAGGAAAACAATCTTGCTCTCACTAACTTTCTTGTAAACACAAGGCTCATCTTCATTCTTGATGAATCCGTAACCTTTTACTTCTTCATCACAACGAAGATTCGAACTTTGAGATACTTGCTTTAGCCAATAGATGGACCTCTGAAGCTTACATACTCGATTAGGATGCTTTTAATCGATGTATCCCTCGGGTTGTTTCATATAAACATCCTCGAGTAGGTTTCCATTCAGGAAAGCCATCTTAACATCCATCTGTCATACCTCATAGTCAAAATATGCTGCTATGGTAAGCATTGTCCTAATAGACTTAAGCATCACGACAAGAGAGAAGGTTTCATCATAGTCTATACCATGAGTCTGTCTGAAACCTTTAGCCACTAGTCGTGCCTTGAAGATCCCGCCAGGTTTTAACTTGAAAATCCCCTTGCAATCGACAACCTTTGCCTGAACAGGAGGGTCAATCAATGTCTACACTTTATTATCCCTCATGGATTGCATTTCTAATTCCATGGATTGTAGCCATTTATCTGAATCCGGACTTTCTAAAACCTGTTTGTAGTTCGTGGGCTCATTAGAGTCCACCAAGATCAAATCTTGATCATCAGTCATGAGAAATCCGTATCTCTCGGGTTGGTGACGAGATCTACCAGATCTTCTAGGTTCTTGTTTGTTGACTCAGGTTGCTTATCTTCATGAGTTTCCATGTCAACTTCCACCTGAGATTCTGTAGATCGTTCTACATTCTCTTGTGGTTCTTAAACTTCTCTCAGTTCTATTCTACTCCCACTATCTTTTTTGTACAGAAATTCTTTCTCTAAAAAAGTAGCTCCTCGAGCAACGAACACTTTGTTCTCTGTTGGGTTGTAGAATTGATATCCTTTGGTTTCCTTAGGATATCCCACAAATAGGCATTTGTCAGCTTTTGGTTCAAGCTTATTACTTTGTAAACCCTTTACATGAGCTTGACAACCCCAAACTCGTGGATAGGATATATAGGGCTTCCGACCCATCCATATCTCATATGGAGTCTTATCTACTGCCTTAGATGGAATACGATTCAATAAGTAGGCAGCAGAAAGGAGAGCATAACCCCAAAAGGATGTAGGGAGAGTCGCTAGGGCCATCATTGATCGAACCATATCTAATAAGGTCCGATTTCTCCTTTCGGATACACCATTCCATTGAGGTATTCCCGGTGGAGTCAGCTGTGAAACAATTCCACATTGATTTAAATAGCCATCGAACTCATCACTAAGGTATTCACCTCCCCGATCGGAGCGAATAGCCTTAATCCTTCTATCCAACTGATTCTCTACTTCGTTTTTAAACTCTTTGAACTTTTCAAAAGTTTCACTTTTATACCTCATTAAGTAGACATACCCATATCTACTAAAGTCATCAGTAAAAGTCACGAAGTATTCAAATCCACCCCTGGCTTGTGTGCTCATTGGTCCACATACATCCGCATGTATTAGGGCCAATAGCTCACTTGTTCTTTCACCTTTCTTGTTGAAAGAACTCTTTGTCATTTTGCCTTGCAAGCAGGGTGCGCAGGTATCATATGATTCAACATCAAAAGAACCAAGCACTCCATCCTTGTGAAGCTTTTGAACTCGCTTTTCATTTGCATGTCCAAATCGACAATGCCGAAGGTATGTTGGACTTAAATCATTTTTAGTTGATTTGGCTTTCTTTTCTATGTTATAGACTGGTTTTTCTTGGGTCAAATCCAAGACATACAGACCGTTACACATATTTGCAACTCCGTATAAAATATCATTTCGATATAAAGATAACGAATTATTCTCTATAATAAATCAAAAACCTTTATTATCTAAACTCGAAACTGAAATAATATTTCTGCTCAAAGCAGGTACATAATAACAATTTTCAAGTTCGATATTTAAACTAGAAGGTAAAGACAGAGTGTAATCTCCAACTTCAACAGCAGCAACTCTTGCCCCGTTGCCCACTCGGAGATCTACTTCACCTTTCTTTGTTATCCTTCTATTTATGAGTCCCTACACATTAGTACAAATGTAAGCCCCACAACCAGTATCTAATACCCATGAGGTGGACATAGAAAGATTAATTTCTATAACAAAGACACCTGAAGCTGAAGGATTGCTTTCAAGAAACTTCTTGCAGTCTCTCTTCCAATGACCCTTCTGTTTGCAGAAGAGACATGTATCATCCCTTTTGGATCTTGTCTTAGCAGTTGGAGGAGCTTGTGGTTGGGAAGCAGTCTTACTACAAGCTTTCTTATTCTGCCCAACTTTGGCCATGCCATTAAGCTTCCTCTTCCCTTTACCTTTCTCTACAACTAACACTGGCGTTGCCTTCCGAAGGGTCCGCTTAGTGTTCTTTAACATGCCATGGAGCTCGGGAATACTCCTCTCCATATTGTGCATATTGTAGTTCACAACAAAATCATTGTAATCATCAGGCATTGAAGCCAAGATGATATCAATGGCCAACTCTCTAGCAAGAGGCGCATTTAATCCCTCTAGGGTATCAATATACCCCTTCATCTTGATCAAATGCGTACTTACTGACGAACCCTTCGCCATCTTGCATGAGATTAATGCTTTTATCATAATGAACCTTTCATTACGGGTTTGCTCTCGAAACATTTCTGTGAGTGACTCATAAATCCGGAATGCTTCCGAATTCATGGTTTCCTTTCGACAAGCAGCAACACACTAAGCAACTAAACACGTGCACCCAACCTACCGAGACTATTGGTCACAATTGATCTCACCCATTGGCAGATCAAAGTACACTATGTCTAATCCTCATGCCCGCCCGAGTCTAGGGATTAAGAGATAGAATACCAGGAATGATTTGTCTATTAAATCAGTACAAGACAAATCATTCCTAATGGTCAAGTTCAATACGCCCCGAGCAAATCTATATGATTCAATTAGTTTAGACAAATCAATTATCCTAATCACATAATAACCTAAACTGACAGTTTGTCCAAAGCTGTCTCGGTTACGAACCTCATTTATATATTATGTCTTTCAACCAATGATGAGATCTACTGTGTCACACAAGACACCTCATCATCTACTTACATAATATAAATGGACATATTATGCACAAAAAATTATAACCAAAACATAAATCGATATATTAACGGGAAAATGTACAATACAAGGATAGCTTATAGATTTAACTCCAACATCTTAACCACCTGCAAATAAAACCATGTAATAAATCGAACAAGCACAAAACCCAAAACCAGGCTCTGATACCAATTGAAAGATTATGTGCCCGGGCCCGATCAAAAACTCACTTTTGTGCTACGCATTCCAGAATCAGAATCTTTGACCAGGCCTAGACTCTAGCACAATTGCTATTCCAATCCTTGCTTGAAATAACATTGCGCAAGACCTTAGTTTGTACTCATTCGATTTATCACGCAACAATAATTTTCTAATTAAAAGCGGAATCATAGAAAACTACCTCTTGAAGCGTGTTAACTCAGGTGATCGCTTGTATGACTCAAGACTATGATCGCACGTTGTGTGGGCAATGATCTAGTAACCAATTGATCAACAATCAACACAAAAAACTGCGTGGGAAAACTCGCCGGAAAAAGGAACTTCGCCGCCACCTGGACCAATAAAATCGGCCACCAAAGCTTTATAGAGGGAGAAAATTATTTTCTCTCTCTAAACTTTATCTCTCTAGTTTTCTTGCCTTGAAAACTTAAGAATTGTGTGTTGTTTAATTGCTAATCCCTTGTCTATATATAGAGTTATAAGAAAGACCCCAAGTTGGTTTAGGATTGGCCTTCCTAATGGGTTTAGGTAATTAATTAGTTTCCAAATCCAATTAGGTAACTAATCTAATAGGATAAACCAAATTCAATTACATTTCCTAATCTCTAGGATTTCCTAATTGTAATAAAAACTTAAGACTTAATTAATTAATTAAATAATTATACTTTGTTAATTACTTAATTAACCCTTGGGAATAATTAATTAATTAATTCTACTTATTCAATTAACCCATTACAAAATTAATCGTACCACTAACGGATTAATTTTGGCACTACTATCCTACACCAGAATTACTTCCAGAACAACTAAATTAATTTATTCTTAATCTCCTCACATCAAAGATATAGTGCCCGTTAATTTATCAATTTGCTGATAAATTAATTAATTAACTTCTTTAGTTCCGAGACTAGTACCACTCGACCTATTTACAATACTGGACATTAGTCCACCGGCTGGGTTTAGTATAATAAACATAACGAGCTCATCTCGGGAGCACCATTACCCCGGACACACCGGTACATGGTTTCCTTTCGACAAGCAGCTGCACACCAAGTAACTAAACACGTGCACCCAACCTACCGAGATTATAGGCCACAATTGACCTCACCCATTGGCAGATCAAAGTACACTATGTCTAATCCTCATGCTCGCTCAAGTCTAGGGTTTAAGAGATAGAATACTAAGAATTTGTCTATTAAATCAGTACAAGACAAATCATTCTAAATGGTCAAGTTCAATACGCCCGGGCATATCTATATGATTCAATTATTTTAGACAAACCAATTATCTGAATCACACAATAACCTAAACTGACAGTTTGTCCAAAATTGTCTCAGTTACGAACCTCATTTATATATTATGTCTTTTAACCAATGATGAGATCTACTGTGTCACACAAGACACCTCATCATCTAACTACATAATATAAATGGACAAATAATGCACAACATATAAACCAAAAAATTAAATCGATATATTAACTGGGAAAATGTATAATACAAGCATAGCTTATGTATTCTACTCTAACAAGCTCATTGGGAGGCAGTAAAATTCATTCTCCAGTATTTGCGCAGAACGAGAGACCAAGTGTTGGTCAATCAGGCACCTGAGCTAGTACTCTGAGGTTACACAGATTCAGATTTCCAAGGCGACAGGGACAAGAGAAAGTGTACCTTAGGGTATGTGTTTACTCTAAGAGGTGGAGCCATAATATAGCGGAGTGTCAAGAAGAAATGCATAGCGAACTCTACCATGGAGGCTGAATACGTTGTCGCATCAGAGGCAACGAAAGAAGCAGTGTGGCTCAAGAACTTCCTAGTGGACTTAGATGTGATTCCTGGTTTGTAGAATTCTATCACAGTGTATTGTGATAACAATGGTGCAGTAGCAAACTCGAAGGAACCATGAGCCCACAAGGCGAGTAAACATATACAGCGCAAGTACCACCTGATACGAGATATCGTCGAGAGGGAAGACATGGTCGTGGCTAAGATAGTATCAGAGGATAACCTTGTAGATCCGTTCACGAAGACATTGACTTCAAAAGTCTTTGAGGCTCACGTGGAGGGCATGGGGATCAGATACTTAGGAGAGCCATGATAGTTTTTCTAGATATATTGTAGAATGTAAAGATTGAATGTAGTTATGTACTTAAAGCACAGCTTAAGTATTAGTGGGAGATTGTTAGGTTTGAATACTAAAGCTATGCTTGTATTAAACATTTTCCCAGTTAATATATCAATTTAATGTTTTGGTTTATTCATTGTGCATATTTGTCCATTTATATTATATAGTTAGATGATGAGGTGTCTTGTGTGACACAGTAGATCTCATCATTGGTTAAAAAACATAATATATAAATGAGGTTCGTAACCGAGATAGTTTTGGACACGCTGTCGGTTTAGGTTTTTATATGATTCGGATAATTGGTTTGTCTAAACAAATTGAATCATATAGATATGCACGGGGCGTATTGAATTTGACCATTTAGAATGATTTGTCTTGTACTGATTTAATAAACAAACCGTTCTTAGTATTATATCTCTTAATCCCTAGACTTGAGTGGACATGAGGATTAGACCTAGTGTACTTTGATCTGCCAATGGGTGAGGTCAATTGTGGTCAATAGTCTCAGTGGGTTGGGTGCGCGTGTTTAGTTACTTGGTATGCTGCTGCTTGTCGAAAGAAAACCATGTACCGGTGTGTCTGGGGCTCCTGAGATGAGCTCGTAATGTTTATTATACTAAACCCGGCCGGTGGACTTATGTCCAGTATAGTAAAAAGGTCGAGTGGTACTAGTCTCGGAATTAAATAAGTTAATTAATTAATTTATCAGTAAATTAATAAATTAACGAGCACTAAATCTTTGATATGGGGAGAATAAGAATAAATTAGTTTAGTTGTTCCGGAAGCAATTCTGGTGTAGGATGGTAGTGCCAAAATTGGTCCGTTAGTGGTATGATTAATTTTGTAATGGGTTAATTGAATAACTAGAATTAATTAATTAATTAATTAATTAATGATTCCTAAGGGTTAGTTAAGTAATTAAAAAATTGGAATTATTTAATTAATTAATTAAGTCTTAAGTTTCAATTAGAATTAGGAAATCCTAGAGATTAGAAAATCTAATTGGATTTGGATTATCCTATTAGATTAGTTACCTAATTGGATCTGATAACTAATTAATTACCAAAACCTATCAGGAAGGCCAATGCTAAACCAACTTGGGGTCTCTCTTGTAACTCTATATATAGACAAGGGATTAGCAATTACACAACACACAATTAATTAGTTTTCAAGACAAGAAAACTTAGAGAGATAAAAATCTAGAGAGAGAAAATTAGTCCCTCTCTCTAAGTCAAAATTTTTGAGCTTATTTTGGCGGCTGGATTTTTCCCAAAATCCCGGAGGAATGTGAGCTTATCTCTCGGGGCTAGGTGGCGCGTGGACATAACGCGCTAGGCAGGCGGTTGCTAAATTTTCCAGCGGCCCAGTTGTGTTGATTGCTGATTAATTGGTTGTTAGATCGTTGCCCACACAACGTGCGATCATAGTCTTGAGTCATTCAAGCGATCACCTGAGTTAACACGCTTCAAGAGGTACTTTTCTATGATTCCGCTTTTAACTAGAAAATTATTGTTGCGTGATAAATCGAATGAATACAAACCAAGATCCTGCGCAATGTTATTTCAAGCAATGATTGGAATAGCGATTGTGCTAGAGTATAGGCCTGGTCAAAGATTCCAATTCTGGCATGTGTAGCACGAAAGTGAGTTTTTGACCGGGCTGGGCACATAATCTTTCAAGGAAACCATGCACCGGTGTGTCCGGGGTGATAGTGCTCCCGAGATGAGCTCGTTATGTTTATTATACTAAACTCGGCCGGTGGACTTATGTCCAGTATAATAAAAAGGTCGAGTGGTACAAATCTCGGATTATAAGAAGTTAATTAATTAATTTATCAGTAAATTAATAAATTAACGAGCACTATATCTTTGATATGGGGAGATTAAAGAATAATTAATTTAGTTGTTCTGGAAGCAATTCTAGTGTAGGATGGTAGTGTCATAATTAATCCGTTAGTGGTACGATTAATTATGTAGTGGGTTAATTGATAAAGTATAATTAATTATTTAATTAATTATTCCTAAAGGTTAATTAAGTAGTTAACAAAGTGGAATTATTTAATTCATTAATTCAGTTTCAAAATTCAATTAGAATTAGGAAATCCAATAGATTAGGAAATCTATTTGGATTTGGAAATCCTATTATATTTGGAACCTAATTGGATTTGGAAACTAATTAATTATCCTAAACCCATTAGGAAGGCCAATCCTAAATCAACTTGGAGTCTCTCTTGTAACTTTATAAATAGACAAGAGATTGGCAATTCACAACACACAATTCATAAGTTTTCAAGACAATAAAACTAGAGAGAGAAATCCTAGAGAGAAATCAAAAGAATTCTCCCTCGAAGTCGGATTTCTTCCCAGTAGCTCGGGCGGTCGGTTTCCAAGCTAGGCGGCGGTCGAACTCCCTTGTAGTCGGCGGCGTGTGGTGGTCGTTTCCAGTGGCACGTGGGCTTCACTTCGGGCTGAAAGGTTATCTGCCCGGGCCTAGTCAGAAATTCACTTTCGTGCTGTGCATTCCAGAATCGGAATCTCTGGCCAGGCATAGACGCTAGCACAGTTGCTATTCCAACCCTTTTGAAATAACATTGCGCAGGATCTGGGTTCGCACTTATTCGATTTACCACGCAATAAAAAATTTCTAATTAAAAGCGAAACTTTAGAAAATACCTTTGAAGCGTGAACTCAGGTGATCGCTTGTATGACTCAAGACTTTGATTTCACGTTGTGTGGGCAACGATCTAGAAACCAATTGATCAGCAATCAACACAATCTACTTGCCAGAAAATTACAGCACCACCGCACCTGGCACGTACTATAAACGCACCGCCCAGAGAGAGAGAAAGCTACACGCACAGCTGATAAAAAAGGCCAATAATTTCGGCCAACACAAAAGAAAACCAGCCACACAAAAGCCTTTAAAATTTGACTTGGAGAGAGAATTTTATTTCTCTCTCTAGAATTTTATCTCTCTAGTTTTCTTGTCTTGAAAACTTATGAATTGTGTATGTTGAATAGCTAATCCCTTGTCTATATATAGAGTTACAAGAGAGACCCCAAGTTGGTTTAGGATTGGTCTTCTTAATGGGTTTAGGTAATTAATTAGTTTTCAAATCCAATTAGGTAACCAATATGATAGGATAAACCAAATCCTACTAGATTTCCTAATCTCTAGGATTTCCTAATTCTAATTGAAACTTAAGACTTAATTAATTAATTAAATAATTCACTTTGTTAATTACTTAATTAACCCTTAGGAATAATTAATCAATTGATTAATTCTACCTATTCAATTAACCCATTACAAAATTAATCGTACCACTAACGGATTAATTTTGGCACTATCATCCTACACCAGAATTGCTTCCGGAACAACTTAATTAATTTATGTGAAGCCCTATTTCACGCCCCCTATTTTGTTATTTCGCGCCCCTTTTATACCTAAATTATCCCTGATAAATTAAAAAATACCAATCATAATTTTTAAATATAAAAATATATTAAATTACCTAAATACCCTTAATCACTTTACTAAAAATACCAAAAAAAATTTATTTATAATTCCGCTCATCTATGCTACTTTAATCGTATTTTTTATAAATTTTTAGTACATTAAAAAGAGGCTTATAAAATTTTTCGTGAATTAATTAAGGCAATTAGGTAATAATAGGAGGGGCAGAAGATAAACATTAAGGGGGCGAGAAATAAGAATGAAGAGGGCGATACTTAACAAATTAAAGGGTTTTTTTGGAAAAATGGGGGCGTTCAATAACAAAAGGGGGGCGCGATATAACACTACCCTTAATTTATTCATAATCTCCCCACATCAAAGATATAGTGCTCGTTAATTTATTAATTTACTGATTAATTAATTAATCAGCTTCTTTAATTTTGAGACTAGTACCACTCGACCTTTTTACTATACCGAACATAAGTCCACCGGCCGGGTTTAGTATAATAAACATTACGAGCTCATCTCGGGAGCACCATCACCCCGGACGCACCGGTACATGGATTCCTTTCGACAAGCATCAGCACACCAAGTAACTAAACACGCGCACCCAACCTACCAAGACTATTGGCCACAATTGACTTCACCCATTGGCAAATCAAAGTACACTATGTCTAATCCTCATGCCCGCTCGAGTCTAGGGATTAAGAGATAGAATACCAAGAACGATTTGTCTATTAAATCAGTACAAGACAAATCATTCCTAATGGTCAAGTTCAATATTCCCCGGGCATATCTATATGATTCAATTAGTTTAGACAAACCAATTATCCGAATCACATAATAATCTAAACCGACAGTTTGTCCAAAGCTGTCTCGGTTACGAACCTCATTTATATATTATGTCTTTCAACCAATGATGAGATCTACTGTGTCACACAAGACACCTCATCATCTACTTACATAATATAAATGGACATATCATGCACAACAAAATATAACCAAAACATAAATCGATATATTACTGGGAAAATGTACAATACAAGCATAGCTTATTTATTCAACTCCAACACGGGCGACAGCGGCGCGTAGATTGCATGTGCAGGCGGCGGCGGATCGTTGGTTATTCGGACGAGCTTTTGTGGTGGATTGCTGATCGTTGGTTCGTTGCCCACACAACGTACGAGCTGGTCTTGAGTCATACAAGCGATCACCTAAGTATACGCTTCAAGAGGTAATTCTTAAACTTTCACTTTAATTAAAAATTTATTGTTGCGTGACAAATCGAACAAGTAGAAGTTAAGATCCTGCGCAATGTTATTTCAAGCAAGAATTGGAATAGCGATTGAGCTAAAGTTTAGGCCTGATCAAGAGTTCTGATTCTTGAATGCATAGCATGAAAGTGAATTTTTTACCGGACCCGGACAAATAATCTTTCACCTACCATCTCTCTGTGTCCTCCACCACTTTCTCTCTTCTCTCAAGTCATCTCTCTCTTCCACCCTATTGAAATTGATTACCACCTTTGTCTTTGTTGCCTATTACCGGTGTTTCCTCCATACTCTTTTAATTTCTTGGTTTCTGGCAATAGAAGATAAACAAAATCGGTAATCAGTTACCCAGCCTCAAAAAAGAAGAAAATACCGAACTTGAAGGGACAACAATGGTTAGGCTTTTAATTTGTGAAAGGAATTCCAAACTTAATTTTGAACAATACGTTTATTCTGTCCTATTTTTTGATTAATTACTCATAATGGGTCTAGGCATGAAATTTGCTCGTTCTTTATGTACATATTTCTTCGTATTTTTTTGGCTGCTGGAGAATTGTGTATAAACAAGTTTAAACCAGTGAAGCTAAGGGATGAGGAGGAAAAGTTCTAGTTAGCACATTACGGAATTTTGCTGAGTTTTTGAGAGTTTAAAAGGGTAATTGAAATTGAAAATTTTGCAATTAGATTTTGGATCAGATTGAGTGTTGGTCAAGAAGGGAGAAGGTTAAGAGTATAGAGGGAGAGAAGGGAGTGATGGACGGCAGGAAGGGAGAGGAAGCCATGGTTTTTTTTTTTAAGAAAAAGATGGAGAAGAAAGGCTGAGTCTGGTTGTTTAAAGAAATAGACGGAACGGAAATTATAAACGGAGGAGAGTCAATTACTAAATAGTAGTACAAGGATTACTATACTAGCTAGTTCAAAATAGAAATATTAATATTAGAAAAATAGTAAATAAAATAAATAAGAGGCCTGGAAACAATTACCCACGAAATTTTAAAAAAAAAATGAAGAAGTTAGATATATTCTCTGCAGATTCCCCACAAAATCTATATTTCAAAAGAAACAAAAATCTCATCCTATAAACCCAATCGAAGAAGCACCAGAGAAGAGGAATTCATGCCCATCGACGAGGTATAGACCCAGTAGAAGAAGCACTGGCAAGAAGATTTTCTTCTCATCGACGAAGACCAAGGACAACGAGGATTTTCTAACTAATTTCAATGGCGAAGTCCAACCGAAAAATCCTCAACTTTTCAGAAAAACTCATTATAAACTAGGATTTTATTTATCATTTTTTTTCATTTTTTTGGTGAAATTTGATTGGAGATTTTTGTTGATGATATTGAGATTGTTAATGATGTACTGGAAAGTGGGCTTGTGATTATAATTATTTATGATATTGGTGTTGTTGATGATATACGAGAAAGTGAGTTTGTGGTTAGAATAAAGACATTGAGTTATGTTAAAGGGTGAGATGTTTTGCATATATGTAATGGAGTAATTTTTATACCATAGGGGGATTTTGGATTTTGTTGGTGAAATTTTGCTTATTAATGTGTGGGATTTTCTTCATTCGCGTTGTTTTTTAATGATTTTACATGAAAAAAAAGAACATCATCTGTTATAATTGAATTCATCAACTTCATTGTAGGGTGAGATTATATTGGAGGGAGGGTGGCATTACCTTCATTAGACCACTTTTTTCTTTTTTTTGTCTCCTTGTAAATCATGAAAAAAAAATAACGGGAATGAAGAAAAGTTTACATATTATTAAACAAAATCCCACAAACAAAACAAAAAAATTCCCATTATATGTACAATCTCACTTATCACTAAACAAAATCCTACCAATATATCTAAAACATCTCACCCTTTAACCGAACCAACATTCATCATCATCCATTCCACCCACTGAAACATACCACTTCACCAAAACCTTTCGAAGTACCAACCAAAAAACTAATAAAAAAACTTTCGAAGTACCAACCAAAAAACTAAAAAAATTTCTGAATTCAAGTAGTTGATTAGACACACAAATGGATAACAAAATTCAAATAACGTGACTGAACAAACTCCTCTTAAATTAGGGAGGTTACTAACACACAAAAAAGAGGCGCATAAGTGTATAAAATATAAAAATAGTAAATCAAAATTTACAATTATTAAAATACAGTAATTCTAATACAATAAACCACCTTACTAAATAGTCCTAGCACCATGGTATAATTTGTCGAGCAATAATAGGGTAAAAGTAAGTGAAGACTTGTCATATTTTTATTGGGTGGCACAAGAAGAGGTATAGGACATCGGTTGCCAATGTTACCTGCATTAAATGTTTTTGTAACATCAATGTATATTAAGGGTACTTTTGAGTTTTTTATTGCCCCACCTAATCATAACCTAGCTCCGCCCTTGATACTAATCCCTCACTCAAAGTTTTTTCAGGAGGAACACTCCTCTCTCTATAAAGAAAGATCCGTTATTCAAACCATCTACGGTTATTCCGAGATGTATCAATGAATGAATGTATTCTTTTTCTCAGATTCATTGTTGATCATGAACATTGCCTCCAACTGCCTCCAACTTGAAAGATGTTAGCAGATGCTTTGGTAAATCATGGACATTGCCTCCAAATTGATACTAACTATTTACACAACTCTACCTCCTGCAGTAGCACACATCTTTTGGACTAATTTGATAGGAAGCAGAGGAGTTTAAAATTTTCTTAGAGGAGTTTGAAATTTTCTTGTTTACTATGTAACTGTTAATATATAAGTTTTAAAGTTTCACATTATGGAAAGAAAAAAATAAAGAAAAAAAGAAGTTATCTATGATTGCCTCAAACTCCACAAGATGAGAAAGTACCATCACTCAATATTTTATCCACTAAACATACCTGATCAGACCATTTTAGTGCATCGTTCTGTGGGATGCTTCAGCAACCAGCTTGTTGCACCATATGCCAATTGAGGCACTAATGCATTACTTGTATAGTACAGTTTCAGCGGTGAAAGCACAGCCGAAGAAGATATAAAAAGTGCCATGAAGAGAGATCAGATATTGTGGTAATACCTGAAATGCCTAAGGGGTCAGAAGTAATCTGATCAAGTTGACGTCTCTAATCACAATCAAGTGGTTTTGAATTATATTTAAATCTCCTCATAGCAAGTTTGAAATGTTATTTATAACAAAACTCAATCCAGGTTTGAAACTGAATGAATAACAGGAAGCTAAAATGTTGTTATATCAAGAACAAAACAAACAGCCAAGCAATGAGCTTTATGAGTTGACAAACAACTTTTTATATCTCAAGGGAAAAGTTGAAACATGATCACATAGAATTGAAGAATAAAGAGTATACAACATCCCAGGTAAATGATGCATTTCAATACTAGTAGAAATGCAAGAGGAGTCACAAAAAGAAGGCAACAATGTCCCAGATTACTAAATATGGAATATGGAGATTTATTCAGTCATCAAAAGGGAAGATTTGATTGGCTTAACTCTGCAACGGATTGATGTTATGGGAAAATAGAAGAAGTTAAATGAATCCACATCATTAAGATGAAAGACCTTTGCCAAGGGGGTAGCAATCATGGCAAATTCAAACAAGCAGACGACAATCTTATATTTCAGCCATCGCTTTGCTCTACCTGTTGTCTAATTTCTTTATCACAACCTCCAAAAACATGATGACTTAAATGGAAAAATTTTATGCTAGAAATTCAGTTTATTTCAAAGGCACATGTCAAAAACATATCCAGGATAATAAGCCGAATTTGTCATGAAGAGAAATCCAACTCTAATTGCTCAACCAAATACAGAAATGAAAAAGACCTATGCTCTGCAGGTCACAGCTTTCACTACTATAAATGAAAGACAAGAATCTAAAAGGTAAACCATAAACCACATGAGTTGAGGTGAGGGCAACAAAGAAGCATCATTTATTTAAGACACCATCAGTTAAAGAGTTGTACTGTTTGAACATGCCAAAATGATGACATTCATTCTCATGTTAATTAATTACATGCTTCACAATATTCTTTCAGATGAGACCCAATTTATTAATACACATCCTAAAAAGGCATTAATTGAATAAGGAACATCAAACCACAAAAATATAATCGAAACATGCAAGAAAAAGTTAAAAATTCATGATTCTTCCAAAGGTATTGGACTACAGTTCCTAGGAGCTCAAGACAAACTCCAGATCTGCTTAAAGATCATGGTGCAACGACAATAAAATATGCTCCAAGGATCATGTTAACAGATATTTTAACCACAACCCACCAAAATTCGCCACATAAGATTTAACAGAGCTCAAATTTTGACTTTACCAAATTCATATGCCCTCTTTCTGAGGTACAGTACCATCATTACTCCCCAACTACACTAATCTCCCCTATCACACCTTGTAATAACTTCACAACCTCTGTTGTAGGTATTAGCAGCGCCGGGTCTGCAGTTATAGTATGAAGAGCCAGGCCTCCCGCAGGGAGCAAAATCCCTCTTCAATGAATCATAACTTATATACCTTCTCTGCATCAGAAGCATTCTTTTGTTGCTCTCGGAATCCATTTGCTCCTCAAGAGATACAGTTGGGCAGTCACTAATCTTTCCACCACAAACATTTTTCAGGATTGCATCCAGCTCACTCGTTTTCGCTGGATTTAGGTCTAAAACCGGCATCCCACTACACATTGTCATCAAGAAAAGTAGTGGAACTAGTACTGTTTTCAAGGGATGAAGCTGAACATGGAGCATTTTCTTGTGGGGGTTTGTTGCGAAATTGGTTTGGGATTTTTTCAAATTGTTGCCAGATTGGAGCGTGGACCATGAAGGAGAGTGAGATTTCAATGTTTAGATATGGCAGGTGAGTGAGATTGTATTAGGAATGCTCTGAGACATTAATGTAGTGGTCACTGTGTTCACCTACAATTACTAAACTACTCTTGTAAGAGTTGAGTCTTAGGTAAATGATCGTGACCCACCACCATGCCAGCATTTTTTTGTTTTTTTTTTGGCTCAGTGAGTCCTTCTCCTTCGTGATGAACCGTAATATAATTTATCCGTTATATAATTATGACTTAAATGTATTTTTGGTCCCTTATAATAAGGGTAATTTTACTTTTGATCTCTTTTATATTTTGAGTGGCAATATTAGTCATCTGTCTTTTTTTTTAGCAATTTTAACACTTTTTTACGAAAAAATTTAGAATATAACATATTAACTCATTTGATTACTAGTCAAATATAATTTTTTTTCACCATAATTTGTACCATGATGTTTTTAACCAATTTTATAATTCGGTTCCTCATGAATGTTCAACCCATTTATATTGACTCACAATCCAAAATGACGGTCGAAAATCTAAAGGGGTTGAATATTCAAGAGGATCCGGATCATAAAATTGGTTGAAAACATCATAGTACAAATCATTATGAAGAAAAAAATTAGTTTTGAATAGTGATCAAATGAATTAATATGTTATGTTATAAATTTTTTCGTAAAAAATGACTAAAATTGTTAAAATGAAAAAGGATAGGAACTAATATTGCCACTCAACACATAAGAGAGACCAAAAGTGAAATTACACCTATTATGAGGACTAAAACTGTATTTGAATTATAATTATTACTAAAAAGTGAGAATATTATAATAATTTTTAAAGTGTGATTTAAGTAAAATTTTACCAGTACTCGTCTGGTAAAATTACTTTTCCTTTCAAATTGTATTAATCTTTTATGTGTTTCGTTTATAATTTTTCTTTATGATGTGAATTTTTGGAAGGACGAAAAGTACACATTTCAAAACCGTTATTTTCTGAACGATCAATGTTTTGGATGGCAAGTTGTGGCTAGGGGATGACGAATCAACATGATTTCCGGTAGAATGAACAACCATTTCAATACTAGCACTACTGATGATCAGTTCGAGCCTGCTGACGGTTGTTTGGGTGATGAAATAGGCCTCATACTGCTAGCTGAAGGACAAGGTGCTGATCGCCAAGGGTCTGTCACTGAGACGATTGTGAAAATGCACCAGGAAAATTTTCCACTTCGGATGATGCAACACATCTTCCAACAATATTTGGACCTCCGCCTGGGCGTCACGGGCAACCGCCTAGTTGCTAATTCCTTAACTCTGTTCCCATTTGCCACCCTTTCGAAGACATCAAGTGCACAGACGCTTGATTTTTGAAACTCTTACCACTAACACTTTACATTTTAAGACCAATTTAATATTTTGCTTAGTAGATGCCTCCGCTTTTTGGAGATTTAGTTTTAATATTTTATGCATGCTTAATTATTATTTTGGCCCCAAATTTTGGGATTTCTTTAAGCAGTAACTTCTCATGCATGATTTTGTTGAAAATTTTGTGATTCCATATGCAGTAAGTAATAGTGTGATAGCATGCAAATAGGTTGTATATAGAAGTTTGAGATTAGACTGACGGGTGTCATGCGTGGGTACTCGCGTCTAACCCGAACCGAATCGTGAGGTTCGGTTCGATTCAGTTGGCCCGCCCCACAGGTCGGGGTGATTCAGTTCAAGTGCGTGACAAGAGGCTGGTTTAAGCACGGGTTGTAGTGGGTCGACGGGTCGGCGGTTCGGCTGGTTCATGCAGGTTTAATTGGATTTGAACCCAGTTTAATCCAAATTTAACCTGGTTAAACCGGATCGACCCTTTTTTTATGATGAAATATAAAACTAATATTATTTACACTATTTTAATATAAAATGAATCGTTTTAATTTAAAGATATTTGGATCGACCCAATTCAAACCGGTTTAACCCAGATCAACCTTTTTTTTTTAATTTGAATTTAACATTTTCATTCATTTTTATGTAAAACTATTATAATTTTCACATTTATACTATTTTAATTCAAAACGACTCATTTTAATCAGTGTTGTCGGATTTGGACCGAATCGATTGATCGAACCGGTTTAACCGATAATCAAACCGATAACCAATCGAAATACAATTAAAATCGCTACATCATAAATATCGAATATAACTTTAAAAAAATTTCAAATACTTCAATTTCGTTAAAAATATGTTGGCCTATGTGAAAATATATCTGGGTCGACGCATTTTGACTTGGGTCGACCTAGTTTGACATTTTCTACAATTATTTTTTTTTGTTTTTTAGATCTAAAATTATTATTTTTTATATATTTATACTATTTTAATCTAAATCAACTCATTTTAACCAGTATTATCGAATTTGAATAGAATCGATTGATCGAACTGATTTAACCATTAATCGAACTGGTAACCAATCGAAATACGACTATTATCACTACATTATAAATATCGAACGTAACTCTAAAAAAATTCAAAGAGGACGATTTAGTTAAAAATAGATTGGGTCATGTTAAAATATATTTGGGGCGACCCAGTTTGACTTGGATCGACCCAATTTGACTTAAAAATATATAAGATAAGTGTTTCACTAAAATTAATAATACTGTCATCGCGAAAAAATGAGATTAAACTGGTATAAAAATGACTAAGGAAGTTAGTACATTAATCAGAAATATCCAAAGTACATTAATGAGAAACATTTCCTACATAATGTTTTTCAAAGATACAGTGTCTGATCAAATACAAGTTCTATCATATTCGTTTCCAAAAACAGAATTTCAAATAGTTCATCTAACGAAACAAACAAAGGCAGAACAAACTATTAATTTTCAACCACTAAAGTATCTTCAGCCGCAATGACATGGATAGGATGTTTATCATTTACCTCCAATGTCTCTGAAATATTGAAATTATGGCACGAGTCACAATTACAAGTTAAATTAGATTAAAAAAATTGATGTTAATGAAATGTCAAGATAGTAAAAATTAGCTGATTCTATCTCCTCGATCTCATCTAAATGCTCATCCAAATCAATAATTGTATGCTCATTTCTCAACCAATCTCTAGCACAAATAAGGGTCTCCATTGTCCTCAAAAATAGGAAGAAATAATAGAGCGAATCCGTCATAGAGTACTTCCCTTTCTTATTATTAGTAATTCTTTATTATTTTATAATAAGTGGTGTCCTGTTTTGCTTATGACGACGGACCAGCCCCAACCCTTATTTTTCGCGGGTATCGAAACGTGGCTTGAGACCGATGGGAATCTGTCAGACTAGTATTCCACCACGAGCTGCCAAAGCACGCTCAGTCAATCGTCAATTTTTAACCCAAAGATGACCAGTACAACCATGTGTCATCCCGCGAGTTTCGTCGTACCTTTCTTACTAGTCTTTGACCGGCCTATTTGTACCCAGCTATATGATGAAAGTCTGCCGGAAAAATCGTCACTTGACAGCATAGTCCTTTCCTACCCCAAGCCAGTACACCCACTACTCCGTCTGCACTATTCATCTCTACAGACCCTTTTTTCTCTCTCTCTCTCTCTCTTGTTAGTTTTGAATACAGAAAAGCTATGGCTTGTATCAAAAACTAATATCAACAGATGACATATCATTTTGTTTCAGTATTAAATTGTTCCATTATAGCATAGAACTAGATAACGGGGTGTGGAAAGACACAGTAGATACCGTTATTGGTTAAAGAATTGTTCCATTATATCATAGAACTAGATAACGGGGTGTGAAAAGACACAGTAGATACCGTTATTGGTTAAAGTATTGATATATAAAAAGTATGCTCGTAACTGAGATAGTCTGAACATACTATCGGTATACGTTATCGTGTGGTTTGGAAATTAGTTTATCTAAACTTATTTAATCACACGGATATGCCTGGGGCATATTGAGCACGACCAGTTTGGATAGAATTGACTTATACTGATCGGCGTAGTCAATTCGGTCCTAGTATTCAGTCTCTCAATCCCGAGATTGGGACGGGCGTGAAAGTTGGATATCGTATGCTTTTATTTACCAAAGAGTGCGGTCAATTGAGGCCTATACCTCGGTAGGTTGGGCATACGGGGTTTAGCTTCTTACGTGTCGTTGCTAGTTGGAGGAATCCACGTACCAGTTTGTCGGGTTGATGGTGGTCCCGAGATGAGCTCGTAAGGTTTATTATACTAAACCCGGCCGGTGGACTTTATGTCCAGTATAATAAGAAGGTCGAGTGGTACTAATCTCGGATACTAATAAGTCGGTAAATTAGTTTGTCAGTAAATTGATAAACCAACGAGCACTAGATCTTTAATGTCGGGAGATAGAAGAAAAATAGTGGCGCGATGTAAAGTCATTTTTGAGCGGTAGTTCCATAGTTAGTCCGATAGTGGTACGAATAATTATGTATTTGACTAATCGACAAAATGAATTAATTAATATTTAATTGACAAAGTGGATTAAGAAATTAATTCTATTTAAATTAATTAATCCTAAGGGTTCGATTAAATTAAATTAACGAAGTGGGTTAATAAATTAATTCGAATGGGTTGATTGGAGTTGATTAGTCTAGGAAAGACTAAGTGGTCAACGAAAGTCAAATTAAAATGCCCAACTCAAAAGCCCGCTAGGTCTCCTTAAGAGCTCCCTATAAATAGAAAACTTAAGACCAAAAAAAACTTAAGAACATCTTGCAAGACATTTTGTCTTCCTTTAGAGTGAGACAATTCTAGAGAGAGACTCTCCTTCCTTTCTTGGGTTTCTTTCAAAAACGAACTTGGAATCTCACTTCTCGATTTAGATTAAGTCCAAAGATCAAACTTTTAGATAGCCCATTGATGGATTTTATTTAATTGCTGCCCAGTTTTTTTTGTTGTTCAATCTTTGGCCGGATTTTTCAAGCTTTGGCCGGAATTCTTCACGGTTTTTATTCAGCAGTCCAGCGGCTACTTTCAATCACTCCGGGGTGCTTGATCCAGCTGGGTTTGTGTTGATCTCTTCCTTGGGTTGGTGATCCACAATCTCGGTTGTCCAGATCGTGGCCGGAGTTGAAGTGAGTTCGATTTTATTGTGGAGAAAAATAGTGGGCAGTAGTCTTTTGGGTTAAAAGTTTGATCTTTTGGGCAGATTTAGTCTTTTCGAGGGATTTTCTTTGTGGGTTTTGAAGAATTTGCCACATAGGATCTGGGTTTACACTTGCTCGATTTACCACGCAACAAAAATTTCTAATTAAAGCGATACCTTAGAAAGTTACCTTTGAAGCGTGCACCTGGTCATTCTCTTGTATGCCTCAAAGACTATGACCTCTTGTTGTGTGGGCAACAATCTAGAAGTCAATTGATCAGCAACTCACCACAATCCACCTGCTGAAAAAATTCAGCACATCCGCACCTAGCACGTACTGCAAACGCACTGCCCGGAGAGAGAGAAAGCAACACACGGGGCTAGTATTTTGGACCAATATTTTCGGCCACTTAATGAAGAAAACCAGCCGCCTATTTGCTCTTCAAAATTCGTTTTGGAGAGAGAAATTATATTCTCTCTCTAGAATTTTATCTCTCTAGATTCTTGAATAATGAATATATTGAATTGTGTTGTCTTGAATGGCTAATCCCTTGTCTATTTATAGAGTTACAAGAGAGACTCCAAGTTGGTTTAGGATTGGTCTTCCAAATGGGTTTAGGTAATGAATTAGTTTCCAAATCCAATTAGGCAACCAATCTGATAGGATAAACCAAATCCTACTAGATTCCTAATCTCTAGGATTTCCTAATTCCAATTGAAACTTAAGACTTAATTAATTAATTGAATAATTCCACTTTGTTAATTACTTCATTAACCCTTAGGAATTAAATAAATAATTCCACTTTGTTAATTACTGAATTAACCCTTAGGAATAATTAACCAATTAATTAATTAAATCTACCTATTCAGTTAACCCATTACAAAATTAATCGTACCACTAACGGATTAATTTTGGCACTACCATCCTACACCAGAATTGCTTCCGGAACAACTTAATTAAATTATATTCATTAATCTCCCCACATCAAAGATATAGTGCTCGTTAATTAAAATTAATTTACTGATAAATTAATTAATTAACTTATTTAATTTTCGAGACTAGTACCACTCGACCATTTTACTATACCGGACATAAGTCCACCGGCCGGGTTTAGTATAATAAACATTTCGAGCTCATCTCGGGAGCACCATCACCCCGGACGCACCAGTATATGGTTTCCTTTCGACAAGCAGTAGCACACCAAGTAACTAAACACGCGCACCCAACCCACCGAGACTATTGGCCACATTTGACCTCATCCATTGGCAGATCAAAGTACACTATGTCTAATCCACATGCCCATTCGAGTCTAGGGATTTAGAGATAGAATACAAGGATCGATTTGTCTATTAAATCAGTACAAGACAAATCATTCCTAAAAGTCAAGTTCAATATGCCCCGGGCATATGTATATGATTCAATTAGTTTAGAGAAACTAATTATCTGAATCACATAATAACCTAGACCGACAATTTGTCCAAAGTTGTCTCGGTTACGAACCTCATTTATATATTATGTCTTTCAACCAATGATGAGATCTACTGTGTCACACCAGACACCTCATCATCTACTTACATAATAGAAATGGACATAAATATGCACAACAAACTATAATTGAAACACAAATCGATATATTAAAGTGGGAAACTGTACAATACAGGCATAGCTTATGTATTCTACTCCAACAGGTTTTCATGGGCTTTGATAGCACATCCCATTAGATTATTGCCCACGCAATATTTGGGATTTCTTGGAGTTATCTTTCAGATTTCGATGGTAATCGCAAGCAAAGATTTAGTTTTTCTTATTGTGTTGGACTTCGCTTCAAAGGTATAACCTTTAATCCTTTCGCTTTTAATTAAAGGTTTAATCTTTGTGCGTTAGATGTCGATTTAATAAATTAAATAAGTATAAGCCTAGATCCGTTCATGGAAAATGAATTTGAGTATGAGCTTTGTCGAAAGCTTTCGATTCTGGATTGCATTGCACGAAAGTGAGGTTTTCGATTTAGCCCAGGCTTGTTCTGTTTTCCTTCAAAATGGTATCAGAGCGAGTGTTTCGGCTTTATACTTGTTTAATTTATTACACGGCTTTATTTTGGCTTTATTATTTTTGTCGAAATGTTTAAACAGGTGGTTATTAGTTTTCCGGCTATTATGGTAGAATTTTATTTTTCATTCATAAACCTCGGGACATGTCCGGGCTCGCATTGTTTTTGAATGGAAATGTCTGTAATAGTAATAACCACCAGCTAGAAGCCGTATAGGATTAGGAAAATCTTGTAGTATGATTTAATCTAATCATGCCGTCTTTAAATTGCTAGAAAAATGCCTTTGTATACAGGAATGACGAAGCTGTTATTTTGGATAACTTATATTCGCGAGTTTTTGTTTCTGGTAATTTTGGGTGATTCCTAATTATGTAGTAAACTGAGAAAACTCGGTCGAATCGAGAGGAATCCAAATAACGAGTGGGAGCGACATGACGGGACGTGTCACCGAGGCGTCAAAGAATCAACGATACAGAAGGCCATAATAGTCAGGAAATTTTATTTCTTTAATTTTCCATATTTATGTCTTTTCGTTGATTGTGTGTTTTTCGTTTTATTTTGCATGAACGAAAACCAAACTAAAACATTTTCAAAGTAAAGTGCAATTAACTAAGGTAGATTATTCGCATATTAAAACTCCAACTGTTTTATGGGTGCGAATATCCTTTGTTAAGATATTGCATGTTAAAATGGAAAAATCCTCAAACTTAAAAATCTAAGTGGGAGCAGGTTGGTAAATATCCCCATGGCCTCCATTACGGATTCATATGTGATGTGGGTTAGACCGACGCGCTGGCCAAGGGCCTTCTTCCCTACGGATAAGTCTTCAACCCTGAGATATCACTATATTGAATTTCCAAAGGGATGACTATAGCAAGTTTAATTGGAGAAAGTTGCGACACCCTTGCTAACCGATGCGCATTAGTATCCTAAGTAACAAGCTTAGAAGTCACGTAATGGCGAAGACTTAGTGTACCGTTTGTAGTATTCCTCCTAAGAGGTTACGCTGCTTATTGTGTATGGCTAAAATTATCGACTATTAATTTCATTGATCATAAGATCATTGGTCAGATAATGGAATTAATGAACTTCAGTTCTTCGTGAATGAACGTGGGTTGGCGTAGACGTTCACCCAACATGACCTGCGTTAATCCCGATGTGAGAAATGTTGGTAGGAGAATGTATTGTTATGAGGATATCAATATTTTTGAAAAAGTATACTGAAACTTGACTGTTTATTTTTTCAGTTGTTGATATTTTGTTCAACCCGTTAGCTGTCATTCTAAATCAGAACAAACTTACGGGTCCAAATTATATTGACTGAAAACGTAACCTGGACATTATCCTTACCGCTGAGGGTTACAAGTACGTGCTCATTGAGGAGTGCCCCCCTAAGCCCAGCGATGATGCCACCCCTGAGCAGCGAGAGCTATATACGAGGTGGCAGAAGGCTGATGAGACGACCCGGTGCTACATCTTGGCTTCTATATCGAGTGTACTGTAGCACCAGCATCAGTTGTTTACCCCAGTCTACGAAATGATGCTCAACCTCAGGGAGATGTTTGGACATCAGGGCAGGGCAGCCAAACAGTCAGCTATGAGGAAACTCATGAATGTTAGGATGGCTGAGGGCACTTCAGTGAGGGATCATGTGCTAGACATGATGAGCTGTATTAATGAGATCGAGGTAGTGGGAGGTGACATTGATGGGGAGACCCAGGTCGATATCATCCTCCAGAGCTTGCCTCCTAGTTTTGAGCAGTTTCGGTTGAACTACAATATGGGCAAGCTCTCATATTCACTTCCCGAGCTCATGACTTCATTGGTGTCTACTGAGGGCCTATTCGCAGAGAAGAAGCAAGCCTTGGCTAGTGTTGGTCCCTCAGGTTCCTCTGCTGGGCCCAAAGCCAGGAAGCAAAAGAGGAAAAGAGGCCAGAAAGCAAGAGCCGATCATGGACCCAAGGCGGGCATTGCCATCAAGCATAAACTGAAAGGCTAGTGCTTCAGATGTGGAAAAGCAGGAAATTGGAAGAATGACTGCCCAAAGCCTCGAGATATGTGTAAATTTTTCCTAGTTACTGAGACGAGTTTAGCAGCGATTCCCACAGATACTTAGTGTGTGGATTCAGGAGCCACTAATCACGTTTGTAATTCTTTGCAGGGGTTCCAAGTGACCCAGCTGCTTAGAGAGGGAGAGTTGCAGGTCTACCTTGGGGATACTACCAGAGTTTCTGTTGTTGCAGTGGGAGTTTTATGTCTTTATTTTTCAGACTCTATTTTACATTTGAGAGATTGTCTATATGTACCCAGTTTTTGGAAGAATTTACTTTCAGTTTCTAAACTTTTATTGGATGGTTATAAGTGTGTTTTTTCTGATAATTCTATTTTTATTAGAAAGAACCAGGCTTATATGTTCCGGGATATTAGTTGACAATCTGTTTTTAATTAAGACAAACTCCCCAGTTGTGCAAAATATAGAAACTAGTAACTCATCACCGAATCATAGTAAGAGAAAAGAGTCTTCCCCTTTAAATCAAACATATCTTTGGCACCTGAGACTAGGTCACATTAACCTTTGTAAGATTCAAAGGTTGGTCAATGATGGGTCTTTAGACTCATTAAATATTGACAGTTTTCCTACCTATGAGTCCTGCTTGGAGGGTAAAATGACCAAGAGGCCTTTCAAGGCAAAGGGGTATAGGGCGAAAGAGGTTTTAGAGTTGATTCATTCTGACTTGTGTGGGCCTATGTCAGCTCAGGCTAGAGGTGGTTATGAGTATTTCGTGACATTCACAGATGATTACTCTAGATATGGATACATATACCTGATGCACCACAAGTCTGAATGTTTTGGCAAGTTCAAAGAGTTTAAGGCTGAGGTGGAGAACCATCTGGGTAAGAGTATCAAGGCATTGAGATCTAATCGCGGTGGCGAATACCTCTCTAGTGAATTTATGTCCTATTTGTCAGAGGTGGGTATTCAGTCCCAGTTTTTTGCACCTGACACACCCCAGCAGAATGATGTAGCAGATAGGAGGAACATGACTCTTATGGATATGGTTAGATCGATGATGAGTTATAGTGAGTTGCCTACCTCGTTTTGGGGTTATACCTTAGAGACAGCGTGTTATCTCCTTAAACTCATACCATATAAATCTGTGTCTACGACACCCTTAGAGTTGTGGACTAGGTGAAAGCCTAGTCTGCGACATCTCAGGATTTACGGTTATCCAATACATGTGCACGAGGCAGATGCAGGTAAGTTAGATTCGAGATCAAAGGCTATGCTATTTGTAGGCTACCCCAAAGGAACTAGAGGTGGTCTATTTTATAGTCCTCAGGATCAGAAGGTGGTGGTGAACACCAATGCCAGATTTCTTGAGGAGGACTATATTTTAGATCACAAGTCAAGAAGCAAGGTAGTATTGGAAGAGCTTAGAAGTCAGTCCATTATTCTAGACGCACAAGTACAGGAAGACACACCACAAGAGACTGCACACACTATCACAGATGATGCTCATACACAGGTTGCGCCTCGTCGTAGTGGGAGGGTTGCTAGACAACCCGAGAGGTACATGGGTTTGGGTGAGTCTTCGGACTTTATCCCTGGCACTCATGAACCAGACCCAGTTAGCTAAAATGAGGCTCTCCAGGATAAAGATGCAGATTCTTGGCAGAGAGCGATGATTGCTGAGATGGGTCCTATGGACTCAAATCAGGTCTGGGAGCTGGTAGACCTTCCTGATGGGTTTCGACCTATTGGGTACAAATGAGTCTACAAGCGAAAGAGAGGATCTGATGGGAGGGTTGAGACCTTCAAGGCTAGGCTTGTGGCGAATAAGTATACTCAGAAAGAGGGTATCGACTATGAGGAGACCTTCTCCCCGGTAGCTATGCTTAAGTCGTGAAAGATTTGTGGGATCTGGGTATGCACTAGCTCGATTTACCACACAACAAAAATTTCTAATAAAAGCGAAACTTTAGAAAGTTACATTTGAAGTGTGACTCGGGTGATTCTCTTGTATGCCTCAAGACTATGACTTCACGTTGTGTGGGCAATGAACTAGAAGTCAATTGATCAGCTATCACCACAACTCCACCCGCCAGAAAAATCCAGCACCTCCGCACCTAGCACGTACTGCAAACGCACTGCCTGGAGAGAGAGAAAAAACAATACACACAGCTGGTATTTTGGAAGCCCAAAATTCAGCCAAAAGAATATATAAACCAGCCGCAAATTTGTTGTAAAAATCCGACTTGGAGAGAGAACTTGTTGGTGTATATGCCCTAATGAGGGCTATTTATGTAAATAAACTTTGAGGGTTATTTATGTAAATAAGACATTTGTCGTTTGATTGATTATTTATCTGATGAGTTAATTTCATGAAATTATATTCTTGTGCATATTGAATTTTATGAAATCGATCCGCCAAAAGAAACACTCCATGGACTGTTAGATCATGAGTGATTCTTTTGAGTAGTACTCGTACGAGGATCCTTAGACCAGAAATCACTGCATAGTCTTAGGTGAATTAGAGTGTGCTTTGACATATGCTTAACGGGACCGTAACAGGTTGCCAAGTACGGGTATGATTGGGTACACTATGAGTCACGCTAAGGTATGTAGGTGAAGTGATGGGACTACAAGTCTCTCTTAAATGAGAGATGATATCTTGGCCGCTTGATAGTGAACTGAGAAGTGCATGGCCGTGCCCAAGAAATGATAAGGGTTATCATTTGCTTGATTAAGTTCAGTGTCACTAAGAGATCAAGTAAAACGTTTAGCTATATAAGGATGATTGGTTCCATGCCTTATGCTAAACTGGATATCAATGTAGAGGACATTACGTAGTATACTCGGAAGGTTGTGTTGAATCACCATTCGACCCTCCGTTCTGAATTGTGTAGTCATTATGTCTTGCTAGAGACCACTAATGATTTATGAATTAATTAATGAGATTAATTTATTCATTGTCAATTTGGAATGGGCCTACAGGATCGCACATAAGTGAGTTCGATGAGTCAGAATTAATTAAATTGCCTGTTCTAAGTATAAGAGTTATACTTAAATAGATAATATTTAATTAAATGGTTTAATTAAATATTATTGAAGAGTTTTATGGTATTAATTAAAAGTTAATTAATTACCTGGGAAGAATTGAGTTGAGCTGATAAATCAAGGGACCTAATTGTGAATTAAGGTTCTTGACCCATCAGCCTGATCCATGGATCAATGGGTTGATCCATGGTGTTGGTTAAACCCAACTCAGTAAATAATTAATTAATTATTATTAATTATTAATTATTATTTATTAATTAAAACAGATACTTCTCAAATCTGAGAAGTATCTGGTGTCTGTTAAAAACGTTTTAACAGACTCATTTTTTTTTAAAAATATACCTTTTGAAAAATTTTTACAACGATAGACTATCAGACTTGAGAATAAACGTTCTTCTAGAAACTTATTCTTCCCAGAGAGAAAAAGGTTTTCTCTAAAACAGGAAAATTTTGGGGCTAGCACCGGTTCTGAGAGAACTCTAGTGCAAGAACGTAGAGACAATTCGCTTGAATTGTTCTGTGGTGGTGAACGCAATCTTCCCAAAGGATCCAGGCGGCTGCACAACCGATTACGCGTCGAGGGTAAGACCCGAATCCTTTAGCGTTTAGGAATTCCGCCATTTAATTAAGAATTAAATGCCTAAACGCATTCCAACAGAACTTTGTTTCTCTCTCTAGGATTTTATCTCTCTAGAAATCTGTTGATTAATTGTGTGTCTTGAATAACTGATCCCTTGTCTATTTATAGAGTTACAAGAGAGACCCCAAGTTGGTTTAGGATTGGACTTCCTAATGGGTTTAGGTAATTAGTTTCCAAATCCAATTAGGTAACCAATCTTGATAGGATAAGATCAGATAAACCAAATCCTACTAGATTTCCTCATTCTAATTGAAACTTAAGACTTAATTAATTAATTAAATAATTCAACTTTGTTAATTATCTAATTAATCCTCAGGAATTAATTAAATAATTCCACTTTGTTAATTACTGAATTAACCATTTGGAATAATTAACCAATTAATTAATTAAATATACCCATTCAATTAACCCATTACAAAATTAATCGTACCACTAACGGATTAATTTTGGCACTTCCATCCTACACCAGAATTGCTTCCGGAACAACTTAATTAAATTATATTCATCATCTCCCCACATCAAAGATATAGTGCTCGTTGATTTATTAATTTACTGATAAATTAATTAATCAACTTCTTAATTCTGAGACTAGTACCACTCGACCTTTTTACTATACCGGACATAAGTCCACCGGCCGGGTATAGTATAATAAAAATTTCAAGCTCATCTCGGGAGCACCATCACCCCGGACGCACCGGTACATGGTTTCCTTTCGACAAGCAGCAGCACACCAAGTAACTAAACACGCGCACCCAACCTACCGAGATTATTGGCCACAATTGACCTCACCCATTGGCAGATCAAAGTACACTATGTCTAATCCTCATGCCCGCCCGAGTCTAGGGATTTGGAGATAGAATACAAGGAACGATTTCACTATTAAATCAGTACAAGACAAATCATTCCTAATGGTCATGTTCAATACGCCCCGAGCATATCTATATGATTCAATCTGTTTAGACAAACCGATTATCCGAATCACATAATAACCTAAACTGACAGTTTGTCCAAAACTGTCTTGGTTACGAACCTCATTTATAAACTATGCCTTTCTACCAATGATGAGATCTACTGTGTCACACAAGACACCTCATCATCTATTTACATAGTATAAATGGACATAATATACACAAGAAAATTATAATTGAAACACAAATCGATATATTAACTGGGAAAATGTACAACACAAACATAGCTTAGGTATTCAAATCCAACAATCTCCCACTAATACTTAAGTTGTGCTTTAAGTATACAACTATATACAATCCTATACAATCTGCTGCTATCTATCTAGAAAAACTATCATGGCTCTCCAAGATATCTGATCCCTATGCCCTCCACGTGAGCCTCAAAGACTTTAGAGGTCAATGTCTTCGTGAATGGATCTGCAAGGTTATCCTCTGATGCTATCTTAGCCACAGACACGTCTTCTCTCTTTACGATGTCTCGTATCAGGTGGTACTTGCGTTGTATATGTTTACTCGCCTTGTGGGCTCGTGGTTCCTTCGAGTTTGATGCTGCACCATTGTTATCACAATATACCGTGATAGACTTCTGCAAATAAGGAATCACATCTAAGTCCACTAGGAAGTTCTTGAGCCATACTGCTTCTTTCGCAGCCTCTGATGCGGCAACGTACTCAGCCTCAATGGTAGAGTCCGCCACGCATTTCTGCTTGACACTCCGCCAAACTATGGCTCCACCTCCAAGAGTAAACACATACCCTGAGGTAAACTTGCTCTTGTCCCTGTCGCCTTGGAAATCTGAATCTGTGTAACCTCGGAGTACCAGCTCGGGCGCCTGATAGACCAGAACTTGGTCCCTCGTTCTGCGTAAATACTTGAGAATGCATTTTATTGCCTCCCAATGAGCTTTCCCGGGGTTACTCTGATATCTGCTCACCATGCCAATGACATAACAGATATCAGGCCTCGTACACAACATGGCATACAAGAGACTTCCTATTGCCAAAGCATACAGAACTGTCTTCATGGCCTCTATCTCCTCAACAGTCTTAGGAGACTGTTCCTTAGATAGATACAATCCGTGTCTGAAAGGTAGAAAACCTTTCTTGGAGTTATGTATGTTAAAACGGGCCAAAATCGTGTCTATGTATGAAGCTTGGGAGAGCGTTAGCGAACGTTTCCTACGATCTCGAATAATTTTGATCCTAAGGATATGTCCCGCTTCCCCTAAGTCCTTCATATCAAACTGCTTGGACAGCCATGCCTTTACGTCTGATAACACTTTCTTGTTGTTGTCAATCAATAGAATGTCATCTACGTAAAGCACAAGAAATACCACTGAGTTTCCATCACGTCTGCGGTACACACATTGCTCATTCGGACACTGAGTGAATCCAAAGGACTGGATTACTTCATCAAACCGGATGTTCCAAGATCTGGATGCCTGCTTAAGTCCGTAAATAGACCTCTTAAGCCTGAAAACCTTATGCTCTTGGCCTTTTTCAATGAATCCCTCTGGTTGCTGCATAAAGATGGTTTCCTCTAGACTTCCATTTATGAAAGCTGTCTTGATATCCATCTGCCAAATCTCATAATCCATATGAGCAGCTATGGCCAAGAGAATCCGGATCGACTTAAGCATGGCTACCAGGGAGACGGTTTCCTCATAATCGATTCCCTCTTTCTGAGTATACCCCTTCGCCACCAGCCTAGCTTTAAAGGTTTCCACCTTCCCGTCAGGTCCTCTCTTACGTTTATAGACCCACTTGCATCCAATGGGCTTAAACCCATAGGGCAGGTCCACAAGCTCCCAGACTTGATTGTGGTCCATTGACCCCATCTCGGATATCATTGCCTTACGCCAAGATTCTGTATCTTTATCTTGGAGTGCCTCATTCTAGTTAACTGGGTCCGGTTCAGGTGCACCTGGGACTAGGTCTGAGGCCTCTCCCATACCAATGAACCTTTCGGGCTGTCTCACAACCCTCCCATTACGACGAGGCACCACCTGTGTAGGCGCATCATCTGTGATCTCATGTGCAGTGTGTTGTGTATCTACTTGTGCCTGGTGCATCAGGATTAGTTTGTCTCCTAAGCTCTTCTAGTACTATCTTACTCTTGGGCTTGTTGTCTAAGACATAGTCCTCTTCTAAAAATCTAGCGTCGGTACTAACCACGACCTTCTGATCTTTAGGACTATAGAATAGACCACCTTTCGTTCCTCTAGAATATCCTACAAAGAGCATTAATTCTCTTCTCGCATCTAACTTGGTCGTATCTGCCTTAAGCACATGTGCTAGGCACCCATAAATTTTGAGATGTTTTAGACTGGGCTTGCGCTCATTCCACAACTCTGCTGGGGTTGAAGGCACGGTCTTAGATGATACAAGATTAAGAATATACATTTCCATTTCCAAGGCATATCCCCATAATGAACTTGGCAAATCACTGTATCTCATCATGGACCTAACCATTTCTATAAGAGTTTGATTCCTCCTTTCTGCTGCGCCGTTCTGCTGTGGTGTGCCAGGTGCAGACAACTGAGACTGAATTCCTACCTCTATGAGGTAATCTCGAAATTCATGGGACAGGTACTCCCCACCATGATCTAAACGTAGTGTCTTGATGCTCTTACCATGATGCTTCTCCACATCTACCCGAAACTCTTTGAACTTGCCAAAACATTCGGACTTGTGGCGCATTAGGTAAATGTACCCGTACCTAGAGTAGTCATCCGTCAACGTCACAAAATACTCAAATCCCCATCGTGCATGGACCGTCATAGGTCCACACAAGTCAGAATTAATCAACTCTAACACTTCTTTAGCTCTATAACCTTTTGGCTTAAAAGGTCTCTTGGTCATCTTACCTTCCAAGCAAGATTCGCAGGTTGCATAACTGTCAATATCTAATGAACCCAAAGGTCCATCATTGACCAACCTCTGAATCCTACTAAGGTTTATATGACCTAGCCTGAGATGCCAAAGATAGGTTTGATTCATTTCAGTAGGTCTCTTTCTCTTATTAATGTTAGATATTGAGCTATCTATTTCTATGTTTTGCGCAACAGGGGAGTTAGAATTAACCACTAATAAATTGTCCACCAATGAACCAGAACAAATAAGTTTTCCATTTCTTCTAATAACAATAGAATCATCAGAAAAAATAAACTTATAACCATTCTTCAAGAGTTTAGAAACCAAAATCAGGTTCTTTCTAAAACTCGGTACATAAAGACAGTTTACTAACTCTAGGTTACAATTTTGGAAAATTAACCTAACTACTCCCACTGCTTCAACTGACAATCTTGTAGTGTCGCCCATGTAGATGTCCAGTTCACCCTCTCTAAGCCTCCAGGTTACTTGGAACCCCTACAAAGAATTACAAACATGATCAGTGGCGCATGAATCCACACACCAAGTATCTGTGGGAATCACCGCTAAACATGTCTCAGTAATTAGGGCAGAAACAATCGTACTTTTGAGCTTTGGGCAATCTGCTTTCCAGTGTCCTTTCTTGCTGCACCTAAAGCACTTGCCCTTGGGCTTGAATTTCTTTACGATCTCCGGTTTTGCAGCATATTTGTAGGCATTCTTCTTCTTCTTGTTCTTCTTGTGAAGAAGAACTTGAACCCTTTACTGCGACCAAAGCTTGCTTCTTCTCGTAGAAGATGCCTTCGGCCGCCACCAAATATTTCAAGAGCTCGGGCAAAGTATAAACCCTTTGGTTCATATTGTAGTTGACCCGAAACTGCTCAAAACTTGAGGGTATTTCATTGATGTTACTCATCATGTGTAGAACATGATTTCTCACCAATCCGTCTTTAGCCATTTTGGTGTTCATTAATTTCCTCATGGCTGACTGCTTAGCAGTCATGCCATGATGCGCGAACATCTCCCTTAGGTGCGCCATCGTGTTGAAGGCGAATACCATGGGATGAAGCTGATGTTGTAGCATATTTGACACAGAAGCCAAAATGTAGCACCGCGCCATCTCATTCGCTTTTCTCCACCTGGCATAGGCGTCCCTTTCCTCTTAAGTGGAGTTCTCATCAGGCACTTCTGGACATACTTCGGTGGGCACAAACTTATACTGCTCAGCCGTTAGGACGTTGTCCAAGTTTTGACTCCAGTCGACATAATTGGTTCCAGTTAATTTGTTATCTTTCAAAATAGCAGCTAAAAAATTAAATGCCATATCGATTTAAACTGGAAAGTAAACAAACAATGTTTCAGTTATATGCTTAGAATTTTCGAAAACATGAAAATTCAATTAATTATTGACTTCCCTCAAAACAATAATATTGATCCACCAACATCTCATCCACCGGGATTCTCGCAAGCCACGCAGTGTGGATGTTTGCACTAACCCACATTCGTTTGAGAAGAACCATGTTCATTAACTACACTATCTGACCAACGATCTTTTGATCAATGTAGTTAATAGTCGGTGCTTTCAGCCGTACAAATAAGCAGCGTAACCTTGCAGGAGGAATACTGCAGATCGTACACTAAGTGTATGCCATTGCGTGACTTCTGAGCTTGTTACCTCAGGATAGTGTGCCTCAGATGGAGAGGGTGTCGCATTTCTCCTAGTTAAACTTACTCTAGTCATCTTACTCAGAAGTTAATAATCTAGCGATCTCGGGGCTGGACTCATCCAAATGGAGGAATGCCCTAATGCATATGCGCAAGCCCACCCACATCGCATATGAACCCGTAATGGTGGCCATGGGGATATTAAACCAACCTGCTCCCATTTTCAAATTGAGGGTTTTTCCGGTTTTAACATGCAATTAACTAGACCTAAGTTATATGCAACCATAAAAACCGACATGCTTTAATTCATGCATCTGAAATACAACATAAAAATAAAGCATAAAAATTAAAACAATAAATACGGGAAATAAATACGTAAAATAAATTTCCCGACTATTATGGTTTTAATTGCTTCCATCTTCTCCCTTGAGCTCGTGTCCCACCACGTCACTCGATGGAAAAAGTCTTGAACTTTAAAAAATGAAAACTGGAGGAAAAACGGGCCAAAACCAGCCCGAACGGGCTGCCCGTGCCGCAGCACGGCCCGAAGGCCGCACCGCCCGCGCGCACAGCCCGCATGGGTTGTGCGCGCGGCCTGCGCCTGTGTGTACTTGCACAGCTCTTGAGGGCAGTGCGCGCTGCTGCCGCATGATGCTGCCATGCCTGCGCCACACGGCAGCTGCTGCTGCTGCTGCCCACGTTCTATCGGCGCGACTTGCTGCCAGCGGTATTTGCCGGAGTCGCCTCCTGCCGCCAATTCCTCCTTCGCTTTTTCCCATTCTATTTGGTCTTCTTGCAATTTGTTCTGGGTTTTCCTGGGTTTCTACAAATTCATGATAACCCAAAACCCACAAATCCAAGTCGCCCACCATAACGCCTTCGATTACAAAAAACAATTTTCCTACTACAAGACATTCTAGGAAAATTAAAGAATTGAAATTACATAGAAAAAATTCTACTACAGATTTAATCTAATCCTACACGACTTCCAGCACGTGGTTATACTATTACAAACATTCATAATAAAATTAAATCCGAACATGTCCCGGAGTTTAATTAAAACCCATACAAATGTAACCATAATAGTCGGGATTCTAAATCACCTGCAAATAAAAGCATGTAGCAAATCGAACTAGCACAAAATCCAAAACCAGGCTCTGATACCAATTGAAAGATTTGTGGGATCTGGGTATGCACTAGCTCGATTTACCACGCAGCAAAAATTTCCATTAAAAGCGGAACTTTAGAAAGTTACCTTTGAAGCGTGACTCGGGTGATTCTCTTGTATGCCTCAAGACTATGACTTCATGTTGTGTGGGCAACGAACTAGAATTCAATTGATCAGCTATCACCACAACTCCACCCGCCAAAAAAATCCAGCACCTCCGCACCTAGCACGTACTGCAAACGCACTGCCTGGAGAGAGAGAGAAAACAATACACGCAGCTGGTATTTTGGAAGCCCAAAATTCGGCCAAAAGAATAGATAAACCAGCCACAAATTTGTTGTAAAAATCTGACTTGGAGAGAGAACTTTGTTTCTCTCTCTAGGATTTTATCTCTCTAGAAATCTCGTTAATTAATTATGTGTCTTGAATAACTGATCCCTTGTCTATTTATAAAGTTACAAGAGAGACCCCAAGTTGGTTTAGGATTGGACTTCCTAATGGGTTTAGGTAATTAGTTTCCAAATCCAATTAGGTAACCAATCTTGATAGGATAAGATAAGATAAACCAAATCCTACTAGATTTCCTAATTCTAATTGAAACTTAAGACTTAATTAATTAATTAAATAATTCCACTTTGTTAATTACAAAATTAACCCTCAGGAATTAATTAAATAATTCCACTTTGTTAATTACTGAATTAACCCTTAGGAATAATTAACCAATTAATTAATTAAATATACCTATTAAATTAACCCATTACAAAATTAATCGTACCACTAACGGATTAATTTTGGCACTTCTATCCTTCACCAGAATTGCTTCCGGAACAACTTAATTAAATTATATTCATCATCTCCCCACATCAAATATATAGTGCTCGTCGATTTATTAATTTACTGATAACTTAATTAATCAACTTCTTAATTCCGAGACTAGTACCACTCGACCTTTTTACTATATCAGACATAAGTCCACCGGCCGGGTTTAGTATAATAAACATTTCGAGCTCATCTCGGGAGCACCATCACCCCAGACGCACCGGTACATGGTTTCCTTTCGACAAGCAGCAGCACGCCAAGTAACTAAACACGCGCACCCAACCTACTGAGAATATTGGCCACAATTGACCTCACCCATTGGCAGATCAAAGTACACTATGTCTAATCCTCTTAGAGATAGAATACAAGGAACGATTTGTCCATTAAATCAGTACAAGACAAATCATTCCTAATGGTCATGTTCAATACGCCCCGGGTATATCTATATGATTCAATCTGTTTAGACAAACTGATTATCCGAATCACATAATAACCTAAACTAACAGTTTGTCCAAAACTATCTCGGTTACGAACGTCATTTATATACTATGCCTTTCGACCAATGATGAGATCTACTGTATCACACAAGACACCTCATCATCTACTCACATAGTATAAATGGACATAATATGCACAACAAAATTATAACTGAAACACAAATCGATATATTAACTGGGAAAATGTACAACACAAGCATAGCTTATGTATTCAAATCCAACAAGTCGATCCGGATTCTCTTGGCCATAGCTGCTCATATAGACTATGAGATTTGGCAGATGGACGTCAAGACATCTTTCCTTCATGGAAGTCTTGAGGAGACCATCGTTCTGTAGCAACCAGAGGGTTTCATTGTTCATGGCTAAGAGCACAAGGTATGCAGGCTTAGGAGGTCCATTTATGGACTTAAGCAAGCATCCAGATCTTGGAACATCCATTTTGATGAGGTTATTCAGTCATATGCATTCACTCAGTTTCTGGATGAGCAGTGTGTATATCGCAGGCGTGATGGTGATACGGTGGTGTTTCTCGTACTTTATATAGATGACATTCTTCTTATTGGCAACAGTAAGAAGGTATTGTCAGACGTAAAGGCATAGTTGTCCAGGCAATTTGATATGATGGATTTGGGAGAGGCTGGACATATCCTTGGGATCCAGATTATTTGAGATCGTAGGAGACGTTCTATGACACTCACCCAGGCATCCTACATAGACACAATTCTGGCCCATTTTAACATGCAGAAGTCCAAGAAGGGTTCACTACCTTTCAGGCATGGGGTACATTTGTCTAGGGAGCAGTGTCCTAAGACTGCTGAGGAGATAGATGCCATGCAGATGGTACCCTATGCTTCTGCAGTGGGTAGCCTCATGTATGCTATATTATGTACGAGGTATGATATTTGCTTTGCTGTTTGCATGGTTAGCAGATATCAGAGTAACCCTTGGAAGGCTCACTGGGAGGCAGTAAAATGCATTCTCAAGTACTTGCGCAGGACGAGAGATTATGTCCTAGTTTATAGATCGCAGGAGCTTGTACCATTGGGTTGCATAGATTCGGACTTTCAAGGTGATATGGACAAGAGTAAGTCTACCTCGGGGTTTGTGTTTACTCTAGGAGGTGGTGCCATAGTGTGACGGAGTGTCAAGCAGAAATACGTGGCGGACTCCACCAGGGAGGCTGAGTACGTTGTCACATCAAAGGTAGCGAAAGAAGCTGTATGGCTTCGGAGCTTCTTGATAGACTTAGACGTGGTTCCTGAGTTGCCTAGGTCTATCACAGTTTACTGTGATAACAATGGTGCAGTTGCAAACTCAAGGGAACCACGAGCCCATAAAGCGAGTAAACACATAGAGCGCAAGTACCACCTGACACGAGAGATCGTAAAGAGGGGAGACGTGATCGTGGCCAAAATAGCATCAGATGACAACCTTGCAGATCCTTTCACAAAGCCATTGACCCCAAAGGTCTTTGAGAGACATATGGAGGGCAAGGGAGTCAGATTTTTTAGGGAGCCATGTGAGTGAGCTTAAAGGTGTTCTGTAGATTTCATTATGACAGCAGTGTAATAGCGGGTTGGACAATTTTTGTACTTCTTAGCATAGCTTTGAGTATTAGTGGGAGATTGTTAGTTTTGAATACAGAAAAGCTATGGCTTGTATAAAAAACTAATATCCACAGATGACATATCATTTTGTTTTAGTATTAAATTGTTCCATTATATCATAGAACTAGATAACGGGGTGTGAAAAGACACAATAGATACCTTTATTGGTTAAAGTATTGATATATAAAAAGTATGCTCGTAACTGAGATAGTCTGAACATACTATCGGTATAGGTTATCGTGTGGTTTGGAAATTATATTATCTAAACTATGTAAATCACACGGATGTGCCTGGGGCATATTGAGCACGACCAGTTTGGAAAGAATTGACTTATACTGATCGGTGTAGTCAATTCGGTCCTAGTATTCAGTCTCTTAATCCTGAGATTGGAACGGGCGTGAGAGTTGGATATCATATGCTTTGATTTGCCAAAGAGTGCGGTCAATTGAGGCCTATACCTTAATAGGTTGGGTATGCGGTGTTTAGCTTCTTACGTGCCGTTGCTAGTCGGTGAAATCTATGTTTTGGTTCGCTGTGTTGATTGTGCTCCCGAGATGAGCTCGTAAGGTTTATTATACTAAACCCGGCCGGTGGACTTTATGTCCGGTATAATAAGAAGGTCGAGTGGTACTAATCTCGGATACCAAGAAGTTGGTAAATTAGTTTGTCAGTAAATTGATAAACCGACGAGCACTAGATCTTTAATGTGGGGAGATAGAAAAAAATAGTGGCACGATGTAAAGTTATTTTTGACTAATCGACAAAGTGAATTAATTAATCCTAAAGGTTTAATTAATATTTAATTGACAAAGTGGATTAAGAAATTAATTCTATTTGAATTAATTAATCCTAAGGGTTCGATTAAATTAAATTAACGAAGTGGGTTAAGAAATTAATTCGAATGAGTCGATTGGAGTTGATTAGTCTAGGAAAGACTAAGCGATCAACGAAAGTCAAATTAAAAAGCCCAACTCAAAAGCCCACTAGGTCTCCTTAAGAGTTCCCTAGAAATAGAAAGTTTAAGGCCAAAGAAACTTAAGAAAATCTTGCAAGACATTTTGTCTTCCTTTTGAGTGAGAAAGTTCTAGAGAGAGACTCTCCTTCCTTTCTTGGGTTTCTATCAAAAACGAACTTGGAATCTCACTTCTCAATTTAGATTAAGTCCAAAGATCAAACTTTTAGATAGCCCATTGATGGATTTTATTTAATTGCTGCCCAGTTTTTTTTTTTTTTTTTGTTCAATCTTTGGCCGGATTTTTCAAGCTTTGGCCGAAATTCTTCACAGTTTTCATTGAGTAGTCCAACGGCTGCTTATAATCACTCCGGGGTGCTTGATCCAGCTGGGTTTGTGTTGATCTCTTCCTTGAGTTGGTGATCCACAATCCCGGTTGTCCAGATCGTGGCCGGAGTTGAAGTGGGTTCGATTTTATTGTGGAGAAAAACAATGGGTAGCAGTTTTTTGGGTTAAAGGTTTGATTTTTTGGGCAGATTTAGTCTTTTCGAGGGATTTTCTTTGTGGGTTTTCATGGGCTTTGATAGCACATCCCGTTAGATTATTGCCCACACAATATTCGGGATTTCTTGGAGTTATCTTTCGAATTTCGGTGGTAGTCGCGAGCAAAGATTTGGTTTTTCTTATTGCGTTGGACTTCGCTTCAAAGGTATAACCTTTAATCCTTCTGCTTTTAATTAAAGGTTTAATCTTTGTGCGTTAGATGTCGATTTAATAAATTAAATAAGTATAAGCCTAGATCCGTTCATGGGAAAATGAATTTGAGCCTGAGCTTTGTCAAAAGCTTCTGATTCTGGAATGCATTGCATGAAAGTGAAGTTTTCGATTTAGCCCGGGCTTGTTCTGTTTTCCTTCATCGCTCTCTCTCTCTCTCCTCACTTCCATCTCCTCCTAAAAAAAAACCCCAACACATTTTGTTACCCTTTAGGATATATAGTATAAAAATCCATTTGGACTGTCTCAAGCTATATCTGAGTTTTTGTACCATTATACCGATAGAGGACTTAGTACAATGGAATTGTCACGTATGATGTCTCGTTGATCTGTCTGCTTGAGTTGATTGTTGGGTTTGAATACTAAAGCTTTGCTTGTATTAAACTATTTCCCAGTTTGTATATATCGATTAAATGTTTTAGTTAAATTTTATTGTATGTTTTACATATCGTCCATTTATATTATGTAATTAGATGATGAGGTGTCGGTGTGACATAATAGATCTCGTTATTAGTTAAAAGACATAATATATAAATGAGGTTCGTAACTGAGACTGTTTTGGACACACTGTCAGTTTAAGTTATTATATGATTCAGGAATTGGTTTGTCTAAACTAATTGAATCATAGAGATATGCCCGGGGCATATGAACTTTACCAATTAGGATGAATTGTTTTGTACTGATTTAATAGACTATTCGATCCTATTATTCTATCTCTAAATCCCTAAACTTGAGCAGACATGAGGATTAGGCATAGTGTACTTTGATCTGCCAAAGAGTGAGGTCACTTTAGGCCAATAGTCTTAGTAGGTTGGGTGCGCGTGTTTTGTTGCTTGGTGTGTTGTTGCTTGTCGAAAGGAAACCATGTACCGGTGTGTCCGGGGTGATAGTGCTCCCGAGATGAGCTCGTTATGTTGATTATACTAAACCCAGCCGGTGGACTTATATCCGGTGTAGTAAATGTTGGGATCGGAAGCATGATTTTCAAAAATTTTATGCAGCGGATTCATGCCTATTCCAATTTAGTGTTTAATTAATCCTACGTTTAAAGCTTCTAAAGCTTACCTTTGTAGCGTAATCGGTTGCCGCACATGAATCCTTGTTTGATGTTGGTCCAAGCCTTCTGCTTCGGTTACGTTTGTCACCACCAAAATCCTTCCTTGAAGGACTCGCTATTTTCAAGCACGAAAGTCTTCACAGATCCGGTGCTAGCCGATCTAGCCTACAGAGAGAATTTGGGAATTTTTTCATTTATTTTTGCCTGATCTGATTTTTCTAATTCAAAATCATCATCTTCCTACAATAATATCCCTAGGATATTTGTAGAGATCAAATTTCCAAAATCAATATTGTAATCATCCAATTATTACTTAACTGATTTTAATCATATTCCAAATCAGTATTATTATCAAATATTATTTTACTGATTCCAAATCAGTATTTAAATAATATTTACTGATTCCAAATCAGTATTAAATAATACCTTAATGATTTGGGTTATACACCAAGCCCATGGATCAACCCATGACCCAGGGATCATGCTGATGGGTCAAGAACTTCAATTGCAATTAAGTCCCTTGATTTATCAGCCCATCCCAATTGTTCCCAGGTAATTAATTAATACGTGAATGTGCAATGGTGAATGTGCCCTAATGAGGGCTATTTATGTAAATATATTTGAGGGTATTTTTGTAAATAAGACATTTGTCGCTTGATTGATTGTTTATCAAATGAGTTAATTTCATGATAGTAATATCCTTGTGCATATTTAAATTCATGAAATCGATCCGCCAAAAGAAACACTCCATAGACTAATTAGATCATGAGTGATTCTTTTGAGTAGTACTAGTACTAAGATCCTTAGACCAGAAATCACTACATGGTCTTAGGTGAATTTTAGTGTGCTTTGACATACGCCTAACGGGGCCGTAACAGGTTGCCAAGTACGGGTATGATTGGGTACACTATGATTCATGCTAAGATATGTAGGTGAAGTGATGGGACTACAAATCTCTCTTAAGTGAGAGATGATATCTTGGCCACTTGATAGTGAACTGAAAAGTGCATGGCCATGCCCAAGGAATGATAAGGATATCATTTGCTTGATGGATTCAGTGTCACTAAGAGATCAAGTAAACGTTTAGCTACATAAGGATGATAGTTCTGTGCCTTATGCTAAACGGGATATCGATGTAGAGGATCGTACGCAGTTTGCTCGGAAAGGTTGTGTTGAATCACCATTTGACACCCTCCATTCCGAATTGGGTAGTCATTATGTCTTGCTAGAGACCACTAATGACTTATGGATTAATCAATGAGATTGAGTTATCCATTGCCAATTTGGAATGGGCCTACAGGATCGCACATAAGAAAGTTCGATGATGCAGAATAAGTATTCTTGCCTACAATAAGTATAATTGTTATACTTAAATAAATAAGATTTAATTAAATGGTTTAATTAAATATTATTGGAAAGTTCTGTGGTATTAATTAATAGTTAATTAATTACCTGGAAATAATTGGGATGGGCTGATAAATCAAGGGACTTAATTGCAATTGAAGTTCTTGACCCATCAGCCTGATCCATGGGGGTTGATCCATGGGCTTGGTGTATAAACCAAATCATTAAGGTATTATTTAAGGCTGATTTGGAATTAGTAAATATTATTTAACTACTGATTTGGAATCAGTTAAATAATATTTGGTAATAATACTGATTTAGAATATTACTAAAAGCAGTTAAGTTATAATTGGATAATTACAATACTGATTTTGGAAATTAATTCTCTACAAATATCTTAGGGATATAATTGTAGGAAGAGGATTTTGAATTATTCTCATCAGACAAAAATACACAGGATTTCCCAAATTCTCCGGGTAGGCAAGATTGACTAGCACCAACCTGCGAAGGCTTTCATGCGTAAGAGTAGAGAATCCTTCGAGGAAGGATTTTGGAGACAGAAAACACCGTCTTCTCAGAGGAGCCAGGCGACGTGCGCAACCGATTACGCTTTGAGGGTAAGACCCAATCCTTATAGTTTAGGATTCCGTTGTTTAATTGGATTAAACACCTAAACAAATTCCAACAGTGGTATCAGAGCCAAGTTGTTCGGTTTTAATTAAAATTGGTTTTTAATTAAAAGGGACTAATTGAAGTTTTTGTCGGAGGCGAATTGGTTTTTCCAATGAGGGTTTCCAAAACCCAGAAAACCAAAAACATATTTGGGTTCTTGTCTTCAACCAAATTGGTTTCGCAAATATGTGGGCTGTTTGTTTTTTTTTTTTTTTCCTCACCGGGAAAACAGTTTTGGTTTTTGGTCGAGAAGTCACGTGAAAAACACAACCATCTGGGTTTTGGTTTTCAAATCCATGTTGGGCTAATTTTCTTTGAAAACCTTGCTGAAACATATTTCATTTCTTGGTTTTGTTGTTTTCGTTAAATTCAGACGGGATTTTGCTTTTTGCTGAAAAAAAAATCGTTTCTCCATTTTTGGTCTTAGTTTTTGGGAAAAGGTTTCGAAACTGGAATTGAAATCTGGGCTGAATTGATCTGGAATTGGATTCTGGTTCTGGTGTTTATTGTTTTGGTTTTCTCCTGGAATTGTTTCGGTCGCCAAATTTGCCAAAAATATTTTGCTGGGCTGGTTATATTTCTTCCGCTGGGGTTTTGGTCGTCGGGAAAACGAATCAGCCGGAAATGGTTTCTGGGCTGATTTGTTTTTCTCTCACCGGTCTTCTAAGGAAATCAATGGCCGGAAAAACGGGATAGGTGGACTAGGTGTCTTGGCACTTTCGATTTTCCATGGCGGAGGCTGTCGGTGCGTGGTCTCGGTCAGACGAGAACGAGTAGCAACGAATGTTGCCGCTGCGTCTTCTCTAGTCCGGACGACCGGAGATTTTGACTCCCAATTCATTCTTCGAATGGCGGCCTCCGTCACTTGGGAGGCCGTGATCGGGAAGGTTACTGCCAGGAGAGGCTATCGACGCCGGAAAGGATGACTGACGAATGTCGCCGGGAGTCGAGAAGGCCGGAAAGAGGTCGAAGAAGACAAAGAGGGTTGGCGGAGGCTTGCGGGTGAAGCCCTAATAGGCTATATTTACTGAAATACCCCCACTGCCCCCAAAAACCCTAATTGGTTAAAGAAGAGAGAGGCGGCACGGGCTGAAACCCTAAAAGGGTGAGTTTACCTAATTGCCCCTGCCGCAGCCCCTAATTACCAAAAGAACCATCAGATTTTAAAATGGTTTTAAAATTGCAGTATGGCCTCTGGACTTTGAGTCCTCAAAACCAGAGCCCAGAATTTTATTTTAATTACCAAATCGCCCCAAAAGTTTCAGAAAATTAAAATTTTAAAATTTTCTGAATTTTATTTAATAAGATTTTAATTAAATAACCTTATTAGATAAAGATAGGATTAATTTAGAATTTTATCCTATAAGTCTAAATTTAAAATTTGAAAATGAATTATCTTAATTAGATTAGGATAATTAAAATTAATTTAAATTTTAAATTTGAAAGTTTATCTTAATTAGATAATTAGATAAATTTTAATATAATTATTTTAATTAGATTAAAATAATTAGAAAAGATAAATAAATAAATAAATAACTAATTAGATTAATTAATTTGTTTAAAATTTGAATTTTATTTTATTTATTTTATTTTAATTTTGATGCTTATTTAAATTGTTTAAATTTTATTTGAAGCATCATAATTATGACAAGCATGTTCATGCATCATTTTGGATAAATGTAAAATGAACAGAAGGATTGATTAAAATTGATCATGACACGATCAATTTTAATTCTGTAATAGTTACACAATCCTTAAAATTAATCGGCTTAAATTAAAACCGGCTTGTATGAGCATATGCATTTTATGTGTTTCAAAGCATGAATTGGGCTTTTAATTTTAACATTTTAAAAGTTGGGGCCTACGAGCCAATTTCGAATTTGGGCCTGCGTGCCTATAAAAATCATCATGTAATAGTTAGGCCCAAAAGGAGGTTCCAAGAGGAGTCCATGATGGAGCCCAGGAGCGGAGGCCCAAACATGAAGATTTTAAAACGCCCTGTAATAGACTAGAGCCCAGTTCATTGCTTTATTTCATTCTTTTATTTATGCGATTGAATGATAAACGAAAATGCATGTTAAGCCGATCAAACTTAAATCCCAAAAACCGAAGATTTTGCTTCCATACTTGAGGGCCCGCTTGAGTGTCGAACGTCTGATGGACTTGGAGAGCCCAAGGGCCTCAGGTTTTCTTCATGTAGTGCCCAACTTTATCATTACCATTAATGAGTGGAAAAACTGTTTGGGTATTAGATGCTCAACTTTATCACTACCACTTGTTATGGAAAAACTGTGTGAGTGTCTATTGATGTGATGCCTTGATGGATGGTTTAACTTGGGAAAATTAACCCTAGATTGACCCGATAAGTTGACTAGGGATTAATTTTGCAAAGATAGGATGGTGTCAAACATTTGGAATGTTCATTCTATCACCCAAAATTTGCATGGTATTCAATTGGAAAGCGTTAGATTACATGGAATGTGATTTGAACGTTGCCTACCAGAAGAGCCCGATCCCTACGATACTTGCCAAAGCAAGACTGGGGTTGACTCTTTGTGGATTTTCGGCCCACAATCTAGCACCAACACAAAATTGTTTGGGATTTCAATTTTGGCTATTGTGGAAAATAATTTTAAAACTCATTCTAATATTTTGCAATATTCTTTGTAGAAATGGCATTATCTAGCACAAATGTTATCTTAAACTTTACTCTAAGAAGTATATTGGATAAAGATAAATTGGTTGGACCAAACTTCTTAGATTGGGAAAGAAACTTGAGATTAGTTCTCAAGCAAGAAAGGAAGCTACATGTCTTAGAGACCGCTTACCTGAACCACCACAAAATGCTTCAGCAACTGTTCAATGAGCCTGGGATAAGCTGAAAAGTGACTCCGATGATGTGACGTGCTTGATGCTCGCGTCTATGACAGGCGAGCTGCAAAAGCAGTTCATGAATTTGAAAGCCTTTCGAATTTATGAGTCACTGACGGAAATGTTTTGTGAACAAGCTTCAGGTATCTTTGTTATAGAGATAAATCTTTCTATGTCCTCCTCATGGGTATTAGATACTGGTTGTGGGGCTCACATTTGTACTAATGTGCAGGGACTCAGAAATAGAAGGATAACAAAGAAAGGTGAAGTAGATCTCCGAGTGGGCAACGGGACAAGAGTTGCTGCTGTTGATGTTGGAGATTACACTCTGTCTTTACCTTTTGGTTTAAATATCGAACTTGAAAATTGTTATTATGTACCTGCTTTGAGTAGAAACATTATTTCAGTTTCGAGTTTAGATAATAAAGGTTTTCGATTTGTTATAGAGAATAATTCGTTATCTTTTTGTCGAAATTATATTTTATACGGAGTTGCAAATATGTGTAACGGTTTGTATGTCTTGGATTTGACCCAAGAAAAACCAGTCTATAACATAGAAAAGAAAGCTAAATCATCTAAAAATGATTTAAGTCCAACATACCTTTGGCATTGTCGATTAGGCCATGCAAATGAAAAGCGAGTTCAAAAGCTTCACAAGGATGGAGTGCTTGGTTCATTTGATTTTGAATCATATGAAACCTGCGAACCCTGCTTGCAAGGCAAAATGACAAAGAGTCCTTTCAACAAGAAAGGTGAAAGAACAAGTGAGCTTTTGGCCCTAATACACACGGATGTATGTGGACCAATGAGCACACAAGCCAGAGGTGGATTTGAATACTTCATCACTTTTACTGATGACTATAGTAGATATGGGTATGTCTACTTCATGAGGTACAAAAGTGAAACCTTTGAAAGGTTCAAAGAGTTTAAAAACGAAGTAGAGAATCAGTTGGATAGAAGGATTAAGGCTATTCGCTCCGATCGGGGAGGTGAATACCTTAGTGATGAGTTCGATGGCTATCTAAAATAGTATGGAATTGTTTTACAGCTGACTCCACCGGGAACACCTCAATGGAATGGTGTATCCGAAAGGAAAAATCGGACCTTATTAGATATGGTTCGATCAATGATGGCCCTAGCGACTCTCCCTACATCCTTTTGGGGTTATGCTCTCCTTTCTGCTGCCTACTTATTGAATCGTATTTCATCCAATGCAGTAGATAAGACTCCATATGAGATATGGATGGGTCGGAAGCCCTATATGTCCTATCTACGAGTTTGGGGTTGTCAAGCTCATGTAAAGCGTTTACAAAGTAATAAGCTTGAACCCAAAGCAGACAAATGCCTATTTGTGGGATATCCTAAGGAAACCAAAGGATATCAATTCTACAACCCAACAGAGAACAAAGTTTTCGTTACTCGAGGAGCTACTTTCTTAGAGAAAGAATTTCTGTACAAGAAAGATAGTGGCAGTAGAATAGAACTCGGAGAAGTTCAAGAACCATAAGAGAATGTAGAACGATCTACAGAAACTTAGATGGAAGTTGGCATGGAAACTCATGAAGATGAGCAACCTGAGCCAACAACACAAGAACCTAGAAGATCTGGTAGATCTCGTCACCAATCCGAGAGATACGGATTTCTCGTAACTGACGATCATGATTTGATCTTGGTGGACTCTAATAAGCCCGCGAACTATAAACAGGTTTTAGAAAGTCCGGATTCAGAAAAATGGCTACAAGTCATGGAATCTGAAATGCAATCCATGAGAGACAATAAAGTGTGGACTTTGATTAACCCTCCTGTTCAGGCAAAGGTTGTCGATTGCAAGTGGATTTTCAAGTTAAAACCTGGCGGGATCTTCAAGGCACGACTAGTGGCTAAAGGTTTCAGACAGACTTATGGTATAGACTATGATGAAACCTTCTCCTCTGTCATGATGCTCAAGTCCATTAGGACAATGCTTGCCATAGCAGCATATTTTGACTATGAGGTATTGCAGATGGATGTTAAGATGGCTTTCCTGAATGGAAACCTACTTGAGGATGTTTATATGAAACAACCCGAGGGATACATCGATTAAAAGCATCCTAATCGAGTATGTAAGCTTCAGAGGTCTATCTATGGACTAAAGCAAGCATCTCGAAGTTGGAATCTTCATTTTGATGAGGAAGTAAAAGGTTACGGATTCATCAAGAACGAAGATGAGCCTTGTGTTTACAAGAAAGTTAGTGGGAGCAAGATTGTTTTCCTTGTCCTATATGTGGATGACATCCTGCTCATAGGAAATGACATTCCTTTGATGAAAGACATCAAACAATGGTTGGGGAGTGCATTTTCTATGAAAGACTTAGGAGAAGCTGAGACGATACTAGGTATCAAGATCTATAGAGATAGGTCTAAAAGGCTTCAAGGACTAAGTCAAGAAGGGTATATAGACAAGATATTGAAAAGATTCAATATGTCTAACTCCAAAAATGGTAACATACCATTTAGACATGGCCTTCTCTTGAAGAAGAACCAAGGTCCTTCAACAAGAGAGGAGAGGGATACAATGAGTAGAGTCCCATATGCTTTGGCAATTGGATCTATCATGTATGCCATGTTATGTACCCATCCGGATGTTGCACATGCACTTAGCATGACTAGCAGATACCAACAAGATCCAGGGATGGATCATTGGACTGCAGTCAAAGCAATCCTGAAGTACTTACGAAGAACTAAATGATTAATGCTAGTGTATGGAGGACAAGAACAGCTTATTGTACAAGGTTACACTGATGCTGCTTTCCAAACAGATCAAGATGATATGAAGTCATAATCAGGCTACGTGTTTAGTCTGAATGGCGGTGCAATAAGTTGGAAAAGCTCAAAGCAATATACAATAGCCGATTCTACAATAGAGTCTGAGTACATTGCTGCATCAGATGCTGCAAAGGAAGCTGTTTGGCTGAGAAAGTTCGTGTCAGACATCGGAGTGATACCGAGTATCCAAGATCCGATAGAACTTTTCTGTGACAATCGCACAAACTAAGGAGCCTCGTTCACACCAGAAAACCAAACACATACTCAGAATGTTTCACTTCATCCGAGACATCATTGATCGAGGAGATGTGAAAGTGTGCAAAATAGGGTCAGACGACAATATAGCAGATCCTCTCACAAAAGCTCTACCACAGTAAAAGTTTGATAGACATTAATATAGCTTGGTCTTAAACAGTTTAGGACATAGCCCTTCATCTGGCAAATGGGAGATTGTTGGTGAATGTGCCCTAATGAGGGCTATTTATGTAAATATAGTTTGAGGGTATTTATGTAAATAAGACATTTTTCGCTTGATTGATTGTTTATCAAATGAGTTAATTTCATGATAGTAATATCCTTGTGCATATTTAAATTCATGAAATCGATCCGCCAAAAGAAACACTCCATGGACTAATTAGATCATGAGTGATTCTTTTGAGTAGTACTGGTACTAGGATCCTTAGACCAGAAATCACTACATGGTCTTAGGTGAATTGTAGTGTGCTTTGACATACACCTAACGGGGCCGTAACAGGTTGCCAAGTACGGGTATGATTGGGTACACTATGATTCATGCTAAGATATGTAGGTGAAGTGATTGGACTACAAATCTCTCTTAAGTGAGAGATAATATCTTGGCCACTTGATAGTGAACTGAAAAGTGCATGGCCATGCCTAAGGAATGATAAGGATATCATTTGCTTGATGGATTCAGTGTCACTAAGAGATCAAGTAAACGTTTAGCTACATAAGGATGATGGTTCCATGCCTTATGCTAAACGGGATATCGATGCAGAGGATCGTACGCAGTTTGCTCAGAGAGGTTGTGTTGAATCACGATTCGACCTTCCATTCTGAATTGGGTAGTCATTATGTCTTGCTAGAGACCACTAATGACTTATGGATTAATCAATGAGATTGAGTTATCCATTGCCAATTTGGAATGGGCCTACAGGATCGCACATAAGAAAGTTCGATGATGCAAAATAAGTATTCTTGCCTACAATAAGTATAATTGTTATACTTAAATAAATAAGATTTAATTAAATGGTTTAATTAAATATTATTGGAAAGTTCTGTGGTATTAATTAATAGTTAATTAATTACCTGGGAACAATTGGGATGGGCTGATAAATCAAGGGACTTAATTGCAATTGAAGTTCTTGACCCATCAGCCTGATCCATGGGTCATGGGTTGATCCATGGGCTTGGTGTATAACCCAAATCATTAAGGTATTATTTAAGGCTGATTTGGAATTAGTAAATATTATTTAAATACTGATTTGGAATCAGTTAAATAATATTTGGTAATAATACTGATTTGGAATATTACTAAAATCAGTTAAGTTATAATTAGATAATTACAATACTGATTTTGGAAATTAATTCTCTACAAATATCCTAGGGATATAATTGTAGGAAGAGGATTTTGAATTATTCTCATCAGACAAAAATACACAGGATTTCCCAAATTCTCCGGGTAGGCAAGATTGGCTAGCACCAACCTGCGAAGACTTTCGTGCATAAGAGTAGAGAATCCTTCGAGGAAGGATTTTGGAGACAGAAAACGCCGTCTTCTCAAAGGAGCCAGGCGACGTGCGCAACCGATTACGCTTCGAGGGTAAGACCCAATCCTTATAGTTTAGGATTCCGCTATTTAATTAGATTAAACACCTAAACAAATTCCAACAGTAAAACATAAACCCAATAGGAAGGCCATTCCTAAACCAACTTGGGGTCTCTCTTGTAACTCTATAAATAGACAAGAGATTAGCAATTCACAATTCACAATACACAATTCATAAGTTTTCAAGACAAGAAAACTAGAGAGAGAAAACCTAGAGAGAGAAATCAAAGATTTTTCCTCACAGTTGGTTTTCTTCCACAAGGCAGTGGCGGCGGTTGCTCTTCCTAGCGGTGGCCGGTGAGTTTATTCTAGCGGCGGGCGGTGCGTGAATTCGTCGGTGGCGGCGCGTGAAGCGTGTGGCGGGTCAGCGGGCAGCTTGGATTATTCTGGGTGATTTTTTGTGGTGATTGCTGATCGATTGTTCGTTAGTTTGTTTCCCACACAACGTACGATCAAGTCTTGAGTCATACAAGAGAATCACCTAAGTACACGCTTCAAGAGGTAATTCTTAAACTTTCGCTTTAATTAAGAATTTGTTGCGTGACAAATCAAATAAGTAGAAACTAAGATCCTGCGTAATGGTATTTCAAGCAAGGGTTGGAATAGTAATTGCGCTAGAGCTTAGACCTAGTCAAGAGTTTTGATTCTGAAATGCGTAGCACAAAAGTAAATTTTTTACCAGGCCCGAGTAGATAATTTTTCACTCGGAGTTAAAGAACTCTTGAAAGAATCAAGCACTCGATCTCCTGCACTGAATACCGACTCTGATGCCACTGTGGAAACTGGAAAAGCCAACAAATCTCTAGCCATTATCGCCAATATAGGAAATCTAGAAGCATTTAATCTCCACCAATGAAGAATGTCAAAAGTCTTATCTTTTTTGACACATCTTTTTTCATTCAAGTATATATCCAATTCTGTTTGGTGAGCCACAGTATATTCATCATCTTCATCATCAAATAAAGAGTCAAAGAATGAAGCACCTACCATACTACTACTTCTTATCAAATTCGCCCCCTTGGATTGAATCACTGACTCTCTGCGTTGTGTAGTGGATGGAGAATAATCATTAAACATGCCATGCAAAGTTGCATTGACTTTCTCTTTCAATTCAATAGTAGCTCCAACCTCATATGACTTTTCAATGATCAAATTGACACCAACCAATTTATATCTTGGATCAACAATAAAGACAACAAAAATCAGAATGTTCAAATTTGAAACATTAGAACAATATTTGTCAAACCTTACCATCATGTTGCCTGCTATCCTTCTGATACAATTACTGTCATTCTTAGCCATGTCATTTATAAAAATCTTAAGACCACATATATGACACAGATATTCATTTTGAAAGATTATCTACCCGGGCTCGGTAAAAAATTAACTTTCGTGCTACGCATTCCAGAATCGAAATCTTTGACCAGGCCTAGACTCTAGAACAATCGCTATTCCAATCCTTGCTTGAAATAACATTGCGTAGGATCTTGGTATGTACTCATTCGATTTTTCACGCAACAAAATATTTCTAATTAAAACGGAAACATAAAAAGTACCTCTTGAAGCGTGTTACTCAGGTGATCGCTTGTATTACTTAAGACTTTGATCGTATGTTGTGTGGGAAGCAATCTAACGAGCAATTGATAAACAAATCACCACAATCCACTCGCCAAAAAATTCCAGCACCGCCACCCCTAGCTCATGATGCTCACGTGCCGCCTAGGACCCGAGATTAAGCTCACGCGCCGCCTGTTTAGGAGGAAAAATTCGGCCGGCGAAAGCTTATGAAATCCGAAATTCTTTTAGAGAAATTAATTATCTCTCTAGGATTTTCTCTCTCATTTTCTTATCTTGAAAACTTATGAATTGTGTGTTATTGAATTGCTAATCCCTTGCCTATATATAGAGCTACAAGAGAGACCCCAAGTTGGTTTAGGATTGGTCTTCCTAATGGGTTTAGGTAATTAATTATTTTTCAAATCCAATTCGGTAACTAATCTAATAGGATAATCCAAATCCAATTAGATTTCCGAACCTCTAGGATTTCCTAATTCTAATTGAAACTTAAGACTTAATTAATTAATTAAATAATTTCACTTTGTTAATTAATTAATTAACCCTTAGGAATAATTAATTAATTAATTAATTCTACTTATTCAATTAACCCATTACAAAATTAATCGTACCACTAACGGATTAATTTTGGCACTACCATCCTACACCAAAATTGTTTCCGGAACATCTGAATTAGTTTATTCTTAATCTCCCCACATCAAAGATTTAGTGCTCGTTAATTTATTAATTTATAATTTATTAATTTATTTATTAAATTTATTAATTAACTTCTTTAATTCCGAGACTAGTACCACTGGACCTTTTTACTATACCGGATATAAGTCCACAAGCTGGGTTTAGTATAATAAACATAACGAGCTCATTTCGGGAGCACCATCACCCCGGACGCACCGGTACATGGTTTCCTTCAACAAGCAACAGCACACCAAATAACTAAACACGCGCACCCAACCCACCGAGACTATTGGCCACAAATGACCTTACCCATTGGCATATCAAAGTACACTATGTCTAATTCTCATGTCCGCTCAAGTCTAGGGATTAAGAGAAAGAATACTAAGAACGAATTGTCTATTAAATCGGTACAAGACAAATCATTCTAAATGGTCAAGTTCAATATGCCCCAGGCATATCTATATGATTCAATTAGTTTAGACAAACCAATTATCCGAATCATATAATAACCTAAACCGACAACGTGTCCAAAACTGTCTCGGTTATAAACCTTATTTATATATTTTGTCTTTTAACCATTGATAAGATCTACTATGTCACACCAGACACCTCATCATCTAACTACACAATACAAATGGACTAAACATGCACAACATATAAACCAAAACATTAAATCGATATATTAACTAGGAAAAAGTACAATACAAGAATAGCTTATGTATTCGAACCTAACAATCTCCCACTAATACTCAAGCTGTGCTTTTAAGTATATAACTACATTCAATCTTTTACACTTTACAATACATCTAGAAAAACTTTAATGGCTCTCCTAAGTATCTGATCCCCATGTCCTCCACGTGAGCCTCAAAGACTTTTGAAGTCAATGTCTTCGTGAAAGGATCTGCAAGGTTATCCTCTGATGCTATCTTTGTCAGGACCACGTCTTCTCCCTTGATGATATCTCGTATTAGGTGGTACTTGCACTGTATGTGTTTACTCGCCTTGTGGGCTCGTGGTTCCTTCGAGTTTTCTACTGCACCATTGTTATCACAGTACACTGTGATTGACTTCTGCAAACCAGGAATCACATCTAAGTCCACTAGAAAGTTCTTGAGCCACACTGCTTCTTTCGTTGCCTCTGATGCGACAACGTATTCAGCCTCCATTGTAGAGTCCGCCACGCATTTCTGTTTGACCAACACTCAGAAATCTGAATCTGTGTAACCTCGGGGTACCAGATCAGGAGCCTAATAGACCAACACTTGGTCTCTCGTTCTGTGTAAATACTTGAGAATACATTTTACTTCCTCCTAATGAGCTTTCCCGGGGTTACTCTGATGTCTTCTTACAATGCCAATGGCATAACAGATATCAGGTCTTGTACACAACATGACATACATGAGACTTCCTACTGCCGAAGCATAAGGAACTGTCTTCATTGCCTCTATCTCCTCAACAGTCTTGGGAGACTATTCTTTAGATAGATGCACTCCGTGTATGAAAGGTAGAAAACCTTTCTTGGAGTTCTGCACGTTAAAACGGGCCAGAATCGTTTCTATGTATGAAGCTTGAGAGAGCATTAACAAACGTTTCCTACGATCTCAAATTATCTTGATCCCAAGCATATATCCCTCTTCTCCTAAGTCCTTCATATCAAATTGCTTGGACAACCATGCTTTTGAAGGAAAACAGAACAAGCCCGAGCTAAATCGAAAACCTCACTTTCGTGCAATGCATTCCAGAATCGAAAGCTTTCGACCAACCTCAGGCTCAAATTCATTTACCCACGAATGGATCTTGGCTTATACTTATTTAATTTATTAAAATGACATCTAAAGCACAAAGATCACACCTTTAATTAAAAGCGGAAGGATTAAAGGTTATACCTTTGTTGCGAAGTCCAACGCAATAAGAAAAATCCAATCTTTATGCGAATTCCACAAGAAATCCTAAAGATAACTCCGAGAAAACTTCGAATATTGAGTGGGCAATAATCTATCGAAGTCTGCTACCAAAACCCACGAGAAACCCACCAAGAAAATCCCTCAATTAGATCAAATTTGCCCAAAAGATCAAACCTTTAACCTAAAAAACTGTTGCCCACTACTTTTCTCGCCAATAAAATCGAACCCACTTCAACTCCGGTCATGATCTGGACAACCGGGATTATGGATCACCAACCCAAGGAAGAGATCAACACAAACCCAGCTGGATCAAGCACCCCGAAGTGAACAGTGAATTCAGTGAACAGTGTCCGGTGAACAGTATCCTGTGGGCTATCTAAAAATTTGATCTTTGGACTTAATCTAAATCGAGAAATGAGATTCCAAGTTTGTTTTTGAAAGAAACCCAAGAAGGAAGGAGTCTCTCTCTAGAGCTTTCTCACTCAAGGAAGACAAAGTTGTCTTGCAATATTTTCTTAAGTTTCTTAGGCCTTAAGCTTTCTATTTATAAAGAGCTCTAATGGAGACCTAATGGGCTCTCGAGTTGGGCCTTTTAATTTGACTTTCGTTGACCGTTTAGTCTTTCCCGACTAATCAACTCCAATCGACCCATTCGAATTAATTTCTTAACCCACTTTGTTAATTTAATTTAATCTAACCCTTAGAATTAATTAATTCAAATAGAATTCATTTCTTAATTCACCTTGTCGATTAAATATTAATTAAACCTTTAGGATTAATTAATTCACCTTGTCGATTAGTCAAATGCATAATTAGTCGTACCACTATCGGACTAATTATGGAACTACCGCTCGAAAATGACTTTACATCGCGCCATTATATTTTATTCTCTCTCCCCACATTAAAGATCTAGTGCTCGTCGATTTATCAATTTACTGACAAACTAATTCACCGACTTCTTGATATCCGAGATTAGTACCACTCGTCCTTTTATTATACCAGACGTAAAGTCCACCAGCCGGGTTTAGTATAATAGACCTTACGAGCTCATCTCGGGAGCACCATCAACCCGGCGAACCGGTACGTGAATTCCTCCAACTAGCAACGGTACGTAAGAAACTAAACACCGCATACCCAACCTACCGAGGTATATGCCTCAATTGACCGCACTCTTTGGCAAATCAAAGCATACGATTTCCAACTCTCACGCCCATCCCAATCTCGGGATTGAGAGACTGAATACTAGGTCCAAATTGACTATGCCGATCAGTACAAGTCAATTCTATCCAAACTGGTCGTGCTCAATATGCCCCGAGCATATCTGTGTGATTTAAATTAGTCTAGATAAACTAATTTCCAAACCACACGATAACCTATACCAATAGTATGTTCAGACTATCTCAGTTACGAGAATACTTTTTATATATCAATACTTTAACCAATAACGGTATCTACTGCAGTGGCGTATGCAGGATTTTTATCAACATGGGGCGAAAAAATTTTTTTTGCCGTCATCGTTTGCAAATATCTAATATAAAATATACTAATAATATTAAAATATAATAATACATAAGAAAAAAATATGAATTTTATAATATTAAACAACATATTACATATCTAATGAAATTCATAATACATGTATTAAATATGTGGAAGTGAAATTCTACGAGTAGCCATTCCTTGAAAACGTTGTAAAATTTTTTCATCATCAATCGAATCAAAAACATCCTTCTCAATGTAGCACAGTAGCATATCATGCATCCAGTCGTCACTCATCCGATTGCGCAAATCGGTTTTGACAATATTCATAGCTGAAAAAACTCTCTCAACAGATGTTGTAGCAACCGGCAAAATCAAAACCAATTCAATCAACCGATAAACTAGAGGAAACACCTCATGCTTAAAGGTTTTCACCATCTTGATTGCAAGGCTAGCAAGATCATCACAACCAACAAAGTCCTCACTCATCTGCACATCGAAGACAAATGTTTCAAGTTCATACTGCAATCTCTCAAGGTCAAAGGAGGAGAAGTCTTCTGAATACATTAAAGCAAGTGACATCAAACTAGCCTTATCATATCTAACAAAAGAATCTCTAGGATCAAGACATGAAATTAATTTCAATAAACTAGTCCTAGTTTCGAAAAACCTATCATTCAACTCAACAAGAAGCAAATCAATCATAGTAAGAAATAACTCATTGTGATAATGATGATAATATGTTACCAATTGGCCATGTCTTCTAGAACGGCCTCTCACATGTAAGTGATCTTCCATGTCAATCACCGAAATGCCTTGTTTCTCACAAAATCTAGTGACTTCCTCAAGTAGAGGAATCCACCCATTTTCTCTCTCTTTGCAACAAATCTTTAGTACTATCCAAGAGATTCATAGCATTGAGAATATTTTGATCACCTCATTGCAAAGCATTTGAGAAGTTATGTGTTATACTCAATACTTTAAGCATCAAATGCAAAATGAACACAAAATGAAAACTTTCCATATGACCAATCAAACCACATGCTGAACCTTTTTGCTCCGTACATACTCCATCTTCTGCAACAACTTCAAGTACATACAAAACCGATTCCCACATACTTTTCATCCGAAATAAAGTAATATGATGCGATCCCCAACGAGTATCACCCGGTCTAACAAGATTGGTCTCTTGATGTTGGCCTCTACCGGGGAAAATCTCTTTTTCTTCCAATTTTTTTAAAACACTTTCACGATGTTTCAGTTTCAAAACATCTCTTCTCTTACAAGAAGCACTAACAGCATGTACAATCATTCCAACATAATTAAAGAAATCACCAACAGTTGGTATACCCTTTGCAATAGCAACAATAACTAATTGTAATTGATGGGCAAAACAATGAACATAAAACGCAAAGGGATTTTCATTCAGAATAAGTGTCTTTAAACCATTAAACTCTCCCCTCATGTTCGATGCTCCATCATAAGATTGACCCCGCAATCTTGAAATCGACAACTTGTTTCTTGCAAATACTTCATCTATTGACTTCTTAAATGAGCTCGATGAAGTGTCATTAACATGTTCAATGGAAAAAAACCGTTCAACTACCTCACCTTTATCATTTACTAACCTTAAAATAATTGCCATCTGTTCCTTAACTGATTTGTCTCGAGATTCATCAACTAACAAAGAGAAATTTTTTTCACCCAACTCTTTCAAGATAGATAATATCGTCTCAGAAGCACAAGCATTAACAAGATCTTTCTGGATTAATGGAGATGTACATTGAGAGTTCCCTGGAGCATTAGACCCAACAACATTTCTAACACTTTCTACCCTTTCAGCATACCAATAGAATAATTCCAAAAAATTTCCCCTATTGGAATCACAAGAAGACTCCCTATGTCCACGAAATGCCAGACCTTGTTTTAGTAAAAAACGAGCAATATGTAAGGAAGCAGTCAAACGAATACGATAATTAACTTCTCTATTGTGGCCCTGAGGTGACAAAGAATGTGGAATACTTTGTCTTTGATTTTGAAAATCCTCACAACGTTGCCTAGCAATATCATGATTACTATTCACCATGCCAATATGATTATTGAATAGTTCAATTGCTTTTTTCCAATTACTAAATCCTATTTTAGTAAATGTTTCACATTTTTTCCCACCCTTTGCAAATAAATAACACCAAAGACAAAATGCAGCATCTTTTTCCACACTAAATTCTAGCCAAGGAAACTTCACATACCATTCTTCTTTAAACCACCTCATACTGTCTCCTTTTTTTTTTTTTGGGAAAATCATGACCACGTGGTTGAGTTGGTCCTTGTAATAAATACTCTCTTCTAATTTTATCTCTTATAGCAACATCATATTCATCAATTGGTATTCTCAAACCCGGATCACCTATAATATCTCGATAATCAAATTCAACACGATTTCTCTTTTGACCACTACCACTTCCCGCTTCTAAAATTGTACCAGAATTGACATTGACATCTTCATTTCTTCTAGGTATTGGTTTATAAAAATTCTTCAAAGTATTCTTCATTATAATATCTAAAAAAACATAACAAGAAAAATTAAAAACATACCAACAATCAAAATATGGGGAGAAGTAATACAAATCATTGTTAGACATATTATCGACGACTAATAGGACTAAAAATAAAATAATAGTTAAACAATAATTATCAATGTTAATTAATAAATAAATGCAAGACACAATAAATGGTTAAACACACAATAATTTAGGGACAAGAGTAGGAAATGGAATTTGCTGAAAGCACAAGCAAATGGAACACACTACAAGATGTACAGTGAACTAAATCATCACCAAAACTTGGATAAAAATTCAAAATTTAAGGACAAGAGTAGGAAGACAGTTGAAGGAGGAAAAAAAAACTCACCTGCACAACGGCAATCCCAAATCCAAATTAGGGTTTTTCTCCCTGAAACAAAAAATGGGTAAATTCTGGAGAATGCAATAGATTAAAATTGAAAAATGGCTTTCTTCGATTTAGCTGGAAATCTTCCAAAAGCATCCAAGGAGGAGGAAGAAGAAGAAACAGGGTTGGGTTTGTTAGAATGAATTCTGCTCTTTCGCAAAAATGGAAGACAAAGCTGAATTAACATTTTTTTTTTTTTTGTGGGCTGAAGTAACCATTTGGGCATATATTTTGATTCCTTTATTCTAGTTTTCAATTGGGCCTAATTCAGGTTCCATAAAATCTGGCTAGTAAAGGCCCAAGAGATTAACATTTTTGGCCTGTTAAAACAAAAATAAAAAAAAAAGAATGGTGAAAGCTTCATATTCAACCTCTGGGCACCCGACAGCAGCACCATGGCAGCCGGCGTCGTGCGGTGATGGTGGGGCGGTGAAGAAAATCCAATATCCCTACTCCCTAAAAATTTTGCATCAAGGTGGGGCGGCCGCCTTACCTCTTTATAAGGTAAATCCGCCCCTGATCTACTGTGTCTTTCCACACCCCGTTATCTATTTTTATTATATAATGGAACAATTTAATACTGAAACAAAATGATATGTCATCTGTGGATATTATTTTTTGATACAAGCCATAGCTTTTCTGTATTCAAAACTAACAGCTTTTACGTCTGATAACACTTTCTTATTGTTACAATTAGTAACATGTCATCTATGTAAAACACAAGAAACACCACCGCGTTTTCATCACGTCTGCGGTATACAGATTGCTCATCTGGGCACTGAGTAAATCTGTAGGATTGGATTACCTCATCGAACTGGATGTTCCAAGATCTGGATGCTTGCTTAAGTCCATAAATCGACCTCTTTAGCCTCCAAACCTTATGCTCTTGGCCTTTTCAAACGAATCCCTCTGGTTGCTGCATGAAGATGGTTTCCTCAAGACTTTCGTTAAGAAAATCTGTTTTGACATTCATCTGCCATATCTCATAATCTAAATGAGCAGCTATGGCCAAGAGAATCTGGATTGACTTAAGCATGGCTACCGGGGAGAACGTTTACTCATAATTGATTCCCTCTTTCTGAGTATACCCCTTCGCCACAAGCCTAGCTTTAAAGGTTTCAACCCATCCATCAGGCCCCCTCTTGCCTTTGTAGACCCACTTAACTCCAATGGGTTTGAACCCATCAGACAGGTCCACAAGTTTCCAGACTTGATTGTGGTCCATCGACCCCATCTCGGATATCATTGCTTTTCGCCAAGATTCTGCATCTTTATCTCGGAGAGCCTCGTTGTAGTTTACTGGGTTAGGCTCAGGCGCGCCTAGGACTAGGTCTGAGGCCTCTCCCACACCAATGAACTTGTTGAGCTGTCTTACAACCCTCTCACTATGGCGCATCATCTGTGATATCTTGTGTAGTTGTGGTGTATCTACTTGTGCTGGTGCATTAGGATTATCAGATTGTTTCCTAAGCTCTTCTAGTACTATCTTGCTCTTGGGCTTGTGATCTAGAATATAGTCTTTCACTAAAAATCTGGGGTTAGTGCTAACTACCACCTTCTGATATTTTGGACTATAGAATAGACCACCTTTCATTCCCCTAGGATATCCTACAAACAGCGTTACATCCGTTCTTGCATCTAACTTAGCCGCATCTGCCTTAAGCACATGTGTTGGGCAACCCCAAATTCTGAGATGTCATAGTCTGGGCTTATGCCCATTCCAAAACTTTATTGGGGTTGAAGACACGGTTTTAGATGGTACAAGATTAAGGATGTACATTGTTGTTTCTAAGGCATATCCCCATAACGAACTTGACAAATCACTATAGCTCATCATTAACCTAACCATTTCCATTAGAGTTTAGTTCCTTCTTTCTGCTCCACCGTTCTGTTGTGGTGTGCCAGGTGCAGACAACTGAGACTGAATTCTGACCTCGCTGAGGTTTTCTCGAAATTCGTGGGATAGGTACTCACCACCACGATCTGATCGCAGTGTTTTGATACTTTTACCATGATGTTTCTCCACATCTGCTCCATACTCTTTGAATTTATTAAAGCATTTGGACTTGTGGCGCATTAGGTAAATATATCCGTACCTTGAGTAATCATTCGTGAACGTCACGAAATACTCAAATCCACATCGTGCTTGGAGCGACATTGGTTCACACAAGTCAAAGTGAATCAACTCTAGTACTTCTTTAGATCTATAACCTTTTGCCTTAAAAGGTCTCTTGGTCATCTTACAAGATTCGTAGTTTGAATAACTGTCAATCTCTAATGAACTTAAAGAACCATCATTGACCAACCTTTGAATCGTACTAAGGTTTATATGACCTAGCCCGAGAGGCCAAAGATATGTTTGATTCATTTTAGAATGTTCTTTCCTCTTATTAGTGTTAGATGATGCGCTATTTAATTATATGTTTTGCACAACAGGGAGTTTGATTTAACCACAAACAAATTATCTACTAATGAACCAGAACAAACAAGTTTTCCATATTTTCTAACAACAGTATTATCAGAAAAAATAAACTTGAATCCATTCTTTAATAGTTTAGAAACCAAAATAAGGTTCTTTCTAAAACTCGGTACATAAAGATAATTTGGTAAATCTAGTCTATAATTTTCGAAATTTAAACTAACTACTCCCACTGCTTCCACTGACACTCTTGTAGTGTCGCCCAAGTAAATATTCATCTCGCCCTCTCTAAGCTTCCGGGTTACTTGGAACCCCTGCAAAGAATTACAAACATGGTCAGTGGCTCCTGAATCCACACACCAAGTATTTGTGAGAATCACCGCTAAACACGTCTCAGTAATTAAGGCAGAAACTATCGTACCTTTAAGCTTTGGACAATCAGATTTCCAATGTCCCGTTTTCCCGCACTTGAAGCATTTGCCTTTAGGTTTACTCTTCTTTGCAATTGGCAGCATGCTTCTTGGCATTCTTCTTCTTGTTGTTCTTGCCTTTAGGCGCAGAAGAAGAGCTTGAAGCCTTCACCATGACCGAAGCTTACTTCTTCTCTTGGAAGAAGCTTTCGGCCGACACCAATTCTGTTAAGTGAAAGATTTGTGGGATCTAGGTATGCACTAGCTCGATTTACCACACAACAAAAATTTCTAATAAAAGCGGAACTTTAGAAAGTTACCTTTGAAGCGTGACTCGGGTGATTCTCTTGTATGCCTCAAGACTATGACTTCACGTTGTGTGGGCAACGAATTAAAAGTCAATTGATCAGCTATCACCACAACTCCACCCGCCAAAAAAATCCAGCACCTCCGCACCTAGCACGTACTGCAAACGCACTGCCTGGAGAGAGAGAAAACAATACACGCAGCTGGTATTTTGGAAACTCAAAATTCGGCCAAAAGAATAGATAAACCAGCCGCAAATTTTTTGTAAAAATCCAACTTAGAGAGAGAAATTTGTTTCTCTCTCTAGGATTTTATCTCTCTAAAATCATGTGGATTAATTGTGTGTCTTGAATAACTGATCCCTTGTCTATTTATAGAGTTACAAGAGAGACCCCAAGTTGGTTTAGGATTGGACTTCCTAATGGGTTTAGGCAATTAGTTTTCAAATCCAATTAGGTAACCAATCTTGATAGGAAATGATAAGATAAACCAAATCCTACTAGATTTCCTAATCTCTAGCATTTCCTAATTCTAATTGAAACTTAAGACTTAAGTAATTAATTAAATAATTCCACTTTGTTAATTACATAATTAACCCTCAGGAATTAATTAAATAATTCCACTTTGTTAATTACTAAATTAACCCTTAGGAATAATTAACTAATTAATTAATTAAATCTACCTATTCAATTAACCCATTACAAAATTAATCGTACCACTAACGGATTAATTTAGGCACTTCCATCCTACACCAGAATTACTTCCGGAACAACTTAATTAAATTATATTCATCATCTCCCCACATCAAAGATATAGTGCTCGTCGATTTATTAATTTACTGATAAGTTAATTAATCAACTTCTTAATTCCGAGACTAGTACCACTCGACCTTTTTACTATACCGGACATAAGTCCACCGGCCGGGTTTAGTATAATAAACATTTTGAGATCATCTCTGGAGCACCATCACCCCGGACGCACCGGTACATGGTTTCCTTTCGACAAGCAGCAGCACACCAAGTAACTAAACACGCGCACCCAACCTACCGAGTATATTGGCCATAATTGACCTCACCCATTGGCAGATCAAAGTACACTATGTCTAATCCTCATGCCCGCCCGAGTCTAGGGATTTAGAGATAGAATACAAGGAATGATTTGTCTATTAAATCAGTACAAGAAAAATCATTCCTAATGGTCATGTTGAATATGCCCTGGGCATATCTATATGATTCAATCAGTTTAGACAAACCGATTATCCGAATCACATAATAACCTATACAGACAGTTTGTCCAAAACTATCTCGATTACGAACCTCATTTATATACTATGCCTTTCGACCAATGATGAGATCTACTGTGTCACACAGGACACCTTATCATCTACTTACATAGTATAAATGGACATAATATGCACAACAAAATTATAACTGAAACACAAATCGATATATTAACTGGGAAAATATACAAAACAATCATAGCTTATGTATTCAAATCCAATTAGGTACTTCGTTCTGCTGGGAAAATGCACACCGTTCTGCTGTGGTGTGCCAGGTGCAGACAACTGAGACTGAAATCCTACCTCTGTGAGGTAATCTCGAAATTCATGGGACAGGTACTCCCCAGCACGATTTGAACGCAGTGTCTTGATACTCTTACCATGATGCTTCTCCACATCTGCCCGAAACTCTTTGAACTTGCGCCAAAACATTCGGACTTGTGGCGCATTAGGTAAATGTATCCATACCTAGAGTAGTCATCTGTGAACGTCACGAAATACTCAAATCCCCCTCGTTCCTGGACCGTCATAGGTCCACACAAGTTAGAATGAATCAACTCTAACACTTCTTTAGCTCTATAATATTTTGCCTTAAAAGGTCTCTTGGTCATCTTACCTTCCAAGCAAGATTCGCAGATTGCATAACTATCAATATCTAATGAACCCAAAGGTCCATCATTGACCAACCTCTGAATCCTACTAAGGTTTATATGATCTAGCCTGAGATGCCAAAGATAGGTTTGATTCATTTCAGCAGGTCTCTTTCTCTTATTAATGTTAGATACTGAGCTACCTATTTTTATGTTTTACGCAACAGGGGAGTTAGAATTAACCACAAATAAATTTTCCACCAGTGAACCAGAACAAATAAGTTTTCCATTTCTTCTAATAACAACAGAATCATCAGAAAAAATAAACTTATAACCGTTCTTCAAGAGTTTAGAAACCGAAATCAGGTTCTTTCTAAAACTCGGTACATAAAGACAGTTTACTAACTCTAGGTTACAATTTTTGAAAATTAACCTAACTACTCCCACTGCTTCATCTGACACTCTTGTAGTGTTACCCATGTAGATGTCCAGTTTGCGCTCTCTAAGCCTCCGGGTTACTTGGAACCCCTGCAAAGAATTACAAACATGATCAGTGCCACCTAAATCCACACACCAAGTATCTGTGGGAATCACCGCTAAACATGTCTCAGTAATTAGGGCAGAAACAATCGTACCTTTGAGCTTTGGACAATCTGCTTTCCAGTGTCCTTTCATGCCGCACCTAAAGCACTTGCCCTTGGGCTTGCCTTTCTTTGCGATCTCCGGCTTTGTAGTATGTTTGTAGGCGTTCTTCTTCTTCTTGTTCTTCTTGCTTTTCGGCTCAGAAGAAGAACTTGAACCCTTTACTGAGACCAAAGCTTGCTTCTTCTCATGGAAGATGCCTTTGGCCGCCACCAAATCTGTCAAGAGCTCAGGCAAATTATAAACCCTTTGGTTCATATTGTAGTTGACCCGAAACTGCTCAAAACTTGAGGGTAGATTCTGGAGGATAATATCTATCTGACTTTTCGGGTCGATTTCTCTTCCCAACACCTCAATTTCATTGATGTTACTCATCATGTGTAGAACATGATCTCTCACCGATCCACCTTCAGCCATTTTAGTGTTCATTAATTTCCTCATGGCTGACTGCCTAGCAGTCCTACCTTGATGCGCGAACATCTCCCTCAGGTGCGCCATCATGTTGAAGGCAGAGACCATGGGATGAAGCTGATGTTCCAGCACATTTGACACAGAAGCCAAAATGTAGCACCGCGCCATCTCATCCGCTTTTGTCCACCTGGCATAGGCGTCCCTTTCCTCTTGAGTGGAGTTCTCATCAGGCACTTCTGGACATACTTCGGTGAGCACAAACTTATACTGCTCAGCCGTTAGGACGATGTCCAAGTTTCGACTCCAGTCGACATAATTGGTTCCAGTTAATTTGTTGTCTTTGAAAATAGCAGCTAAAGGATTGAATGCCATATCGATTTAAACCTGAAAGTAAACAAACAATGTTTCAGTTATATGCTTAGAATTTTTGAAAACATGAAAATTCAATTAATTATTGACTTCCCTCAAAATAATAATATTGATCCACCAACATCTCATCCACCGGGATTCTCGCAAGCCACGCAGTATGGACATTTGCGGTAACCCACATTTGTTTGAGAAGAACCATGTTCATTAACTACACTATCTGACCAACGATCTTTTGATCAATGTAGTTAATAGTCGGTGCTTTCAGCCGTACAAATAAGCAGCATAACCTCACGGGAGGAATACTACAGATCGTACACTAAGTGTATGCCATTACGTGACTTCTGAGCTTGTTACCTCAAGATAGTGCGCCTCAGATGGAAAGGGTGTCGTATTTCTCCTAGTTAAACTTACTCTAGTCATCTTATTCAGAAATTCATAATCTAGCGATCTCGAGGCTGGACTCATTCGAATGGAGGAAGCCCCTAATGCCAACGCGCAAGCCCACCCACACCGCATATGAACTCGTAATGGTGACCATAGGGATATTAAACCAACCCGCTCCCACTTAGATTTTCAAATTGAGGGTTTTTCCAGTTTTAACATGCAATTAACTAGACCTAAGTTATATGCAACCATAAAACCAGACAAGCTTTAATTCATGCATCTAAAATACAGCATAAAAATTAAAACAATAAATACAGGAAATAAATACGTAAAATAAATTTCCCGACTATTATGGTTTTAATTGCTTTCATCTTCTGCCTTGATCTCGTGTCCTGCCACGTCACTCTATAGAAAGAGTCTTGAATTTCAAAAAACAAAAACTGGAGAAAAAATGGCTAAAACCAGCCCAAAAGGCCCGAACAGGCTGCCCGTGCCGCAACACTGCCCGAAGGCCGCACCGCCCGCGCGCACGGCCGTGCGTGCGGCCCAGCATCGCGCAGCAGCTGCGCGCTGCTGCCGCACGATGCTGTCGTGCCTTGGTGCAGCACACTGCTGCGCCGCACGGCAGCTACTGCTGCTGCCCACGTTCTGCAGGCGCGACTTGCTGCCGGCGATCGTTGCCGGAGTCGTCTCTTGCCGCCAATTCCTCCTTCGCTTTTTCCCATGCTATTCGGTCTTCTTGCAATTCGTTCTGGGTTTTCCTAGGTTTCTACAAATTCATGATAACCCAAAACCCACGAATCAAAGTCGCCCACCATAACACCTTCGATTACAAAAAACAATTTTCCTACTACAAGGCATTCTAGGAAAATTAAAGAATCGAAATTACATAGAAAAAGTCCTACTACAGATTTAATCTAATCCTACACGGCTTCTAGCACGTGGTTATACTATTACAAACATTCATAATAAAATTAAATCCGGACATGTCCCAGAGTTTAATTAAAACTCACACCAATGTAACCATAATAGTCGGGATTCTAAACCACCTGCAAATAAAATCATGTAGCAAATCGAACTAGCACAAAACCCAAAACCAAGCTCTGATACCAATTGAAAGATTTGTGGGATCAGGGTATGCACTAGCTCGATTTACCACGCAACACAAATTTCTAATAAAAGCGGAACTTTAGAAAGTTACCTTTGAAGCGTGACTCGGGTGATTCTCTTGTATGCCTTAAGACTATGACTTCACGTTGTGTGGGCAACGAACTAGAAGTCAATTGATCAGCTATCACCACAACTCCACCCGCCAGAAAAATCCAGCACCTCCGCACCTAGCACGTACTGCAAACGCACTGCCTGGAGAGAGAGAAAACAATACACGCTGCTGGTATTTTGGAAGCTCAAAATTCGGCCAAAAGAATAGATAAACCAGCCGCAAATTTGTTGTAAAAATCCGACTTGGAGAGAGAACTTTGTTTTTCTCTGTAGGATTTTATCTCTCTAGAAATCTTGTGGATTAACTGTGTGTCTTGAATAACTCATCCCTTATCTATTTATAGAGTTACAAGTGAGACCCCAAGTTGGTTTAGGATTGGACTTCCTAATGGGTTTAGGTAATTAGTTTCCAAATCCAATTAGGTAACCAATCTTGATAGGAAAAGATAACATAAACAAAATCCTACTAGATTTCCTAATCTCTAGGATTTCCTAATTCTAATTGAAACTTAAGAGTTAATTAATTAATTAAATAATTCCACTTTGTTAATTACATAATTAACCCTCAGGAATTAATAAAATAATTCCACTTTGTTAATTACTGAATTAACCCTTAGGAATAATTAACCAATTAATTAATTAAATCTACCGATTCAATTAACTCATTACAAAATTAATCATACCACTAACAGATTAATTTTGGCACTTCCATCCTACACCAGAATTGCTTCCGGAACAACTTAATTAAATTATATTCATCATCTTCCCACATCAAAGATATAGTGCTTGTCGATTTATTAATTTACTGATAAATTAATTAATCAACTTCTTAATTCCGAGACTAATACCACTCGACCTTTTTACTATACCGGACATAAGTCCACCGGCGGGTTTAGTATAATAAACATTTCGAGCTCATCTCGGGAGCACCATCACTCCGGACGCACCGGTACATGGTTTCCTTTCGACAAGCAACAGCACACCAAGTAACTAAACACGCGCACCCAACCTACCGAGAATATTGGCCACAATTGACCTCACCCATTGGCAGATCAAAGTACACTATGTCTAATCCTCATGCCCGCCCGAGTCTAGGGATTTAGAGATAGAATACAAGGAATGATTTGTCTATTAAATCAGTACAAGACAAATCATTCCTAATGGTCATGTTCAATACGCCCCGGGCATATCTATATGATTCAATCAGTCTAGACAAACCGATTATCCAAATCACATAATAACCTAAACCCATAGTTTGTCCAAAACTGTCTCGATTACGAACCTCATTTATATACTATGCCTTTCGACAAATGATGAGATCTACTGTGTCACACAAGACACCTCATCATCTACTTACATAGTATAAATGGACATAATATGCACAACAAAATTATAACTGAAACACAAATTGATATATTAACCGGGAAAATGTACAACACAAGCATAGCTTATGTATTCAAATCCAACATAAAGAGCTCGGGTAGAGTATACACTCTTTGGTTCATGTTATAGTTAACCCGAAACTGCTCGAAACTAGAGGGTAAGCTCTGGAGGATGATATCGATCTGACTCTCCGGATCAATCTCACCTCCCAACACCTCTATCTCATTGATGTTACTGATCATGTGAAGCACATGATCCCTCACCGATGAGCCCTTAGCCATTTTGGTATTCATGATCTTTCTCATCGCTGCTTGTCTAGCTGTCCTGCCTTGATGAGTGAACATCTCTTTCATGTGAGCCATCATGTTAAAGGCAAAGACCATGGGATGAAGCTGATGTTGCAGAACATTCGATACAGAGGCCAGAATGTAACACCGCGCCATCTCATCCGCTTTTCTCCACCTCGCATCGGTATCCCTATCCTCTTAGGAGAATCATCGTTAGGCACATCTAGACAGACTTCGGTGAGCACAAACTTATACTGCTCAGCCATCAGGACAATGTCCAAATTACGACTCCAATCAACATAGTTTGGACCAGTTAACTTATTGTTTTTGAAAATTGTAGCTAAATGATTGAATGTCATATCGAATACTGTAAATTAATAAACTGACAATGTTTCAGTGTAAAACACAGAATTTTCAAAATTCAAGTAATTATTGACATCCCTCAAACAATAATTTAAACTATCGACATATCATTCACCGGGATTCTCGCAAGCCACGATAGTGTGGACGTTTACGCTAACTCACATTCGTTTGAGAAGAACTAAGTTCATTAACTACACTATCTGACCAAACGATCTATTGATCAATGTAGCTAATAGTCAGTGCTTTCAGCCGTACAAATAAGCAGTGTAACCTCGATGGGAGGAATACTACAAATCGTACACTAAGTGTGTGCCATTACGTGACTTCTAAGCTTATTACCTCAGGATAGTGTGCCTCAGATAGAGAGGGTATCGCATTTCTCCTAGTTAAACTTACTCTAGTCATCTTACATCGAAATTCATAATCTAGCGATCTTGTGATCGGACTCATCCTTATGGAGGAAGGCCCTAATGCCAACAGGCAAGTCCACCCACATCGCATATGAACCCGTAATGGTGGCTGTGGGGATATTAAATCAACCCGCTCCCACTTAGATTTCAAAATCGAGGGTTTTTTCTTTTGAACATGTAATTAACTAATCCTAAATTATGTGCAAACATAAAACTAGCATGCTTTACAATTATGCATCTAAAATACAACACAAAAATTAAAGCATAAAAATTTAAACCATAAATTCAGGAAATAAATACTTAAAATAAATTTTTCGACTATTATGGCTTCTATCTTCTGCCTCGATCTTGTGTCCCGCCACGCCACTCAATGAATTGAGTCTTGAAAAATTCAATTTAAAAAAAATGAAATCCGAAGAAAAAACGGGCCAAACGCACAAGCTGCCTGGGCTGCGCGTGGGCCAGTAACGCGCCGCAATTGCTGCGCGCATGCTACGGCTGCTGCCATGCGCCTGCGCAGCAGCTGCTGGGCTTGCGCGGCGGCAACACTGCTGGTGTCGGCGCCGCTGGCCACCCCGGATCCCTCATTCGCTTTTTCTACGCTATTTGATCTTCTTGCAATTCGTTCTTGGTTTTTCTGGGTTTCTACGAATTAACGATAACCCAAAACCCATGAATTTAAGTTGCCCACCATAACGCCTTCGATTTCAAAAAATTCTCCTACTACAAGGCTTCTAGGAAAATTAAAATCGAAATTACATAAAAAAATCCTACTACAGATTTGATTCAATCCTACACGGCTTCCAGTACGTGGTTATACTATTACAAGTATTCATAATAAAACCAAACCCGGACATGTCACAGAGTTTTATTAAAAATCATACAAACGCAACCATAATAGTCGGGATTTCTAAACCACCTGTAAATAAAACCATGTAATAAATCGAACAAGCACAAAAACCCAAAACCAGGCTCTGATACCAATTGAAAGATTATCTGCCTGGACCCGGTCAAAAATTCACTTTTGTGCTACGCATTCTAGAATCGGAATCTTTTACAAGGGCTAGACTCTAACACAATCGCTATTCCAATCCTTGCTTGAAATAACATTGCGCAGGATCTTCGTATGTACTCATTCGATTTATTACGTAGCAAAATATTTCTAATTAAAGCGAAAACATAGAAAGTATCTCTTGAAGCGTGTTACTCAAGTGATCGCTTGTATGACTCAAGACTTTGATCGTATGTTGTGTGGGCAACAATCTAACGAGCAATTGATCAGCAAATCACCACAATCCACTCGCTGAAAAATTCCAGCGCCGCCGCCCCTAGCGCGTGATGTTCACGCGCCGCCTAGGACCCGAGATTAAACTTACGCGCCACTGGTTTAGGAGGAAAAATCCGGCCGGCCAAAGCTTATGAAATCCAAAATTCTTGGAGAGAAATTAATTATCTCTCTAGGATTTTCTCTCTCTAGTTTTCTTGTCTTGAAAAATTATGAATTGTGTATTATTGAATTGCTAATCCCTTGTCTATATATAGAGCTACAAGAGAGACCCCAAGTTGGTTTAGAATTGGTCTTCCTAATGTGTTTAGGTAATTAATTAGTTTCCAAATTTAATTAGGTAGCTAATCTAATAGGATAATCCAAATTCAATTAGGTAAATAATCTAATAGGATAATCCAAATCCAATTAGATTTTCTAATCTCCAGGATTTCCTAATTCTAATTTAAATTTAAGACTTAATTAATTAAATAATTTCACTTTGTTAATTACTTAATTAACCCTTAGGATTAATTAATTAATTAATTAATTCTACTTATTCAATTAACCCATTACAAAATTAATCGTACCACTAACGGATTAATTTTGACACTACTATCCTACACCAGAATTGCTTCCGGAACAACTAAATTAGTTTATTCTTAATATCCCCACATCAAAGATTTAGTGCTCGTTAATTTATTATTTTACTGATAAGTTAACTTCTTTAATTTCGAGACTAGTACCACTCGACCATTTTACTATACCGGACATAAGTCCACCAGTTGGGTTTAGTATAATAAACATAACTAGCTCATATCGGGAGCACTATCACCCCGGACGCACCGGTACATGATTTCATTTCAACAAGCAGCAGCACACCAAGTAACTAAACACACGCACCCAACTCACCGAGACTATTGGTCACAAATGACCTTACCCATTGGCAGATCAAAGTACACTATGTCTAATCCTCATGCCCGCTCAAGTCTAGGGATTAAGAGATAGAATACTAAGAACGAATTTTTTATTAAATCAGTACAAGACAAATCGTTATAAATTGTCAAGTTCAATATGCCCCGGACATATCTATATGATTGAATTAGTTTAGGCAAACCAATTATCCGAATCATATAATAACTTAAACCGTCAGCGTGTGCAAAACTGTTTTGGTTACGAACCTCATTTATATATTATGTCTTTTAATCAATGATGAGATCTACTGTGTCATACCAGACACCTCATCATCTAACTACATAATACAAATAGACTAAAAATGCACAACATATAAACCAAAACATTAAATCGATATATTAACTGGAAAAAAGTACAACACAAACATAATTATGTATTCAAACCTAACACATTTCCCGTCACATAAAAAGACCCAGAAATAGCAATGGTTGTATCATAGAATGCCTTCAAGAAAGGAAGCAAATAAGAAGCAAAATCCTAATCCAAGTCATTAGGAACACCATGAACACCATCCATCTTCTCCATCTCTTTCACAAAATTATTATCAAATAACATGAGTTCAAAAGCACTCTTAAATTTTACCGCTGTCTCTAGCATCAGATACGTGGAATTCCATCTAGTTTCCACATCTAGACAAAGTGTGCTTCTACTCTCTATGTTGGCATCACTGCAAAATTTTTTGAAATTTTCAGTCCTATTAGGGGAAGACCTCACATATCTCACAGCAGCCCTAATTCTGACAATATGTTCATTGTAGTCCTTCAACCCTTCTTTCACAACTAAATTTAAAATATGTGATGCGCATCTCATATGCAAATAATCACTATTCAAAGCAGCAATATTTCTACTATTCAGCAAATTATTCAATTCATGCATTCCAGTATCGTTGGAACTAGCATTATCAACTGTTCAAGTCAATACTTTCTTAATACCCCACTCCAACAATGAATTATTTACTGATATAGCAATCATCTTCCCACTATGATTAACTATAGGACAAAAATTCATTATTTTTTTATGAAGGGTCCAATTGTCATCAATAAAATGAGCTGCCAAATACAAATAAACCAGATTCTAAATAGAAGTCCATGTATCAGTAGTAAGACAAACATATGAAGATAACTTTTCAAAATATTTTTTCAATAACTTCCTTTCATCCAAAAATAATCTAGAACAATCATGAGCAACAGTATTACGTGAAGGCAACTCAAAACTAGGCTGCAATTCTCTACAGAAATCAACAAACCCCTCTTTCTCTACAAATCTAAAAGGCAACTCATGCTTCAATATCATTCTCGCAAAAGCTTTTCTACATCTATCAGAATCAAAAGTGGGAACTGTAGGTGTTGTCATGATTCTCCCTTCCTTTTCTTTTGAGCGGTTCATACTCAGTTTTTCATTTCTTGTCTTTTTATTATAAGAATACTCACGGCATCTATCAAGATGTTTCATCAAAGAACTAGTACCATTCTTACTTGGACAAACCATATCCCTCTTAAAATATTTGCATGAAGCCTTTATAACCTCCTTAGGATCCCTTCTAAAATAGAATAATGGTCCAACATCCAAGCTGTTGTCCTTTTAGAGTTTAGCTGAGTTTTTGCGCACTTGTTTGGTTGTGTACTAGCTGATGTGGCCGGAGTCTCAAAAGGAGAATTTAAATCAATCCGCTCCTCATTGGTTAGTGGAGTAAAATCTTCTTCCATATTTGACATCTAAAAAATTAAAAAAAAAATCATTATAACTACAGCATTTTAGTAAAAAGGCACTTGAAAAAGATGAAGAAAATCAAATTACTCAGGATTAGACAAATAAGGAGACAAGAAATGAATAAATTAGCAAACAGAGCAAATGTATTTCATGAATATTAAAATATGAATATTAAATAGGGCAAATGGAGGTGGTTTGAGTGGTGGAAAGAGGCAAACACCCATTTTTGTTACTGTTTCTATTATTTCATGGTTTCTGCTATGCTATGTCACCTGACATTTGGACATGTTGAATAGGAAACCAAGATTCTAGTAATCATGAATAACTTCTAGCTGTTTTGAATGTTGTTCAGAACCTGATTTGTCCACTAGTTTGGTGAGTAACAGAAAACTAACTTCAGTTTGCAAATCTTTGCTCATAGAAGATTAATGGCAATGATTATTAGCCCAAGAACAGCTAGTACCGCATTAATTTAATGATGTTTAAGGTTAACCTAATGCTCTAAAACCTAATTAATTAGTTTACTAATAATAATAGAGAGAAGAGATTAAGAGAACCTTGGAAGTTGTTTAAGGCATACACATGGTGGTGTCAGAAGACTTCCGTTAATTACTTTTATTTATTTCATTGGCTGACTTAATTATTTATCTTAATTGTTAAATATAAGGAAATATTTTCAATATATATATATTAGGTAATTAAAATCCAGTTTTTCTTTATTAGTTTAGTTTTCATTTTCTGACTTTAATGAATGTGTAGAGCAAAATAATGTGAATGCATTTTGGAGTTGTCTTTCTGGTCTTAATCAGGGCAAAATTATGTCCCTCTGTAACGATTACTAATCCAACCAATAAACCTACTTGATGCACTCAGTTCACTGCAAATCAGTTGAAAGACAGCATGATTTACCATTAGGTTTGAAGGCAAAATGTGGTTGATTAGTGCATTGAGGCAAGTGATTGAAGTAAGTAAGAAAAATTATACCTTGGATTGTACAATATAATGCTTCAATCAGCTTTGCTTTCTGGGAAAGGAGAACCAGAACCTTTTTTATCAAGACTTCAGCAACCTGAAAACAACAAATCAATGACTCATAACTCTGTTCAGAAAAATGTTAGCAAGAAAAACACCTTGAGTAAAAAAAAGCAAAGTTCACAAGATTTTAGGACAACGAAGATATCAAAACCATTTCAAGAATTCAATACCATAGCATAGCATTGAGGACATAGCCCATGATTACTAAATAACAACTTGATCAGAAGTCTTCAGCCATGCAAATCATGCAAAAACTTATTAGTAAAACTGAACCAATCCATAAATTCACCAAGTAAACCATGCCAACTTTGCATAACAGCCCAATTTGCCCAAACTAACTTTGGTCAAACGCTTGTATAACACTATGCAAATTACAAATGCAGCATTGCCATTCAGAAAAAAATAGTAAAAAAACAAGTTTTAGATTTCCGAATTAGTACAAGGCATATCAACAGATTGTGGCAAAGTATATCTAATGCCAGAATATTATCCAGCCATACAGCTTCAAACAAGAGCAAAACAAACCCAACTAGAACAGTAAGAAAAATCAAAGACAATCTTAATTTTCAAATTTTCGACCAGATAACTTCTCAGGATCATGCAGCCTCGACACATAAATACCAAAATTTCAGACATTAGAGAATAACACATTTTACATTCCATGCCGCATTTTACATTTTGCTATCTACATGTCCATTCCCAATTGCACCACTTTATAGTTCAAAAGCAACTTATTATGTTCCTAAAGTAACACAAAAAGCAAAATCCTAAATAACACAGTCTATGCAGACCTAACAATGCATATAATACGCAATAAATCACATCCCTGATACGTTTTTTCTTCACTTCAAGCCAGATTTCATGGTATAGATCTTTCATCCGCTTGAATATCTTTTTGCAGTTCAAACAGAAGTAGCACCAAATTAAATTAAGAAAACAAGAATCATACCGCACTAAAAGTGTTTGTTCTGGGACGAAGATGAGCCTTAGTTCTCAAGAATTCTCTGCTAACTCTTTTTTTCTGGATTGGGAAAGAAGGATCACTTGGCCCAACCTATACAAACAAATAATAGAACTTCAGAGCAGCTAGACAAGATTGATAATAAGATAAGATAATAACTAAAATATACAGGGAATCTTCTGAGGCCACATCTCCATAATGGCTTCATGATTCTTGTCCTAACACAAGGCCATATAGAATCTCTAAGTGTGATGAACAGTCTCTTCATTGTAGCTCATCATAAAACTTGCCTTAGTTTAGTTGCATCTGAGATAGTTCTCTGGTACATCCTGAAGGGCTATAACTCTAACTATAACAAATATTTTACATTCTATTTAATCTCCCATTTGATCAACCTGATATTAATTTGCCTCTAAAAGAAAATGAGCCAATTCTTTCACAAACTTATCAATATATAAAAACAAATGACACGGGAAAATAAAAACAAAAACCTGATTTTACTCTACCATGTTACTTGATTAGAATATGAGTGTTATAGGTATAGCACAACATAAAACACATGTTGAAAGCTCAGGTCAAAAAGACAAAAATGCAAAATATTTCCACTGTTTAAACAAACAAATAGTAGACAGTCAAAAACACTATTTCCAGCTAAAATTAACCGAAACCTTCAAGAATCAAGGATGGTTACTTACCAGAGCAATTTTCTCAACTTTTAACTCTACGTTTTTGCTTCGATCCTTGGCTTTTAACAAAAATACCTCGCACCCATATTGATGCCCCAGTTAAGATTAACCCTCATTCTACCTATCAAAATGGTCCAAAATGAAACATGAAGCAAGCAACTGAATCCATCTTAAAAAAGCTACAACCAAAAGAAAAACATTTTAAATAAGAAACACAAACTGCAAAATTAATAGAACCAGAACACAACATTTTAAATAAGAAAAACATGAATGCCCTGATCTGTTTTTGTATTCTGAACAGGCACCACCACTTAAGAGACCTAATTTGACTTGAAATCTTAGGTGTGAACATCGTTTACTTCTGATTCTAAGTTCTCCAGATGAATTCTAATCTTGGAATTATTCTTTGAACTCTCCAAGTAGCAGAGATACTAAAGTATACCATTTTCTTTTCCTCCTTATACCTCCCCAGCCCCATCGTGATTTTGAAATTGTTGATTCATAGATGCCTATTGGCACTATAGTATAGCCTTTTCCCAAACAGATCAGTTTTCATACAATAGCTTAATATTACTATTAGTATTATAAGTCGGGCATTTAGTTCATAACCCAATTCAATCAGTTCAGCTAAACCTAAGAACCAACTCTGAATCCCAATAACCCAAAAAACACTACATTATACAACATACAAGTTTCAGACTAAACAAACACCCGAATCAAAGTAAAGCTTCAATTAGAAACCAACCATACAAGTTTAAAAACAAACACTAAACACTATGGTCACTGGCCAAATTAAAGTCCATGCCTTGTATCTTCAAAATCATAAAAACCCACAACCCATCTCAAAAATGTTGTTTCTTTTAAAGCATAAGCCAAGTAATGGAAGCTAATAAACCCCCACCAGATCTATAAACCGAATGAGAACAGGAGAATCAACCTACCTACTTCTGCAAAAACCCAACAACAATAAAGAAAAATCTTACAAGCGAAAATCTTCACCGAAAAGCTCACAGCACTGCAGCAAGAAGAGTTAAAAGTCAAGGACCAAGAGAGGGAGAATCGACGGCGGTGGTGGTAGGGAGTTAGGCTTTATTTGCGTTTGCGTTCGAACGGAGGGACGACAGAAATTGATAATTCGTTCAAAAAGTTTCAAAATTATAAGATCGGTTCAAGGAAAAAAAAAAACCCGCGAGTTGGTTCGGTTTTTAACTGAATCGAACCAAAATTTGGTTTTCGATTCGATTTTGGGTCGGGTCGGTTTTTTCGGACAGCCCTGACTGACAGGCAGCATTCATGAATTAGGAATCTTTTGATTATGGTATAGCTACACGGTTTAAGGGTACAATACATCCTAGATTCCCCACTTCGGTTCTTTATATATTGTGACATTGAGGACAATGTGAATCTTAAGTGTTTGGGAGGGAGGGGGGTTTAGTGTCGTATCCTCAGTAAAATTATCTTGTGTTATTGATGAATTCATTGTGGTTAATATTGATGCTGATTATTTAAAAAAAAAAAAAATTACTCCAATGTGATATTCTGAAATGTTTAAAAAATCATCTTAAGTGCTAATTTCTGTGATGATAAAATATGTGGCATATAGATTGAAACTTGAGATGATTAGTTTACTGATTGGGGAAAGTTCGGTTTCTTTGGATATCTTGTTGTCAATTGTATAATCCTTCTTTTTTTGCGAGTATGAATTTGAGCCTTTGATAAGTATAATCTTATTCATGCTTGTTATCTTGGATTGTGTGATTACTTTTTATAAACGAGGGGATCTAGAATTTCACGGTGGTATACATGCTTCCCTACATTGAGAGTCATGATGCATCAAGTGAGGGACTTTTCAGCCTTGGACCTCCATGAAAAAAAAAAAAAAAAAAAAAAAGCTAAAGATGAAGAAGTGAGGGATCTTTAAGCCTTGCACCTTCATTAGAATGTAATAATAGTCTAGAATAAAGCCTGAACTATAAAGGAAGCCGATGTTGAGTTCCTCAGTTGCTTAAACCTCCATTTCTAGCCTTTTACCATTTATGTCCTAACCTTAAGCCCCATTACACCCCTGAAAAGTTCTTTTGATTGATACAGTGTGTCCACAATAAGTGTGGGTGATGCAAACATCAAGCGCTCTTCCTCTACTCCCTCTAAAACTGTGCATCATCTCCCTAAACTGATAAGGGATTTTCGCAGCTTTGATTTAAGGAGCCCTAAAGAGACCCAGAATGAGTCCAAATTGAAGATTTTATCATGTTAAAATACACTTAAGCCAATACATGGGTGAAGCCCCTCAAACGGGCCTAAAGAGATGTCACATGACATCAATATGCATGTTCAAAATTCAGGACATGCCTAGCTACGAATTTTCCCATGGGAGCCCATGGAAACCCATATTGTAGATCAAAATAGCCTCAAGAGAGATCTATTAGTTGATATTGTTGGATCTATGACGATAAGTAGACAAAGAGTTCAAAAGGTAATCTTTAATCCATAAAGTTGCTGATCGACAGGGCCCAACAAACCCAATCCCATTTACACCACTCGAGGCCCAAGCCCATTAGCATCTCAAGGATGAGAGAAGATAGAGTTAATGTAAATGATGGTCCAAGCCCAAAATAAAGGTTGAAGATTGGGTTGAAGAGTTAAAGGCCAATATATGAAGGCCCATGTCACTCTCAAAGCCCATTTAAGACCTCTAAGTCTCTTTCTACTAGGATTGTTATTTTGCTTTCATAGTTCTAGAAGGTTTTGTAAATTTTTCATAATACTACTAGGATAGATGGATTTTTCCCTTCTTGATTAGGATTTTATTTTGATTTGTACTCTAACTCTATTGATAGAAATTATAAGCTAATGAGAGTTAGATTATGAGTTATTTTTTTAATCCCTCTTTCATTAGGATTGAGTGACTACTTTTTAGAAAAGGAAGAGGACTTCTTGTATGCCTATATAAGGCCCCAACCATGAAATTTAATATAGGTTTTTGATATTTTTTTATTGATATTTCATGTGTTACACGTTGAGTTGTGACTCACCCCAAAATCTCTGTTTAGAGTGATCTTGCGAGATCGTGTGTTGTCCTTGCGAGGAAACCACAAACCCAGTTGTTGGTTTCAATAGTTTATGTTGAACTATTAAGCCTTGTCATGTATTGACTAAAATCAATCATAAAATCAATCATTCTCATCCTCTGAATATTATTTTTGCACAAAGAGGGTTTAACAATAGTGCGTTTTCTTGAGTTGAGCGATTCTGCCGCTTCAATTCAAGCTTTGGAAGATAGTAGGAGAGAATAGTCCGAAAGGTTGGGATACAACTTGGGTATTTTTTTGAGAAGTAGATCAACCTGGAAGCTTCGCTATTATCGTTGATTTGTATTTCGAAGGAGCAAGGTCGTTTCGTTCTATTCTACTATATATTTTCTGAGTTTTGTGTTGTGTCATTAGTTAGAAAATTTGTCCAATTTTTTTTCCAAATATCTTAGAGTCTCTTCGAAATCATAGACCATGGTTTCGTAGGTTTTTTGTTTCTATTGGTTAAAAATCAGTCCAATTTTTAATCCAAATATCTGAGTCAAAACCAGTGTTTGAGTCCCCCTTAGGGATTGAGGCGTTTGTTCATTTTTAAGTCTTTTTGCTTGATTTTTGTTTTGTTTGAGTCTAGAAGTGCCCCACTAAGTTTAATTGGGTTAGTGTCAAATTCTAGTGGTAGGAAAAGTGTTTTTAACCCTAGAAAGGAGTCTTCGGAACTTTATCAAAATTACCAATTTGCCCCATTGTGTAATTTGTTGATTTTTTGAGTTTTTTGTCTTTGTTTTGAGTTTTGAAAAGTTTTTTTAGTCAACCTTAATTTAGTTTAGTCTTTTTCTGATAGGCAGTATGAGTTCTGAACATTCAGAGGTGAAAAATCATGTTTTCATACTCTGTGCAACGAGAAACATAGGAGTTCACGGATTAAATGTGGTAGGTGTTGTTTTAAAGTTCGATTGTAATCTTGAAAGAATACTTGAAGCTTGAGACCTAATCCTCCTGCTAAGTGCTTGAGGTTGAATTCTCCCTAACCTTAAATTGTTCGTTTCAAAACTCCCGGAAATGTCTATAAAACTAAGAAGAGGCAAGAGCCAAAGAGCCATTCTTAAGAATTTGACAAATTCTGTAAAAGTATAGCTCTTCTACAAAAGTTTGGCTAAGTAAAGAAAAAGACAAGCCAAAGTTAGTTGCTCCTAAAGTCTTGTAGGGAAGCAAACAGAGTTCTGAGATAGAAGTGATCACACTTGAATTGAGAAACAAAAGGGAGTAAAGGGTTCGATGCGCAATATTCTTGGTTATTTGTTCGGTGTGTGTATAAACTTCTTCCTGTCATCTGGTAGTCAAGCTCGTGTTCTAATTGGTTACAGTTTGACTGCGAGAGAGTATCTGTTTACTTTTGGTTTGTATGCTTTTGTGTGACTCAATAAGGATATACTTATTTTCGTAATTGTTTAAAAAGTCACCTTTGTTTGTCTTTAGTTTTTACTTGTTTCGTTAGACCTTGACTTTTCATTCTTAAACTTAGATTAGTCTTTTGTGTCTTTTTGGTATCACTTGATATCATTTTTGTGTGTGTCAACGTCTTTTGTGTGTTTTGAGTCTTGTGTGAAGAAAAATGACGTGACTCCAAAATATACCTTTTTATTACTTAAAATCATGCATGTTTAGCTTACTTTTAGTTGGTTTTCAATGAATATGACATATTTTATGAGCTTTCAATGCACTTATAGTTGGATTTGCATGGTTTTGTAGTAAGGAGACACTTTGGAGATTTTTGATAAAACATAAAAAATTTTGCTGGAAAAAGGAAGAAATCACCCAAGATTGAAGCTTAAAGAGAAAAATTTGGAAATAGCGCGAAGTGATGAAAATTCAGAGTCCGGCGTCCACTGGGCGCTAGCGCCTGGTCGCCACTGAAACTGGGGTCCACACGGCACCAATGCTTGATCGCCGATGACCTCGGCCTCGGTGCCACCACCTAGTCGTCGCCCAAAAATCGCTGTTGAAATTCTAACTTTACCCTTGGCGTGACTTTTCTTATGTAATACCAATTTTAGCCCTATAGACCATTTCTTAATTGCCAAGACTCCTTGTAAAGACATAGTTTATCACATACCAACACACCTTAAGTGTGTTTTTGATAGTTTTAGAGAGAGTAGCTTAGTGAAGAAGAAACACACACTTTCTCACCTTTTCACACACACACACACACACACACTATGAATTCTTTTAGAACATCCAAGTTCTATGTAGATTCTAGGGAAATCAACCCTTCTAAGTGATAGGGGGTACCTGATTTCCTAAAGATGTGGGCAAGACAATGGATTTAGTGAAGACTTGTGTTTCTATATGGTGGAGGTGTTAGTTTTGAATACTGAAAAGCTATTGCTTGTATGAAAAACTAATATCTACAGTTGACATATCATTTTGTTTCAGTATTAAATTTGTCCCATTATATCATAGAACTAGATAACGAGGTGTGGAAAGACACAATAGATCTCGTTATTGGTTAAAGTATTGATATATAAAAAGAATGCTCGTAACTGAGATAGTCTGAACATACTATCGGTATAGGTTATCGTATGGTTTGGAAATTAGTTTGTCTAGACTAATTAAATCATATGGATGTGCCCAAGGTATATTGAGCATGACCAATTTGGATAGAATTAACTTGTACGAATCGACATAGTTAATTCGGTCATAGTATTCTAATCTCTTTATCCCGAGATTGGGACGGGAATGAGAGTTAGATTTCGTATGCTTTGATTTGCCAAAGGGTGCAGTCAATTGAGGCCTAAATCTCGGTAAGTTGGGTATGCAGTGTTTATCTTCTTGTGTGTCGTTGCTTGTTGGAGGAATCTGTTTGTTTTGAATACATAAGCTATGCTTGTGTTGTACATTTTCCCAGTTAATATATCGATTTGTGTTTCAGTTATAATTGGTTGTGTATTTTAAGTCCGTTTATACTATGTAAGTGGATGATGAGGTGTCTTGTGTGACACAGTAGATCTCATCATTGGTCGAAAGGCATAGTATATAAATGAGGTTCGTAACCGAGACAGTTTTGGATAAACTGTCGGTTTAGGTTATTATATAATTCGGATAATCGGTTTGTCTAAACTGATTGAATCATATAGATATGCCCGGGGCGTATTGAACATGACCATTAGGATTGATTGTCTTGTACTGATTTAATAGACAAATCGATCATTGTATTCTATCTCTAAATCCCTAGACTCGAGCGGGCATGAGGATTAGACATAGTGTACTTTGATCTGCCAATAGGTGAGGTCAATCGTGACCAATATTCTCGGTGGGTTTGGGTGCCCGTGTTTAGTTACTTGGTGTGCTGCTGCTTGTCGAAAGGAAACCATGTACCTGTGCGTCCGGGGTGATGGTGCTCCCTAGATGAGCTCGAAATGTTTATTATACTAAACCTGGCCGGTGGACGTATGCTCGGTATAGTAAAAAGGTCGAGTGGTACTAGTCTCGATATTAAGAAGTTGATTAATTAATTTATCAAAAAATTAATAAATTGACGAGCACTATATCTTTGATGTGGGGAGATTATGAATATAATTTAATTAAGTTGTTCCGGATGCAATTCTAGTGTAGGATGGAAGTGCCAAAATTAATCCGTTAGTGGTACGATTAATTTTGTAATGGGTTAATTGAATAGGTAGATTTAATTAATTAATTGGTTAATTATTCCTAAGGGTTAATTCAGTAATTAACAAAGTGGAATTATTTAATTAATTACTAAGGGTTAATTAAGTAATTAACAAAGTGGAATTATTTAATTAATTAATTAAGTCTTAAGTTTCAATTAGAATTAGGAAATCCTAGAGATTAGGAATCTAGCAGAATTTGGTTTATCTTATCTTATCCTATCTAGATTGGTTACCTAATTGGATTTGAAAACTAATTACCTAAACCCATTACGATGTCCAATCCTAAACCAACTTGGGGTCTCTCTTGTAACTCTATAAATAGACAAGGGATCAGTTATTCAAGACACACAATTAATCCACAAGTTTTCTAGAGAGATAAAATTCTAGAGAGAGAAAACTTTCTCTCTCCTAAACGAATTTTAACAAGCAATAGGCCGCTGGTTTTTACCCTTGGTGTGGTCGAAATTTTGGTCCTTCTTTGCTGGCCCCGTGTGTTGTTTTCTCTCTCCGGGTGGTGCGCTTGCAGTACGTGCCAGGTGCGGTGGTGCTGGAATTTTCTGGCAGGTGGATTGTGGTGATTAGCAGATCAATTGATTTCTATATTGTTGCCCACACAAGGTGAAATCAAAGTCTTGAGGCATACGAGAGAACCACCTGAGTCACGCTTCAAAGGTATTTTCTAAAGTTCCGCTTTTATTAGAAATTTTTGTTGCGTGGTAAATCGAGCTAGTGGGAACCCAGATCCTACAAGAACTTTCAGAATTGACGTACCGGTTTGTCGGGTTGATGGTGCTCCCGAGATGAGCTCGTAAGGTTAATTATACTAAACCCGGCTGGTGGACTTTATGTCCGGTATAATAAGAAATTTGAGTGGTACTAATCTCGGATACCAAGAAGTCGGAGAATTAATTTGTCAGTAAATTGATGAACCGAAGAGCACTAGATCTTTGATATGGGGAGATAGAATAATAATAAAGTGAGCGCGATGTAAAGTCATTTTTGAGCGGTAGTTCCATGAGTGGTCCGTTAGTGGTACGACTAATTATGCGTTTGACTAATCGACAAAGTGAATTAATTAATCCTAAAATTAAGAAATGAATTCATATTGAATTAATTAATTATAAGGGTTGGTAATTTATATGGTGGTCCTATAGGACCACTATGCTTATGTTGTACTTCTTCCCAGTTAATATATCAATTTATGTTTTGGTTATATTTTGTTGTGCATTATTTGTCTATTTATATTATGTAGTTAGATGATGAGGTGTCTTGTGTGACACGGTAGATCTCATCATTGGTTAAAAGACATAATATATAAATGAGGTTCGTAACCGAGACAGCTTTGGACAAACTGTCGGTTTAGGTTATTATGTGATTCGGATAATTGGTTTGTCTAAACTGATTGAATCATATAGATATGCCCGGGGCGTATCGAACTTGACCATTAGGAATGATTTGTCTTATACTAATTTAATAGACAAATCGTTCTTGGTATTCTATCTCTTAATTCCTAGACTCGAGCGGGTATGAGGATTAGACATAGTGTACTTTGATCTGCCAATGGGTGAGGTCAATTGTGGCCAATATTCTCGGTATGTTGGGTGAGCGTGTTTAGTTACTTGGTGTGCTGCTGCTTGTCGAAAGGAAACCATACACAGGTGCGTTCGGGGTGATGGTGCTCCCGAGATAAGCTCGTAATGTTTTTTATACTAAACCCGGCCGGTGGACTTATGTCCGGTATAGTAAAAAGGTCGAGTGGTACTAGTCTCGGAATTAAAGAAGTTAATTAACTAATTTATCAGTAAATTAATAAATTAATGAGCACTATATCTTTGGTGTGGGGAGATAATGAATATAAATTAATTCAGTTGTTCCGGAAACAATTCTGGTGTAGGATGGTAGTGTCATAATTAATTCGTTAGTGGTACGATTAATTATGTATTGGGTTATTGACAAAGGTAGATTTAATTAATTAAGTAATTAATTAATCCTTGTGTCAGTTGGTTGTGAATCATACCAGGAACTGGATTGAGGATAAGTGAATCCCTGTATCAGTTGGTTATGAATCATACCAGGAACTGGGTTGGGATAAGTGAATCTCTGTATCAGTTGGATGTGTATCTGTCCAGGAACAGGATTGAAGGAAACAGAAACCCCGTAGAAAGACGAATTTCTAAACCAACTTGGGGTCTCTCTTGTAACTCTATATATAGACAAGGGATTAGCTATTCCACATATACAATTCATAAGTTTTCAAGACAAGAAAACTTAGAGAGAGAAAATCCTAGAGAGAAAAAATTCTCTCCCTCAGAATTTTGGATTTCTTATAGCTTATAGCAGCCAAAATTTTCTTTAAATTTTGGAAGTAACGTGTAGCTTTCTCTCTCTCCGGACGGTGCGTGGACTTTGCTGGCCCCGTGTGTTGTTTTCTCTCTCCGGGTGGTGCGCTTGCAGTACGTGCCAGGTGCGGTGGTGCAGAAATTTTTCTGGCAGGTGGATTGTGGTGATTAGCTGATCAAATTGCTCGTTAGATTGTTACCCACACAGCATACAAGCAAAGTCTTGAGGCATACAAGAGAATCACCTGAGTATACGCTTCAATAGGTAATTCTTATTCTTTCGCTTTTAATTAAGAATTTTTGTTGCGTGGTAAATCGAATGAGTGCAAACCCAGATCCTGCGTAATGTTATTTCAAGCAAGGATTAGAATAGTGATTGTGCTAGCGTCTAGGCCTAGCCACAGATTCCGATTCTGGAATGCGTAACACGAAAGTGAGTTTCTGGCTAGGCCCAGGCAGATAATCTTTCAATTGGTATCAAAGCCTGGTTTTGGGTTTTGTGCTTGTTCGATTTATTACATGGTTTTAATTTGCAGGTGGTTAAGAAATCCCGACTATTATGGTTACGTTTGTATGGGTTTTAATTAAACTCTGGGACATGTCCGAATTTGATTTTATTATGAATGTTTGTAATAGTATAACCACGTGCTGGAAGCCGTGTAGGATTAGATCAAATCTGTAGTAGGATTTTTTCTATGTAATTTTTGATTATTTAATTTTCCTAGAAAGCCTTGTAGTACGAGAATTAATTTTTTTTAATCTAAGGCGTTATGGTGGGCAACTTGAATTCGTGGGTTTTGGGTTATCGTTATCGTGCCGGCGCGCTTTGTGCGGCTCGTTTAGGGCGCATTTTGGCCCGTTTTTCCTCCAATTTTCATTTTTTTTGAAGTTCAAGACTCTATCCATCGAGTTACGTGGTGGGACACGAGATCAAGGCATAAGATGGAAGCGATTAAAACCATAATAGTCGGGAAATTTAATTTTGCATTTATTTCCCGTATTTATTGTTTTAATTTTTGTGCTTTAATTTTTGTGCTGTATTTTAGATGCATGAGTTTAAAGCATGTTGGTTTTATGGTTGCATATAACTTAGGGTTAGTTAATTGCATGTTAAAACCGAAAAAACCCTCAATTTGGAAATCTAGCTTTTGGTGTGACATAGGAATAAGTGTATTAAACCAGTATTTTATACTTCAGAGCATAGCTTTGAGTATTAGCAGGACATTTCTTGTTTTGAATACTAAAAAGCTATTGCTTGTATGAAAAACTAATATCCACAGTTGACATATCGTTTTGTTTCATGATTAAATTTGTTCCATTATATTATAGAACTAGATAACGAGGTGTGAAAAGACACAGTAGATCTCATTATTGGTTAAAGTATTGATATATAAAAAGAATGCTCGTAACTGAGATAGTCTGAATAAACTATCGGTATAGGTTATCGTATGGTTTAGAAATTAGTTTGTCTAGACTAATTAAATCATACGGATGTGCCCAGGGAATATTGAGCACGACCAGTTTGGATAAAATTAACTTGTACTGATCGGTGTAGTTAATTTGGTCCTAGTATTCTAATCTCTTAATCCCGAGATTGGAACGAGCATGAGAGTTAGAGATCGTATGCTTTGATTTTTCAAAGGGTGCGGTCAATTGAGGCCTAAATCTCGGTAAGTTGGGTATGCGGTGTTTAGCTTATTGTGTGTTGTTGCTAGTCGGAGGAATCCACGTACCGGTTCACCGGGTTGATGGTGCTCCCGAGATGAGCTCGTAAGGTTTATTATACTAAACTCGGCCGGTGGACTTTATGTTCGGTATAATAGGAAATTCAAGTGGTACTAATCTCGGATACCAAGAAGTCGGTGAATTAATTTGTCAGTAAATTGATGCACCGACGAGCACTAGATCTTTGATGCGGGAAGATAGAAGAATAATAAAGTGAGCGCGATGTAAAGTCATTTTTGAGCGGTAGTTCCATAATTGGTTCGTTAGTGGTATGACTAATTATGCGTTTGACTAATTGACAAAGTGAATTAATTAATCCTAAAGGTTTAATTAGTATTTAATTGCCTAAGTGGATTAAGAAATGAATTCATATTGAATTAATTAATCCTAAGGGTTCGACTGAATTAAATTAATGAAGTGGGTTAAGAAATTAATTCTAAAGGATCGATTAGAGTTGATTAGTGTAGGGAAGACTAATAGGTCAACGAAAGTCAAACACGAAGGCCCAACTCAAAAGCCCACTAGGTTTCCCAAGGAACTCCCTATAAATAGCTAATGTTAGGCACATTTGAAGACATTAGAAACCTCTTAGGCAAATGCCTTAGAGTGAGAAAAACAAGTTTAGAGAGAGAACTTCCTCTCATTCCTTGAGAGTTCTTTCTCGAAGTCGGTTTGTGATCTTTCTTTTCGAGAAACTCAGCCCATGATTCTAGAAACCCAAGATCACCGCCTAGCTACCCCGAAAAGTCTGTTCATTGCCCATTTTTCTGGCCGAAGTGCCGCAGACTTTTTTGGAAAATGTGGCACCGATTTTTGCTATTTTTGTAGTGGGCTTTGTTTATTTGTTGCTTTGATCCTTTGGCTCGTTCTTTTTTGTTCGCCAAAGTCCAGATCTAAAAGCAAATAGCTTACCCACGAAGTTTTATTGAGGCGGTGTGGGTTTTCAGATTAGAATCAGTTTCCCGGACTAGATCTGTTTTTCAGATCTGCAAGTTTCTTGAAGTGGGTTTCTTTGGATGTCTTCGCTAGTGTGTTTAGCCACCTCGTAGTCACTTGCCCACCCAAATTCGAGGTTGTTTGGAGTTATCCTTGGGATTCTAAGTGGTTTTCGCTCCTTGGGACTCTAAGTGGTTTTCGCAGCAGGCGGTAAATAAGTGGCTGATCTTCGGGCAACGATCTGCTGTGAATCTGACGGGTTTTTCGAAGTGGGTCTTTTTGTGCTTTCTTCCTTAGTGGCTTAGATACCCTATAGATAATCACCCACACGATTTTGGGGTGGAAATGAAGTCATTATCGAGATTTTCTCGTGATTGGTCCCGGGCGATAAATAGCAGGATTTTCCAACTTTGGTTTTCTTATTGTTAGAGACACGCTTCAAAGGTATAATCTTTAATCCTTTCACTTTAGTTAAAGATTTAATCTTTGAGCGACGTTTTAATAAATTAAAATAGTATAAGCCTAGATCCGTTCAAGGGAAATGAATTTGAGCCTGAGCCGAGTCGAAAGTCTCCGATTCGGGAATGCATAGCACGAAAATGAGATTTCAATTTTGCCCGGGCGTGTTCTATTTCTTTCAGGAGGTTCTAAGAATTGTTGAGTTATCTTACATTATAGATGCTAAGGCCTCACCTTTCTTGCTAATCAAACTATTCTGAGATATTCTCATTACTTCTATGTGGTTTTTGTTCATTTCTTTGGTTATTCATGCATATTGTTAAGTGGGTTTCGTTCAAAAATTGTTTTATTCATGTTTATGGATTTGGTTGTTCCCTTGTTGTCGATCTACATGTTGAATCTACTTTATTGCTGAGACACGTTGTTGATTATCTATTTTGATGAACAAGTGGAGTGGGAAAATGGTGATGTCTTGTGTTACAAGTTTCATGGTTTTATGAATAAGTGGTATTGTAGTGGATGATTTTACTCGATCTTGATATCGGTAAAGTAGAGGATTGATAATAGATAGGATTGACATGATAATTTGCATGATAATTTGCTTAACAATAGCCCCTTAGATATTGGTTCTAGTGTGATTTTCCGCATTTTACCCATACTATCTTATTTTCTTTATTTTGTTATTTGCGTGATTTTCACCAAACCACTATCTTCCATTTTACTTTCTTAGACTCTTAGCTACTAAAACTACTAGAAATTGTAGTAAGTAAGGACTCGAACCCAACAACCACTTCATTCAAGATCACAAATTTCATGAGAATGAAACCTTAAATACTATAGTTTTAGTGTTTTTTGTTTTTTTAATTATAAATTTATTTTTGAGTGTTCACCTAAAGCTTTTACAACGACAAGGACATGTCAAAAATTGGCGTCGTCGATGGAGATTTGTCTATTTTGAGTGATTATTGTTGTTGAATGTTTGTGGTGTTTACTTGTTTTTACATTTTTAGTAGTTTTTAGTTTTTTTATGAGTTTTTGTGTATTTGTGAGTGATGTGTTAAGTGCATTAATTTTCTTTATTTCTCTTGTTTTTCGTGTTTTAACTTATTCTTACATAGTTTACTTGTTGATTTTTGTAAGCTAGTTGGATTGAGAAGGAAAATGAGTTATTACAAGGAAGAGAGACCTTGGAATGGTTTCAATTACCCAACAATGTTCCCAATTACCACCAACATTGGGAGTATAGATGACGTATATGGAAGAGAGCCATAACAACCCCAAGTGAGGTGTTCACTTGGAGTTGGTTTGTCATGTTGGGGTGATAGGAATTGTAATCAAGTCCAAGGAGGTTTTAGATATAGTGGATATTTTGGAGATGGATACTATGAGACTATTGAGAAAATCAAGAATATGTCTTATGATTATTGGATTGATGTGTATATGAGTGAGTTGGATGAGATAGAGCTCAAAGAAGATGAGTTTGATAAAGAAGAATATGCAAACAAACTCCTTGAGTGGAATAAGGAGTATTGCAAAGATGTGGAGATAGATGATGATGATGAGATAGAAGAAACACCAAATCCATCATCTAGAACACAATGATGGGGAGAAAACACTCAAGGATTTGTAATGGAAATGGTGGATTCCCTACTTGAAAGATTATATGTCCGGGCCCGGTCAAAAATTCACTTTCGTGCTATGCATTCCAGAATCGGAACTCTTGACCGAGTCTAAGTTCTAGCACAATCGTTATTCCAATCCTTGCTTGAAATAACATTGCACAGGATCTTAGTTTCTACTTGTTCGATTTGCCATGCAACAATAAATTCCTAATTAAAGCGGAAGTTTAAGAATTACCTCTGAAAGAGTATACTTAGGTGATCACTTGTATGACTAAAGACCAGCTCGTACGTTGTGTAGGCAATGAACCAACGAACCAACGATCAACAATTCACCACAAAAGCTTGCCGGAAAATATCTCCGACCTATAGCCGCCGCGTGTACTAAAAAAGGGTCGCCGAGAGAAGCTCGCCACGCGCTGACCACCACTATCCCACGCGCCACCGGTCAAAGAAGGGAGAAGACCGTCGCTGCTTCCTCGGGATTTGGACCACCGCCTAGAGCTCCAAGAAGTCGACTTCGAGAGAAAATTGTTTAGTTTCTCTCTCTAGACTGTCTCTCTCTAAGTTTCAAGAATTGAGAAACTATGAATTATGTATTGTTAATTACTAATCTCTTGTCTATTTATAGAGTTACAAGAGAAAACCCAAGGTGGTTTAGGATTGGCCTTTCTAATGGGTTTAGAATTATTAATTAGTTTCCAAATCCAATTAGGTTCCAAATCTAATAGGATTTCCAAATCCAAATAGATTTCCTAATCTCTAGGATTTCCTAATTCTAATTGAACTTTAAGGCTTTATTAATTAATTAAATAAATCCACTTTGTTAATTACTTAACTAACCCTTAGGAATAATTAAGTAAATAATTAATTCTACTTTATCAATTAACCCACTACATAATTAATCATACCACTAACGGATTAATTATGGCACTATCATCCTACACCAAAATTGCTTCCTGAATAACTAAATTAATTATTCTTTAATCTTCCCACATCAAAGATATACTGCTTGTTAATTTATTAATTTACTGATAAATTAATTAATTAACTTCTTATAATCCGAGATTAGTATCACTCGACCTTTTTACTATACAAACCATAAGTCCATCGGCCGGGTTTATTATAATAAACATAACGAGCTCATCTCAGGAGCACCATCACCCTGGACGCACCGGTAAATGGTTTCCTTTCGACAAGCAACAACACACCAAGCAACTAAACACGCGCACCCAACCCACCGAGACTGTTGGTCTCAAGTGAGCTCACTCTTTGGCAGATCAAAGTACACTATGTCTAATCCTAACACCTGCTAAAGTTTAGGGATTAAGAGATAGAATACTAGGAATAAATAGTATATTAAATCAGTATAAGACTATTAGTTTTGAATACTGAAAAGCTATTGCTTGTATCAAAAACTAATACCCAGTTGACATATCATTTTGTTTCATTATTAAATTTGCTCCATTATATCATAGAACTAGATAACAAGGTGTAGAAAAGCATAGTAGATCTCGTTATTGGTTAAAGTAAAGATATATAAACAGATGCTCGTAACTGAGATAGTTTGAACATATTATCAGTTTAGGTTATCATATGATTTGAAAATTAGTTTGTCTAGACTCATTAAATCATAAGGATGTGCCCGGGGAATATTAAGCATGACCTGTTTGGGATTGAATTAACTTATACTGATCGGCATAGTTAATTCGATCCTAGTATTCTAATCTCTTAATCCAGTCAAGCCGATTTTTGTTGTAGGTCTTGTTCTTTTGTCACGTTGATCCTTTGGCTCATTCCTTCAGGTTCGCCAAAGTCTAGATCTCCGGCAAAAGCTTTTCCTGGCAAGTTTTATTTTGGCGATGTGGGTTTTCAGATTAGGTGTAGGCCTCCGAGCTGTTTCAGATTTGGGCAGTTCGAGTTTTCTTGAAGTCGGTTTCTTTGGATTTCTTCATATTATGCCTTAGCTATCCCGTGGATATTTTCCCACTCAAATTCGGGATTGTTTGGAGTTATTCTAGGGATTTTTTAGTGGATTTGCAACTCAAGACCCAGTTTTCTTATTTACGAGGGACACGCTTCAAAGGTATAATCTTTAAAGGTTTTCTCTTTAATTTAAAGATTTGATTTTTGCGTGTTGTTTTAATAAATTGAACTAGTATAAGCCTAGATCCATTCAGGGGAAATGATTTTAAGCTTGAGCTGAATCAAAAATCTCCGATTCTGGAATGCATAACACGAAAATGAGATTTTTGGTTTAGCCCGGGCTAGATCTGTTTCCTTTAAATTGGTATCAGAGCGAGTGTTTTGGCTTTATACTTGTTTAATTTATTACACGGCTTTGTTTTGGGTGTGTTATTTCATTAACAGGTGGTTTTATTCCCTACTATTTTTTTTTTATTTTCATTCATAAACCCCGTGACATGTCCGTGCTCGTTTTTATTTTGAATGGAAATGTCTATAATACTAATAACCACGAGCTGGAAGCCGTGTAGGATTAGATGAATCTTGTAGTAGGATTTAATCTAATGTTGTCGTCTTTAAATTCCTAGAACGCCTTTGTATATAGAAATTTATGTATTATGATGAAAACATTATTTTGGGTAACTCGTATTAGTGGGTTTTGGTTTATCGTAATTTTGGATGATTCCTAATTACATAGAAAATCGAGAAAACCCGGACGAATTGAGAGGAATCCCAATAACGAGTGGGAGACGCGACGGGACGTGTCAACGAGGTGTCAAAGGAAGCGACGATAAAAAAGGCCATAATAGTCGAGAAATGTTTATTTGTGTATTTCCCATTTTATGTCCTTTTTGTTGCTTTTGTGTTTTCGTTTTATGTGTTGCATGATTGAAAATGAACTGTTTTTTAATACGTGCAATTAACTAAGGTAGATTATTCGCATATTAAAACTCCAACGGTTTTATGGGTGCGAATATCCTTTGTTACGATATTGCATGTTAAAACGTAAAAATCCTCAAATTTAAAAATCTAAGTTGAATACATAAGCTATGCTTGTATTATACATTTTCCTAGTTAGTATATCGATTTAATGTTTTAGTTAAATTTGTTGTGCATTATTTGTCCATTTATATTATGTGGTTAGATGATGAGGTGTCTTGTGTGACACAGTAGATCTCATCATTGGTTAAAAGACATAGTATATAAATAAGGTTCGTAACCGAGACAGTTTTGGACAAGCTGTCGGTTTAGGTTATTATTCGATTCAGATAATTGGTTTGTCTAAACTAATTGAATCATATAGTTATGCCCAGGGTGTATTGAACTTTACCATTTAGAATGATTTGTCTTGTACTGATTTAATAGACAAATTGTTCTTAGTATTCTATCTCTTAATCCCTAGACTTGAGCGGGCATGAGGATTAGACATAATGTACTTTGATTTGCCAATGGGTGAGGTCAATTGTGGCCAATAGTCTCGGTGGGTTGGGTGCGCATTTTTAGTTACTTGGTATGCTGCTACTTGTCGAAAGGAAACCATGTACCGGTGTGTCCGGGGTGATGGTGCTCCCGAGGTGAGCTCGTTATGTTTATTATACTAAACCCGGCCGGTGGACTTATGTTGGGTATAGTAAAAAGGTTGAGTGGTACTAGTCTAAGAATTAAAGAAGTTAATTAATTAATTTATCAGTAAATTAATAAATTAACGAGCACTATATTTTTGATGTGGGGAGATTAAGAATTAATTAATTTAGTTGTTCCGGAAGCAATTCTGGTGTAGGATGGTAGTGCCAAAATTAATCCGTTAGTGGTACGATTAATTTTGTAATGGGTTAATTGAATAAGTAGAATTAATTAATTAATTAATTATTCATAAGGGTTAATTAAGTAATTAACAAAGTGAAATTAATTAATTAATTAAGTCTTAAGTTTCAATTAGAATTAGGAAATCCTAGAGATTAGGAAATCTAATTGGATTTGGAAACTAATTAATTATCTAAACCCCTTAGGAAGGCCAATCATAAACCAACTTGGGGTCTCTCTTGTAACTCTATATATAGACAAGGGATTAGCAATTACATAACACATAATTCATAAATTTTAAAGACAAGAAAACTAGAGGGATAAAGTCTAGAGAGAGAAAATGTTTTTCTCCCTCTAGCATAATCTCGGGCAGCCGGTTATTGTCCTAGGCGGCGGTCGGTGGTTAATTCCGGAATGCGGTGACGACAAAGAAACTCCAGCGGTGGCAGCGGTTGAAATTCAGGCGGCGACAAGCTGTAGAATTCTTCTGGCGAGTCAAGTTGCCCACAAAACGTGCGATCAAAGTCTTGAGTCATACAGGTGATCACCTGAGTTAACATGCTTTAAGAGGTACTGTTCTATGATTCCGCTTTCAATTAGAAAATTATTGTTGTGTGATAAATTGAATGAGTACAAACCAATATCCTGCGCAATTTTATTTCAAGCAAGGATTAGAATAGCGATTGTACTAAAGTCTAGGCCTGGTCAAGGATTTCAATTCTGGAATGCATAGCACGAAAGTGAATTTTTGACCGGGCCCGGGCAGATAATTTTTCAGGAACGGGTTGGTATATATCCCTATGGCCTCCATTACGAATTAATATGTGATGTGGATAGACCTACGTGCTGGCCAAGGGCCTTCTTCCCTGTGGACAAGTCTTCAATTCACGAGATCACTAGATTGAATTTCTAAAGGGATGACTATAGTGAGTTTAATTGGAGAGACTTGCGACACCCTCGCCAACCGAGATGCATTAGTGTTCTACATAACAAACGTAGAAGTCACGTAATGGCATACACTTAGTGTACCGTTTGTAGTATTCCTCATAAGAGGTTACGCTAGTTATGTCGCGGCTAAAATCATCGACTATTAATTTCATTGATCATAATATCGTTGGTCAGATAGTGAAATTAATGAATTTGTGTTCTTCTCGAATGAATGTGGGTTGGCATAGACGTTCACCTAACGTGACCTGCGTTAATCCCGGTGTGAGAGATGTCTGTGGGAGATTATATTGTTTTGAGGATATCAATATTTTCGAAAAAGAATACTGAAACATGACTGTTTATTTTTTCAGTTGTCGATATGTCGTTCAATCCACTTGCTGTCATTTTGAATCAAAACAAACTCACCTGTCCTAATTACATTGATTGGAAGCGTTGTTAGAGTTGAATACATAAGCTATGCTTGTAATATACATTTTCCCAGTTAATATAACGATTTAATGTTTTTGGTTAAATTAGTTATGCACTATTTGTCCATTTATATTATGTAGTTAGATGATGAGGTGTCTTATGTGACACAGTAGATCTCATCATTGATTAAAAGACATAATATATAAATGAGGTTCGTAACCGAGATAGCTTTGGACACGCTGTCGGTTTAGGTTATTATATGATTCGGATAATTTGTTTGTCTAAACTAATTGAATCATATAGATATGCTCGGGGTGTAATGAACTTGACTATTTAGAATGATTTGTCTTGTATTGATTTAATAGCAAATCGTTCTTAGTATTCTATCTCTTAATCCCTGGACTTGAGTGTGCATGAGGATTAGGATAGTGTACTTTGATCTGCCAAAGGGTGAGGTCAACTGTGGCCAATAGTCTCGGTGGGTTGGGTGCGCGTGTTTAGTTACTTGGTGTGCTGCTTATCGAAAGGAAACTATGTACTGGTGCGTCCGGGGTGATGATGCTCCCGAGATGAGCTCGTTATGTTTATTATACTATCCCTACCGGTGGACTTATGTTTGGTATAGTAGAAAGGTCAAGTGGTACTAGTCTCAGAATTAAAGAAGTTAATTAATTAATTTATCAGTAAATTAATAAATTAACGAGCATTATATCTTTGATGTGGGGAGATTATGAATAAATTAATTTAGTTGTTCCATAAGCAATTCTGGTGTAGGATGGTAGTGCCAAAATTAATCCGTTAGTGGTACAATTAATTTTGTAGTGGGTTAATTGAATAAGTAAAATTAATTAATTAAGTATTCCTAAGGATTAATTAAGTAATTAACAAAGTGGAATTAATTAATTAATTAATTAATTAATTAAGTCTTAAGTTTCAGTTAGAATTAGGAAATTCTAGAGATTAAGAAATCTAATTGGATTTGGTTTGTCCTATTAGATTAGTTACCTAATTGGATTTGGAAACTAATTAATTACCTAAACCTATTAGGAAGGCCAATCCTAAACCAACTTGGGGTCTCTCTTGTAACTTTATATATAGACAAAGGATTAGCATTTACACAACACACAACTCATAAGTTTTGAAGACAAGAAAACTAGAGAGAGAAGGGTTAAAGCGATAAAATATTTTTCTCACTCTTAGAATAATTTTGGGCGGCCGGTTCTTGCACCCAGGCGGCGCGCGGCGGTAACTAGTGTTTTGCGGCGACAGTGGATTTTTCTTGCACTACAAGCCGCTGAATTTTTCCTGACATCCCAGTTGTGTTTTATTGCTGATCAATTACTTGCTAGATCATTGCCCACACAACGTGCGATCATAGTCTTGAGTCATACAAGTGATCACCTAAGTTAACACGCTTCTAAAGGTATTTTCTATGTTTTCACTTTTAATTTGAAAATTATTGTTGCATGATAAATCGAATGAGTCAAACCAAGATCCTGCGCAATGTTATTTCAAGCAAGGATTGGAATAGCGATTGTGCTAGAGTCTAGGCCTGGTCAAAGATTCCGATTCTGGAATGCGTAGCACGAAAGTGAGTTTTTGACCTGGCCCAGGCTGATAATCTTTCAAGCGTAACCTGGATATTGTCCTTACTACTGAGGGTTACAAGTATGTGCTCGTTAAATAGTGCAACCCAGTGCTTATGATGATTTCATTCCTATGGAGAGAGAGACTCACTCTAGGTGGAAGAAAGCTGATGAGATGACCAGGTGCTACATCTTGGCTTCTATGTCGAGTGTACTGCAGCAACAGTATCAGTTGATGACCTCAGCCTATGAGATGATGCTTAACTTCAGGGAGATGTTCGGACATCAGGGCAAGTCAACCAAGCAGTCAGCTATGAGGAAACTCATGAATGCTAGGATAGCTGAGAGTACTTCAATGAGGGATCATGTGTGGGAAATGATCAGCTGCATCAATGAGATTGAGGTCTTAGGAGGTGACATCGACGGGGAGACCCAGGTTGATATCATTCTCCAGAGCTTGCCTCCCAGTTTTGAGCAGTTTTGGTTGAACTATAATATGGACAAGATCTTATATTCCCTTCCCGAGCTCATGACTGGATTGGTGTCTGCCGAAGGCATCTTCTCTTAGAAGAAGCAAGCTTTGGCTACTGTTGGACCTTCAGGTTCCTCTGTTGGGTGCAAAGCCAGGAAGCAAAAGAGGAAGAATGGCCAGAAGGCAGGAGCTGATCATGCACCCAAAGGTGGTGTTGCCAAGAAGCACAAGTCAAAAGGCAAGTGTTTCAGATGTGGCAAAACAGGACACTAGAAGAAAGACTGCCCAAAGCCTAGAGGTATGAGCAATTTCACATTTGTTACTATAACATGTTTAGCGGCGATTCCTATAGATACTTGGTGTGTGGATTCAGGAGCCACTGATCATGTTTGTAATTCTTTGCAGGGGTTCCAAGTGACCCAGCGGCTTAGAGATGGTGAGTTGCAGGTCTACCTTGGGGATACTACCAGAGTATCAGTTACTGCAGTGGGAGTTGTTAAGCTTGTATTTTCAGATTCTGTTTTAGTTTTGAGACATTGTCTTTATATAACCTGTGTTAGAAAGAACTTGCTTTCGGTTTCTAAACTGATTTCTGATGGTTATAAGTTTGTCATTTCTGATGATTATGTTATCATTAGAAAGAAAAAGAAACTTATATGTTTCGGTGCATTGTTTGATAATTTGTTTCTAATTAAGACAAACTCCCCAGTGGCATAAAACACAGAAATTAATTACACATCATCGAACATAATAAGATAAAGGAGTCTTCCCCTTTGAACCAGGCTTATCTTTGGCACCTAAGACTAGGTCATATCAACCTTAGTAGAATTCAGAGGTTGGTCAATGATGGGTCTTTAGACTCATTGGATATTGACAGTTTTCCTACCTGTGAGTCTTGCTTGGAGGGTAAAATGACCAAGAGGCCTTTTAAGGCAAATGGGTATAGAGCCAAAGAGGTTTTAGAGTTGGTTCATTCAGACTTGTGTGGGCCTATGTCAGTTCGGGCTAGAGGAGGTTATGAGTATTTCGTGACATTCACAAATGACTACTCTTGATATGGATACATATACCTGATGCACCACAAGTCTAAATGCTTCGACAAGTTCAAAGAGTTTAAGGCTGAGGTGGAGAAGCATCTGGGTAAGAGTATCAAGACCATGCGATCTGATCGTGGTGGTCAATACCTCTCTAGTGAATTTAGGTCATATTAGTCAGAGGAGGGTATTTAGTCCCAGTTGTCTGCACCTGGCACACTCTAGCAGAACGGTGTCGCAGAGAGGAGGAACATGACTTTTATGGATATAGTTAGATCGATGTTTAGTTATAGTGAGTTGCCCAACTCATTTTGGGGTTATGCCTTAGAGATAGTGTGTTATCTTCTTAATCTCATACCATTTAAATCTGTGCCTATGACACCCCTGGAGTTATGGACTGGGCGAAAGCCTAGTCTGAGAAATCTCAGGATTTGGGGTTGTCCAGCACATGTTCTTGTGGCAGATGCAGGTAAATTACATGTGAGATCAAAGGTTATGCTGTTTGTAGGCTATCCCAAATGAACGAGGGTTGGTTTATTTTATAGTCCTCATGATTAAAAGGTGGTGGTCAGCACCAATGCCAGATTTCTAGAAGAGGATTATATTTTAGATCACAAGCCCAGCAGTAAAGTCGTATTAGAGGAGCTTAGGGGTCAGTCGAGTATTCCAGATGCACAAGTACAGGATGACACACCACAGAGTACTGCACGCACTATCACAGATGATGCACCTACACAGGCTGTGCCTCGTCGTAGTGGGAGGGTTGTCAGACAGCCCGAGAGGTACATGGGTTTGGGTGAGTCTTCAGACTTTATCCGTGGCGCTTATGAACCAAACACAGTTAGCTACAATGAGGCTCTTCAGGATAAAGATGCAGATTCTTGGCAGAGAATGATGATTGCTGAGATGGGTTCCATAGACTCAAATCAAGCCTGGGAGCCAGTAGACCTTCCTGATGGGTTTTGACCTATTGGGTGCAAATGGGTCTACAAGCGAAGGAGAGGATCTGACAAGAGGGTTGAGACCTTCAAGGCTAGGCTTGTGGCGAAGGGGTGTACTCAGAAAGATGGTATCGATTATGAGGAGACCTTTTCCCCAGTAGCTATGCTTAAGTCGATCCAGATTCTCTTGGCCATAGCTACTCATATGGATTATTATATTTGGCGGATGGACGTCAAGATAGCTTTCCTTAATAAAAGTCTTAAGAAGACCATCTTTATGCAGCAACCAGAGGGTTTCATTATTCAGGGCCAATAGCACAAGGTATGCAAGCTCAAGAGGTCCATCTATGAGCTTAAGCAAGCATCCAAGATCTTGGAACATTCGTTTTGACAAGGTTATCCAGTCATATGGATTCACTCAGTATCCGGATGAGCAGTGTGTATACGTAGGCGTGATGGTGATTTGGTGGTGTTCTTCGTACTTTACGTAGATGACATCCTTCTTATTGGCAACAGTAAAATGGTGTTGTCAGACGTAAAGGCATGATTGTCCCAGCAGTTTGATATGAAGGACTTGAAGGAAAACTGAACAAGCCCGGGCTAAATCGAAAACCTCACTTTCGTGCAATGCATTCCAGAATCGGAAGCTTTCAACCAAGCTCAGGCTCAAATTAGTTTACCCATGAACAGATCTAGGCTTATACTTATTTAATTTATTAATCGGGACACAAAAAATTAAATCTTTAATAAAAGCAGAATTTAAAGATTTTATCTTTTGTAGTGAAGTCCCTTGTTTAAAGAAAAATCCGATCTTTGATAGCGATTCCAAAAGAAATCCAAAGAATTACTCCGATACAAACTCCGAAATAATGTGGGCTATTATCTACGGAGTTACCCACGGTAAAATAAAAAAATCCAAGAAACTTGATTCGCAAGAAAAACTCAAATCTGCCATTCGAATCAGCCCCTATGCTGCCGCTAAACACAACCGAACTGCCGCCTAATGGAAACATATTCAGCTCCTTTGATCGGACTCCCGCCACGATCTGCACCACCACTGCTGCGGATCACCGAGATGAACAAGAGATCAATGCAGCAATGGCAGGATCAACATGTAAGCAAGGAATCCAATTGCCAGAACTGGGCAAAGAAGACCCCGCGGCGCTGGAACTGGGTAAACGAAAAACCCACAGCGCTGGAACTAGGCGGACGAAGAACCCGTATCGCTGGAACTAGGCGGACGAAGATGAGCCCGTGCCGCTGGAACTGGGCGATCGAAATGAACTCGCGGCACTAAAAAACTGGGCGATCGAAATGAACCCGCGGTGCTGGAAAAACTGGGCGATCGAAATGAACCCGCGGCGCTGGAAAAACAGCAGCAAAAACTGGGGTTTTTATGGGCTTGAGTTTTTTGTGAAGAAGAAAGCTTTCTTAGCTGACTTCGAGAAGAAGTTTCGACGAGGAAGACAATCTTCTCACTCTAAGCTAAACTTTCTCTCACTACCCCTTACTTGGGTGTCAAGTTTTCTTAATTGATTTCTTGCCCAATAAGTTGTATTTATAAGGAGCTTCTAAGGAGACCTAATGGGCTCTCGAGTTAGGCCTTAAAATTTGACTTTCGTTGACCGCTAAGTCTTCCCGACTAATCAACTCCAATCGACCCATTTAAATTAATTTATTTAACCCACTTTGTTAATTTAATTTAATCGAACCCTTAGAATTAATTAATTCAAAATAGAATTAATTTCTAAATTCACTTTGTTGATTAAATATTAATTAAACCTTTTGGATTAATTAATTTACCTTGTCGATTAGTCAAATGCATAATCGGTCGTACCACTAACGGACCAATTATGGAACTACCGCTCGAAAACGACTTTACATCGCGCCATTATATTTTATTCTATCTCCCCACATTAAAGATATAGCGCTCGTCAGTTTATCAATTTACTGACAAATTAATTCACCGACTTCTTGACTTCCGAGATTAGTACCACTTGTCCTTTTATTATACTGAACATAAAGTTCACCGACTTAGTTTAGTATAATAACCTTACGAGCTCATCTCGGGAGCACCATCAACCCGGCGAACCGGTACATGGATTCCTCCGACTAGCAACGGCATGTAAGAAGCTAAACACCGCATACCCAACCTACCAAGGTATAGGCCTTAATCGATCGCACTCTTTGGCAAATCAAAGCATACGATATCCAACCCTCACGCCTATCCCAATCTCGGGATTGAGAGACGGAATACTAGGACTGAATTGACTACGCCAATCAGTATAAGTCAATTCTATCCAAACTGGTCGTGCTCAATATGCTCTGGCCATATCCGTGTGATTTAAACTAGTTTAGATAAATTAATTTCCAAACCACACAATAACCTATACCGATAGTATGTTAAGACTATCTCGGTTAGGAGCATATTTTTTATATATCAATACTTTAACCAATAAGGGTATCTACTGTGTCTGTCCACACCCCGTTAGCTAGTTCTATAATATAAAGGAACAAATTTATACTGAAACAAAATGATATGTCAACTGTGGATATTAGTTTTTGATACAACCATAGCTTTTCTGTATTCAAAACTAACAATCTTCCACTAATACTCAAAGCTATGCTAAGAAGTACAAAAACTATCCAACCCGCTATTACACTGCTGTCATAATGAAATCTCCAGAACACCTTTAAGCTCACTCACATGGCTCTCTCAAGAATCTGACTCCCATGCCCTCCACATGTCTCTCAAAAACCTTTGGGGTCAATGGCTTGGTGAAAGGATCTACAAGGTTGTTATCTGAAGCTATCTTGGCCACGATCACGTCTCCCCTCTTTACGATCTCTCGTATCAGGTGGTACTTGCGCTCTATGTGTTTTCTCGCCTTATGGGCTCGTGGTTCCCTTGAGTTAGCAACTGCACCATTGTTATCAAAATAAATTGTGATAGACCTAGGCAACTCAGGAACCACATCTAAGTCCATCAGGAAGCTCCTGAGCCATACAACCTCTTTTTCTACCTCTGAAGCGGCAACGTACTCGGCCTCCATGGTAGAGTCCGCCACGCATTTCTGCTTGACACTCATCCATACTATGACTCCACCTCCTAGAGTAAACACAAACCCAGAGGTAGACTTACTCTTGTCCAAATCACCTTGAAAGTCCGATTATGTGTAACCCAATGGTACAAGCTCCTGCGCTCTATAAACTAGGACATAATCTCTCGTCCTGCGCAAGTACTTGAGAATGCATTTTACTGCCTCCTAGTGAGCCTTCCCAGGGTTACTCTGATATCTGCTAACCATGCCAATGGCAAAGCAAATATCAGGCCTCGTACACAACATAGCATACATGAGGCTACCCATTGCAGAAGTATAGGGTACCGCCTTCATGGCATCTATCTCCTCAGCAGTCTTAGGACACTGCTCCTTAGACAAATGCACTCCATGCCTGAAAGGTAGTGAACCCTTCTTGGAGTTCTGCATGTTAAAACGGGCCAGAATCATGTCTATGTAGGATACCTGAGAGAGAGTCAGAGAACGTCTCCTACGATCTCAAATAATCTTAATCCCAAAGATATGTCCAGCCTCTCCCAAATCCTTCATATTGAATTGCCTGGACAACCATGCCTTTACGTCTGACAACACCTTCTTACTGTTGCCAATAAGAAGAATGTCATCTACGTAAAGTACAAGGAACACCACCATATCACCATCACGCCTGCGATAAACACATATGCTGGACAACCCCATATTCTGAGATGTCTCAAACTAGGCTTTCGCCTATTCCACAACTCTGATGGGGTCGAAGGCACAGACTTAGATGGCACAAGGTTGAGGATAAACCATGCTGTCTCTAAGGCATAACCCCAAAACGAGATAGGCAACTCACTGTAACTCATCATCAATCTAACCATCTCCATAAGAGTTCTGTTCCTCCTCTCTGCTACATCATTATGCTGGGGTGTGCCAGGTGCAGACAACTGGGTCTGAATACCCTCCTCTGACAAATAGGATCTAAATTCACTAGAGAGGTATTCGCCACCGCGATTAGATCGCAGGGACTTGATACTATTACCTAGATGGTTCTCCACCTTAGCCTTGAATTCTCTGAACTTGCCAAAGCATTCAGACTTGTGGCGCATCAGGTATATGTATCCATATCTAGAGTAATCATCTGTGAAAGTCACAAAATACTCATAACCACCTCTAGCCTGAACTGACATAGGCCCACACACGTCAGAATGAATTAGCTCTAAAACCTCCTTGGCCCTATACCCCTTTGCCTTGAAAGGCCTCTTGGTCATTTTACCCTCCAAGCAGGACTCACAGGTCGAATAGCTGTCAATATCTAGTAAGTCCAATGACCCACTCTTGACCAACCTTTGAATCCTACTAAGGTTGATGTGACCGAGTCTCAGGTGCCAAAGATAAGTCTGATTCAAAGGGGAAGACTCTTTTCTCTTATTATGATTCGGTGATGAGCTACTAGTTTCTGTGTTTTGTATTACTGGAGAGTATTTCTTAATTAAAAACAAATTGTCAACCAATGTACCGGAACATATAAGTTTCTAGCCTTTTCTAATAAATATAGATATATCAGAAAAAACACACTTATAACCATCCAAAACAAGTTTAGAAATTAAAAGCAAGTTTTAATGAAAACTGGGTACATAAAGACAATCTCTCAACAATAAAGTAGAGTCTGAAAAATAAAGACAAATAACTCCCACTGCAGCAACAGAAACTCTGGTAGTATCCCCAAGGCAGACCTGCAAATCTCCCTCTCTAAACAGCCGGGTCACTTGGAACCCCTGCAAAGAATTACAAGCGTGATCAGTGGCTCCTGAGTCCACACACCAAGTATCTGTGGGAATCACCGCTAAACACGTCTCAGTAACTAGGGAAAATTTACACATGCCTCGAGGCTTTGGGCAGTCCTTCTTCCAATGTCCAGGTTACGTTTCCAGTCAATATAGTTTGGACCCGTGAGTTTGTTTTTGGTTCAAAATGACAGCTAGCGGGTTGAACGACATATCAACCGAAAAATAAACAGTCAAGTTTCAGTATACTTTTTTGAAAATATTGAAAATCCTCAAAAAACAAATATAATCTTCTACCGACATCTCTCACACCGGGATTAACGCATGTCATGATAGGTGAACGTCTACGCTAACCCACATTCGTTCAAGAAGAACTGAAGTTCATTAATTTCATTATCTGACCAATGATCTTATGATCAATGAAATTAATAGTCGATAATTTTAGCCGTACCCGAAAATAGCGTAACCTCGATGGGAGCGATACTAAAAATGGTACACTAAGTGTATGCCATTACATGACTTCTAAGTTTGTTACTAAGGATACTAATGCGCCTCGGATGGCGAGGGTGTCGCAACTTTCTCCAATTAAACTCACTATAGTCATCCCGTTAGAAATTCATTCCGGTGATATCCGTGGTTGAAAACTCATCCGATAGGGAGGAAGGTCTAAGCCAGCACGCAAGTTTAACCACATCACCAATGAACCCGTAATGGAGGCCATGGGGATATTAACTAGGGCTGGCAAAATGGGTCGACCCGCTGTAAACGGGTTGGGTCAACCCAACCAATGAAAAAAGCGAGTTGGGTTGACCCAACCCGTTTATTAAATGGGTTAAGAATATGAACCCAACCCAACCTTATTAATAAACTGGTCAACCCAACCCAACCCGTCTAACCCTTTTAATTAAACAGGTCACCCACAACCCGTCGACCCGCCAACCCTCCAACCCAATCCGTCGGCTTCCCATCTTTGTGCATCTGCCTACTGTTTGTTATAGTTGTTCTGAGACGAGTTGAGATGTTTTGCGCAAAAATCAGTTTAAATTCACATGCATGGATGTAGACGTTTTTGGACGTGGTTCTTGTGTTTTGAGATGTGGTGCTAGTTGTTCTGAGACGTGGTAGACTGTTTTTGTGAAAAAAATCAGTTAAAATTGACATGAATGGATGTAGACGTTTTTGGACGTAATTATAGTTGTTCTGAGACGAGTTGAGATGTTTTGTGAAAAAATAAGTTTCAATTCACATGTCTTGATGTAGACGTTTTTGGACGTGGTTCTAGTGTTTTGAGACGTGATGCTAGTTGTTCTGAGACGTGGTAGACTGTCTTTGTGAAAAAAATCAGTTTAAATTCACATGAATGGATGTAGACATTTTTTGACGTGATTCTAGTTGTTCTGAGACGAGTTGAGATGTTGTATGGTCATTTTATTTGTTTTATCTTATTATAACACCTACTTACAAGATCATGAACATTGCTAAGAGTAATATGGTCATTTTAATTGTTTTATATTCAAAAAACTCTTAGATCAGATATCATGAACATTTCTAAGAGTTGAATGGTCATTTTATTTTTTTATCTCATTACAACTGCTAGATATGAGATCATGAAAATTTTTGAGAATTGTATAGCTGTTTTATTTAATTTATCTTTTCAAAACCCTAAGATAATAGATTATGCACATTTCGGTCCACATCAGACGTTTTTGGACGTGGTTCTAGTTGTTCTGAGACGAGTTGAGATGTTTTGTGCAAAAATCAGTTTAAATTCACATGCATGGATGTAGACGTTTTTGGACGTGGTTCTTGTGTTTTGAGACGTGGTGCTAGTTTTTCTGAGACGTGGTAGACTGTTTTTGTGAAAAAAATTAGTTAAAATTGATATGAATGGATGTAGATGTTTTTGGACGTAATTATAGTTGTTCTGAGACGAGTTGAGATGTTTTGTGAAAAAATAAGTTTCAATTCACATGTCTTGATGTAGACGTTTTTGGACGTGGTTCTAGTATTTTGAGACGTGGTGCTAGTTGTTCTGAGACGTGGTAGACTGTCTTTGTGAAAAAAATCAGTTTAAATTCACATGAATGGATGTAGACATTTTTTGACGTGGTTCTACTTGTTCTGAGACGAGTTGAGATGTTTTGTGAAAAAATCAGTTTAAATTCACATGCATGGATGTAGACGTTTTTGGATGTGGTTCTTGTGTTTTGAGACGTGGTGCTAGTTCTTCTGAGACGTGGTAGACTGTTTTTGTGAAAAAAATGAGTTAGAATTGACATGAATGGATGTAGACGTTTTTGGACGTAATTATAGTTGTTCTGAGACGAGTTGAGATGTTTTGTGAAAAAATAAGTTTCAATTCACATGTCTTGATGTAGACATTTTTGGACGTGGTTCTAGTATTTTGAGACGTGGTGCTAGTTGTTCTGAGACGTGGTAGACTGTCTTTGTAAAAAAAATCAGTTTAAATTCACATGAATAGATGTAGACATTTTTTGACGTGGTTCTAGTTGTTCTGAGACGAGTTGAGATGTTTTGTGCAAAAATCAGATTAAATTCAAATGCATGGATGTAGACGTTTTTGGATGTGGTTCTTGTGTTTTGAGAAGTGGTGCTAGTTGTTCTGAGACGTAGTAGAATATTTTTGTGAAAAAAATCAGTTTAAATTCACATGAATGGATGTAGACGTTTTGGACGTAATTATAGTTGTTCTGAGACGAGTTGAGATGTTTTGTGAAAAAATAAGTTTCAATTCACATGTCTTGATGTAGACGTTTTTGGACGTGGTTCTAGTATTTTGAGACGTGGTGCTAGTTGTTCTGAGACGTGGTAGACTGTCTTTGTGAAAAAAATCAGTTTAAATTCACATGAATGGATGTAGACATTTTTTGACGTGGTTCTACTTGTTCTGAGACGAGTTGAGATGTTTTGTGCAAAATCAGTTTAAATTCACATGCATGGATGTAGACGTTTTTGGACGTGGTACTTGTGTTTTGAGACGTGGTGCAAGTTGTTCTGAGACGTGGTAGACTATTTTTGTGAAAAAAATCAGTTTCAATTCACATGAATAGATGTAGACGTTTTTGGACGTAATTATAGTTGTTCTGAGACAAGTTGAGATGTTTTGTGAAAAAATAAGTTTCAATTCACATGTCTTGATGTAGACGTTTTTGGACGTGGTTCTAGTGTTTTGAGACGTGGTGCTAGTTGTTCTGAGACGTGGTAGACTGTCTTTGTGAAAAAAATCAGTTTAAATTCACATGAATGGATGTAGATATTTTTTGACGTGGTTTTAGTTGTTCTGAGACGAGTTGAGATGTTTTGCGCAAAAATCAGTTTAAATTCAAATGCATGGATGTAGACGTTTTTGGATGTGGTTCTTGTGTTTTGAGAAGTGGTGCTAGTTGTTCTGAGACATGGTAGAATATTTTTGTGAAAAAAATCAGTTTAAATTCACATGAATGGATGTAGACGTTTTGGACGTAATTATAGTTGTCCTGAGACGAGTTGAGATGTTTTGTGAAAAAATAAGTTTCAATTCACATGTCTTGATGTAGACGTTTTTGGGCGTGGTTCTAGTATTTTGAGACATGGTGCTAGTTGTTCTGAGACGTGGTAGACTGTCTTTGTAAAAAAATCAGTTTAAATTCACATGAATGGATGTAGACATTTTTTGACGTGGTTCTAGTTGTTCTGAGACGAGTTGAGATGTTTTGTGCAAAAATCAGTTTAAATTCACATGCATGGATGTAGACGTTTTTGGACGTGGTTCTTGTGTTTTGAGACGTGGTGCTAGTTGTTCTGAGACGTGGTAGACTATTTTTGTGAAAAAAATCAGTTCAAATTCACATGAATGGATGTAGACGTTTTTGGATGTAATTATAGTTGTTCTGAGACGAGTTGAGATGTTTTGTGAAAAAATAAGTTTCAATTCACATGTCTTGATGTAGTCGTTTTTGGACGTGGTTCTAGTATTTTGAGACGTGGTGCTAGTTGTTCTGAGACGTGGTAGACTGTCTTTGTAAAAAAAATCAGTTTAAATTCACATTGATGGATGTAGACATTTTTTGACGTGGTTCTAGTTGTTCTGAGACGAGTTGAGATGTTTTGTGCAAAAATCAGTTTAAATTCAAATGCATGGATGTAGACGTTTTTGGATGTGGTTCTTGTGTTTTGAGAAGTGGTGCTAGTTGTTCTGAGACGTAGTAGAATATTTTTGTGAAAAAAATCAGTTTAAATTCACATGAATGGATGTAGACGTTTTGGACGTAATTATAGTTGTTCTGAGACGAGTTGAGATGTTTTGTGAAAAAATAAGTTTCAATTCACATGTCTTGATGTAGACGTTTTTGGACGTGGTTCTAGTATTTTGAGACGTGGTGCTAGTTGTTCTGAGACGTGGTAGACTGTCTTTGTGAAAAAAATCAGTTTAAATTCACATGAATGGATGTAGACATTTTTTGACGTGGTTCTACTTGTTCTGAGACGAGTTGAGATGTTTTGTGCAAAAATCAGTTTAAATTCACGTGCATGGATGTAGACGTTTTTGGACGTGGTACTTGTGTTTTGAGACGTGGTGCTAGTTGTTCTGAGACGTGGTAGACTATTTTTGTGAAAAAAATCAGTTTCAATTCACATGAATGGATGTAGACGTTTTTGGACGTAATTATAGTAGTTCTGAGACGAGTTGAGATGTTTTGTGAAAAAATAAGTTTCAATTCACATGTCTTGATGTAGACGTTTTTGGACGTGGTTCTAGTGTTTTGAGACGTGGTGCTAGTTGTTCTGAGACGTGGTAGACTGTCTTTGTGAAAAAAATCAGTTTAAATTCACATGAATGGATGTAGATATTTTTTGACGTGGTTCTTGTTGTTCTGAGACGAGTTGAGATGTTTTGTGCAAAAATCAGTTTAAATTCAAATGCATGGATGTAGACGTTTTTGGATGTAGTTCTTGTGTTTTGAGAAGTGGTGCTAGTTGTTCTGAGACGTGGTAGAATATTTTTGTTAAAAAAATCAGTTTAAATTCACATGAATGAATGTAGACGTTTTGGACGTAATTATAGTTGTTCTGAGACGAGTTGAGATGTTTTGTGAAAAAATAAGTTTCAATTCACATGTCTTGATGTAGACGTTTTTGGACGTGGTTCTAGTATTTTGAGACGTGGTGCTAGTTGTTCTGAGACGTGGTAGACTGTCTTTGTGAAAAAAATCAGTTTAAATTCACATGAATGTATGTAGACATTTTTTGACGTGGTTCTACTTGTTCTGAGACGAGTTGAGATGTTTTGTGCAAAAATCAGTTTAAATTCACATGCATGGATGTAGACGTTTTTGGACGTGGTTCTTGTGTTTTGAGACGTGGTGCTAGTTGTTCTGAGACGTGGTAGACTATTTTTGTGAAAAAAATCAGTTTAAATTCACATGAATGGATGTAGACGTTTTTGGACGTAATTATAGTTGTTCTGAGACGAGTTGAGATGTTTTGTGAAAAAATAAGTTTCAATTCACATGTCTTGATGTAGTCGTTTTTGGACGTGGTTCTAGTATTTTGAGACGTGGTGCTAGTTGTTCTGAGACGTGGTAGACTGTCTTTGTAAAAAAAATCAGTTTAAATTCACATGAATGGATGTAGACATTTTTTGACGTGGTTCTAGTTGTTCTGAGACGAGTTGAGATGTTTTGTGCAAAAATCAGTTTAAATTCAAATGCATGGATGTAGACGTTTTTGGATGTAGTTCTTGTGTTTTGAGAAGTGGTGCTAGTTGTTCTGAGACGTGGTAGAATATTTTTGTGAAAAAAATCAGTTTAAATTCACATGAATGGATGTAGACGTTTTGGACGTAATTATAGTTGTCCTGAGACGAGTTGAGATGTTTTGTGAAAAAATAAGTTTCAATTCACATGTCTTGATGTAGACGTTTTTGGGCGTGGTTCTAGTATTTTGAGACATGGTGCTAGTTGTTCTGAGACGTGGTAGACTGTCTTTGTAAAAAAATCAGTTTAAATTCACATGAATGGATGTAGACATTTTTTGACGTGGTTCTAGTTGTTCTGAGACGAGTTGAGATGTTTTGTGCAAAAATCAGTTTAAATTCACATGCATGGATGTAGACGTTTTTGGACGTGGTTCTTGTGTTTTGAGACGTGGTGCTAGTTGTTCTGAGACGTGGTAGACTATTTTTGTGAAAAAAATCAGTTCAAATTCACATGAATGGATGTAGACGTTTTTGGATGTAATTATAGTTGTTCTGAGACGAGTTGAGATGTTTTGTGAAAAAATAAGTTTCAATTCACATGTCTTGATGTAGTCGTTTTTGGACGTGGTTCTAGTATTTTGAGACGTGGTGCTAGTTGTTCTGAGACGTGGTAGACTGTCTTTGTAAAAAAAATCAGTTTAAATTCACATTGATGGATGTAGACATTTTTTGACGTGGTTCTAGTTGTTCTGAGACGAGTTGAGATGTTTTGTGCAAAAATCAGTTTAAATTCAAATGCATGGATGTAGACGTTTTTGGATGTGGTTCTTGTGTTTTGAGAAGTGGTGCTAGTTGTTCTGAGACGTAGTAGAATATTTTTGTGAAAAAAATCAGTTTAAATTCACATGAATGGATGTAGACGTTTTGGACGTAATTATAGTTGTTCTGAGACGAGTTGAGATGTTTTGTGAAAAAATAAGTTTCAATTCACATGTCTTGATGTAGACGTTTTTGGACGTGGTTCTAGTATTTTGAGACGTGGTGCTAGTTGTTCTGAGACGTGGTAGACTGTCTTTGTGAAAAAAATCAGTTTAAATTCACATGAATGGATGTAGACATTTTTTGACGTGGTTCTACTTGTTCTGAGACGAGTTGAGATGTTTTGTGCAAAAATCAGTTTAAATTCACGTGCATGGATGTAGACGTTTTTGGACGTGGTACTTGTGTTTTGAGACGTGGTGCTAGTTGTTCTGAGACGTGGTAGACTATTTTTGTGAAAAAAATCAGTTTCAATTCACATGAATGGATGTAGACGTTTTTGGACGTAATTATAGTTGTTCTGAGACGAGTTGAGATGTTTTGTGAAAAAATAAGTTTCAATTCACATGTCTTGATGTAGACGTTTTTGGACGTGGTTCTAGTGTTTTGAGACGTGGTGCTAGTTGTTCTGAGACGTGGTAGACTGTCTTTGTGAAAAAAATCAGTTTAAATTCACATGAATGGATGTAGATATTTTTTGACGTGGTTCTTGTTGTTCTGAGACGAGTTGAGATGTTTTGTGCAAAAATCAGTTTAAATTCAAATGCATGGATGTAGACGTTTTTGGATGTAGTTCTTGTGTTTTGAGAAGTGGTGCTAGTTGTTCTGAGACGTGGTAGAATATTTTTGTTAAAAAAATCAGTTTAAATTCACATGAATGGATGTAGACGTTTTGGACGTAATTATAGTTGTTCTGAGACGAGTTGAGATGTTTTGTGAAAAAATAAGTTTCAATTCACATGTCTTGATGTAGACGTTTTTGGACGTGGTTCTAGTATTTTGAGACGTGGTGCTAGTTGTTCTGAGACGTGGTAGACTGTCTTTTTGAAAAAAATCAGTTTAAATTCACATGAATGTATGTAGACATTTTTTGACGTGGTTCTACTTGTTCTGAGACGAGTTGAGATGTTTTGTGCAAAAATCAGTTTAAATTCACATGCATGGATGTAGACGTTTTTGGACGTGGTTCTTGTGTTTTGAGACGTGGTGCTAGTTGTTCTGAGACGTGGTAGACTATTTTTGTGAAAAAAATCAGTTTAAATTCACATGAATGGATGTAGACGTTTTTGGACGTAATTATAGTTGTTCTGAGACGAGTTGAGATGTTTTGTGAAAAAATAAGTTTCAATTCACATGTCTTGATGTAGTCGTTTTTGGACGTGGTTCTAGTATTTTGAGACGTGGTGCTAGTTGTTCTGAGACGTGGTAGACTGTCTTTGTAAAAAAAATCAGTTTAAATTCACATGAATGGATGTAGACATTTTTTGACGTGGTTCTAGTTGTTCTGAGACGAGTTGAGATGTTTTGTGCAAAAATCAGTTTAAATTCAAATGCATGGATGTAGACGTTTTTGGATGTGGTTCTTGTGTTTTGAGACGAGTTGAGATGTTGTATGGCCATTTTATTTGTTTTATCTTATTATAACACCTACTTACAAGATCATGAACATTGCTAAGAGTAATGTGGTCATTTTAATTGTTTTATATTCACACAACTCTTAGATCAGATATCATCAACATTTCTAAGAGTTGAATGGTCATTTTATTTTTTTATCTCATTACAACTCTTAGATATGAGATCATGATCATTTCTGAGAATTTTATAGCCGTTTTATTTATTTTATCTTTTCAAAACCCTTAGATAATAGATTATGCACATTTCGGTCCACATCAGACGTTTTTGGACGTGGTTCTAGTTGTTGTGAGAGGAGTTGAGATGTTTTGTGCAAAAATCAGTTTAAATTCACATGCATGGATGTAGACGTTTTTGGACGTGGTTCTTGTGTTTTGAGACGTGGTGCTAGTTGTTCTGAGACGTGGTAGACTATTTTTGTGAAAAAAATTAGTTAAAATTGACATGAATGGATGTAGACGTTTTTGGACGTAATTATAGTTGTTCAGAGACGAGTTGAGATGTTTTGTGAAAAAATAAGTTTCAATTCACATGTCTTGATGTAGACGTTTTTGGACGTGGTTCTAGTGTTTTGAAATGTGGTGCTAGTTGTTCTGAGACGTGGTAGACTGTCTTTGTGCAAAAAAAATCAGTTTAAATTCACATGAATGGATGTAGACATTTTTTGACGTGGTTCTAGTTGTTCTGAGACGAGTTGAGATGTTTTGTGCAAAAATCAGTTTAAATTCACATGCATGGATGTATACGTTTTTGGATGTGGTTCTTGTGTTTTGAGACGTGGTGCTAGTTCTTCTGAGACGTGGTAGACTGTTTTTGTGAAAAAAATGAGTTAGAATTGACATGAATGGATGTAGACGTTTTTGGACGTAATTATAGTTGTTCTGAGACGAGTTGAGATGTTTTGTGAAAAAATAAGTTTCAATTCACATGTCTTGATGTAGACGTTTTTGGACGTGGTTCTAGTATTTTGAGACGTGGTGCTAGTTGTTCTGAGACGTGGTAGACTGTCTTTGTGAAAAAAATTAGTTTAAATTCACATGATTGGATGTAGACATTTTTTGACGTGGTTCTAGTTGTTCTGAGACGAGTTGAGATGTTTTGTGCAAAAATCAGTTTAAATTCACATGCATGGATGTAGACGTTTTTGGACGTGGTTCTCGTGTTTTGAGACGTGGTGCTAGTTGTTGTGAGACGTGGTAGACTATTTTTGTGAAAAAAATCAGTTTAAATTCACATGAATGGATGTAGACGTTTTTGGATGTAATTATAGTTGTTCTTAGACGAGTTGAGATGTTTTGTGAAAAAATAAGTTTCAATTCACATGTCTTGATGTAGTCGTTTTTGGACGTGGTTCTAGTATTTTGAGACGTGGTGCTAGTTGTTCTGAGACGTGGTAGACTGTCTTTGTAAAACAAATCAGTTTAAATTCACATGAATGGATATAGACATTTTTTGACGTGGTTCTAGTTGTTCTGAGACGAGTTGAGATGTTTTGTGCAAAAATCAGTTTAAATTCAAATGCATGGATGTAGACGTTTTTGGATGTGGTTCTTGTGTTTTGAGAAGTGGTGCTAGTTGTTCTGAGACGTAGTAGAATATTTTTGTGAAAAAAATCAGTTTAAATTCACATGAGTGGATGTAGAGGTTTTGGACGTAATTATAGTTGTTCTGAGACGAGTTGAGATGTTTTGTGAAAAAATAAGTTTCAATTCACAGGTGTTGATGTAGACGTTTTTGGACGTGGTTCTAGTATTTTGAGACGTGGTGCTAGTTGTTCTGAGACGTGGTAGACTGTCTTTGTGAAAAAAATCAGTTTAAATTCACATGAATGGATGTAGACATTTTTTGACGTGGTTCTACTTGTTCTGAGACGAGTTGAGATGTTTTGTGCAAAAATCAGTTTAAATTCACATGCATGGATGTAGACGTTTTTGGACGTGGTACTTGTGTTTTGAGACGTGGTGCTAGTTGTTCTGAGACGTGGTAGACTATTTTTGTGAAAAAAATCAGTTTCAATTCACATGAATGGATGTAGACGTTTTTGGACGTAATTATAGTTGTTCTGAGACGAGTTGAGATGTTTTGTGAAAAAATAAGTTTCAATTCACATGTCTTGATGTAGACGTTTTTGGACGTGGTTCTAGTGTTTTGAGACGTGGTGCTAGATGTTCTGAGACGTGGTAGACTGTCTCTGTGAAAAAAATTAGTTTAAATTCACATGATTGGATGTAGACATTTTTTGACGTGGTTCTAGTTGTTCTGAGACGAGTTGAGATGTTTTGTGCAAAAATCAGTTTAAATTCAAATGCATGGATGTAGACGTTTTTGGATGTGGTTCTTGTGTTTTGAGACGTGGTGCTAGTTGTTCTGAGACGTCGTAGAATATTTTTGTGAAAAAAATCAGTTTAAATTCACATGAATGGATGTAGAGGTTTTGGACGTAATTATAGTTGTTCTGAGACGAGTTGAGATGTTTTGTGAAAAAATAAGTTTCAATTCACATGTCTTGATGTAGACGTTTTTGGACGTGGTTCTAGTATTTTGAGACGTGGTGCTAGTTGTTCTGAGACGTGGTAGACTGTCTTTGTGAAAAAAATCAGTTTAAATTCACATGAATGGATGTACACATTTTTTGACGTGGTTCAACTTGTTCTGAGACGAGTTGAGGTATTTTGTGCAAAAATCAGTTTAAATTCACATGCATGGATGTAGACGTTTTTGGACGTGGTACTTGTGTTTTGAGACGTGGTGCTAGTTGTTCTGAGACGTGGTAGACTATTTTTGTGAAAAAAATCAGTTTTAATTCACATGAATGGATGTAGACGTTTTTGGACGTAATTATAGTTGTTCTGAGACGAGTTGAGATGTTTTGTGAAAAAATAAGTTTCAATTCACATGTCTTGATGTAGACGTTTTTGGACGTGGTTCTAGTGTTTTGAGACGTGGTGCTAGTTGTTCTGAGACGTGGTAGACTGTCTTTGTGAAAAAAATCAGTTTAAATTCACATGAATGGATGTAGACATTTTTTGACATGGTTCTAGTTGTTCTGAGACGAGTTGAGATGTTTTGTGCAAAAATCAGTTTAAATTCAAATGCATGGATGTAGACGTTTTTGGATGTGGTTCTTGTGTTTTGAGAAGTGGTGCTAGTTGTTCTGAGACGTGGTAGAATATTTTTGTGAAAAAAATCAGTTTAAATTCACATGAATGGATGTAGACGTTTTGGACGTAATTATAGTTGTTCTGAGACGAGTTGAGATGTTTTGTGAAAAAATAAGTTTCAATTCACATGTCTTGATGTAGACGTTTTTGGACGTGGTTCTAGTATTTTGAGACATGGTGCTAGTTGTTCTGAGACGTGGTAGACTGTCTTTGTAAAAAAATCAGTTTAAATTCACATGAATGGATGTAGACATTTTTTGACGTGGTTCTAGTTGTTCTGAGACGAGTTGAGATGTTTTGTGCAAAAATCAGTTTAAATTCACATGCATGGATGTAGACGTTTTTGGACGTGGTTCTTGTGTTTTGAGACGTGGTGCTAGTTGTTCTGAGACGTGGTAGACTATTTTTGTGAAAAAAATCAGTTTAAATTCACATGAATGGATGTAGACATTTTTTGACGTGGTTCTAGTTGTTCTGAGACGAGTTGAGATGTTTTGTGCAAAAATCAGTTTAAATTCACATGCATGGATGTAGACGTTTTTGGACGTGGTTCTTGTGTTTTGAGACGTGGTGCTAGTTGTTCTGAGACGTGGTAGACTATTTTTGTAACAAAAATCAGTTTAAATTCACATGAATGGATGTAGACGTTTTTGGACGTAATTGTAGTTGTTCTGAGACGAGTTGAGATGTTTTGTGAAAAAATAAGTTTCAATTCACATGTCTTGATGTAGACGTTTTTGGACGTGGTTCTAGTGTTTTGAGACGAGTTGAGATGTTGTATGGCCATTTTATTTGTTTTATCTTATTATAACACCTACTTACAAGATCATGAACATTGCTAAGAGTAATGTGGTCATTTTAATTGTTTTATATTCACAAAACTCTTAGATCAGATATCATCAACATTTCTAAGAGTTGAATGGTCATTTTATTTTTTTATCTCATTACAACTCTTTGATATGAGATCATGATCATTTCTGAGAATTTTATAGCCGTTTTATTTATTTTATCTTTTCAAAACCCTTAGATAATAGATTATGCACATTTCGGTCCACATCAGACGTTTTTGGACGTGGTTCTAGTTGTTCTGAGATGAGTTGAGATGTTTTGTGCAAAAATCAGTTTAAATTCACACGCATGGATGTAGACGTTTTTGGACGTGGTTCTTGTGTCTTGAGACGTGGTGCTAGTTGTTCTGAGACGTGGTAGATTATTTTTGTGAAAAAAATTAGTTAAAATTGACATGAATGGATGTAGACGTTTTTGGACGTAATTATTGTTGTTCTGAGACGAGTTGAGATGTTTTGTGAAAAAATAAGTTTCAATTCACATGTCTTGATGTAGACATTTTTGGACGTGGTTCTAGTGTTTTGAGACGTGGTGCTAGTTGTTCTGAGACGTGGTAGACTGTCTTTGTGAAAAAAATCAGTTTAAATTCACATGAATGGATGTAGACATTTTTTGACGTGGTTCTAGTTGTTCTGAGACGAGTTGAGATGTTTTGTGCAAAAATCAGTTTAAATTCACATGCATGGATGTAGACGTTTTTGGACGTGGTTCTTGTTTTTTGAGACGTGGTAAAAAAAATCAGTTTAAATTCACATGAATGGATGTAGACGTTTTGGACGTAATTATAGTTGTTCTGAGACGAGTTGAGATGTTCTGTGAAAAAATAAGTTTCAATTCACATGTCTTGATGTAGACGTTTTTGGACGTGGTTCTAGTATTTTGAGACGTGGTGCTAGTTGTTCTGAGACGTGGTAGACTGTCTTTGTAAAAAAAATCAGTTTAAATTCACATGAATGGATGTAGACATTTTTTGACGTGGTTCTAGTTGTTCTGAGACGAGTTGAGATGTTTTGTGCAAAAATCAGTTTAAATTCAAATGCATGGATGTAGACGTTTTTGGATGTGGTTCTTGTGTTTTGAGACGTGGTGCTAGTTGTTCTGAGACGTCGTAGAATATTTTTGTGAAAAAAATCAGTTTAAATTCACATGAATGGATGTAGAGGTTTTGGACGTAATTATAGTTGTTCTGAGACGAGTTGAGATGTTTTGTGAAAAAATAAGTTTCAATTCACATGTCTTGATGTAGACGTTTTTGGACGTGGTTCTAGTATTTTGAGACGTGGTGCTAGTTGTTCTGAGACGTGGTAGACTGTCTTTGTGAAAAAAATCAGTTTAAATTCACATGAATGGATGTAGACATTTTTTGACGTGGTTCAACTTGTTCTGAGACGAGTTGAGATGTTTTGTGCAAAAATCAGTTTAAATTCACATGCATGGATGTAGACGTTTTTGGACGTGGTACTTGTGTTTTGAGACGTGGTGCTAGTTGTTCTGAGACGTGGTAGACTATTTTTGTGAAAAAAATCAGTTTTAATTCACATGAATGGATGTAGACGTTTTTGGACGTAATTATAGTTGTTCTGAGACGAGTTGAGATGTTTTGTGAAAAAATAAGTTTCAATTCACATGTCTTGATGTAGACGTTTTTGGACGTGGTTCTAGTGTTTTGAGACGTGGTGCTAGTTGTTCTGAGACGTGGTAGACTGTCTTTGTGAAAAAAATCAGTTTAAATTCACATGAATGGATGTAGACATTTTTTGACATGGTTCTAGTTGTTCTGAGACGAGTTGAGATGTTTTGTGCAAAAATCAGTTTAAATTCAAATGCATGGATGTAGACGTTTTTGGATGTGGTTCTTGTGTTTTGAGAAGTGGTGCTAGTTGTTCTGAGACGTGGTAGAATATTTTTGTGAAAAAAATCAGTTTAAATTCACATGAATGGATGTAGACGTTTTGGACGTAATTATAGTTGTTCTGAGACGAGTTGAGATGTTTTGTGAAAAAATAAGTTTCAATTCACATGTCTTGATGTAGACGTTTTTGGACGTGGTTCTAGTATTTTGAGACATGGTGCTAGTTGTTCTGAGACGTGGTAGACTGTCTTTGTAAAAAAATCAGTTTAAATTCACATGAATGGATGTAGACATTTTTTGACGTGGTTCTAGTTGTTCTGAGACGAGTTGAGATGTTTTGTCCAAAAATCAGTTTAAATTCACATGCATGGATGTAGACGTTTTTGGACGTGGTTCTTGTGTTTTGAGACGTGGTGCTAGTTGTTCTGAGACGTGGTAGACTATTTTTGTGAAAAAAATCAGTTTAAATTCACATGAATGGATGTAGACATTTTTTGACGTGGTTCTAGTTGTTCTGAGACGAGTTGAGATGTTTTGTGCAAAAATCAGTTTAAATTCACATGCATGGATGTAGACGTTTTTGGACGTGGTTCTTGTGTTTTGAGACGTGGTGCTAGTTGTTCTGAGACGTGGTAGACTATTTTTGTAACAAAAATCAGTTTAAATTCACATGAATGGATGTAGACGTTTTTGGACGTAATTGTAGTTGTTCTGAGACGAGTTGAGATGTTTTGTGAAAAAATAAGTTTCAATTCACATGTCTTGATGTAGACGTTTTTGGACGTGGTTCTAGTGTTTTGAGACGAGTTGAGATGTTGTATGGCCATTTTATTTGTTTTATCTTATTATAACACCTACTTACAAGATCATGAACATTGCTAAGAGTAATGTGGTCATTTTAATTGTTTTATATTCACAAAACTCTTAGATCAGATATCATCAACATTTCTAAGAGTTGAATGGTCATTTTATTTTTTTATCTCATTACAACTCTTTGATATGAGATCATGATCATTTCTGAGAATTTTATAGCCGTTTTATTTATTTTATCTTTTCAAAACCCTTAGATAATAGATTATGCACATTTCGGTCCACATCAGACGTTTTTGGACGTGGTTCTAGTTGTTCTGAGATGAGTTGAGATGTTTTGTGCAAAAATCAGTTTAAATTCACACGCATGGATGTAGACGTTTTTGGACGTGGTTCTTGTGTCTTGAGACGTGGTGCTAGTTGTTCTGAGACGTGGTAGATTATTTTTGTGAAAAAAATTAGTTAAAATTGACATGAATGGATGTAGACGTTTTTGGACGTAATTATTGTTGTTCTGAGACGAGTTGAGATGTTTTGTGAAAAAATAAGTTTCAATTCACATGTCTTGATGTAGACATTTTTGGACGTGGTTCTAGTGTTTTGAGACGTGGTGCTAGTTGTTCTGAGACGTGGTAGACTGTCTTTGTGAAAAAAATCAGTTTAAATTCACATGAATGGATGTAGACATTTTTTGACGTGGTTCTAGTTGTTCTGAGACGAGTTGAGATGTTTTGTGCAAAAATCAGTTTAAATTCACATGCATGGATGTAGACGTTTTTGGACGTGGTTCTTGTTTTTTGAGACGTGGTAAAAAAAATCAGTTTAAATTCACATGAATGGATGTAGACGTTTTGGACGTAATTATAGTTGTTCTGAGACGAGTTGAGATGTTCTGTGAAAAAATAAGTTTCAATTCACATGTCTTGATGTAGACGTTTTTGTTCGTGGTTCTAGTATTTTGAGACGTGGTGCTAGTTGTTCTGAGACGTGGTAGACTGTCTTTGTAAAAAAAATCAGTTTAAATTCACATGAATGGATGTAGACATTTTTTGACGTGGTTCTAGTTGTTCTGAGACGAGTTGAGATGTTTTGTGCAAAAATCAGTTTAAATTCAAATGCATGGATGTAGACGTTTTTTGATGTGGTTCTTGTGTTTTGAGAAGTGGTGCTAGTTGTTCTGAGACGTAGTAGAATATTTTTGTGAAAAAAATCAGTTTAAATTCACATGAATGGATGTAGACGTTTTGGACGTAATTATAGTTGTTCTGAGACGAGTTGAGATGTTTTGTGAAAAAATAAGTTTCAATTCACATGTCTTGATGTAGACGTTTATGGACGTGGTTCTAGTATTTTGAGACGTGGTGCTAGTTGTTCTGAGACGTGGTAGACTGTCTTTGTGAAAAAAATCAGTTTAAATTCACATGAATGGATGTAGACATTTTTTGGCGTGGTTCTACTTGTTCTGAGACGAGTTGAGATGTTTTGTGCAAAAATCATTTTAAATTCACATGCATGGATGTAGACGTTTTTGGACGTGGTACTTGTGTTTTGAGACGTGGTGCTAGTTATTCTGAGACGTGGTAGACTATTTTTGTGAAAAAAATCAGTTTCAATTCACATGAATGGATGTAGACGTTTTTGGACGTAATTATAGTTGTTCTGAGACGAGTTGAGATGTTTTGTGAAAAAATAAGTTTCAATTCACATGTCTTGATGTAGTCGTTTTTGGACGTGGTTCTAGTATTTTGAGACGTGGTGCTAGTTGTTCTGAGACGTGGTAGACTGTCTTTGTGAAAAAAATCAGTTTAAATTCACATGAATGGATGTAGACAATTTTTGACGTGGTTCTAGTTGTTCAGAGACGAGTTGAGATGTTTTGTGCAAAAATCAGTTTAAATTCAAATGCATGGATGTAGACGTTTTTGGATGTGGTTCTTGTGTTTTGAGAAGTGGTGCTAGTTGTTCTGAGACGTGGTAGAATACTTTTGTGAAAAAAATCAGTTTAAATTCACATGAATGGATGTAGACGTTTTGGACGTAATTATAGTTGTTCTGAGACGAGTTGAGATGTTTTGTGAAAAAATAAGTTTCAATTCACATGTCTTGATGTAGACGTTTTTGGACGTGGTTCTAGTATTTTGAGACGTGGTGCTAGTTATTCTGAGACGTGGTAGACTGTCTTTGTAAAAAATCAGTTTAAATTCACATGAATGGATGTAGACATTTTTTGACGTGGTTCTAGTTGTTCTGAGACGAGTTGAGATGTTTTGTGCAAAAATCAGTTTAAATTCACATGCATGGATGTAGACGTTTTTGGACGTGGTTCTTGTTTTTTGAGACGTGGTAAAAAAAATCAGTTTAAATTCACATGAATGGATGTAGACGTTTTGGACGTAATTATAGTTGTTCTGAGACGAGTTGAGATGTTCTGTGAAAAAATAAGTTTCAATTCACATGTCTTGATGTAGACGTTTTTGTTCGTGGTTCTAGTATTTTGAGACGTGGTGCTAGTTGTTCTGAGACGTGGTAGACTGTCTTTGTAAAAAAAATCAGTTTAAATTCACATGAATGGATGTAGACATTTTTTGACGTGGTTCTAGTTGTTCTGAGACGAGTTGAGATGTTTTGTGCAAAAATCAGTTTAAATTCAAATGCATGGATGTAGACGTTTTTTGATGTGGTTCTTGTGTTTTGAGAAGTGGTGCTAGTTGTTCTGAGACGTAGTAGAATATTTTTGTGAAAAAAATCAGTTTAAATTCACATGAATGGATGTAGACGTTTTGGACGTAATTATAGTTGTTCTGAGACGAGTTGAGATGTTTTGTGAAAAAATAAGTTTCAATTCACATGTCTTGATGTAGACGTTTATGGACGTGGTTCTAGTATTTTGAGACGTGGTGCTAGTTGTTCTGAGACGTGGTAGACTGTCTTTGTGAAAAAAATCAGTTTAAATTCACATGAATGGATGTAGACATTTTTTGGCGTGGTTCTACTTGTTCTGAGACGAGTTGAGATGTTTTGTGCAAAAATCATTTTAAATTCACATGCATGGATGTAGACGTTTTTGGACGTGGTACTTGTGTTTTGAGACGTGGTGCTAGTTATTCTGAGACGTGGTAGACTATTTTTGTGAAAAAAATCAGTTTCAATTCACATGAATGGATGTAGACGTTTTTGGACGTAATTATAGTTGTTCTGAGACGAGTTGAGATGTTTTGTGAAAAAATAAGTTTCAATTCACATGTCTTGATGTAGTCGTTTTTGGACGTGGTTCTAGTATTTTGAGACGTGGTGCTAGTTGTTTTGAGACGTGGTAGACTGTCTTTGTGAAAAAAATCAGTTTAAATTCACATGAATGGATGTAGACAATTTTTGACGTGGTTCTAGTTGTTCAGAGACGAGTTGAGATGTTTTGTGCAAAAATCAGTTTAAATTCAAATGCATGGATGTAGACGTTTTTGGATGTGGTTCTTGTGTTTTGAGAAGTGGTGCTAGTTGTTCTGAGACGTGGTAGAATACTTTTGTGAAAAAAATCAGTTTAAATTCACATGAATGGATGTAGACGTTTTGGACGTAATTATAGTTGTTCTGAGACGAGTTGAGATGTTTTGTGAAAAAATAAGTTTCAATTCACATGTCTTGATGTAGACGTTTTTGGACGTGGTTCTAGTATTTTGAGACGTGGTGCTAGTTATTCTGAGACGTGGTAGACTGTCTTTGTAAAAAATCAGTTTAAATTCACATGAATGGATGTAGACATTTTTTGACGTGGTTCTAGTTGTTCTGAGACGAGTTGAGATGTTTTGTGCAAAAATCAGTTTAAATTCACATGCATGGATGTAGACGTTTTTGGACGTGGTTCTTGTGTTTTGAGACGTGGTGCTAGTTGTTCTGAGACGTGGTAGACTATTTTTGTGAAAAAAATCAGTTTAAATTCACATGTATGGATGTAGACATTTTTTGACGTGGTTCTAGTTGTTCTGAGACGAGTTGAGATGTTTTGTGCAAAAATCAGTTTAAATTCACATGCATGGATGTAGACGTTTTTGGACGTGGTTCTTGTGTTTTGAGACGTGGTGCTAGTTGTTCTGAGACGTGGTAGACTATTTTTGTAACAAAAATCAGTTTAAATTCACATGAATGGATGTAGACGTTTTTGGACGTAATTGTAGTTGTTCTGAGACGAGTTGAGATGTTTTGTGAAAAAATAAGTTTCAATTCACATTTCTTGATGTAGACGTTTTTGGACGTGGTTCTAGTGTTTTGAGACGAGTTGAGATGTTGTATGGCCATTTTATTTGTTTTATCTTATTATAACACCTACTTACAAGATCATGAACATTGCTAAGAGTAATGTGGTCATTTTAATTGTTTTATATTCACAAAACTCTTAGATCAGATATCATCAACATTTCTAAGAGTTGAATGGTCATTTTATTTTTTTATCTCATTACAACTCTTAGATATGAGATCATGATCATTTCTGAGAATTTTATAGCCGTTTTATTTATTTTATCTTTTCAAAACCCTTAGATAATAGATTATGCACATTTCGGTCCACATCAGACGTTTTTGGACGTGGTTCTAGTTGTTCTGAGATGAGTTGAGATGTTTTGTGCAAAAATCAGTTTAAATTCACACGCATGGATGTAGACGTTTTTGGACGTGGTTCTTGTGTCTTGAGACGTGGTGCTAGTTGTTCTGAGACGTGGTAGATTATTTTTGTGAAAAAAATTAGTTAAAATTGACATGAATGGATGTAGACGTTTTTGGACGTAATTATTGTTGTTCTGAGACGAGTTGAGATGTTTTGTGAAAAAATAAGTTTCAATTCACATGTCTTGATGTAGACGTTTTTGGACGTGGTTCTAGTGTTTTGAGACGTGGTGCTAGTTGTTCTGAGACGTGGTAGACTGTCTTTGTGAAAAAAATCAGTTTAAATTCACATGAATGGATGTAGACATTTTTTGACGTGGTTCTAGTTGTTCTGAGACGAGTTGAGATGTTTTGTGCAAAAATCAGTTTAAATTCACATGCATGGATGTAGACGTTTTTGGACGTGGTTCTTGTTTTTTGAGACGTGGTAAAAAAAAATCAGTTTAAATTCACATGAATGGATGTAGACGTTTTGGACGTAATTATAGTTGTTCTGAGACGAGTTGAGATGTTCTGTGAAAAAATAAGTTTCAATTCACATGTCTTGATGTAGACGTTTTTGGACGTGGTTCTAGTGTTTTGAGACGTGGTGCTAGTTGTACTGAGACGTGGTAGACTGTCTTTGTGAAAAAAATCAGTTTAAATTCACATGAATGGATGTAGACATTTTTTGACGTGGTTCTAGTTGTTCTGAGGCGAGTTGAGATGTTTTGTGCAAAAATCAGTTTAAATTCACATGCATGGATGTAGACGTTTTTGGACGTGGTTCTTGTGTTTTGAGACGTGGTGCTAGTTGTTCTGAGACGTGGTAGACTATTTTTGTAAAAAAAAATCAGTTTAAATTCATATGAATGGATGTAGACGTTTTTGGACGTAATTATAGTTGTTCTGAGACGAGTTGAGATGTTTTGTGAAAAAATAAGTTTCAATTCACATGTCTTGATGTAGACGTTTTTAGACGTGGTTCTAGTGTTTTGAGACGAGTTGAGATGTTGTATGGCTATTTTATTTGTTTTATCTTATTATAACACCTACTTACAAGAACATGAACATTGCTAAGAGTAATATGGTCATTTTAATTGTTTTATATTCACAAAACTCTTAGATCAGATATCATCAACATTTCTAAGAGTTGAATGGTCATTTTATTTTTTTATCTCATTACAACTCTTAGATATGAGATCATGATCATTTTTGAGAATTTTATAGCCGTTTTATTTATTTTATCTTTTCAAAACCCTTAGATAATAGATTATGCACATTTCGGTCCACATCAGACGTTTTTGGACGTGGTTCTAGTTGTTCTGAGATGAGTTGAGATGTTTTGTGCAAAAATCAGTTTAAATTCACATGCATGGATGTAGACGTTTTTGGACGTGGTTCTTGTGTTTTGAGACGTGGTGCTAGTTGTTCTGAGACGTGGTAGAATATTTTTGTGAAAAAAATCAGTTTAAATTCACATGAATGGATGTAGACGTTTTTGGACGTAATTATAGTTGTTCTGAGACGAGTTGAGATGTTCTGTGAAAAAATAAGTTTCAATTCACATGTCTTGATGTAGACGTTTTTGGACGTGGTTCTAGTGTTTTGAGACGTGGTGCTAGTTGTTCTGAGACGTGGTAGACTGTCTCTGTGAAAAAATCAGTTTAAATTCACATGAAGGGATGTAGACATTTTTTGATGTGGTTCTAGTTGTTCTGAGACGAGTTGAGATGTTTTGTGCAAAAATCAGTTTAAATTCACATCTATGGATGTAGACGTTTTTGGATGTGGTTCTTGTGTTTTGAGACGTGGTGCTAGTTCTTCTGAGACGTGGTAGACTGTTTTTGTAAAAAAAATTAGTTTAAATTCACATGAATGGATGTAGACGTTTTTGGACGTAATTATAGTTGTTCTGAGACGAGTTGAGATGTTTTGTGAAAAAATAAATTTCAATTCACATGTCTTGATGTAGACGTTTTTGGACGTGGTTCTAGTGTTTTGAGACGAGTTGAGATGTTGTATGGCCATTTTATTTTTTTTATCTTATTATAACACCTACTTACAAGATCATGAACATTGCTAAGAGTAATTTGGTCATTTAATTGTTTTATATTCACAAAACTCTTAGATCAGATATCATCAACATTTCTAAGAGTTGAATGGTCATTTTATATTTTTTATCTCATTACACCTCTTAGATATGAGATCATGATCATTTCTGAGAATTTTATAGCCGTTTTATTTATTTTATCTTTTCAAAACCCTTAGATAATAGATTATGCACATTTCGGTCCACATCAGACGTTTTTGGACGTGGTTCTAGTTGTTCTGAGACGAGTTGAGATGTTTTGTGCAAAAATCTGTTTAAATTCACATGCATGGATGTATACGTTTTTGGACGTGGTTCTTGTGTTTTGAGATGTGGTGCTAGTTGTTCTGAGACGTGGTAGACTGTTTTTGTGAAAAAAATCAGTTAAAATTGAAATGAATGGATGTAGACATTTTTGGACGTAATTATAGTTGTTTTGAGACGAGTTGAGATGTTTTGTGAAAAAATAAGTTTCAATTCACATGTCTTGATGTAGACGTTTTTGGACGTGGTTCTAGTGTTTTGAGACGTGTTGCTCGTTGTTCTGAGATGTGGTAGACTGTCTTTGTGAAAAAAATCAGTTTAAATTCACATGAATGGATGTAGACATTTTTTGACGTGGTTCTAGTTGTTCTGAGACGAGTTGAGATGTTTTGTGCAAAAATCAATTTCAATTCACATGCATGGATGTAGACGTTTTTGGACGTGCTTCTTGTGTTTTGAGACGTGGTGCTAGTTGTTCTGAGATGTGGTAGACTATTTTTGTGAAAAAAATCAGTTTAAATTCACATGAATGGATGTAGACGTTTTTGGACGTAATTATAGTTGTTCTGAGACGAGTTGAGATGTTTTGTGAAAAAATAAGTTTCAATTCACATGTCTTGATGTAGACGTTTTTGGACGTGGTTCTAGTGTTTTGAGACGTGGTACTAGTTGTTCTGAGACGTGGTAGACTGTCTCTGTGAAAAAATCAGTTTAAATTCACATGAATGGATATAGACATTTTTTGATGTGGTTCTAGTTGTTCTGAGACGAGTTGAGATGTTTTGTGCAAAAATCAGTTTAAATTCACATGCATGGATGTAGACGTTTTTGGACGTGGTTCTTGTGTTTTGAGACGTGGTGCTAGTTGTTCTGAGACGTGGTACACTATTTTTGTAAAAAAAATCAGTTTAAATTCACATGAATGGATGTAGACGTTTTTGGACGAAATTATAGTTGTTCTGAGACGAGTTGAGATGTTTTGTGAAAAAATAAGTTTCAATTCACATGTCTTGATGTAGACGTTTTTGGACGTCGTTCTAGTGTTTTGAGACGTGGTGCTAGTTGTTCTGAGACTTGGTAGACTGTCTTCGTGAAAAAAATCAGTTTAAATTCACATGAATGGATGTAGACATTTTTTGACGTGGTTCTAGTTGTTCTGAGACGAGTTGAGATGTTTTGTGCAAAAATCAGTTTAAATTCACATGCATGGATGTAGTCGTTTTTGGATGTGGTTCTTGTGTTTTGAGACGTGGTGCTAGTTCTTCTGAGACGTGGTAGACTGTTTTTGTAAAAAAAATCAGTTTAAATTCACATGAATGGATGTAGACGTTTTTGGACGTAATTATAGTTGTTCTGAGACGAGTTGAGATGTTTTGTGAAAAAATAAGTTTCAATTCACATGTCTTGATGTAGACGTTTTTGGACGTGGTTATAGTGTTTTGAGACGTGGTGCTAGTTCTTCTGAGACGTGGTAGACTGTTTTTGTAAAAAAAAATCAGTTTAAATTCACATTAATGGATGTAGACGTTTTTGGAGGTAGTTATAGTTGTTCTGAGACGAGTTGAGATGCTTTGTGAAAAAATAAATTTCAATTCACATGTCTTGATGTAGACGTTTTTGGACGTGGTTCTAGTGTTTTGAGACGTGGTGCTAGTTGTTCTGAGACGTGGTAGACTGTCTCTGTGAAAAAATCAGTTTAAATTCACATGAAGGGATGTAGACATTTTTTGATGTGGTTCTAGTTGTTCTGAGACGAGTTGAGATGTTTTGTGCAAAAATCAGTTTAAATTCACATCTATGGATGTAGACGTTTTTGGATGTGGTTCTTGTGTTTTGAGACGTGGTGCTAGTTCTTCTGAGACGTGGTAGACTGTTTTTGTAAAAAAAATTAGTTTAAATTCACATGAATGGATGTAGACGTTTTTGGACGTAATTATAGTTGTTCTGAGACGAGTTGAGATGTTTTGTGAAAAAATAAATTTCAATTCACATGTCTTGATGTAGACGTTTTTGGACGTGGTTCTAGTGTTTTGAGACGAGTTGAGATGTTGTATGGCCATTTTATTTTTTTTATCTTATTATAACACCTACTTACAAGATCATGAACATTGCTAAGAGTAATTTGGTCATTTAATTGTTTTATATTCACAAAACTCTTAGATCAGATATCATCAACATTTCTAAGAGTTGAATGGTCATTTTATATTTTTTATCTCATTACACCTCTTAGATATGAGATCATGATCATTTCTGAGAATTTTATAGCCGTTTTATTTATTTTATCTTTTCAAAACCCTTAGATAATAGATTATGCACATTTCGGTCCACATCAGACGTTTTTGGACGTGGTTCTAGTTGTTCTGAGACGAGTTGAGATGTTTTGTGCAAAAATCTGTTTAAATTCACATGCATGGATGTATACGTTTTTGGACGTGGTTCTTGTGTTTTGAGATGTGGTGCTAGTTGTTCTGAGACGTGGTAGACTGTTTTTGTGAAAAAAATCAGTTAAAATTGAAATGAATGGATGTAGACATTTTTGGACGTAATTATAGTTGTTTTGAGACGAGTTGAGATGTTTTGTGAAAAAATAAGTTTCAATTCACATGTCTTGATGTAGACGTTTTTGGACGTGGTTCTAGTGTTTTGAGACGTGTTGCTCGTTGTTCTGAGATGTGGTAGACTGTCTTTGTGAAAAAAATCAGTTTAAATTCACATGAATGGATGTAGACATTTTTTGACGTGGTTCTAGTTGTTCTGAGACGAGTTGAGATGTTTTGTGCAAAAATCAATTTCAATTCACATGCATGGATGTAGACGTTTTTGGACGTGCTTCTTGTGTTTTGAGACGTGGTGCTAGTTGTTCTGAGATGTGGTAGACTATTTTTGTGAAAAAAATCAGTTTAAATTCACATGAATGGATGTAGACGTTTTTGGACGTAATTATAGTTGTTCTGAGACGAGTTGAGATGTTTTGTGAAAAAATAAGTTTCAATTCACATGTCTTGATGTAGACGTTTTTGGACGTGGTTCTAGTGTTTTGAGACGTGGTACTAGTTGTTCTGAGACGTGGTAGACTGTCTCTGTGAAAAAATCAGTTTAAATTCACATGAATGGATATAGACATTTTTTGATGTGGTTCTAGTTGTTCTGAGACGAGTTGAGATGTTTTGTGCAAAAATCAGTTTAAATTCACATGCATGGATGTAGACGTTTTTGGACGTGGTTCTTGTGTTTTGAGACGTGGTGCTAGTTGTTCTGAGACGTGGTACACTATTTTTGTAAAAAAAATCAGTTTAAATTCACATGAATGGATGTAGACGTTTTTGGACGAAATTATAGTTGTTCTGAGACGAGTTGAGATGTTTTGTGAAAAAATAAGTTTCAATTCACATGTCTTGATGTAGACGTTTTTGGACGTCGTTCTAGTGTTTTGAGACGTGGTGCTAGTTGTTCTGAGACTTGGTAGACTGTCTTCGTGAAAAAAATCAGTTTAAATTCACATGAATGGATGTAGACATTTTTTGACGTGGTTCTAGTTGTTCTGAGACGAGTTGAGATGTTTTGTGCAAAAATCAGTTTAAATTCACATGCATGGATGTAGTCGTTTTTGGATGTGGTTCTTGTGTTTTGAGACGTGGTGCTAGTTCTTCTGAGACGTGGTAGACTGTTTTTGTAAAAAAAATCAGTTTAAATTCACATGAATGGATGTAGACGTTTTTGGACGTAATTATAGTTGTTCTGAGACGAGTTGAGATGTTTTGTGAAAAAATAAGTTTCAATTCACATGTCTTGATGTAGACGTTTTTGGACGTGGTTATAGTGTTTTGAGACGTGGTGCTAGTTCTTCTGAGACGTGGTAGACTGTTTTTGTAAAAAAAAATCAGTTTAAATTCACATTAATGGATGTAGACGTTTTTGGAGGTAGTTATAGTTGTTCTGAGACGAGTTGAGATGCTTTGTGAAAAAATAAATTTCAATTCACATGTCTTGATGTAGACGTTTTTGGACGTGGTTCTAGTGTTTTGAGACGTGGTGCTCGTTGTTCGGAGATGTGGTAGACTGTCTTTGTGAAAAAAATCAGTTTAAATTCACATGAATGGATGTAGACGTTTTTGGACGTAATTATAGTTGTTCTGAGACGAGTTGAGATGTTTTGTGAAAAAATAAGTTTCAATTCACATGTCTTGATGTAGACGTTTTTGGACGTGGTTCTAGTATTTTGAGACGTGGTGCTAGTTGTTCCGAGACGTGGTAGACTGTCTTTGTGAAAAAAATCAGTTTAAATTCACGTGAATGGATGTAGACATTTTTTGACGTGGATGAGTTGTTCTGAGACGAGTTGAGATGTTTTGTGAAAAAATAAGTTTCAATTCACATGTCTTGATGTAGACGTTTTTGGACGTGGTTCTAGTGTTTTGAGACGTGGTACTAGTTGTTCTGAGACGTGGTAGACTGTCTCTGTGAAAAAATCAGTTTAAATTCACATGAATGGATGTAGACATTTTTTGATGTGGTTCTAGTTGTTCTGAGACGAGTTGAGATGTTTTGTGCAAAAATCAGTTTAAATTCACATGCATGGATGTAGACATTTTTGGACGTGGTTCTTGTGTTTTGAGACGTGGTGCTAGTTGTTCTGAGACGTGGTACACTATTTTTGTAAAAAAAATCAGTTTAAATTCACATGAATGGATGTAGACATTTTTGGACGTAATTATAGTTGTTCTGAGACGAGTTGAGATGTTTTGTGAAAAAATAAGTTTCAATTCACATATCTTGATGTAGACGTTTTTGGACGTGGTTCTAGTGTTTTGAGACGTGGTGCTAGTTGTTCTGAGACGTGGTTGACTGTCTTTGTGAAAAAAATCAGTTTAAATTCACATGAATGGATGTAGACATTTTTTGACGTGGTTCTAGTTGTTCTGAGACGAGTTGAGATGTTTTGTGCAAAAATCAGTTTAAATTCACATGCATGGATGTAGACGTTTTTGGAGGTGATTCTTGTGTTTTGAGACGTGGTGCTAGTTGTTCTGAGACGTGGTAGACTATTTTTGTAAAAAAAATCAGTTTAAATTCACATGAATGGATGTAGACGTTTTTGGACGTAATTATAGTTGTTCTGAGACGAGTTGAGATGTTTTGTGAAAAAATAAGTTTCAATTCACATGTCTTGATGTACACGTTTTTGGACGTGGTTCTAGTGTTTTGAGACGAGTTGAGATGTTGTATGGCCATTTTATTTGTTTTATCTTATTATAACACCTACTTACAAGATCATGAACATTGCTAAGAGTAATATGGTCATTTTAATTGTTTTATATTCACAAAACTCTTAGATCAGATATCATCAACATTTCTAAGAGTTGAATAGTCATTTTATTTTTTTATCTCATTACAACTCTTAGATATGAGATCATGATCATTTCTGAGAATTTTATAGCCGTTTTATTTATTTTATCTTTTCAAAACCCTTAGATAATAGATTATGCACATTTCGGTCCACATCAGACGTTTTTGGACGTGGTTCTAGTTGTTCTGAGACGAGTTGAGATGTTTTGTGCAAAAATCAGTTTAAATTCACATGCATGGATGTAGACATTTTTGGACGTGGTTCTTGTGTTTTGAGATGTGGTGCTAGTTGTTCTGAGACGTGGTAGACTGTTTTTGTGAAAAAAATCAGTTAAAATTGACATGAATGGATGTAGACGTTTTGGGACATAATTATAGTTGTTCTGAGACGAGTTGAGATGTTTTGTGAAAAAATAAGTTTCAATTCACATGTCTTGATGTAGACATTTTTGGACGTGGTTCTAGTGTTTTGAGACGTGGTGCTAGTTGTTCTGAGACGTGGTAGACTGTCTTTGTGAAAAAAATCAGTTTAAATTCACATGAATGGATGTAGACATTTTTTGACGTGGTTCTAGTTGTTCTGAGACGAGTTGAGATGTTTTGTGCAAAAATCAGTTTAAATTCACATGCATGGATGTAGACGTTTTTGGATGTGGTTCTTGTGTTTTGAGACGTGGTGCTAGTTCTTCTGAGACGTGGTAGACTGTTTTTGTGAAAAAATGAGTTAGAATTGACATGAATGGATGTAGACGTTTTTGGACGTAATTATAGTTGTTCTGAGACGAGTTGAGATGTTTTGTGAAAAAATAAGTTTCAATTCACATGTCTTGATGTAGACGTTTTTGGACGTGGTTCTAGTATTTTGAGACGTGGTGCTAGTTGTTCCGAGACGTGGTTGACTGTCTTTGTGAAAAAAATCAGTTTAAATTCACGTGAATGGATGTAGACATTTTTTGACATTGTTCGAGTTGTTCTGAGACGAGTTGAGATGTTGTATGGCCATTTTATTTGTTTTATCTTATTATAACACCTACTTACAAGATCATGAACATTGCTAAGAGTAATATGGTCATTTTAATTGTTTTATATTCAAAAAACTCTTAGATCAGATATCATCAACATTTCTAAGAGTTGAATGGTCATTTTATTTCTTTTATCTCATTACAACTCTTAGATATGAGATCATGATCATTTCTGAGAATTTTATAGCCGTTTTATTTATTTTATCTTTTCAAAACCCTTAGATAATAGATTATGCACATTTCGGTCCACATCAGACGTTTTTGGACGTGGTTCTTGTTGTTCTGAGACGAGTTGAGATGTTTTGTACAAAAATCAGTTTAAATTCACATGAATGGATGTAGACGTTTTTGGACGTAATTATAGTTGTTCTGAGACGAGTTGAGATGTTTTGTGAAAAAATAAATTTCAATTCACATATCTTGATGTCGACGTTTTTGGACGTGGTTCTAGTGTTTTGAGACGAGTTGAGATGTTTTGTGCAAAAATCAGTTTAAATTCACATGCATGGATGTAGACGTTTTTGGATGTGGTTCTTGTGTTTTGAGACGTGGTGCTTGTTTTTCTGAGACGTGGTAGACTGTTTTTGTAAAAAAAATCAGTTTAAATTCACATGAATGGATGTAGACGTTTTTGGACGTAATTATAGTTGTTCGGAGACGAGTTGAGATGTTTTGTGAAAAAATAAATTTCAATTCACATATCTTGATGTAGACGTTTTTGGACGTGGTTCTAGTTGTTCTGAGACGAGTTGAGATGTTTTGTGCAAAAATCAGTTTAAATTCACATGCATGGATGTAGACGTTTTTGGATGTGGTTCTTGTGTTTTGAGACGTGGTGCTAGTTCTTCTGAGACGTGGTAGACTGTTTTTGTAAAAAAAATCAGTTTAAATTCACATGAATGGATGTAGACGTTTTTGGACGTAATTATAGTTGTTCTGAGACGAGTTGAGATGTTTTGTGAAAAAATAAGTTTCAATTCACATGTCTTGATGTAGACGTTTTTGGACGTGGTTATAGTGTTTTGAGACGTGGTGCTAGTTCTTCTGAGACGTGGTAGACTGTTTTTGTAAAAAAAATCAGTTTAAATTCACATTAATGGATGTAGACGTTTTTGGAGGTAATTATAGTTGGTCTGAGACGAGTTGAGATGCTTTGTGAAAAAATAAATTTCAATTCACAAGTCTTGATGTAGACGTTTTTGGACGTGGTTCTAGTGTTTTGAGACGTGGTGCTCGTTGTTCTGAGATGTGGTAGACTGTCTTTGTGAAAAAAATCAGTTTAAATTCACATGAATGGATGTAGACGTTTTTGGACGTAATTATAGTTGTTCTGAGACGAGTTGAGATGTTTTGTGAAAAAATAAGTTTCAATTCACATGTCTTGATGTAGACGTTTTTGGACATGGTGCTAGTATTTTGAGACGTGGTGCTAGTTGTTCCGAGACGTGGTAGACTGTCTTTGTGAAAAAAATCAGTTTAAATTCACGTGAATGGATGTAGACATTTTTTGACGTGGATGAGTTGTTCTGAGACGAGTTGAGATGTTTTGTGAAAAAATAAGTTTCAATTCACATGTCTTGATGTAGACGTTTTTGGACGTGGTTCTAGTGTTTTGAGACGTGGTACTAGTTGTTCTGAGACGTGGTAGACTGTCTCTGTGAAAAAATCAGTTTAAATTCACATGAATGGATGTAGACATTTTTTGATGTGGTTCTAGTTGTTCTGAGACGAGTTGAGATGTTTTGTGCAAAAATCAGTTTAAATTCACATGCATGGATGTAGACATTTTTGGACGTGGTTCTTGTGTTTTGAGACGTGGTGCTAGTTGTTCTGAGACGTGGTACACTATTTTTGTAAAAAAAATCAGTTTAAATTCACATGAATGGATGTAGACATTTTTGGACGTAATTATAGTTGTTCTGAGACGAGTTGAGATGTTTTGTGAAAAAATAAGTTTCAATTCACATATCTTGATGTAGACGTTTTTGGACGTGGTTCTAGTGTTTTGAGACGTGGTGCTAGTTGTTCTGAGACGTGGTAGACTGTCTTTGTGAAAAAAATCAGTTTAAATTCACATGAATGGATGTAGACATTTTTTGACGTGGTTCTAGTTGTTCTGAGACGAGTTGAGATGTTTTGTGCAAAAATCAGTTTAAATTCACATGCATGGATGTAGACGTTTTTGGAGGTGATTCTTGTGTTTTGAGACGTGGTGCTAGTTGTTCTGAGACGTGGTAGACTATTTTTGTAAAAAAAATCATTTTAAATTCACATGAATGGATGTAGACGTTTTTGGACGTAATTATAGTTGTTCTGAGACGAGTTGAGATGTTTTGTGAAAAAATAAGTTTCAATTCACATGTCTTGATGTACACGTTTTTGGACGTGGTTCTAGTGTTTTGAGACGAGTTGAGATGTTGTATGGCCATTTTATTTGTTTTATCTTATTATAACACCTACTTACAAGATCATGAACATTGCTAAGAGTAATATGGTCATTTTAATTGTTTTATATTCACAAAACTCTTAGATCAGATATCATCAACATTTCTAAGAGTTGAATAGTCATTTTATTTTTTTATCTCATTACAACTCTTAGATATGAGATCATGATCATTTCTGAGAATTTTATAGCCGTTTTATTTATTTTATCTTTTCAAAACCCTTAGATAATAGATTATGCACATTTCGGTCCACATCAGACGTTTTTGGACGTGGTTCTAGTTGTTCTGAGACGAGTTGAGATGTTTTGTGCAAAAATCAGTTTAAATTCACATGCATGGATGTAGGCGTTTTTGGACGTGGTTGTTGTGTTTTGAGATGTGGTGCTAGTTGTTCTGAGACGTGGTAGACTGTTTTTGTGAAAAAAATCAGTTAAAATTGACATGAATGGATGTAGACGTTTTTGGACATAATTATAGTTGTTCTGAGACGAGTTGAGATGTTTTGTGAAAAAATAAGTTTCAATTCACATGTCTTGATGTAGACATTTTTGGACGTGGTTCTAGTGTTTTGAGACGTGGTGCTAGTTGTTCTGAGACGTGGTAGACTGTCTTTGTGAAAAAAATCAGTTTAAATTCACATGAATGGATGTAGACATTTTTTGACGTGGTTCTAGTTGTTCTGAGACGAGTTGAGATGTTTTGTGCAAAAATCAGTTTAAATTCACATGCATGGATGTAGACGTTTTTGGATGTGGTTCTTGTGTTTTGAGACGTGGTGCTAGTTCTTCTGAGACGTGGTAGACTGTTTTTGTGAAAAAAATGAGTTAGAATTGACATGAATGGATGTAGACGTTTTTGGACGTAATTATAGTTGTTCTGAGACGAGTTGAGATGTTTTGTGAAAAAATAAGTTTCAATTCACATGTCTTGATGTAGACGTTTTTGGACGTGGTTCTAGTATTTTGAGACGTGGTGCTAGTTGTTCCGAGACGTGGTAGACTGTCTTTGTGAAAAAAATCAGTTTAAATTCACGTGAATGGATGTAGACATTTTTTGACGTGGTTCGAGTTGTTCTGAGACGAGTTGAGATGTTGTATGGCCATTTTATTTGTTTTATCTTATTATAACACCTACTTACAAGATCATGAACATTGCTAAGAGTAATATGGTCATTTTAATTGTTTTATATTCACAAAACTCTTAGATCAGATATCATCAACATTTCTAAGAGTTGAATGGTCATTTTATTTCTTTTATCTCATTACAACTCTTAGATATGAGATCATGATCATTTCTGAGAATTTTATAGCCGTTTTATTTATTTTATCTTTTCAAAACCCTTAGATAATAGATTATGCACATTTCGGTCCACATCAGACGTTTTTGGACGTGGTTCTAGTTGTTCTGAGACGAGTTGAGATGTTTTGTGCAAAAATCAGTTTAAATTCACATGCATGGATGTAGGCGTTTTTGGACGTGGTTGTTGTGTTTTGAGATGTGGTGCTAGTTGTTCTGAGACGTGGTAGACTGTTTTTGTGAAAAAAATCAGTTAAAATTGACATGAATGGATGTAGACGTTTTTGGACATAATTATAGTTGTTCTGAGACGAGTTGAGATGTTTTGTGAAAAAATAAGTTTCAATTCACATGTCTTGATGTAGACATTTTTGGACGTGGTTCTAGTGTTTTGAGACGTGGTGCTAGTTGTTCTGAGACGTGGTAGACTGTCTTTGTGAAAAAAATCAGTTTAAATTCACATGAATGGATGTAGACATTTTTTGACGTGGTTCTAGTTGTTCTGAGACGAGTTGAGATGTTTTGTGCAAAAATCAGTTTAAATTCACATGCATGGATGTAGACGTTTTTGGATGTGGTTCTTGTGTTTTGAGACGTGGTGCTAGTTCTTCTGAGACGTGGTAGACTGTTTTTGTGAAAAAAATGAGTTAGAATTGACATGAATGGATGTAGACGTTTTTGGACGTAATTATAGTTGTTCTGAGACGAGTTGAGATGTTTTGTGAAAAAATAAGTTTCAATTCACATGTCTTGATGTAGACGTTTTTGGACGTGGTTCTAGTATTTTGAGACGTGGTGCTAGTTGTTCCGAGACGTGGTAGACTGTCTTTGTGAAAAAAATCAGTTTAAATTCACGTGAATGGATGTAGACATTTTTTGACGTGGTTCGAGTTGTTCTGAGACGAGTTGAGATGTTGTATGGCCATTTTATTTGTTTTATCTTATTATAACACCTACTTACAAGATCATGAACATTGCTAAGAGTAATATGGTCATTTTAATTGTTTTATATTCACAAAACTCTTAGATCAGATATCATCAACATTTCTAAGAGTTGAATGGTCATTTTATTTCTTTTATCTCATTACAACTCTTAGATATGAGATCATGATCATTTCTGAGAATTTTATAGCCGTTTTATTTATTTTATCTTTTCAAAACCCTTAGATAATAGATTATGCACATTTCGGTCCACATCAGACGTTTTTGGACGTGGTTCTTGTTGTTCTGAGACGAGTTGAGATGTTTTGTACAAAAATCAGTTTAAATTCACATGAATGGATGTAGACGTTTTTGGACGTAATTATAGTTGTTCTGAGACGAGTTGAGATGTTTTGTGAAAAAATAAATTTCAATTCACATATCTTGATGTAGACGTTTTTGGACGTGGTTCTAGTGTTTTGAGACGAGTTGAGATGTTGTATGGCCATTTTATTTGTTTTATCTTATTATAACACCTACATACAAGATCATGAACATTGCTAAGAGTAATATGGTCATTTTAATTGTTTTATATTCAAAAAACTCTTAGATCAGATATCATCAACATTTCTAAGAGTTGAATGGTCATTTTATTTTTTTATCTCATTACAACTCTTAGATATGAGATCATGATCATTTCTGAGAATTGTATAGCCGTTTTATTTATTTTATCTTTTCAAAACCCTAAGATAATAGATTATGCACATTTCGGTCCAAGTCAGACGTTTTTTGACGTGGTTCATGTTGTTCTGAGACGAGTTGAGATGTTTTTTACAAAAATCAGTTTAAATTCACATGCATGGATGTAGACGTTTTTGGACGTGGTTCTTGTGTTTTGAGACGTGGTGCTAGTTGTTCTGAGACGTGGTAGACTGTCTTTGTGAAAAAAATCAGTTTAAATTCACATGAATGGATGTAGACATTTTTTGACGTGGTTCTAGTTGTTCTGAGACGAGTTGAGATGTTTTGTGCAAAAATCAGTTTAAATTCACATGCATGGATGTAGACGTTTTTGGAGGTGATTCTTGTGTTTTGAGACGTGGTGCTAGTTGTTCTGAGACGTGGTAGACTATTTTTGTAAAAAAAATCATTTTAAATTCACATGAATGGATGTAGACGTTTTTGGACGTAATTATAGTTGTTCTGAGACGAGTTGAGATGTTTTGTGAAAAAATAAGTTTCAATTCACATGTCTTGATGTACACGTTTTTGGACGTGGTTCTAGTGTTTTGAGACGAGTTGAGATGTTGTATGGCCATTTTATTTGTTTTATCTTATTATAACACCTACTTACAAGATCATGAACATTGCTAAGAGTAATATGGTCATTTTAATTGTTTTATATTCACAAAACTCTTAGATCAGATATCATCAACATTTCTAAGAGTTGAATAGTCATTTTATTTTTTTATCTCATTACAACTCTTAGATATGAGATCATGATCATTTCTGAGAATTTTATAGCCGTTTTATTTATTTTATCTTTTCAAAACCCTTAGATAATAGATTATGCACATTTCGGTCCACATCAGACGTTTTTGGACGTGGTTCTAGTTGTTCTGAGACGAGTTGAGATGTTTTGTGCAAAAATCAGTTTAAATTCACATGCATGGATGTAGGCGTTTTTGGACGTGGTTGTTGTGTTTTGAGATGTGGTGCTAGTTGTTCTGAGACGTGGTAGACTGTTTTTGTGAAAAAAATCAGTTAAAATTGACATGAATGGATGTAGACGTTTTTGGACATAATTATAGTTGTTCTGAGACGAGTTGAGATGTTTTGTGAAAAAATAAGTTTCAATTCACATGTCTTGATGTAGACATTTTTGGACGTGGTTCTAGTGTTTTGAGACGTGGTGCTAGTTGTTCTGAGACGTGGTAGACTGTCTTTGTGAAAAAAATCAGTTTAAATTCACATGAATGGATGTAGACATTTTTTGACGTGGTTCTAGTTGTTCTGAGACGAGTTGAGATGTTTTGTGCAAAAATCAGTTTAAATTCACATGCATGGATGTAGACGTTTTTGGATGTGGTTCTTGTGTTTTGAGACGTGGTGCTAGTTCTTCTGAGACGTGGTAGACTGTTTTTGTGAAAAAAATGAGTTAGAATTGACATGAATGGATGTAGACGTTTTTGGACGTAATTATAGTTGTTCTGAGACGAGTTGAGATGTTTTGTGAAAAAATAAGTTTCAATTCACATGTCTTGATGTAGACGTTTTTGGACGTGGTTCTAGTATTTTGAGACGTGATGCTAGTTGTTCCGAGACGTGGTAGACTGTCTTTGTGAAAAAAATCAGTTTAAATTCACGTGAATGGATGTAGACATTTTTTGACGTGGTTCGAGTTGTTCTGAGACGAGTTGAGATGTTGTATGGCCATTTTATTTGTTTTATCTTATTATAACACCTACTTACAAGATCATGAACATTGCTAAGAGTAATATGGTCATTTTAATTGTTTTATATTCAAAAAACTCTTAGATCAGATATCATCAACATTTCTAAGAGTTGAATGGTCATTTTATTTCTTTTATCTCATTACAACTCTTAGATATGAGATCATGATCATTTCTGAGAATTTTATAGCCGTTTTATTTATTTTATCTTTTCAAAACCCTTAGATAATAGATTATGCACATTTCGGTCCACATCAGACGTTTTTGGACGTGGTTCTTGTTGTTCTGAGACGAGTTGAGATGTTTTGTACAAAAATCAGTTTAAATTCACATGAATGGATGTAGACGTTTTTGGACGTAATTATAGTTGTTCTGAGACGAGTTGAGATGTTTTGTGAAAAAATAAATTTCAATTCACATATCTTGATGTAGACGTTTTTGGACGTGGTTCTAGTGTTTTGAGACGAGTTGAGATGTTGTATGGCCATTTTATTTGTTTTATCTTATTATAACACCTACATACAAGATCATGAACATTGCTAAGAGTAATATGGTCATTTTAATTGTTTTATATTCAAAAAACTCTTAGATCAGATATCATCAACATTTCTAAGAGTTGAATGGTCATTTTATTTTTTTATCTCATTACAACTCTTAGATATGAGATCATGATCATTTCTGAGAATTGTATAGCCGTTTTATTTATTTTATCTTTTCAAAACCCTAAGATAATAGATTATGCACATTTCGGTCCAAGTCAGACGTTTTTTGACGTGGTTCATGTTGTTCTGAGACGAGTTGAGATGTTTTTTACAAAAATCAGTTTAAATTCACATGCATGGATGTAGACGTTTTTGGACGTGGTTCTTGTGTTTTGAGACGTGGTGCTAGTTGTTCTGAGACGTGGTAGACTGTTTTTGTGAAAAAAATAAGTTAAAATTGACATGAATGGATGTAGAGATTTTTGGACGTAATTATAGTTGTTCTGAGACGAGTTGAGATGTTTTGTGAAAAAATAAGTCTCAATTCACATATCTTGATGTAGACGTTTTTGGACGTGGTTCTAGTGTTTTGAGACGTGGTGCTAGTTGTTCTGAGATGTGGTAGACTGTCTTTGTGAAAAAAATCAGTTTAAATTCACATGAATGGATGTAGACATTTTTTGACGTGGTTCTAGTTGTTCTGAGACGAGTTGAGATGTTTTGTGCAAAAATCAGTTTAAATTCACATGCATGGATGTAGACGTTTTTGGATGTGGTTCTTGTGTTTTGAGACGTGGTGCTAGTTCTTCTGAGACGTGGTAAACTGTTTTTGTGAAAAAAATGAGTTAGAATTGACATGAATGGATGTAGACGTTTTTGGACGTAATTATAGTTGTTCTGGGACGAGTTGAGATGTTTTGTGAAAAAATAAGTTTCAATTCACATGTCTTGATGTAGACGTTTTTGGACGTGGTTCTAGTATTTTGAGACGTGGTGCTTGTTGTTCCGAGACGTGGTAGACTGTCTTTGTGAAAAAAATCAGTTTAAATTCACGTGAATGGATGTAGACATTTTTTGACGTGGTTCGAGTTGTTCTGAGACGAGTTGAGATGTTGTATGGCCATTTTATTTGTTTTATCTTATTATAACACCTACTTACAAGATCATGAACATTGCTAAGGGTAATATGGTCATTTTAATTGTTTTATATTCAAAAAACTCTTAGATCAGATATCATCAACATTTCTAAGAGTTGAATGGTCATTTTATTTTTTTATCTCATTACAACTCTTAGATATGAGATCATGATCATTTCTGAGAATTGTATAGCCGTTTTATTTATTTTATCTTTTCAAAACCCTAAGATAATAGATTATGCACATTTCGGTCCAAGTCAGACGTTTTTTGACGTGGTTCATGTTGTTCTGAGACGAGTTGAGATGTTTTTTACAAAAATCAGTTTAAATTCACATGCATGGATTTAGACGTTTTTGGACGTGGTTATTGTGTTTTGAGACGTGGTGCTAGTTGTTCTGAGACGTGGTAGACTGTTTTTGTGAAAAAAATCAGTTAAAATTGACATGAATGGATGTAGACATTTTTGGACGTAATTATAGTTGTTCTGAGACGAGTTGAGATGTTTTATGAAAAAATAAGTTTCAATTCACATATCTTGATGTAGACGTTTTTGGACGTGGTTCTAGTGTTTTGAGACGTGGTGCTAGTTGTTCTGAGATGTGGTAGACTGTCTTTGTGAAAAAAATCAGTTTAAATTCACATGAATGGATGTAGACATTTTTTGACGTGGTTCTAGTTGTTCTGAGACGAGTTGAGATGTTTTGTGCAAAAATCAGTTTAAATTCAAATGCATGGATGTAGATGTTTTTGGATGTGGTTCTTGTGTTTTGAGAATTGGTGCTAGTTGTTCTGAGACGTGGTAGACTGTTTTTGTGAAAAAAAATCAGTTAAAATTGACATGAATGGATGTAGACGTTTTTGGACATAATTATAGTTGTTCTGAGACGAGTTGAAATGTTTTGTGAAAAAATAAGTTTCAATTCACATGTCTTGATGTAGACATTTTTGGACGTGGTTCTAGTGTTTTGAGACGTGGTGTTAGTTGTTCTGAGACGTGGTAGACTGTCTTTGTGAAAAAAATCAGTTTAAATTTACATGAATGGATGTAGACATTTTTTGACGTGGTTCTAGTTGTTCTGAGACGAGATGAGATGTTTTGTGCAAAAATCAGTTTAAATTCACATGCATGGATGTAGACATTTTTGGATGTGGTTCTTGTGTTTTGAGACGTGGTAGACTGTTTTTGTGAAAAAAATGAGTTAGAATTGACATGAATGGATGTAGACGTTTTTGGACGTAATTATAGTTGTTCTGCGACGAGTTGAGATGTTTTGTGAAAAAATAAGTTTCAATTCACATGTCTTGATGTAGACGTTTTTGGACGTGGTTCTAGTATTTTGAGACGTGGTGCTAGTTGTTCCGAGACGTGGTAGACTGTCTTTGTGAAAAAAATCAGTTTAAATTCACATGAATGGATGTAGACATTTTTTGACGTGGTTCTAGTTGTTCTGAGACGAGTTGAGATGTTGTATGGCCATTTTATTTGTTTTATCTTGTTATAACACCTACTTACAAGATCATGAACATTGGTAAGAGTAATATGGTCATTTTAATTGTTTTATATTCAAAAAACTCTTAGATCAGATATCATCAACATTTATAAGAGTTGAATGGTCATTTTAGTTCTTTTATCTCATTACTGTTGGATCGTGTCAAGTGTTGAGAGGGGGGGGGTGAATCAACACTCTATCAATTTTTCTCTCAACTAAAGGATTCCCTCTCAAATGTTAGCTCAGTTAGAGCTTATTGTTGAACTCACGTGTTGGCTTAGATGGACTGTTGGCAGATCAGATCAACCAAGGAAGACATCAGATCAACCAAGGAAGAGATCAGATCAATTCAATCACTCAAGGAGGGTTTACTTACACAACCATGACACTCCTGTTCAAGCTTACAGTTTGATAACACCACACCAGTCAAGACACACTCAAAGCAGTAAATGTGCACGGGGGATTTTTACGTGGTTCGATCAAATGATCTACATCCACGGACAGATTCACTCCTGTCAATCTTCACTATCACAGAATCCTTCAGCTCTGGCCTCACTGACCATAAGCAACATAAACAAGAGCTCACTGCTCAACACATTGAGGTTCACTACCTCTACAGGTTCATCAACTAAAACAACAACATATAAATCTCTATTGTACTGCCTTTTCTACACAAATATCTTTCAAAATCACTTAATGAAAGACGTTTGATAGTGTTCTAGGCTTACCACCTGAAGCTGCAATCTCAGGGTCAGTTCTCCCGATTCTGCTCCTCCTCAGCTTCTTCTTCTCCTTGACTTCTGCCTCTCCAATGCTTCAGCTTCTCCTTGTGCAGCAGACTGTTTCTTTCTCTCTTGTATTTTTCATATCATCTTTTTCTGCTCTCACTCTTTTTCTCCTCCCTTTTCTCGGTTTCGTTCTGTTCAGCACACACCTTGGCTTCTGCTCATCTCACTCCCTCTCTTTCTTCTTGTGCCTGCTGCCTTTTAGGGTTTTTCCTCCCTTTTGTTTATCCTGCATTCTACAGTTGTTGTGCCTACCACACCTACTCATCTGCCCGTTTCTTTTCCCAGAAGAAAAACTGTGCCCTACGTGCGGTGTGTCAGCATATCTTACACGGAAGGCGGCTCAAGATTCATATAATCCATTTTCAACCTTTTTAAGTTGCAACTTGCTTGCCATGTCATATTGTTGACTGTACTCCTTCAGACTTCTCGAGTAGCTTGTCTTAGATATTTTGAAACAGCAGAAGTGATCTGATCTTAGCTTATAGCTGATCTGATGTACGCGGCATTTGATCTGATATCAGCTTGCAGTTGATCTGATGTTAGCCTCCGGTTGATCTGATGTTAGCTTGCAGTTGATCTGATGTTAGCCTCCGGTTGATCTGATGTTAGCTTGCAGTTGATCTGATGTTGGCCTCCGGTTGATCTGATGTTAGCTTGCAGCTGATCTGATGTTAGCTTGCAGTTGATCTGATGTTAGCCTCCGGTTGATCTGATGTTAGCTTGCAGTTGATCTGATGTTAGCCTTCATGTCACAACGTTCTGTCCAGCAACTCAGAACCATCCATGTAGCTCCTGCAGTTCTTCTGATCGGGCACTGCTTGATTCTTTTGTATTTCTGCTCGCTCACAGGATTGCTAGATACTTCAACATGATGCTCCTGCGTCTTCTGAATCTTTGAGAGACTTTTAGAGTCGCGCGTTTGAGGTGTGATTCACTAGCCGTCCTTGACTTCAGCTTCTTAGGTGTCTGCTCCAGCTCTCCAGCCTTGAGTTGTTCTCTTCTGCTGCAAATATGTTTTGTTGCTGACTTGCCTTGCTTCTGTGAAACCAAGCTGCTGAGCAATCCCTTGAGAATTTGATCTGATCTTTACTTCCGTTGATCTGATACGCACTGTCCTTTGATCTGATGCGCACTGCATTTGATCTGATCTTCACTTCCTTTGATCTGATACGCACTGCATTTGATCTGATCTTCACTTCCCTTGATCTGATCTGTGTGGCCTTTGATCTGATGTGCGCGTAACTTGTCTGTGCAGCCTTTGATCTGATGTGCGCGTAACTTGATCTGATCTGAGCAGCCTTTGATCTGATGTGCGCATAACTTGTCTGTGCAGCCTTTGATCTGCTGTGCGCGTAACTTGATCTGATCTGTGCAGCCTTTGATCTGATGTGCGCGTAACTTGTCTGTGCAGCCTTTGATCTGCTGTGCGCGTAACTTGATCTGATCTGTGCAGCCTTTGATCTGATGTGCGCGTAACTTGATCTGATCTGTGCAGCCTTTGATCTGATATGCCAACAGTACACTTCCTTCTCATTTTGGCACTTCAGTTTATTCATCGGCTTCTTGCTGAGATTTTGTCCAGATAAAATGCTTTCAATCCTCATGAACTCAGTCCATTATTGCCTTAGTAATTCACAGATTTGTCACAATGTGGTTGCAACAATTACAACACAACATTGGACTTTAGTAAAGGCTAAGAAAGCTTCATTGTAGCAGCTCCAATGGCTCAACAATCTCCCCCTTTGGAATTGTTCATTGTAGCAGCTCCAATGGCTCAACAATCTCCCCCTTTGGAATTGTTGGCAACCACATTTGCAGCCAATCAGTCAACTCAGTGCTAAGCTCCCCCTGAACCTTATTCCCCCTGAACCTTATTCTTCTACATAGTAAGCTCCCCCTGCATGCTGCGACTATCTCTCCCCCTTTGACAACCAATTTCAAAGGGATTTGGGGATGCTCAACTGATTCAGCATGAGAAGGAGGACTGCACTCCCATTTGCATCCTCAAAATTTCAAACATCTCGGCTGGAAGAGGCTTTGTCATTACATCAGCTATTTGTTTAGCTGTGGGAACATACTCTAGCATAATTTCTCCTTTCTCAACCTTGTCCTTTATGAAGTGATACTTGATTTCTATATGTTTGGCTCTCGAGTGCTGGACTGAATTCTTTGACAAATCAATGGCACTTTTGTTGTCACAAAGAATTATCAGTGGCAGGGGAACTTCTTCTTTAAGATTTTGCAGTTCAGATCTCATCCATATAGCTTGAGTGCATGCCTTGGTTGCTGCTATGTACTCAGCTTCAGCAGTGCTTAAGGCTATACTTTCTTGCTTTTTGCTTAACCAGCTCACACATCTATTTCCAAGAAAGAATACTCCTCCTGAAGTGGATCTCCTGTCATCAACATTCCCTGCCCAATCAGCATCAGTGAAGCTTCTTAATCCCAAGCTTCCTTTCCTTGCATACCACAGACCATAATCTACTGTCCCTTGCAAGTATCTTAGCACCCTCTTTAGTGCAATCATATGAGAACTCTTTGGATTTGCCTGGTATCTAGCAGCTTGGCAGACAGCAAAGGTAATATCAGGCCTTGTTGCTGTTAAGTACAATAAGCTTCCTATCATGCTTCTGTATAGACTTTGATCAGCTTCAGCTCCTTTTTCATCCTTGCTCAGCTTGCAGTTAGTTGCCATGGGTGTAGACATTGGCTTAGCATCAGTCATACCAAATTTCTTCAGCACTTCTTTGGTATACTTGGTTTGAGAGATAAAAATTCCAGTTGCTTTTTGATGAATCTGTAGTCCAAGGAAAAATGATAGCTCTCCTATCATGGACATTTCAAACTCTTCTTGCATCTTTCTAGCAAATTCATGGCACAGCTGCTCCTTATCTCCTCCAAATATTATGTCATCAACATAGACTATGGCTATTAACTGTCCACCCTTTCCATCAAGGACATATAGATTGCTATTTATGCAACTTTTTCTGAAATTCAGATTCTTCAGGTAACTGTCCAGCCTTGAGTACCATGCTCTTGGGGCTTGTTTTAATCCATACAGTGCCTTTTTGAGCCTGCACACCTTGTTTTCATCTTCACAAACTAGAAAACCATCCGGTTGCTCAATGTACACTTCTTCTTCCAGATTTCCATTCAAGAAGGCAGATTTAACATCCATTTGGAAGACCTTATAACTCCTTGCTGAAGCCACTGCCAAAAACATTCTTATGGCTTCAAGCCTTGCTACTGGGGCAAAGGTTTCATCCACATCTACTCCTTCAATTTGAGAGTATCCTTTGCACACAAGCCTTGCCTTATTCTTTACAACCTTTCCTTCCTCATTCAACTTGTTCCTAAACACCCATTTTGTGCCTATCACATTTTTGTTTGCTGGCCTATCCACGAGCTCCCAAGTTTGGTTTTTCTCAATTTGATCCAGCTCTTCATTCATGGCTTGCAGCCATGACTGGTCCTCCAGGGCTTCCTCTATTGACCTTGGCTCAACTTGAGACAGTAGGGCAGTTGCAACCATACTTTTCAGTTGCCTTCTTGTTCTTACTGGAGCTTTGGGGTCTCCAATGATAGGCATCTTGTCAATTCTCTTGTTGTACTTTCTTTTTGCTCTTTCCTGGCCTTCTGTAACTTCTGTCTCTGATCCTTCTGCATCAGTCTCCTCAGTAGCTGATTTCAGCTCCAGGTCTGCCTCATCTTGGCTCTCTAAGTCATCTAAGTGATCCAGAAAATTTTCAGGATCAGTGGCTTTCATCTTGACTTCCTCAACCACTTTCACATCATAGCTTTCCATAATCTTATCCAGCCTCTTGTTATAAACCTTGTAAGCCTTGCTCTTATTTGAGTAACCAAGGAAAATGCCCTCATCAGCCCTCTCTTCAAATTTTCCAAGGCTTTGCTCCTTGTTCTTGATGAAGCATTTGCTGCCAAAAACTCTAAAGTACTTCACATTTGGCTTGTGACCATACCAAAGTTCATATGGTGTCTTTTCAGTGTTCGGCCTCAACATGGTTCTATTTTGTACATGCACAGCTGCCATTGTGGCTTCCTTCCAGAAGTGCTTTGGAGTATTGTGCTCCAACAGCATGGTTCTTGCCATCTCAATCACACTTCTATTTTTCCTCTCTACAACTCCATTTTGCTGGGGAGTGTGAGGACTTGAGACTTGATGTTTGATTCCCATTTCCTCCAAGTATTCTTCAAATTCCTGCGAGGTAAACTCTCCTCCATTATCTGATCTCAAAACTTTGATCTTCCTTCCATGCTGGTTTTCTGCCAGTTTTTGAAATCTTTTGAAGCAGTTGAAGGCTTCACTCTTTTGCTTCATGTGCATGATGCACATCATCCTAGTGAAGTCATCCACAAAAAGAATGAAATACATCTCTTTACCTGTACCTTTTCTTTTCATTGGTCCACATACATCAGTGTGAACTAGCTCCAATGGCTTAGAGGTTCTATGCTCATTGGACTTGTGAGAAAGTTTTGCAAATTTCCCTTTTTGGCATGAGTCACAAGTGCTGTTGTCCCTCTTTAGTACAGGTAGGTTTAACACTGCATTGCACTTCACCAGGCTTCTCATGCTCTTTTGATTTAAATGTCCAAGCCTGCAATGCCAAAGCGTATTTTCATCCATTTTGCTTAGCATGCACAACTTTTCCTTCACATCTATGAGGTACAAATCCTTGTTGTCTCTTATTCCTTTGGCCATGATTTCTCCAGTCTTGCAGTCTTTGATGAAACAGCCATTTTTTGAGAAATCTACTTTGAAACCATTGTCACACAGTTGTCTTACACTCAGCAAGTTGTACTTCAGCCCTTCTACAAACAGCACCTCCTTAGATTTGAACTTTTCTGATCCAATGGTGGCTTCTCCAACAGCCTTGATCTTTAACCCACTCTTATCTGCAAACTTGACAAACCCTCTTTCAACTTCTTTTGTGTTTCTCAGTAGAGTTTTGTCTCCAGTCATATGGCTTGTGCACCCACTGTCAATGATCCATTGGGCTTCCTTAGCTTTTGTTTTAAGTGCAACTTCAGCAATGCAAGCTTCTTCAAATCTGTGCTTCTTCCTCCAAATTTTTCTTGCTGCTGGTATGCCTTGCTGTTCATTCAATCTCTGATTGCTCCTGCTGCAGCTCCAGTGATCATTCTCTTCTAACCCTTCAAAAATTTGAAATCTGTTTCTCAGATTAAGTGGCTGCATTAGAGACTGATTTCTTCTTGTGTAATCTGCTGCAAAGTTTCTTCTATTTGTAGCTTGTTGCAGTGGCTGAGCTCTCCTGCTATTCACTCCTTCAGACCACTTGCTTCTCTCATTTGGCAATCTGCATCTGCACCAGACATTCAATTTCTGATACACTTCTCCAGGTTGTATGATATGGCCTTTTCTGATTTCAGCTTCAGGGATCCTTCTTGAAGCACTTAGGCTTCTTTGATGATAATACTCTTTCCTATTCCATCCTCTTGACTGCATTGTTCTTCCTCCAAATCTCCAGAATGCCTTCCTCCAGCAATTTGCTGCATAGTGACCTGATTCTCCACAGGTGAAACATACTCCAGCAATCAGCCTTCTACTTTTGAGCAGGCTTCTTTGATACATAGATTGTCTCCCCCTCAGCTCCTGCAGTCTTTCATTTTGCTCAGTAGACTTTCTTGATCCATTAGAAATTTCCATCTTCTTAGCATCAACAAAACTAGTTCCTGCCTTTACACCAGCAACACAAATTGAACCTTCTTTGACAAAGGTAACAGTCTTCTTGGTTGTTGCAGCTGGTTGTCCTTCTAATTTTTGATCTCCTTCATAACCAAGACCTTTCTTCCCTTCTGAATAAGATCTCTGCTTGCTGAGGCACTCATCTAACTTCCTTGTGGCTTCTTCAGTTTTTGCAGCCACTTCTTTGCTCCTTGAGAATTCACCAGGCTCAGTTTTGCTTGACTTAAACTCCAGCTTTCCTTTCAATTTTGATTCTACAGTAGTTCCATCAGTCATTTCTTCAGCTTTGAACACAGTTTGTTGAGACAGCAGATCTTCTATCTTTCTTGTTGCATCCTCTAGTTCGGCAGTGGTGGCATCTAGCTTTTCTACCAAGGTTTCACATGTCTTTTGAAGTTCCATCTTTTCTCTTGTACAATTTTTGTGAACCTCAGCTTCATTTTGCATGAGAATCAGTTCCTGCTCCAATTCAGTTACTCTATTCTCCAGTATTGAGTTTTCTTCTTGACTGCTCAAGATGACCTTTTCCATCTCCTTCATTGTCTTCATTGTCTTCTTGTGCAATCTCTTCTGCTCCTCTATCTTGTTGTATGCAAACTCCAGTTCTTCCTCTAGATCCACTTCTTCATCATCAGCTGATTGGTTCTCTAGTTCAGCATCCTCCTTTAATGAAACAGTTGAAGATTTCATCACCATGAGAGTCTCCTCTTCAGCTTCAGACTCATCTTCACTGTCTGAGACATCAGTCTCTTCATCCTCCTCAGAGCTATCATTTTTCTTCTTGCTCAGGTAGCTCCGTTTTCTGTAAGCTTTCCCTTTTCTTGATTTGAAGCTCATCTTCTTCTTTCCTTTCTGCTCCGGCCACCTGTCTGATGGCTTGTCAGCTTCCTCATCTTCTGTTCTCTTGTTCTTCATGAAGCACTTGCTTGCAAAGTGGCCTATTTTGCCACAATTGAAGCATTTTAAGGGCAACTTTCCCTTGTACTTTCCAGTCTGGCCTCTGAAACTCCTTGAAATCAGCACCATCATTCTTTCAAGATCACTGTCTGCTGCTTCATCTTCACTGCTTTCCTCCTTTAGCTTCCTTGAGTGTTTTGCTTTAAATGCTATCTCCTTGACTGCCTTTGACGTCTCCTCCTTTGAATTTGAAATCCTCATTTCATATGCTACAAGGGTGCTTTGTAGCTCATCTAATGTCACTTTATCTAGGTCCCTCTCCTCTATAGCAGAGACCTTAGAATCATATCTTGCTGGTAGGGATCTAAGAACCTTTTTAACTATATTGGAATCTCCAACACTCTCACCCAGACCCCTCATTGAGCTAACTAATTCAACAACTCTGTTTAGAAAGTCCTCAATGTTTTCACCTTCTCCCATCTTAAGACCTTCAAACTTACTTCTAAGAACCTGCAATTTTGCCTCCTTAACCTTGAGGTCTCCCTCATGAATATTAATCAGTTTAATCCATATTTCATGAGCAGTAACACAGTCTATAACTTTAAAGTTCTCTTTTTCTGACAGAGCTGCATATAGAGCATTCCTTGCCTTTCCATCAGCTTCTAAGTTTCTAATTTCTGCAGCTGTAGGATTCTCCTCATCTACGGTTGGTGTAAATCCATGCAAGACTACTCTTTGTACTTGTAAGCCTTGTGCTAAGAGATAAGCACTCATTCTCTTCTTCCATAACTGGAAATTTTGGCCACTGAAATAAGGAACTCCCTTAACAGTTGTTGCTTGATTCTCCATTACTACTGCTGGTTCTAAGTTTCAACAATCACTTGACAAAAGCAAACCTCGCTCTGATACCAATTGTTGGATCGTGTCAAGTGTTGAGAGGGGGGGGTGAATCAACACTCTATCAATTTTTCTCTCAACTAAAGGATTCCCTCTCAAATGTTAGCTCAGTTAGAGCTTATTGTTGAACTCACGTGTTGGCTTAGATGGACTGTTGGCAGATCAGATCAACCAAGGAAGACATCAGATCAACCAAGGAAGAGATCAGATCAATTCAATCACTCAAGGAGGGTTTACTTACACAACCATGACACTCCTGTTCAAGCTTACAGTTTGATAACACCACACCAGTCAAGACACACTCAAAGCAGTAAATGTGCACGGGGGATTTTTACGTGGTTCGATCAAATGATCTACATCCACGGACAGATTCACTCCTGTCAATCTTCACTATCACAGAATCCTTCAGCTCTGGCCTCACTGACCATAAGCAACATAAACAAGAGCTCACTGCTCAACACATTGAGGTTCACTACCTCTACAGGTTCATCAACTAAAACAACAACATATAAATCTCTATTGTACTGCCTTTTCTACACAAATATCTTTCAAAATCACTTAATGAAAGACGTTTGATAGTGTTCTAGGCTTACCACCTGAAGCTGCAATCTCAGGGTCAGTTCTCCCGATTCTGCTCCTCCTCAGCTTCTTCTTCTCCTTGACTTCTGCCTCTCCAATGCTTCAGCTTCTCCTTGTGCAGCAGACTGTTTCTTTCTCTCTTGTATTTTTCATATCATCTTTTTCTGCTCTCACTCTTTTTCTCCTCCCTTTTCTCGGTTTCGTTCTGTTCAGCACACACCTTGGCTTCTGCTCATCTCACTCCCTCTCTTTCTTCTTGTGCCTGCTGCCTTTTAGGGTTTTTCCTCCCTTTTGTTTATCCTGCATTCTACAGTTGTTGTGCCTACCACACCTACTCATCTGCCCGTTTCTTTTCCCAGAAGAAAAACTGTGCCCTACGTGCGGTGTGTCAGCATATCTTACACGGAAGGCGGCTCAAGATTCATATAATCCATTTTCAACCTTTTTAAGTTGCAACTTGCTTGCCATGTCATATTGTTGACTGTACTCCTTCAGACTTCTCGAGTAGCTTGTCTTAGATATTTTGAAACAGCAGAAGTGATCTGATCTTAGCTTATAGCTGATCTGATGTACGCGGCATTTGATCTGATATCAGCTTGCAGTTGATCTGATGTTAGCCTCCGGTTGATCTGATGTTAGCTTGCAGTTGATCTGATGTTAGCCTCCGGTTGATCTGATGTTAGCTTGCAGTTGATCTGATGTTGGCCTCCGGTTGATCTGATGTTAGCTTGCAGCTGATCTGATGTTAGCTTGCAGTTGATCTGATGTTAGCCTCCGGTTGATCTGATGTTAGCTTGCAGTTGATCTGATGTTAGCCTTCATGTCACAACGTTCTGTCCAGCAACTCAGAACCATCCATGTAGCTCCTGCAGTTCTTCTGATCGGGCACTGCTTGATTCTTTTGTATTTCTGCTCGCTCACAGGATTGCTAGATACTTCAACATGATGCTCCTGCGTCTTCTGAATCTTTGAGAGACTTTTAGAGTCGCGCGTTTGAGGTGTGATTCACTAGCCGTCCTTGACTTCAGCTTCTTAGGTGTCTGCTCCAGCTCTCCAGCCTTGAGTTGTTCTCTTCTGCTGCAAATATGTTTTGTTGCTGACTTGCCTTGCTTCTGTGAAACCAAGCTGCTGAGCAATCCCTTGAGAATTTGATCTGATCTTTACTTCCGTTGATCTGATACGCACTGTCCTTTGATCTGATGCGCACTGCATTTGATCTGATCTTCACTTCCTTTGATCTGATACGCACTGCATTTGATCTGATCTTCACTTCCCTTGATCTGATCTGTGTGGCCTTTGATCTGATGTGCGCGTAACTTGTCTGTGCAGCCTTTGATCTGATGTGCGCGTAACTTGATCTGATCTGAGCAGCCTTTGATCTGATGTGCGCATAACTTGTCTGTGCAGCCTTTGATCTGCTGTGCGCGTAACTTGATCTGATCTGTGCAGCCTTTGATCTGATGTGCGCGTAACTTGTCTGTGCAGCCTTTGATCTGCTGTGCGCGTAACTTGATCTGATCTGTGCAGCCTTTGATCTGATGTGCGCGTAACTTGATCTGATCTGTGCAGCCTTTGATCTGATATGCCAACAGTACACTTCCTTCTCATTTTGGCACTTCAGTTTATTCATCGGCTTCTTGCTGAGATTTTGTCCAGATAAAATGCTTTCAATCCTCATGAACTCAGTCCATTATTGCCTTAGTAATTCACAGATTTGTCACAATGTGGTTGCAACAATTACAACACAACATTGGACTTTAGTAAAGGCTAAGAAAGCTTCATTGTAGCAGCTCCAATGGCTCAACAATCTCCCCCTTTGGAATTGTTCATTGTAGCAGCTCCAATGGCTCAACAATTACAACTCTTAGATATGAGATCATGATCATTTCTGAGAATTTTATAGCCGTTTTATTTATTTTATCTTTTCAAAACCCTTAGATAATAGATTATGCACATTTCGGTCCACATCAGACGTTTTTGGACGTGGTTCTTGTTGTTCTGAGACGAGTTGAGATGTTTTGTACAAAAATCAGTTTAAATTCACATGAATGGATGTAGAAGTTTTTGGACGTAATTATAGTTGTTCTGAGACGAGTTGAGATGTTTTGTGAAAAAATAAATTTCAATTCACATATCTTGATGTAGACGTTTTTGGACGTGGTTCTAGTGTTTTGAGACGAGTTGAGATGTTGTATGGCCATTTTATTTGTTTTATCTTATTATAACACCTACTTACAAGATCATGAACATTGCTAAGAGTAATATGGTCATTTTAATTGTTTTATATTCAAAAAACTCTTAGATCAGATATCATCAACATTTATAAGAGTTGAATGGTCATTTTATTTTTTTATCTCATTACAACTCTTAGATATGAGATCATGTTCATTTCTGAGAATTGTATAGCCGTTTTATTTATTTTATCTTTTCAAAACCCTAAGATAATAGATTATGCACATTTCGGTCAAAGTCAGACGTTTTTTGACGTTGTTCATGTTGTTCTGAGACGAGTTGAGATGTTTTTTACAAAAATCAGTTTAAATTCACATGCATGGATGTAGACGTTTTTGGACGTGGTTCTTGTGTTTTGAGACGTGGTGCTAGTTGTTCTGAGACGTGGTAGACTGTTTTTGTGAAAAAAATCAGTTAAAATTGACATGAATGGATGTAGACATTTTTGGACGTAATTATAGTTGTTCTGAGACGAGTTGAGATGTTTTGTGAAAAAATAAGTTTCAATTCACATATCTTGATGTAGACGTTTTTGGACGTGGTTCTAGTGTTTTGAGACGTGGTGCTAGTTGTTCTGAGACGTGGAAGACTGTCTTTGTGAAAAAAATCAGTTTAAATTCACATGAATGGATGTAGACATTTTTTGACGTGGTTCTAGTTGTTCTGAGACGAGTTGAGATGTTTTGTGCAAAAATCAGTTTAAATTCACATGCATGGATGTAGACGTTTTTGGATGTGGTTCTTGTGTTTTGAGACGTGGTGCTAGTTCTTCTGAGACGTGGTAAACTGTTTTTGTGAAAAAAATGAGTTAGAATTGACATGAATGGATGTAGACGTTTTTGGACGTAATTATAGTTGTTCTGAGACGAGTTGAGATGTTTTGTGAAAAAATAAGTTTCAATTCACATGTCTTGATGTAGACGTTTTTGTACGTGGTTCTAGTATTTTGAGACGTGGTGCTAGTTGTTCCGAGACGTGGTAGACAGTCTTTGTGAAAAAAATGAGTTTAAATTCACGTGAATGGATGTAGACATTTTTTGACGTGGTTCGAGTTGTTCTGAGATGAGTTGAGATGTTGTATGGCCATTTTATTTGTTTTATCTTATTATAACACCTACTTACAAGATCATGAACATTGCTAAGGGTAATATGGTCATTTTAATTGTTTTATATTCAAAAAACTCTTAGATCAGATATCATCAACATTTCTAAGAGTTGAATGGTCATTTTATTTTTTTATCTCATTACAACTCTTAGATATGAGATCATGATCATTTCTGAGAATTGTATAGCCGTTTTATTTATTTTATCTTTTCAAAACCCTAAGATAATAGATTATGCACATTTCGGTCCAAGTCAGACGTTTTTTGACGTGGTTTATGTTGTTCTGAGATGAGTTGAGATGTTTTGTACAAAAATCAGTTTAAATTCACATGCATGGATGTAGACGTTTTTGGACGTGATTCTTGTGTTTTGAGACGTGGTGCTAGTTGTTCTGAGACGTGGTAGACTATTTTTGTAAAAAAAATCAGTTTAAATTCACATGAATGGATGTAGACGTTTTTGGACGTAATTATAGTTGTTCTGAGACGAGTTGAGATGTTTTGTGAAAAAATAAATTTCAATTCACATATCTTGATGTAGACGTTTTTGGACGTGGTTCTAGTGTTTTGAGACGAGTTGAGATGTTGTATGGCCATTTTATTTGTTTTATCTTATTATAACACCTACTTACAAGATCATGAACATTGCTAAGAGTAATATGGTCATTTTAATTGTTTTATATTCAAAAAACTCTTAGATCAGATATCATCAACATTTCTAAGAGTTGAATGGTCATTTTATTTTTTTATCTCATTACAACTCTTAGATATGAGATCATGATCATTTCTGAGAATTGTATAGCCGTTTTATTTATTTTATCTTTTCAAAACCCTAAGATAATAGATTATGCACATTTCGGTCCAAGTCAGACGTTTTTTGACGTGGTTCATGTTGTTCTGAGACGAGTTGAGATGTTTTTTATAAAAATCAGTTTAAATTCACATGCATGGATGTAGACGTTTTTGGACGTGGTTCTTGTGTTTTGAGACGTGGTGCTAGTTGTTCTGAGACGTGGTAGACTATTTTTGTGAAAAAAATCAGTTAAAATTGACATGAATGGATGTAGACATTTTTTGACGTAATTATAGTTGTTCTGAGACGAGTTGAGATGTTTTGTGAAAAAATAAGTTTCAATTCACATATCTTGATGTAGACGTTTTTGGACGTGGTTCTAGTGTTTTGAGACGTGGTGCTAGTTGTTCTGAGATGTGGTAGACTGTCTTTGTGAAAAAAATCAGTTTAAATTCACATGAATGGATGTAGACATTTTTTGACGTGGTTCTAGTTGTTCTGAGACGAGTTGAGATGTTTTGTGCAAAAATCAGTTTAAATTCACATGCATGGATGTAGACGTTTTTGGATGTGGTTCTTGTGTTTTGAGACGTGGTGCTAGTTCTTCTGAGACGTGGTAAACTGTTTTTGTGAAAAAAATGAGTTAGAATTGACATGAATGGATGTAGACGTTTTTGGACGTAATTATAGTTGTTCTGAGACGAGTTGAGATGTTTTGTGAAAAAATAAGTTTCAATTCACATGTCTTGATGTAGACGTTTTTGTACGTGGTTCTAGTATTTTGAGACGTGGTGCTAGTTGTTCCGAGACGTGGTAGACAGTCTTTGTGAAAAAAATGAGTTTAAATTCACGTGAATGGATGTAGACATTTTTTGACGTGGTTCGAGTTGTTCTGAGATGAGTTGAGATGTTGTATGGCCATTTTATTTGTTTTATCTTATTATAACACCTACTTACAAGATCATGAACATTGCTAAGGGTAATATGGTCATTTTAATTGTTTTATATTCAAAAAACTCTTAGATCAGATATCATCAACATTTCTAAGAGTTGAATGGTCATTTTATTTTTTTATCTCATTACAACTCTTAGATATGAGATCATGATCATTTCTGAGAATTGTATAGCCGTTTTATTTATTTTATCTTTTCAAAACCCTAAGATAATAGATTATGCACATTTCGGTCCAAGTCAGACGTTTTTTGACGTGGTTCTTGTTGTTCTGAGATGAGTTGAGATGTTTTGTACAAAAATCAATTTAAATTCACATGCATGGATGTAGACGTTTTTGGACGTGATTCTTGTGTTTTGAGACGTGGTGCTAGTTGTTCTGAGACGTGGTAGACTATTTTTGTAAAAAAAATCAGTTTAAATTCACATGAATAGATGTAGACGTTTTTGGACGTAATTATAGTTGTTCTGAGACGAGTTGAGATGTTTTGTGAAAAAATAAATTTCAATTCACATATCTTGATGTAGACGTTTTTGGACGTGGTTCTAGTGTTTTGAGACGAGTTGAGATGTTGTATGGCCATTTTATTTGTTTTATCTTATTATAACACCTACTTACAAGATCATGAACATTGCTAAGAGTAATATGGTCATTTTAATTGTTTTATATTCAAAAAACTCTTAGATCAGATATCATCAACATTTCTAAGAGTTGAATGGTCATTTTATTTTTTTATCTCATTACAACTCTTAGATATGAGATCATGATCATTTCTGAGAATTGTATAGCCGTTTTATTTATTTTATCTTTTCAAAACCCTAAGATAATAGATTATGCACATTTCGGTCCAAGTCAGACGTTTTTTGACGTGGTTTATGTTGTTCTGAGACAGGTTGAGATGTTTTTTATAAAAATCAGTTTAAATTCACATGCATGGATGTAGACGTTTTTGGACGTGGTTCTTGTGTTTTGAGACGTGGTGCTAGTTGTTCTGAGACGTGGTAGACTGTTTTTGTGAAAAAAATCAGTTAAAATTGACATGAATGGGTGTAGACATTTTTTGACGTAATTATAGTTGTTCTGAGACGAGTTGAGATGTTTTGTGAAAAAATAAGTTTCAATTCACATATCTTGATGTAGACGTTTTTGGACGTGGTTCTAGTGTTTTGAGACGTGGTGCTAGTTGTTCTGAGATGTGGTAGACTGTCTTTGTGAAAAAAATCAGTTTAAATTCACATGAATGGATGTAGACATTTTTTGACGTGGTTCTAGTTGTTCTGAGACGAGTTGAGATGTTTTGTGCAAAAATCAGTTTAAATTCAAATGCATGGATGTAGATGTTTTTGGATGTGGTTCTTGTGTTTAGAGAATTGGTGCTAGTTGTTCTGAGACGTGGTAGACTGTTTTTGTGAAAAAAATCAGTTAAAATTGACATGAATGGATGTAGTCGTTTTTGGACATAATTATAGTTGTTCTGAGACGAGTTGAAATGTTTTGTGAAAAAATAAGTTTCAATTCACATGTCTTGATGTAAACATTTTTGGACGTGGTTCTAGTGTTTTGAGACGTGGTGCTAGTTGTTCTGAGACGTGGTAGACTGTCTTTGTGAAAAAAATCAGTTTAAATTTACATGAATGGATGTAGACATTTTTTGACGTGGTTCTAGTTGTTCTGAGACGAGTTGAGATGTTTTGTGCAAAAATCAGTTTAAATTCACATGCATGGATGTAGACCTTTTTGGATGTGGTTCTTGTGTTTTGAGACGTGGTGCTAGTTCTTCTGAGACGTGGTAGACTGTTTTTGTGAAAAAAATGAGTTAGAATTGACATGAATGGATGTAGACGTTTTTGGACGTAATTATAGTTGTTCTGAGACGAGTTGAGATGTTTTGTGAAAAAATAAGTTTCAATTCACATGTCTTGATGTAGACGTTTTTGGACGTGGTTCTAGTATTTTGAGACGTGGTGCTAGTTGTTCCAGGACGTGGTAGACTGTCTTTGTGAAAAAAATCAGTTTAAATTCACGTGAATGGATGTAGACATTTTTTGACGTGGTTCTAGTTGTTCTGAGACGAGTTGAGATGTTGTATGGCCATTTTATTTGTTTTATCTTGTTATAACACCTACTTACAAGATCATGAACATTGCTAAGAGTAATATGGTCATTTTAATTGTTTTATATTCAAAAAACTCTTATATCAGATATCATCAACATTTCTAAGAGTTGAATGATCATTTTATTTTTTTATCTCATTACAACTCTTAGATATGAGATCATGATCATTTCTGAGAATTGTATAGCCGTTTTATTTATTTTATCTTTTCAAAACCCTAAGATAATAGATTATGCACATTTCGGTCCAAGTCAGACGTTTTTTGACGTGGTTCTTGTTGTTCTGAGACGAGTTGAGATGTTTTTTACAAAAATCAGTTTAAATTCACATGCATGGATGTAGACGTTTTTGGACGTGGTTCTTGTGTTTTGAGACGTGGTGCTAGTTGTTCTGAGACGTGGTAGACTGTTTTTGTGAAAAAAATCAGCTAAAATTGACATGAATGGATGTAGACATTTTTGGACGTAATTATAGTTGTTCTGAGACGAGTTGAGATGTTTTGTGAAAAAATAAGTTTCAATTCACATATCTTGATGTAGACGTTTTTGGACGTGGTTCTAGTGTTTTGAGACGTGGTGCTAGTTGTTCTGAGATGTGATAGACTGTCTTTGTGAAAAAAATCAGTTTAAATTCACATGAATGGATGTAGACATTTTTTGACGTGGTTCTAGTTGTTCTGAGACGAGTTGAGATGTTTTGTGCAAAAATCAGTTTAAATTCAAATGCATGGATGTAGATGTTTTTGGATGTGGTTATTGTGTTTTGAGAATTGGTGCTAGTTGTTCTGAGACGTGGTAGACTGTTTTTGTGAAAAAAATCAGTTAAAATTGACATGAATTGATGTAGACGTTTTTGGACATAATTATAGTTGTTCTGAGACGAGTTGAGATGTTTTGTGAAAAAATAAGTTTCAATTCACATATATTGATGTAGACGTTTTTGGACGTAGTTCTAGTGTTTTGAGACGTGGTGCTAGTTGTTCTGAGACGTGGTAGACTGTCTTTGTGAAAAAAATCAGTTTAAATTCACATGAATGGATGTAGACATTTTTTGACGTGGTTCTAGTTGTTCTGAGACGAGTTGAGATGTTTTGTGCAAAAATCAGTTTAAATTCACATGCATGGATGTAGACGTTTTTAGATGTGGTTCTTGTGTTTTGAGACGTGGTGCTAGTTGTTCTGAGACGTGGTAGACTGTCTTTGTGAAAAAAATCAGTTTAAATTCACATGAATGGATGTAGACATTTTTTGACGTGGTTCTAGTTGTTCTGAGACGAGTTGAGATGTTTTGTGCAAAAATCAGTTTAAATTCACTTGCATGGATGTAGACGTTTTTGGATGTGGTTCTTGTGTTTTGAGACGTGGTGCTAGTTCTTCTGAGACGTGGTAGACTGTTTTTGTGAAAAAAATGAGTTAGAATTGACATGAATGGATGTAGACGTTTTTGGACGTAATTATAGTTGTTCTGAGACGAGTTGAGATGTTTTGTGAAAAAATAAGTTTCAATTCACATGTCTTGATGTAGACGTTTTTGGACGTGGTTCTAGTATTTTGAGACGTGGTGCTAGTTGTTCCGAGACGTGGTAGACTGTCTTTGTGAAAAAAATCAGTTTAAATTCACGTGAATGGATGTAGACATTTTTTGACGTGGTTCTAGTTGTTCTGAGACGAGTTGAGATGTTGTATGGCCATTTTATTTGTTTTATCTTGTTATAACACCTACTTACAAGATCATGAACATTGCTAAGAGTAATATGGTCATTTTAATTGTTTTATATTCAAAAAACTCTTATATCAGATATCATCAACATTTCTAAGAGTTGAATGATCATTTTATTTTTTTATCTCATTACAACTCTTAGATATGAGATCATGATCATTTCTGAGAATTGTATAGCCGTTTTATTTATTTTATCTTTTCAAAACCCTAAGATAATAGATTATGCACATTTCGGTCCAAGTCAGACGTTTTTTGACGTGGTTCTTGTTGTTCTGAGACGAGTTGAGATGTTTTTTACAAAAATCAGTTTAAATTCACATGCATGGATGTAGACGTTTTTGGACGTGGTTCTTGTGTTTTGAGACGTGGTGCTAGTTGTTCTGAGACGTGGTAGACTGTTTTTGTGAAAAAAATCAGCTAAAATTGACATGAATGGATGTAGACATTTTTGGACGTAATTATAGTTGTTCTGAGACGAGTTGAGATGTTTTGTGAAAAAATAAGTTTCAATTCACATATCTTGATGTAGACGTTTTTGGACGTGGTTCTAGTGTTTTGAGACGTGGTGCTAGTTGTTCTGAGATGTGGTAGACTGTCTTTGTGAAAAAAATCAGTTTAAATTCACATGAATGGATGTAGACATTTTTTGACGTGGTTCTAGTTGTTCTGAGACGAGTTGAGATGTTTTGTGCAAAAATCAGTTTAAATTCAAATGCATGGATGTAGATGTTTTTGGATGTGGTTATTGTGTTTTGAGAATTGGTGCTAGTTGTTCTGAGACGTGGTAGACTGTTTTTGTGAAAAAAATCAGTTAAAATTGACATGAATGGATGTAGACGTTTTTGGACATAATTATAGTTGTTCTGAGACGAGTTGAGATGTTTTGTGAAAAAATAAGTTTCAATTCACATATATTGATGTAGACGTTTTTGGACGTGGTTCTAGTGTTTTGAGACGTGGTGCTAGTTGTTCTGAGACGTGGTAGACTGTCTTTGTGAAAAAAATCAGTTTAAATTCACATGAATGGATGTAGACATTTTTTGACGTGGTTCTAGTTGTTCTGAGACGAGTTGAGATGTTTTGTGCAAAAATCAGTTTAAATTCACATGCATGGATGTAGACGTTTTTGGATGTGGTTCTTGTGTTTTGAGACGTGGTGCTAGTTCTTCTGAGACGTGGTAGACTGTTTTTGTGAAAAAAATGAGTTAGAATTGACATGAATGGATGTAGACGTTTTTGGACGTAATTATAGTTGTTCTGAGACGAGTTGAGATGTTTGTTGAAAAAATAAGTTTCAATTCACATGTCTTGATGTAGACATTTTTGGACGTGGTTCTAGTATTTTGAGACGTGGTGCTAGTTGTTCCGAGACGTGGTAGACTGTCTTTGTGAAAAAAATCAGTTTAAATTCACGCGAATGGATGTAGATATTTTTTGACGTGGTTCGAGTTGTTCTGAGACGAGTTGAGATGTTGTATGGCCATTTTATTTGTTTTATCTTATTATAACACCTACTTACAAGATCATGAACATTGCTAAGAGTAATATGGTCATTTTAATTGTTTTATATTCAAAAAACTCTTAGATCAGATATCATTAACATTTCTAAGAGTTGAATGGTCATTTTATTTTTTTATCTCATTACAACTCTTAGATATGAGATCATGATCATTTCTGAGAATTGTATAGCCGTTTTATTTATTTTATCTTTTCAAAACCCTAAGATAATAGATTATGCACATTTCGGTCCAAGTCAGACGTTTTTTGACGTGGTTCTTGTTGTTCTGAGACGAGTTGAGATGTTTTGTACAAAAATCAGTTTAAATTCACATGCATGGATGTAGACGTTTTTGGACGTGATTCTTGTGTTTTGAGACGTGGTGCTAGTTGTTCTGAGACGTGGTAGACTATTTTTGTAAAAAAAATCAGTTTAAATTCACATGAATGGATGTAGACGTTTTTGGACGTAATTATAGTTGTTCTGAGACGAGTTGAGATGTTTTGTGAAAAAATAAATTTCAATTCACATATCTTGATGTAGACGTTTTTGGACGTGGTTTTAGTGTTTTGAGACGAGTTGAGATGTTGTATGGCCATTTTATTTGTTTTATCTTATTATAACACCTACTTACAAGATCATGAACATTGCTAAGAGTAATATGGTCATTTTAATTGTTTTATATTCAAAAAACTCTTAGATCAGATATCATCAACATTTCTAAGAGTTGAATGGTCATTTTATTTTTTTATCTCATTACAACTCTTAGATATGAGATCATGATCATTTCTGAGAATTGTATAGCCGTTTTATTTATTTTATCTTTTCAAAACCCTAAGATAATAGATTATGCACATTTCGGTCCAAGTCAGACGTTTTTTGACGTGGTTCATGTTGTTCTGAGACGAGTTGAGATGTTTTTCACAAAAATCAGTTTAAATTCACATGCATGGATGTAGACGTTTTTGGACGTGGTTCTTGTGTTTTGAGACGTGGTGCTAGTTGTTCTGAGACGTGGTAGACTATTTTTGTGAAAAAAATGAGTTAGAATTGACATGAATGGATGTAGACGTTTTTGGACGTAATTATAGTTGTTCTGCGACTAGTTGAGATGTTTTGTGAAAAAATAAGTTTCAATTCACATGTCTTGATGTAGACGTTTTTGGACGTGGTTCTAGTGTTTTGAGACGTGATGCTAGTTGTTCTTAGACGTGGTAGACTGTCTTTGTGAAAAAAATCAGTTTAAATTCACATGAATGGATGTAGACATTTTTTGACGTGGTTCTAGTTGTTCTGAGACGAGTTGAGATGTTTTGTGCAAAAATCAGTTTAAATTCACATGCATGGATGTAGACGTTTTTGGATGTGGTTCTTGTGTTTTGAGACGTGGTGCTAGTTCTTCTGAGACGTGGTAGACTGTTTTTGTGAAAAAAATGAGTTAGAATTGACATGAATGGATGTAGACGTTTTTGGACGTAATTATAGTTGTTCTGAGACGAGTTGAGATGTTTTGTGAAAAAATAAGTTTCAATTCACATGTCTTGATGTAGACGTTTTTGGACGTGGTTCTAGTATTTTGAGACGTGGTGCTAGTTGTTCCGAGACGTGGTAGACTGTCTTTGTGAAAAAAATCAGTTTAAATTCACGTGAATGGATGTAGACATTTTTTGACGTGGTTCTAGTTGTTCTGAGACGAGTTGAGATGTTGTATGGCCATTTTATTTGTTTTATCTTGTTATAACACCTACTTACAAGATCATGAACATTGCTAAGAGTAATATGGTCATTTTAATTGTTTTATATTCAAAAAACTCTTATATCAGATATCATCAACATTTCTAAGAGTTGAATGATCATTTTATTTTTTTATCTCATTACAACTCTTAGATATGAGATCATGATCATTTCTGAGAATTGTATAGCCGTTTTATTTATTTTATCTTTTCAAAACCCTAAGATAATAGATTATGCACATTTCGGTCCAAGTCAGACGTTTTTTGACGTGGTTCTTGTTGTTCTGAGACGAGTTGAGATGTTTTTTACAAAAATCAGTTTAAATTCACATGCATGGATGTAGACGTTTTTGGACGTGGTTCTTGTGTTTTGAGACGTGGTGCTAGTTGTTCTGAGACGTGGTAGACTGTTTTTGTGAAAAAAATCAGCTAAAATTGACATGAATGGATGTAGACATTTTTGGACGTAATTATAGTTGTTCTGAGACGAGTTGAGATGTTTTGTGAAAAAATAAGTTTCAATTCACATATCTTGATGTAGACGTTTTTGGACGTGGTTCTAGTGTTTTGAGACGTGGTGCTAGTTGTTCTGAGATGTGATAGACTGTCTTTGTGAAAAAAATCAGTTTAAATTCACATGAATGGATGTAGACATTTTTTGACGTGGTTCTAGTTGTTCTGAGACGAGTTGAGATGTTTTGTGCAAAAATAAGTTTAAATTCAAATGCATGGATGTAGATGTTTTTGGATGTGGTTATTGTGTTTTGAGAATTGGTGCTAGTTGTTCTGAGACGTGGTAGACTGTTTTTGTGAAAAAAATCAGTTAAAATTGACATGAATGGATGTAGACGTTTTTGGACATAATTATAGTTGTTCTGAGACGAGTTGAGATGTTTTGTGAAAAAATAAGTTTCAATTCACATATATTGATGTAGACGTTTTTGGACGTGGTTCTAGTGTTTTGAGACGTGGTGCTAGTTGTTCTGAGACGTGGTAGACTGTCTTTGTGAAAAAAATCAGTTTAAATTCACATGAATGGATGTAGACATTTTTTGACGTGGTTCTAGTTGTTCTGAGACGAGTTGAGATGTTTTGTGCAAAAATCAGTTTAAATTCACATGCATGGATGTAGACGTTTTTAGATGTGGTTCTTGTGTTTTGAGACGTGGTGCTAGTTGTTCTGAGACGTGGTAGACTGTCTTTGTGAAAAAAATCAGTTTAAATTCACATGAATGGATGTAGACATTTTTTGACGTGGTTCTAGTTGTTCTGAGACGAGTTGAGATGTTTTGTGCAAAAATCAGTTTAAATTCACATGCATGGATGTAGACGTTTTTGGATGTGGTTCTTGTGTTTTGAGACGTGGTGCTAGTTCTTCTGAGACGTGGTAGACTGTTTTTGTGAAAAAAATGAGTTAGAATTGACATGAATGGATGTAGACGTTTTTGGACGTAATTATAGTTGTTCTGAGACGAGTTGAGATGTTTTGTGAAAAAATAAGTTTCAATTCACATGTCTTGATGTAGACGTTTTTGGACGTGGTTCTAGTATTTTGAGACGTGGTGCTAGTTGTTCCGAGACGTGGTAGACTGTCTTTGTGAAAAAAATCAGTTTAAATTCACGTGAATGGATGTAGACATTTTTTGACGTGGTTCTAGTTGTTCTGAGACGAGTTGAGATGTTGTATGGCCATTTTATTTGTTTTATCTTGTTATAACACCTACTTACAAGATCATGAACATTGCTAAGAGTAATATGGTCATTTTAATTGTTTTATATTCAAAAAACTCTTATATCAGATATCATCAACATTTCTAAGAGTTGAATGATCATTTTATTTTTTTATCTCATTACAACTCTTAGATATGAGATCATGATCATTTCTGAGAATTGTATAGCCGTTTTATTTATTTTATCTTTTCAAAACCCTAAGATAATAGATTATGCACATTTCGGTCCAAGTCAGACGTTTTTTGACGTGGTTCTTGTTGTTCTGAGACGAGTTGAGATGTTTTTTACAAAAATCAGTTTAAATTCACATGCATGGATGTAGACGTTTTTGGACGTGGTTCTTGTGTTTTGAGACGTGGTGCTAGTTGTTCTGAGACGTGGTAGACTGTTTTTGTGAAAAAAATCAGCTAAAATTGACATGAATGGATGTAGACATTTTTGGACGTAATTATAGTTGTTCTGAGACGAGTTGAGATGTTTTGTGAAAAAATAAGTTTCAATTCACATATCTTGATGTAGACGTTTTTGGACGTGGTTCTAGTGTTTTGAGACGTGGTGCTAGTTGTTCTGAGATGTGGTAGACTGTCTTTGTGAAAAAAATCAGTTTAAATTCACATGAATGGATGTAGACATTTTTTGACGTGGTTCTAGTTGTTCTGAGACGAGTTGAGATGTTTTGTGCAAAAATCAGTTTAAATTCAAATGCATGGATGTAGATGTTTTTGGATGTGGTTATTGTGTTTTGAGAATTGGTGCTAGTTGTTCTGAGACGTGGTAGACTGTTTTTGTGAAAAAAATCAGTTAAAATTGACATGAATGGATGTAGACGTTTTTGGACATAATTATAGTTGTTCTGAGACGAGTTGAGATGTTTTGTGAAAAAATAAGTTTCAATTCACATATATTGATGTAGACGTTTTTGGACGTGGTTCTAGTGTTTTGAGACGTGGTGCTAGTTGTTCTGAGACGTGGTAGACTGTCTTTGTGAAAAAAATCAGTTTAAATTCACATGAATGGATGTAGACATTTTTTGACGTGGTTCTAGTTGTTCTGAGACGAGTTGAGATGTTTTGTGCAAAAATCAGTTTAAATTCACATGCATGGATGTAGACGTTTTTGTTGAGCCATTGGAGCCGCTACAATGAAGCTTTCTTAGCCTTTGTTAAAGTCCAATGTTTTGTTGTAATTGTTGCAACCACATTGTGACAAATCTGTGAATTACTAAGGCAATAATGGACTGAGTTCATGAGGTTTGAAAGCATTTTATCTGGACAAAATCTCAGCAAGAAGCCGATGAATAAACTGAAGTGCCAAAATGAGAAGGAAGTGTACTGTTGGCATATCAGATCAAAGGAAGTGAAGATCAGATCAAAGGCAGTGCGTATCAGATCAAAGGAAGTGAAGATCAGATCAAAGGCAGTGCGTATCAGATCAAAGGAAGTGAAGATCAGATCAAAGGCAGTGCGTATCAGATCAAAGGAAGTGAAGATCAGATCAAATGCAGTGCGCATCAGATCAAAGGATGCACACATCAGATCACATGCAGCACAGATCAGATCAACGGAAGTAAAGATCAGATCAAATTCTCAAGGGATTGCTCAGCAGCTTGGTTTCACAGAAGCAAGGCAAGTCAGCAACAAAACATATTTGCAGCAGAAGAGAACAACTCAAGGCTGGAGAGCTAGAGCAGACACCTAAGAAGCTGAAGTCAAGGACGGCTAGTGAATCACACTTCAAACGCGCGACTCTAAAAGTCTCTCAAAGATTCAGAAGACGCAGGAGCATCATGTTGAAGTATCTAGCAATCCTGTGAGCGAGCAGAAATACAAAAGAATCAAGCAGTGCCCGATCAGAAGAACTGCAGGAGCTACATGGATGGTTCTGAGTTGCTGGACAGAACGTTGTGACATGAAGCTAACATCAGATCAACCGAAGGCTAACATCAGATCAACTGCAAGCTAACATCAGATCAACCGAAGGCTAACATCAGATCAACTGCAAGCTAACATCAGATCAACCGAAGGCTAACATCAGATCAACTGCAAGCTAACATCAGATCAACCGAAGGCTAACATCAGATCAACTGCAAGCTAACATCAGATCAACCGAAGCGCGACATCAGATCAAATGCCGCACACATCAGATCAGCTATAAGCTAATATCAGATCACTTCTGCTGTTTCAAAATATCTAAGACAAGCTACTCGAGAAGTATGAAGGAGTACAGTCAGCAATATGACATGGCAAGCAAGTTGCAACTCAAAAGGTTGAAAATGGATTATTTGAATCTTGAGCCGCCTTTCGTGTATGATGTGCTGACACACTACACGGTAGGGCACAGTTTTTCTTCTGGGAAAAAGAAGATAGAGTGCGGAAGATAATAAAGAAAAAAACGGGCATATGAGTAGGCGTGGTAGGTACAACAACTGTAGAACGGAAGAAAAACCTAAAAAGGGGAAGGCACGAGAAGAAAAACATAGAGAGAGATGAGCAACAGAAAAGAAGTGTGCTGAACCGAACGAAACCGAGAAAAGGGAGAAGTAAAAGAGTGAGAGCTGTAAAAAGATGATATGAAATATACAAGAGAGAAAGAAACAGTCAGCTGCACAAGGAGAAGCTGAAGCTTCGGAGAAGCAGAAGTCAAGGAGAAGAAGAAGCTGAGGAGGAGCACAAAAAGGGAAGACTGAAACTAAGATCAAAGATGATGCAGAATCGGGAGAACTGACCCTGAGGTTGCAGCTTCAGGTGGTAAGCCTAGAACACTATCAAACGTCTTTCATTAAGTGATTTTGAAAGATATTTGTGTAGAAAAGGCAGTACAATAGAGGTTTATATGTTGTTGTTTTAGTTGATGAACTTGTAGAGGTAGTGAACTTCAATGTGTTGAGCAGTGAGCTCTTGTTTATGTTGCTTACGGTCAGTGAGGCCAGAGCTGAATGATTCCGTGATAGTGAAGATTGACAGGAGTGAATCTGTCCGTGGATGTAGATCATTTGATCGAACCACGTAAAAATTCCCCGTGCACATTTACTGCTTTGAGTGTGTCTTGACTGGTGTGGTGTTCTCAAACTGTAAGCTTGAACAGGAGTGTTGTGGTTGTGTAAGTGAACCCTCCTTGAGTGAGTCCATCTAAGCCAAGAACGTGAGTTCAACAATAAGCTCTAACTGAGCTAACATTTGAGAGGGAATCCTTTAGTTGAAAGAAAAATTGATAAAGTGTTGATTCACCCCCCCTCTCAACACTTGACACGATCCAACAGTTTTTGGATGTGGTTCTTGTGTTTTGAGACGTGGTGCTAGTTCTTCTGAGACGTGGTAGACTGTTTTTGTGAAAAAAATGAGTTAGAATTGACATGAATGGATGTAGACGTTTTTGGACGTAATTATAGTTGTTCTGAGACGAGTTGAGATGTTTGTTGAAAAAATAAGTTTCAATTCACATGTCTTGATGTAGACATTTTTGGACGTGGTTCTAGTATTTTGAGACGTGGTGCTAGTTGTTCCGAGACGTGGTAGACTGTTTTTGTGAAAAAAATCAGTTTAAATTCACGCGAATGGATGTAGACATTTTTTGACGTGGTTCGAGTTGTTCTGAGACGAGTTGAGATGTTGTATGGCCATTTTATTTGTTTTATCTTATTATAACACCTACTTACAAGATCATGAACATTGCTAAGAGTAATATGGTCATTTTAATTGTTTTATATTCAAAAAACTCTTAGATCAGATATCATCAACATTTCTAAGAGTTGAATGGTCATTTTATTTTTTTATCTCATTACAACTCTTAGATATGAGATCATGATCATTTCTGAGAATTGTATAGCCGTTTTATTTATTTTATCTTTTCAAAACCCTAAGATAATAGATTATGCACATTTCGGTCCAAGTCAGACGTTTTTTGACGTGGTTCTTGTTGTTCTGAGACGAGTTGAGATGTTTTGTACAAAAATCAGTTTAAATTCACATGCATGGATGTAGACGTTTTTGGACGTGATTCTTGTGTTTTGAGACGTGGTGCTAGTTGTTCTGAGACGTGGTAGACTATTTTTGTAAAAAAAATCAGTTTAAATTCACATGAATGGATGTAGACGTTTTTGGACGTAATTATAGTTGTTCTGAGACGAGTTGAGATGTTTTGTGAAAAAATAAATTTCAATTCACATATCTTGATGTAGACGTTTTTGGACGTGGTTTTAGTGTTTTGAGACGAGTTGAGATGTTGTATGGCCATTTTATTTGTTTTATCTTGTTATAACACCTACTTACAAGATCATGAACATTGCTAAGAGTAATATGGTCATTTTAATTGTTTTATATTCAAAAAACTCTTAGATCAGATATCATCAACATTTCTAAGAGTTGAATGGTCATTTTATTTTTTTATCTCATTACAACTCTTAGATATGAGATCATGATCATTTCTGAGAATTGTATAGCCGTTTTATTTATTTTATCTTTTCAAAACCCTAAGATAATAGATTATGCACATTTCGGTCCAAGTCAGACGTTTTTTTAACGTGGTTCATGTTGTTCTGAGATGAGTTGAGATGTTTTTCACAAAAATCAGTTTAAATTCACATGCATGGATGTAGACGTTTTTGGACGTGGTTCTTGTGTTTTGAGACGTGGTGCTAGTTGTTCTGAGACGTGGTAGACTATTTTTGTGAAAAAAATCAGTTAAAATTGACATGAATGGATGTAGACATTTTTGGACGTAATTATAGTTGTTCTGAGACGAGTTGAGATGTTTTGTGAAAAAATAAGTTTCAATTCACATATCTTGATGTAGACGCTTTTGGACGTGGTTCTAGTGTTTTGAGACGTGGTGCTAGTTGTTCTGAGATGTGGTAGACTGTCTTTGTGAAAAAAATCAGTTTAAATTCACATGAATGGATGTAGACATTTTTTGACGTGGTTCTAGTTGTTCTGAGACGAGTTGAGATGTTTTGTGCAAAAATCAGTTTAAATTCAAATGCATGGATGTAGATGTTTTTGGATGTGGTTCTTGTGTTTTGAGAATTGGTGCTAGTTGTTATGAGACGTGGTAGACTGTTTTGTGAAAAAAATCAGTTAAAATTGACATGAATGGATGTAGACGTTTTTGGACATAATTATAGTTGTTCTGAGACGAGTTGAAATGTTTTGTGAAAAAATAAGTTTCAATTCACATGTCTTGATGTAGACATTTTTGGACGTGGTTCTATTGTTTTGAGACGTGGTGCTAGTTGTTCTGAGACGTGGTAGACTGTCTTTGTGAAAAAAATCAGTTTAAATTCACATGAATGGATGTAGACATTTTTTGACGTGGTTCTAGTTGTTCTGAGACGAGTTGAGATGTTTTGTGCAAAAATCAGTTTAAATTCACATGCATGGATGTAGACGTTTTTGGATGTGGTTCTTGTGTTTTGAGACGTGGTGCTAGTTCTTCTGAGACGTGGTAGACTGTTTTTGTGAAAAAAATGAGTTAGAATTGACATGAATGGATGTAGACGTTTTTGGACGTAATTATAGTTGTTCTGCGACGAGTTGAGATGTTTTGTGAAAAAATAAGTTTCAATTCACATGTCTTGATGTAGACGTTTTTGGACGTGGTTCTAGTATTTTGAGACGTGGTGCTAGTTGTTCCGAGACGTGGTAGACTGCCTTTGTGAAAAAAATCAGTTTAAATTTACATGAATGGATGTAGACATTTTTTGACGTGGTTCTAGTTGTTCTGAGACGAGTTGAGATGTTGTATGGCCATTTTATTTGTTTTATCTTGTTATAACACCTACTTACAAGATCATGAACATTGCTAAGAGTAATATGGTCATTTTAATTGTTTTATATTCAAAAAACTCTTAGATCAGATATCATCAACATTTCTAAGAGTTGAATGGTCATTTTATTTTTTTATCTCATTACAACTCTTAGATATGAGATCATGATCATTTCTGAGAATTGTATAGCCGTTTTATTTATTTTATCTTTTCAAAACCCTAAGATAATAGATTATGCACATTTCGGTCCAAGTCAGACGTTTTTTGACGTGGTTCATGTTGTTCTGAGACGAGTTGAGATGTTTTTTACAAAAATCAGTTTAAATTCACATGCATGGATGTAGACGTTTTTGGACGTGGTTCTTGTGTTTTGAGACGTGGTGCTAGTTGTTCTGAGACGTGGTAGACTGTTTTTGTGAAAAAAATCAGTTAAAATTGACATGAATGGATGTAGACATTTTTGGACGTAATTATAGTTGTTCTGAGACGAGTTGAGATGTTTTGTGAAAAAATAAGTTTCAATTCACATATCTTGATGTAGACGTTTTTGGACATAGTTCTAGTGTTTTGAGACGTGGTGCTAGTTGTTCTGAGATGTGGTAGACTGTCTTTGTGAAAAAAATCAGTTTAAATTCACATGAATGGATGTAGACATTTTTTGACGTTGTTCTAGTTGTTCTGAGACGAGTTGAGATGTTTTGTGCAAAAATCAGTTTAAATTCAAATGCATGGATGTAGATGTTTTTGGATGTGGTTCTTGTGTTTTGAGAATTGGTGCTAGTTGTTATGAGACGTGGTAGACTGTTTTTGTGAAAAAAATCAGTTAAAATTGACATGAATGGATGTAGACGTTTTTGGACATAATTATAGTTGTTCTGAGACGAGTTGAAATGTTTTGTGAAAAAATAAGTTTCAATTCACATGTCTTGATGTAGACATTTTTGGACGTGGTTCTAGTGTTTTGAGACGTGGTGCTAGTTGTTCTGAGACGTGGTAGACTGTCTTTGTGAAAAAAATCAGTTTAAATTCACATGAATGGATGTAGACATTTTTTGACGTGGTTCTAGTTGTTCTGAGACGAGTTGAGATGTTTTGTGCAAAAATCAGTTTAAATTCACATGCATGGATGTAGACGTTTTTGGATGTGGTTCTTGTGTTTTGAGACGTGGTGCTAGTTCTTCTGAGACGTGGTAGACTGTTTTTGTGAAAAAAATGAGTTAGAATTGACATGAATGGATGTAGACGTTTTTGGACGTAATTATAGTTGTTCTGCGACGAGTTGAGATGTTTTGTGAAAAAATAAGTTTCAATTCACATGTCTTGATGTAGACGTTTTTGGATGTGGTTCTAGTATTTTGAGACGTGGTGCTAGTTGTTCCGAGACGTGGTAAACTGCCTTTGTGAAAAAAATCAGTTTAAATTTACATGAATGGATGTAGACATTTTTTGACGTGGTTCTAGTTGTTCTGAGACGAGTTGAGATGTTGTATGGCCATTTTATTTGTTTTATCTTGTTATAACACCTACTTACAAGATCATGAACATTGCTAAGAGTAATATGGTCATTTTAATTGTTTTATATTCAAAAAACTCTTAGATCAGATATCATCAACATTTCTAAGAGTTGAATGGTCATTTTATTTTTTTATCTCATTACAACTCTTAGATATGAGATCATGACCATTTCTGATAATTGTATAGCCGTTTTATTTATTTTATCTTTTCAAAACCCTAAGATAATAGATTATGCACATTTCGGTCCAAGTCAGACGTTTTTTGACGTGGTTCTTGTTGTTCTGAGACGAGTTGAGATGTTTTTTACAAAAATCAGTTTAAATTCACATGCATAGATGTAGACGTTTTTGGACGTGGTTCTTGTGTTTTGAGACGTGGTGCTAGTTGTTCTGAGACGTGGTAGACTGTTTTTGTGAAAAAAATCAGTTAAAATTGACATGAATGGATGTAGACATTTTTGGACGTAATTATAGTTGTTCTAAGACGAGTTGAGATGTTTTGTGAAAAAATAAGTTTCAATTCACATATCTTAATGTAGACGTTTTTGGACGTGGTTCTAGTGTTTTGAGACGTGGTGCTAGTTGTTCTGAGATGTGGTAGACTGTCTTTGTGAACAAAATCAGTTTAAATTCACATGAATGGATGTAGACATTTTTTGACGTGGTTCTAGTTGTTCTGAGACGAGTTGAGATGTTTTGTGCAAAAATCTGTTTAAATTCAAATGCATGGATGTAGACGTTTTTGGATGTGGTTCTTGTGTTTCGAGAATTGGTGCTAGTTGTTCTGAGACGTGGTAGACTGTTTTTGTGAAAAAAATCAGTTAAAATTGACATGAATGGATGTAGACGTTTTTGGACATAATTATAGTTGTTCTGAGACGAGTTGAGATGTTTTGTGAAAAAATAAGTTTCAATTCACATGTCTTGATGTAGACATTTTTGGACGTGGTTATAGTGTTTTGAGACGTGGTGCTAGTTGTTCTGAGACGTGGTAGACTGTCTTTGTGAAAAAAATCAGTTTAAATTCACATGAATGGATGTAGACATTTTTTGACATGGTTCTAGTTGTTCTGAGACGAGTTGAGATGTTTTGTGCAAAAATCAGTTTAAATTCACATGCATGGATGTAGACGTTTTTGGATGTGGTTCTTGTGTTTTGAGACGTGGTGCTAGTTCTTCTGAGACGTGGTAGACTGTTTTTGTGAAAAAAATGAGTTAGAATTGACATGAATGGATGTAGACGTTTTTGGACGTAATTATAGTTGTTCTGAGACGAGTTGAGATGTTTTGTGAAAAAATAAGTTTCAATTCACATATCTTGATGTAGACGCTTTTGGACGTGGTTCTAGTGTTTTGAGACGTGGTGCTAGTTGTTCTGAGATGTGGTAGACTGTCTTTGTGAAAAAAATCAGTTTAAATTCACATGAATGGATGTAGACATTTTTTGACGTGGTTCTAGTTGTTCTGAGACGAGTTGAGATGTTTTGTGCAAAAATCAGTTTAAATTCAAATGCATGGATGTAGATGTTTTTGGATGTGGTTCTTGTGTTTTGAGAATTGGTGCTAGTTGTTATGAGACGTGGTAGACTGTTTTGTGAAAAAAATCAGTTAAAATTGACATGAATGGATGTAGACGTTTTTGGACATAATTATAGTTGTTCTGAGACGAGTTGAAATGTTTTGTGAAAAAATAAGTTTCAATTCACATGTCTTGATGTAGACATTTTTGGACGTGGTTCTATTGTTTTGAGACGTGGTGCTAGTTGTTCTGAGACGTGGTAGACTGTCTTTGTGAAAAAAATCAGTTTAAATTCACATGAATGGATGTAGACATTTTTTGACGTGGTTCTAGTTGTTCTGAGACGAGTTGAGATGTTTTGTGCAAAAATCAGTTTAAATTCACATGCATGGATGTAGACGTTTTTGGATGTGGTTCTTGTGTTTTGAGACGTGGTGCTAGTTCTTCTGAGACGTGGTAGACTGTTTTTGTGAAAAAAATGAGTTAGAATTGACATGAATGGATGTAGACGTTTTTGGACGTAATTATAGTTGTTCTGCGACGAGTTGAGATGTTTTGTGAAAAAATAAGTTTCAATTCACATGTCTTGATGTAGACGTTTTTGGACGTGGTTCTAGTATTTTGAGACGTGGTGCTAGTTGTTCCGAGACGTGGTAGACTGCCTTTGTGAAAAAAATCAGTTTAAATTTACATGAATGGATGTAGACATTTTTTGACGTGGTTCTAGTTGTTCTGAGACGAGTTGAGATGTTGTATGGCCATTTTATTTGTTTTATCTTGTTATAACACCTACTTACAAGATCATGAACATTGCTAAGAGTAATATGGTCATTTTAATTGTTTTATATTCAAAAAACTCTTAGATCAGATATCATCAACATTTCTAAGAGTTGAATGGTCATTTTATTTTTTTATCTCATTACAACTCTTAGATATGAGATCATGATCATTTCTGAGAATTGTATAGCCGTTTTATTTATTTTATCTTTTCAAAACCCTAAGATAATAGATTATGCACATTTCGGTCCAAGTCAGACGTTTTTTGACGTGGTTCATGTTGTTCTGAGACGAGTTGAGATGTTTTTTACAAAAATCAGTTTAAATTCACATGCATGGATGTAGACGTTTTTGGACGTGGTTCTTGTGTTTTGAGACGTGGTGCTAGTTGTTCTGAGACGTGGTAGACTGTTTTTGTGAAAAAAATCAGTTAAAATTGACATGAATGGATGTAGACATTTTTGGACGTAATTATAGTTGTTCTGAGACGAGTTGAGATGTTTTGTGAAAAAATAAGTTTCAATTCACATATCTTGATGTAGACGTTTTTGGACATAGTTCTAGTGTTTTGAGACGTGGTGCTAGTTGTTCTGAGATGTGGTAGACTGTCTTTGTGAAAAAAATCAGTTTAAATTCACATGAATGGATGTAGACATTTTTTGACGTTGTTCTAGTTGTTCTGAGACGAGTTGAGATGTTTTGTGCAAAAATCAGTTTAAATTCAAATGCATGGATGTGGATGTTTTTGGATGTGGTTCTTGTGTTTTGAGAATTGGTGCTAGTTGTTATGAGACGTGGTAGACTGTTTTTGTGAAAAAAATCAGTTAAAATTGACATGAATGGATGTAGACGTTTTTGGACATAATTATAGTTGTTCTGAGACGAGTTGAAATGTTTTGTGAAAAAATAAGTTTCAATTCACATGTCTTGATGTAGACATTTTTGGACGTGGTTCTAGTGTTTTGAGACGTGGTGCTAGTTGTTCTGAGACGTGGTAGACTGTCTTTGTGAAAAAAATCAGTTTAAATTCACATGAATGGATGTAGACATTTTTTGACGTGGTTCTAGTTGTTCTGAGACGAGTTGAGATGTTTTGTGCAAAAATCAGTTTAAATTCACATGCATGGATGTAGACGTTTTTGGATGTGGTTCTTGTGTTTTGAGACGTGGTGCTAGTTCTTCTGAGACGTGGTAGACTGTTTTTGTGAAAAAAATGAGTTAGAATTGACATGAATGGATGTAGACGTTTTTGGACGTAATTATAGTTGTTCTGCGACGAGTTGAGATGTTTTGTGAAAAAATAAGTTTCAATTCACATGTCTTGATGTAGACGTTTTTGGATGTGGTTCTAGTATTTTGAGACGTGGTGCTAGTTGTTCCGAGACGTGGTAAACTGCCTTTGTGAAAAAAATCAGTTTAAATTTACATGAATGGATGTAGACATTTTTTGACGTGGTTCTAGTTGTTCTGAGACGAGTTGAGATGTTGTATGGCCATTTTATTTGTTTTATCTTGTTATAACACCTACTTACAAGATCATGAACATTGCTAAGAGTAATATGGTCATTTTAATTGTTTTATATTCAAAAAACTCTTAGATCAGATATCATCAACATTTCTAAGAGTTGAATGGTCATTTTATTTTTTTATCTCATTACAACTCTTAGATATGAGATCATGACCATTTCTGATAATTGTATAGCCGTTTTATTTATTTTATCTTTTCAAAACCCTAAGATAATAGATTATGCACATTTCGGTCCAAGTCAGACGTTTTTTGACGTGGTTCTTGTTGTTCTGAGACGAGTTGAGATGTTTTTTACAAAAATCAGTTTAAATTCACATGCATAGATGTAGACGTTTTTGGACGTGGTTCTTGTGTTTTGAGACGTGGTGCTAGTTGTTCTGAGACGTGGTAGACTGTTTTTGTGAAAAAAATCAGTTAAAATTGACATGAATGGATGTAGACATTTTTGGACGTAATTATAGTTGTTCTAAGACGAGTTGAGATGTTTTGTGAAAAAATAAGTTTCAATTCACATATCTTAATGTAGACGTTTTTGGACGTGGTTCTAGTGTTTTGAGACGTGGTGCTAGTTGTTCTGAGATGTGGTAGACTGTCTTTGTGAACAAAATCAGTTTAAATTCACATGAATGGATGTAGACATTTTTTGACGTGGTTCTAGTTGTTCTGAGACGAGTTGAGATGTTTTGTGCAAAAATCTGTTTAAATTCAAATGCATGGATGTAGACGTTTTTGGATGTGGTTCTTGTGTTTCGAGAATTGGTGCTAGTTGTTCTGAGACGTGGTAGACTGTTTTTGTGAAAAAAATCAGTTAAAATTGACATGAATGGATGTAGACGTTTTTGGACATAATTATAGTTGTTCTGAGACGAGTTGAGATGTTTTGTGAAAAAATAAGTTTCAATTCACATGTCTTGATGTAGACATTTTTGGACGTGGTTATAGTGTTTTGAGACGTGGTGCTAGTTGTTCTGAGACGTGGTAGACTGTCTTTGTGAAAAAAATCAGTTTAAATTCACATGAATGGATGTAGACATTTTTTGACATGGTTCTAGTTGTTCTGAGACGAGTTGAGATGTTTTGTGCAAAAATCAGTTTAAATTCACATGCATGGATGTAGACGTTTTTGGATGTGGTTCTTGTGTTTTGAGACGTGGTGCTAGTTCTTCTGAGACGTGGTAGACTGTTTTTGTGAAAAAAATGAGTTAGAATTGACATGAATGGATGTAGACGTTTTTGGACGTAATTATAGTTGTTCTGTGACGAGTTGAGATGTTTTGTGAAAAAATAAGTTTCAATTCACATGTCTTGATGTAGACGTTTTTGGACGTGGTTCTAGTATTTTGAGACGTGGTGCTAGTTGTTCCGAGACGTGGTAGACTGTCTTTGTGAAAAAAATCAGTTTAAATTCACATGAATAGATGTAGACATTTTTTGACGTGGTTCTAGTTGTTCTGAGACAAGTTGAGATGTTTTGTGCAAAAATCAGTTTAAATTCAAATGCATGGATGTAGATGTTTTTGGATGTGGTTCTTGTGTTTTGAGAATTGGTGCTAGTTGTTCTGAGACGTGGTAGACTTATTTTGTGAAAAAAATCAGTTAAAATTGACATGAATGGATGTAGACGTTTTTGGACATAATTATAGTTGTTCTGAGACGAGTTGAGATGTTTTGTGAAAAAATAAGTTTCAATTCACATGTCTTGATGTAGACATTTTTGGACGTGGTTCTAGTGTTTTGAGACGTGGTGCTAGTTGTTCTGAGACGTGGTAGACTGTCTTTGTGAAAAAAATCAGTTTAAATTCACATGAATGGATGTAGACATTTTTTGACGTGGTTCTAGTTGTTCTGAGACGAGTTGAGATGTTTTGTGCAAAAATCAGTTTAAATTCACATGCATGGATGTAGACGTTTTTGGATGTGGTTCTTGTGTTTTGAGACGTGGTGCTAGTTCTTCTGAGACGTGGTAGACTGTTTTTGTGAAAAAAATGAGTTAGAATTGACATGAATGGATGTAGACGTTTTTGGACGTAATTATAGTTGTTCTGTGACGAGTTGAGATGTTTTGTGAAAAAATAAGTTTCAATTCACATGTCTTGATGTAGACGTTTTTGGACGTGGTTCTAGTATTTTGAGACGTGGTGCTAGTTGTTCCGAGACGTGGTAGACTGTCTTTGTGAAAAAAATCAGTTTAAATTCACATGAATAGATGTAGACATTTTTTGACGTGGTTCTAGTTGTTCTGAGACGAGTTGAGATGTTTTGTGCAAAAATCAGTTTAAATTCAAATGCATGGATGTATATGTTTTTGGATGTGGTTCTTGTGTTTTGAGAATTGGTGCTAGTTGTTCTGAGACGTGGTAGACTGTTTTTGTGAAAAAAATTAGTTAAAATTGACATGAATGGATGTAGACGTTTTTGGACATAATTATAGTTGTTCTGAGACGAGTTGAAATGTTTTGTGAAAAAATAAGTTTCAATTCACATGTCTTGATGTAGACGTTTTTGGACGTGGTTCTAGTGTTTTGAGACGTGGTGCTAGTTGTTCTGAGACGTGGTAGACTGTCTTTGTGAAAAAAATCAGTTTAAATTCACATGAATGGATGTAGACATTTTTTGACGTGGTTCTAGTTGTTCTGAGACGAGTTGAGATGTTTTGTGCAAAAATCAGTTTAAATTCACATGCATGGATGTAGACGTTTTTGGATGTGGTTCTTGTGTTTTGAGATGTGGTGCTAGTTCTTCTGAGACGTGGTAGACTGTTTTTGTGAAAAAAATGAGTTAGAATTGACATGAATGGATGTAGACGTTTTTGGACGTAATTATAGTTGTTCTGCGACGAGTTGAGATGTTTTGTGAAAAATAAGTTTCAATTCACATGTCTTGATGTAGACGTTTTTGGACGTGGTTCTAGTATTTTGAGACGTGGTGCTAGTTGTTCCGAGACGTGGTAGACTGTCTTTGTGAAAAAAATCAGTTTAAATTTACATGAATGGATGTAGACATTTTTTGACGTGGTTCTAGTTGTTCTGAGACGAGTTGAGATGTTGTATGGCCATTTTATTTGTTTTATCTTGTTATAACACCTACTTACAAGATCATGAACATTGCTAAGAGTAATATGGTCATTTTAATTGTTTTATATTCAAAAAACTCTTAGATCAGATATCATCAACATTTCTAAGAGTTGAATGGTCATTTTATTTTTTTATCTCATTACAACTCTTAGATATGAGATCATGATCATTTCTGAGAATTGTATAGCCGTTTTATTTATTTTATCTTTTCAAAACCCTAAGATAATAGATTATGCACATTTCGGTCCAAGTCAGACGTTTTTTGACGTGGTTCTTGTTGTTTTGAGACGAGTTGAGATGTTTTTTACAAAAATCAGTTTAAATTCACATGCATAGATGTAGACGTTTTTGGACGTGGTTCTTGTGTTTTGAGACGTGGTGCTAGTTGTTCTGAGACGTGGTAGACTATTTTTGTAAAAAAAATCAGTTTAAATTCACATGAATGGATGTAGACGTTTTTGGACGTAATTATAGTTGTTCTGAGACGAGTTGAGATGTTTTGTGAAAAAATAAATTTCAATTCACATATCTTGATGTAGACGTTTTTGGACGTGGTTCTAGTGTTTTGAGACGTGGTGCTAGTTGTTCTGAGATGTGGTAGACTGTCTTTGTGAAAAAAATCAGTTTAAATTCACATGAATGGATGTAGACATTTTTTGACGTGGTTCTAGTTGTTCTGAGACGAGTTGAGATGTTTTGTGCAAAAATCAGTTTAAATTCAAATGCATGGATGTAGATGTTTTTGGATGTGGTTCTTGTGTTTTGAGAATTGGTGCTAGTTGTTCTGAGATGTGGTAGACTGTTTTTGTGAAAAAAATCAGTTAAAATTGACATGAATGGATGTAGACGTTTTTGGACATAATTATAGTTGTTCTGAGACGAGTTGAGATGTTTTGGGAAAAAATAAGTTTCAATTCACATGTCTTGATGTAGACATTTTTGGACGTGGTTCTAGTGTTTTGAGACGTGGTGCTAGTTGTTCTGAGACGTGGTAGACTGTCTTTGTGAAAAAAATCAGTTTAAATTCACATGAATGGATGTAGACATTTTTTTGACGTGGTTCTAGTTGTTCTGAGACGAGTTGAGATGTTTTGTGCAAAAATCAGTTTAAATTCACATGCATGGATGTAGACGTTTTTGGATGTGGTTCTTGTGTTTTGAGACGTGGTGCTTGTTCTTCTGAGACGTGGTAGACTGTTTTTGTGAAAAAAATGAGTTAGAATTGACATGAATGGATGTAGACGTTTTTGGACGTAATTATAGTTGTTCTGTGACGAGTTGAGATGTTTTGTGAAAAAATAAGTTTCAATTCACATGTCTTGATGTAGACGTTTTTGGACGTGGTTCTAGTATTTTGAGACGTGGTGCTAGTTGTTCCGAGACGTGGTAGACTGTCTTTGTGAAAAAAATCAGTTTAAATTCACATGAATAGATGTAGACATTTTTTGACGTGGTTCTAGTTGTTCTGAGACGAGTTGAGATGTTGTATGGCCATTTTATTTGTTTTATCTTATTATAACACCTACTTACAAGATCATGAACATTGCTAAGAGTAATATGGTCATTTTAATTGTTTTATATTAAAAAAACTCTTAGATCAGATATCATCAACATTTCTAAGAGTTGAATGGTCATTTTATTTTTTTATCTCTTTACAACTCTTAGATATGAGATCATGATCATTTCTGAGAATTGTATAGCCGTTTTATTTATTTTATCTTTTCAAAACCCTAAGATAATAGATTATGCACATTTCGGTCCAAGTCAGACGTTTTTTGACGTGGTTCTTGTTGTTCTGAGACGAGTTGAGATGTTTTGTACAAAAATCAGTTTAAATTCACATGCATGGATGTAGACATTTTTGGACGTGATTCTTGTGTTTTGAGACGTGGTGCTAGTTGTTCTGAGACGTGGTAGACTATTTTTGTAAAAAAAATCAGTTTAAATTCACATGAATGGATGTAGACGTTTTTGGACGTAATTATAGTTGTTCTGAGACGAGTTGAGATGTTTTGTGAAAAAATAAATTTCAATTCACATATCTTGATGTAGACGTTTTTGGACGTGGTTCTTGTGTTTTGAGACGAGTTGAGATGTTGTATGGCCATTTTATTTGTTTTATCTTATTATAACACCTACTACAAGATCACGAACATTGCTAAGAGTAATGTGGTCATTTTAATTGTTTTATATTCACAAAACTCTTAGATCAGATATCATCAACATTTCTAAGAGTTGAATAGGCATTTTATTTTTTTTATCTCATTACAACTCTTAGATATGAGATCATGATCATTTCTGAGAATTTTATAGCCGTTTTATTTATTTTATCTTTTCAAAACCCTTAGATAATAGATTATGCACATTTCGGTCCAAGTCAGACGTTTTTTGACGTGGTTCTTGTTGTTTTGAGACGAGTTGAGATGTTTTTTACAAAAATCAGTTTAAATTCACATGCATAGATGTAGACGTTTTTGGACGTGGTTCTTGTGTTTTGAGACGTGGTGCTAGTTGTTCTGAGACGTGGTAGACTATTTTTGTAAAAAAAATCAGTTTAAATTCACATGAATGGATGTAGACGTTTTTGGACGTAATTATAGTTGTTCTGAGACGAGTTGAGATGTTTTGTGAAAAAATAAATTTCAATTCACATATCTTGATGTAGACGTTTTTGGACGTGGTTCTAGTGTTTTGAGACGTGGTGCTAGTTGTTCTGAGATGTGGTAGACTGTCTTTGTGAAAAAAATCAGTTTAAATTCACATGAATGGATGTAGACATTTTTTGACGTGGTTCTAGTTGTTCTGAGACGAGTTGAGATGTTTTGTGCAAAAATCAGTTTAAATTCAAATGCATGGATGTAGATGTTTTTGGATGTGGTTCTTGTGTTTTGAGAATTGGTGCTAGTTGTTCTGAGATGTGGTAGACTGTTTTTGTGAAAAAAATCAGTTAAAATTGACATGAATGGATGTAGACGTTTATGGACATAATTATAGTTGTTCTGAGACGAGTTGAGATGTTTTGGGAAAAAATAAGTTTCAATTCACATGTCTTGATGTAGACGTTTTTGGACGTGGTTCTAGTATTTTGAGACGTGGTGCTAGTTGTTCCGAGACGTGGTAGACTGTCTTTGTGAAAAAAATCAGTTTAAATTCACATGAATAGATGTAGACATTTTTTGACGTGGTTCTAGTTGTTCTGAGACGAGTTGAGATGTTGTATGGCCATTTTATTTGTTTTATCTTATTATAACACCTACTTACAAGATCATGAACATTGCTAAGAGTAATATGGTCATTTTAATTGTTTTATATTAAAAAAACTCTTAGATCAGATATCATCAACATTTCTAAGAGTTGAATGGTCATTTTATTTTTTTATCTCTTTACAACTCTTAGATATGAGATCATGATCATTTCTGAGAATTGTATAGCCGTTTTATTTATTTTATCTTTTCAAAACCCTAAGATAATAGATTATGCACATTTCGGTCCAAGTCAGACGTTTTTTGACGTGGTTCTTGTTGTTCTGAGACGAGTTGAGATGTTTTGTACAAAAATCAGTTTAAATTCACATGCATGGATGTAGACGTTTTTGGACGTGATTCTTGTGTTTTGAGACGTGGTGCTAGTTGTTCTGAGACGTGGTAGACTATTTTTGTAAAAAAAATCAGTTTAAATTCACATGAATGGATGTAGACGTTTTTGGACGTAATTATAGTTGTTCTGAGACGAGTTGAGATGTTTTGTGAAAAAATAAATTTCAATTCACATATCTTGATGTAGACGTTTTTGGACGTGGTTCTAGTGTTTTGAGACGAGTTGAGATGTTGTATGGCCATTTTATTTGTTTTATCTTATTATAACACCTACTACAAGATCACGAACATTGCTAAGAGTAATGTGGTCATTTTAATTGTTTTATATTCACAAAACTCTTAGATCAGATATCATCAACATTTCTAAGAGTTGAATAGGCATTTTATTTTTTTTAATCTCATTACAACTCTTAGATATGAGATCAGGATCATTTCTGAGAATTTTATAGCCGTTTTATTTATTTTATCTTTTCAAAACCCTTAGATAATAGATTATGCACATTTCGGTCCACATCAGACGTTTTTGGACGTGGTTCTAGTTTTTCTGAGACGAGTTGAGATGTTTTGTGTAAAAATCAGTTTGAATTCACATGCATGGATGTATACGTTTTTGGAAGTGGTTCTTGTGTTTTGAGATGTGGTGCTAGTTGTTCTGAGACGTGGTAGACTGTTTTTGTGAAAAAAATCAGTTAAAATTGACATGAATGGATGTAGACGTTTTTGGACATAATTATAGTTGTTCTGAGACGAGTTGAGATGTTTTGTGAAAAAATAAGTTTCAATTCACATGTCTTGATGTAGACGTTTTTGGACGTGGTTCTAGTGTTTTGAGACGTGGTGCTAGTTGTTCTGAGACGTGGTAGACTGTCTTTGTGAAAAAAATCAGTTTAAATTCACATGAATGGATGTAGACATTTTTTGACGTGGTTCTAGTTGTTCTGAGACGAGTTGTGATGTTTTGTGCAAAAATCAGTTTAAATTCACATGCATGGATGTAGACGTTTTTTGATGTGGTTCTTGTGTTTTGAGACGTGGTAGACTGTTTTTGTGAAAAAAATGAGTTAGAATTGACATGAATGGATGTAGACATTTTTGGACGTAATTATAGTTGTTCTGAGACGAGTTGAGATGTTTTGTGAAAAAATAAGTTTCAATTCACATGTCTTGATGTAGAAGTTTTTGGACGTGGTTCTAGTATTTTGAGACGTGGTGCTTGTTGTTCCGAGACGTGGTAGACTGTCTTTGTGAAAAAAATCAGTTTAAATTCACATGAATGGATGTAGACATTTTTTGACGTGGATCTAGTTGTTCTGAGACGAGTTGAGATGTTGTATGGCCATTTTATTTGTTTTATCTTATTATAACACCTACTTACAAGATCATGAACATTGCTAAGAGTAATATGGTCATTTTAATTGTTTTATATTCAAAAAACTCTTAGATCAGATATCATCAACATTTCTAAGAGTTGAATGGTCATTTTTTTTTTTTATCTCATTACAACTCTTAGATATGAGATCATGATCATTTCTGAGAATTGTATAGCCGTTTTATTTATTTTATCTTTTCAAAACCCTAAGATAATAGATTATGCACATTTCGGTCCAAGTCAGACGTTTATTGACGTGGTTCTTGTTGTTCTGAGACGAGTTGAGATGTTTTCTACAAAAATCAGTTTAAATTGACATGCATGGATGTAGACGTTTTTGGACGTGGTTCTTGTGTTTTGAGACGTGGTGCTAGTTGTTCTGAGACGTGGTAGACTGTTTTTGTGAAAAAAATCTGTTAAAATTGACATGAATGGATGTAGACATTTTTGGACGTAATTATAGTTGTTCTGAGACGAGTTGAGATGTTTTGTGAAAAAATAAGTTTCAATTCACATATCTTGATGTAGACGTTTTTGGACGTGGTTCTAGTGTTTTGAGACGTGGTGCTAGCTATTCTAAGATGTGGTAGACTGTCTTTGTGAAAAAAATCAGTTTAAATTCACATGAATGGATGTAGACATTTTTTGACGTGGTTCTAGTTGTTCTGAGACGAGTTGAGATGTTTTGTGCAAAAATCAGTTTAAATTCAAATGCATGGATGTAGATGTTTTTGGATGTGGTTCTTGTGTTTTGAGAATTGGTGCTAGTTGTTCTGAGACGTGGTAGACTGTTTTTGTGAAAAAAATCAGTTAAAATTGACATGAATAGATGTAGACGTTTTTGGACATAATTATAGTTGTTCTGAGACGAGTTGAGATGTTTTGTGAAAAAATAAGTTTCAATTCACATGTCTTCATGTAGACATTTTTGGACGTGGTTCTAGTGTTTTGAGACGTGGTGCTAGTTGTTCCGAGACGTGGTAGACTGTCTTTGTGAAAAAAATCAGTTTAAATTCACATGAATGGATGTAGACATTTTTTGACGTGGTTCTAGTTGTTCTGAGACGAGTTGAGATGTTGTATGGCCATTTTATTTGTTTTATCTTGTTATAACACCTACTTACAAGATCATGAACATTGCTAAGAGTAATATGGTCATTTTAATTGTTTTATATTCAAAAAACTCTTATATCAGATATCATCAACATTTCTAAGAGTTGAATGATCATTTTATTTTTTTATCTCATTACAACTCTTAGATATGAGATCATGATCATTTCTGAGAATTGTATAGCCGTTTTATTTATTTTATCTTTTCAAAACCCTAAGATAATAGATTATGCACATTTCGGTCCAAGTCAGACGTTTTTTGACGTGGTTCTTGTTGTTCTGAGACGAGTTGAGATGTTTTTTACAAAAATCAGTTTAAATTCACATGCATGGATGTAGACGTTTTTGGACGTGGTTCTTGTGTTTTGAGACGTGGTGCTAGTTGTTCTGAGACGTGGTAGACTGTTTTTGTGAAAAAAATCAGCTAAAATTGACATGAATGGATGTAGACATTTTTGGACGTAATTATAGTTGTTCTGAGACGAGTTGAGATGTTTTGTGAAAAAATAAGTTTCAATTCACATATCTTGATGTAGACGTTTTTGGACGTGGTTCTAGTGTTTTGAGACGTGGTGCTAGTTGTTCTGAGATGTGATAGACTGTCTTTGTGAAAAAAATCAGTTTAAATTCACATGAATGGATGTAGACATTTTTTGACGTGGTTCTAGTTGTTCTGAGACGAGTTGAGATGTTTTGTGCAAAAATCAGTTTAAATTCAAATGCATGGATGTAGATGTTTTTGGATGTGGTTATTGTGTTTTGAGAATTGGTGCTAGTTGTTCTGAGACGTGGTAGACTGTTTTTGTGAAAAAAATCAGTTAAAATTGACATGAATGGATGTAGACGTTTTTGGACATAATTATAGTTGTTCTGAGACGAGTTGAGATGTTTTGTGAAAAAATAAGTTTCAATTCACATATATTGATGTAGACGTTTTTGGACGTGGTTCTAGTGTTTTGAGACGTGGTGCTAGTTGTTCTGAGACGTGGTAGACTGTCTTTGTGAAAAAAATCAGTTTAAATTCACATGAATGGATGTAGACATTTTTTGACGTGGTTCTAGTTGTTCTGAGACGAGTTGAGATGTTTTGTGCAAAAATCAGTTTAAATTCACATGCATGGATGTAGACGTTTTTAGATGTGGTTCTTGTGTTTTGAGACGTGGTGCTAGTTGTTCTGAGACGTGGTAGACTGTCTTGGTGAAAAAAATCAGTTTAAATTCACATGAATGGATGTAGACATTTTTTGACGTGGTTCTAGTTGTTCTGAGACGAGTTGAGATGTTTTGTGCAAAAATGAGTTTAAATTCACATGCATGGATGTAGACGTTTTTGGATGTGGTTCTTGTGTTTTGAGACGTGGTGCTAGTTCTTCTGAGACGTGGTAGACTGTTTTTGTGAAAAAAATGAGTTAGAATTGACATGAATGGATGTAGACGTTTTTGGACGTAATTATAGTTGTTCTGAGACGAGTTGAGATGTTTTGTGAAAAAATAAGTTTCAATTCACATGTCTTGATGTAGACGTTTTTGGACGTGGTTCTAGTATTTTGAGACGTGGTGCTAGTTGTTCCGAGACGTGGTAGACTGTCTTTGTGAAAAAAATCAGTTTAAATTCACGTGAATGGATGTAGACATTTTTTGACGTGGTTCTAGTTGTTCTGAGACGAGTTGAGATGTTGTATGGCCATTTTATTTGTTTTATCTTGTTATAACACCTACTTACAAGATCATGAACATTGCTAAGAGTAATATGGTCATTTTAATTGTTTTATATTCAAAAAACTCTTATATCAGATATCATCAACATTTCTAAGAGTTGAATGATCATTTTATTTTTTTATCTCATTACAACTCTTAGATATGAGATCATGATCATTTCTGAGAATTGTATAGCCGTTTTATTTATTTTATCTTTTCAAAACCCTAAGATAATAGATTATGCACATTTCGGTCCAAGTCAGACGTTTTTTGACGTGGTTCTTGTTGTTCTGAGACGAGTTGAGATGTTTTTTACAAAAATCAGTTTAAATTCACATGCATGGATGTAGACGTTTTTGGACGTGGTTCTTGTGTTTTGAGACGTGGTGCTAGTTGTTCTGAGACGTGGTAGACTGTTTTTGTGAAAAAAATCAGCTAAAATTGACATGAATGGATGTAGACATTTTTGGACGTAATTATAGTTGTTCTGAGACGAGTTGAGATGTTTTGTGAAAAAATAAGTTTCAATTCACATATCTTGATGTAGACGTTTTTGGACGTGGTTCTAGTGTTTTGAGACGTGGTGCTAGTTGTTCTGAGATGTGGTAGACTGTCTTTGTGAAAAAAATCAGTTTAAATTCACATGAATGGATGTAGACATTTTTTGACGTGGTTCTAGTTGTTCTGAGACGAGTTGAGATGTTTTGTGCAAAAATCAGTTTAAATTCAAATGCATGGATGTAGATGTTTTTGGATGTGGTTATTGTGTTTTGAGAATTGGTGCTAGTTGTTCTGAGACGTGGTAGACTGTTTTTGTGAAAAAAATCAGTTAAAATTGACATGAATGGATGTAGACGTTTTTGGACATAATTATAGTTGTTCTGAGACGAGTTGAGATGTTTTGTGAAAAAATAAGTTTCAATTCACATATATTGATGTAGACGTTTTTGGACGTGGTTCTAGTGTTTTGAGACGTGGTGCTAGTTGTTCTGAGACGTGGTAGACTGTCTTTGTGAAAAAAATCAGTTTAAATTCACATGAATGGATGTAGACATTTTTTGACGTGGTTCTAGTTGTTCTGAGATGAGTTGAGATGTTTTGTGCAAAAATCAGTTTAAATTCACATGCATGGATGTAGACGTTTTTGGATGTGGTTCTTGTGTTTTGAGACGTGGTGCTAGTTCTTCTGAGACGTGGTAGACTGTTTTTGTGAAAAAAATGAGTTAGAATTGACATGAATGGATGTAGACGTTTTTGGACGTAATTATAGTTGTTCTGAGACGAGTTGAGATGTTTGTTGAAAAAATAAGTTTCAATTCACATGTCTTGATGTAGACATTTTTGGACGTGGTTCTAGTATTTTGAGACGTGGTGCTAGTTGTTCCGAGACGTGGTAGACTGTCTTTGTGAAAAAAATCAGTTTAAATTCACGCGAATGGATGTAGACATTTTTTGACGTGGTTCGAGTTGTTCTGAGACGAGTTGAGATGTTGTATGGCCATTTTATTTGTTTTATCTTATTATAACACCTACTTACAAGATCATGAACATTGCTAAGAGTAATATGGTCATTTTAATTGTTTTATATTCAAAAAACTCTTAGATCAGATATCATTAACATTTATAAGAGTTGAATGGTCATTTTATTTTTTTATCTCATTACAACTCTTAGATATGAGATCATGATCATTTCTGAGAATTGTATATCCGTTTTATTTATTTTATCTTTTCAAAACCCTAAGATAATAGATTATGCACATTTCGGTCCAAGTCAGACGTTTTTTGACGTGGTTCTTGTTGTTCTGAGACGAGTTGAGATGTTTTGTACAAAAATCAGTTTAAATTCACATGCATGGATGTAGACGTTTTTGGACGTGATTCTTGTGTTTTGAGACGTGGTGCTAGTTGTTCTGAGACGTGGTAGACTATTTTTGTAAAAAAAATCAGTTTAAATTCACATGAATGGATGTAGACGTTTTTGGACGTAATTATAGTTGTTCTGAGACGAGTTGAGATGTTTTGTGAAAAAATAAATTTCAATTCACATATCTTGATGTAGACGTTTTTGGACGTGGTTTTAGTGTTTTGAGACGAGTTGAGATGTTGTATGGCCATTTTATTTGTTTTATCTTATTATAACACCTACTTACAAGATCATGAACATTGCTAAGAGTAATATGGTCATTTTAATTGTTTTATATTCAAAAAACTCTTAGATCAGATATCATCAACATTTCTAAGAGTTGAATGGTCATTTTATTTTTTTATCTCATTACAACTCTTAGATATGAGATCATGATCATTTCTGAGAATTGTATAGCCGTTTTATTTATTTTATCTTTTCAAAACCCTAAGATAATAGATTATGCACATTTCGGTCCAAGTCAGACGTTTTTTGACGTGGTTCATGTTGTTCTGAGACGAGTTGAGATGTTTTTCACAAAAATCAGTTTAAATTCACATGCATGGATGTAGACGTTTTTGGACGTGGTTCTTGTGTTTTGAGACGTGGTGCTAGTTGTTCTGAGACGTGGTAGACTATTTTTGTGAAAAAAATGAGTTAGAATTGACATGAATGGATGTAGACGTTTTTGGACGTAATTATAGTTGTTCTGCGACGAGTTGAGATGTTTTGTGAAAAAATAAGTTTCAATTCACATGTCTTGATGTAGACGTTTTTGGACGTGGTTCTAGTGTTTTGAGACGTGATGCTAGTTGTTCTGAGACGTGGTAGACTGTCTTTGTGAAAAAAATCAGTTTAAATTCACATGAATGGATGTAGACATTTTTTGACGTGGTTCTAGTTGTTCTGAGACGAGTTGAGATGTTTTGTGCAAAAATCAGTTTAAATTCACATGCATGGATGTAGACGTTTTTGGATGTGGTTCTTGTGTTTTGAGACGTGGTGCTAGTTCTTCTGAGACGTGGTAGACTGTTTTTGTGAAAAAAATGAGTTAGAATTGACATGAATGGATGTAGACGTTTTTGGACGTAATTATAGTTGTTCTGAGACGAGTTGAGATGTTTTGTGAAAAAATAAGTTTCAATTCACATGTCTTGATGTAGACGTTTTTGGACGTGGTTCTAGTATTTTGAGACGTGGTGCTAGTTGTTCCGAGACGTGGTAGACTGTCTTTGTGAAAAAAATCAGTTTAAATTCACGTGAATGGATGTAGACATTTTTTGACGTGGTTCTAGTTGTTCTGAGACGAGTTGAGATGTTGTATGGCCATTTTATTTGTTTTATCTTGTTATAACACCTACTTACAAGATCATGAACATTGCTAAGAGTAATATGGTCATTTTAATTGTTTTATATTCAAAAAACTCTTATATCAGATATCATCAACATTTCTAAGAGTTGAATGATCATTTTATTTTTTTATCTCATTACAACTCTTAGATATGAGATCATGATCATTTCTGAGAATTGTATAGCCGTTTTATTTATTTTATCTTTTCAAAACCCTAAGATAATAGATTATGCACATTTCGGTCCAAGTCAGACGTTTTTTGACGTGGTTCTTGTTGTTCTGAGACGAGTTGAGATGTTTTTTACAAAAATCAGTTTAAATTCACATGCATGGATGTAGACGTTTTTGGACGTGGTTCTTGTGTTTTGAGACGTGGTGCTAGTTGTTCTGAGACGTGGTAGACTGTTTTTGTGAAAAAAATCAGCTAAAATTGACATGAATGGATGTAGACATTTTTGGACGTAATTATAGTTGTTCTGAGACGAGTTGAGATGTTTTGTGAAAAAATAAGTTTCAATTCACATATCTTGATGTAGACGTTTTTGGACGTGGTTCTAGTGTTTTGAGACGTGGTGCTAGTTGTTCTGAGATGTGGTAGACTGTCTTTGTGAAAAAAATCAGTTTAAATTCACATGAATGGATGTAGACATTTTTTGACGTGGTTCTAGTTGTTCTGAGACGAGTTGAGATGTTTTGTGCAAAAATCAGTTTAAATTCACATGCATGGATGTAGACGTTTTTAGATGTGGTTCTTGTGTTTTGAGACGTGGTGCTAGTTGTTCTGAGACGTGGTAGACTGTCTTTGTGAAAAAAATCAGTTTAAATTCACATGAATGGATGTAGACATTTTTTGACGTGGTTCTAGTTGTTCTGAGACGAGTTGAGATGTTTTGTGCAAAAATCAGTTTAAATTCACATGCATGGATGTAGACGTTTTTGGATGTGGTTCTTGTGTTTTGAGACGTGGTGCTAGTTCTTCTGAGACGTGGTAGACTGTTTTTGTGAAAAAAATGAGTTAGAATTGACATGAATGGATGTAGACGTTTTTGGACATAATTATAGTTGTTCTGAGACGAGTTGAGATGTTTTGTGAAAAAATAAGTTTCAATTCACATATATTGATGTAGACGTTTTTGGACGTGGTTCTAGTGTTTTGAGACGTGGTGCTAGTTGTTCTGAGACGTGGTAGACTGTCTTTGTGAAAAAAATCAGTTTAAATTCACATGAATGGATGTAGACATTTTTTGACGTGGTTCTAGTTGTTCTGAGACGAGTTGAGATGTTTTGTGCAAAAATCAGTTTAAATTCACATGCATGGATGTAGACGTTTTTAGATGTGGTTCTTGTGTTTTGAGACGTGGTGCTAGTTGTTCTGAGACGTGGTAGACTGTCTTTGTGAAAAAAATCAGTTTAAATTCACATGAATGGATGTAGACATTTTTTGACGTGGTTCTAGTTGTTCTGAGACGAGTTGAGATGTTTTGTGCAAAAATCAGTTTAAATTCACATGCATGGATGTAGACGTTTTTGGATGTGGTTCTTGTGTTTTGAGACGTGGTGCTAGTTCTTCTGAGACGTGGTAGACTGTTTTTGTGAAAAAAATGAGTTAGAATTGACATGAATGGATGTAGACGTTTTTGGACGTAATTATAGTTGTTCTGAGACGAGTTGAGATGTTTTGTGAAAAAATAAGTTTCAATTCACATGTCTTGATGTAGACGTTTTTGGACGTGGTTCTAGTATTTTGTGACGTGGTGCTAGTTGTTCCGAGACGTGGTAGACTGTCTTTGTGAAAAAAATCAGTTTAAATTCACGTGAATGGATGTAGACATTTTTTGACGTGGTTCTAGTTGTTCTGAGACGAGTTGAGATGTTTTGTGCAAAAATCAGTTTAAATTCACATGCATGGATGTATACGTTTTTAGATGTGGTTCTTGTGTTTTGAGACGTGGTGCTAGTTGTTCTGAGACGTGGTAGACTGTCTTTGTGAAAAAAATCAGTTTAAATTCACATGAATGGATGTAGACATTTTTTGACGTGGTTCTAGTTGTTCTGAGACGAGTTGAGATGTTTTGTGCAAAAATCAGTTTAAATTCACATGCATGGATGTAGACGTTTTTAGATGTGGTTCTTGTGTTTTGAGACGTGGTGCTAGTTGTTCTGAGACGTGGTAGACTGTCTTTGTGAAAAAAATCAGTTTAAATTCACATGAATGGATGTAGACATTTTTTGACGTGGTTCTAGTTGTTCTGAGACGAGTTGAGATGTTTTGTGCAAAAATCAGTTTAAATTCACATGCATGGATGTAGACGTTTTTGGATGTGGTTCTTGTGTTTTGAGACGTGGTGCTAGTTCTTCTGAGACGTGGTAGACTGTTTTTGTGAAAAAAATGAGTTAGAATTGACATGAATGGATGTAGACGTTTTTGGACATAATTATAGTTGTTCTGAGACGAGTTGAGATGTTTTGTGAAAAAATAAGTTTCAATTCACATATATTGATGTAGACGTTTTTGGACGTGGTTCTAGTGTTTTGAGACGTGGTGCTAGTTGTTCTGAGACGTGGTAGACTGTCTTTGTGAAAAAAATCAGTTTAAATTCACATGAATGGATGTAGACATTTTTTGACGTGGTTCTAGTTGTTCTGAGACGAGTTGAGATGTTTTGTGCAAAAATCAGTTTAAATTCACATGCATGGATGTAGACGTTTTTAGATGTGGTTCTTGTGTTTTGAGACGTGGTGCTAGTTGTTCTGAGACGTGGTAGACTGTCTTTGTGAAAAAAATCAGTTTAAATTCACATGAATGGATGTAGACATTTTTTGACGTGGTTCTAGTTGTTCTGAGACGAGTTGAGATATTTTGTGCAAAAATCAGTTTAAATTCACATGCATGGATGTAGACGTTTTTGGATGTGGTTCTTGTGTTTTGAGACGTGGTGCTAGTTCTTCTGAGACGTGGTAGACTGTTTTTGTGAAAAAAATGAGTTAGAATTGACATGAATGGATGTAGACGTTTTTGGACGTAATTATAGTTGTTCTGAGACGAGTTGAGATGTTTTGTGAAAAAATAAGTTTCAATTCACATGTCTTGATGTAGACGTTTTTGGACGTGGTTCTAGTATTTTGAGACGTGGTGCTAGTTGTTCCGAGACGTGGTAGACTGTCTTTGTGAAAAAAATCAGTTTAAATTCACGTGAATGGATGTAGACATTTTTTGACGTGGTTCTAGTTGTTCTGAGACGAGTTGAGATGTTGTATGGCCATTTTATTTGTTTTATCTTGTTATAACACCTACTTACAAGATCATGAACATTGCTAAGAGTAATATGGTCATTTTAATTGTTTTATATTCAAAAAACTCTTATATCAGATATCATCAACATTTCTAAGAGTTGAATGATCATTTTATTTTTTTATCTCATTACAACTCTTAGATATGAGATCATGATCATTTCTGAGAATTGTATAGCCGTTTTATTTATTTTATCTTTTCAAAACCCTAAGATAATAGATTATGCACATTTCGGTCCAAGTCAGACGTTTTTTGACGTGGTTCTTGTTGTTCTGAGACGAGTTGAGATGTTTTTTACAAAAATCAGTTTAAATTCACATGCATGGATGTAGACGTTTTTGGACGTGGTTCTTGTGTTTTGAGACGTGGTGCAAGTTGTTCTGAGACGTGGTAGACTGTTTTTGTGAAAAAAATCAGCTAAAATTGACATGAATGGATGTAGACATTTTTGGACGTAATTATAGTTGTTCTGAGACGAGTTGAGATGTTTTGTGAAAAAATAAGTTTCAATTCACATATCTTGATGTAGACGTTTTTGGACGTGGTTCTAGTGTTTTGAGACGTGGTGCTAGTTGTTCTGAGATGTGGTAGACTGTCTTTGTGAAAAAAATCAGTTTAAATTCACATGAATGGATGTAGACATTTTTTGACGTGGTTCTAGTTGTTCTGAGACGAGTTGAGATGTTTTGTGCAAAAATCAGTTTAAATTCAAATGCATGGATGTAGATGTTTTTGGATGTGGTTATTGTGTTTTGAGAATTGGTGCTAGTTGTTCTGAGACGTGGTAGACTGTTTTTGTGAAAAAAATCAGTTAAAATTGACATGAATGGATGTAGACGTTTTTGGACATAATTATAGTTGTTCTGAGACGAGTTGAGATGTTTTGTGAAAAAATAAGTTTCAATTCACATATATTGATGTAGACGTTTTTGGACGTGGTTCTAGTGTTTTGAGACGTGGTGCTAGTTGTTCTGAGACGTGGTAGACTGTCTTTGTGAAAAAAATCAGTTTAAATTCACATGAATGGATGTAGACATTTTTTGACGTGGTTCTAGTTGTTCTGAGACGAGTTGAGATGTTTTGTGCAAAAATCAGTTTAAATTCACATGCATGGATGTAGACGTTTTTGGATGTGGTTCTTGTGTTTTGAGACGTGGTGCTAGTTCTTCTGAGACGTGGTAGACTGTTTTTGTGAAAAAAATGAGTTAGAATTGACATGAATGGATGTAGACGTTTTTGGACGTAATTATAGTTGTTCTGAGACGAGTTGAGATGTTTGTTGAAAAAATAAGTTTCAATTCACATGTCTTGATGTAGACATTTTTGGACGTGGTTCTAGTATTTTGAGACGTGGTGCTAGTTGTTCCGAGACGTGGTAGACTGTCTTTGTGAAAAAAATCAGTTTAAATTCACGCGAATGGATGTAGACATTTTTTGACGTGGTTCGAGTTGTTCTGAGACGAGTTGAGATGTTGTATGGCCATTTTATTTGTTTTATCTTATTATAACACCTACTTACAAGATCATGAACATTGCTAATAGTAATATGGTCATTTTAATTGTTTTATATTCAAAAAACTCTTAGATCAGATATCATCAACATTTCTAAGAGTTGAATGGTCATTTTATTTTTTTATCTCATTACAACTCTTAGATATGAGATCATGATCATTTCTGAGAATTGTATAGCCGTTTTATTTATTTTATCTTTTCAAAACCCTAAGATAATAGATTATGCACATTTCGGTCCAAGTCAGACGTTTTTTGACGTGGTTCTTGTTGTTCTGAGACGAGTTGAGATGTTTTGTACAAAAATCAGTTTAAATTCACATGCATGGATGTAGACGTTTTTGGACGTGATTCTTGTGTTTTGAGACGTGGTGCTAGTTGTTCTGAGACGTGGTAGACTATTTTTGTAAAAAAAATCAGTTTAAATTCACATGAATGGATGTAGACGTTTTTGGACGTAATTATAGTTGTTCTGAGACGAGTTGAGATGTTTTGTGAAAAAATAAATTTCAATTCACATATCTTGATGTAGACGTTTTTGGACGTGGTTTTAGTGTTTTGAGACGAGTTGAGATGTTGTATGGCCATTTTATTTGTTTTATCTTATTATAACACCTACTTACAAGATCATGAACATTGCTAAGAGTAATATGGTCATTTTAATTGTTTTATATTCAAAAAACTCTTAGATCAGATATCATCAACATTTCTAAGAGTTGAATGGTCATTTTATTTTTTTATCTCATTACAACTCTTAGATATGAGATCATGATCATTTCTGAGAATTGTATAGCCGTTTTATTTATTTTATCTTTTCAAAACCCTAAGATAATAGATTATGCACATTTCGGTCCAAGTCAGACGTTTTTTGACGTGGTTCATGTTGTTCTGAGACGAGTTGAGATGTTTTTCACAAAAATCAGTTTAAATTCACATGCATGGATGTAGACGTTTTTGGACGTGGTTCTTGTGTTTTGAGACGTGGTGCTAGTTGTTCTGAGACGTGGTAGACTATTTTTGTGAAAAAAATCAGTTAAAATTGACATGAATGGATGTAGACATTTTTGGACGTAATTATAGTTGTTCTGAGACGAGTTGAGTTGTTTTGTGAAAAAATAAGTTTCAATTCACATATCTTGATGTAGACGCTTTTGGACGTGGTTCTAGTGTTTTGAGACGTGGTGCTAGTTGTTCTGAGATGTGGTAGACTGTCTTTGTGAAAAAAATCAGTTTAAATTCACATTAATGGATGTAGACATTTTTTGACGTGGTTCTAGTTGTTCTGAGACGAGTTGAGATGTTTTGTGCAAAAATCAGTTTAAATTCAAATGCATGGATGTAGATGTTTTTGGATGTGGTTCTTGTGTTTTGAGAATTGGTGCTAGTTGTTATGAGACGTGGTAGACTGTTTTGTGAAAAAAATCTGTTAAAATTGACATGAATGGATGTAGACGTTTTTGGACATAATTATAGTTGTTCTGAGACGAGTTGAAATGTTTTGTGAACAAATAAGTTTCAATTCACATGTCTTGATGTAGACATTTTTGGACGTGGTTCTAGTGTTTTGAGACGTGGTGCTAGTTGTTCTGAGACGTGGTAGACTGTCTTTGTGAAAAAAATCAGTTTAAATTCACATGAATGGATGTAGACATTTTTTGACGTGGTTCTAGTTGTTCTGAGACGAGTTGAGATGTTTTGTGCAAAAATCAGTTTAAATTCACATGCATGGATGTAGACATTTTTGGATGTGGTTCTTGTGTTTTGAGACGTGGTGCTAGTTCTTCTGAGACGTGGTAGACTGTTTTTGTGAAAAAAATGAGTTAGAATTGACATGAATGGATGTAGACGTTTTTGGACGTAATTATAGTTGTTCTGCGACGAGTTGAGATGTTTTGTGAAAAAATAAGTTTCAATTCACATGTCTTGATGTAGACGTTTTTGGACGTGGTTCTAGTATTTTGAGACGTGGTGCTAGTTGTTCCGAGACGTGGTAGACTGCCTTTGTGAAAAAAATCAGTTTAAATTTACATGAATGGATGTAGACATTTTTTGACGTGGTTCTAGTTGTTCTGAGACGAGTTGAGATGTTGTATGGCCATTTTATTTGTTTTATCTTGTTATAACACCTACTTACAAGATCATGAACATTGCTAAGAGTAATATGGTCATTTTAATTGTTTTATATTCAAAAAACTCTTAGATCAGATATCATCAACATTTCTAAGAGTTGAATGGTCATTTTATTTTTTTATCTCATTACAACTCTTAGATATGAGATCATGATCATTTCTGAGAATTGTATAGCCGTTTTATTTATTTTATCTTTTCAAAACCCTAAGATAATAGATTATGCACATTTCGGTCCAAGTCAGACGTTTTTTGACGTGGTTCATGTTGTTCTGAGACGAGTTGAGATGTTTTTTACAAAAATCAGTTTAAATTCACATGCATGGATGTAGACGTTTTTGGACGTGGTTCTTGTGTTTTGAGACGTGGTGCTAGTTGTTCTGAGACGTGGTAGACTGTTTTTGTGAAAAAAATCAGTTAAAATTGACATGAATGGATGTAGACATTTTTGGACGTAATTATAGTTGTTCTGAGACGAGTTGAGATGTTTTGTGAAAAAATAAGTTTCAATTCACATATCTTGATGTAGACGTTTTTGGACATAGTTCTAGTGTTTTGAGACGTGGTGCTAGTTGTTCTGAGATGTGGTAGACTGTCTTTGTGAAAAAAATCAGTTTAAATTCACATGAATGGATGTAGACATTTTTTGACGTGGTTCTAGTTGTTCTGAGACGAGTTGAGATGTTTTGTGCAAAAATCAGTTTAAATTCAAATGCATGGATGTAGATGTTTTTGGATGTGGTTCTTGTGTTTTGAGAATTGGTGCTAGTTGTTATGAGACGTGGTAGACTGTTTTTGTGAAAAAAATCAGTTAAAATTGACATGAATGGATGTAGACGTTTTTGGACATAATTATAGTTGTTCTGAGACGAGTTGAAATGTTTTGTGAAAAAATAAGTTTCAATTCACATGTCTTGATGTAGACATTTTTGGACGTGGGTCTAGTGTTTTGAGACGTGGTGCTAGTTGTTCTGAGACGTGGTAGACTGTCTTTGTGAAAAAAATCAGTTTAAATTCACATGAATGGATGTAGACATTTTTTGACGTGGTTCTAGTTGTTCTGAGACGAGTTGAGATGTTTTGTGCAAAAATCAGTTTAAATTCACATGCATGGATGTAGACGTTTTTGGATGTGGTTCTTGTGTTTTGAGACGTGGTGCTAGTTCTTCTGAGACGTGGTAGACTGTTTTTGTGAAAAAAATGAGTTAGAATTGACATGAATGGATGTAGACGTTTTTGGACGTAATTATAGTTGTTCTGCGACGAGTTGAGATGTTTTGTGAAAAAATAAGTTTCAATTCACATGTCTTGATGTAGACGTTTTTGGATGTGGTTCTAGTATTTTGAGACGTGGTGCTAGTTGTTCCGAGACGTGGTAAACTGCCTTTGTGAAAAAAATCAGTTTAAATTTACATGAATGGATGTAGACATTTTTTGACGTGGTTCTAGTTGTTCTGAGACGAGTTGAGATGTTGTATGGCCATTTTATTTGTTTTATCTTGTTATAACACCTACTTACAAGATCATGAACATTGCTAAGAGTAATATGGTCATTTTAATTGTTTTATATTCAAAAAACTCTTAGATCAGATATCATCAACATTTCTAAGAGTTGAATGGTCATTTTATTTTTTTATCTCATTACAACTCTTAGATATGAGATCATGATCATTTCTGAGAATTGTATAGCCGTTTTATTTATTTTATCTTTTCAAAACCCTAAGATAATAGATTATGCACATTTCGGTCCAAGTCAGACGTTTTTTGACGTGGTTCTTGTTGTTCTGAGACGAGTTGAGATGTTTTTTACAAAAATTGGTTTAAATTCACATGCATAGATGTAGACGTTTTTGGACGTGGTTCTTGTGTTTTGAGACGTGGTGCTAGTTGTTCTGAGACGTGGTAGACTGTTTTTGTGAAAAAAATCAGTTAAAATTGACATGAATGGATGTAGACATTTTTGGACGTAATTATAGTTGTTCTAAGACGAGTTGAGATGTTTTGTGAAAAAATAAGTTTCAATTCACATATCTTAATGTAGACGTTTTTGGACGTGGTTCTAGTGTTTTGAGACGTGGTGCTAGTTGTTCTGAGATGTGGTAGACTGTCTTTGTGAACAAAATCAGTTTAAATTCACATGAATGGATGTAGACATTTTTTGACGTGGTTCTAGTTGTTCTGAGACGAGTTGAGATGTTTTGTGCAAAAATCTGTTTAAATTCAAATGCATGGATGTAGACGTTTTTGGATGTGGTTCTTGTGTTTCGAGAATTGGTGCTAGTTGTTCTGAGACGTGGTAGACTGTTTTTGTGAAAAAAATCAGTTAAAATTGACATGAATGGATGTAGACGTTTTTGGACATAATTATAGTTGTTCTGAGACGAGTTGAGATGTTTTGTGAAAAAATAAGTTTCAATTCACATGTCTTGATGTAGACATTTTTGGACGTGGTTATAGTGTTTTGAGACGTGGTGCTAGTTGTTCTGAGACGTGGTAGACTGTCTTTGTGAAAAAAATCAGTTTAAATTCACATGAATGGATGTAGACATTTTTTGACATGGTTCTAGTTGTTCTGAGACGAGTTGAGATGTTTTGTGCAAAAATCAGTTTAAATTCACATGCATGGATGTAGACGTTTTTGGATGTGGTTCTTGTGTTTTGAGACGTGGTGCTAGTTCTTCTGAGACGTGGTAGACTGTTTTTGTGAAAAAAATGAGTTAGAATTGACATGAATGGATGTAGACGTTTTTGGACGTAATTATAGTTGTTCTGTGACGAGTTGAGATGTTTTGTGAAAAAATAAGTTTCAATTCACATGTCTTGATGTAGACGTTTTTGGACGTGGTTCTAGTATTTTGAGACGTGGTGCTAGTTGTTCCGAGACGTGGTAGACTGTCTTTGTGAAAAAAATCAGTTTAAATTCACATGAATAGATGTAGACATTTTTTGACGTGGTTCTAGTTGTTCTGAGACAAGTTGAGATGTTTTGTGCAAAAATCAGTTTAAATTCAAATGCATGGATGTAGATGTTTTTGGATGTGGTTCTTGTGTTTTGAGAATTGGTGCTAGTTGTTCTGAGACGTGGTAGACTTATTTTGTGAAAAAAATCAGTTAAAATTGACATGAATGGATGTAGACGTTTTTGGACATAATTATAGTTGTTCTGAGACGAGTTGAGATGTTTTGTGAAAAAATAAGTTTCAATTCACATGTCTTGATGTAGACATTTTTGGACGTGGTTCTAGTGTTTTGAGACGTGGTGCTAGTTGTTCTGAGACGTGGTAGACTGTCTTTGTGAAAAAAATCAGTTTAAATTCACATGAATGGATGTAGACATTTTTTGACGTGGTTCTAGTTGTTCTGAGACGAGTTGAGATGTTTTGTGCAAAAATCAGTTTAAATTCACATGCATGGATGTAGACGTTTTTGGATGTGGTTCTTGTGTTTTGAGACGTGGTGCTAGTTCTTCTGAGACGTGGTAGACTGTTTTTGTGAAAAAAATGAGTTAGAATTGACATGAATGGATGTAGACGTTTTTGGACGTAATTATAGTTGTTCTGTGACGAGTTGAGATGTTTTGTGAAAAAATAAGTTTCAATTCACATGTCTTGATGTAGACGTTTTTGGACGTGGTTCTAGTATTTTGAGACGTGGTGCTAGTTGTTCCGAGACGTGGTAGACTGTCTTTGTGAAAAAAATCAGTTTAAATTCACATGAATAGATGTAGACATTTTTTGACGTGGTTCTAGTTGTTCTGAGACGAGTTGAGATGTTTTGTGCAAAAATCAGTTTAAATTCAAATGCATGGATGTATATGTTTTTGGATGTGGTTCTTGTGTTTTGAGAATTGGTGCTAGTTGTTCTGAGACGTGGTAGACTGTTTTTGTGAAAAAAATTAGTTAAAATTGACATGAATGGATGTAGACGTTTTTGGACATAATTATAGTTGTTCTGAGACGAGTTGAAATGTTTTGTGAAAAAATAAGTTTCAATTCACATGTCTTGATGTAGACGTTTTTGGACGTGGTTCTAGTGTTTTGAGACGTGGTGCTAGTTGTTCTGAGACGTGGTAGACTGTCTTTGTGAAAAAAATCAGTTTAAATTCACATGAATGGATGTAGACATTTTTTGACGTGGTTCTAGTTGTTCTGAGACGAGTTGAGATGTTTTGTGCAAAAATCAGTTTAAATTCACATGCATGGATGTAGACGTTTTTGGATGTGGTTCTTGTGTTTTGAGATGTGGTGCTAGTTGTTCTGAGACGTGGTAGACTTATTTTGTGAAAAAAATCAGTTAAAATTGACATGAATGGATGTAGACGTTTTTGGACATAATTATAGTTGTTCTGAGACGAGTTGAGATGTTTTGTGAAAAAATAAGTTTCAATTCACATGTCTTGATGTAGACATTTTTGGACGTGGTTCTAGTGTTTTGAGACGTGGTGCTAGTTGTTCTGAGACGTGGTAGACTGTCTTTGTGAAAAAAATCAGTTTAAATTCACATGAATGGATGTAGACATTTTTTGACGTGGTTCTAGTTGTTCTGAGACGAGTTGAGATGTTTTGTGCAAAAATCAGTTTAAATTCACATGCATGGATGTAGACGTTTTTGGATGTGGTTCTTGTGTTTTGAGACGTGGTGCTAGTTCTTCTGAGACGTGGTAGACTGTTTTTGTGAAAAAAATGAGTTAGAATTGACATGAATGGATGTAGACGTTTTTGGACGTAATTATAGTTGTTCTGTGACGAGTTGAGATGTTTTGTGAAAAAATAAGTTTCAATTCACATGTCTTGATGTAGACGTTTTTGGACGTGGTTCTAGTATTTTGAGACGTGGTGCTAGTTGTTCCGAGACGTGGTAGACTGTCTTTGTGAAAAAAATCAGTTTAAATTCACATGAATAGATGTAGACATTTTTTGACGTGGTTCTAGTTGTTCTGAGACGAGTTGAGATGTTTTGTGCAAAAATCAGTTTAAATTCAAATGCATGGATGTATATGTTTTTGGATGTGGTTCTTGTGTTTTGAGAATTGGTGCTAGTTGTTCTGAGACGTGGTAGACTGTTTTTGTGAAAAAAATTAGTTAAAATTGACATGAATGGATGTAGACGTTTTTGGACATAATTATAGTTGTTCTGAGACGAGTTGAAATGTTTTGTGAAAAAATAAGTTTCAATTCACATGTCTTGATGTAGACGTTTTTGGACGTGGTTCTAGTGTTTTGAGACGTGGTGCTAGTTGTTCTGAGACGTGGTAGACTGTCTTTGTGAAAAAAATCAGTTTAAATTCACATGAATGGATGTAGACATTTTTTGACGTGGTTCTAGTTGTTCTGAGACGAGTTGAGATGTTTTGTGCAAAAATCAGTTTAAATTCACATGCATGGATGTAGACGTTTTTGGATGTGGTTCTTGTGTTTTGAGATGTGGTGCTAGTTCTTCTGAGACGTGGTAGACTGTTTTTGTGAAAAAAATGAGTTAGAATTGACATGAATGGATGTAGACGTTTTTGGACGTAATTATAGTTGTTCTGCGACGAGTTGAGATGTTTTGTGAAAAATAAGTTTCAATTCACATGTCTTGATGTAGACGTTTTTGGACGTGGTTCTAGTATTTTGAGACGTGGTGCTAGTTGTTCCGAGACGTGGTAGACTGTCTTTGTGAAAAAAATCAGTTTAAATTTACATGAATGGATGTAGACATTTTTTGACGTGGTTCTAGTTGTTCTGAGACGAGTTGAGATGTTGTATGGCCATTTTATTTGTTTTATCTTGTTATAACACCTACTTACAAGATCATGAACATTGCTAAGAGTAATATGGTCATTTTAATTGTTTTATATTCAAAAAACTCTTAGATCAGATATCATCAACATTTCTAAGAGTTGAATGGTCATTTTATTTTTTTATCTCATTACAACTCTTAGATATGAGATCATGATCATTTCTGAGAATTGTATAGCCGTTTTATTTATTTTATCTTTTCAAAACCCTAAGATAATAGATTATGCACATTTCGGTCCAAGTCAGACGTTTTTTGACGTGGTTTTTGTTGTTTTGAGACGAGTTGAGATGTTTTTTACAAAAATCAGTTTAAATTCACATGCATAGATGTAGACGTTTTTGGACGTGGTTCTTGTGTTTTGAGACGTGGTGCTAGTTGTTCTGAGACGTGGTAGACTGTTTTTGTGAAAAAAATCAGTTAAAATTGACATGAATGGATGTAGACATTTTTGGACGTAATTATAGTTGTTCTAAGACGAGTTGAGATGTTTTGTGAAAAAATAAGTTTCAATTCACATATCTTAATGTAGACGTTTTTGGACGTGGTTCTAGTGTTTTGAGACGTGGTGCTAGTTGTTCTGAGATGTGGTAGACTGTCTTTGTGAAAAAAATCAGTTTAAATTCACATGAATGGATGTAGACATTTTTTGACGTGGTTCTAGTTGTTCTGAGACGAGTTGAGATGTTTTGTGCAAAAATCAGTTTAAATTCAAATGCATGGATGTAGATGTTTTTGGATGTGGTTCTTGTGTTTTGAGAATTGGTGCTAGTTGTTCTGAGATGTGGTAGACTGTTTTTGTGAAAAAAATCAGTTAAAATTGACATGAATGGATGTAGACGTTTTTGGACATAATTATAGTTGTTCTGAGACGAGTTGAGATGTTTTGGGAAAAAATAAGTTTCAATTCACATGTCTTGATGTAGACATTTTTGGACGTGGTTCTAGTGTTTTGAGACGTGGTGCTAGTTGTTCTGAGACGTGGTAGACTGTCTTTGTGAAAAAAATCAGTTTAAATTCACATGAATGGATGTAGACATTTTTTGACGTGGTTCTAGTTGTTCTGAGACGAGTTGAGATGTTTTGTGCAAAAATCAGTTTAAATTCACATGCATGGATGTAGACGTTTTTGGATGTGGTTCTTGTGTTTTGAGACGTGGTGCTTGTTCTTCTGAGACGTGGTAGACTGTTTTTGTGAAAAAAATGAGTTAGAATTGACATGAATGGATGTAGACGTTTTTGGACGTAATTATAGTTGTTCTGTGACGAGTTGAGATGTTTTGTGAAAAAATAAGTTTCAATTCACATGTCTTGATGTAGACGTTTTTGGACGTGGTTCTAGTATTTTGAGACGTGGTGCTAGTTGTTCCGAGACGTGGTAGACTGTCTTTGTGAAAAAAATCAGTTTAAATTCACATGAATAGATGTAGACATTTTTTGACGTGGTTCTAGTTGTTCTGAGACGAGTTGAGATGTTGTATGGCCATTTTATTTGTTTTATCTTATTATAACACCTACTTACAAGATCATGAACATTGCTAAGAGTAAAATGGTCATTTTAATTGTTTTATATTAAAAAAACTCTTAGATCAGATATCATCAACATTTCTAAGAGTTGAATGGTCATTTTATTTGTTTATCTCTTTACAACTCTTAGATATGAGATCATGATCATTTCTGAGAATTGTATAGCCGTTTTATTTATTTTATCTTTTCAAAACCCTAAGATAATAGATTATGCACATTTCGGTCCAAGTCAGACGTTTTTTGACGTGGTTCTTGTTGTTCTGAGACGAGTTGAGATGTTTTGTACAAAAATCAGTTTAAATTCACATGCATGGATGTAGACGTTTTTGGACGTGATTCTTGTGTTTTGAGACGTGGTGCTAGTTGTTCTGAGACGTGGTAGACTATTTTTATAAAAAAAATCAGTTTAAATTCACATGAATGGATGTAGACGTTTTTGGACGTAATTATAGTTGTTCTGAGACGAGTTGAGATGTTTTGTGAAAAAATAAATTTCAATTCACATATCTTGATGTAGACGTTTTTGGACGTGGTTCTAGTGTTTTGAGACGAGTTGAGATGTTGTATGGCCATTTTATTTGTTTTATCTTATTATAACACCTACTACAAGATCACGAACATTGCTAAGAGTAATGTGGTCATTTTAATTGTTTTATATTCACAAAACTCTTAGATCAGATATCATCAACATTTCTAAGAGTTGAATAGGCATTTTATTTTTTTTATCTCATTACAACTCTTAGATATGAGATCATGATCATTTCTGAGAATTTTATAGCCGTTTTATTTATTTTATCTTTTCAAAACCCTTAGATAATAGATTATGCACATTTCGGTCCACATCAGACGTTTTTGGACGTGGTTCTAGTTGTTCTGAGACGAGTTGAGATGTTTTGTGTAAAAATCAGTTTGAATTCACATGCATGGATGTATACGTTTTTGGAAGTGGTTCTTGTGTTTTGAGATGTGGTGCTAGTTGTTCTGAGACGTGGTAGACTGTTTTTGTGAAAAAAATCAGTTAAAATTGACATGAATGGATGTAGACGTTTTTGGACATAATTATAGTTGTTCTGAGACGAGTTGAGATGTTTTGTTAAAAAATAAGTTTCAATTCACATGTCTTGATGTAGACGTTTTTGGACGTGGTTCTAGTGTTTTGAGACGTGGTGCTAGTTGTTCTGAGACGTGGTAGACTGTCTTTGTGAAAAAAATCAGTTTAAATTCACATGAATGGATGTAGACATTTTTTGACGTGGTTCTAGTTGTTCTGAGACGAGTTGTGATGTTTTGTGCAAAAATCAGTTTAAATTCACATGCATGGATGTAGACGTTTTTTGATGTGGTTCTTGTGTTTTGAGACGTGGTAGACTGTTTTTGTGAAAAAAATGAGTTAGAATTGACATGAATGGATGTAGACATTTTTGGACGTAATTATAGTTGTTCTGAGACGAGTTGAGATGTTTTGTGAAAAAATAAGTTTCAATTCACATGTCTTGATGTAGAAGTTTTTGGACGTGGTTCTAGTATTTTGAGACGTGGTGCTTGTTGTTCCGAGACGTGGTAGACTGTCTTTGTGAAAAAAATCAGTTTAAATTCACATGAATGGATGTAGACATTTTTTGACGTGGATCTAGTTGTTCTGAGACGAGTTGAGATGTTGTATGGCCATTTTATTTGTTTTATCTTATTATAACACCTACTTACAAGATCATGAACATTGCTAAGAGTAATATGGTCATTTTAATTGTTTTATATTCAAAAAACTCTTAGATCAGATATCATCAACATTTCTAAGAGTTGAATGGTCATTTTATTTTTTTATCTCATTACAACTCTTAGATATGAGATCATGATCATTTCTGAGAATTGTATAGCCGTTTTATTTATTTTATCTTTTCAAAACCCTAAGATAATAGATTATGCACATTTCGGTCCAAGTCAGACGTTTATTGACGTGGTTCTTGTTGTTCTGAGACGAGTTGAGATGTTTTTTACAAAAATCAGTTTAAATTGACATGCATGGATGTAGACGTTTTTGGACGTGGTTCTTGTGTTTTGAGACGTGGTGCTAGTTGTTCTGAGACGTGGTAGACTGTTTTTGTGAAAAAAATCTGTTAAAATTGACATGAATGGATGTAGACATTTTTGGACGTAATTATAGTTGTTCTGAGACGAGTTGAGATGTTTTGTGAAAAAATAAGTTTCAATTCACATATCTTGATGTAGACGTTTTTGGACGTGGTTCTAGTGTTTTGAGACGTGGTGCTAGCTATTCTAAGATGTGGTAGACTGTCTTTGTGAAAAAAATCAGTTTAAATTCACATGAATGGATGTAGACATTTTTTGACGTGGTTCTAGTTGTTCTGAGACGAGTTGAGATGTTTTGTGCAAAAATCAGTTTAAATTCAAATGCATGGATGTAGATGTTTTTGGATGTGGTTTTTGTGTTTTGAGAATTGGTGCTAGTTGTTCTGAGACGTGGTAGACTGTTTTTGTGAAAAAAATCAGTTAAAATTGACATGAATGGATGTAGACGTTTTTGGACATAATTATAGTTGTTCTGAGACGAGTTGAGATGTTTTGTGAAAAAATAAGTTTCAATTCACATGTCTTCATGTAGACATTTTTGGACGTGGTTCTAGTGTTTTGAGACGTGGTGCTAGTTGTTCTGAGACGTGGTAGACTGTCTTTGTGAAAAAAATCAGTTTAAATTCACATGAATGGATGTAGACATTTTTTGACGTGGTTCTAGTTGTTCTGAGACGAGTTGAGATGTTTTGTGCAAAAATCAGTTTAAATTCACATGCATGGATGTAGACGTTTTTGGACGTGGTTCTTGTGTTTTGAGACGTGGTGCTAGTTGTTCTATGACGTGGTAGACTGTTTTTGTGAAAAAAATCAGTTAAAATTGACATGAATGGATGTAGACATTTTTGGACGTAATTATAGTTGTTCTGAGACGAGTTGAGATGTTTTGTGAAAAAATAAGTTTCAATTCACATGTCTTGATGTAGACGTTTTTGGACGTGGTTCTAGTGTTTTGAGACGTGGTGCTAGTTGTTCTGAGACGTGGTAGACTGTCTTTGTGAAAAAAATCAGTTTAAATTCACATGAATGGATGTAGACATTTTTTGACGTGGTTCTAGTTGTTCTGAGACGAGTTGTGATGTTTTGTGCAAAAATCAGTTTAAATTCACATGCATGGATGTAGACGTTTTTTGATGTGGTTCTTGTGTTTTGAGACGTGGTGCTAGTTCTTCTGAGACGTGGTAGACTGTTTTTGTGAAAAAAATGAGTTAGAATTGACATGAATGGATGTAGACGTTTTTGGACGTAATTATAGTTGTTCTGAGACGAGTTGAGATGTTTTGTGAAAAAATAAGTTTCAATTCACATGTCTTGATGTAGAAGTTTTTGGACGTGGTTCTAGTATTTTGAGACGTGGTGCTTGTTGTTCCGAGACGTGGTAGACTGTCTTTGTGAAAAAAATCAGTTTAAATTCACATGAATGGATGTAGACATTTTTTGACGTGGATCTAGTTGTTCTGAGACGAGTTGAGATGTTGTATGGCCATTTTATTTGTTTTATCTTATTATAACACCTACTTACAAGATCATGAACATTGCTAAGAGTAATATGGTCATTTTAATTGTTTTATATTCAAAAAACTCTTAGATCAGATATCATCAACATTTCTAAGAGTTGAATGGTCATTTTATTTTTTTATCTCATTACAACTCTTAGATATGAGATCATGATCATTTCTGAGAATTGTATAGCCGTTTTATTTATTTTATCTTTTCAAAACCCTAAGATAATAGATTATGCACATTTCGGTCCAAGTCAGACGTTTATTGACGTGGTTCTTGTTGTTCTGAGACGAGTTGAGATGTTTTTTACAAAAATCAGTTTAAATTGACATGCATGGATGTAGACGTTTTTGGACGTGGTTCTTGTGTTTTGAGACGTGGTGCTAGTTGTTCTGAGACGTGGTAGACTGTTTTTGTGAAAAAAATCTGTTAAAATTGACATGAATGGATGTAGACATTTTTGGACGTAATTATAGTTGTTCTGAGACGAGTTGAGATGTTTTGTGAAAAAATAAGTTTCAATTCACATATCTTGATGTAGACGTTTTTGGACGTGGTTCTAGTGTTTTGAGACGTGGTGCTAGCTATTCTAAGATGTGGTAGACTGTCTTTGTGAAAAAAATCAGTTTAAATTCACATGAATGGATGTAGACATTTTTTGACGTGGTTCTAGTTGTTCTGAGACGAGTTGAGATGTTTTGTGCAAAAATCAGTTTAAATTCAAATGCATGGATGTAGATGTTTTTGGATGTGGTTCTTGTGTTTTGAGAATTGGTGCTAGTTGTTCTGAGACGTGGTAGACTGTTTTTGTGAAAAAAATCAGTTAAAATTGACATGAATGGATGTAGATGTTTTTGGACATAATTATAGTTGTTCTGAGACGAGTTGAGATGTTTTGTGAAAAAATAAGTTTCAATTCACATGTCTTCATGTAGACATTTTTGGACGTGGTTCTAGTGTTTTGAGACGTGGTGCTAGTTGTTCTGAGACGTGGTAGACTGTCTTTGTGAAAAAAATCAGTTTAAATTCACATGAATGGATGTAGACATTTTTTGACGTGGTTCTAGTTGTTCTGAGACGAGTTGAGATGTTTTGTGAAAAAATCAGTTTAAATTCACATGCATGGATGTAGACGTTTTTGGACGTGGTTCTTGTGTTTTGAGACGTGGTGCTAGTTGTTCTATGACGTGGTAGACTGTTTTTGTGAAAAAAATCAGTTAAAATTGACATGAATGGATGTAGACATTTTTGGACGTAATTATAGTTGTTCTGAGACGAGTTGAGATGTTTTGTGAAAAAATAAGTTTCAATTCACATATCTTGATGCAGACGTTTTTGGACGTGGTTCTAGTGTTTTGAGACGTGGTGCTAGTTGTTCTGAGATGTGGTAGACTGTCTTTGTGAAAAAAATCAGTTTAAATTCACTGAATGGATGTAGACATTTTTTGACGTGGTTCTAGTTGTTCTGAGACGAGTTGAGATGTTTTGTGCAAAAATCAGTTTAATTTCACTTGCATGGATGTACACGTTTTTGGACGTGGTTCTTGTGTTTTGAGACGTGATGCTAGTTGTTCTGAGACGTGGTAGACTGTCTTTGTGAAAAAAATCAGTTTAAATTCGCATGAATGGATGTAGACATTTTTTGACGTGGTTCTAATTGTTCTGAGACGAGTTGAGATGTTTTGTGCAAAAATCAGTTTAAATTCAAATGCATGGATGTAGACGTTTTTGGATGTGGTTCTTGTGTTTTGAGAAGTGGTGCTAGTTGTTATGAGACGTGGTAGAATATTTTTGTGAAAAAAATCAGATTAAATTCACATGAATGGATGTAGACGTTTAGGACGTAATTATAGATGTTCTGAGACGAGTTGAGATGTTTTGTGAAAAAATAAGTTTCAATTCACATGTCTTGATGTAGACGTTTTTGGACGTGGTTCTAGTATTTTGAGACGTGGTGCTAGTTGTTCTGAGACGTGGTAGACTGTCTTTGCGAAAAAAATCAGTTTAAATTCACATGAATGGATGTAGACATTTTTTGACGTGGTTCTAGTTGTTCTGAGACGAGTTGAGATGTTCTGTGCAAAAATCAGTTTAAATTCACATGCATGGATGTAGACGTTTTTGGACGTGGTTCTTGTGTTTTGAGACGTGATGCTAGTTGTTCTGAGACGTGGTAGACTGTCTTTGTGAAAAAAATCAGTTTAAATTCGCATGAATGGATGTAGACATTTTTTGACGTGGTTCTAGTTGTTCTGAGACGAGTTGAGATGTTTTGTGCAAAAATCAGTTTAAATTCACTTGCATGGATGTACACGTTTTTGGACATGGTTCTTGTGTTTTGAGATGTGATGCTAGTGTTGGATCGTGTCAAGTGTTGAGAGGGGGGGGTGAATCAACACTCTATCAATTTTTCTCTCAACTAAAGGATTCCCTCTCAAATGTTAGCTCAGTTAGAGCTTATTGTTGAACTCACGTGTTGGCTTAGATGGACTGTTGGCAGATCAGATCAACCAAGGAAGACATCAGATCAACCAAGGAAGAGATCAGATCAATTCAATCACTCAAGGAGGGTTTACTTACACAACCATGACACTCCTGTTCAAGCTTACAGTTTGATAACACCACACCAGTCAAGACACACTCAAAGCAGTAAATGTGCACGGGGGATTTTTACGTGGTTCGATCAAATGATCTACATCCACGGACAGATTCACTCCTGTCAATCTTCACTATCACAGAATCCTTCAGCTCTGGCCTCACTGACCATAAGCAACATAAACAAGAGCTCACTGCTCAACACATTGAGGTTCACTACCTCTACAGGTTCATCAACTAAAACAACAACATATAAATCTCTATTGTACTGCCTTTTCTACACAAATATCTTTCAAAATCACTTAATGAAAGACGTTTGATAGTGTTCTAGGCTTACCACCTGAAGCTGCAATCTCAGGGTCAGTTCTCCCGATTCTGCTCCTCCTCAGCTTCTTCTTCTCCTTGACTTCTGCCTCTCCAATGCTTCAGCTTCTCCTTGTGCAGCAGACTGTTTCTTTCTCTCTTGTATTTTTCATATCATCTTTTTCTGCTCTCACTCTTTTTCTCCTCCCTTTTCTCGGTTTCGTTCTGTTCAGCACACACCTTGGCTTCTGCTCATCTCACTCCCTCTTCTCGGTTTCGTTCTGTTCAGCACACACCTTGGCTTCTGCTCATCTCACTCCCTCTCTTTCTTCTTGTGCCTACTGCCTTTTAGGGTTTTTCCTCCCTTTTGTTTATCCTGCATTCTACAGTTGTTGTGCCTACCACACCTACTCATCTGCCCGTTTCTTTTCCCAGAAGAAAAACTGTGCCCTACGTGCGGTGTGTCAGCATATCTTACACGGAAGGCGGCTCAAGATTCATATAATCCATTTTCAACCTTTTTAAGTTGCAACTTGCTTGCCATGTCATATTGTTGACTGTACTCCTTCAGACTTCTCGAGTAGCTTGTCTTAGATATTTTGAAACAGCAGAAGTGATCTGATCTTAGCTTATAGCTGATCTGATGTACGCGGCATTTGATCTGATATCAGCTTGCAGTTGATCTGATGTTAGCCTCCGGTTGATCTGATGTTAGCTTGCAGTTGATCTGATGTTAGCCTCCGGTTGATCTGATGTTAGCTTGCAGTTGATCTGATGTTGGCCTCCGGTTGATCTGATGTTAGCTTGCAGCTGATCTGATGTTAGCTTGCAGTTGATCTGATGTTAGCCTCCGGTTGATCTGATGTTAGCTTGCAGTTGATCTGATGTTAGCCTTCATGTCACAACGTTCTGTCCAGCAACTCAGAACCATCCATGTAGCTCCTGCAGTTCTTCTGATCGGGCACTGCTTGATTCTTTTGTATTTCTGCTCGCTCACAGGATTGCTAGATACTTCAACATGATGCTCCTGCGTCTTCTGAATCTTTGAGAGACTTTTAGAGTCGCGCGTTTGAGGTGTGATTCACTAGCCGTCCTTGACTTCAGCTTCTTAGGTGTCTGCTCCAGCTCTCCAGCCTTGAGTTGTTCTCTTCTGCTGCAAATATGTTTTGTTGCTGACTTGCCTTGCTTCTGTGAAACCAAGCTGCTGAGCAATCCCTTGAGAATTTGATCTGATCTTTACTTCCGTTGATCTGATACGCACTGTCCTTTGATCTGATGCGCACTGCATTTGATCTGATCTTCACTTCCTTTGATCTGATACGCACTGCATTTGATCTGATCTTCACTTCCCTTGATCTGATCTGTGTGGCCTTTGATCTGATGTGCGCGTAACTTGTCTGTGCAGCCTTTGATCTGATGTGCGCGTAACTTGATCTGATCTGAGCAGCCTTTGATCTGATGTGCGCGTAACTTGTCTGTGCAGCCTTTGATCTGCTGTGCGCGTAACTTGATCTGATCTGTGCAGCCTTTGATCTGATGTGCGCGTAACTTGTCTGTGCAGCCTTTGATCTGCTGTGCGCGTAACTTGATCTGATCTGTGCAGCCTTTGATCTGATGTGCGCGTAACTTGATCTGATCTGTGCAGCCTTTGATCTGATATGCCAACAGTACACTTCCTTCTCATTTTGGCACTTCAGTTTATTCATCGGCTTCTTGCTGAGATTTTGTCCAGATAAAATGCTTTCAATCCTCATGAACTCAGTCCATTATTGCCTTAGTAATTCACAGATTTGTCACAATGTGGTTGCAACAATTACAACACAACATTGGACTTTAGTAAAGGCTAAGAAAGCTTCATTGTAGCAGCTCCAATGGCTCAACAATCTCCCCCTTTGGAATTGTTCATTGTAGCAGCTCCAATGGCTCAACAATCTCCCCCTTTGGAATTGTTGGCAACCACATTTGCATTGCAGCCAATCAGTCAACTCAGTGCTAAGCTCCCCCTGAACCTTATTCCCCCTGAACCTTATTCTTCTACATAGTAAGCTCCCCCTGCATGCTGCGACTATCTCTCCCCCTTTGACAACCAATTTCAAAGGGATTTGGGGATGCTCAACTGATTCAGCATGAGAAGGAGGACTGCACTCCCATTTGCATCCTCAAAATTTCAAACATCTCGGCTGGAAGAGGCTTTGTCATTACATCAGCTATTTGTTTAGCTGTGGGAACATACTCTAGCATAATTTCTCCTTTCTCAACCTTGTCCTTTATGAAGTGATACTTGATTTCTATATGTTTGGCTCTCGAGTGCTGGACTGAATTCTTTGACAAATCAATGGCACTTTTGTTGTCACAAAGAATTATCAGTGGCAGGGGAACTTCTTCTTTAAGATTTTGCAGTTCAGATCTCATCCATATAGCTTGAGTGCATGCCTTGGTTGCTGCTATGTACTCAGCTTCAGCAGTGCTTAAGGCTATACTTTCTTGCTTTTTGCTTAACCAGCTCACACATCTATTTCCAAGAAAGAATACTCCTCCTGAAGTGGATCTCCTGTCATCAACATTCCCTGCCCAATCAGCATCAGTGAAGCTTCTTAATCCCAAGCTTCCTTTCCTTGCATACCACAGACCATAATCTACTGTCCCTTGCAAGTATCTTAGCACCCTCTTTAGTGCAATCATATGAGAACTCTTTGGATTTGCCTGGTATCTAGCAGCTTGGCAGACAGCAAAGGTAATATCAGGCCTTGTTGCTGTTAAGTACAATAAGCTTCCTATCATGCTTCTGTATAGACTTTGATCAGCTTCAGCTCCTTTTTCATCCTTGCTCAGCTTGCAGTTAGTTGCCATGGGTGTAGACATTGGCTTAGCATCAGTCATACCAAATTTCTTCAGCACTTCTTTGGTATACTTGGTTTGAGAGATAAAAATTCCAGTTGCTTTTTGATGAATCTGTAGTCCAAGGAAAAATGATAGCTCTCCTATCATGGACATTTCAAACTCTTCTTGCATCTTTCTAGCAAATTCATGGCACAGCTGCTCCTTATCTCCTCCAAATATTATGTCATCAACATAGACTATGGCTATTAACTGTCCACCCTTTCCATCAAGGACATATAGATTGCTATTTATGCAACTTTTTCTGAAATTCAGATTCTTCAGGTAACTGTCCAGCCTTGAGTACCATGCTCTTGGGGCTTGTTTTAATCCATACAGTGCCTTTTTGAGCCTGCACACCTTGTTTTCATCTTCACAAACTAGAAAACCATCCGGTTGCTCAATGTACACTTCTTCTTCCAGATTTCCATTCAAGAAGGCAGATTTAACATCCATTTGGAAGACCTTATAACTCCTTGCTGAAGCCACTGCCAAAAACATTCTTATGGCTTCAAGCCTTGCTACTGGGGCAAAGGTTTCATCCACATCTACTCCTTCAATTTGAGAGTATCCTTTGCACACAAGCCTTGCCTTATTCTTTACAACCTTTCCTTCCTCATTCAACTTGTTCCTGAACACCCATTTTGTGCCTATCACATTTTTGTTTGCTGGCCTATCCACGAGCTCCCAAGTTTGGTTTTTCTCAATTTGATCCAGCTCTTCATTCATGGCTTGCAGCCATGACTGGTCCTCCAGGGCTTCCTCTATTGACCTTGGCTCAACTTGAGACAGTAGGGCAGTTGCAACCATACTTTTCAGTTGCCTTCTTGTTCTTACTGGAGCTTTGGGGTCTCCAATGATAGGCATCTTGTCAATTCTCTTGTTGTACTTTCTTTTTGCTCTTTCCTGGCCTTCTGTAACTTCTGTCTCTGATCCTTCTGCATCAGTCTCCTCAGTAGCTGATTTCAGCTCCAGGTCTGCCTCATCTTGGCTCTCTAAGTCATCTAAGTGATCCAGAAAATTTTCAGGATCAGTGGCTTTCATCTTGACTTCCTCAACCACTTTCACATCATAGCTTTCCATAATCTTATCCAGCCTCTTGTTATAAACCTTGTAAGCCTTGCTCTTATTTGAGTAACCAAGGAAAATGCCCTCATCAGCCCTCTCTTCAAATTTTCCAAGGCTTTGCTCCTTGTTCTTGATGAAGCATTTGCTGCCAAAAACTCTAAAGTACTTCACATTTGGCTTGTGACCATACCAAAGTTCATATGGTGTCTTTTCAGTGTTCGGCCTCAACATGGTTCTATTTTGTACATGCACAGCTGCCATTGTGGCTTCCTTCCAGAAGTGCTTTGGAGTATTGTGCTCCAACAGCATGGTTCTTGCCATCTCAATCACACTTCTATTTTTCCTCTCTACAACTCCATTTTGCTGGGGAGTGTGAGGACTTGAGACTTGATGTTTGATTCCCATTTCCTCCAAGTATTCTTCAAATTCCTGCGAGGTAAACTCTCCTCCATTATCTGATCTCAAAACTTTGATCTTCCTTCCATGCTGGTTTTCTGCCAGTTTTTGAAATCTTTTGAAGCAGTTGAAGGCTTCACTCTTTTGCTTCATGTGCATGATGCACATCATCCTAGTGAAGTCATCCACAAAAAGAATGAAATACATCTCTTTACCTGTACCTTTTCTTTTCATTGGTCCACATACATCAGTGTGAACTAGCTCCAATGGCTTAGAGGTTCTATGCTCATTGGACTTGTGAGAAAGTTTTGCAAATTTCCCTTTTTGGCATGAGTCACAAGTGCTGTTGTCCCTCTTTAGTACAGGTAGGTTTAACACTGCATTGCACTTCACCAGGCTTCTCATGCTCTTTTGATTTAAATGTCCAAGCCTGCAATGCCAAAGCGTATTTTCATCCATTTTGCTTAGCATGCACAACTTTTCCTTCACATCTATGAGGTACAAATCCTTGTTGTCTCTTATTCCTTTGGCCATGATTTCTCCAGTCTTGCAGTCTTTGATGAAACAGCCATTTTTTGAGAAATCTACTTTGAAACCATTGTCACACAGTTGTCTTACACTCAGCAAGTTGTACTTCAGCCCTTCTACAAACAGCACCTCCTTAGATTTGAACTTTTCTGATCCAATGGTGGCTTCTCCAACAGCCTTGATCTTTAACCCACTCTTATCTGCAAACTTGACAAACCCTCTTTCAACTTCTTTTGTGTTTCTCAGTAGAGTTTTGTCTCCAGTCATATGGCTTGTGCACCCACTGTCAATGATCCATTGGGCTTCCTTAGCTTTTGTTTTAAGTGCAACTTCAGCAATGCAAGCTTTTTCAAATCTGTGCTTCTTCCTCCAAATTTTTCTTGCTGCTGGTATGCCTTGCTGTTCATTCAATCTTTGATTGCTCCTGCTGCAGCTCCAGTGATCATTCTCTTCTAACCCTTCAAAAATTTGAAATCTGTTTCTCAGATTAAGTGGCTGCATTAGAGACTGATTTCTTCTTGTGTAATCTGCTGCAAAGTTTCTTCTATTTGTAGCTTGTTGCAGTGGCTGAGCTCTCCTGCTATTCACTCCTTCAGACCACTTGCTTCTCTCATTTGGCAATCTGCATCTGCACCAGACATTCAATTTCTGATACACTTCTCCAGGTTGTATGATATGGCCTTTTCTGATTTCAGCTTCAGGGATCCTTCTTGAAGCACTTAGGCTTCTTTGATGATAATACTCTTTCCTATTCCATCCTCTTGACTGCATTGTTCTTCCTCCAAATCTCCAGAATGCCTTCCTCCAGCAATTTGCTGCATAGTGACCTGATTCTCCACAGGTGAAACATACTCCAGCAATCAGCCTTCTACTTTTGAGCAGGCTTCTTTGATACATAGATTGTCTCCCCCTCAGCTCGTGCAGTCTTTCATTTTGCTCAGTAGACTTTCTTGATCCATTAGAAATTTCCATCTTCTTAGCATCAACAAAACTAGTTCCTGCCTTTACACCAGCAACACAAATTGAACCTTCTTTGACAAAGGTAACAGTCTTCTTGGTTGTTGCAGCTGGTTGTCCTTCTAATTTTTGATCTCCTTCATAACCAAGACCTTTCTTCCCTTCTGAATAAGATCTCTGCTTGCTGAGGCACTCATCTAACTTCCTTGTGGCTTCTTCAGTTTTTGCAGCCACTTCTTTGCTCCTTGAGAATTCACCAGGCTCAGTTTTGCTTGACTTAAACTCCAGCTTTCCTTTCAATTTTGATTCTACAGTAGTTCCATCAGTCATTTCTTCAGCTTTGAACACAGTTTGTTGAGACAGCAGATCTTCTATCTTTCTTGTTGCATCCTCTAGTTCGGCAGTGGTGGCATCTAGCTTTTCTACCAAGGTTTCACATGTCTTTTGAAGTTCCATCTTTTCTCTTGTACAATTTTTGTGAACCTCAGCTTCATTTTGCATGAGAATCAGTTCCTGCTCCAATTCAGTTACTCTATTCTCCAGTATTGAGTTTTCTTCTTGACTGCTCAAGATGACCTTTTCCATCTCCTTCATTGTCTTCATTGTCTTCTTGTGCAATCTCTTCTGCTCCTCTATCTTGTTGTATGCAAACTCCAGTTCTTCCTCTAGATCCACTTCTTCATCATCAGCTGATTGGTTCTCTAGTTCAGCATCCTCCTTTAATGAAACAGTTGAAGATTTCATCACCATGAGAGTCTCCTCTTCAGCTTCAGACTCATCTTCACTGTCTGAGACATCAGTCTCTTCATCCTCCTCAGAGCTATCATTTTTCTTCTTGCTCAGGTAGCTCCGTTTTCTGTAAGCTTTCCCTTTTCTTGATTTGAAGCTCATCTTCTTCTTTCCTTTCTGCTCCGGCCACCTGTCTGATGGCTTGTCAGCTTCCTCATCTTCTGTTCTCTTGTTCTTCATGAAGCACTTGCTTGCAAAGTGGCCTATTTTGCCACAATTGAAGCATTTTAAGGGCAACTTTCCCTTGTACTTTCCAGTCTGGCCTCTGAAACTCCTTGAAATCAGCACCATCATTCTTTCAAGATCACTGTCTGCTGCTTCATCTTCACTGCTTTCCTCCTTTAGCTTCCTTGAGTGTTTTGCTTTAAATGCTATCTCCTTGACTGCCTTTGACGTCTCCTCCTTTGAATTTGAAATCCTCATTTCATATGCTACAAGGGTGCTTTGTAGCTCATCTAATGTCACTTTATCTAGGTCCCTCTCCTCTATAGCAGAGACCTTAGAATCATATCTTGCTGGTAGGGATCTAAGAACCTTTTTAACTATATTGGAATCTCCAACACTCTCACCCAGACCCCTCATTGAGCTAACTAATTCAACAACTCTGTTTAGAAAGTCCTCAATGTTTTCACCTTCTCCCATCTTAAGACCTTCAAACTTACTTCTAAGAACCTGCAATTTTGCCTCCTTAACCTTGAGGTCTCCCTCATGGATATTAATCAGTTTAATCCATATTTCATGAGCAGTAACACAGTCTATAACTTTAAAGTTCTCTTTTTCTGACAGAGCTGCATATAGAGCATTCCTTGCCTTTCCATCAGCTTCTAAGTTTCTAATTTCTGCAGCTGTAGGATTCTCCTCATCTACGGTTGGTGTAAATCCATGCAAGACTACTCTTTGTACTTGTAAGCCTTGTGCTAAGAGATAAGCACTCATTCTCTTCTTCCATAACTGGAAATTTTGGCCACTGAAATAAGGAACTCCCTTAACAGTTGTTGCTTGATTCTCCATTACTACTGCTGGTTCTAAGTTTCAACAATCACTTGACAAAAGCAAACCTCGCTCTGATACCAATTGTTGGATCGTGTCAAGTGTTGAGAGGGGGGGGTGAATCAACACTCTATCAATTTTTCTCTCAACTAAAGGATTCCCTCTCAAATGTTAGCTCAGTTAGAGCTTATTGTTGAACTCACGTGTTGGCTTAGATGGACTGTTGGCAGATCAGATCAACCAAGGAAGACATCAGATCAACCAAGGAAGAGATCAGATCAATTCAATCACTCAAGGAGGGTTTACTTACACAACCATGACACTCCTGTTCAAGCTTACAGTTTGATAACACCACACCAGTCAAGACACACTCAAAGCAGTAAATGTGCACGGGGGATTTTTACGTGGTTCGATCAAATGATCTACATCCACGGACAGATTCACTCCTGTCAATCTTCACTATCACAGAATCCTTCAGCTCTGGCCTCACTGACCATAAGCAACATAAACAAGAGCTCACTGCTCAACACATTGAGGTTCACTACCTCTACAGGTTCATCAACTAAAACAACAACATATACATCTCTATTGTACTGCCTTTTCTACACAAATATCTTTCAAAATCACTTAATGAAAGACGTTTGATAGTGTTCTAGGCTTACCACCTGAAGCTACAATCTCAGGGTCAGTTCTCCCGATTCTGCTCCTCCTCAGCTTCTTCTTCTCCTTGACTTCTGCCTCTCCAATGCTTCAGCTTCTCCTTGTGCAGCAGACTGTTTCTTTCTCTCTTGTATTTTTCATATCATCTTTTTCTGCTCTCACTCTTTTTCTCCTCCCTTTTCTCGGTTTCGTTCTGTTCAGCACACACCTTGGCTTCTGCTCATCTCACTCCCTCTTCTCGGTTTCGTTCTGTTCAGCACACACCTTGGCTTCTGCTCATCTCACTCCCTCTCTTTCTTCTTGTGCCTACTGCCTTTTAGGGTTTTTCCTCCCTTTTGTTTATCCTGCATTCTACAGTTGTTGTGCCTACCACACCTACTCATCTGCCCGTTTCTTTTCCCAGAAGAAAAACTGTGCCCTACGTGCGGTGTGTCAGCATATCTTACACGGAAGGCGGCTCAAGATTCATATAATCCATTTTCAACCTTTTTAAGTTGCAACTTGCTTGCCATGTCATATTGTTGACTGTACTCCTTCAGACTTCTCGAGTAGCTTGTCTTAGATATTTTGAAACAGCAGAAGTGATCTGATCTTAGCTTATAGCTGATCTGATGTACGCGGCATTTGATCTGATATCAGCTTGCAGTTGATCTGATGTTAGCCTCCGGTTGATCTGATGTTAGCTTGCAGTTGATCTGATGTTAGCCTCCGGTTGATCTGATGTTAGCTTGCAGTTGATCTGATGTTGGCCTCCGGTTGATCTGATGTTAGCTTGCAGCTGATCTGATGTTAGCTTGCAGTTGATCTGATGTTAGCCTCCGGTTGATCTGATGTTAGCTTGCAGTTGATCTGATGTTAGCCTTCATGTCACAACGTTCTGTCCAGCAACTCAGAACCATCCATGTAGCTCCTGCAGTTCTTCTGATCGGGCACTGCTTGATTCTTTTGTATTTCTGCTCGCTCACAGGATTGCTAGATACTTCAACATGATGCTCCTGCGTCTTCTGAATCTTTGAGAGACTTTTAGAGTCGCGCGTTTGAGGTGTGATTCACTAGCCGTCCTTGACTTCAGCTTCTTAGGTGTCTGCTCCAGCTCTCCAGCCTTGAGTTGTTCTCTTCTGCTGCAAATATGTTTTGTTGCTGACTTGCCTTGCTTCTGTGAAACCAAGCTGCTGAGCAATCCCTTGAGAATTTGATCTGATCTTTACTTCCGTTGATCTGATACGCACTGTCCTTTGATCTGATGCGCACTGCATTTGATCTGATCTTCACTTCCTTTGATCTGATACGCACTGCATTTGATCTGATCTTCACTTCCCTTGATCTGATCTGTGTGGCCTTTGATCTGATGTGCGCGTAACTTGTCTGTGCAGCCTTTGATCTGATGTGCGCGTAACTTGATCTGATCTGAGCAGCCTTTGATCTGATGTGCGCGTAACTTGTCTGTGCAGCCTTTGATCTGCTGTGCGCGTAACTTGATCTGATCTGTGCAGCCTTTGATCTGATGTGCGCGTAACTTGTCTGTGCAGCCTTTGATCTGCTGTGCGCGTAACTTGATCTGATCTGTGCAGCCTTTGATCTGATGTGCGCGTAACTTGATCTGATCTGTGCAGCCTTTGATCTGATATGCCAACAGTACACTTCCTTCTCATTTTGGCACTTCAGTTTATTCATCGGCTTCTTGCTGAGATTTTGTCCAGATAAAATGCTTTCAATCCTCATGAACTCAGTCCATTATTGCCTTAGTAATTCACAGATTTGTCACAATGTGGTTGCAACAATTACAACACAACATTGGACTTTAGTAAAGGCTAAGAAAGCTTCATTGTAGCAGCTCCAATGGCTCAACAATCTCCCCCTTTGGAATTGTTCATTGTAGCAGCTCCAATGGCTCAACAGCTAGTTGTTCTGAAACGTGGTAGACTGTCTTTGTGAAAAAAATCAGTTTAAATTCGCATGAATGGATGTAGACATTTTTTGACGTGGTTCTAGTTGTTCTGAGACGAGTTGAGATGTTTTGTGCAAAAATCAGTTTAAATTCAAATGCATGGATGTAGACGTTTTTGGATGTGGTTCTTGTGTTTTGAGAAGTGGTGCTAGTTGTTCTGAGACGTGTTAGACTATTTTTGTAAAAAAAATCAGTTTAAATTCACATGAATGGATGTAGACATTTTTGGACGTAATTATAGTTGTTCTGAGACGAGTTGAGATGTTTTGTGAAAAAATAAGTTTCAATTCACATATCTTGATGTAGACGTTTTTGGACGTGGTTCTAGTGTTTTGAGACGTGGTGTTAGTTGTTCTGAGACGTGGTAGACTGTCTTTGCGAAAAAAATCAGTTTAAATTCACATGAATGGATGTAGACATTTTTTGACGTGGTTCTAGTTGTTCTGAGACGAGTTGAGATGTTCTGTGCAAAAATCAGTTTAAATTCACATGCATGGATGTAGACGTTTTTGGACGTGGTTCTTGTGTTTTGAGACGTGATGCTAGTTGTTCTGAGACGTGGTAGACTGTCTTTGTGAAAAAAATCAGTTTAAATTCGCATGAATGGATGTAGACATTTTTTGACGTGGTTCTAGTTGTTCTGAGACGAGTTGAGATGTTTTGTGCAAAAATCAGTTTAAATTCACTTGCATGGATGTACACGTTTTTGGACATGGTTCTTGTGTTTTGAGATGTGATGCTAGTTGTTCTGAAACGTGGTAGACTGTCTTTGTGAAAAAAATCAGTTTAAATTCGCATGAATGGATGTAGACATTTTTTGACGTGGTTCTAGTTGTTCTGAGACGAGTTGAGATGTTTTGTGCAAAAATCAGTTTAAATTCAAATGCATGGATGTAGACGTTTTTGGATGTGGTTCTTGTGTTTTGAGAAGTGGTGCTAGTTGTTCTGAGACGTGGTAGAATATTTTTGTGAAAAAAATCAGATTAAATTCACATGAATGGATGTAGACGTTTTGGACGTAATTATAGTTGTTCTGAGACGAGTTGAGATGTTTTGTGAAAAAATAAGTTTCAATTCACATGACTTGATGTAGAAGTTTTTGGACGTGGTTCTAGTGTTTTGAGACGTGGTGCTAGTTATTCTGAGACGTGGTAGACTATCTTTGTGAAAAAAATCAGTTTAAATTCACATGAATGGATGTAGACATTTTTTGACGTGGTTCTAGTTGTTCTGAGACGAGTTGAGATGTTTTGTGCAAAAATCAGTTTAAATTCACATGCATGGATGTAGACGTTTTTGGACGTGGTTCTTGTGTTTTGAGACGTGGTGCTAGTTGACCTGAGACATGGTAGACTATTTTTGTAAAAAAAATCAGTTCAAATTCACATGAATGGATGTAGACGTTTTTGGACGTAATTATAGTTGTTCTGAGACGAGTTGAGATGTTTTGTGAAAAAATAAGTTTCAATTCACATGTCTTGATGTAGACGTTTTTGGACGTGGTTCTAGTATTTTGAGACGTGGTGCTAGTTGTTCTGAGACGTGGTAGACTGTCTTTGTGAAAAAAATCAGTTTAAATTCACATGAATGGATGTAGACATTTTTTGACGTGGATCTAGTTGTTCTGAGACGAGTTGAGATGTTGTATGGCCATTTTATTTGTTTTATCTTATTATAACACCTACTTACAAGATCATGAACATTGCTAAGAGTAATATGGTCATTTTAATTGTTTTATATTCAAAAAACTCTTAGATCAGATATCATCAACATTTCTAAGAGTTGAATGGTCATTTTATTTTTTTATCTCATTACAACTCTTAGATATGAGATCATGATCATTTCTGAGAATTGTATAGCCGTTTTATTTATTTTATCTTTTCAAAACCCTAAGATAATAGATTATGCACATTTCGGTCCAAGTCAGACGTTTATTGACGTGGTTCTTGTTGTTCTGAGACGAGTTGAGATGTTTTTGTTGGTGAATGTGCCCTAATGAGGGCTATTTATGTAAATATACTTTGAGGGTATTTATGTAAATAAGATATTTGTCGTTTGATTGATTGTTTATCAAATGAGTTAATTTCATGATAGTAATATCCTTGTGCATATTTAAATTCATGAAATCGATCCGCCAAAAGAAACACTCCATGGACTAATTAGATCATGAGTGATTCTTTTGAGTAGTACTGGTACTAGGATCCTTAGACCAGAAATCACTACATGGTCTTAGGTGGATTGTAGTGTGCTTTGACATACGCCTAACGGGGCCGTAACTGGTTGCCAAGTACGGGTATGATTGGGTACACTATGAGACACGCTAAGGTATGTAGGTGAAGTGATGGGACTACAAATCTCTCTTAAGTGATAGATGATATCTTGGCCACTTGATAGTGAACTGAAAAGTGCATGGCCATGCCCAAGGAATGATAAGGATATCATTTGCTTGATGGATTCAGTGTCACTAAGAGATCAAGTAAACGCTTAGCTACATAAGGATGATGGTTCCATGCCTTATGCTAAGCTGGATATCGATGTAGAGGATCGTACGCAGTTTGCTCGGAAAGGTTGTGTTGAATCTCCATTCGACCCTCCATTCTGAATTGGGTAGTCATTATGTCTTGCTAGAGACCACTAATGACTTATGGATTAATCAATGAGATTGAGTTATCCGTTGCCAATTTGGAATGGGCCTACAGGATCGCACATAAGAAAGTCCAATGATGCAGAATAAGTATTCTTGCCTACAATAAGTATAATTGTTATACTTAAATAAATAAGATTTAATTAAATGGTTTAATTAAATATTATTGGAAAGTTCGGTGGTATTAATTAATAGTTAATTAATTACCTGGGAATAATTGGGATGGGCTGATAAATCAAGGGACTTAATTGCAATTGAAGTTCTTGACCCATCAGCCTGATCCATGGGTCATGGGTTGATCCATGGGCTTGGTGTATAACCCAAATCATGAAAGTGTTATTTAAGGCTGATTTGGAATTAGTAAATATTATTTAAATACTGACTTGGAATCAGTTAAATAATATTTGGTAATAATACTGATTTGGAAATTACTAAAATCAGTTAAGTTATAATTGGATAAATTACAATACTGATTTTGGAAATTAATTCTCTACAAATATCCTAGGGATATAATTGTAGGAGAAGATTTTTTTGAATAATTCTCATCAGAAAAATACACTGATTTTCCCAAAATTCTCCGGGTAGGCAAGATCGGCTAGCACCAACCTGCGAAGGCTTTCGTGCTTGAGAGTAGAGAATCCTTCAAGGAAGGATTTTGGAGACAACAAAACGCCATCTTCTCAGAGGAGCCAGGCGACGTGCGCAACCGATTACGCTTCAAGGGTAAGACCCGATCCTCATAGTTTAGGATTCCGCTGTTTAATTGGATTAAACACCTAGACTATCCCCAACAGTGGTATCAGAGCTCGAGGTTATTTTAGAATTAAAATTGAATTTTAGTTAAAATTGGATTTTAATTAAAATAGGTTTTAATAAGATTTTGGAAAAATCGTTTATTTAAAAGCAAGAAAAACATAGAAAACAATTTTATTATTTATGGGAAAATAATTAAAATTTTAATTTCTCAAATTTTTCTTGGAAAACCACCGAAGTCTGGGATTTCAATTTTTTGGTGTAATGGGTCTTCGCAAAAGAGATGGTCGGAATTATTCCGCCAATGTTTTGGTTTGCTCGCCGGAAAAAAAAAAAATGAAACTGGGCTGCTTATTGTTTTACTGTGTTTTTCTCCCTTGCCGAATTCTGGGTTCTTCAACTTGGTTGGAAACCGGATTTCAAAATCGGGAACTGGGTTCTGTTTGAATCCATATGACAGGATTCATGATTTCTCTTTTCGCTGGAAAAACCAAATATGAAAAAACAGATTTGCGTTTCTTATTTTTTTGTTTGGTTTTGAAAATTTGTCTGATTTTGTTTGGGTTTTTGTTGCTGAAAAATTTTGGTTTCGAAATTGATTTTCTGGGCTGATGTTGTTTTCGCTGGATTTCAAAAACTGGGTTTTTGGTTTTGGCTGGTTTTGTTTCTCCTTCGGAAAAAACCGGGATCGCCGAATTTTGGTCTCTGTTTTGTCGTTGGAACTGTTCTGGATTCTTCGATCGGCATTTTGTTGTCGGTCGGGGAGACGCTCCAGATCGGGGTTTCGAATCCAGCTGCTGAGACGGAACCGGCGCAGCCCGAATGTCGTCGAAACCCGAAGCAGCCGACCGGCGAATAGGGATGGGGAAGAAAGGGGTAGCGGCGGGAGGCTGAAGCCCTAATTGGGGTGAAATGACAAAAATACCCCCGCCACACCCTAACCCTAATGAGACCAGATTTTAAATTGTTTAAAATTACAGAATTGCCCCTGGACTTTGAGCCCTCCTCAAAACCCTAGCCCAGAATTTTATTTTAATTACCAAATCGCCCCAAAAGTTTAAGAAAATTAAAATTTTAAAATTTTCTGAATTTTATTTAATAAGATTTTAATTAAATAGTCTTATTGGATAAAGATAGGATTAATTTAGAATTTTATCCTATAAGTTTAAACTTATCTAAATTAGATAATTAGATATATTTTAAAATAATTATTTTAATTAGATTAAAATAATTAGAAAAAGATAAATAAATAAATAATTAATTAATTAATTAGATTAATTAATTAGTTTAAATTTTGAATTGTTGTTTATTTATTTATTTTACTTTAATTTTGATGCTTATTTAAATTGTTTAAATTTTATTTGAAGCATCATAATTATGCAAGCATGTTCATGCATCATTTTGGATAAATGTAAAATGAACAGAAGGATTGATTAAAATTGATCATGACACGATCAATTTTAATTCTGTAATAGTTACACAATCCTTAAAATTAATCGGCTTAAATTAAAAACGGCTTGTATGAGCATATGCATTTTATGTGTTCAAAGCATGAATTGGGCTTTTAATTTTAACGTTTTAAAAGTGGGGGCCTGCGAGCCAATTTTGAATTTGGGCCTGCGTGCCTATAAAATCATCATGTAATAGTTAGGCCCAAAAGGAGGTTCCAAGAGGAGTCCATGGTGGAGCCCAGGAGCGGAAGCCCAAACATGAAGATTTTAAAATGCCCTGTAATAGATTAGAGCCCAGTTCATCGCTTTAATTTCATTCTTTTATTTTATGCAATTGAATGATAAACGAAAATGCATGTTAAGCCGATCAAACTTAAATCCCAAAAACCCAAGATTTTGCTTCCATACTTGAGGGCCCGCTTGAGTGTCGAACGTCTGATGGACTTGGAGAGCCCAAGGGCCTCAGGTTTTCTTCATGCGGCGGGTTGTTACATAATAGTGCCCAACTTTATCACTACCATTAATGAGTGGAAAAACTGTTTGGGTATTAGATGCTAAACTTTATCACTACCACTTGTTATGGAAAAACTGTGTGGGTGCATATTGATGTGATGCCTTGAGGGATGGTTTAACTTGGGAAAATTAATCCTAGCTTGACCCGATAAGTTGACTAGGGATTAATTTTGCAAAGATAGGATGGTGTCAAACATTTGGAATGTTCATCCTATCACCGAAAAGTTGCATGGTATGCAATTGGAAAGCGTTAAATTACATGGAATGTGATTTGAACGTTGCCTACCAAAAGAGCCCGATCCCTACGATACTTGCCAAAGCAAGACTGGGGTTGACTTTTTGTGGATTTTCGGCCCACAATCTAGCACCAACACAAAATTGTTTGGGATTTCAATTTTGGCTATTGTGGAAAACATTTTCAAAACTCATTCTAATATTTTGCATTTACTCTTTGTAGAAATGGCATCATCTAGCACAAATGTTATCTTAAACTCTGCTCTAAGAAGTATATTGGATAAAGGTAAATTGGTTGGACCAAACTTCTTAGATTGGGAAAGAAACTTGAGAATAGTTCTCAAACAAGAAAGGAAGCTACATGTCTTAGAGACCCCTTTTCCTGAACCACCACAAAATGCTTCGGCATATGTTCAACGAGCCTGGGATAAGCTGAAAAGTGACTCCGATGATGTGACGTGCTTGATGCTCGCGTCTATGATAGGCGAGCTTCAAAAGCAGTTCATGAATTTGGAAGCGTTCCGAATTTATGAGTCACTGACAGAAATGTTTCGTGAACAAGCTTCAGGTATCTTTGTTATAGAAATAAATCTTTCTATGTCCACCTCATGGGTATTAGATACTGGTTGTGGGGCTCACATTTGTACTAATGTGCAAGGACTCAGAAATAGAAGGATAACAAAGAAAGGTGAAGTAGATCTCCGAGTGGGCAACGGGGCAAGAGTTGCTGCTGTTGAAGTTGGAGATTACACTCTGTCTTTACCTTCTGGTTTAAATATCGAACTTGAAAATTGTTATTATGTACCTGCTTTGAGCAGAAATATTATTTCAGTTTCGAGTTTAGATAATAAAGGTTTTCGATTTATTATAGAGAATAACTCGTTATCTTTATATCAAAATGATATTTTATACGGAGTTGCAAATATGTGTAACGGTCTGTATGTCTTGGATTTGACCCAAGAAAAACCAGTCTATAACATAGAAAAGAAAGCTAAATCAACTAAAGATGATTTAAGTCCAACATACCTTTGGCATTGTCGATTAGGCCATGCAAATGAAAAGCGAGTTCAAAAGCTTCACAAGGATGGAGTGCTTGGTTCATTTGATTTTGAATCATATGATACCTGCGAACCCTGCTTGCAAGGCAAAATGACAAAGAGTCCTTTCAACAAGAAAGGTGAAAGAACAAGTGAGCTATTGGCCCTAATACATACGGATGTATGTGGACCAATGAGCACACAAGCCAGAGGTGGATTTGAATACTTCGTAACTTTTACTGATGACTTTAGTAGATATGGGTATGTCTACTTAATGAGGTATAAAAGTGAAACTTTTGAAAAGTTCAAAGAGTTTAAAAAACGAAGTAGAGAATCAGTTGGATAGAAGGATTAAGGTTATTCGCTCCGATCGGGGAGGTGAATACCTTAGTGATGAGTTCGATGGCTATCTAAAACAGTGTGGAATTGTTTCACAACTGACTCCACCAGGAACACCTCAATGGAATGGTGTATCCGAGAGGAGAAATCGGACCTTATTAGATATGGTTCGATCAATGATGGGCCTAGCAACTCTCCCTACATCATTTTGGGGTTATGCTCTCCTTTCTGCTGCCTACTTATTGAATCGTATTCCATCTAAGGCAGTAGATAAGACTCCATATGAGATATGGATGGGTCGGAAGCCCTATATGTCCTATCTACGAGTTTGGGGTTGTCAAGCTCATGTAAAGCGTTTACAAAGTAATAAGCTTGAACCCAATACTGACAAATGCCTATTTGTGGGATATCCTAAGGAAACCAAAGGATATCAATTCTACAACCCAACTGAGAACAAAGTGTTCGTTGCTCGAGGAGCTACTTTCTTAGAGAAAGAATATCTGTACAAGAAAGACAGTGGGAGTAGAATAGAACTCGGAGAAGTTCAAGAACCACAAGAGAATGTAGAACGATCTACAGAAACTCAGATGGAAGTTGACATAGAAACTCATGAAGATGAGCAACCTGAGTCAACAACACAAGAACCTAGAAGATCTGGTAGATCTCGTCACCAACCCGAGAGATACGAATTTCTCGTGACTGACGATCAAGATTTGATCTTGGTGGACTCTAATGAGCCCGCGAACTACAAACAGGTTTTAGAAAGTCCGAATTCCGATAAATGGCTAGAAGCTATGGAATCTGAAATGCAATCCATGAGGGACAATAAAGTGTGGACTTTGATTGACCCTCCTGTTCAGGCAAAGGTTGTCGATTGCAAGTGGATTTTCAAGGTAAAACCTGGCGGGATCTTCAAGGCACGACTAGTGGCTAAAGGTTTCAGACAGACTCATGGTATAGACTATGATGAAACCTTCTCCCCTGTCGTAATGCTCAAGTCCATTAGGACAATGCTTGCCATAGCAGCATATTTTGACATTGAGGTATGGCGGATGGATGTTAAGACGGCTTTCCTGAATGGAAACCTACTCGAGGATGTTTATATGAAACAACCCGAGGGATACATCGATCAAAAGCATCCTAATCGAGTATGTAAGCTTCAAAGGTCCATCTATGGACTAAAGCAAGCATCTCGAAGTTAGAATCTTCGTTTTGATGAGGAGGTAAAAGGTTACGGATTCATCAAGAACGAAGATGAGCCTTGTGTTTACAAGAAAGTTAGTGGGAGCAAGATTGTTTTCCTTGTCCTATATGTGGACGACATCCTGCTCATAGGAAATGACATTCCCTTGATGGAGGACATCAAACAATGGTTGGGGAGTGTATTTTCTATGAAAGACTTAGGAGAAGCTGAGACGATACTAGGTATCAAGATCTATAGAGATAGGTCTAAAAGGCTTCTGGGACTAAGTCAAGAAGGGTACATAGACAAGATATTGAAAAGATTCAATATGTCTAACTCCAAAAATGGTAAGGTACCATTTAGACATGGCCTTCTCTTGAAGAAGAACCAAGGTCCTTCAACAAGAGAGGAGAGGGATACAATGAGTAGAGTCCCATATGCTTCGGCAATAGGATCTATCATGTATGCCATGTTGTGTACCCGTCCGGATGTTGCACATGCACTTAGCATGACTAGTAGATATCAACAAGATCCAGGGATGGATCATTGGACTGCAGTCAAAGCAATCCTGAAGTACTTACGAAGAACTAAAGGATTAATGCTAGTGTATGGAGGACAAGAACAGCTCATTGTACAAGGTTACGCTGATGTTGCTTTCCAAACAGATCAAGATGACATGAAGTCACAATCAGGCTACGTGTTTAGTCTGAATGGCGGTGCAATAAGTTGGAAAAGCTCAAAGCAAGATACAACAGCCGATTCTACAACAGAGTCTGAGTACATTGCTGCATCAGATGCTGCAAAGGAAGCTGTTTGGCTAAGAAAGTTCGTGTAAGACATCGGAGTGATACCGAGTATCCAAGATCCGATAGAACTTTTCTGTGACAATAACGGGGCCATCGCACAAGCTAAGGAGCCTCGGTCACACCAGAAAACCAAACACATACTCAGAAGGTTTCACCTCATCCGAGAGATCATTGATCGAGGAGATGTGAAAGTGTGCAAAATAGGGTCAGACGACAATATAGCAGATCCTCTCACAAAAGCTCTACCACAGTCAAAATTTGATAGACATGTAATAGAGCTTGGTCTTAAACAGTTTAGGACATAGCCCTTCATCGGGCAAGTGGGAGATTGTTGGTGAATGTGCCCTAATGAGGGCTATTTATGTAAATATACTTTGAGGGTATTTATGTAAATAAGATATTTGTCGTTTGATTGATTGTTTATCAAATGAGTTAATTTCATGATAGTAATATCCTTGTGCATATTTAAATTCATGAAATCGATCCGCCAAAATAAACACTCCATGGACTAATTAGATCATGAGTGATTCTTTTGAGTAGTACTGGTACTAGGATCCTTAGACCAGAAATCACTACATGGTCTTAGGTGGATTGTAGTGTGCTTTGACATACGCCTAACGGGACCGTAACAGGTTGCCAAGTACGGGTATGATTGGGTACACTATGAGACACGCTAAGGTATGTAGGTGAAGTGATGGGACTACAAATCTCTCTTAAGTGAGAGATGATATCTTGGCCACTTGATAGTGAACTGAAAAGTGCATGGCCATGCCCAAGGAATGATAAGGATATCATTTGCTTGATGGATTCAGTGTCACTAAGAGATCAAGTAAACGCTTAGCTACATAAGGATGATGGTTCCATGCCTTATGCTAAGCTGGATATCGATGTAGAGGATCGTACGCAGTTTGCTCGGAAAGGTTGTGTTGAATCTCCATTCGACCCTCCATTCTGAATTGGGTAGTCATTATGTCTTGCTAGAGACCACTAATGACTTATGGATTAATCAATGAGATTGAGTTATCCGTTGCCAATTTGGAATGGGCCTACAGGATCGCACATAAGAAAGTCCAATGATGCAGAATAAGTATTCTTGCCTACAATAAGTATAATTGTTATACTTAAATAAATAAGATTTAATTAAATGGTTTAATTAAATATTATTGGAAAGTTCGGTGGTATTAATTAATAGTTAATTAATTACCTGGGAACAATTGGGATGGGCTGATAAATCAAGGGACTTAATTGCAATTGAAGTTCTTGACCCATCAGCCTGATCCATGGGTCATGGGTTGATCCATGGGCTTGGTGTATAACCCAAATCATGAAAGTGTTATTTAAGGCTGATTTGGAATTAGTAAATATTATTTAAATACTGACTTGGAATCAGTTAAATAATATTTGGTAATAATACTGATTTGGAAATTACTAAAATCAGTTAAGTTATAATTGGATAAATTACAATACTGATTTTGGAAATTAATTCTCTACAAATATCCTAGGGATATAATTGTAGGAGAAGATTTTTTTGAAATATTCTCATCAGAAAAATACACTGATTTTCCCAAAATTCTCCGGGTAGGCAAGATCGGCTAGCACCAACCTGCGAAGGCTTTCGTGCTTGAGAGTAGAGAATCCTTCAAGGAAGGATTTTGGAGACAACAAAACGCCATCTTCTCAGAGGAGCCAGGCGACGTGCGCAACCGATTACGCTTCAAGGGTAAGACCCGATCCTCATAGTTTAGGATTCCGCTGTTTAATTGGATTAAACACCTAGACTATCCCCAACAGTTTTTTACAAAAATCAGTTTAAATTGACATGCATGGATGTAGACGTTTTTGGACGTGGTTCTTGTGTTTTGAGACGTGGTGCTAGTTGTTCTGAGACGTGGTAGACTGTTTTTGTGAAAAAAATCTGTTAAAATTGACATGAATGGATGTAGACATTTTTGGACGTAATTATAGTTGTTCTGAGACGAGTTGAGATGTTTTGTGAAAAAATAAGTTTCAATTCACATATCTTGATGTAGACGTTTTTGGACGTGGTTCTAGTGTTTTGAGACGTGGTGCTAGCTATTCTAAGATGTGGTAGACTGTCTTTGTGAAAAAAATCAGTTTAAATTCACATGAATAGATGTAGACATTTTTTGACGTTCTAGTTGTTCTGAGACGAGTTGAGATGTTTTGTGCAAAAATCAGTTTAAATTCAAATGCATGGATGTAGATGTTTTTGGATGTGGTTCTTGTGTTTTGAGAATTGGTGCTAGTTGTTTTGAGACGTGGTAGACTGTTTTTGTGAAAAAAATCAGTTAAAATTGACATGAATGGATGTAGACGTTTTTGGACATAATTATAGTTGTTCTGAGACGAGTTGAGATGTTTTGTGAAAAAATAAGTTTCAATTCACATGTCTTCATGTAGACATTTTTGGACGTGGTTCTAGTGTTTTGAGACGTGGTGCTAGTTGTTCTGAGACGTGGTAGACTGTCTTTGTGAAAAAAATCAGTTTAAATTCACATGAATGGATGTAGACATTTTTTGACGTGGTTCTAGTTGTTCTGAGACGAGTTGAGATGTTTTGTGCAAAAATCAGTTTAAATTCACATGCATGGATGTAGACGTTTTTGGACGTGGTTCTTGTGTTTTGAGACGTGGTGCTAGTTGTTCTATGACGTGGTAGACTGTTTTTGTGAAAAAAATCAGTTAAAATTGACATGAATGGATGTAGACATTTTTGGACGTAATTATAGTTGTTCTGAGACGAGTTGAGATGTTTTGTGAAAAAATAAGTTTCAATTCACATATCTTGATGCAGACGTTTTTGGACGTGGTTCTAGTGTTTTGAGACGTGGTGCTAGTTGTTCTGAGATGTGGTAGACTGTCTTTGTGAAAAAAATCAGTTTAAATTCACTGAATGGATGTAGACATTTTTTGACGTGGTTCTAGTTGTTCTGAGACGAGTTGAGATGTTTTGTGCAAAAATCAGTTTAAATTCACTTGCATGGATGTACACGTTTTTGGACGTGGTTCTTGTGTTTTGAGACGTGATGCTAGTTGTTCTGAGACGTGGTAGACTGTCTTTGTGAAAAAAATCAGTTTAAATTCGCATGAATGGATGTAGACATTTTTTGACGTGGTTCTAGTTGTTCTGAGACGAGTTGAGATGTTTTGTGCAAAAATCAGTTTAAATTCAAATGCATGGATGTAGACGTTTTTGGATGTGGTTCTTGTGTTTTGAGAAGTGGTGCTAGTTGTTCTGAGACGTGGTAGAATATTTTTGTGAAAAAAATCAGATTAAATTCACATGAATGGATGTAGACGTTTTGGACGTAATTATAGATGTTCTGAGACGAGTTGAGACGTTTTGTGAAAAAATAAGTTTCAATTCACATGTCTTGATGTAGACGTTTTTGGACGTGGTTCTAGTATTTTGAGACGTGGTGCTAGTTGTTCTGAGACGTGGTAGACTGTCTTTGCGAAAAAAATCAGTTTAAATTCACATGAATGGATGTAGACATTTTTTGACGTGGTTCTAGTTGTTCTGAGACGAGTTGAGATGTTCTTTGCAAAAATCAGTTTAAATTCACATGCATGGATGTAGACGTTTTTGGACGTGGTTCTTGTGTTTTGAGACGTGATGCTAGTTGTTCTGAGACGTGGTAGACTGTCTTTGTGAAAAAAATCAGTTTAAATTCGCATGAATGGATGTAGACATTTTTTGACGTGGTTCTAGTTGTTCTGAGACGAGTTGAGATGTTTTGTGCAAAAATCAGTTTAAATTCACTTGCATGGATGTACACGTTTTTGGACGTGGTTCTTGTGTTTTGAGATGTGATGCTAGTTGTTCTGAAACATGGTAGACTGTCTTTGTGAAAAAAATCAGTTTAAATTCGCATGAATGGATGTAGACATTTTTTGACGTGGTTCTAGTTGTTCTGAGACGAGTTGAGATGTTTTGTGCAAAAATCAGTTTAAATTCAAATGCATGGATGTAGACGTTTTTGGATGTGGTTCTTGTGTTTTGAGAAGTGGTGCTAGTTGTTCTGAGACGTGGTAGAATATTTTTGTGAAAAAAATCAGATTAGATTCACATGAATGGATGTAGACGTTTTGGACGTAATTATAGTTGTTCTGAGACGAGTTGAGATGTTTTGTGAAAAAATAAGTTTCAATTCACATGTCTTGATGTAGACGTTTTTGGACGTGGTTCTAGTATTTTGAGACGTGGTGCTAGTTGTTCTGAGACGTGGTAGACTGTCTTCGTGAAAAAAATCAGTTTAAATTCACATGAATGGATGTAGACATTTTTTGACGTGGTTCTAGTTGTTCTGAGAGGAGTTGAGATGTTTTTTGCAAAAATAAGTTTAAATTCACATGCATGGATGTAGACGTTTTTGGACGTGGTTCTTGTGTTTTGAGACGTGATGCTAGTTGTTCTGAGACGTGGTAGACTGTCTTTGTGACAAAAATCAGTTTAAATTCGCATGAATGGATGTAGACATTTTTTGACGTGGTTCTAGTTGTTCTGAGACGAGTTGAGATGTTTTGTGCAAAAATCAGTTTAAATTCAAATGCATGGATGTAGACGTTTTTGGATGTGGTTCTTGTGTTTTGAGAAGTGGTGCTAGTTGTTCTGAGACGTGGTAGAATATTTTTGTTAAAAAAATCAGATTAAATTCACATGAATGGATGTAGACGTTTTGGACGTAATTATAGTTGTTCTGAGACGAGTTGAGATGTTTTGTGAAAAAATAAGTTTCAATTCACATGTCTTGATGTAGACGTTTTTGGATGTGGTTCTAGTATTTTGAGACGTGGTGCTAGTTGTTCTGAGACGTGGTAGACTGTTTTTGTGAAAAAAATCAGTTTAAATTCACATGAATTGATGTAGACATTTTTTGACGTGGTTCTAGTTGTTCTGAGACGAGTTGAGATGTTTTGTGCAAAAATCAGTTTAAATTAACATGCATGGATGTAGACGTTTTTGGATGTGGTTCTTGTGTTTTGAGATGTGGTGCTAGTTGTTCTGAGACGTGGTAGACTATTTTTGTGAAAAAAATCAGTTTAAATTCACATGAATGGATGTAGACGTTTTTGGACGTAATTATAGTTGTTCTGAGACGAGTTGAGATGTTTTGTGAAAAAATAAGTTTCAATTCACATGACTTGATGTAGACGTTTTTGGACGTGGTTCTAGTGTTTTGAGACGTGGTGCTAGTTATTCTGAGACGTGGTAGACTATCTTTGTGAAAAAAATCAGTTTAAATTCACATGAATGGATGTAGACATTTTTTGACGTGGTTCTAGTTGTTCTGAGACGAGTTGAGATGTTTTGTGCAAAAATCAGTTTAAATTCACATGCATGGATGTAGACGTTTTTGGACGTGGTTCTTGTGTTTTGAGACGTGGTGCTAGTTGACCTGAGACATGGTAGACTATTTTTGTAAAAAAAATCAGTTCAAATTCACATGAATGGATGTAGACGTTTTTGGACGTGGTTCTTGTGTTTTGAGACGTGGTGCTAGTTGTTCTGAGACGTGGTAGACTGTCTTTGTGAAAAAAATCAGTTTAAATTCACATGAATGGATGTAGACATTTTTGACGTGGTTCTAGTTGTTCTGAGACGAGTTGAGATGTTTTGTGCAAAAATCAGTTTAAATTAACATGCATGGATGTAGACGTTTTTGGATGTGGTTCTTGTGTTTTGAGATGTGGTGCTAGTTGTTCTGAGACGTGGTAGACTATTTTTGTGAAAAAAATCAGTTTAAATTCACATGAATGGATGTAGACGTTTTTGGACGTAATTATAGTTGTTCTGAGACGAGTTGAGATGTTTTGTGAAAAAATAAGTTTCAATTCACATGACTTGATGTAGACGTTTTTGGACGTGGTTCTAGTGTTTTGAGACGTGGTGCTAGTTATTCTGAGACGTGGTAGACTATCTTTGTGAAAAAAATCAGTTTAAATTCACATGAATGGATGTAGACATTTTTTGACGTGGTTCTAGTTGTTCTGAGACGAGTTGAGATGTTTTGTGCAAAAATCAGTTTAAATTCACATGCATGGATGTAGACGTTTTTGGACGTGGTTCTTGTGTTTTGAGACGTGGTGCTAGTTGACCTGAGACGTGGTAGACTATTTTTGTAAAAAAAATCAGTTTAAATTCACATGAATGGATGTAGACGTTTTTGGACGTAATTATAGTTGTTCTGAGACGAGTTGAGATGTTTTGTGAAAAAATAAGTTTCAATTCACATGTCTTGATGTAGACGTTTTTGGACGTGGTTCTAGTGTTTTGAGACGAGTTGAGATGTTGTATGGCCATTTTATTTGTTTTATCTTATTATAAATCCTACTTACAAGATCATGAACATTGCTAAGAGTAATATGGTCATTTTAATTGTTTTATATTCACAAAACTCTTAGATCAGATATCATCAACATTTCTAAGAGTTGAATGGTCATTTTATTTTTTTATCTCATTACAACTCTTAGATATGAGATCATGATCATTTCTGAGAATTTTATAGCCGTTTTATTTATTTTATCTTTTCAAAACCCTTAGATAATAGATTATGCACATTTCGGTCCACATCAGACGTTTTTGGACGTGGTTCTAGTTGTTCTGAGACGAGTTGAGATGTTTTGTGAAAAAATCAGTTTAAATTCACATGCATGGATGTAGACGTTTTTGGACGTGGTTTTTTTGTTTTGAGATGTGGTGCTAGTCGTTCTGAGACGTGGTAGACTGTTTTTGTGAAAAAAATCAGTTAAAATTGACATGAATGGATGTAGACATTTTTGGACGTAATTATAGTTGTTCTGAGACGAGTTGAGATGTTTTGTGAAAAAATAAGTTTCAAGTCACATGTCTTGATGTAGACGTTTTTGGACGTGGTTCTAGTGTTTTGAGACGCGGTGCTCGTTGTTCTGAGATGTGGTAGACTGTATTTGTGAAAAAATTCAGTTTAAATTCACATGGATGGATGTAGACATTTTTTGACGTGGTTCTAGTTGTTCTGAGATGAGTTGAGATGTTTTGTGCAAAAATCAGTTTAAATTCACATGCATGGATGTAGACGTTTTTGGACGTGGTTCTTGTGTTTTGAGATGTGGTGCTAGTTGTTCTGAGACGTGGTAGACTATTTTTGTGAAAAAAATCAGTTTAAATTCACATGAATGGATGTAGACGTTTTTGGACGTAATTATAGTTGTTCTGAGACGAGTTGAGATGTTTTGTGAAAAAATAAGTTTCAATTCACATGACTTGATGTAGACATTTTTGCACGTGGTTCTAGTGTTTTGAGACGTGGTGCTAGTTGTTCTGAGACGTGGTAGACTATCTTTGTGAAAAAAATCAGTTTAAATTCACATGAATGGATGTAGATATTTTTTGACGTGGTTCTAGTTGTTCAGAGACGAGTTGAGATGTTTTGTGCAAAAATCAGTTTAAATTCACATGCATGGATGTAGACGTTTTTGGACGTGGTTCTTGTGTTTTGAGACGTGGTGCTAGTTGACCTGAGACGTGGTAGACTATTTTTGTAAAAAAAATCAGTTTAAATTCACATGAATGGATGTAGACGTTTTTGGACGTAATTATAGTTGTTCTGAGACGAGTTGAGATGTTTTGTGAAAAAATAAGTTTCAATTCACATGTCTTGATGTAGACGTTTTTGGACGTGGTTCTAGTGTTTTGAGACGAGTTGAGATGTTGTATGGCCATTTTATTTGTTTTATCTTATTATAACACCTACTTACAAGATCATGAACATTGCTAAGAGTAATATGGTCATTTTAATTGTTTTATATTCACAAAACTCTTAGATCAGATATCATCAACATTTCTAAGAGTTGAATGCTCATTTTATTTTTTTTTCTCATTATAACCCTTAGATATGAGATCATGATCATTTCTGAGAATTTTATAGCCGTTTTATTTATTTTATCTTTTCAAAACCCTTGGATAATAGATTATGCACATTTCGGTCCACATCAGACATTTTTGGGAGTGGTTCTAGTTGTTCTGAGACGAGTTGAGATGTTTTGTGCAAAAATCAGTTTAAATTCACATGCATGGATGTAGACGTTTTTGGACGTGGTTCTTGTGTTTTGAGACGTGGTGCTAGTTGTTCTGAGACGTGGTAGACTGTCTTTGTGAAAAAAATCAGTTTAAATTCACATGAATGGATGTAGACATTTTTTGACGTTGTTCTAGTTGTTCTGAGACGAGTTGAGATGTTTTGTGCAAAAATCAGTTTAAATTCAAATGCATGGATGTAGACGTTTTTGGATGTGGTTCTTGTGTTTTGAGAAGTGGTGCTAGTTGTTCTGAGACGTGGTAGAATATTTTTGTGAAAAAAATCAGATTAAATTCACATGAATGGATGTAGACGTTTTGGACGTAATTATAGTTGTTCTGAGACGAGTTGAGATGTTTTGTGAAAAAATAAGTTTCAATTCACATGTCTTGATGTAGACGTTTTTGGACGTGGTTCTAGTGTTTTGAGACGAGTTGAGATGTTGTATGGCCATTTTATTTGTTTTATCTTATTATAACACTTACTTACAGGATCATGAACATTGCTAAGAGTAATATGGTCATTTTAATTGTTTTATATTCACAAAACTCTTAGATCGGATATCATCAACATTTCTAAGAGTTGAATGGTCATTTTATTTTTTTTATCTCATTACAACTCTTAGATATGAGATCATGATCATTTCTGAGAATTTTATAGCCGTTTTATTTATTTTATCTTTTCAAAACCCTTGGATAATAGATTATGCACATTTCGGTCCACATCAGACGTTTTTGGGCGTGGTTCTAGTTGTTCTGAGACGAGTTGAGATGTTTTGTGCAAAAATCAGTTTAAATTCACATGCATGGATGTAGACGTTTTTGGACGTGGTTATTGTGTTTTGAGACGTGGTGCTAGTTGTTCTGAGAGTGGTAGACTATTTTTGTAACAAAAATCAGTTTAAATTCACATGAATGGATGTGGACGTTTTTGGACGTAATTGTAGTTGTTCTGAGACGAGTTGAGATGTTTTGTGAAAAAATAAGTTTCAATTCACATGTCTTGATGTAGACGTTTTTGGACGTGGTTCTAGTGTTTTGAGACGAGTTGAGATGTTGTATGGCCATTTTATTTGTTTTATCTTATTATAACACCTACTTACAAGATCATGAACATTGCTAAGAGTAATGTGGTCATTTTAATTGTTTTATATTCACAAAACTCTTAGATCAGATATCATCAACATTTCTAAGAGTTGAATGGTCATTTTATTTTTTTATCTCATTACAACTCTTAGATATGAGATCATGATCATTTCTGAGAATTTTATAGCCGTTTTATTTATTTTATCTTTTCAAAACCCTTAGATAATAGATTATGAACATTTCAGTCCACATCAGACGTTTTTGGACGTGGTTCTAGTTGTTCTGAGATGAGTTGAGATGTTTTGTGCAAAAATCAGTTTAAATTCACATGCATGGATGTAGACATTTTTGGACGTGGTTCTTGTGTTTTGAGACGTGTTAGACTATTTTTGTAAAAAAAATTAGTTTAAATTCACATGAATGGATGTAGACGTTTTTGGACGTAATTATAGTTGTTCTGAGACGAGTTGAGATGTTTTGTGAAAAAATAAGTTTCAATTCACATGTCTTGATGTAGACGTTTTTGGACGTGGTTCTAGTGTTTTGAGACGAGTTGAGATGTTGTATGGCCATTTTATTTGTTTTATCTTATTATAAAACCTACTTACAAGATCATGAACATTGCTAAGAGTAATATGGTCATTTTAATTGTTTTATATTCACAAAACTCTTAGATCAGATATCATCAACATTTCTAAGAGTTGAATGGTCATTTTATTTTTTTATCTCATTACAACTCTTAGATATGAGATCATGATCATTTCTGAGAATTTTATAGCCGTTTTATTTATTTTATCTTTTCAAAACCCTTAGATAATAGATTATGCACATTTCGGTCCACATCAGACGTTTTTGGACGTAATTATAGTTGTTCTGAGACGAGTTGAGATGTTTTGTGAAAAAATAAGTTTCAATTCACATGACTTGATGTAGACATTTTTGGACGTGGTTCTAGTGTTTTGAGACGTGGTGCTAGTTGTTCTGAGACGTGGTAGACTATCTTTGTGAAAAAAATCAGTTTAAATTCACATGAATGGATGTAGATATTTTTTGACGTGGTTCTAGTTATTCAGAGACGAGTTGAGATGTTTTGTGCAAAAATCAGTTTAAATTCACATGCATGGATGTAGACGTTTTTGGACGTGGTTCTTGTGTTTTGAGACGTGGTGCTAGTTGACCTGAGACGTGGTAGACTATTTTTGTAAAAAAAACCAGTTTAAATTCACATGAATGGATGTAGACGTTTTTGGACGTAATTATAGTTGTTCTGAGACGAGTTGAGATGTTTTGTGAAAAAATAAGTTTCAATTCACATGTCTTGATGTAGACGTTTTTGGACGTGGTTCTAGTGTTTTGAGACGAGTTGAGATGTTGTATGGCCATTTTATTTGTTTTATCTTATTATAACACCTACTTACAAGATCATGAACATTGCTAAGAGTAATATGGTCATTTTAATTGTTTTATATTCACAAAACTCTTAGATCAGATATCATCAACATTTCTAAGAGTTGAATGGTCATTTAATTTTTTTTTCTCATTACAACTCTTAGATATGAGATCATGATCATTTCTGAGAATTTTATAGCCGTTTTATTTATTTTATCTTTTCAAAACCCTTGGATAATAGATTATGCACATTTCGGTCCACATCAGACGTTTTTGGGCGTGGTTCTAGTTGTTCTGAGACGAGTTGAGATGTTTTGTGCAAAAATCAGTTTAAATTCACATGCATGGATGTAGACGTTTTTTGACGTGGTTCTTGTGTTTTGAGACGTGGTGCTAGTTGTTCTGAGACGTGGTAGACTGTCTTTGTGAAAAAAATCAGTTTAAATTCACATGAATGGATGTAGACATTTTTTGACGTTGTTCTAGTAGTTCTGAGACGAGTTGAGATGTTTTGTGCAAAAATCAGTTTAAATTCAAATGCATGGATGTAGACGTTTTTGGATGTGGTTCTTGTGTTTTGAGAAGTGGTGCTAGTTGTTCTGAGACGTGGTAGAATATTTTTGTGAAAAAAATCAGATTAAATTCACATGAATGGATGTAGACGTTTTGGACGTAATTATAGTTGTTCTGAGACGAGTTGAGATGTTTTGTGCAAAAATCAGTTTAAATTCACATGCATGGATGTAGACATTTTTGGACGTGGTTCTTGTGTTTTGAGACGTGTTAGACTATTTTTGTAAAAAAAATCAGTTTAAATTCACATGAATGGATGTAGACGTTTTTGGACGTAATTATAGTTGTTCTGAGACGAGTTGAGATGTTTTGTGAAAAAATAAGTTTCAATTCACATGTCTTGATGTAGACGTTTTTGGACGTGGTTCTAGTGTTTTGAGACGAGTTGAGATGTTGTATGGCCATTTTATTTGTTTTATCTTATTATAAAACCTACTTACAAGATCATGAACATTGCCAAGAGTAATATGGTCATTTTAATTGTTTTATATTCACAAAACTCTTAGATCAGATATCATCAACATTTCTAAGAGTTGAATGGTCATTTTATTTTTTTATCTCATTACAACTCTTAGATATGAGATCATGATCATTTCTGAGAATTTTATAGCCGTTTTATTTATTTTATCTTTTCAAAACCCTTAGATAATAGATTATGCACATTTCGGTCCACATCAGACGTTTTTGGACGTAATTATAGTTGTTCTGAGACGAGTTGAGATGTTTTGTGAAAAAATAAGTTTCAATTCACATGACTTGATGTAGACATTTTTGGACGTGGTTCTAGTGTTTTGAGACGTGGTGCTAGTTGTTCTGAGACGTGGTAGACTATCTTTGTGAAAAAAATCAGTTTAAATTCACATGAATGGATGTAGATATTTTTTGACGTGGTTCTAGTTATTCAGAGACGAGTTGAGATGTTTTGTGCAAAAATCAGTTTAAATTCACATGCATGGATGTAGACGTTTTTGGACGTGGTTCTTGTGTTTTGAGACGTGGTGCTAGTTGACCTGAGACGTGGTAGACTATTTTTGTAAAAAAAATCAGTTTAAATTCACATGAATGGATGTAGACGTTTTTGGACGTAATTATAGTTGTTCTGAGACGAGTTGAGATGTTTTGTGAAAAAATAAGTTTCAATTCACATGTCTTGATGTAGACGTTTTTGGACGTGGTTCTAGTGTTTTGAGACGAGTTGAGATGTTGTATGGCCATTTTATTTGTTTTATCTTATTATAACACCTACTTACAAGATCATGAACATTGCTAAGAGTAATATGGTCATTTTAATTGTTTTATATTCACAAAACTCTTAGATCAGATATCATCAACATTTCTAAGAGTTGAATGGTCATTTAATTTTTTTTTCTCATTACAACTCTTAGATATGAGATCATGATCATTTCTGAGAATTTTATAGCCGTTTTATTTATTTTATCTTTTCAAAACCCTTGGATAATAGATTATGCACATTTCGGTCCACATCAGACGTTTTTGGGCGTGGTTCTAGTTGTTCTGAGACGAGTTGAGATGTTTTGTGCAAAAATCAGTTTAAATTCACATGCATGGATGTAGACGTTTTTTGACGTGGTTCTTGTGTTTTGAGACGTGGTGCTAGTTGTTCTGAGACGTGGTAGACTGTCTTTGTGAAAAAAATCAGTTTAAATTCACATGAATGGATGTAGACATTTTTTGACGTTGTTCTAGTAGTTCTGAGACGAGTTGAGATGTTTTGTGCAAAAATCAGTTTAAATTCAAATGCATGGATGTAGACGTTTTTGGATGTGGTTCTTGTGTTTTGAGAAGTGGTGCTAGTTGTTCTGAGACGTGGTAGAATATTTTTGTGAAAAAAATCAGATTAAATTCACATGAATGGATGTAGACGTTTTGGACGTAATTATAGTTGTTCTGAGACGAGTTGAGATGTTTTGTGCAAAAATCAGTTTAAATTCACATGCATGGATGTAGACATTTTTGGACGTGGTTCTTGTGTTTTGAGACGTGTTAGACTATTTTTGTAAAAAAAATCAGTTTAAATTCACATGAATGGATGTAGACGTTTTTGGACGTAATTATAGTTGTTCTGAGACGAGTTGAGATGTTTTGTGAAAAAATAAGTTTCAATTCACATGTCTTGATGTAGACGTTTTTGGACGTGGTTCTAGTGTTTTGAGACGAGTTGAGATGTTGTATGGCCATTTTATTTGTTTTATCTTATTATAAAACCTACTTACAAGATCATGAACATTGCTAAGAGTAATATGGTCATTTTAATTGTTTTATATTCACAAAACTCTTAGATCAGATATCATCAACATTTCTAAGAGTTGAATGGTCATTTTATTTTTTTATCTCATTACAACTCTTAGATATGAGATCATGATCATTTCTGAGAATTTTATAGCCGTTTTATTTATTTTATCTTTTCAAAACCCTTAGATAATAGATTATGCACATTTCGGTCCACATCAGACGTTTTTGGACGTAATTATAGTTGTTCTGAGACGAGTTGAGATGTTTTGTGAAAAAATAAGTTTCAATTCACATGACTTGATGTAGACATTTTTGGACGTGGTTCTAGTGTTTTGAGACGTGGTGCTAGTTGTTCTGAGACGTGGTAGACTATCTTTGTGAAAAAAATCAGTTTAAATTCACATGAATGGATGTAGATATTTTTTGACGTGGTTCTAGTTATTCAGAGACGAGTTGAGATGTTTTGTGCAAAAATCAGTTTAAATTCACATGCATGGATGTAGACGTTTTTGGACGTGGTTCTTGTGTTTTGAGACGTGGTGCTAGTTGACCTGAGACGTGGTAGACTATTTTTGTAAAAAAAATCAGTTTAAATTCACATGAATGGATGTAGACGTTTTTGGACGTAATTATAGTTGTTCTGAGACGAGTTGAGATGTTTTGTGAAAAAATAAGTTTCAATTCACATGTCTTGATGTAGACGTTTTTGGACGTGGTTCTAGTGTTTTGAGACGAGTTGAGATGTTGTATGGCCATTTTATTTGTTTTATCTTATTATAACACCTACTTACAAGATCATGAACATTGCTAAGAGTAATATGGTCATTTTAATTGTTTTATATTCACAAAACTCTTAGATCAGATATCATCAACATTTCTAAGAGTTGAATGGTCATTTTATTTTTTTTTCTCATTACAACTCTTAGATATGAGATCATGATCATTTCTGAGAATTTTATAGCCGTTTTATTTATTTTATCTTTTCAAAACCCTTGGATAATAGATTATGCACATTTCGGTCCACATCAGACGTTTTTGGGCGTGGTTCTAGTTGTTCTGAGACGAGTTGAGATGTTTTGTGCAAAAATCAGTTTAAATTCACATGCATGGATGTAGACGTTTTTTGACGTGGTTCTTGTGTTTTGAGACGTGGTGCTAGTTGTTCTGAGACGTGGTAGACTGTCTTTGTGAAAAAAATCAGTTTAAATTCACATGAATGGATGTAGACATTTTTTGACGTTGTTCTAGTAGTTCTGAGACGAGTTGAGATGTTTTGTGCAAAAATCAGTTTAAATTCAAATGCATGGATGTAGACGTTTTTGGATGTGGTTCTTGTGTTTTGAGAAGTGGTGCTAGTTGTTCTGAGACGTGGTAGAATATTTTTGTGAAAAAAATCAGATTAAATTCACATGAATGGATGTAGACGTTTTGGACGTAATTATAGTTGTTCTGAGACGAGTTGAGATGTTTTGTGAAAAAATAAGTTTCAATTCACATGTCTTGATGTAGACATTTTTGGACGTGGTTCTAGTATTTTGAGACGTGGTGCTAGTTGTTCTGAGACGTGGTAGACTGTCTTTGTGAAAAAAATCAGTTTAAATTCACATGAATGGATGTAGACATTTTTTGACGTGGTTCTAGTTGTTCTGAGACGAGTTGAGATGTTTTGTGCAAAAATCAGTTTAAATTCACATGCATGGATGTAGACGTTTTTGGACGTGGTTCTTGTGTTTTGAGATGTGGGGCTAGTTGTTCTGAGACGTGGTAGACAATTTTTGTGAAAAAAATCAGTTTAAATTCACATGAATGGATGTAGACGTTTTTGGACGTAATTATAGTTGTTCTGAGACGAGTTGAGATGTTTTGTGAAAAAATAAGTTTCAATTCACATGACTTGATGTAGACCTTTTTGGACGTGGTTCTAGTGTTTTGAGACGTGGTGCTAGTTGTTCTGAGACGTGGTAGACTGTCTTTGTGAAAAAAATCAGTTTAAATTCACATGAATGGATGTAGACATTTTTTGACGTGGTTCTAGTTGTTCTGAGATGAGTTGAGATGTTTTGTGCAAAAATCAGTTTAAATTCACATGCATGGATGTAGACGTTTTTGGACGTGGTTCTTGTGTTTTGAGATGTGGTGCTAGTTGTTCTGAGACGTGGTAGACTATTTTTGTGAAAAAAATCAGTTTAAATTCACATGAATGGATGTAGACGTTTTTGGACGTAATTATAGTTGTTCTGAGACGAGTTGAGATGTTTTGTGAAAAAATAAGTTTCAATTCACATGTCTTGATGTAGACGTTTTTGGACGTGGTTCTAGTGTTTTGAGACGAGTTGAGATGTTGTATGGCCATTTTATTTGTTTTATCTTATTATAACACCTACTTACAAGATCATGAACATTGCTAAGAGTAATATGGTCATTTTAATTGTTTTATATTCACAAAACTCTTAGATCAGATATCATCAACATTTCTAAGAGTTGAATGGTCATTTTATTTTTTTTTTCTCATTACAACTCTTAGATATGAGATCATGATCATTTCTGAGAATTTTATAGCCGTTTTATTTATTTTATCTTTTCAAAACCCTTGGATAATAGATTATGCACATTTCGGTACACATCAGACGTTTTTGGGCGTGGTTCTAGTTGTTCTGAGACGAGTTGAGATGTTTTGTGCAAAAATCAGTTTAAATTCACATGCATGGATGTAGACGTTTTTTGACGTGGTTCTTGTGTTTTGAGACGTGGTGCTAGTTGTTCTGAGACGTGGTAGACTGTCTTTGTGAAAAAAATCAGTTTAAATTCACATGAATGGATGTAGACATTTTTTGACGTTGTTCTAGTAGTTCTGAGACGAGTTGAGATGTTTTGTGCAAAAATCAGTTTAAATTCAAATGCATGGATGTAGACGTTTTTGGATGTGGTTCTTGTGTTTTGAGAAGTGGTGCTAGTTGTTCTGAGACGTGGTAGAATATTTTTGTGAAAAAAATCAGATTAAATTCACATGAATGGATGTAGACGTTTTGGACGTAATTATAGTTGTTCTGAGACGAGTTGAGATGTTTTGTGAAAAAATAAGTTTCAATTCACATGTCTTGATGTAGACATTTTTGGACGTGGTTCTAGTATTTTGAGACGTGGTGCTAGTTGTTCTGAGACGTGGTAGACTGTCTTTGTGAAAAAAATCAGTTTAAATTCACATGAATGGATGTAGACATTTTTTGACGTGGTTCTAGTTGTTCTGAGACGAGTTGAGATGTTTTGTGCAAAAATCAGTTTAAATTCACATGCATGGATGTAGACGTTTTTGGACGTGGTTCTTGTGTTTTGAGATGTGGGGCTAGTTGTTCTGAGACGTGGTAGACAATTTTTGTGAAAAAAATCAGTTTAAATTCACATGAATGGATGTAGACGTTTTTGGACGTAATTATAGTTGTTCTGAGACGAGTTGAGATGTTTTGTGAAAAAATAAGTTTCAATTCACATGACTTGATGTAGACGTTTTTGGACGTGGTTCTAGTGTTTTGAGACGTGGTGCTAGTTGTTCTGAGACGTGGTAGACTGTCTTTGTGAAAAAAATCAGTTTAAATTCACATGAATGGATGTAGACATTTTTTGACGTGGTTCTAGTTGTTCTGAGATGAGTTGAGATGTTTTAAGGAAAAATCAGTTTAAATTCACATGCATGGATGTAGACGTTTTTGGACGTGGTTCTTGTGTTTTGAGATGTGGTGCTAGTTGTTCTGAGACGTGGTAGACTATTTTTGTGAAAAAAATCAGTTTAAATTCACATGAATGGATGTAGACGTTTTTGGACGTAATTATAGTTGTTCTGAGACGAGTTTAGATGTTTTGTGAAAAAATAAGTTTCAATTCACATGACTTGATGTAGACGTTTTTGGACGTGGTTCTAGTGTTTTGAGACGTGGTGCTAGTTGTTCTGAGACGTGGTAGACTATCTTTGTGAAAAAAATCAGTTTAAATTCACATGAATGGATGTAGACATTTTTTGACGTGGTTCTAGTTGTTCTGAGACGAGTTGAGATGTTTTGTGCAAAAATCAGTTTAAATTCACATGCATGGATGTAGACGTTTTTGGACGTGGTTCTTGTGTTTTGAGATGTGGTGCTAGTTTTTATGAGACGTGGTAGACTATTTTTGTGAAAAAAATCAGTTTAAATTCACATGAATGGATGTAGACATTTTTGGACGTAATTATAGTTGTTCTGAGACGAGTTGAGATGTTTTGTGAAAAAATAAGTTTCATTTCACATGAATTGATGTAGACGTTTTTGGACGTGGTTCTAGTGTTTTGAGACGTGGTGTTAGTTGTTCTGAGACGTGGTAGACTATCTTTGTGAAAAAAATCAGTTTAAATTCACATGAATGGATGTAGACATTTTTTGACGTGGTTCTAGTTGTTCTGAGACGAGTTGAGATGTTTTGTGCAAAAATCAGTTTAAATTCACATGCATGGATGTAGACGTTTTTGGACGTGGTTCTTGTGTTTTGAGACGAGGTGCTAGTTGACCTGAGACGTGGTAGACTATTTTTGTAAAAAAAATCAGTTTAAATTCACATGAATGGATGTAGACGTTTTTGGACGTAATTATAGTTGTTCTGAGACTAGTTGAGATGTTTTGTGAAAAAATAAGTTTCAATTCACATGTCTTGATGTAGACGTTTTTGGACGTGGTTCTAGTGTTTTGAGACGAGTTGAGATGTTGTATGGCCATTTTATTTGTTTTATCTTATTATAACACCTACTTACAAGATCATGAACATTGCTAAGAGTAATATGGTCATTTTAATTGTTTTATATTCACAAAACTCTTAGATCAGATATCATCAACATTTCTAAGAGTTGAATGATCATTTTATTTTTTTTTCTCATTACAACCCTTAGATATGAGATCATGATCATTTCTGAGAATTTTATAGCCGTTTTATTTATTTTATCTTTTCAAAACCCTTGGATAATAGATTATGCACATTTCGGTCCACATCAGACGTTTTTTGGCGTGGTTCTAGTTGTTCTGAGACGAGTTGAGATGTTTTGTGCAAAAATCAGTTTAAATTCACATGCATGGATGTAGACGTTTTTGGACGTGGTTCTTGTGTTTTGAGACGTGGTGCTAGTTGTTCTGAGACGTGGTAGACTGTCTTTGTGAAAAAAATCAGTTTAAATTCACATGAATGGATGTAGACATTTTTTGACGTTGTTCTAGTTGTTTTGAGACGAGTTGAGATGTTTTGTGCAAAAATCAGTTTAAATTCAAATGCATAGATGTAGACGTTTTTGGATGTGGTTCTTGTGTTTTGAGAAGTGGTGCTAGTTGTTCTGAGACGTGGTAGAATATTTTTGTAAAAAAATCAGATTAAATTCACATGAATGGATGTAGACGTTTTGGACGTAATTATAGTTGTTCTGAGACGAGTTGAGATGTTTTGTGAAAAAATAAGTTTCAATTCACATGTCTTGATGTAGACGTTTTTGGACGTGGTTCTAGTATTTTGAGACGTGGTGCTAGTTGTTCTGAGACGTGGTAGACTGTCTTTGTGAAAAAAATCAGTTTAAATTCACATGAATGGATGTAGACATTTTTTGACGTTGTTCTAGTTGTTTTGAGACGAGTTGAGATGTTTTGTGCAAAAATCAGTTTAAATTCAAATGCATGGATGTAGACGTTTTTGGATGTGGTTCTTGTGTTTTGAGAAGTGGTGCTAGTTGTTCTGAGACGTGGTAGAATATTTTTGTAAAAAAATCAGATTAAATTCACATGAATGGATGTAGACGTTTTGGACGTAATTATAGTTGTTCTGAGACGAGTTGAGATTTTTGTGAAAAAATAAGTTTCAATTCACATGTCTTGATGTAGACGTTTTTGGACGTGGTTCTAGTATTTTGAGACGTGGTGCTAGTTGTTCTGAGACGTGGTAGACTGTCTTTGTGAAAAAAATCAGTTTAAATTCACATGAATGGATGTAGACATTTTTTGACGTGGTTCTAGTTGTTCTGAGACGAGTTGAGATGTTTTGTGCAAAAATCAGTTTAAATTCACATGCATGGATGTAGACGTTTTTGGACGTGGTTCTTTTTTTTTTTGAGATGTGGTGCTAGTTGTTCTGAGACGTGGTAGACAATTTTTGTGAAAAAAATCAGTTTAAATTCACATGAATGGATGTAGACGTTTTTGGACGTAATTATAGTTGTTCTGAGACGAGTTGAGATGTTTTGTGAAAAAATAAGTTTCAATTCACATGACTTGATGTAGACGTTTTTGGACGTGGTTCTTGTGTTTTGAGACGTGGTGCTAGTTGTTCTGAGACGTGGTAGACTGTCTTTGTGAAAAAAATCAGTTTAAATTCACATGAATGGATGTAGACATTTTTTGACGTGGTTCTAGTTGTTCTGAGACGAGTTGAGATGTTTTGTGCAAAAATCAGTTTAAATTCACATGCATGGATGTAGACGTTTTTGGACGTGGTTCTTGTGTTTTGAGACGTGGTGCTAGTTGTTCTGAGACGTGGTAGACTATTTTTGTAAAAAAAATCAGTTTAAATTCACATGAATGGATGTAGACGTTTTTGGACGTAATTATAGTTGTTCTGAGACGAGTTGAGATGTTTTGTGAAAAAATAAGTTTCAATTCACATGTCTTGATGTAGACGTTTTTGGACGTGGTTCTAGTGTTTTGAGACGAGTTGAGATGTTGTATGGCCATTTTATTTGTTTTATCTTATTATAACACCTACTTACAAGATCATGAACATTGCTAAGAGTAATATGGTCATTTTAATTGTTTTATATTCACAAAACTCTTAGATCAGATATCATCAACATTTCTAAGACTTGAATGGTCATTTTATTTTATTTTTCTCATTACAACTCTTAGATCAGATATCATCAACATTTCTAAGAGTTGAATGATCATTTTATTTTTTTTTTCCCATTACAACCCTTAGATATGAGATCATGATCATTTCAGAGAATTTTATAGCCGTTTTATTTATTTTATCTTTTCAAAACCCTTGGATAATAGATTATGCACATTTCGGTCCACATCAGACGTTTTTGGGCGTGGTTCTAGTTGTTTTGAGACGAGTTGAGATGTTTTGTGCAAAAATCAGTTTAAATTCACATGCATGGATGTAGACATTTTTGGACGTGGTTCTAGTATTTTGAGACGTGGTGCTAGTTGTTCTGAGACGTGGTAGACTGTCTTTGTGAAAAAAATCAGTTTAAATTCACATGAATGGATGTAGACATTTTTTGACGTGGTTCTAGTTGTTCTGAGACGAGTTGAGATGTTTTGTGCAAAAATCAGTTTAAATTCACATGCATGGATGTAGACGTTTTTGGACGTGGTTCTTGTGTTTTGAGATGTGGTGCTAGTTGTTCTGAGACGTGGTAGACAATTTTTGTGAAAAAAATCAGTTTAAATGCACATGAATGGATGTAGACGTTTTTGGACGTAATTATAGTTTTTCTGAGACGAGTTGAGATGTTTTGTGAAAAAATAAGTTTCAATTCACATGACTTGATGTAGACGTTTTTGAACGTGGTTCTAGTGTTTTGAGACGTGGTGCTAGTTGTTCTGAGACGTGGTAGACTGTCTTTGTGAAAAAAATCAGTTTAAATTCACATGAATGGATGTAGACATTTTTTGACGTGGTTCTAGTTGTTCTTAGACGAGTTGAGATGTTTTGTGCAAAAATCAGTTTAAATTCACATGCATGGATGTAGACGTTTTTGGACGTGGTTCTTGTGTTTTGAGACGTGGTGCTAGTTGTTCTGAGACGTGGTAGACTATTTTTGTAAAATAAATCAGTTTAAATTCACATGCATGGATGTAGACGTTTTTGGACGTGGTTCTTGTGTTTTGAGACGTGGTGCTAGTTGTTCTGAGACGTGGTAGACTATTTTTGTAAAATAAATAAGTTTAAATTCACATGAATGGATGTAGACGTTTTTGGACGTAATTATAGTTGTTCTGAGACGAGTTGAGATGTTTTGTGAAAAAATAAGTTTCAATTCACATGTCTTGATGTAGACGTTTTTGGACGTGGTTCTAGTGTTTTGAGACGAGTTGAGATGTTGTATGGCCATTTTATTTGTTTTATCTTATTATAACACTTACTTACAAGATCATGAACATTGCTAAGAGTAATATGGTCATTTTAATTGTTTTATATTCACAAAACTCTTAGATCAGATATCATCAACATTTCTAAGAGTTGAATGGTCATTTTATTTTTTTTATCTCATTACAACTCTTAGATATGAGATCATGATCATTTCTGAGAATTTTATAGCCGTTTTATTTATTTTATCTTTTCAAAACCCTTGGATAATAGATTATGCACATTTCGGTCCACATCAGACGTTTTTGGGCGTGGTTCTAGTTGTTCTGAGACGAGTTGAGATGTTTTGTGCAAAAATCAGTTTAAATTCACATGCATGGATGTAGACGTTTTTGGACGTGGTTCTTGTGTTTTGAGACGTGGTGCTAGTTGTTCTGAGAGTGGTAGACTATTTTTGTAACAAAAATCAGTTTAAATTCACATGAATGGATGTAGACGTTTTTGGACGTAATTGTAGTTGTTCTGAGACGAGTTGAGATGTTTTGTGAAAAAATAAGTTTCAATTCACATGTCTTGATGTAGACGTTTTTGGACGTGGTTCTAGTGTTTTGAGACGAGTTGAGATGTTGTATGGCCATTTTATTTTTTTTATCTTATTATAACACCTACTTACAAGATCATGAACATTGCTAAGAGTAATGTGGTCATTTTAATTGTTTTATATTCACAAAACTCTTAGATCAGATATCATCAACATTTCTAAGAGTTGAATGGTCATTTTATTTTTTTATCTCATTACAACTCTTAGATATGAGATCATGATCATTTCTGAGAATTTTATAGCCGTTTTATTTATTTTATCTTTTCAAAACCCTTAGATAATAGATTATGAACATTTCAGTCCACATCAGACGTTTTTGGACGTGGTTCTAGTTGTTCTGAGATGAGTTGAGATGTTTTGTGCAAAAATCAGTTTAAATTCACATGCATGGATGTAGACATTTTTGGACGTGGTTCTTGGGTTTTGAGACGTGGTGCTAGTTGTTCTGAGACGTGGTAGACTATTTTTGTAAAAAAAATCAGTTTAAATTCACATGAATGGATGTAGACGTTTTTGGACGTAATTATAGTTATTCTGAGACGAGTTGAGATGTTTTGTGAAAAAATAAGTTTCAATTCACATGTCTTGATGTAGACGTTTTTGGACGTGGTTCTAGTGTTTTGAGACGAGTTGAGATGTTGTATGGCCATTTTATTTGTTTTATCTTATTATAACACCCACTTACAAGATCATGAACATTGCTAAGAGTAATGTGGTCATTTTAATTGTTTTATATTCACAAAACTCTTAGATCAGATATCATCAACATTTCTAAGAGTTGAATGGTCATTTTATTTTTTTATCTCATTACAACTCTTAGATATGAGATCATGATCATTTCTGAGAATTTTATAGCCGTTTTATTTATTTTATCTTTTCAAAACCCTTAGATAATAGATTATGAACATTTCAGTCCACATCAGACGTTTTTGGACGTGGTTCTAGTTGTTCTGAGATGAGTTGAGATGTTTTGTGCAAAAATCAGTTTAAATTCACATGCATGGATGTAGACATTTTTGGACGTGGTTCTTGTGTTTTGTGACGTGGTGCTAGTTGTTCTGAGACGTGGTAGACTATTTTTGTAAAAAAAATCAGTTTAAATTCACATGAATGGATGTAGACGTTTTTGGACGTAATTATAGTTGTTCTGAGACGAGTTGAGATGTTTTGTGAAAAAATAAGTTTCAATTCACATGTCTTGATGTAGACGTTTTTGGACGTGGTTCTAGTGTTTTGAGACGAGTTGAGATGTTGTATGGCCATTTTATTTGTTTTATCTTATTATAACACCTACTTAATAGATCATGAACATTGCTAAGAGTAATATGGTCATTTTAATTGTTTTTTATTCACAAAACTCTTAGATCAGATATCATCAACATTTCTAAGAGTTGAATGGTAATTTTATTTTTTTATCTCATTACAACTCTTAGATATGAGATCATGATTATTTCTGAGAATTTTATAGCCGTTTTATTTATTTTATCTTTTCAAAACCCTTAGATAATAGATTATGCACATTTCGGTCCACATCAGATGTTTTTGGACGTGGTTCTTGTGTTTTGAGATGTGGTGCTAGTTGTTCTGAGACGTGGTAGACTGTTTTTGTGAAAAAAATCAGTTAAGATTGACATGAATGGATGTAGACATTTTTGGACGTAATTATAGTTGTTCTGAGACGAGTTGAGATGTTTTGTGAAAAAATAAGTTTCAACTCACATGTCTTGATGTAGACGTTTTTGGACGTGGTTCTAGTGTTTTGAGACGTGGTGCTCGTTGTTCTGAGATGTGGTAGACTGTATTTGTGAAAAAAATCAGTTTAAATTCACATGAATGGATGTAGACATTTTTTGACGTGGTTCTACTTCTTCTGAGACGAGTTGAGATGTTTTGTGAAAAAAATCAGTTTAAATTCACATGAATGGATGTAGACATTTTTTGACGTGGTTCTACTTCTTCTGAGACGAGTTGAGATGTTTTGTGAAAAAATAAGTTTCAATTCACATGTCTTGATGTAGACGTTTTTGGACGTGGTTCTAGTGTTTTGAGACGAGTTGAGATGTTGTATGGCCATTTTATTTGTTTTATCTTATTATAACACCTACTTACAAGATCATGAACATTGCTAAGAGTAATGTGGTCATTTTAATTGTTTTATATTCACAAAACTCTTAGATCAGATATCATCAACATTTCTAAGAGTTGAATGGTCATTTTATTTTTTTATCTCATTACAACTCTTAGATATGAGATCATGATCATTTCTGAGAATTTTATAGCCGTTTTATTTATTTTATCTTTTGAAAACCCTTAGATAATAGATTATGAACATTTCAGTCCACATCAGACGTTTTTGGACGTGGTTCTAGTTGTTCGGAGATGAGTTGAGATGTTTTGTGCAAAAATCTGTTTAAATTCACATGCATGGATGTAGACATTTTTGGACGTGGTTCTTGGGTTTTGAGACGTGGTGCTAGTTGTTCTGAGACGTGGTAGACTATTTTTGTAAAAAAAATCAGTTTAAATTCACATGAATGGATGTAGACGTTTTTGGACGTAATTATAGTTGTTCTGAGACGAGTTGAGATGTTTTGTGAAAAAATAAGTTTCAATTCACATGTCTTGATGTAGACGTTTTTGGACGTGGTTCTAGTGTTTTGAGACGAGTTGAGATGTTGTATGGCCATTTTATTTGTTTTATCTTATTATAACACCTACTTACAAGATCATGAACATTGCTAAGAGTAATGTGGTCATTTTAATTGTTTTATATTCACAAAACTCTTAGATCAGATATCATCAACATTTCTAAGAGTTGAATGGTCATTTTATTTTTTTATCTCATTACAACTCTTAGATATGAGATCATGATCATTTCTGAGAATTTTATAGCCGTTTTATTTATTTTATCTTTTCAAAACCCTTAGATAATAGATTATGAACATTTCAGTCCACATCAGACGTTTTTGGACGTGGTTCTAGTTGTTCTGAGATGAGTTGAGATGTTTTGTGCAAAAATCAGTTTAAATTCACATGCATGGATGTAGACATTTTTGGACATGGTTCTTGTGTTTTGAGACGTGGTGCTAGTTGTTCTGAGACGTGGTAGACTATTTTTGTAAAAAAAATCAGTTTAAATTCACAAGAATGGATGTAGACGTTTTTGGACGTAATTATAGTTGTTCTGAGACGAGTTGAGATGTTTTGTGAAAAAATAAGTTTCAATTCACATGTCTTGATGTAGACGTTTTTGGACGTGGTTCTAGTGTTTTGAGACGAGTTGAGATGTTGTATGGCCATTTTATTTGTTTTATCTTATTATAACACCTACTTAATAGATCATGAACATTGCTAAGAGTAATATGGTCATTTTAATTGTTTTTTATTCACAAAACTCTTAGATCAGATATCATCAACATTTCTAAGAGTTGAATGGTAATTTTATTTTTTTATCTCATTACAACTCTTAGATATGAGATCATGATTATTTCTGAGAATTTTATAGCCGTTTTATTTATTTTATCTTTTCAAAACCCTTAGATAATAGATTATGCACATTTCGGTCCACATCAGACGTTTTTGGACGTGGTTCTTGTGTTTTGAGATGTGGTGCTAGTTGTTCTGAGACGTGGTAGACTGTTTTTGTGAAAAAAATCAGTTAAGATTGACATGAATGGATGTAGACATTTTTGGACGTAATTATAGTTGTTCTGAGACGAGTTGAGATGTTTTGTGAAAAAATAAGTTTCAACTCACATGTCTTGATGTAGACGTTTTTGGACGTGGTTCTAGTGTTTTGAGACGTGGTGCTCGTTGTTCTGAGATGTGGTAGACTGTATTTGTGAAAAAAATCAGTTTAAATTCACATGAATGGATGTCGACATTTTTTGACGTGGTTCTACTTCTTCTGAGACGAGTTGAGATGTTTTGTGCAAAAATCAGTTTAAATTCACATGCATGGATGTAGACGTTTTTGGACGTGGTTCTTGTGTTTTCAGACGTGGTGCTAGTTGTTCTGAGACGTGGTAGACTATTTTTGTGAAAAAAATGAGTTTAAATTCACATGAATGGATGTAGACTTTTTTGGACGTAATTATAGTTGTTCTGAGACGAGTTGAGATGTTTTGTGAAAAAATAAGTTTCAATTCACATGTCTTGATGTAAACATTTTTGGACATGGTTCTAGTGTTTTGAGACGTGGTGCTAGTTGTTCTGAGACGTGGTAGACTGCCTTTGTGAAAAAAAAAAGTTTAAATTCACATGAATGGATGTAGACATTTTTTGACGTGGTTCTAGTTGTTCTGAGACGAGTTGAGATGTTTTGTGCAAAAATCAGTTTAAATTCACATGCATGGATGTAGACGTTTTTGGACGTTGTTCTTGTGTTTTGAGACGTGGTGCTAGTTGTTCTGAGACGTGGTAGACAATTTTTGTAAAAAAAATTAGTTTAAATTCACATGAATGGATGTAGACGTTTTTGGGCGTAATTATAGTTGTTCTGAGACGAGTTGAGATGTTTTGTGAAAAAATAAGTTTCAATTCACATGTCTTGATGAAGACGTTTTTGGACGTGGTTCTACTGTTTTGAGACGAGTTGAGATGTTGTATGGCCATTTTATTTGTTTCATCTTATTATAACACCTACTTACAAGATCATGAACATTGCTAAGAGTAATATGGTCATTTTAATTGTTTTATATTCACAAAACTCTTAGATCAGATATCATCAACATTTCTAAGAGTTGAATGGTCATTTTATTTTTTTTATCTCATTACAACTCTTAGATATGAGATCATGATCATTTCTGAGAATTTTATAGCCGTTTTATTTATTTTATCTTTTCAAAACCCTTAGATAATAGATTATGCACATTTCGGTCCACTTCAGACGTTTTTGGACGTGGTTCTAGTTGTTCTGAGACGAGTTGAGATGTTTTGTGCAAAAATCAGTTTAAATTCACATGCATGGATGTAGACGTTTTTGAACGTGGTTCTTGTGTTTTGAGACGTGGTGCAAGTTGTTCTGAGACGTGGTAGACTATTTTTGTAAAAAAATTCAGTTTAAATTCACATGAATGGATGTAGACGTTTTTGGACGTAATTATAGTTGTTCTGAGACGAGTTGAGATGTTTTGTGAAAAAATAAGTTTCAATTCACATGTCTTGATGAAGACGTTTTTGGACGTGGTTCTAGTGTTTTGAGACGAGTTGAGATGTTGTATGGCCATTTTATTTGTTTTATCTTATTATAACACCTACTTACAAGATCATGAACATTGATAAGAGTAATATGGTCATTTTAATTGTTTTATATTCACAAAACTCTTAGATCAGATTTCATCAACATTTCTAAGAGTTGAATGGTCATTTTATTTTTTTATCTCATTACAACTCTTAGATATGAGATCATGATCATTTCTGAGAATTTTATAGCCGTTTTATTTATTTTATCTTTTCAAAACCCTTAGATAATAGATTATGCACATTTCGGTCCACATCAGACGTTTTTGGACGTGGTTCTTGTGTTTTGAGATGTGGTGCTAGTTGTTCTGAGATGTGGTAGACTGTTTTTGTGAAAAAAATCAGTTAAAATTGACATGAATGGATGTAGACATTTTTGGACGTAATTATAGTTGTTATGAGACGAGTTGAGATGTTTTGTGAAAAAATAAGTTTCAATTCACATGTCTTGATGTAGACGTTTTTGGACGTGGTTATAGTGTTTTGAGACGAGTTGAGATGTTGTATGGCCATTTTATTTGTTTTATCTTAATATAACACCTACTTACAAGATCATGAACATTGCTAATAGTAATATGGTAATTTTAATTGTTTTCTATTCACAAAACTCTTAGATTAGATATCATCAACATTTCTAAGAGTTGAATGGTCATTTTATTTTTTTTATCTCATTACAACTCTTAGATATGAGATCATGATCATTTCTGAGAATTTTATAGCCGTTTTATTTATTTTATCTTTTCAAAACCCTTAGATAATAGATTATGCACATTTCGGTCCACATCAGACGTTTTTGGACGTGGTTCTAGTTGTTCTGAGACGAGTTGAGATGTTTTGTGCAAAAATCAGTTTAAATTCACATGCATGGATGTAGACGTTTTTGGACGTGGTTCTTGTGTTTTGAGATGTGGTGCTAGTTGTTCTGAGACGTGGTAGACTGTTTTTGTGAAAAAAATGAGTTAAAATTGACCTGAATGGATGTAGACATTTTTGGACGTAATTATAGTTGTTCTGAGACGAGTTGAGATGTTTTGTGAAAAAATAAGTTTCAATTCTCATGTCTTGATGTAGACATTTTTGGACATGGTTATAGTGTTTTGAGACGTGGTGCTCGTTGTTCTGAGATGTGGTAGACTGTCTTTGTGAAAAAAATCAGTTTAAATTCACATGAATGGATGTAGACATTTTTTGACGTGGTTCTAGTTGTTCTGAGACGAGTTGAGATGTTTTGTGCAAAAATCAGTTTAAATTCACATGCATGGATGTAGACGTTTTTGGACGTGGTTCTTGTGTTTTGAGACGTGGTGCTAGTTGTTCTGAGACGTGGTAGACTATTTTTGTGAAAAAAATTAGTTTAAATTCACATGAATGGATGTAGACTTTTTTGGACGTAATTATAGTTGTTCTGAGACGAGTTGAGATGTTTTGTGAAAAAATAAGTTTCAATTCACATGTCTTGATGTAAACATTTTTGGACATGGTTCTAGTGTTTTGAGACGTGGTGCTAGTTGTTCTGAGACGTGGTAGACTGCCTTTGTGAAAAAAATCAGTTTAAATTCACATGAATGGATGTAGACATTTTTTGACGTGGTTCTAGTTGTTCTGAGACGAGTTGAGATGTTTTGTGCAAAAATCAGTTTAAATTCACATGCATGGATGTTGACGTTTTTGGACGTGGTTCTTGTGTTTTGAGACGTGGTGCTAGTTGTTCTGAGACGTGGTAGACTATTTTTGTGAAAAAAATGAGTTTAAATTCACATGAATGGATGTAGACTTTTTTGGACGTAATTATAGTTGTTCTGAGACGAGTTGAGATGTTTTGTGAAAAAATAAGTTTCAATTCACATGTCTTGATGTAAACGTTTTTGGACATGGTTCTAGTGTTTTGAGACGTGGTTCTAGTTGTTCTGAGACGTGGTAGACTGCCTTTGTGAAAAAAATCAGTTTAAATTCACATGAATGGATGTAGACATTTTTTGACGTGGTTCTAGTTGTTCTGAGACGAGTTGAGATGTTTTGTGCAAAAATCAGTTTAAATTCACATGCATGGATGTAGTTGTTTTTGGACGTGGTTCTTGTGTTTTGAGACGTAGTGCTAGTTGTTCTGAGACGTGGTAGACAATTTTTGTAAAAAAAATTAGTTTAAATTCACATTAATGGATGTAGACGTTTTTGGACGTAATTATAGTTGTTCTGAGACGAGTTGAGATGTTTTGTGAAAAAATAAGTTTCAATTCACATGTCTTGATGTAGACGTATTTTGACGTGGTTCTAGTGTTTTGAGACGTGGTGCTAGTTGTTCTGAGACGAGGTAGACTGTCTTTGTGAAAAAAATCAGTTTAAATTCACATGAATGGATGTAGACATTTTTCGACGTGGTTCTAGTTGTTCTGAGACGAGTTGAGATGTTTTGTGCAAAAATCAGTTTAAATTCACATGCATGGATGTATACTTTTTTGGACGTGGTTCTTGTGTTTTGAGACGTGGTGCTAGTTGTTCTGAGACGTGGTAGACTATTTTTGTAAAAAAAATCAGCTAAAATTGACATGAATTGATGTAGACATTTTTGGACGTAATTATAGTTGTTCTGAGACGAGTTGAGATTTTTTGTGAAAAAATAAGTTTCAATTCACATGTCTTGATGTAGACTTTTTTGGACGTGGTTCTAGTGTTTTGAGACGTGGTGCTCGCTGTTCTGAGATGTGGTAGACTGTCTTTGTGAAAAAAATCAGTTTAAATTCACATGAATGGATGTAGACATTTTTTGACGTGGTTCTAGTTGTTCTGAGACGAGTTGAGATGTTTTGTGCAAAAATCAGTTTAAATTCACATGCATGGATGTAGACGTTTTTGGACGTGATTCTTGTGTTTTGAGACGTGGTGCTAGTTGTTCTGACACGTGGTAGACTATTTTTGTAAAAAAAATCAGTTTAAATTCACATGAATGGATGTAGACGTTTTTGGACGTAATTATAGTTGTTCTGAGACGAGTTGAGATGTTTTGTGAAAAAATAAGTTTCAATTCACATGTCTTGATGTAGACGTTTTTGGACGTGGTTCTAGTGTTTTGAGACGAGTTGAGATGTTGTATGGCCATTTTATTTGTTTTATCTTATTATAACACCTACTTACAAGATCATGAACATTGCTAAGAGTAATATGGTCATTTTAATTGTTTTATATTCAAAAAACTCTTAGATCAGATATTATCAACATTTCTAAGAGTTGAATGGTCATTTTATTTTTTTATCTCATTACAACTCTTAGATATGAGATCATGATCATTTCTGAGAATTTTATAGCCGTTTTATTTATTTTATCTTTTCAAAACCCTTAGATAATAGATTATGCACATTTCGGTCCACATCAGACGTTTTTGGACGTGGTTCTAGTTGTTCTGAGACGAGTTGAGATGTTTTGTGCAAAAATCAGTTTAAATTCACATGCATGGATGTATACGTTTTTGGACGTGGTTCTTGCGTTTTGAGATGTGGTGCTAGTTGTTCTGAGACGTGGTAGACTGTTTTTGTGAAAAAAATCAGTTAAAATTGACATGAATGGATGTAGACGTTTTTGGACATAATTATAGTTGTTCTGATACGAGTTGAGATGTTTTGTGAAAAAGTAAGTTTCAATTCACATGTCTTGATGTAGACGTTTTTGGACGTGGTTCTAGTGTTTTGAGACGTGCTGCTAGTTGTTCTGAGACGTGGTAGACTGTCTTTGTGAAAAAAATCAGTTTAAATTCACATGAATGGATGTAGACATTTTTTGACGTGGTTCTAGTTGTTCTGAGACGAGTTGAGATATTTTGTGCAAAAATCAGTTTAAATTCACATGCATGGATGTAGACGTTTTTGGATGTGGTTCTTGTGTTTTGAGACATGGTGCTAGTTGTTCTTAGACGTGGTAGACTGTTTTTGTGAAAAAAATCAGTTAAAATTGACATGAATGGATGTAGATGTTTTTGGACGTAATTATATTTGTTCTGAGACGAGTTGAGATGTTTTGTGAAAAAATAAGTTTCAATTCACATGTCTTGATGTAGACGTTTTTGGACGTGGTTCTAGTGTTTTGAGACGTGGTGCTAGTTGTTCTGAGACGTGGTAGACTGTCTTTGTCAAAACAATCAGTTTAAATTCACATGAATGGATGTAGACATTTTTTGGCGTGGTTCTAGTTGTTCTGAGATGAGTTGAGATGTTGTATGGCCATTTTATTTGTTTTATCTTATTATAACACCTATTTACAAGATCATGAACATTGCTAAGAGTAATATGGCCATTTTAATTGTTTTGTATTCGCAAAACTCTTAGATCAGATATCATGAACATTTCTAAGAGTTGAATGGTCATTTTATTTTTTTATCTCATTGCAACTCTTAGATATGAGATCATGATAATTTCTGAGAATTGTATAGCCGTTTTATTTATTTTATCTTTTCAAAACCCTTAGATAATAGATTATGCACATTTCGGTCCACATCAGACGTTTTTGGACGTGGTTCTAGTTGTTCTGAGACGAGTTGAGATATTTTGTGCAAAAATAAGTTTAAATTCACATGCATGGATGTAGACGTTTTTGGATGTGGTTCTTGTGTTTTGAGACGTGGTGCTAGTTGTTCTGAGACGTGGTAGACTGTTTTTGTGAAAAAAATCAGTTAAAATTGACATGATTGGATGTAGACGTTTTTGGATATAATTATAGTTGTTCTGAGACGAGTTGAGATGTTTTGTGAAAAAATAAGTTTCAATTCACATGTCTTGATGTAGACGTTTTTGGACGTGGTTCTAGTGTTTTGAGACGTGGTGCTAGTTGTTCTGAGACGTGGTAGACTGTCTTTGTGAAAAAAATCAGTTTAAATTCACATGAATGGATGTAGACATTTTTTGACGTGGTTCTAGTTGTTCTGAGACGAGTTGAGATGTTGTATGGCCATTTTATTTGTTTTATCTTATTATAACACCTATTTACAAGATCATGAACATTGCTAAGAGTAATATGGCCATTTTAATTGTTTTATATTGGCAAAACTCTTAGATCAGATATCATGAACATCTCTAAGAGTTGAATGGTCATTTTATTTTTTTATCTCATTACAACTCTTAGATATGAGATCATGATAATTTATGAGAATTGTATAGCCGTTTTATTTATTTTATCTTTTCAAAACCCTTAGATAATAGATTAAGCACATTTCGGTCCACATCAGACGTTTTTGGACGTGGTTCTAGTTGTTCTGAGACGAGTTGAGATGTTTTGTGCAAAAATCAGTTTAAATTCACATGCATGGATGTAGACGTTTTTGGACTTGGTTCTTGTGTTTTGAGACGTGGTGCTAGTTGTTCTGAGACGTGGTAGACTGTTTTTGTGAAAAAAATCAGTTAAAATTGACATGAATGGATGTAGACGTTTTTGGATATAATTATAGTTGTTCTGAGACGAGTTGAGATGTTTTGTGAAAAAATAAGTTTCAATTCACATGTCTTGATGTAGACGTTTTTAGACGTGGTTCTAGTGTTCTGAGACGTGGTGCTAGTTGTTCTGAGACGTGGTAGACTGTCTTTGTGAAAAAAATCAGTTTAAATTCACATGAATAGATGTAGACATTTTTTGACGTGGTTCTAGTTGTTCTGAGATGAGTTGAGATGTTTTGTGCAAAAATCAGTTTAAATTCACATGCATGGATGTAGACGTTTTTGGACTTGGTTCTTGTGTTTTGAGACGTGGTGCTAATTGTTATGAGATGTGGTAGACTGTTTTTGTGAAAAAAATCAGTTTAAATACACATGAATGGATGTAATTTAGTTATACAAATAGCAATCCAGATTTTTATATCATACTGTGTTAGGATGAGGTGCAGAAACACTTAATGGTGGCTGTGTAGCTACTGTTCAATGCAATGACGCATTGCATTTGTCGAAAGTCCAAATTTGAAAGTGCTCAGTTATTTTTACGGGTTCAACGAGTTAACCCGTGAACCCGTTGGGTTGACCTGACCCAACCTGTTTATTAAACGGCTTGGGTCGAACCCAACCCGTTTAATAAACGGGTTGAAAATATCAACCCAACCTGCTTTTTTTCCGTGCTGGGTCGTGACGGGTTCACGGGTTGGGTCAAAAATTTCCACCCCTAATATTAACCAACCCGCTCCCACTTAGATTTTTAAACTTGAGGATTTTTACGTTTTAACATGCAATATCTTAACTATGGATATTCGCATCCATAAAACCGTTGGAGTTTTAATATGCGAATAATCTACCTTAGTTAATTGCACATTAACTTTTTAAAAAACATTTTGGTTTGGTTTTCGTTCTCGCAAAATAAAACGAAAATCACACAATCAATGAAAAGTCATAAATACGGGAAATTAAAATTAAATTAAATTTCCCGACTATTATGGCCTTCTCTATCGTTGATTCCTTGACGCCTCGGTGACACGTCCCGTCATGTCACTCCCACTCGTTATTTGGATTCCTCTCGATTCACCGGAGTTTTCTCGGTTTTCTACGTAATTAGGAATCACCCAAAATTACGATAAACCAAAACCCGCGAATATAAGTTACTCAAAATAACGTCTTCGTCATAGTACATAAATTCCTATATACAAAGGCGTTTTTCTAGGAATTTAAAGATGACATGATTAGATTAAATCCTACTACAAGATTTTTCTAATCCTACACGGCTTCCAGCTCGTGGTTATTACTATTACATAAATTTCTATTCAAAAATAAAACAAGCCCGGACATGTCCCGGGGTTTATGAATGAAAATTAAATTTCTACCATAATAGCCGGGAAACCAATAACCACCTGTTTAAGCATTCTGACAAAAATAATAATGCCAAAATAAAGCCGTGTAATAAATCAAACAAGTATTAGACCGAAACCAACGCTCTGATACCAATTTGAAGGAAAACTGAACAAGCCCGGGCTAAATCGAAAACCTCACTTTCGTGCAATGCATTCCAGAATCGGAAGCTTTCGACCAAGCTCAGGCTCAAATTAGTTTACCCATGAACGGATCTAGGCTTATACTTATTTAATTTATTAATCGGGACACAAAAAATTAAATCTTTAATAAAAGCGGAATTTAAAGATTTTACCTTTTGTAGCAAAGTCCCTTGCTTAAAAAAAAATCCGATCTTTGATAGCGATTCCAAAAGAAATCCAAAGAATTACTCTGATACAAACTCCGAAATAGTGTGGGCTATTATCTACGGAGTTACCCACGGCAAAATAAAAAATCCAAGAAACTTGCTTCGCAAGAAAAACTCAAATCTGCCCTTCGAATCAGCCCCTATGCTGCCGCTAAACACAACCGAACTGCCGCCTAATAGAAACCTATTCAGCCCCTTTGATCGGACTCCAAAACCCACCACGATCTGCACCACCACTGCTGTGGATCACCGAGATGAACAAGAGATCAACGCAGCAATGGCAGGATCAGAACGCAAGCAAGGAATCCAATTGCCAGAACTGGGCGAAGAAGACCCCGCGGCGCTAGAACTAGGTAAACGAAAAACCACAGCGCTGGAACTAGGCGGACGAAGAACCAGCAATGCTGGAACTAGGCGGACGAAGATGAACCCGCGCCGCTGGAACTGGGCGATCGAAAAGAACCCGCGGCGCTGAAAAACTGGGCGATCGAAATGAACCCGCGGCGCTGGAAAAACTGGGTGATCGAAATGAACCCGCGGCGCTAGAAAAACAGCAACAAAATAGCAGCAAAAACTGGGGTTTTTATGGGCTTGAGTTTTTCGCGAAGAAGAAAGCTTTCTTAGCTGACTTCGAGAAGAAGTTTCGACGAGGAAGACGAACTTCTCACTCTAAGCTAAACTTTCTCTCACTACCCCTTACTTGGGTGTCAAGTTTTCTTAATTGATTTCTTGCCCAATAAGTTGTATTTATGAGGAGCTTCTAAGGAGACCTAATGGGCTCTTGAGTTAGGCCTTAAAATTTGACTTTCGTTGACCGCTAAGTCTTCCAGATTAATCAACTCCAATCGACCCATTTAAATTAATTTATTTAACCCACTTTGTTAATTTAATTTAATCGAACCCTTAGAATTAATTAATTCAAAATAGAATTAATTTCTAAATTCACTTTGTCGATTAAATATTAATTAAACCTTTTGGATTAATTAATTTACCTTGTCGATTAGTCAAATGCATAATCGGTCGTACCACTAACGGACCAATTATGGAACTACCGCTCGAAAATGACTTTACATCGCGCCATTATATTTTATTCTATCTCCCTACATTAAAGATATAGCGCTCGTCGGTTTATCAATTTACTGACAAATTAATTCACCGACTTCTTGACTTCTGAGATTAGTACCACTCGTCCTTTTATTATACCGAACATAAAGTTCACCGGCCGGGTTTAGTATAATAACCTTACGAGCTCATCTCGGGAGCACCATCAACCCGGCAAACCGGTACGTGGATTCCTCTGACTAGTAACGGCACGTAAGAAGCTAAACACCGCATACCCAACCTACCGAGGTATAGGCCTCAATCGACCGCACTCTTTGGCAAATCAAAGCATACGATATCCAACCCTCACGCCCATCCCAATCTCGGGATTGAGAGACGGAATACTAGGACCGAATTGACTACGCCGATCAGTATAAGTCAATTCTATTCAAACTGGCCGTGCTCAATATGCCCCGGGCATATCCGTGTGATTTAAACTAGTTTAGATAAACTAATTTCCAAACCACAAAATAACCTATACCGATAGTATGTTCAGACTATCTCTGTTACGAGCATACTTTTTATATATCAATACTTTAACCAATAACGGTATCTACTATGTCTGTCCACACCCCGTTAGCTAGTTCTATGATATAAAGGAACAAATTTATACTGAAACAAAATGATATGTCAACTGTGGATATTAGTTTTTGATACAAGCCATAGCTTTTCTGTATTAAAAACTAACAGGACTTAGAAAAGGCTGGACATATCCTTGGGATCAAGATTATTCGAGATCGTAGGAGATGTTCTCTGACACTCTCTCAGGCTTAATACATAGACAGGATTCTGGCCTGTTTTAACATGCAGAATTCCAAGAAGGGTTCACTACCTTTCAGGCATGGAGTGTATTTATCAAAGGAGTAGTGTCCCAAGACTGCCGAGGAGATAGATGCCATAAAGGCAGTACCCTATACATCTGCAATGGGTAGTCTCATGTATGCTATGTTATGCACTAGGCCTGATATTTGCTTTGCCATTGGCATGGTCAGAAGATATCAGAGTAACCCTGGGAAGGCTCATTGGGAGGCAGTCAAACGCATTCTCAAGTACTTGCGCAGGACGAGAGATCACGTCTTGATTTATCGAGCGCTGGAGCTGGTTCCATTAGGTTACGCAAATTCGGACTTTCAATGTGATATGGACAAGAGTTCGTCTACCTCTTGGTTTGTGTTTACTCTATGAGGTGGAGCCATAGTATGGCGGAGTGTCAAGTAGAAATGTGTGGCGGACTCTACCATGGAGGTTGAGCACGTTGCCGTATCAGAGGTACGAGAGAAGCTGTATAGCTCAAGAACTTCCTGGTTGACTTAGATGTGGTCCCTGAGTTACCGAGGTCTATCACAGTCTATTGTGATAACAATGATGTAATTGCTACTCAAGGGAACCACGAGCCCACAAGGCAACTAAACATATAGAGCGCAAGTACCACCTGATATGAGAGATCGTAAAGAGGGGAGATGTAATCGTGCCCAAGATAGCATCAGGAGACAACCTTGCAGATCCTTTCACAAAGGCATTGACTCCAAAGGTCTTTGAGAGTCATGTGGAGGGAATTAGAGTCAGATTCTTAAGAGAGCCATGCGAGTGAGCTGAAGAGTGTTTTGTAGCTTTCATTATGACGGTGGTGTAATAAGTGGATTGAACAGTGTTTGTGTACTCCAGAGCATAGCTTTGAGTATTAGTGGGAGATTGTTAGTTTTGAATACTGAAAAGCTATGTCTTGTATAAAAAACTAATACCCAGTTGACATATCATTTTGTTTCAGTATTAAATTTGTTCTATTATATCATAGAACTAGATCATGAGGTGTAGAGAAGCATAGTAGATCTCGTTATTGGTTAAAGTAATGATATATGAACAGATGCTCGTAACTGAGATAGTTTGAACATACTATCACTTTAGGTTATCGTGTGATTTGGAAATTAGTTTGTCTAGACTAATTAAATCATACGGATGTACCCAGAGCATATTAAGCACGACCTGTTCGGGATTGAATTAACTTATACTGATCAGTGTAGTTAATTCGATCCTAGTATTCTAATCTCTTAATCTATAGATTGGAGTGGGCATGATAGTTAGATATTGTATGCTTTGATTTGACAAAGGGTGCGGTCAATTGAGGCCTAAATCTTGGTAAGTTGGGTATGCGATGTTTGGCTTCTTTGTGTGTTGTTGCTAGTTGATGGAATCCATATATCGGTTTGCCGGGTTGATGGTGCTCCCGAAATGAGCTCGAAAGGTTTATTATACTAAATCTGGCCAGTGGACTTTATGTCTGGTATAATAAGAAAGTCGAGTGGTACTAATCTCAGATACCAAGAAGTCGATGAACTAATTTGTCAGTAAATTTATGAATCGACGAGCACCAGATCTTTGATGCGAAGAGATAGAAGAATAATAAAATGAGCGCGAAGTAAATTCATTTTTGAGCGTTAGTTCCATAATTGGTCCATTAGTGGTACAACTAATTATGCGTTTGACTAATCGACAAAGTGAATTAATTAATCCTAAAGGTTTAATTAATATTTAATTGACTAAGTTGGTTATACGAAATAATCCTAAGGGCTCGATTAAATTTAATTAACGAAGTGGGTTAAGAAATTGATTTGAAAGGTTCGATTGGAGTTGATTAGTCTAGGGAGGTCTAAGGGGTCAACAAAAGTCAAACATTAAGGCCCAACTCAAAATCCCACTAGGTCTCCCTCGAAACTCCTATAAATAGCTTAAGTTAGGCATTTAGAAGACATTAGAAATCTTGTAGGAAAAGTTGCCTTTTTAGAGAAAATGAAGAGCCTATAGAGAGAACTTCTTCTTCTTCAATTAGTTCTTTCTCGAAGTTAGTTTCTAGATCCTTCTTATTCAAGAACTCAACCCATGTGTCATCCTAGAAAACCCCGGAGTCCGCCCGTCCGTTGATTTTGCTGCCGCCGCGTCGTGAGCCGCCGATGAGTTTTTCGGCATTGGGAAATTGGCTGCTCGACTGGTTTTTGTTATGGGTTTTGTTCTTTTGTCATGTTGATCATTTGGCTCATTCTTTCGGGTTCGACAAAGTCTAGATCTCTGGGCAAAAGCTTTTCCTTGCAAGTTTTATTTTGGCGGTGTGGGTTTTCAGATTAGGTGCAGGCCTTCGGATTGTTTTAGATTTGGGCAGTTTGAGTTTTCTTGAAGTGGGTTCCTATTGGATTTCTTCATATTGTGCCTTAGCCATCCCGTGGACATTTTCCCACTCAAATTCGAGATTGTTTGGAGTTATTCTCGGGATTTTTTAGTGGATTCGCAACTCAAGACCCAGTTTTCTTATTTACGAGGGACACGCTTCAAAGGTATAATCTTTAAAGGTTTTTGCTTTAATTTAAAGATTTGATTTTTGCATATTGTTTTAATAAATTAAACTAGTAGAAGTCTAGATCCGTTTAGGGGAAATGATTTTAAGTCTGAGCTGAATTGAAAGTCTTCGATTCTGGAATGCATAGCACGAAAATGAGATTTTCGGTTTAGCCCGGGCTAGATCTGTTTCCTTTAAAGACAATTCATCCTAATTGGTCATCAATATGTCCCGGGCATATCTATATGATTCAATTAGTTTAGACAAACTAATTTCTGAATAACATAATAACCTAAACCGATAGTGTGTCCAAAACTGTCTCGGTTACGAACCTCATTTATATATTATGTCTTTTAACCAATGATGAGATCTACTGTGTCACACCAGACACCACATCATCTAATTACATAATATAAATAGATGACATATGTAAAGCACATAAACAATTTAACTAAAACATTTAATCGATACATAAAACTGAGAAATAGTATAATACAAGCAAAGCTTTAGTATTCAAACCCAACACTACTTATGTTTGAAAATGGAAGTGATGCAACAAAGGAGGAATCTTTAGACTCATTAGAGGGAGAAGCCTTGGTGTATAAAAAGGAAATACTTGAGAATGAGTCTCCAATGGAAGTTGAGGAAAACCTTGAGTTTCCACTAGGAGAAGTATCAAGTGTGTCAAGGGATTTTAAGGTCAAGAAAAGCTTGTTCGATAGGCTCCAAGTATATTGGTCATAAGGGTGCATTTGTTCAATGTTGTCAAGAGAACCAAATGGAGAGACTTTGGACTAAATATTTGAAGCGTGATGATGAATGTTCATTCAAGGAGTCCAAGATGTACCCATTAAAGGGATTTCTTAAACCTAGTTGTGAACTCATTAGAATGGGAGATATCATTGAGGAAAAAGGAGATAAGGAATCCGCTAGTGAAAAGAAGAATGAAAAGGGCTTTGAGGAGAAAGAGAAACCTAGGAATATCTCGGAGGAATATGATAGGTTGACTAATGAGTTGAGAAACTTGATTGTGAATGAGACCTTAGATTACATTCCGCGTTACAAAGTAGGAAATTGGATCTTGAAGAATGTAAAAAATAAGGACAAAGAAAGGAGGAAGATTATTACAAAATTCAAAAAATAGTGGGACATGAGAACATTGAAGCATTCCAATGAAGAGCTTAAGGAATTGGTGAAAGAATCCCTTAACCTACAAAAAGAGATACTAACTATGATGTTACAAAAGAATAATTGCTTTTGTGACTTGTCAAGAAGAATTTATGAAGTGGAAAGAAAGGTTGATGGGATTGAATTTAGGGAAGCTTAAGCATGGAGAAATGAGGAAGTGCCACCACATCAAAGAGATGAAGAATTGGATAAAGAAGTAGACATTTATTAGTTTTGAATACTAAAAAGCTATTACTTGTATCAAAAACTAATACCTAGTTGACATATCATTTTGTTACAATATTAAATTTGATCCATTATATCATAGAACTAGATAATGAGGTATAGAAAAGCACATTAGATCTCGTTTTTGGTTAAAGTAATTCTATATAAACAGATGCTCTAAGATAGTTTGAACATACTATTGGTTTAGGTTATTGTGTGATTTGGAAATTAGTTTGTCTAGACTAATTAATTCATACGGATGTGCTCGGGCATATTGAGCACGACCTGTTCGGGAATTAACTTGTACTGATCGGCGTAGTTAATTCGAACCTAGTATTCCAATCTCTTAATCCCTAGATTGGAGCGGCCATGACAGTTAGATATCGTATGCTTTGATTTGCCAAAGGGTGCGGTCAATTGAGGCCTAGATCTCGGTAAGTTAGGTATGCGGTGTCTGGCTTCTTTATGTTCCGTTGCTAGTCAAAAAAATCCATGTACCGGTTCATCGGGTTGATGGTGCTCCCGACATGAGCTCGAAAGGTTTTTTATACTCAATCTGGCCAGTGGACTTTATGTCCAGTATAATAAGAAAGTCGAGTGGTACTAATCTCGAATACCAAGAAGTCGATGAATTAATTTGTCAGTAAATTTATGAATCCACGAGCACTAGATCTTTGATGTGGGGAGATAGAAGAGTAATAAAGTGAGCGCGAAGTAAATTCATTTTTGAGCGGTAGTTCCATAATTGGTTCATTAGTGGTACGACTAATTATGCGTTTGACTAATCGACAAAGTGAATTAATTAATCTTAAAGGTTTAATTAATATTTAATTGACTAAGTGGGTTATACGAAATAATCCTAAGGGCTCGATTTAATTAACAAAGTGGGTTAAGAAATTAATTCGAAAGGCTCGATTGGAGTTGATTAGTCTAGGGAAGACTAAGGGGTTAACGAAAGTCAAACATTAAGGCCCAACTGAAAAGCCCACTATGTATCCTTTGGAGCTCCCTATAAATAACTAATGTTAGGCACTTAAAGACATTAAGAAACCTTGGAGGCAAGAATTGCCTAGAGTGAGAAAGTCAAGCCTAGAGAGAGAACTTCTTCTTCTTCATTGAAGTTTCTTTTTCAAAGTCGGTTTAGAAACTTTCTTCTTCGAGAACTCAGCCCGTTATTAGCCTAGAAAAACTCAGTTAGATTGCTGCCCTATTTTTTGTCCGATTTTCTGCCGCCCTGGCTTGCCGCAGCGACACCATGATTCGCGATCGGTGACCAACAATTCTGCAATTGGGCAACCAGTTTTTATTGGGCTTGATCTTCTTCCGTCGCGATGATCCTTTGGCTCGTTCTTTGGGTTTGCCAAATTCTAGATCTCTGGTCAATAGAAGATTCATTTAGTGGCATACGTGGGTTTTCAAATTAGGCGCAAGCCTCCGGGCTGTTTCAATTTTTGGCATTTTGAGTTTACTCGAAGTGGGTTTCTTTGGATTTCTTTATTTGTGCTATTAGCCACCCTGCAGTTGATTGCCTACCTGATCTCGGAGTCATAGGAGTCATACAAAGGATTTTTGGTGGTATTCGTAGTTTCCCAGCTTTGGGTTTTCTTATTGTGAGGGACACACTTCAATGTATAACCTTTAAGATTTCTGCTTTAATTAAAGATTCAATTTTTGTATGTCGTTTTAATAAATTGAACTGGTATAAGCCTAGATCTTTCAGGGAGAATGATTTTAAGTCTGAGCCGAATCAAAAGTCTCTGATTTTGGAATGCATAGCACGAAAGTGAGATTTTCAGTTTAGCCCGGGCTAGATCTGTTTCCTTCAATATTGTCAACAGTAGTGAAGAAGCAATAAAGAAAAATTAGCAATATAGAAGAAAGAAGAGGAGAGACAAGCAAAGGGAAAAGTTCAAAGAAATGAAGGCAAGTTGGATGGAGAACGGAGAGAAAAGTGCATCTATTGCACATGACACAAAGAGTTTATAAGGATCGTGAGTCCTTAACTCAATACAAGTATAGCCAGAGACTCTAAAGTCCAAGCGCTTTTTGGAGGCAACCTAAGCGTTTTTAGCACTTTTTAGTTCATTTTCTAGTTTTTAGATTTTCAAATTTTTAAATTGCTAATAATTCATGGATTTCAAGGTGATTTTTGAATATAATATTTTTGAACACATTCTTGTGTTGTAGGTACATGATTTGGTACAATTGGATCGTGTAAAAGTCAAATGGAAGCAATTTTATGAAGATTGAGGAAAACCAGCACAACAGCACCTGTTTGCCGCTGGGTTACCGCCAGCTGTGGGCGTCCACCCGGCCATAGCACCAGGTTACCACCGTCATGTTCTGGGCAGTATCAACAATGCCGTCTTGACACCGTCACAGTGCCCAGATCCCCTGTTTCATTTTTATGTTCTAAATAAGGTTCTATAGAGTTTAAAACCTCCATTTTACTTACCTAAGACTTTCAATACTTTCCTTAGCACAAATGTGAATCAATTACACTTCTAATGCATCCAATTCATGAATCTGAGATTTGAAATTCTTTATTTTTAGTAATTTTACCTATAACATTTTTGCTCTTAAGTTATCTGCAGATTTCAGACATTATACAAAATTAAGAATCAATGGTAAGAGTATAGAGCTGCCTTGTGCTTAAATTTTAAAAAATGGATTTCTTAAACTATGCATAGTACTATGCTATGTATGCGCTATATGATTTAATGAGCTTATAATGGATAAATGTATGTATTTTTCAATCTTGTATGTTTTATATGTTCTAATCTTTATATCTTGGAGCTTTAATGTTATAGAACATATAGGACTTGTCCTCAAATGAATGAAAAATCATGTGTTTTTATGTGTAGATTAATCATATAGCTAATTAATATGTCTTGTGATGTTTTAATGCTTATCACTGCTGTTTTAGTGAATTGAATTGGATTATATTTACTGGCCTTGATGCCAGGCGACATGATGGTACCAAGCTTTCATGCCGCCCATACTGGCGACCGCCAGGCGCCAACACCTGTTGGACGCCAACATCTGATGTATGCTGAAGCCATTATTTTCTGTTTAAAATTCACTAATTCGTTACAATTTTCAGGACATGATTAATTCAAGAAGTAAGAAAAAAGAATGATGAGCTATAATGAGAGAGAGGAAGCTTATAGAGTGATGCACTATTGGTTTTCCTCCACATTTAGTTCCTTTACAACAAGAGTTTAAGAATCCTTGCCACTATTACTTTCTTACTATATTTTGTTGACACTTTGTAATTTAAAATTTTTATTTGCTTTGGTGTGTTTATTTACTTTGGTGTGTTTATTTTTATGTTTTTAATTAAAGTGTGAGTGATTTACATTGGCTATTTGGCTAATATTATATGGGCATGAGCTTAATTGTGACAAATGAATCTAAAGAAAAGGAAACTTGTACCCAATTGGCCCACTTTTTTGTTTTATTTTGATACATTGAGGATAATGTATATTTTAAGTGGGGGGGGGGAGGGGGTGGGGAAATAAACATAAGTTGTTATAAGTCTTCATGCTTGCTAATTCAGAAACTGATAGTGAAGATGAGTCTATTTTGTGGTGAATTTTCAAAAATTTGATATATTTTGGATTTTGATAAAATTTGTCCAAAACAAAAGCACCCCTTCAAGCTAGTTTTGGGTATTTGCATTGCATGATTGTTGGAAATATGATGGAAATGGTTGAGCATTGATAGGTATGATGTGAATTATTAGTTGACATCTTGAGATTAAATCACATTTCAACCCTTGATTTTATGTGAGCATGTTTGAGCCTTTATTGAGCATTTCTTATTTGCTTGCTCATTTTTCTTTAGTTGTGTGATTTGTCTTGCATGAATGATTGAATCTAGAACTTGACTTTAGCATACATATCAAGACCTTTTAAGTGTTTGTGATACATTGAAGTGATGAAGGAAATTTGTTAGCTTTTGTTTTTACCTTCTCTATGTTTTACATTAGCCGTAATCATCTTTAACCCCTTAGGCATAACCAAGTTGAGCCCCATCATTTTCTTTGTTTTCTTTTTGTCCCAATAAGCCAAGTTGAGCCTTTTTCTTTGTTAAAGCCTTGTTTTTGGATCCTTAAAGAGTTTAATGTGATTGGTTGTGGAAATGAAAAATAATTGATGGATTCTAAGTTGTTAGTTTTCAGTTTTTAGTAGTTTCTAAAAGAAGAAAAGTCATTAAATTTTTTTTTTAAGTTTGAAAAAATAAAAATGGGGAAGTAAAGGACATCTAAGCCTTAAACCTCCATTAGTAGTTCAAGAATCCAAGTAGAAGTATTTGATGAAACATCCAATCAATGTAAATCTCTTTACAATAACTCCAATTTTCAAACCTTGACATTTTCTTGTCCTTAGCCAACTTTCTTAGCCCAGTTACACCCTAATAAAAGTCTTTTTGATCAATGTGTTGCATGTTAGAGTTGAATACATAAGCTATGTTTGTATTATACATTTTCCCAGTTAATATATCGATTTAATGTTTTGGTTTATATGTTGTGCATTATTTGTCCATTTATATTATGTGGTTAGATGATGAGGTGTCTGGTGTGACACAGTAGATCTAATCATTGGTTAAAAGACATAATATATAAATGAAGTTCGTAACCGAGATAGTTTTGGACACGCTGTCGGTTTAGGTTATTAGGTGATTATGATAGTTGGTTTATCTAAACTGATTGAATCATATAGATATACCTGTGACGTATTGAACTTGACTATTTACAATGATTTCTCTTGTGCTGATTTAATAGAAAAATCGTTCTTAGTATTCTATCTCTTAATCCTTAGACTTGGGCGGGCATGAGGATTAGACATAGTGTACTTTGATCTGCCAATGGGTGAGGTCAATTGTGGCCAATAGTCTCGGTGGGTTGGGTGTGCATGTTTAGTTACTTGGTGTGCGGCTTCTTGTCAAAAGGAAACCATGTACCGATGCGTCCGGGGTGATGGTGCTCCTGAGATGAGCTCGTAATGTTTATTATACTAAACTCGGCTAGTGGACTTATGCTGGTATAGTAAAAAGGTCGAGTGGTACTAGTCTCGGAATTCAAGAAGTTAATTAATTAATTTATCAATAAATTAATAAATTAGTGAGCACTAAATCTTTGATGTGGAGAGATTAATAATAAATTAATTTAGTTGTCCCGGAAGCAATTCTGGTGTAGGATGGTAGTGCCATACGATTAATTTTGTAGTTGGTTAATTGAATAAGTAGAATTAATTAATTAATTAACTATTCTGAAAGGTTAATTAAGTAATTATTTAATTAATTAATTAAGTTTTAAGTTTCAATTAGAATTAGGAAATCTAATTAGATTTGGTTTATCCTATTAGATTAGTTACCTAATTGGATTTGGAAACTAATTAATTACCTAAACCCGTTAGGAAGGCCAATCCTAAACCAACCTGGGACTCTCTTGTAACTCTATATATAGACAAGGGATTAGCAATTACATAATACACAACTCATAAGTTTTCAAGACAATAAAACTAGAGAGAGAAAGTTTATAGAGAGAAAACATTTTTCACTCTCTAGGATAAACTTTGGGGGGCCAGATTTTGTCCCAAGGCGGCGCCGGTGATTAGATCCGGCAGGCGGCGGCATGGAATTCCGGCTGCGGCAGTGAATTTTTCTGGCGGTGACAAGCTGCTGAATTTTTCTTGACAACCAAGTTGTGTTGATTGCTGATCAATTGGTTGCTAGATCGTTGCTCACACACGTGCAATCAAAGTCTTAAGTCATACAAGGGATCACCTGAGCTAACACGCTTCAAGAGGTACTTTCTATAATTCCGCTTTTGGTTAGAAAATTATTGTTGCGTGATAAATCGAATGAGTACAAACCAAGATCCTGCGCAATGTTATTTCAAGCAAGGATTGGAATTGCGATTGTGCTAGAGTCTGGGCCTGGTCAAGGGTTCCGATTCTGGAATGCGTAGCACGAAAGTGAATTTTTGACCGGGCCCGGGCAGATAATCTTTCAATTGGTATCAGAGCCTGGTTTTGGGTGTTGTGCTTGTTCGATTTATTACATAGTTTTATTTGCAGGTGGTTTAGAAATCCCAATTATTATGGTTGCGTTTGTATGGTTTTTAATTAAACCCGAGGATATGTCCGGGTTTGGTCTTATTATGAATGCTTGTAATAGTATAACCACGTGTTGGAAGCCGTGTAGCATTAGATCAAATCTGTAGTAGGATTTTTTCTATGTAATTCGATTTTTAATTTTTTTAGAAAGCGTTGTAGTAGGAGAATTAACTTTTTGTAATTGAAGACGTTATGGTGGGCAACTTGAATTCGTGGGATTTTGGGTTATCGTTAATTCATAAAAACCAAGGAAAACCCAGAAAGAATTGTAAGAAGACCAAATAGTGTGGTAAAAGAAGTGAAGGAAGAATCAGAGGTGGAAGGGGGCGGCACCGGTGAGGACTCGCCGGCAGGAGCCGCCGCCGCGCATCGCAGCAAATTGCTGGGCTTCACGCTGTGCACCTCGTGCGTGCTGCGTGCGGGCTATTTGCCTTGCGTTTAAGCCCATTTTTCTTCTAGATTTTGTTTTTTGAAGTTTAAGACTCAATCCATCGAGTGACGTGACAGGACAAGAGATCAAGGCAGAAGATGGAAGCAATTAAAACCATGAAAGTCAGGAAATTAATTTTGTCGTATTTATTTCCCGTATTTATAGTTTTAATTTTGTGCTGTATATTAGATGTATGATTTTCAAGCATTATTGGTTTTATGTCTATATATAACTTAGAATTAGTTAATTGCATGTTAAAACTGGGAAAACCTTCAATTTAGACATCTAAGTGGGAGCGGGTTGGTTTAATATTCCCATAGCCACCATTATGAGTTCATATGTGATGTGGTGGACTTGCGCATTGGCATTAAGGCCTTCCTCCATTCGAATGAGTCCAATCACAAGATCACTAGATTATGAATTTCTGAGTAAGATGACTAGAGTAAGTTTAACTAGAAGAAATGCGATACCCTCTCTATCTGAGGCGCACTATCCTGAGGTAACAAGCTTAGAAGTCACGTAACGGCACACACTTAGTGTATGATTTGTAGTATTCCTCCCATCGAGGTTACACTACTTACTTGTACGGCTAAAAGCACCTACTATTAGCTACATTGATCAATAGATCGTTTGGTCAGATAGTGTAGTTAATAAACTTGGTTCTTCTCAAACAAATGCGGGTTAGCGTAAACGTCCACACTATTGTGGATTGCGAGAATCCCGGTGAATGAGATGTTGGTGGACTAAAATTATTGTTTTGTGGGAAGTCAATAATTGTTAGAATTTCGTTGTTTTTGAAATTATAGGATAAACACTGAAACATTGTCTGTTTATTTAATTTACAGTATTCAATATGCCATTTAACCCCTTAGCTACTATATTGAAAAATAACAAATTAATTGGTCTGAACTATGTCGATTGGAGTCATAATTTGGACACTGTCCTAACGGCTGAAAGCACTCCCGTGAGAGATCATATCATTAACATGATTAGTAACATCAACAAGGTTGAGGTAGTGGGAGACGAAATCGATGGTGAAACCAAAGTCGATATTGTTCTCCAGAACTTGTCTCAAAGCTATGAGCAGTTTCGGTTGAACTACAATATGAATCAATTGTTGTGCACTTCATCCGAGCTCTTAGTATAGTTGGCAACGGCTAAAAGTCTTCTTCAAGAGAAGAAGCAAGCTTTAGAATATTTTTCTGAGCCTGAGGCTAGAAAGAAGAAGAGAAAACTCGAAAGAGTAGCTCAAAAGGTGCAAATTGCGCCTAAGCCAGATATTGCAAAGAAGAAGTCGAAAGACAAGTGCTTCAAGTACAATCAGACGGGACATTGGAAATTGGATTGTTCAAAGCTTAAACGTACGATAGTTTTTGCCTTAATTACTGAGACATGTTTAGCTGCGATTCCCACAGATACTTGGTATGTGGATTCAGGTGCCACTGACCATGTTTTTAATTCTTTGAAAGGGTTCCAAGTAACCCGGAAGCTTAGATAAGGCGAACTGGATATCTACTTGGGCGACACTACAAAAGTGTCAGTAGAAGCAGTGAGAGTAGTCAGCCTTAATTTTGAAAATTCTAGGCTAGATTTAATTAATTGTCTTTATGTACCGAGTTTTATAAAGAACCTTGTTTCAGTTTCTAAACTCTTAAAGAATGGTTATAAGTTTATTTTTTATGATAATTCTGTTGTTATTAGAAAACACAGGAAACTTATTTGTTCTGATTCATTAGCTGACAATTTGTTTATAATTAAATCACACTCCCCTGTTTTGCAAAACATAGAGATAAATATCGCATCATCTAACATTAATAAGAGGAAAAAACCTTCTAAAATGAATCAATCCTATCTTTGGCATCTCAGGCTAGGTCATATAAACCTTAGTAGGATTCAAAGGTTGGTCAATGATGGACTTCTAGGTTCATTAGAGATTGACAGTTATTCAACCTGCGAATCTTGCTTGGAAGGTAAGATGACCAAGAGACCTTTTAAAGCAAAAGGTTATACATCCAAATAAGTATTAGAATTGATTCACTCTGACTTGTGCGGACCTGTGTCGGTCCAAGCACGAGATGGGTTTGAGTATTTCGTGACGTTCACGGATGATTACTCAAGGTACGGGTACCTAATATGCCACAAGTCCCAATGCTTTAGTAAATTCAAAGAGTATCGGGCAGATGTGGAGAAACATCATGGTAAGAGTATCAAGACATTGCGATCAGATCGTGGTGGGGAGTACCTGCACCATGAATTTTGAGAATACCTCAGTGAGGTCAGAATTCAGTCTCAGTTGTCTGCACCTGGCACACCACCGCAGAACTGTGTAGCAGAAAGAAGGAACCGAACTCTCATGGAAATGGTTAGATCAATGATGAGCTATTGTGATTTGCCAAGTTTGTTTTGGGGATATGCCTTAGAAACAACAATGTACATCCTTAATCTTGTACCATATAAAACTGTGCCTTCAACCCCAGTAGAGTTGTGGAATGGGCGTAAGCCCAGTCTAAGACATCTCTGAATTTGGGGTTGCCCAGCACATGTGCATAAGGCATATGCAGCTAAGTTAGATGCAAGAACGGAAGTAATGCTCTTTGTAGGATATCCTAGGGGAACGAAGGGTGGTCTGTTTTGTAGTCCTAAAGATCAGAAAGTGGTGGTTAGTACCAATGCTAGATTTTTCGAGGAAGACTATATCCTAGATCACAAACCCAAGAGCAAGATAGTACTAGAAGAGCTTAGGAGACAAAATGATAATCCTGATGCACCAGCAAAAGTAGATACACCACACACTGCACAAGATATCATAGATAATGTGCCTACACAGGTGGTGCCTCATCGTAGTGGGAGGGTTTTGAGACAGCCCGACAGGTTCATTGGCGTAGGAGAGGCATCAGACCTAGTCTCAGGCGCACCTGAGCCTGACCCAGTGAACTATAATGATGCTCTCCGAGATAAAGGTGCAGAATCTTGTTGAAAAGGAATGATATCCGAGATAGGGTCAATGGACCACAATCAAGTCTGGAAGTGAAAGATTATCTGCCCGGGCCTAGCGAAAAACTCACTTTCGTGCTATGCATTCCAGAATCAGAATCTCTGGCCAGGCCTAGACTCTAGTACAATCGCTATTCCAATCCTTGCTTAAAATAACATTGCGTAGGATCTGGGTTTGCACTTATTCGATTTACCCCGCAACAAAAATTCTTAATTAAAAGCGGAAGAATAAGAATTACCTATTGAAGTGTATACTCAGGTGATTCTCTTGAATGCCTCAAGACTTTGCTTGTATGCTGTATGGGCAGCAATCTAACAAGCAATTTGATCAGCTCATCACCACAATCCACCTGCCAGAAAAATTCCAGCACCGCGCTGCGCCTGGCACATACAATCCACGCACCGCCCAGAGAGAGAGAAAGCTACACTTTGCTGCCAAAAAATTTAAGAAAATTTCGGCTGCCGCTAGCTCTATGACATCCGAATTTAGAGAGAGGATTTTCTCTCTCTAGGATTTTCTCTCTCTAAGTTTTCTTGTCTTGAAAACTTATGAATTGTATATGTGGAATAGCTAATCCCTTGTCTATATATAGAGTTACAAGAGAGACCCCAAGTTGGTTTAGGATTGGTCTTCCTACAGGGTTTCTGTTTCATTCAATCCTGTTCCTGGACTGATACACATCCAACTGATATAGGGATTCACTTATCCCAACCCAATTCCTGGTATGATTCACAACCAACTGATACAGAGATTCACTTATCCTCAATCCAGTTCCTGGTATGATTCACAACCAACTGACACAATGATTAATTAATTACTTAATTAATTAAATCTACCTTTGTCAATAACCCAATACATAATTAATCGTACCACTAACGGATTAATTATAGCACTACTATCCTACACGAGAATTGCTTCCAGAACAGCTTAATTAATTTATATTCACTATCTCTCCAAATCAAAGATATAGTGCTCGTTAATTTATTAATTTACTGATAAATTAATTAATTAACTTCTTTAATTACGAGACTAGTACCACTCGACCTTTTTACTATATCGGACATAAGTCCACCGGTCGGGTTCAGTATAATAAACATTACGAGCTCATCTTGGGAGCACCATCACCCCAGATACAATGGTACATGGTTTCCTTTCTAGAATCAGCAGCACACCAAACAACTAAACACATGCATCCAACCTACCGAGAATATTGGTCACAATTGACCTCACACATTGACAGATCAAAGTACACTATGTCTAATCCTCATGCCCGCTCAAGTCTAGGGATTAAGAGATAGAATACCAAGAACGATTTGTCTATTAAATCAGTACAAGAAAAATCATTGCTAATGGTCAAGTTCAATACGCCTCGGGCATATCCATATGATTTAATCAGTTTAGACAAACCAATTATCCGGATCACATAATAACCTAAACCGACAGTTTGTCCAAAGCTGTCTCGGTTATGAACCTCATTTATATATTATATCTTTTAACCAATGATGAGATCTACTGTGTCACACAAGACACCTCATCATCTAACTACATAATATAAGTGGACAAAAAATGCACCACTAAAATTTAACCAAAACATTAATCGATATATTAATTGGGAAAAGTACAATACAAGCATAGCTGATGTATTAAACTCCAACAGGAAGCTTGTGGACCTACCTGATGGGTTTAAACCCATTGGATGTATGTGGATCTACAAATGCAAAAGAGGACCTGACGGAAATTTGGAAACCTTTAAAGCCAGGCTAGTGGTGAAGAGGTATACTCAGAAAGAGGGAATCGATTATGAGGAAACCTTCTCCCCGATAGCCATGCTTATGTCAATCCGGATTCTCTTGGATATATCTGCTCATTTAGATTATGAGATATGGCAGATGGATGCCAAAACAACTTTCCTTAATGGAAGTCTTGAAGAAACCAACTTCATGCAGCAACCAGAGGGATTTATTGAAAAAGGCCAATAGCATAAGGTTTGCAGGCTTAAGAGGTCTATTTACGGACTTAAGCAGACATCCAGATCTTAGAACATCCGGTTTGATGAGGTAATCCAGTCCAACGGATTTACTCAGTGTCCGGATGAACAATGTGTGTATCGTAGACGTAATGGAAACACTGTGGTGTTTCTTGTGCTTTACGTAGATGACATTCTTTTGATTGGCAACAACAAAAAAGTGTTATTAGACGTAAAGGCATGACTGTCCAAGCAGTTTGATATGAAGGATTTAGGAGAAGCGGGACATATTCTTGGGATCAAGATAATTTGAGATCATAGGAAATGTTCGTTAACGTTCTCCCAAGCTTCATACATAGATACGATTATAGCCCATTTTAACATGCAGAACTCCAAGAAAGGTTTTTTACCTTTTAGACACGGAGTGCATCTATCTAACGAAAAGTCTCACAAGACTATTGAGGAGATAGAGGCCATGAAGACAGTTCCTTATGCTTTGGCAGTAGGAAGTCTTATGTATGCCATGTTGTGTACGAGGCCTGATATCTGTTATGCCATTGGCATTGTAAGCAGATATTAGAGTAACCCCAGGAAAACTCAATGGGAAGCAGTAAAATGTATTCTCAAGTATTTGCGCAGAATGAGAGACCAAGTGTTGGTCTATCAGGTGCCTGAGTAGGTACCCCGAGGTTACACAGATTCAGATTTCCAAGATGACAGGGACAATAGCAAGTCTACCTCAGGGTATGTGTTTACTTTCAGAGGTAGAGCCATAGTATGGCGGAGTGTCACCCAGAAATGCGTGGCAGACTCTACCATGGAGGCTGAATACGTTTCTGCATCAGAGGCAGTGACAGAAGCAGTGTGGCTCAAGAACTTCCTAGTGGACTTAGACGTGATTCCTGGTTTGCAGAAGTCTATCACAGTGTACTGTGATAACAACGGTGTAGTAGCAAACTCGAAAGAACCACGAGCCTACAAGGCGAGTAAACACAAACAGTGCAAGTATCACCTGATACGAGATATCATCAAGAGGGAAGACTTGGTTATGGCTAAGATAGCATCAGAGGATAACCTTACAGATTCGTTCACGAAAACATTGACTTCAAAAGTTTTTGAGGCTCACGTGGAGGGCATAATACATAGTTTTTCTAGATATGTAGTAGAATGTATAGAGTTGAATATAGTTATATACTTAAAGCACAACTTAAGTATTAGTGGGAGATAGTTAGAGTTGAATACATAAAATATGCTTATAATATACATTTTCCCAGTTAATATATCGATTTAATGTTTTGCTTTATATGTTGTGCATTATTTGTCCATTTATATTATGTGGCTAGACGATGAGGTGTCTGGTGTGACACAGCATATCTCATAACTGGTTAAAAGACATAATATATAAATGTGGTTCGTAACCGAGATAGTTTTAGACAAGCTGTCGGTTTAGGTTATTATGTGATTTAGATAGTTGGTTTGTCTAAACTGATTGAATCCTATAGATATGCCCGGGACGTATTGAACTTGACCATTTAGAATGATTTGTCTTGTACTAATTTAATAGACAAATCGTTCTTAGTATTCTATCTCTTAATCCTTAGACTTGAGAGGGCATGAGGATTAGACATAGTGTACTTTGATATGCCAATAGGTGATGTCAATTGTGGCCAATAGTCTCGGTGGGTTCGGTACGCGTGTTTAGTTACTTGGTGTGCTGCTGCTTGTCGAAAGGAAACCATGTATCGGTGCGTCTGGGGTGATGGTGCTCCCGAGATGAGCTCGTAATGTTTATTATACTAAAACTGGCCGATGGACTTATGTCCAGTATAGAAAAAAGGTCGAGTGGTACTAGTCTCGGAATTAAAGAAGTTAATTAATTAATTTATAAGTAAATTAATAAATTAACGAGCACTAAATCTTTGATGTGGGGAGATTAAGAATAAATTAATTTAGTTGTTCCTGAAGCAAATATGGTGTAGGATGGTAGTGCCAAAATTAATTCGTTAGTGGTACGATTAATTTTGTAGTGGGTTAATTAAATAAGTAGAATTAATTAATTAATTAATTAATCTGAAGGGTTAATTAAGTAATTAACAAAGTGGAATTATTTAATCAATTAATTAAGTCTTAAGGTTCAATTAGAATTAGGAAATCCTAGAGATTAGGAAATCTAATTGGATTTGGTTTATCCTATTAGATTTGTTACCTAATTGGATTTGGAAACTAATTAATTTCCTAAACCCATTAGGAAGGCCAATCTTAAACCAACCTGGGGTCTCTCTTGTAACTCTATATATAGACAAGAGATTAGCAATTACATAATACACAACTCATAAGTTTTCAAGACAAGAAAACTATAGAGAGAAAGTTTAGAGAGAGAAAATGTTTTTCTCTCACTAGGATAAACTTTAGGCGGCCGAATTATGTCCCAAGGCGGAGGCCAGCGATTAGACCCGGCAGGCGGCGGCGACGGTAAGGAATTCTGGCTGCGGCGGTGGATTTTTTTGGCAACGACAAGCTGCTGAATTTTTCCTGACAACCAAGTTGTGTTGATTGCTGATCAATTGGTTGCTAGATCATTACCCACACAACGTGCAATCAAAGTTTTGAGTCATACAAGCGATCACCTGAGTTAAGACGCTTTAAGAGGTACTTTTCTATAATTCCTCTTTTAATTAGAAAATTATTGTTGCGTGATAAATTGAATGAGTACAAACCAAGATTCTGCATAATGGTTTCTCAAGTAAGGATTTGAATAGCGATTGTGCTAGAGTCTAGGTCTGGTCAAGGATTCCGATTTGAATAGCACGAAAGTGAATTTTTGACCGGGCCCGGACAGATAATCTTTCATTGCATTCGCAATAGGTGGGTGGCGAGGTGATCTCGAGTCAAGCTTATGGTTGAAGATCTTTCATGCAATTGACTTGAGCGTAGTTGAATATTTCACAACCTATACACTTTGAGCGTTATAAGTGTGAGGTGATGAGGTCAATTGATATTGATGGAGAATTCATATCATGCTTGTCTTGCTTAATTATGGAAGCTATATGATACCATGAGTGCAAAGTGAGTGCATGCTTTTTCATGTTTAGCTTGGAGGGGGAGAAAAAAATCATCTTAGAGCTAATTATTATATTTTAGACTCACTTTCTATTTGTTTTCTTGACTAGTTCGCTTGAGGACAACCAAACTCTTAAGTGTGGCGGGGTGACGTGACTCCAAAATATACATTTTTATTACTTAAAATCATGCATGTTTAGCTTAGTTTTAGTTGGTTTTCAATGAATATGACCTCTTTTATGAGCTTTCAATGTAATTATTGTTGGATTTGCATGGTTTTGTAGTAAGGAGGCACTTTGGAGATTTTGGATAAAACTTAAAGACTTTTGCTGGAAAAAGAAATAAATTCCACAAGATTGAAGCTTAAAGTGAAGAATTTGGAAATAGCGCGAAGTGATGGAGATTCAGAGTCTGGCGTCCACTGGGCACCGGCGCCTGGTCGCTGCCAACACCGGCGTCCACACGGCACCAATGCTTGATCAGTACCGACCTCGGCGTCACCCGAAAATCGCTGCTAAAATTTCAACTTTACCCTTGGCGTGACTTTTCTTATGTAATACCAATTTTATCCCTCTGGACCCTTTCTTAATGGCCAAGACTCCTTATAAAGACATAATTTATCACATCCCAACACACCTTAAATGTGTTTTTGATAGTTTTAGAGAGAGTAGCTTAGTGAGGAAGAAACACACACTTTCTCAGCTTTTCACACACACACACACACTATGAATTCTTTTAGAACATCCATGCTCTAAGTAGATTCTAGGGAAATCTACTTTCTAAGTGATAAGGGGTAGTGGATTTCCTAAAGATGTAGGCAAGACAATGGATTTAGTGAAGACTTGTGTTTCTATATGGTGGAGGTTCTAAGAATTGTTGAGTTATCTTACATTATGGATGCCAAGGCCTCACCTTTCTTGCTAATCGAACTATTCCAAGATATTCTCATTACTTCCATGTGGTTTTTATTCCCTTTTTTGGTTATTCATGCATATTGTTAAGTAGATTTCATGCAAGAATTGTTTAATTCATATTTTGGATTTGGTTGTTGCCTTGTTGTCAATCTACATGTTAAATTTACTTTATTTCTGAGATATGTTGTTGATTATGTATTTTGATGAACGTAAAGTGGACAATGGTGATGTCTTGTGTTACAAGTTCAATGATTTTATGAACAAGTGGTATTGTAGTGGATGATTTTACTCGATCTTGATGTTGGTAAAGTAGAGGATTGATAATAGATAGGATTGACGACCCGATTTCTATTATTGGCTAGTTTTAGTCATTATAGATTCGGTGACGGTGACATCAGAATTTCCGCAAACAATTGCATAATAATTTGCTTAACAATAGCCCCTTGGATCTTGGTTGTGGTGTGATTTTCCACCTTACTATCTTATTTTCTTTATTTTGTTATTTGCATGATTTTTACCAAACCACTATCTCACATTTTACTTTCTTAGATTTTGAGCTACTAAAACTACTAGAAATTGTAGTAAGTAAGGACTCGAACCCAACAACCACTTCACTCAAGACCAAAACTTCATGGGAATGAAACCTAAAATACTATAGTTTTAGTGTTTTTGTTTTGTTAATTATAACTTTTATTTTTGAGTGTTTGCCTAAAGCTTTTACAGCGACAAGGACACTTCAAAAAACCATCGAGTCTACCTTCCTGAGAGAAACAGGTTATCGGTGAGAGTAAGTTGTAAGGTTGAACACTGCAGAAGTTATGTCACTGATCCCTGACCTTAGAAAGTGCACTGCACAGAAGCAGCTCTGGCCAGCTACGAGGAGACCGCGAAGATGTCGCTCCCTCGCGACCTCAGATTCACGGTTGCGCACATCGTGCCAACTTGATTCATTCTTTTCTTTTCTTTTTGCTCTTTTGTTTTGTGTTTTTTTTTCGTTTTGTGTCATATTACACTTGGTTTTTTTGTGTTCTACCCTCTTTTGAAGGCTAGCATTGAAGATAATACAAATGTAGCTCAGTGGGGAAGCAAACAAGTTGAAGTGTTGAAAACCAGTGAGGAAAGCTTATAAAAGCCATAGCCAAAGTTATAGTGACTAACCATGTTTGTCACTAAAGAACAATGGGCAACCGTGAGCAATAGCAGCCTACACAAGCCATTAGACCACAAATTCCATCGCTAAAAATGTTGACTGAATCATGGATGCTAGGCCCGCAAGGCGCCGCCGCAGGTTTTCTTAAATTTTTCATTTGCGATGTATTTCCTTCTACGTCATTTTCTTTTCTTTTCTTATTTTATATTTTTTTGTTGTGTGTTTTATTATTTTAAAGATTCTATGAATTTAATTCTTGAGTTTTTAAGCTAAATATCTTTTTGTTTTTGAGTCTTGAGAGTCTTTTTATTATTTTCAAGAGTTATAAGAAATTGATTTTTCTTGGAATTTTTGAAAGTAAATATCCTTTTCTTTTAGAGTCCTTTTCATTATTTTTTGAAATAAGTGATAGAAAGTATTTCTTGAATTTTTTTAATGTAAAGATCCCCTATATATTCGTTTGAAGTTTGGAGAAAAATGGAGTATTATCCTTTCTTTATTACGAATATCTTGTTTTCCCTTATATTCTTAGTGTTGATGTTTTTTTGTTGGTGCAGGACATCCCACTAGGAAATAAGAGACAATGGAAGCAAGCTCCCCGAGCATCACAATCACAATCCCCACGTGTCTTGTTATATGCTCTTGTTCCATCTCTAGTGATCAGAGGTGAAGAGGATGTTGAGCTCTTCATTGGCGAGACCAGTGTAACAGTTTGTGAGGAAATTCAACAAACCCTCATTTCCTTACATCAGGATTGTCAACAAGTTGAGCACCCCCATGTGTTGCTTGTTGTTCAACCCTCCCCAGATGCTAGCCTAGGGTAAGGATTGCACTGGTTAGATGATATTGGTGAGCTAAAGGATGACAAAGTCTTTATTAGAGGTATTGATTGAGGTACTAATAGAGATAAAGAAGAATGGAATAGGTGTGCCCTTCTAGCCTCACGTCAGCAATGCCCCTCCAAGGTGCAGAAGCAAGTGATGACTACGATATGCTGTGGAGCAGTCAAGGGAGTAGTGTTTTGCAAGATAGTACAAATGGAAGCCTGTCATATTCAGCTAAGAAGACCTGGTGAATTTGACAGAAGAGTCACCCTTGTGACTAACAGGTACTTTTTCATGTTTAATGGTTTGAAAGCTAATATTTTGACACTTTTTCCTGCACAAGTTTCTAGAGCTCAAGAGACAATGGAAGAAGAGATGGAAAAGAAGAAGGTTTTCACACCACTAGTACATTGAAAACTGTGAAACCACTAGACAATTCAAACCAGAATTTCGCCCCTCTCCCTAAGAGGATTTGCGAAACCCACTTGTGGGAGCTAATAGTTGTCTTCTTAAGTCCTTTTATTTACCTTTTCACATTTTTCTTATAGTGTTATGCAGGTTTGAAGGTTCAAAAAGGAGACTTAAGCTACAAACCTAGACAACTGAAAGATTTGTGCAGGATCTGGGTTCGCACTAGTTCAATTTACACCGCAACAAAATTTTCTAATTAAGAGCGGTGTAAATAATATGCACAACAAATTTTAACCAAAACATAAATCGATATATTAATCTAGGAAATTGTACAATACAAGCATAGCTTATGTATTCTACTCCAATAATCTCCCACTAATACTTAAGTTGTGCTTTAAGTATACATCTGCATACAATCCCTATATAATCTGTTGCTATCTATCTAGAAAAACTATCATGACTCTCCTAAGTATCTGATCCTATGCCCTCCACGTGAGCCTCAAAGACTTTTGAAGTCAATGTCTTCGTGAATGGATCTGCAAGGTTATCCTCTGATGCTATATTAGCCACGACCACGTCTTCCCTCTTTACGAAGTCTCGTATCAGGTGGTACTTGTGCTGTATATATTTTCTCGCCTTGTGGGCTCGTGGTTCCTTCGAGTTTGCTACTGCACCATTGTTATCACAATATACCGTGATGAATTCTGCAAACCGGGAATCACATCTAAGTCCACTAGGAAGTTCTTGAGCCATACTGCTTCTTTCGTTGCGTCTGATGTTGCAATGTACTCAGCCTTCATGGTAGAGTCCGCCACGCATTTCTGCTTGACACTCCGCCAAACTATGGCTCCACCTCCTAGAGTAAACACATACCCTGAGGTAGACTTGTTATTGTCCCTGTCGCCTTGGAAATCTGAATCTGTGTAACCTCAGGGTACCAGCTCAGGAGCCTGATAGACCAAAACTTGGTCCATCGTTATGTGTAAATACTTGAGAACGCATTTTATTGCCTCCCAATGAGCTTTCCCAGGGTTACTCTGATATCTGCTCACCATGCCAATGGCATAACAGATATCAGGCCTCGTATACAATATGGCATACATGAGACTTCCTACTACCGAAGCATACGGAACTGTCTTCATGGCATCTATCTCCTTAACAGTCTTAGGAGACTGTTCCTTAGATAGATGCACTCCGTGTCTGAAAGGTAGAAAACCTTTCTTGGAGTTCTGCATGTTAAAACGGGCCATAATCGTGTCTATGTATGAAGCTTGGGAGAGCGTTAATGAACGTTTCCTACGATCTCGAATGATCTTGATCCCAAGGATATGTCCCACTTCCCCTAAGTCCTTCAAATCAAACTGCTTGGACAACCATGCCTTTACGTCTGATAACACTTTCTTGTTGTTCCCAATCAATAAAATGTCATCTAAGTAAAGCTCAAGAAACACCACTGAGTTTTCATCATGTTTGCGGTATACACATTGCTCATCCGGAGACTGAGTAAATCTGAAGGACTGGATTACCTCATCAAACCGGATGTTCCAAGATCTGGATGCCTGCTTAATTCCGTAAATAGACCTCTTAATCCTGCAAACCTTATGCTCTTGGCCTTTTTCAATGAATCCCTCTGGTTGCTGCATACAGATGGTTTCCTCAAGACTTCCGTTTAGAAAAGCTGTCTTGACATCCCTATGCCAAATCTCATAATCCAAATGAGCAGCTATGGCCAAGAGAATCTGGATCGACTTAAGCATGGCTACCGGGGAGAAGGTTACCTCATAATCGATTCTCTCTTTCTGAGTATACCCCTTCGCTAAGAGCCTAGCTTTAAAGGTTTCCACCTTCCCGTCAGGTCCTCTCTTATGTTTGTAGACCCACTTGTATCCAATGTGCTTAAACCCATCAGGTAGGTCCACAAGCTCCCAGACTTAATTGTGGTCCATCGAACCCATTTCGGATATCATTGCCTTACGCCAAGATTCTGTATCTTTATCTCGGAGCGCCTCGTTGTAGTTAACTGGGTCCGGTTCAGGCACACCAGGACTAGGTCTGAGGCCTCTCTCACGCCAATGAACCTGTCAGGCTGTCTCACAACCCTCCCACTACGACGAGGCACCACCTGTGTAGGCGCATCATCTATGGTCTCAGGTGCAGTGTGTGGTGTATCTATTTGTGTCGGTGTATCAGGATTAGTAGTTTGTCGCCTAAGCTCTTCCAGTACTATCTTACTCTTGGGCTTGTGGTCTAAGACATAGTCCTCTTCTAAAAATCTAGCGTTGGTACTAACCACCACCTTCTGATCTTTAGGACTATAGAATAGACCACCTTTCGTTCCCCTAGGATATCCTACAAACAACATTAATTCAATTCTCCCATCTAACTTATTCGTATCTGCATTAAGCATATGTGCTGGGCACCCCCAAATTCTGAGATGTCTTAGACTAGGCTTGCGCCCATTCCACAACTCTACTGGGGTTGAAGGCACGGTCTTAGATGGTACAAGATTAAGAATATACATTGCCATTTCTAAGGCATATCCCCAAAACGAACTTGGTAAATCACTATAGCTCATCATGGATCTAACCATTTCCATAAGAGTTCGATTCCTCCTTTCTGCTACACCGTTCTGTTGTGGCTTGCTAGATGCAGACAACTGAGCCTGAATTTCTACCTCAGTGAGGTAATCTCAAAATTCATGGGATAGGTACTCCCCACCACGATCTGAACACAGTGTCTTGATACTCTTACCATGATGTTTCTCCACATCTGCCCGAAACTCTTTGAACTTGCTAAAACATTCGGACTTGTGACGCATTAGGTAAATGTGCCGTACCTAGAGTAGTCATCTGTGAACGTCACGAAATACTCAAATCCCCCTCGTGCCTGGACCATTATAGGTCAACACAAGTCAGAATGAATCAACTCTAATACTTCTTTAGCTCTATAACCTTTTGCCTTAAAAGGTCTCTTGGTCATCTTACCTTCCAAGCAAGATTCGCAGGTTGCATAACTGCCAATATCTAATGAACCCAAAGGTCTATCATTGACCAACCTCTGAATCCTACTAAGGTTTATATGACCTAGCCTGAGATGCCAAAGATAGGTTTGATTCATTTCAGAAGGTTTCTTCCTCTTATTAATGTTAGATACTGAGCTATCTACTTCTATATTTTGTGCAACAGGGGAGTTAGAATTAACCACAAATAAATTGTCAACCAATGAACCAGAACAAATAAGTTTTCCATTTCTTCTAATAAGTATAGAGTCATCAGAAAAAATAAACTTATAACCGTTCTTTAAGAGTTTAGAAACCGAAATCAGGTTCTTTCTAAAACTCGGTACATAAAGACAATTTACTAATTCTAGGTTAGAATTCTCAAAATTCAGAGTAACTACTCCCACTACTTCTACTGACACTCTTGTAATGTCGCCCAAGTAGATATCCAATTCGGCTTCTCTAAGCTTCCGTGTTACTTGGAACCCTTGCAAAGAATTACAAACATGGTCAATGGCACCGGAATCCACACACCAAGTATCTGTGGGAATCGCCACTAAACATGTCTCAGTAATTAAGGCAGAAACTATTGTACTTATAAGCTTTAGACAATCCGATTTCCAATGTCCCATCTTATTGCACTTGAAGCACTTGTATTTCGACTTCTTCTTTACAATATCTGGCTTAGGCGCAATTCGCGCTTCTTGAGCTATTCCCTCGAGCTTTCTCTTGTTCTTTCTAGCCTCAGGCTCAGAAGAAGATTCTGAAGCTTCAACTGCGACTAAAGCTTGCTTCTTTTCTTGAAGAAGACTTTTAGCCGCCACCAACTCTACCAAGAGCTCGGATGAAGTACACAACATCTTACTTATGTTGTAGTTCAACCGAATCTGCTCATAGCTTTGAGGCAAGCTCCGGAGGACAATATCTACTTTGGTTTCACCAACGATTTTGCCTCCCACTACCTCAACCTTGTTGATGTTACTAATCACGTCAATGACATGATCTCTCACAGGAGTGCTCTCAGCCATAAGGACAATGTCCAAGTTACGACTCCAATCGACATTATTAGGTCCAGTTAACTTGTTGTTTTTCAAAATAGCAGCTAAGGGGTTGAATGCCATATCGATTAAACTGTAAATTAAACAAACAATGCTTTAGTTATCTAACCTAGAATTTTGAAAATTATGATTAATTATTGAATTCCCTCAAAACAATAATCTTATCCACCAACATCTCATCCACCGGGATTCTCGCAAGCCACGCAGTGTGGATGTTTACGCTAACCCACATTCGTTTAAGAAGAACCAAGTTCATTAACTACACAATCTGACCAAATGATCTTTTTGATCAATGTAGCTAATAGTCGATCCTTTCAGCCGTATAAATAAGCAGCGTAACCTCACGGGAGGAATACTGCAGATTGTACACTAAGTGTGTGCCATTACGTGACTTGTGAGCTTGTTACCACAGGATAGTGCGCCTCAGATGGAGAGGGTGTCACATTTCTCCTAGTTAAACTTACTCTAGTCATCTTACTCAGAAGTTCATAGTCTAGCGATCTTGGGGCTGGACTCATCCGAATGGAGGAAGGCCCTAATGCCAACGCGCAAGCCCACCCACATCGCATATGAACCCGTAATGGTGCCCATGGGGATATTAGACCAACCCGCTCCCACTTAGATTTCCAAATTGAGGGTTTTTCCTGTTTTAACATGCAATTAACTAAACCTAAGTTATATGTAACCATAAAACCAAACATGATTTAAATCATGCATCTAAAATCCAGCACAAAAATAAAGCATAAAAATTAAAACAATAAATATGCGAAATAAATACGTAAAATAAATTTCCCGACTATTATGGTTTTAATTACTTGCATCTTCTGCCTTGATCTCGTGTCCCACCATGTCACTCGATGGAGAAAGTCTTGAACTTCAAAAAATGAAAACAGGAGAAAAAATGGGCCAAAACCAGCCCGAACGGGCCGCCCATGCCGCGCGCGCATAGCGTGCATGGGTCGTGCGTGTAGCCTGCGCACGCGCACAACCTGCAAAGGCCGTGCGTACGGCCTGCACGAGTGCGCGCACATCCCATGTGGGCTGTGCGCTCTGCTGCCGTTCCTTGGCGGAGCACCCTGCTGCCCCGCACGGCAGCAGCTCTTGCTGCCCACGGCCGACGCGACTGCTGTCAGCGTCGTCTCCTGCCGTCAATTCCTCATTCTCTTTTTCCCACGCTATTTGGTCTTCTTGCAATTCGTTCTGGGTTTTCATGGGTTTTTACGAATTCACGATAACCCAAAACCCACGAATCCAAGTCGCTCACCATAACGCCTTCGATTACCAAAAAAACAATTTTCCTACTACAAGGCATTCTAGGAAAATTAAAGAATCGAAATTACATAGAAAAAAATCCTACTATAGATTTGATCTAATCTGACTTTGAGATTGAGAATTATTTTCTCTCTCTAGGATTTTATCTCTCTAGAAAACTTGTGAATGAATTGTGTGTCTTGAATAGCTAATCCCTTGTCTATTTATAGAGTTACAAGAGAGACCCCAAGTTGGTTTTGGATTGGACTTCCTAATGGGTTTAGGTAATTAGTTTCCAAATCCAATTAGGTAACCAATCTGATAGGATAAACCTTATCCTACTAGATTCCTAATCTCTAGGATTTCCTAATTCTAATTGAAACTTAAGACTTAATTAATTAATTAAATAATTTCACTTTGTTAATTAATTAATTAACCCTTAGGAATTAATTAAATAATTCCACTTTGTTAATTACTGAATTAACCCTTAAGAATAATTAACCAATTAATTATTTAAATCCACTTATTCAATTAACCCATTACAAAATTAATCGTACCACTATGGATTAATTTTGGCACTACAATCCTACACCAGAATTGCTTCCGAAACAACTTAATTAAATTATACTCATAATCTCCCCACATCAAAGATATAGTGCTCGTTAATATAAATTACTTTACTGATAAATTAATTAATGAACTTCTTTAATTCCGAGACAGTACCAATCGACCTTTTTACTATACCTGACATAAGTCCACCGACCGGGTTTAGTATAATAAACATTTCGAGCTCATCTCGGGAGCACCATCACCCCGGACACACTGGTACATGGTTTTATTTTGACAAGCAGCAGCACACCAAGCAACTAAGTACGCGCACCCTACCTACCAAGAATATTGGCCACAATTGACCTCATCCATTGGCAGATTAAAGTACACTATGTCTAATCCTCATGCCTGCTCGAGTCTAGGGATTTAGAGATAGAATACAAGGAATGATTTGTCTATTAAATTAGTACAAGACAAATCATTCCAAAAGGTCAATTTCAATACGCCCCGGGCATATCTATATGATTCAATTAGTTTAGACAAACTAATTATCCGAATCACATAATAACCTAAACCAACAGTTTGTCCAAAACTGTCTCGATTACGAACCTCATTTAGAAATTATGTCTTTCGACCAATGATGAGATCTACTGTGTCACACAAGACACCTCATCATCTACTTACATAATATAAATGGACATTATATGCACAACAAATTATAAACAAAACATAAATCGATATATTAATATGGGAAATTGTACAATACAAGCATAGCTTAAGTATTATACTCCATCAATAGCTTGAAACAACTTTCACTCCTCACTATGTGATGTGCCCTGTGAAAAGTCTTATTTCCCATAAGGAGAGTACGGTGAGACTTTCGCTCTTCGCTGTGTGATGCGCCCTGCGAACAGTCCTGTCTTCCAAAAAGGAGAGTATAGTTGTCTACTTAAACTTTTTAATGTACCCTATTATCCTAACTTTTTTGTATGACGCAGGAAAACAGGTTCAACAAGAAGTTTAAGAGAAGTCGGAGAATTGAGCTAATTTGTTTCACTAGTTATAAGCCTAGGATACTCGGTAAGTCTATTTCTGTTCATTGCAATATTTCTAATGTTGCTTTATGTGACAATGCATATTCGAGAACAAATCATTTCCGGCAGGCAGGGGATGATGTGAACATCAAGAGCTCTTCCTCAACTCCTTTAAAAACTGCGCATTATCTGTTAGAATTTGTTTAGGTGTTTAATCCAATTGAACAGCGGAATCCTAAACTATAAAGATCGGGTTTTACCCTCGAAGCGTAATCGGTTGCGCACGTCGCCTGGCTCCTCTGAGAAGATGGCATTTTTCTATCTCCAAAATCCTTCCTCGAAGGATTCTCTACTCTTACACACGAAAGCCTTCGGAGGTTGGTGCTAGCCAATCTTGCCTACCCGGAGAATATGGGAAATCCTGTGTATTTTTGTCTGATAAGAATAATTCAAAATCATCATCATCCTACAATTATATCCCTAGGATATTTGTAGAGAATTAATTTCCAAAATCAGTATTGTAATTATCCAATTATAACTTAACTGATTTTAGTCGTATTCCAAATCAGTATTATTACCAAATATTATTTAACTGATTCCAAATCAGTATTTAAATAATATTTATTAATTCCAAATAAGCTTTAAATAATACCTTAATGATTTGGGTTATACACCAAGCCCATAGATCAACCCATGACCCATGGATCAGACTCATGGGTCAATAACTTCAATTGTAATTAAGTGCCTTGATTTATCAGCCCATCCCAATTGTTCCCAGGTAATTAATTAACTATTAATTAATACCATAGAACTTTCCAATAATATTTAATTAAACCATTTAATTAAATCTTATTTATTTAAGTATAACAATTATACTTATTGTAAGCAAGAATACTTATTCTACATCATCGAACTTTCTTATGTGCGATCCTGTAGGCCCATTCCAAATTGGCAATGGATAACTCAATCTCATTGATTAATCCATAAGTCATTAGTGGTCTCTAGCAAGACATAATGACTACCCAATTCGGAATGGAGGGTTGAATGGTGATTCAACACAACCTTTTCGAGCAAATTGCGTACGATCCTCTACATCGATATCCCGTTTAGCATAAGGCATGGAACCATCATCCTTATGTAGCTAAACGTTTACTTGATCTCTTAGTGACACTGAATCCATCAAACGAATGATATCCTTATCATTCCTTGGGCATGGCCATGCATTTTCAGTTCACTATCAAGTGGCCAAGATATCATCTCTCACTTAAGAGAGATTTGTAGTCCCATCACTTCACCAACAAATCTTAGTGTGAATCATAGTGTACCCAATCATACCCGTACATGGCAACCTGTTACGACCCCGTTAGGCGTATGTCAAAGCACGCCACAATTCACCTAACACTATGTAGTGATTTCTGGTCTAAGGATCCTAGTACCAGTACTACTCAAAAGAATCACTCATGATATAATTAGTTCATGGAGTGTTTCTTTTGGAGGATCGATTTCATGAATTTAAATATGCATAAGGATATTACTATCATGAAATTAACTCATTTGATAAACAATCAATCAAGCGACAAATGTCTTATTTATATAAATACCCTCAAAGTATATTTACATAAATAGCCCTCATTAGGGCACATTCACCAACAATCTCCCACTTGCCCGATGAAGGGCCTAAACTGTTTAAGACCAAGCTCTATTACATGTCTATCAAACTTTGACTGTGGTAGAGCTTTTGTGAGAGGATCTGCTATATTGTCGTCTGACCCTATTTTGCACACTTTCACATCTCCTCGATCAATGATCTCTCGGATGAGGTGAAACCTTCTGAGTGTGTGTTTGGTTTTCTGGTGTGACCGAGGCTCCTTAGCTTGTGCGATAGCCCCGTTATTATCACAGAAAAGTTCTATCAGATCTTGGATACTCGGTATCACTTCGATGTCTGACACGAACTTTCTCAGCTAAACAGCTTCCTTTGCAGTATCTGATGCAGCAATGTACTCAGACTCTGTTATAGAATCGACTGTTGTATCTTGCTTTGAGCTTTTCCAACTTATTGCATCGCCATTCAGACTAAACACGTAGCCTGATTGTGACTTCATGTCATCTTGATCTATTTGGAAAGTAGCTTCAGCGTAACCTTGTACAATGAGCTATTCTTGTCCTCCATACACTAGCATTAATCCTTTAGTTCTTCGTAAGTACTTCAGGATTGCTTTGACTACAGTCCAATGATCCATCCCTGGATCATGTTGGTATCTGCTAGTCATGTTAAGTGCATGTGCAACATCCGGATAGGTACATAACATGGTATACATGATAGATCCTATTGCCGAAGCATATGGGACTCTACTCATTGTATCCTTCTCCTCTCTTGTTGAAGGACCTTGGTTCTTTTTCAAGAGAATGCCATGTCTAAATGGTATGTTACCATTTTTGGAGTAAGACATATTGAATCTTTTCAATATCTTGTCTATGTACCCTTCTTGACTTAGTCCCAGAAGCCTTTTAAACCTATCTCTATAGATCTTGATACCTAGTATCGTCTCAGCTTCTCCTAAGTCTTTCATAGAAAATACACTCCCCAACCATTGTTTGATGTCTTTCATCAAGGGAATGTCACTTCCTATGAGCAGGATGTCATCCACATATAGGACAAGGAAAACAATCTTGCTCCCACTAACTTTCTTGTAAACACAAGGCTCATCTTCGTTCTTGATGAATCCATAACCTTTTACTTCCTCATCAAAACGAAGATTCCAACTTCGAGATGCTTGCTTTAGTCTATAGATGGACCTCTGAAGCTTACATACTAGATTAGGATGCTTTTGATCCATGTATCCCTCAGGTTGTTTCATATAAACATCCTCGAGTAGGTTTCCATTCAGGAAGGCCGTCTTAACATCCATCTGCCATACCTCATAGTCAAAAAATGCTGATATGGCAAGCATTGTCCTAATGGACTTGAGCATCACGACAGGGGAGAAGGCTTCATCATAGTCTATACCATGAGTCTGTCTGAAACATTTAGCCACTAGTCGTGCCTTGAAGATCCTGCCAGGTATTAACTTGAAAATCCACTTGCAATCGACAACCTTTGCCCGAACATGAGAGTCAATCAAAGTCCACACTTTATTGTCCCTCATGGATTGCATTTCGGATTCCATGGCTTGCAGCCATTTATCTGAATCTGGACTTTCTAAAACCTGTCTGTAGGTCGTGGGCTCATCAGAGTCCACCAAGATCAAATCTTAATCGTTAGTCATGAGAAATCCGTATCTCTCGGGTTCATGACGAGATCTACTAGACCTTCTAGGTTCTTGTGTTGTTGACTCAGGTTGCTCATCTTCATGAGTTTCCATTTCAACATCCATCTGAGTTTCTGTAGATCGTTCTACATTCTCTTATAGTTCTTGAACTTCTCCGAGTTCTATTCTACTCCCATTGTCTTTCTTGTACAGAAATTCTTTCTCTAAGAAAGTAGCTCCTCGAGCAACGAACACTTTGTTCTCTGTTGGGTTGTAGAATTGATATCCTTTGGTTTCCTTAGGATATCCTACAAATAGGCATTTGTCAGTTTTGGGTTCAAGCTTATTACTTTGTAAACGCTTTACATGAGCTTGACAACCCCAAACTCGTAGATAGGACATATAGGACTTCCGACCCATCCATACAGAAAGGAGAGCAGAACTCAAAAAGGATGTAGGGAGAGTCGCTAGGCCCATCATTGATCGAACCATATCTAATAAGGTTCGATTTCTCCTTTCGGATACACCATTCCATTGAGGTGTTCCCAGTGGAGTCACCTGTGAAGCAATTCCACACTGTTTTAGATAGCCATCGAACTCATCACTAAGGTATTCACCTCCCCGATCAGAGCGAATAGCCTTAATCCTTCCATTCAACTGATTCTCTACTTCATTTTTAAACTCTTTGAACTTTTCAAAAGTTTCACTTTTATACCTCATTAAGTAGACATACCTGTATCTACTAAAGTCATCAGTAAAAGTCACGAAGTATTCAAATCCACCTCTGGCTTGTGTGCTCATTGGTCCACATACATCCGTATGTATTAGGGCCAATAGGTCACTAGTTCTTTCACCTTTCTTGTTGAAAGGACTCTTTGTCATTTTGCCTTACAAGCAGGGTTCACAGGTATCATATGATTCAAAATCAAATGACCCAAGCACTCCATCCTTGTGAAGCTTTTGAACTCGTTTTTCATTTGCATGGCCTAATCGACAATGCCAAAGGTATGTTGGACTTAAATTATTTTTAGATGATTTAGCTTTCTTTTCTATGTTATAGACTGGTTTTTCTTGGGTAAAATCCAAGACATATAGACCGTTACACATATTTGCAACTCCATATAAAATATCATTTTGATATAAAGATAACAAATTATTCTCTATAATAAATCGAAAACCTTTATTATCTAAACTCGAAACTGAAATAATATTTCTGCTCAAAGCAGGTACATAATAACAATTTTTAAGTTCGATATTTAATCCAGAAGGTAAAGACAGAGTGTAATCTCCAACTTCAACAGCATCAACTCTTGCCCCGTTGCCCACTCGGAGATCTACTTCACCTTTCTTTGTTATCCTTCTATTTCTGAGTCCCTGCACATTAGTACAAATGTGAGCCCCACAACCAGTATCTAATACCCATGAGGTGGACATAGAAAGATTAATTTCTATAACAAATATACCTGAAGCTGAAGGATTGCTTTCGAGAAACTTCTTGCAGACTCTCTTCCAATGACCCTTCTGTTTGCAGAAGAGACATGTATCATCCTCTTTGGATTTTGTCTTAGCAGCTGGAAGAGCTTGTGGTTGGGAAGCAGTCTTACTGCGAGCTTTCTTATTCTGCCCAACGTTGGCCTTGCCATTAAGCTTCATCTTCCCTTTACCTTTCTCTACAACTAACACTGGCGTTGCCTTCCGAAGGGTCTGCTCAGTGTTCTTTAACATGCCATAGAGCTCAGGAATACTCCTCTCCATGTTGTGCATATTGTAGTTCACAACAAAATCATTGTAATCATCAGGCAGTGAAGCTAAGATGATATCAATGGCCAACTCTCTAGCAAGAGGTGTATTTAATCTCTCTAGGGTATCAATATACCCTTTCATCTTGATCAAATGCGTACTTACTGATGAACCCTTCACCATTTTGCATGTGATTAATGCTTTTATCGTAATGAACCTTTCATTACGGGCTTGCTCTCGGAACATTTCCGTGAGTGACTCATAAATCTAGAATGCTTGTGAATTCATGAATTGCTTATGAAGCTCGCCAGACATAGTCGCAAGCATCAGGAAAGTCACATCATCAGAATCGCTTTTCAGCTTTTCCCAGGCTCGTTGAACAGTTGTCGAAGTATTTTGTGGTGGTTCAGGTAAAGTGGTCTCTAAGACATTCAACTTTCTTTCTTGTTTGAGAACTATTCTCAGGTTTCTTTCCCAATCGAAGAAATTTGGACCAACAAGTTTTTCTTTGTCCAAAATAATTCTTAGAGTGAGATTTGAATTGACATTAGTGCTAGAAGATTCCATATCTACAAAAGAAAATTTGCAAAATATTAGAATGAGTTTTTAAAAATGTTTCCATAATAGCCAAAATTGAAATCCCAATCAATTTTGTGTTGGTGCTAGATTGTGGGTCAAAAATCCACAAAAATTCAACCCCAGTCTTGCTTTGGCAAGTATCGTAGGGATCGGGCTCTTTCGGTAGGCAACGTTCAAATCACATTCCATGTAATCTAACACTTTCCAATTGCATACCATGCAACTTTTCGGAGATAGGATGAACATTCCAAATGTTTGACACCATCTTAGCTTTGCAAAATTAATCCCTAGTCAACTTATCGGGTCAAGCTAGGATTAATTTTCCCAAGTCAAACCATCCCTCAAGGCATCACATCAATAGACACCCACACAGTTTTTCCATAACAAGTGGTAGTGATAAAGTTGAGCATCTAATACCCAAAACAGTTTTTCCACTCATTAATGGTAGTGATAAAGTTGGAGACTATTATGTAACAACCCGCCGCACGAAGAAAACCTGAGGCCCTTGGGCTCTCCTAGTCCACCAGACGTTCGACGCTCAAGCGGGCCCATAAGTATGAAAGCAAAATCTTGGGTTTTTGGGATTTAAGTTTGATCGGCTTAACATGCATTTTTGTTTATCATTCATTTGCACAAATTAAAATGAATTAAAGCGATGAAATGGGCTCTAATCTGTTACAGGGCCTTTTAAAATCTTTATGTTTGGGCCTCCATTTGTGGGCTCCACCATGGACTCCTCTTGGAACCTCCTTTTGGGCCTAACTATTACCTGATGATTTTTATAGGCACGCAGGCCCAAATTCAAAATTGGCTCACAGGGCCCAACTTTTAAAACGTTAAAATTAAAAGCCCAATTCATGCTTTGAAACACATAAAATGCATATGCTCATACAAGCCGATTTTAATTGAATCCGATTAATTTTAAGGATTGTGTAACTATTACAGAATTAAAATTGATCGTGTCATGATCAATTTTAATCAATCCTTCTGTTCATTTTACATTTATCCAAAATGATGCATGAACATGCTTGCATAATTATGATGCTTTAAATAAAATTTAAACAATTTAAATAAGCATCAAAATAAAATAAAATAAATAATAATTCAAAATTTAAACAAATTAATTAATCTAATCTAATTAATTAATTATTTATTTATTTATCTTTTCTAATTATTTTAATCTAATTAAAATAATTATTTTAAAATTTATCTAATTATCTAATTAAGATAAATTTAAACTTATAGGATAAAATTCTAAATTAATCCTATCTTTATCCAATAAGACTATTTAATTAAAATCTTATTAAATAAAATTCAGAAAATTTTAAAATTTTAAATTTCTGAAACTTTTGGGGCAATAGTCTAATTTATCTTAATTTCCGGGGTTAGGGTTTTATTTCCTTAAAACTTCAAGGGTCCTTTTCCAATTTTAAAATAATTTTAAAATTTGGCTGATTAGGGTTTTTTGCTGCGACGGGGGCATTAATGTAATTTCACCCGCTAGGGTTTTAGCCTCTCGCCGCGCAAGCTTTCTCTCTTCCCCGGTGAGCCATTCGCCGGATTCCTTGACTTCCGGTGATATTCACCGGTCGTCTTCTCTGGCGATGCAATCTTTTTTCATGATCGCACGACCCAGAACCATTCCGGACGTTCTTTCGATCGTAAAGCGGGAATTCGGAAGCCGCAATTTGAGAACAAAGCAGCCGCACAGATCAAATCCGGCAAGCCCGTTTTCCCGGCTTGGAGAAAACCCAAAAAAAAAAAATTTTTCATTTTCCTGACTGAAAAGTTTAAAACCCAGAAGCAGAAATTGGTTTCCGGTAATAAAATCCAATATGCTGAAAGAAAAATAGAAACCTTCCGTTCTCCATTTTTCTGGTGAGCAAAACAAAAAAAAAAATCCAGCATGGTTTCCAAAACAAATTAGCCCAGCAAAGATTTGAAAACCAAAACATACCAAAAAAATCCAATTTCCGGAAAAGTTTTAGAAACCCCAGTTTAAAACCAATTTCCGTCAATAAATTTGGAACCCAGACAAAGAAACAACTTAGCAAATCATTTTTCGAAACCAAAAACTCAAACCCAAGCAGCGTCTTTGCTTCGAAAACACAGAAAACGAATAGAGTTATTTCTTTTGTGAGGGTTTTGAAACCCAGAAACGAAGACCACTTTCGGACGGGACTTTCAAAATCCGAAGAGAAAAATGAAAGAATTTTTTCGACAAAACCATTTACAATTTTCCCGATACCAATCTCCGAAAATAATTTCAATTCGTTTTGGTTTTAATTAAAATATAACAATTATATTCTAGTTAGGTTTTTTTAAAAAAAAAAAACAAAGAAACCTCGCTCTGATACCACTGTTGGAATTTGTTTCGGTGTTTAATCCAATTGAACAGCGGAATCCTAAACTATAAAGATCGGGTCTTACCCTCGAAGCGTAATCGGTTGCTCACGTCATCTGGCTCCTCTGAGAAGACGACATTTTTCTGTCTCCAAAATCCTTCCTCGAAGGATTCTCTACTCTTACGCACGAAAGCCTTCGCAGGTTGGTGCTAGCCAATCTTGCCTACCCGGAGAATTTGGGAAATCCTATGTATTTTTGTCTGATGAGAATAATTCAAAATCATCATCATCCTACCATTATATCCCTAGGATATTTGTAGAGAATTAATTTCCAAAATCAGTATTGTAATTATCCAATTATAACTTAACTGATTTTAGTCATATTCCAAATCAGTATTATTACCAAATATTATTTAACTGATTCCAAATTAGTATTTAAATAATTTTTACTAATTCCAAATCAGCCTTAAATAATACCTTAATGATTTGGGTTATACACCAAGCCCATGGATCAACCATGACCCATGGATCAGGCTGATGGGTCAAGAACTTCAATTGCAATTAAGTCCCTTGATTTATCAGCCCATCCCAATTGTTCCCAGGTAATTAATTAACTATTAATTAATACCACAGAACTTTCCAATAATATTTAATTAAACCATTTAATTAAATCTTATTTATTTAAGTATAACAATTATACTTATTGTAAGCAAGAATACTTATTCTGCATCATCGAACTTTCTTAAGCGCGATCCTGTAGGCCCATACCAAATTGGCAATGGATAACTCAATCTCATTGATTAATCCATAAGTCATTAATGGTCTCTAGCAAGACATAATGACTACCCAATTCGGAATGGAGGGTCGAATGGTGATTCAACACAACCTTTCTGAGCAAACTACGTACGATCCTATACATCGATATCTCGTTTAGCATAAGGTATGGAACCATCATCCTTATGTAGCTAAACGTTTACTTGATCTCTTAGTGACATTGAATCCATCAAGCAAATGTTATCCTTATCATTCATTGGGCATGGCCATGCACTTTCAGTTCACTATCAAGTGGCCAAGATATCATCTCTCACTTAAGGAGATTTGTAGTCCCATCACTTCACCTACATATCTTAGCGTGAATCATAGTGTATCATACCCGTACTTGGCAAACTGTTACGGCCCCGTTAGGCGTATGTCAAAGCACGCCACAATTCACCTAAGACTATGTAGTGATTTCTAGTCTCAGGATCATAGTACCAGTACTACTCAAAAGAATCACTCATGATCTAATTAGTCCATGGAGTGTTTCTTTTGGCGGATCAATTTAATGAATTTAAATATGCACAAGGATATTACTATCATGAAATTAACTCATTTGATAAACAATCAATCAAACGACAAATGTCTTATTTACATACATACCCTCAAAGTATATTTACATAAATAGCCCTCATTAGGGCACATTCACCAACATCATCTCCCTAAATTGACGAGGGATTTTCGCAGCTTTGGTTTAGGGAGCCCCAAAGAGACCCAGAATGACCCCAAATTAAATGTTTATTATACTAAACCCGGCCGATAGACTTATGTTCGGTATAGTAAAAAGGTCGTGTGGTACTAGACTCGAAATTAAGAAGTCGATTTATTAATTTATATACTAAACCCGGCCGATAGACTTATGTTCGGTATAGTAAAAAGGTCGTGTGGTACTAGTCTCGAAATTAAGAAGTTGATTAATTAATTTATCAATAAATTAATAAATCGACGAGCACTATATCTTTGATGTGGGGAGATGATGATTATAATTTAATTAAGTTGTTCCAGAAGCAATTCTTGGATAGCCATAACACTGATCATTTCTAGGGCATGGCCATGCACTTCTCAGTTCACTATCAAGTGGCCAAGATATCATCTCTCACTTAAGAGAGATTTGTAGTCCCATCACTTTACCTACATACCTTAGCGTGACTCATAGTGTACCCAATCATACTCGTACTTGGAAACCTGTTACGGTCCCGTTAGGTGTATGTCAAAGCAAACTACAATTCACTTAAGAATATGCAGTGATTTCTGGTCTAAGGATCCTCGTAAGAGTACTACTTAAAAGAATCACTCATGATCTAATTAGTCCATGGAGTGTTTCTTTTGGCGGATCAATTTCATGAAATTAAATATGCACAAGAATATAATTATCATGAAATTAACTCATATGATAAATCATCAATCAAACAACAAATGTCTATATAGACCTTCAAAAGGGCACATACACCAACATGAAATCCAGTGAGGCGATTTGCTCTGAAGATGTTTAGGAACTGCTTTTTCACATTCAACATGCTCCTCATGTTTTGGTATTAATATGTAAGTTGCCTACTTTGTTATCATCTGTTTTAAACTTGTGAGCTTAAGGTACTAAAACTATTGGAGCAGGATTTTATGATTAACCTTTGTGAATCTATCGATAGCTTGAGGTACTTTTGCTTGAGGACAAACAAGATCTTAAGTGTGAGGGTTGATGTGTTAAAAATACACATACAAATAAAACCCATTTTTAACACACTTAAGGACCAAAAATCCTATCGTGTGGTAGAGAAGGGTATCAAATCCACAGGGAACACAGGACACTTGTGTATCAGATTAAAATAAAAACATGTTAGGTGTAGAGATTGAAATGGATGATTTGATCAAACAAAAACAAATAAAATTTAGAAAATAAATTGATGGATGTTTGAGCGGTGGTTTAATTGCCTTCACTGCCTTCTAGTACTTATCATGCATTGGTTTCACTATCTCTTTTCATACCTTAGGCTTATGTGGGTGACAAGATCCCATTTTCATATTACACAAGGAAACCACCAACAAGATTATAAACTTACTCAAGATTCAATTCCCAAAACACGAAACCGCCAACAAGAAAATAAGTTTACTCAAGATTCAATCTCTAACAGTATAATAGCCAAATCGCCAAAAGTCGACCAAGCCCAAATCAACCCAAGAAACAATTACACCAATACATAATAAATCAAAGGAATTCAGATACACTACACAATAGGAGCATAAACAATACAAGATTCAGCCGGCTCACCCGTGCTTACAACGGCCTATCACCCCAGAGTAGCAGAAGTGTCTCACCAAACTGAAGCAAAAGAAGTACAAAACAACTCCAATAAGTGCAGATGCACTGATTCCACCTAGGATTGCCAGATCTTGGATTAAACCACCATGAACTGCTTAGAACCGCATGGTTCTAAGTTGAATCTCCATATCCAAATGAAACCCTAACTACATGAAGAACAAACAGAGTAGTTTGCTCTCCAAAATGGAATAGAACGAAGCAAAATTTACCAACAGGATTTGTCTTCAACAATTTATACTACTGCAGCATTCTAGGGTTGCAATTAATTTAAACAGAAAGGGGTACAATAGTTTTTTTGGCACAAATGCCCATCTGAAATGCTTAATTTACTTCTAGCAATGTCTATGTTGCCTAATTACATCATTTCAGCACTTTATGACCTCATTTGTGGAGGAAAGTGACACAACCGAACCTTACCCTGCATTTCTAACAAAACACATTAAAAGCTTGAAAAGTACACAAGAAATATCAAAACTCTATCTAAATGTAATGAACTTCTATGGAAAATACTATAAAAATTAATGTAACTTAGGGTTATATCACTCCTCCACACTAAATTCTTGCTTGTCCTCAAGCAAGGTCATTAAGAACCAAAGAAAATTGATCATAGCCAATCATAATTCTAACTCCAGTACTTTAAAGTTCCTAAACATCCCAGTTAAAATAGAGCAAACAGCATACATCCATACCATAGTTCAATCATCACATGATAATTCAGCTATGGATGAACCAATTGGTTGAAGCATTTACTAAATCAAGTATTCTCACTAGTTAGCCTATGAGAGCTCCCCTCTTTTCAGGTTCTGTATACATTTAAGGTAACTCTCATACTTGTGCTAAATTGGTGTAGCCATAGGCTTGAGACAGAATCACACCCCCACGCTAATCCTGGACATGAGGCATTAATCCATAGGTCTTTGGCCAAGGGTGATGGTTCAGGTTAGAGGGAAGTCAAAGCTAGAATGCTGGAGCTAAAATCCTTGGTATTTAATCTGATTCCAGTTCATATTCATTTACTAACTTTGGATCTTACTATTTACTAAGGGTACATGGCTTAGGTATCCATCACTTCCTCAGAATGCAGTTATTTTTTCTAACAAACTGAAGGTTCAGGGCTTAAAGATCCCTCACTTCTGCCTCTTAATCAATTACATTTATGAATTACTTACTGCCTTGAATCTCTATGGATCCAATTCCTAATCATTTTAATCTACCAGAACCAAAATTAAGCACCTCGGGGAAAATTAAATAAAATGACGATGTACAGAATTAAGAGAGAATAAGTTACTATAAGGTTAAACAAGAAAAAGGCTTAGGCTCGACTGGTTACTCCTAAAGGTCATATTTCCTTTGCTGGCCAAAACAAGTGAACATGGTACTAATGCCTATCTCATTTCAAAACTTCATGCCCAGAATCAGCAAGAAACATGCATAATGCCTCAAATTCTGGATTTTCAATCCAACACAAGTTATTCACACAATTGAATGAGAAAGCAAGCATAAGAATACTTACCATAGGCTCAAGTGCTCACTCACAGCAATCATGCTTAACACTTTGAGCTAGCAAATACTCCATCAATTGTTTCACAAATATCATCAGTTCATTTAATGAGATCCACGGTATCAAATGCACGATACTTGCTAAAAGACTGATGTTTAGAATTTTTTTTTTAATTATTTCTGTAAACACTATTGGAGTCTCTAGAATTTCAAGCATAGGATTGGCTGAGAAAATTCAATTTCAGTGGTTTAGAAGAACTTGCCTAGGAGCATGAAGAAGATTTGTCGCAATTGAACTCTCTTTTCTTACTAGAGCAATAACAATGAATTCCGAAGACTGACACAAGATTAACCCCTCACAGAAGTGCAGATTGACTACCTACTTAGCATTAATATATATATATACATATATAAGCTACTATATTAAATACTACATCTTAAGGAGATTGACTAAAGGCTTCCTCCTCATTGAAGGACTGCTCTCCATCATCAGAGTCTTGATTAGGTGCATAATTGGTCAGAATAATCGAGAAATCTCTTCTCAACTGTCGAATTTCTGACCGCATTGTAACTACAGCTGTTGAAATTGATTGTGGCATGACTAAGATATCTTACTCATTGAAGAATAATCCTTCAAACTTTCCTTCCTCACCTATTAACAATCTAGAATCATCGCCCACGGTTCCTTTCACCAGTTCAAAGCTATCACCTCTTTCCGCAGTGAAGGAAATAGAACAAGCACAGGCTAAATCAGAAATCTCACTTTTGTGCTATGTATTCCAGAATCGGAGACTTTCGACTCGGCTCAGGCTCAAATTCATTTCCCCTGAACGGATCTACACTTATACTAGTTTAATTTATTAAAATGATGCTCAAAGATTAAATCTTTAATTAAAGCAAAAGGACTAAAGATTATACCTTTGAAGCGAAGTCCCATGCAATATAGAAAACCAAATCTCCGAGAAAGCGAAATCCACTCAGAATCCCAAGGATAACTCCAAATGACCTCGAACTTGGGTGGGAAAGTAATTACAAGGTGGCTAAAGGCACTAGTGAAAAAATCCAGATAAACCCACTTCAAGAAACTCGCAGATCTAAAAAATAGATCTAGCCCAGGAAACTGATTCTAATCTGAGAACCCACACCGCCTCAATAAAACTTAGTGGGTAAGCTATTTGCTCGTAGATCTAAACTTCGGTAAACCAAAAGGAATGAGCCAAAGGATCAATGCAATAAATAAACAAAGCCTACAATGAAAATGCACCAAAACGGCTCCGAAAAATCCAAAAAACGCTGGCGGCACTAACTGGCCAGAAAAAGAGCTGCTTTTGAACTCCCAGGCAGTGGTCTTGGGCTTCTAGAATCGTGGGCTGAGTTTCTCAAAAAGAAAGATCGGAAAGTGACTTCGAGAAAGAACTCTCAAGGAAGAAGAAGAAGTTCTGTCTCTAGGCTTGTCTTTCTCACTCTAAGGCATTTGCCTACAAGGTTTCTAATAATCTTCAAATGTGCCTAACATTAGCTATTTATAGGGAGCTCCTTAGGAGACCTAATGGGCTTTTGAGTTGGGCCTTAGTGTCTGGCTTTTGTGGACCCCTTAGTCTTCCCTAGACTAGTCAACTCCAATCGAGCCTTTCGAATTAATTTCTTAACCCACTTCGTTAATTTAATTTAATGGAACACTTAGGATTAATTAATTCAATGTGAATTAATTTCTTACTCCACTTAGTCAATTAAATATTAATTAAGCCTTTAGAATTAATTAATTCACTTTGTCGATTAGTAAAACACATAATTGGTCGTACCACTAATGGACCAATTATTGAACTACTGCTCAAAAATGCTTTATATTGTGCTCACTTTATTATTTTTCTATCTCCCCACATCAAAGATCTAGTGCTCGTCCGTTCATCAATTTACTGACAAATTAATTCATCAACTTCTTGGTATCCGAGATTAGTACCACTCGATTTTCTTATTATACCGGACATAAAGTCCACCGACCGGGTTTAGTATAATAAACCTTACGAGCTCATCTCGGGAGCACCATCAACCTAATGAACCGGTACATGGATTTCTCTGACTAACAACGACACACAAAGAAGCTAAACACCGCATACCCAACTTGTTGGTGTATGTGCCCTAATAAGGGCTATTTATGTAAATATACTTTGAGGGTATTTATGTAAATAAGACATTTGTCGCTTGATTGATTGTTTATCAAATGAGTTAATTTCATGATAGTAATATTCTTGTGCATATTTAAATTCATGAAATCGATCCGCCAAAAGAAACACTCCATGGACTAATTAGATCATGAGTAATTATTTTGAGTAGTACTGGTACGAGGATCACTACATGGTCTTGTTGGAGTAGAATACATAAGCTATGCTTGTATTGTACGATTTTCCAGTTTAATATATCGATTTGTGTTTCAATTATATTTTGTTGTGCATGTTTATGTCCATTTATATTATGTAAGTAGATGATGAGGTGTCTGGTGCGACACAGTAGATCTCATCATTGGTTGAAAGACATAATATATAAATGAGGTTCGTAACCAAGACAGCTTTGGACAAACTGTCAGTCTAGGTTATTATGTGATTCAGATAATTAGTTTTTCTAAACTAATTGAATCATATAGATATGCCTGGGGCATATTGAACTTGACTCTTAGGAATGATTTGTCTTGTACTGATTTAATAGACAAATTGATCCTTGTATTCTATCTCTAAATCCCTAGACTCGAGTGGGCATGAGGATTAGACATAGTGTACTTTGATCTGCCAATGGGTGAGGTCAAATGTGGCCAATAGTCTCGGTGGGTTGGGTGCGCGTGTTTAGTTCCTTGGTGTGTTGCTACTTGTCGAAAGGAAACCATGTACCAGTGCGTCCGGGGTGATGGTGCTCCCGAGATGAACTCGAAATGTTTATTATACTAAACCCGACCAGTGGACTTATTTCCGGTATAGTAAAAAGGTCGAGTGGTACTAGTCTCGGAATTAAAGAAGTTGATGAATTAATTTATCAGTAAATTAATGAATTAACGAGCACTTTATCTTTGATGTGGGGAGATTATGAATATAATTTAATTAAGTTGTTCCGGAAGCAATTCTGGTGTAGGTTGGTAGCGCCATAATTAATCCGTTAGTGGTACGATTAATTATGTACTGGGTTGTTGAAAAAGGTAGATTTAATTAATTTAGATATTAATTAATCCGTGTGTCAGTTGGTTGTGAATCATCCCAGGAACTGGTTTGGGATAAGTGAATCCCTGTGTCAGTTGGGAGTGATTCATCCCAGGAACTGGATTGGGATAAGTGGATCCCTGTGACAGTTGAGAGTGTATCAGTCCAGGAACAGGATTGAAGGAAAACAGAAACCCAGTAGGAAGACCAATCCTAAACCAACTTGGAGTCTCTCTTGTAACTCTATAAATAGACAAGGGATCAGTCATTCAAGACAATTAACACAATTAATCCACAGGATTTCTAGAGAGAGAAAATTCTAGAGAGAGAAAACGTTTCTCTCTCAAAGTTGAATTTTCAAGAAAGTGTGCGGCTGGTTTTTGGGTTTCTAGTGGCTGAAATTTTGGCCTTGGTTCATACCAGCTCCGCGTAGCTTTCTCTCTCTGCGGGCGGTGCGTTTATAGTAGGTGCCAGGTGCTGCGGGGCTAGAGTTTTCTAGCAGGTGGATTGTGGTGAGTAGCTGATCAATTGACTTCTAGTTCGTTGCCCACACAACGTGAAGTCATAGTCTTGAGGCATACAAGAGAATCACCAGGTGCACACTTCAAAGGTACTTTTCAAAGATTCCGCTTCAATAGAAATTTTTGTTGCGTGGTAAATCGAGCAAGTGCAAACCCAGATCCTACCAAAAACTTTCAGGTCTTAGGTGAATTGTAGTGTGCTTTGACATATGCCTAAAGGGGTCGTAACAGGTCGCCAAGTACGGGTATGATTGGCAAATATCTCTTAAGTGAGAGATGATATCTTGGCCACTTGATAGTGAACTGAAAAGTGCATGGCCATGCCCAAAGAATGATAAGGATATCATTTGCTTGATGGATTCAGTGTCACTAAGAGATCAAGTAACGTTTAGCTATATAAGGATGATGGTTCCATGCCTTATGCTAAACGGGATATCAATGTAGAGGATCGTACGCAGTTTACTCGGAAAGGTTGTGTTGAATCACCATTAGACCCTCCATTCCGAATTGGGTAGTCATTATGTCTTGCTAGAGACCACTAATGACTTATGGATTAATCAATGAGGTTGAGTTATCCATTGCCAATTTGGAATGGGCCTACAGGATCGCACATAAGAAAGTTCGATGATGCATAATAAGTATTCTTGCCTACAGTAAGTATAATTGTTACACTTAAATATAGAAAATTTAATTAAATAGTTTAATTAAATATTATTGAAAAGTTCTGGGGTATTAATTAATAGTTAATTAATTACCTGGGAACAATTGGGGTGAGCTGATAAATCAAGGGACTTAATTGCAATTGAAGTTCTTGACCCATCAGCCTGATCCATGGGTCGTGGGTTCATCCATGGGCTTGGTGTATAACCCAAATCATTAAGGTATTATTTAATGCTGATTTGGAATCAGTAAATATTATTTAAATACTGATTTGGAATATGACTAAAATCAGTTAAGTTATAATTGGATAATTACAATACTGATTTTGGAAATTTGATCTCTACAAATATCCTAGGGATATTATTGTAGGGAAAGATGATGATTTTGAATTAGAAAAATCATATCAGACAAAAATACACCATATTCCCAAATTCTCTCTGTAGGCAATATCGGCAAGCACCAGATCTGCGAAGACTTTCGTGCTTGAGAGTAGAGAATCGTTCAAGGAAGAATTTTGGTGGTGACGAACGTAACCAAAGCAGAAGGCTTGGACCAACATCAAATAAGGATCTAGGTGCGGCAACCGATTACGCTACAAGGGTAAGCTTTAGAAGCTTTAAACGTATGATTAATTGAACACTAAATTGAAATAGGCATGAATCCGCTGCGAAAAATTTTGTAAATCATGCCTCCGATCGTGGGCTCCACCATGGACTCCTCTTGGAATCTCCTTTTGGGCCTAACTATTACATGATAATTTTTATAGGCACGCAGGCCCAAATTCAAAATTGGCTCGCAGGCCCCAACTTTTAAATGTTAAAATTAAAAGCCCAATTCATTCTTTTAAACAAAAAAATTCATATGCTCATCCAAGCCGGTTTTAAATTAATCCGATTAATTTTAAGGATTCTGTAACTATTACAGAATTAAAATTGATCGTGTCATAATCAATTTTAATCAATCCTTTTGTTCATTTTACATTTATCCAAAATGATGCATGAACATGCTAGCAAAATAATTATGCTTTTTGTAAAATTTAAACAATTTAAAATAAGCATCAATATTAAAAAAATAAAAAAAATAAATAAATAACAATTCAAAATTTAAACAAATTAATTAATTAATTATTTATTTACCTTTCTTAATTATTTTAATCTAATTAAAATAATTATTTTAAAATTTATCTAATTATCTAATCAAGATAAATTTTCAATTTTAAAATTTAAATAATTTTAATTATCCTAATCTAATTAAGATAATTTATTTCAAAATTTTAAATTTAAACTTATAGGATAAAATTCTAAATTAATCCTATCTTTATCTAATAAGATTATTTAATTAGAATCTTATTAAATAAAATTCAGAAAATTTTAAAATTTTAATTTTCTGAAACTTTTGAGTTAATTAGGTAATTTAAATAAAATTCTGGGCTAGGGTTTTGAGGAGGACTCAAAGTCCAGGGACCATTCTGTAATTTTAAAATCATTTTAAAAACCATTTGTCCGTTTTAGTAATTCGAGGTTGTAGCGGGGGCATTTTGGTAAATTCACCCTTTTTTAGGGTTTCTGTCGTTGCCGCCTTCTCAGCCAATTAGGGTTCTTGGGCGGAGGGGTATTTCGGTCATTTCATCCATTAGGGTTACTTGCCCTAGCCGCCACCAGCCCTTCTCCTTCCTCGAATTTTTCGTCGGCCGGTTCAATTTTATAGGCACGCAGGCCCAAATTCAAAATTGGCTCGCAGGCCCCAACTTTTAAATGCTAAAATTAAAAGCCCAATTCATGCTTTGAAACAAACAACATGCATATGCTCATCCAAGCCGGTTTTAATTTAAGCCGATTAATTTTAACGATTATGTAACTATTACAGAATTAAAATTGATCGTGTCATGATCAATTTTAATCAATCCTTTTGTTCATTTTACATTTATCCAAAATGATGCATGAACATGCTAGCATAATAATGATGCTTCTTGTAAAATTTAAACAATTTAAAATAAGCATCAATATTAAAATAAATAAATAACAATTCAAAATTTAAACAAATTAATTAATCAAATTAATTAATTATTTATTTATTTATCTTTCCTAATTATTTTAATCTAATTAAAATAATTATTTTAAAATTTATCTAATTAAGATAAATTTTCAAATTTAAAATTTAAATAATTTTAATTATCATAATCTAATTAAGATAATTTATTTCAAAATTTTAAATTTAAACTTGTACGATAAAATTCTAAATTAATCCTATCTTTATCTAATAAGATTATTTAATTAAAATCTTATTAAAAAAAATTCAGAAATTTTTCAAATTTTAATTTTCTAAAACTTTTAGGGCAATTAGGTAATTTAACTAAAATTCTGGGCTACGGTTTTGAGGAGGACTCAAAGTCCAGGGACCATTCTACAATTTTAAAACCATTTTAAAACCCATCTGTCCGTTTTGGTAATTCGAGGCTGTAGCGGGGGGCATTTTGGTAAATTAACCCTTTTTTAGGGTTTCTGCCCCTGCCGCCTCCTCGGCCAATTAGGGTTCTTGGGCGGAGGGGTATTTTGGTCATTTCACCCATTAGGGTTTCGTACCCCAGCCGCCACCAGCCCTTCTCCTTCCTCGAATTTTTCGTCGGCCGGTTCCATTTTATAGGCACGCAGGCCCAAATTCAAAATTGGCTCGCAGGCCCCAACTTTTCAATGTTAGAATTAAAAGCCCAATTCATGCTTTGAAACAAACAAAATGCATATGCTTATCCAAGCCGGTTTTAATTTAAGCCGATTAATTTTAAGGATTGTATAACTATGACAGAATTAAAATTGATCGTGTCATGATCAATTTTAATCAATCATTTTGTTCATTTTACATTTATCCAAAATGATGCACGAACATGCTAGCATAATAATGATGCTTCTTGTAAAATTTAAACAATTTAAAATAAGCATCAATGTTAAAATAAAATAAAATAAAATAAATAATAATTCAAAATTTAAACTAATTAATTAATCTAATTAATTAATTATTTATTTATTTATCTTTCCCAATTATTTTAATCTAATTAAAATAATTATTTTAAAATTTATCTAATTATCTAATTAAGATAAATTTTCAAATTTAAAATTTAAATAATTTTAATTATCCTAATATAATTAAGATAATTTATTTCAAAATTTTAAATTTAAACTTATAGGATAAAATTCTAAATTAATCCTATCTTTATCTAATAAGATTATTTAATTAAAATCTTATTAAATAAAATTCAGAAATTTTTAAAATTTTAATTTTGTAAAACTTTTGAGGCAATTAGGTAATTTAAATAAAATTATGGGCTAGGGTTTTGAGGAGGACTCAAAGTCCAGGGACCATTCTGCAATTTTGAAACCATTTTAAAACCCATCTGTCCGTTTTGGCAATTCGAGGCTGTAGCGGGGGGCATTTTGGTAAATTAACCCTTTTTTAGGGTTTCTGCCCCTGCCGCCTCCTCAACCAATTAGGGTTCTTGGGCGGAGGGGTATTTTGGTCATTTCACCCATTAGGGTTTCGTGCCCCAGCCGCCTCCAGCCCTTCTCCTTCCTCGAATTTTCCGTCGGCCGGTTCCGTTTTATAGGCACGCAGACCCAAATTCAAAATTGGCTCGCAGGCCCCAACTTTTAAATGTTAGAATTAAAAGCCCAATTCCTGCTTTGAAACAAACAAAATGCATATGCTTATCCAAGCCGGTTTTAATTTAAGCCGATTAATTTTAAGGATTGTGTAACTATTACAGAATTAAAATTGATCGTGTCATGATCAATTTTAATCAATCATTTTGTTCATTTTACATTTATCCAAAATGATGCATGAACATGCTGGCATAATAATTATGCTTCTTGTAAAATTTAAACAATTTAAAATAAGCATGAATGTTAAAATAAAATAAAATAAAATAAAATAAGTAACAATTGAAAATTTAAGCAAATTAATTAATATATTTATTTATTTATTTATTTATTTATCTTTCCTAATTATTTTAATCTAATTAAAATAATTATTTTAAAATTTATCTAATTATCTAATTAAGATAAATTTTCAAATTTAAAACTTAAATAATTTTAATTATCCTAATAAAATTAAGATAATTTATTTCAAAATTTTAAATTTAAACTTATAGGATAAAATTTTAAATTAATCCTATCTTTATCTAATAAGATTATTTAATTAAAATCTTATTGAATACAATTCAGAAAATTTTAATTTTTGAAACTTTTGGGGCAATTAGGTAATTTAAATAAAATTCTGGGCTAGGGTTTTGAGGAGGTCTCAAAATCCAGGGACCATTCTACAATTTTAAAACCAGTTTAAAACCCATCTGTCTATTTTGGTAATTTGAGGCTGTAGCGGGGGGTATTTTGGTAAATTCACCCTTTTTAGGGTTTCTGCCCCTGCCGCCTCCTCAACCAATTAGGGTTCTTGGGCGGAGGGGTATTTTGGTCATTTCACCCATTAGGGTTTCGTGCCCCAGCCGCCTCCAGCCCTTCTCCTTCCTCGAATTTTCCGTCGGCCGGTTCCGTTTTATAGGCACGCAGACCCAAATTCAAAATTGGCTCGCAGGCCCCAACTTTTAAATGTTAGAATTAAAAGCCCAATTCCTGCTTTGAAACAAACAAAATGCATATGCTTATCCAAGCCGGTTTTAATTTAAGCCGATTAATTTTAAGGATTGTGTAACTATTACAGAATTAAAATTGATCGTGTCATGATCAATTTTAATCAATCATTTTGTTCATTTTACATTTATCCAAAATGATGCATGAACATGCTGGCATAATAATTATGCTTCTTGTAAAATTTAAACAATTTAAAATAAGCATGAATGTTAAAATAAAATAAAATAAAATAAAATAAGTAACAATTGAAAATTTAAGCAAATTAATTAATATATTTATTTATTTATTTATTTATTTATCTTTCCTAATTATTTTAATCTAATTAAAATAATTATTTTAAAATTTATCTAATTATCTAATTAAGATAAATTTTCAAATTTAAAACTTAAATAATTTTAATTATCCTAATAAAATTAAGATAATTTATTTCAAAATTTTAAATTTAAACTTATAGGATAAAATTTTAAATTAATCCTATCTTTATCTAATAAGATTATTTAATTAAAATCTTATTGAATACAATTCAGAAAATTTTAATTTTTGAAACTTTTGGGGCAATTAGGTAATTTAAATAAAATTCTGGGCTAGGGTTTTGAGGAGGTCTCAAAATCCAGGGACCATTCTACAATTTTAAAACCAGTTTAAAACCCATCTGTCTATTTTGGTAATTTGAGGCTGTAGCGGGGGGTATTTTGGTAAATTCACCCTTTTTAGGGTTTCTGCCCCTGCCGCCTTCTTAGCGAATTAGGGTTCTTGGGCAGAGGGGTATTTCGATCATTTCACCCATTAGGGTTTATTTCTCAAGCTGCCACCAGCCCTTCTCATTCCTCGAATTTTCCGTCGGCCGGTTCCGTTTATCTTGTTCGATTTCCCGGCGAAAGCTTTGCCACTACGCAGCGCCGGTCTCCGTCTCTTCACCTAGATATAACTCTGATCGAATCGAAGCCCATCCCGACGAATCATCGATCGTAGATAACACGAAATCATGACAGCGATTCCTGATGTCCAACGCCGGAATCCGATCGCGATGAAGATGCAGCGGCGACCCTCACCTCCGCACTCTCCATCTTTAACCGATGTGTAAGATGGGTCTAGCAGCCTCCGCGATGGAAACAAAATTGACGCAAACCAGAACACCATTCCAGTTTCGTCATTTTTTTGGGCAAGAGGCGTACGACCCAGAACTCAAGAGATTTCAAAATCCTTTTTTTTTTCTTTCTTTTAAATCTGACCAAAAACCCAGATTCCGGTGAGCCTTTTCAAAACCAGAAGCTTTAATTCCAATTTGGAAGAACAAGACCAAACTCAATTCAAAATCCCACACAAAAATCAAAAGTCGATGGTTAGGCTCAAAAGGAGGTTCCAAGAAGAGTCGATGGTGGAGCCCACGAATGGAGGCCCAAACATGAAGATTTTAAAAAGCCCTGTAATAGACTAGAGCCCAGTTCATCGCTTTAATTCATTTTTTTATTTATGCAAATGAATGATCAACGAAAATGCATGTTAAGCCGAAAAAATTAAATCCCAAAAACCCAATATTTTGCTTCCATACTTGAGGGCCCGCTTGTGCGTCGAACGTCTGGTGGACTTGGAGAGCCCAAGGGCCTCAGGTTTTCTTCGTGCGGCGGGTTGTTACATAATAGTGCTCAACTTTATCACTACCATTAATGAGTGGAAAAACTGTTTGGGTATTAGATGCTCAACTTTATCACTACCACTTGTGATGGAAAAACTGTGTGGGTGTCTATTGATGTGATGCCTTGAGGGATGGTTTAACTTGGGAAAATTAATCCTAGCTTGACCCGATAAGTTGACTAGGGATTAATTTTGCAAAGATAGGATGGTGTCAAACATTTGGAATGATCATCCTATCACCGAAAAGTTGCATAGTATGCAATTGGAAAGCGTTAGATTACATGGAATGTAATTTGAACGTTGCCTACCAAAAGAGTCCGATCCCTACGATACTTGCCAAAGCAAGACTGGGGTTAACTCTTTGTGGATTTTTGGCCCACAATCTAGCACCAACACAAAATTGTTTGAGATTTCAATTTTGGCTATTGTGGAAAACATTTAAAAAAAAAAAACTCATCCTAATATTTTGCATTTATTCTTTGTAGAAATTGCATCATCTATCACTAATGTTGTTTCAAACTTCACTCTAAGAAGTATATTGGATAAAGACAAATTGGTTGGACCACACTTCTTAGACTGGAAAAGAAACTTGAGAATTGTTCTCAAGCAAGAAAGGAAGCTACATGTCTTAGAGACTGCTTTACCTGAACCACCACAGAATGCCATGGCTACTGTTCAGCGAGCATGGGATAAGCTGAAAAACGATTCCGATGATGTGACATGTGAAGGAAAACTGAACAAGCCCGGGCTAAATCGAAAACCTCACTTTCGTGCTATGCATTCCAGAATCGGAAGCTTTCGACCAAGCTCAGGCTCAAATTAGTTTACCCATGAACGGATCTAGGCTTATACTTATTTAATTTATTAATCGGGACACAAAAAATTAAATCTTTAATTAAAGCGGAATTTAAAGATTATACCTTTTGTAGCGAAGTCCCTCGCTTAAAGAAAACCAAATCTTTTAGCGCAAATTCCACAAGAAATCCGAAGAATTCTCCAATACAAGCTCCGAGATAGTGTGGGCTATCGTCTACGGAGTTACCCACGGCAATAAGATGAAAACCCAAGGAAACCCACTTCGAAATAACTCTAAAAACAATGGACAGAACTGCCCAATAGTTTATGCGCAAACCAGGAGCTGCCGCCGAAATTAACAATATGCTTTGCCAGGAATTAATCCGACCGGTCAGAGATCTAGACACTAGCTTAAAGCTCTCGCCAAGCTAGTGGTTCACCACACCAGTCTGCAACTAATAACCCAGCAGCACACAATTGTGCAATCACTGCCCAGGAATTCTCGGCGCCCTGCTGTTCAATTTACTGCCCAGGAATTCTCGGCGCACTGGGATCTCAGCGTACTGCTGTGTGGTTTGCTGCCCAGTTGCCCAGTTCACTGTCCAAGAATTATCTGCATATTAATACGCAATCCACTGGACAGCAAACTTGCTGCACACAATTCCAGCACCGAACAACTTATATGCAGCGCACAATTCCAGCGATAAAAATAATAATAAGACTGGCGGCGGCAGCTTCCAATATAAAATCAAGGGACTAATTGAAGGGACAGAGTTAATCTCGAAGAAGAAAGATCCTAGCTGACTTCGAGGAGAAAATTCGAATAAGAAGAATTTCTCACTCTAAGCTAGACTTTCTCACACTAGCCCTTTCTTGGCTATCAAGTTTCCTTAGGGTTTTCTTGCCCAATATGTTGTATTTATAGGAGCTTCTAAGGAGACCTAATGGGCTCTCGAGTTAGGCCTTAAAATTTGACTTTCGTTGACCGCTAAGTCTTCCCGACTAATCAACTCCAATCGACCCTTTTAAATTAATTTATTTAATCCACTTTGTTAATTTAATTTAATCGAACCCTTAGAATTAATTAATTCAAAATAGAATTAATTTCTAAATTCACTTCGTCGATCAAATATTAATTAAGCCCTTCGGATTAATTAATTTACCTTGTCGATTAGTCAAACGCATAATCGGTCGTACCACTAACGGACCAATTATGGAACTACCGCTCGAAAACGACTTTACATCGCGCCATTATTATTTCTTCTATCTCCCCACATTAAAGATCTAGTGCTCGTCGATTTATCAATTTACTGACAAATTAATTCACCGACTTCTTGGTTTCCGAGATTAGTACCACTCGACCTTTTATTATACCGAACGTAAAGTTCACTGGCCAGGTTTAGTATAATAACCTTACGAGCTCATCTCGGGAGCACCATCAACCCGGCGAACCGGTACGTGGATTCCTCCGACTAGCAACGACACGCAAGAAGCTAAACACCGCATACCCAACTTACCGAGGTATTGGCCTCAATTGACCTCACTCTTTGGCAAATCAAAGCACACGACACCCAACCCTCACGCCCGTCCCAATCTCGGGATTGAGAGACGGAATATTAGGACCGAATTGACTACGCCAATCAGTACAAGTCAATTCTATCCAAACTGGTCGTGCTCAATATGCCCCGGGCATATCTGTGTGATTTAAACTAGTCTAGATAAACCAATTTCCAAACCACACAATAACCTATACCGATAGTATGTTCAGACTATCTCGGTTACGAGCATACTTTTTATATATCAATACTTTAACCAATAACGGTATCTACTGTGTTTGTCGACACCCCGTTATCTAGTTCTATGATATAAAGGAACAGATTTATACTGAAACAAAATGATATGTCATCTGTGGATATTAGTTTTTGATACAAGCCATAGCTTTTCTGTATTCAAAACTAACAATCTCCCACTAATACTCAAAGCTATGCTAAGAAGTACAAAAACTGTCCAACCCGCTATTACACTGCTGTCATAATGAAATCTCCAAACACCTTTAAGCTCACTAACATGGCTCCCTCAAGAATCTGACTCCCATGCTCTCCACATGTCTCTCAAAGACCTTTAGGGTCAATGGCTTTGTGAAAGGATCTGCATGGTTGTCATCTGATACTATCTTGGCCACGGTCAGGTCTCCCCTCTTTACGATCTCTCGTATCAGGTGGTACTTGCTTTCTATGTGTTTACTCGCCTTATGAGCTCGTGGTTCCCTCGAGTTAGCCACTGCACTATTGTTATCACAATAAACTGTGATAAACCTAGGCAACTCAGGAACCACATCTAAGTCCATCCGGAAGTTCCTGAGCCACACAGCCACTTTCGCTGCCTCTGAAGCGACAACGTACTCGGCCTCCATGGTAGAGTCCGCCACGCATTTCTGCTTGACACTCTTCCATACTATGGCTCCACCTCCTAGAGTTAACACAAACCCAGAGGTAGACTTACTCCTGTCCAAATCTCCTTGAAAGTCCGAATCTGTGTAACCCAAAGGTACAAGCTCCTGCGCTCTATAAACTTGGACATAATCTCTCGTCCTGCGCAAGTACTTGAGAATGCATTTTACTGCCTCCCAGTGAGCCTTCCCAGGGTTACTCTGATATCTGCTAACCATGCCAACGGCAAAGCAAATATCAGGCCTCGTGCACAACATAGCATACATGAGGCTACCCACTGCAGAAGCATAGGGTACCGCCTTCATGGCATCTATCTCCTCAGCAGTCTTAGGACACTGCTCCTTAGACAAATGCACCCCATGCCTGAAAGGTAGTGAACCCTTCTTGGAGTTCTGCATGTTAAAACGGGCCAGAATCGTGTCTATGTAGGATGCCTGAGGGAGAGTCAGAGAACGTCTCCTACAATCTCGAATAATCTTGATCCCAAGGATATGTCCAGCCTCTCCCAAATCCTTCATATCGAATTGCCTGGACAGTCATGCCTTTACGTCTGACAACACCTTCTTACTGTTGCCAATAAGAAGAATGTCATCTACGTAAAGTACGAGGAACACCACTATATCACCATCACGCCTGCTATAAACACACTGCTCATCCGGACACCGAGTGAATCCATAGGACTGGATAACCTCGTCAAAACGGATGTTCCAAGATCTGGATGCTTGCATCTCTATCCTGAAGAACCTAATTGTAGTTAACTGGGTCTAGTTCACGAGCACCAGGGATAAAGTCCGAAGACTCACCCAAACCCATGTACCTCTCGGGTTGTCTCACAACCCTCCCACTACAACGAGGCGCAGCCTGTGTAAGAGCATCATCTGTGATAGTGTGTGCAGTCTCCTGTGGTGTATCTTCCTGTACGTGTGCATCTGGAATAATGGACTGACTTCTAAGCTCTTCCAATACTACCTTGCTGCTTGACTTGTGATCTAAAATATAGTCCTCCTCAAGAAATCTGGCATTGGTGCTGACCACCACCTTCTGATCCTGAGGACTATAATATAAACCACCTCTCGTTCCTTTGGGGTAGCCTACAAACAGCATAACCTTAGATCTCGCCTCTAACTTGCCTGCATCTGCCTCGAGCACATGTGCTGGACAACCCCAAATCCTGAGATGTCTCAGAGTAGGCTTACACCCACCCCACAACTCTACTGGGGTCGTAGGCACAGACTTAGATGACACAAGGTTGAGGATAAAACATGTTGTGTCTAAGGCGTAACCCCAAAATGAGGTAGGCAACTCACTGTAACTCATCATCGATCTAACCATCTCCATAAGAGACCTGTTCTTCCTCTCTGCTACACCATTCTGCTGGGGTGTGCCAGGTGCAGACAACTGGGTCTGAATACCCTCCTCTGACAAAAAAGTCCTAAATTCACTAGAGAGGTATTCACCACCTCTAGCCTGAACTTACATAGGTCCACACACGTCAGAATGAATCAACTCTAAAACCTCCTTGGCCCTATACCCCTTCGCCTTAAAAGGCCTCTTGGTCATTTTACCCTCGAAGCAGGACTCACAGGTCGAATAGCTGTCAATATCTAGTAAGTCCAAAGACCCACTCTTGACCAACCTTTGAATCCTACTAAGGTTGATATGACCTAGTCTCAGGTGCCAAAGATAAGTCTGATTCAAAGAGGAAGATTCCTTTCTCTTACTATGATTCGGTGATGAGTTACTAGTTTCTGTGTTTTGCATAACTGGGGAGTAAGTCTTGATTAAAAACAAATTGTCAACCAATGTACCGGAACATATAAGTTTCTGGCATTTTCTTATAAAAAACCGAACCGTCAGAAAATACACACTTATAACCATCCAAAACAAGTTTCGAAACCGAAAGCAAGTTCTTTCGAAAACTAGGTACATAAAGACAATCCTTTAAATATAAAATAGAGTCTGGAAAATAAAGACTAATCACTCCCACTGCAGCCACAGAAACTCTGGTAGTATCCCCAAGGTAGACCTGCAACTTTCCCTCTCTAAGCAGCCGGGTCACTTGGAACCCCTGCAAAGAATTACAAACGTGATCAGTGGCTCCCGAATCCACACACCAAGTATCCGTGGGAATCGCCGCTAATCACGTCTCAGTAACTAGGGAAAATTTACTTTTAACCTCGAGGCTTTGGGCAATCCTTCTTCCGATGTCCTGCTTTGCCACACTTAAAACATTTGCCTTTCGGCTTTTGCTTCTTGGCAATGCCTGCCTTGTCCATGATTAGTTCCTGCTTTCTGGCCTCTCTTCCTCTCTTGCTTCCTGGCTTTGGGCCCAGCAGAGGAACCTGAGTGACCAACAGTAGCAAAGGCTTGCTTCTTCTCAGCGAATAGGCCCTCGGCTGACACCAATGTATTCATGAGCTCGGGAAGTGAATATGAGAGCTTGCCCATATTATAGTTCAACCGAAACTGCTCAAAACTGGGAGGCAAGCTCTGGAGAATGATATCGACCTGGGTCTCCCCATCAATATCACCTCCCAGTACCTCGATCTCATTGATGCAACTGATCATGTTCAGCACGTGATCCCTCACTGAAATGCCCTCAGCCATTCTAGCATTCATGAGTTACCTCATAGCTGTATGCTTGGCTACCCTGCTTAAGGGGACACTCCTCAGTAAGCACGTACTTGTAACCCTCAGCGGTAAGGACAATGTCCAGGTTACGTTTCCAGTCAATATAGTTTGGACTCGTGAGTTTGTTTTGGTTCAGAATGACAGCTAGCGGGTTGAACGACATATCAACTGAAAATAATGAAAAAACATGTCTCAGTATACTTTTCGAAAATATTGAAAAATCCTCAGAAAAGAAATATAATCTTCTACCGACATCTCTCCCACCGGGATTAATGCAGGTCACGATGGGTGAACGTCTACGCCAACCCACATTCGTTCAAGAAGGACCGAAGTCCATTAATCTCATTATCTGACCAACGATCTTATGATCAATGAAATTAATAGTCGATAATTTTAGCCGTACACGTAAATAGCGTTACCTCGATGAGAGGGATACTATAAACAGTACACTAAGTGTATGCCATTACGTGACTTCTAAGTTTGTTACTTAGGGTACTAATGCGCCTCGGATGGCGAGGGTGTCGCAACTTTTCCCAATTAAACGCACTATAGTCATCCCTTTAGAAATTCATTCCAGCGATATCTGTGATTGAAAACTCAACCGATGGGGAAGCCGTTTAACCACATCGCCAATGAATCCGTAATGGAGGCCATGGGGCTATTAACCAACCCGCTCCCACTTAGATTTTTAAAATAATTTTAATTCGCCCTAGTTTTCTCGATTTTCCATTTCGGTTTTCTACGTAATTAGGAATCACCCAAAAATTACGATAAACCAAAATCCGGGTTTTCTCGATTTTCTACGTAATTAGGAATCACCCAAAATTACGATAAACCAAAACCCCACGTAATTAGGAATCACCCAAAATTACGATTAAACCAAAACTTGCGAATGTAATTAAGTTTGAGGATTTTTACGTTTTAACATGCAATATCTTAACTATGGATATTCGCACCCATAAAACCGTTGGAGTTTTAATATGCGAATAATCTATCTTAGTTAATTGCACATTACCTTTTGAAAAACTTTTGGTTTGAATTTCGTTCATGCAAAATAAAACGAAAATCACACAATCAACGAAAAAATCATAAATACGGGAAATTAAATAAAATAAAATTTCCCGACTATTATGGCCTTCTCTATCGTTGATTCCTTGACGCCTCGGTGACACTTCCCGTCGTGTCGCTCCCACTCGTTATTTGGATTCCTCTCGATTCGCCCGGGTTTTCTCGGTTTATTCCGTAATTAGGAATCACCCAAAATTACAATAAACCAAAACCCGCGAATATAAGTCACCCAAAATAACGTCTTCGTCATAGTACAAAAATTCCTATATACAAAGGCGTTTTCTAGGAATTTAAAGACGACATGATTAGATCAAATCCTACTACAAGATTTTTCTAATCCTACACGGCTTCCAGCTCGTGGTTATTACTATTACAGAAATTTCCATTCAAAAATAAAACGAGCCCGGACATGTCCCGGGGTTTATGAATGAAAATTAAATTTCTACCATAATAGCCGGGAAACCAATAACCACCTGTTTATACATTTCGACAAAAATAATAATGCCAAAATAAAGCCGTGTAATAAATCAAACAAGTATAAGACCGAAACCATCGCTCTGATACCAATTTGAAGGAAAACTGAACAAGCCCGGGCTAAATCGAAAACCTCACTTTCGTGCTATGCATTCCAGAATCGGAAGCTTTCGACCAAGCTCAGGCTCAAATTAGTTTACCCATGAACGGATCTAGGCTTATACTTATTTAATTTATTAATCGGGACACAAAAAATTAAATCTTTAATTAAAGCGGAATTTAAAGATTATACCTTTTGTAGCGAAGTCCCTCACTTAAAGAAAACCAAATCTTTTAGCGCAAATTCCACAAGAAATCCGAAGAATTCTCCAATACAAGCTCCGAGATAGTGTGGGCTATCGTCTACGGAGTTACCCACGGCAATAAGATGAAAACCCAAGGAAACCCACTTCGAAATAACTCTAAAAACAATGGACAGAACTGCCCAATAGTTTATGCGCAAACCAGGAGCTGCCGCCGAAATTAACAATATGCTTTGCCAGGAATTAATCCGACCGGTCAGAGATCTAGACACTAGCTCAAAGCTCTCGCCAAGCTAGTGGTTCACCACACCAGTCTGCAACTAATAACCCAGCAGCACACAATTGTGCAATCACTGCCCAGGAATTCTCGGCGCCCTGCTGTTCAATTTACTGCCCAGGAATTCTCGGCGCACTGGGATCTCAGCGTACTGCTGTGTGGTTCGCTGCCCAGTTGCCCAGTTCACTGTCCAAGAATTATCTGCATATTAATACGCAATCCACTGGACAACAAACTTGCTGCACACAATTCCAGCACCGAACAACTTATATGCAGCGCACAATTCCAGCGATAAAAATAATAATAAGACTGGCGGCGGCAGCTTCCAATATAAAATCAAGGGACTAATTGAAGCGACAGAGTTAATCTCGAAGAAGAAAGATCCTAGCTGACTTCGAGGAGAAAATTCGAAGAAGAAGAATTTCTCACTCTAAGCTAGACTTTCTCACACTAGCCCTTTCTTGGCTATCAAGTTTCCTTAGGGTTTTCTTGCCCAATATGTTGTATTTATAGGAGCTTCTAAGGAGACCTAATGGGCTCTCGAGTTAGGCCTTAAAATTTGACTTTCGTTGACCGCTAAGTCTTCCCGACTAATCAACTCCAATCGACCCTTTTAAATTAATTTATTTAATCCACTTTGTTAATTTAATTTAATCGAACCCTTAGAATTAATTAATTCAAAATAGAATTAATTTCTAAATTCACTTCGTCGATCAAATATTAATTAAGCCCTTCGGATTAATTAATTTACCTTGTTGATTAGTCAAACGCATAATCGGTCGTACCACTAACGGACCAATTATGGAACTACCGCTCGAAAACGACTTTACATCGCGCCATTATTATTTCTTCTATCTCCCCACATTAAAGATCTAGTGCTCGTCGATTTATCAATTTACTGACAAATTAATTCACCGACTTCTTGGTTTCCGAGATTAGTACCACTCGACCTTTTATTATACCGAACGTAAAGTTCACTGGCCAGGTTTAGTATAATAACCTTACGAGCTCATCTCGGGAGCACCATCAACCCGGCGAACCGGTACGTGGATTCCTCCGACTAGCAACGACACGCAAGAAGCTAAACACCGCATACCCAACTTACCGAGGTATTGGCCTCAATTGACCTCACTCTTTGGCAAATCAAAGCACACGACACCCAACCCTCACGCCCGTCCCAATCTCGGGATTGAGAGATGGAATACTAGGACCGAATTGACTACGCCAATCAGTACAAGTCAATTCTATCCAAACTGGTCGTGCTCAATATGCCCCGGGCATATCTGTGTGATTTAAACTAGTCTAGATAAACCAATTTCCAAACCACACAATAACCTATACCGATAGTATGTTCAGACTATCTCGGTTACGAGCATACTTTTTATATATCAATACTTTAACCAATAACGGTATCTACTGTGTTTGTCGACACCCCGTTATCTAGTTCTATGATATAAAGGAACAGATTTATACTGAAACAAAATGATATGTCATCTGTGGATATTAGTTTTTGATACAAGCCATAGCTTTTCTGTATTCAAAACTAACAACATGCTTGATGCTCGCGTCTATGACAGGCGAGCTTCAAAAGCAGTTCATGAATTTGGAAGCTTTCCGAATTTATGAGTCACTGACAGAAATGTTTCGTGAACAAGCCAGTATCTTTGTTATTGAAATAAATCTTTCTATGTCCACCTCATGGGTATTAGATACCGGATGTGGGGCTCACATTTGTACTAATGTGCGAGGACTTAGAAATAGAAGGATGACAAGGAAAGGTGAAGTTGATCTCCGAGTGGGCAACGGGGTAAGGGTTACTGCTGTTGAAGTGGGAGATTACACTTTATCTTTACCTTCCGGTTTAAACATTGAACTTGAGAATTGTTATTATGTACCTTCTTTGAGCAGGAATATTATTTCAATATATTGTTTAGATATTAAAGGATTTCATTTTATTATTGGTAATAATTCGTTATCTTTATATCGGAATGATGTTTTGTACGGAGTTGCAAATTTATGCAACGGCCTATATGTCTTGGATTTGAGCAAAGAAAGACCGGTTTATAACATTGAAAAAAAGGCTAAATCAATTAAATTTGATATGAGTCCAACTTACCTTTGGCATTGTCGATTAGGCCATGCAAATGAAAAGTGAGTTCAAAAGCTTCACAAGGATGGAGTGCTTGGGTCGTTTGATTTTGAATCATATGATACCTTTGAACCATGGTTGCAAGGCAAAATGACAAAGAGTCCTTTCAACAAGAAAGGCGAAAGAACTAGTGAGCTATTGGCCCTAATACATACGGATGTATGTGGACCAATGAGCACACAAGCCAGAGGTGGATTTGAATACTTCGTGACTTTTACTGATGACTATAGTAGATATGGGTATGTCTACTTAATGAGGTATAAAAGTGGAACTTTGAAAAGTTCAAAGAGTTTAAAAACGAAGTAGAAAATCAATTTGATAAAAGGATTAAGGCTATTCGCTCCGATCGGGGAGGTGAATACCTTAGTGATGAGTTCGATGGCTATCTAAAACAGTGTGGAATTTTTTCACAGCTGACTCCACCGGGAACACCTCAATGGAATGGTGTATCCGAAAGGAGAAATCGGACCTTATTAGATATAGATCGATCAATGATGGGCCAAGTGACTCTCCCTACATCCTTTTGGGGTTATGCTCTCCTTTCTGCTGCCTACTTATTGAATCGTATTCTATCCAAGGCAGTAGATAAGACTCCATATGAGATATGGATGGATCGGAAGCCCTATATGTCCTATCTACGAGTTTGGGGTTGTCAAGCTCATGTAAAGCGTTTACAAAGTAATAAGCTTGAACACAAAACTGACAAATGCTTATTTCTGGGATATCCTAAGGAAACCAAAGGATATCAATTCTACAACCCAACAGAGAACAAAGTGATCGTTGCTCGAGGAGCTACTTTCTTAGAGAAAGAATTTCTGAACAAGAAAGACAGTTCAAGAACCACAAGAGAATGTAGAACGATCTACAGAAACTCATATTAAAGTTGACATGGAAACTCATGAAAATGAGCAACCTGAGTCAATAACACAAGAACCTATAAGATCTGGTAGATCTCGTCTTCAACCCGAGAGATACGGATTTCTCGTGACTGACGATCAAGATTTGATCTTGGTGGACTCTAATGAGCCCACGAACTATAAACAGGTTTTAGAAAGTCCGAATTCAGATAAATGGCTACAAGCCATGGAATCTGAAATGCAATCCATGAGGGACAATAAAGTGTGGACTTTGATTGACCCTCCTATTCAGGTAAAGGTTGTCGATTCAAGTGGATTTTCAAGTTAAAACCTGGCGGGATCTTCAAGGCACGACTAGTGGCTAAAGGTTTCAGACAGACTCATGGTATAGACTATGATGAAACCTTCTCTCCTGTCATGATGCTCAAGTCCATTAGGACAATGCTTGCCATAACAGCATATTTTGACTATGAGGTATGACAGATGGATGTTAAGATGACTTTCCTAAATGGAAACCTACTCGAGGAAGTTTATATGAAACAACCCGAGAGATACATCGATCAAAAGTATCCTAATAGAGTATGTAAGCTTCAGAGGTCCATCTATGGACTAAAGCAAGCATCTCAAAGTTGGAATCTTCGTTTTGATGAGGAAGTAACAGGTTATGGATTCATCAAGAACGAAGATGAGCCTTGTGTTTACAAGAAAGTTAGTGGGAGCAAGATTGTTTTCCTTGTCCTATATGTGGATGACATTCTGCTCATAGGAAATGATATTTCCTTGATGAGAGACATCAAACAATAGTTGGGGAGTGTATTTTCTATGAAAGACTTGGGAGAAGCCGAAATTATACAAGGTATCAAGATCTATAAGGGCTAAGTTAAGAAGGGTATATAGACAATATATTGAAGAGGTTCAATATATCTAATTCTAAGAATGGTATGGTACCATTCAGACATGGCCTCCTCTTAAAGAATAACCAATGTCCTTCTAATAAAGAGGAGAGGAATGCGATGAGTAGAGTCCCATATGCTTCGGCAGTAGGATCTATCATGTATGCCATATTATGTACCCATCCAGATGTTGAACATTCACTTAGCATGACTAGCAGATACCAACAAGATCCATGGATGGATCATTGGACTGTAGTCAAAGCAATCCTGAAGTACTTACGAAGAACTAAAGGATTAATGCTAGTGTATGGAGGACAAGAACAGCTCATTGTACAAGGTTACGCTGATGCTACTTTCCAAACAGTTCAAAATAACATGAAGTCACAATCAGGCTACGTGTTTAGTCTGAATGGTGGTGCAATAAGTTGGAAAAGATCAAAACAAGATACAACAATCGATTCTACAACAGAGTCTGAGTACATTGCTGCATCAGATGCTGCAAAGTAAGTTGTTTGGTTGAGGAAGTTCGTGTCAGACATCAGAGTGATACCGAGTATCCAAGATCTGATAGAACTTTTCTGTGACAATAACGGGGCCATCGCACAAGCTAAGGAGCCTCGGTCACACCAGAAAACCAAACACATACTCAGAAAGTTTCACCTCATCCAAGAGATCATTGATCGAGGAGATGTGAAAGTGTGCAAAATAGGGTCAGACGACAATATAGCAGATCCTCTCACAAATGCTCTACCACAGTCAAAGTTTGATAGACATGTAATAGAGCTTGGTCTTAAACAGTTTAGGACATAGCCCTTCATCGGGAAAGTGGGAGATTGTTGGTGTATGTGCCCTAATGAGGGCTATTTATGTAAATATACTTTAAGATTATTTATGTAAATAAGACATTTGTCGCTTGATTGATTTTTTATCAAATGAGTTAATTTCATGATAGTAATATTCTTGTGCATATTTAAATTCATGAAATCGATCCGCCAAAAGAAACACTCCATGGACTAATTAGATCATGAGTGATTCTTTTGAGTAGTACTGGTACGAGGATCCTTAGACCATAAATCACTACATGGTCTTAAGTGAATTGTAGTGTGCTTTGACATACGCCTAACGGGGCCGTAACAGGTCGCCAAGTACGGGTATGATTGGGTACACTATGATTCATGCTAAGATATGTAGGTGAAGTGATGGGACTACAAATCTATCTTAAGTGAGAGATGATATCTTGGCCACTTGATAGTGAACTGAAAAGTGCATGGCCATGCCCAAGGAATGATAAGGATATCATTTGCTTGATGGATTCAGTGTCACTAAGAGATCAAGTAAATGTTTAGCTATATAAGGATGATGGTTCCATGCCTTATGCTAAACGGGATATCAATGTAGAGGATCGTACGCAGTTTGCTCGGAAAGGTTGTGTTGAATCACTATTTGACCCTCCATTTTCAATTGGGTAGTCATTATGTCTTGCTAGAGACAACTAATGACTTATGGATTAATCAATGAGCTTGAGTTATCCATTGCCAATTTAGAATGGGCCTACAGGATCGCACATAAGAAAGTTCGGTCTTCCCCTCAGTAAGTATAATTGTTATACTTAAATAAAGAAGCTTTAATTAAATAGTTTAATTAAATATTATTGAAAAGTTTTGGGGTATTAATTATTAGTTAATTAATTACCTGGGAACAATTAGGGTGAGCTGATAAATTAAGGGACTTAATTGCAATTGAAGTTATTGACCCATCAGTCTGATCCATGGGTCGTGGGTTCATCCATGGGCTTGGTGTATAACCCAAATCATTAAGGTATTATTTAATGCTGATTTGGAATCAGTAAATATTATTTAAATACAGAGTTGGAATCAGTAAAATAATATTCAGTAATAATACTAATTTGGAATATGACTAAAATCAGTTAGGTTATAATTGGATAATTGTAGGGAAAGATGATGATTTTGAATTAGAAAAATCAGATCAGACAAAAATACACCATATTCCCAAATTCTCTCTGTAGGCAATATCGGCTAGCACCAGATCTGCGAAGACTTTCGTGCTTGAGAGCAGAGAATCCTTCAAGGAAGAATTTTTGTGGTGACGAACGTAACCAGAGCAGAAGGCTTGGACCAACATCAAATAAGGATCCAGGTGCGGCAACCGATTATGCTACAAGGGTAAGCTTTAGAAGCTTTAAACGTAGGATTAATTGAACACTAAATTGAAATAGGCATGAATCCGCTGCGAAAAATTTTGTAAATCATGCCTTCGATCCCAACACAACTTACCGAGATTTAAGCCTCAATTGAACGCACCCTTTGGCAAATCAAAGCATATGATATCTAACTCTCATGCCCATCCCAATCTGGGGATTTAAGATATTAGAATACTAGGATCAAATTAACTACACCCATCTGTTGGATTTGAATACATAAGCTATGCTTGTGTTGCACATTTTCCCGGTTAATATATCGATTTGTGTTTTAGTTATAATTTTGTTGTGCATATTATGTCTATTTATACTATTAAGTAGATGATGGGGTGTCTTGTGTGACACAGTAGATCTTATCATTGGTCGAAAGGCATAGTATATAAATGAGGTTCGTAACCGAGACAGTTTTGGACAAACTGTCGGTTTAGGTTATTATGAGATTCGGATAATCGGCTTGTCTAAACAGATTGAATCATATAGATATGCCCGGGGCATATTAAACATGACCATTAGGAATGATTTGTCTTGTACTTATTTAATAGACAAATTATTCCTTGTATTCTATCTCTAAATCCCTAGACTCGGGCGGGCATGAGGATTAGACATAGTGTACTTTGATCTGCCAATAGGTGAGGTCAATTGTGGCCAATATTCTCGGTAGGTTGGGTGCGCGTGTTTAGTTACTTGGTGTGCTGCTGCTTGTCGAAAGGAAACCACGTACCGGTGCGTCCGTGGTGATGGTGCTCCCGAGATAAGCTCAAAATGTTTATTATACTAAACCCGACCGGTGGACTTATGTCCGGTATAGTAAAAAGGTCGAGTGGTACTAGTCTCGGTATTAAGGAGTTGATTAATTAATTTATCAGTAAATTAATAAATTAACGAGCACTATATCTTTGATGTGGGGAGATTATGAATATAATTTAATTAAGTTTTTCCAGAAGCAATTCTGGTGTAGGATGGAAGAGGCAAAATTAATCCGTTAGTGGTAGGATTAATTTTGTAATGGGTTAATTGAGTAGGTAGATTTAATTAATTAATTGGTTAATTATTCCTAAGGGTTAATTCAGTAATTAACAAAGTGGAATTATGTAATTAATTCTTAAGGGTTAATTAAGTAATTAACAAAGTGGAATTAATTAATTAATTAATTAAATCTTAAGTTTCAATTAGAATTAGGAAATCTTAGAGATTAGGAAATCTAGTAGGATTTAGTTTATCTTATCTTATCCTATCAAGATTGGTTACCTAATTGGATTTGAAAACTAATTACCTAAACCCATTAGGAATTCCAATCCTAAACCAACTTGGGGTCTCTCTTGTAACTCTATAAATAGACAATGGATTAGCTATTCAAGACACACATTTAATCCACAAGTTTTCTAGAGAGAGAAAACTTTCTCTCTCCAAGTTGAATTTTTCCAAGTAATAGGCGGCTGGTTTTTCCCTTGGTGTGGCCAAAATTTTGGTCCATTCTTGCTAGCCCCGTGTGCTGCTTTCTCTCTCTTCGGGCAGTGCGTTTGCAGTACGTGCTAGGTGCGGAGGTGCTGGATTTTTTCTGACGGGTGGAATTGTGGTGATAGCTGATCAATCGGCTTCTGGATTGTTGCCCACACAACAAGAAGTCATAGTCTTGAGTCATACAAGAGAATCACCCAAGTCACGCTTCAAAGGTACTTTTCTAAGATTCCGCTCTTAATTAGAAAATTTTGTTGCATGGTAAATCGAACCCAGTTGCTCTAGCTTGTACATCCAATTCCCAAAGTAGTGTCGGGAATGGGATAAAATTATCAACGTAGTTCCCTCGAAGTACTTCATGCTGGTGAATAGCGGTGGCAATAAAGCTGTAAACAATGCTGCCTATATTTAATTCTTGATAGTTGATAAGTAGAATCACAAGCTGAAGTTGCCATTTTTGGACCTCATTGCCTCCATTCACAGGTGTGGGTACCAAACTATGTCGTACAAAAGTATACATTATTTTAGCTTTCAGGCTTAATTCATGAAAAACAATTTACTCCCATTGATATGGGCTTATCTACACACCCTATCTCAAAATTCTTCTTAGATGCTTAGGTAAATGAACAAATTCTTCAACTTGGTATTTGGTCCATGCCTCTGAACTAGGGTACTGTTCCAAGATGGCGTTGATCACTCCACATCCTAAATGCATGTGCACTGATCTCAGCAGAAATGATCTGAGAGGGCCGTTCAGATGGGCTGATGTATAAAGCTCCTGGACCACAGTGAGGTTCACCCTTATTCATGTAGATGCCAACTTAGAAACCCTTTACGCTCTAAGTAATCTCTGAATAAACAATTTTCTATGATTACAACCTAATACACCCGAGACTTGAGCTTCCAAAGTACCAAGTTGTCATCAAATTCTTTTACTCTCTTCCTATATACTCCTGACAATACCATTGACTCTTTGAATATAACGGAATACATGCATGACAAAAGTTAGATAGGGATTAAGCAACATTTATCTCTTAGTACTAGAAATAAGTCAACAAAAAAATATTAATCAAATAGTGTATAGGCTGTCTAGTCTACAACTAAATATTAAAATTATGTACATGCATCAAAAGTAAGGTAAGTCCTTTATCCCTTATCAAGCGGTTTAAGTTTTATTCCGTTGGGTTTTTGTGTTTCCTTAATGGTGTCAATCGTGTCGTCTTGAAGATACATTACACTCTTTTTGCCAAAAATTTCTATCCTCAGACTCCACATAATGTTTAACCCTGTGACCATTGAATTTAAACTCTTCTCCACTTTGTTCATCCATCACGCAAAACATGCCGAAGGGGTATACTTTCAAAATTATATACGGTCCCGTCCATTAGACTTCAACTTCCCAGGAAAGAGTCTCAGTCTTGATTGGAAAACCAGCACATTTTGGCCCTCCTTAAAAATTCGATGGTGGATACCCTTGTCACGGATCCTTTTCTTTCTTTCTTTATAAATCTTAGTGTTCTCATAGGCATCTAGACGCATTTCTTCAAGCTCAGTCAGCTCCAGTACCCTACGCCGTCCAGCTGTGTCAAAATCCAAATTTACTGCTTTAAGTGCCCACCATACCTTATGAACAATTTCAACTGGTAAATGACATTCCATCATATAAATTAATTTAAAGGTGATGTTGCAATGAGTGTCTTAAAAGCAGTACAATATGCCCATAAAGCATCCTCCTGATGTTGTACCCAATCCTTCCGATTTGGTTTAACAACCTTTTTCCAAACTTTGTTTTATTTCCCTGTTGGTTACCTCCGCCTGACCGTTTGTCTGAGGATTATAGGGGGTTGAAACTTTGTGCACCACCCCATACTTATGGAGTAAATTCTTAATGATCCCATTACAAAAATGACTACCTCCATCACTAACAATCACCTTAGGTGCCCCAGATCTTGCAACCATATTATTTTTCAAGAATTTTCTTACTGTTAATGCATCACTCTTATTGCAAGGATTAGCCTCTACCCATTTAGTAACATATTCCACAGCTACTAAAATATAGCTATACCCCTCTAACGAAGGGAAGGGGTCGCTTGAAATCAATCCCCCAGACTTCAAACAAGTCTACAAGTTGATTTTTCTGTTGTGGCATTTCATGCTTCAAGGTAATTCCACCGACCCTCTGACATCTATCGCACGTAGTAACATAAGTTGTTGTTTCCTTAAAATGGGTTGGCCAGAAAAACCCTGATTGAAGCACTTTGAATGCTGTTCACTTTGCTCCAAAATGTCCACCATAGGGTGAATCATGACATCCTTTCAGAATTTCTTTTTGTTCAAATTCTGCTACACATCTTCTAATCAACCGTCTTTACTGATAGATTTGTGCAGGATCTGGGTTCGCATTTATTCGATTTACCACTTAACAAAAATTTCTAATTAAAAGCGGAATATTAGAAAATTACCTTTGAAGCGTGACTCAGGCGATTCTCTTGTATGCCTCAAGACTATGATTTCTCGTTGTGTGGGCAACAATCTAGAAACCAATTTGATCAGCTATCACCACAATTCACCTGCTAGAAAAATCCAGCACCTCTTCACCTAGCACGTACTGCAAACGCACTGCCCGGAGAGAGAGAAAACTATATGCGCAGCTGATAAAAGGAGGCCAAATTTCGGCCAACTCATGTAAAAAACCAGCCGCCTATTTCTTCAAAATTCGACTATGAGAGAGAAATTATTTCTCTCTCTTTATAATTTTATCTGTCTAGTTTTCTTGTATTGAAAACTTGTGAATTAATTGTGTTGTATTGAATAGCAAATCCCTTGTCTATGTATAGAGTTACAAGAGAGACCCCAAGTTGGTTTAGGATTCGTCTTCCTAATGGGTTTAGGTAATTAGTTTCCAAATCTAATTAGGTAACCAATCTGATAGGATAAATCAAATCCTACTAGATTCCTAATCTCTAGGATTTCCTAATTCTAATTGAAACTTAAGACTTAATTAATTAATTAAATAATTCGACTTTGTTAATTACTGAATTAACCCTGAGGAATAATTAACCAATTAATTAATTAAATCTACCTATTCAATTAACCCATTACAAAATTAATCGTACCACTAACGGATTAATTTTGGCACTACCATCCTACACCAGAATTGCTTCTGGAACAACTTGATTAAATTATATTCATAATCTCCCCACATCAAAGATATAGTGCTCCTTAATTTATTAATATACTGATAAATTAATCAACTTCTTTAATTCTGAGACTAGTACCACACGACCTTTTTACTATACCGGACATAAGTCCACCGGCTGAGTTTATTATAATAAACATTTCGAGCTCATCCCAGGAGCACCATCACCCCGGACGCACCGGTACATGGTTTCCTTTCGACAAACAGTAGCACACCAAGCAAGTAAACACGCGCACCTAACCCACCGAGACTATTGGTCACAATTGACCTCATCCATTGGCAGATCAAAGTACACTATGTCTAATCCTCATGCCCACTCGAGTCTAAGGATTAAGAGATAGAATACAATGATCGATTTGTCTATTAAATCTGTACAAGACAAATCATTCCTAATGGTCAAGTTCAATATGCCTCGGGCATATCTATATGATTCAATTAGTTTAGATAAACCAATTATCCGAATCATATAATAACCTAAACCGACAGTTTGTCCAAAGCTGTCTCGGTTACGAACCTTATTTATAGATTATGTCTTTCGACCAATGATGAGATATACTGTGTCACACAAGACACCTCATCATCTACTTACATAATATAAATGGACATATTATGCACAACAGATTATAATCAAAACATATATCGATATATTAACTGTGAAATTGTACGATACAAGCATAGCTTATGTATTCAACTCCAACATTTACATCTTTTAAACAAGTGCGGATCTTCCCAATAATAATTTTGCACATCGTGGAAAAATTTCTGTTTCTATCGGTACGATAACTCTCCAGGGATAACTTTTGACACCACAAAATTGGCGTAATCACTGTACCAAGACAATGAGGCTGCTGATTGCACAAACAACACCTTTTTGTCCAGAAACTCTTCCTTAATTGATATTCTACCTTCCTGCCCAGTATCTGTATGCTTTAATCATTACAAATGATCTGCTAGTTGATTCTCAGCTCATTTTCGATCCTTGATTTAAATATAGAATTCCTATAACAAAAGTATCCATCTAATCAATCTAGGCTTGGCATCTTGTTTTTTTAAGAGGTATTTGAGGGCTGCATGATCAGTGTGAACTATCACCTTAGCTCCTATGAGATATGAATAAAATTTATCAAATCCTAAAACCATAGCCAACAACTCTCTCTAAGTGGTAGTATAGTTCTTCTGCACTCCATTCAGAAGTCTACTAGCATAATGACTGACATGCAACACCTTGTCTCTTCTTTTCCCCAATACCACTCCAATAGCTATATCACTTGCATCACACATTAATTCAAAGGGTTTACGCCAATCCGAAACAACCACCACAGGGGCAAAAATCAACCTTCTTTTTAACTCTTCAAAGACATGCTCACATTCTTGATTAAACTTGAACTCAACATATTTTTCAAGCAACGAGCACAAGTGATGGGCTATTTCTGAAAAATCCTTAATAAACCTCTTATAAAAACATGCGTGCCCTAGAAAATTTCTAATTCCCTTCACATTGCTAGGTGCAGGCAGCTTTTCAATAGTACTGCATACTGATTCCTTGTGTATGATTCGAAAATACCAGATATACACAAGAATAAGACCATGGAATCAAGAAATGCATCTTTATTTGAAAATGTCTTTCCTAGGAAATCAGTTAGGGAAACTAGTTCTAAATGGCCTAAGGAAACCATTGATAAAGAACTACAAAGTCAATAAGTGGTGGAGTTAAGCCGTAGGAAAAGAGTAAGGGTGGAAAAATCATTTGGTGATGATTTTGAAACTTTTCGCATTGAGAAAGAACCACAGTATGATGAAGTTGTGAGTTCTTCGAAAGCGCCTTTATGGAAAGGAGCCATAAAGAGCGAGATTGATTCTATTTTACAGAATCATACTTGGGAGTTAGTGGGATCTCCCTTCTGACTGTTGTCCTTTAGGTTCAAAATGGCTTTTCAAACGAAAAATGAAAGTAATGGCTCTATTGACAAATACAAAGCTAGGATGGTAATCAAAGGGTATAAGCAACGAGAAGGCTTAGACTACTTTGATACGTATTCTCCAGTGACGAGAATAAATTCCGTAAGGATGATACTGGCTATCGCAGCCTTACGGAATTTGGAAATTCATCAAATAGGTGTCAAAATAGCTTTCTTAAATGGGGATTTAGATGAAGAAATCTATATGGAGCAACCCGAAGGGTTTAAAGCTCCAGGTTCCAATAAGAAAGTGTGTAAATTGGTTAAGTCATTGTATGGTTTGAAACAAGCTCCAAAGAAGTGGCATGAGAAGTTTGACCATGCAATGATAACCAGTTGATACAAAATTAATGAGTGTGATAAGTGTGTTTGTGTAAAAGAGACCGGAGATGGTTATGTCATCTTATGTATGTACGTAGACGAAATACTTATAGTAGGTAGTAGTGACAAATTGGTCAAGTCTACTAAAGCACTGTTAAATTAAAAATTTGACATGAAATATATGGGACTGGCATATGTGATTCTCGGAATCCGAATCATTAGGTCCCCGGAAGGTCTAACTTTGAGTCAAGCTGATTATGTAGACAAAATTCTAGGGAAATTCAATCAGAATGACTCTGGAATTGCTATAATGCCATTAGATAACAATCTCCATTTAACCAAAAATCGTGGGGAGAGTATTTCTGAAGTAGAATACTCCAGGATTATAAGGAGTTTGAAGTATCTAATGAGTTGTACTAGACCATATATTGCTTATGTGGTAAGCAAATTGAGCTTATATACGAGTAATACAGGGAAGGATCACTTGACTGCAATAATTAGGGTACTAAGGTGAATGAATTAAGATCCAGTTTGGGCCAAATCATAAATCTCACTTTCTTGCTATGCATTCCAAAATGGGAGACTTTCGATCGAGTCCAAACACTAAAATCATTTCCCTTCAACGGATCTAGGCTTATATTTGTTAGATATATTAAATGACACACTAAAAAATTAAATCTTTAATTAAAGAAAAAGATAAAGATTATACCTTTGAAGCGTGTCCCTCGCAAATAAGAAAAATTGAATCTTTGAATGCAAAATCCACTAGAAAGTCCCTCGAATGACTATAATAAACTTGGAAGTTGAGTGGGCAACTATCTATCGGGTGGATCTACCAAAATCCAAGGTACACACAAGAAACCCGCCTCAAGAAAGTTCGAGAACTGCCGAAAAGAACTTCCCAGAGTGCTACCACCAAGACGCCAGAAAGAACTGCGAGTTACCAGAAAAAGCCGTGGCCGGTGGACTGCTCAAGCCGTGATCTTTATGCGATTTAATCATGGATTTGCACGCTATAGAAACAGTCCAGCCGATCACTCTAAAAATAGAAAATAGTCGCTGCCAAGTTCAAATCCGGTCGCCAGAAAATCTAAAAAAAACCGAGCAACTTTCCAAGAAATAATATAAAATCCTATGGGATGAACTTTTCTTCGAGGAAAGAAGAATTCTAAGTCGACTTTGAGAGAATGAGGAAGACAAAGTTCTCTCTCTAGACTACTCCTTCTCACTCTAGGCAAACTTGCCTACTAAGTTTCTTATGTCTTAAATGTTAAAACATTATGTATTTATAAAGAGCTTCAAGGGAGACCCAGTGAACTTTTGATTTGGGCCTTACTAATTGGATTTAATTGACTTTCTTAGTCTTCACTAGACAAGTCAATTCTCAATTAGCCCAAGGATTATTTATTTGACCCACTTCGTCAATTCAATATTAATCGACCCAAGGATTATTTCATAACTCACTTTGTCGATTAAGTATTAATTAACTCAAGGGTAAATATTTATTTAATCCACTTTTTCAATTAATCCAATTGATAATTAATCGCACCACTAACGGATTGATTATAGAACTACCGCTCAAAAACAAAATTACTTCGCACACACATTAATTATTCTTCTATCTCTCAACATCAAAGATATAATGCTCGTTAATTTATTAATTTACTGACAAACAAATTAATTGACTTCTTTTTATCAGAGACTAGTACCACTCAACCTTATTATTATACCGGACATATGTTCACCGGCCGAGTTTAATATAATAATCCTTACGAGCTCATCTCGGGAGCACCATCACCCCGGACCTGTACATGGTTTCTTTTCAACAAGCAACGGCACAATAAGAAGTCAAACATGCATACCCAACTTACAGAGATCTAGGCCTCAATTGACCGCACCCTTTGGTAAATCAAAGTACACTATGCATAACTCTCATGCCCGCTCCAGTCTAGGGATTAAAATATTAGAATATTAGGTTCGAATTAACTATGAATATCAGTACAAGTTAATTCGATCGCAAATAGGTCCTGTTCAATATGCCCCGGACACATTCGTATAATTTAATTAGTCTAGAAAAACTAATATTTTGAATCATACAATAACCTAAACCGACAGTATGTCCAAATTATCTCGGTTACGAGCATTATTTATATATCATAAATTTAACCAATGATAAGATCTACTGTGCTACACCCGGCACCTTATCATCTATACATGTGATATAAAGGGACAATTTATAATACTGAAACACAATCGATATATAATTGACAAATAGTTTTTCATACAAGCAAAGGATTTCAGTATTCAAAACTAACAATCTCCCACTAATACTCAAAGCTATGCTCTGAAGTATAAAAACTGTTCAATACACTTATTCTGCTGTCATACAAAAACTACAAAACCCTCATGGCTCACTTAAGTATTTGACTCCCATGGCCTCCACGTGGGTCTCAAAGACTTTTGGAGTCAAGGCCTTCGTGAATGGATCTGCAAGGTTATCTGCGGATGCTATCTTGGTCACGATCTCATCTTCCCTCTTTACGATCTCTTGTATCAGGTGGTACTTGCGCTCTATGTGTTTACTCACCTTGTGGGCTCGTGATTCCCTTGAGTTAGCAACTGCACCATTGTTATCACAGTAAACTGTGATAGACCTCGGCAACTCAAAAATCACATCTAAGTCCACTAAAAAGTTCTTGAGCCATACAGCTTATTTCACTGCCTCCGATGCGGCAACGTACTCAGTTTCTATAGTGGAGTCTACCATGCATTTTTGCTTGAGACTCCACCAAACTATGACTGCACCTCCGGGAGTAAACACAAACCCAGAGTTTGACTTACTCTTGTCCATATCACATTGGAAATCAGAATCTGTGCAACCCTTAGGAACTAGCTTTTGCGATCGATAGATCAAGACATGGTCTGTCGTCCTACGCAAATACTTGAGGATACACTTGACAGCCTCCCAATGAGCTTTCCCAAGTTACTCTGATATCTACTGACCATTCCAATGGTAAAGCAAATATCAGGCTTGATACACAACATGGCATACTTGAGGCTTCCCACCGCAGATGCATAGGGAACTACCTTCATGGCACTTCTCCTTAGATAGATGCACTCCATGCCTGAAAGGTAGTGTACCCTTCTTGGGGTTCTGCATGTTAAAACATGCCAGAATCATGTCTATGTATGAAGCCTAAGAGAGTGTCAGAAAATGTCTCCTACGATCTCGAATGATCTTGATCCCAAGGATATGTCCAGCCTTTCCCAAATCTTTTATATCAAACTGGTTGGACAACTATGCCTTAACTGACAATACCTTCTTACTGTTGCCAAAACGAAGAATATCATCTACATAAAGTACAAGAAACACAACCATATTTCCATCACGTTTGCGGCATACACACTGCTCATCCGGATACTGAGTAAATTCATATGACTGGATAACCTCGTCAAAATGGATGTTCCTAAATCTGGATACTTGCTTATATCCATACATAGACTTCTCGAGCCTACAAACCTTGTGTTTTGGCCTTCTGCAATGAATCCCTCTGGTTGCTGCATAAAAATGGTCTCCTCAAGACTTCCATTAAGGAAGACTATATTGACGTCCATCAGCCAAATCTCATAATCTAAATGAGCAGCTATGGCCAAGAGAATCCAGATCGACTTAAGCATAGCTACTGAGAAAAAGGTCTCCTCATAATCGATACCCTCTTCCTGAGTATACCCATTTGCCACAAGCCTAGCCTTGAAGGTTTCAACCTTCCCATCAGATTCTCTCTTTCGCTTGTAGACCCATTTGCACCCAATAGGTCGAAACCCATCAGGAAAGTCTACCAGCTGCCAGACTTGATTTGAGTCCATTAAACCCATCTCAGAAATCTTCGCTCTCTGCCAAGAATATGCATCTTTATCTTTGAGATCCTCATTGTAGTTAACTAGATCCGGTTCGTGAGCACCAGAGACAAAATCCAAAAACTCTCCCAAACCCACGTACCTCTCGGGTTGTCTCACAACCCTTTCACTATGACGAGGCGCAGCCTGTGTAGGTGCATCATCTTTTATATCTCGTGCAGTACTATAAATAGTACACTAAATGTATGCCATTACGTGACTTCTAAGTTTGTTACTTAGGATACTAATGTGCCCTCAGCAGAGAGGGTGTCACAACTTTCTCTAATTAAACTCACTATAGTCATCCATTCGGAAATTCATTCTAGTGATATCTGTGATTGAAGACTTGTCCACATGGAGGAATGCCATAATACCAACTCGCAAGAATAACCACATCACCAATGAACCAGTAATGGAGGCCATGGGGATATTTACGAACCCGTTCCCACTTAGATTTTTAAGTTTGAGGATTTTTACGTTTTAACATGCAATATCTTAACTATGGATATTCGCACCCATAAAACCGTTGGAGTTTTAATATGCGAATAATCTACCTTAGTTAATTGCGCTTTACTTTTAAAATGTATTGGTTTAGTTTTCGTTCATGCGAAATAAAATGAAAAACACACAATCAACGAAAAGACAGAAATACGGGAAATTAAAGAAATAAAATTTCCTGACTATTATGGTCTTGTCTATCATTGATTCCTTGACGCCTCGGTGACATGTCCCGTCATCTCGCTCTCACTCGTTATTTGGATTTCTCTCGATTCGCCCAGGTTTTCTCGGTATACTACGTAATTAGGAATCACCCAAAATTATGAGAAACCAAAACCCGCGAATATAAGTTACCCAAAACAATGTCTTCGTCATAATACATAAATTCCTATATACAAACACATTTTTCTAGGAATTTAAAGACGACATAATTAGATCAAATCCTCCTACAAGAATTTTCTAATCCTACACGGGTTCCAGCTCGTGGTTATTACTATTACAGGCATTTTCATTCAAAAACAATACGAGCCCGGACATGTCCCGGGGTTTATGAATAAAAAATAAAATTCTACCATAATAGCCGAGAAACTAATAACCACCTGTTTAAACATTTTGACAAAAATAATAATGCCAAAATAAAGCCGTGTAATAAATTAAACAAGTATAAAGCCAAAACACTCACTCTGATACCATTTTGAAGGAAAACATAACAAGTCCGGACTAAATCGAAAACCTCACTTTCGTGCAATGCATTCCAGAATCGGAACCTTTCCACAAAGCTCAGGCTCAAATTCATTTTCCCATGAATAGATCTAGCTTATACTTATTTAATTTATTAAATCGACATCTAACTTACAAGGATTAAACCTTTAATTAAAAGTGGAAGGATTAAAGGTTATACATTTGAAGCGAATACCAACGCAATAAGAAAAACCAAATCTTTGCTTGCGATTACCACTGAAATCCGAAAGATAACTCCAAGAAATCCCAAATATTGCGTGGGCAATAATCTAACGTGCTATCAAAGCCCACTAAAACCCACAAATAAAATCCCTCAAAAAGACTAAATCTCTCCACAATAAAATCGAACCCACTTCAACTCCGACCACGATCTGGACAACCGAGATTGTGGATCACCAACCCAAGGAAGAGATCAACACAAACCCTGCTGGATCAAGCATCCCGGAGTGATTGAAATGGCCACCGGACTGAATTAAGAAAACTGAGCAGAATTCCGGCCAAAAGAAGAAAAATCCGGTCAAAATATTTAAAAAAAAAACTGGGCAGCAATTAAATAAAATCCATCAACGGGCTATCTAAAAGTTTGATCATTGGACTTAATCAAAATTGAGAAGTGAGATTCCAAGTTCGTTTTTGAAAGAAACCCAAGAAAGGAAGGTGAGTCTCTCTAGAACTTTCTCACTCTAAAGGAAGACAAAATGTCTTGCAAGATTTTCTTAAGTTTCTTTGGCCTTAAGCTTTCTATTTATAGGGAGCTCTTAAGGAGACCTAGTGGGCTTTTGAGTTGGGCCTTTTAATTTGACTTTCGTTGACCGCTGAGTCTTTCCTAGACTAATCAACTCCAATCGACCCATTCAAATTAATTTCTTAACCCACTTCGTTAATTTAATTTAATCGAACCCTTAGGATTAATTAATTCATAATTTCTTAATCCACTTCGTCAACTAAATATTAATTAAACCTTTAGGATTTATTAATTCACTTTGTCGATTGGTCGAATACATAATTAGTCATACCACCATCGGACTAACTATGGAACTACCGCTAAAAAATGACTTTACATCGCGCCACTATATTTTCTTATATCTCCCCACATTAAAGATCTAGTGCTCGTCGATTTATCAATTACAGACAACCTAATTTACCGACTTCTTGGTATCTGAGATTAGTACCACTCGACCTTCTTATTATACTGGACATAAAGTCCACCGGCCGGGTTTAGTATAATAAACCTTACGAGCTCATCTCGGGAGCACCATCAACCCGACGAACCGGTACGTGGATTCCTTCGGCTAGCAACGACACATAAGAAGCTAAACACCGCATACCCTGTTAGTTTTGAATACAGAAAAGCTATGACTTGTATCAAAAACTAATATCCACAGATGACATATCATTTTTGTTTCGGTATAAATTTGTTCCTTTATATCATAGAACTAGATAACGGGGTGTGGAAAGACACAGTAGATACCGTTATTGGTTAAAGTATTGATATATAAAAAGTATGCTCGTAACCGAGATAGTCTGAACATACTATCGGTATAGGTTATCGTGTGGTTTGGAAATTAGTTTATCTAGACTAGTTTAAGTCACACGGATGTGCCCTGGGCATATTGAGCACGACCAGTTTGGATAGAATTGACTTATATTGATCGGCGTAGTCAATTCGTTCCTAGTATTCAGTCTCTCAATCCTGAGATTGGGATGGGGATGAGGGTCAGATATCGTATGCTTTGATTTGCCAAAGAGTGCGGTCAATTGAGGCCTATACCTTGGTAGGTTGGGTATGCGGTGTTTAGCTTCTTGTGTGCCGTTGCTAGTTGAAGGAATCCATGTACCGGTTCACCGGGTTGATGGTGCTCCCGAGATGAGCTCGTAAGGTCTATTATACTAAACTGGCCGGTGGACTTTACGTCCGGTATAATAAGTGGTACTAATCTCGGATACCAAGAAGTCGGTGAATTAATTTGTCAGTAAATTAATAAACTGACGAGCACGAGATCTTTAATGTGGGGAGATAGAAGAAAATATAATGGCGCGATGTAAAATCATTTTCGAGCGGTAGTTCCATAATTAGTCCGTTAGTTGTACGACTAATTATGCATTTGACTAATCGACAAGGTGAATTAATTAATCCTAAAGGTTTAATTAATATTTAATCAAAAAAGTGAATTAAGAAATTAATTCTATTTGAATTAATTAATTCTAAGGGTTCGATTAAATTAAATTAACAAAGTGGGTTAAGAAATTAATTCGAATGGGTCGATTGGAGTTGATTAGTCGAGAAAGACTAGCGGTCAATGAAAGTCAAATTAAAAGGCCTAACTCGAGAGCCCATTAGGTCTCTTTAGAAGCTCCATATAAATATCCTTGTTGGGCAAGAAAGACACCAAGAAACTTGAAGGCCAACAAAGGGCTAGAGAGAGAAAGTTTAGCTTAGAGTGAGAACTTGGTCTTCCTCGTCGAAGTTTCTTCTCGAAGTCAGCTAAGAAAGTTTTCTCCTTCCGAAGACTCATTCTTTATTTTGCTCGGACTGTTCTTCAAGCAAGTCGCCGGTCGGATTTTAAAAGGAAGCAGCTCCCAGTACCGATGGGGGTTTTTCAGATTTAAAAAACCCGGCACTGTTTTTAATTCGGTGCCCTGAACCGATTGATCTCCACGTTTGATATTTTTAACTGAGTGATTCGTGGGATTGATTGTACAGATCAGGACTGGATTGATCAGCTTCGGTGGATGGTTTTTCCAGCAAATCCGGCGGCTTGTGCAGCAGGTCCGGTGACTTGCGCAGCAAGGTTCAGAAAATTCTGGGCAGTCCTATTTTTCGGTTATTTTGAGTTTTCTTCCAAATCAAGTTTCTTTGGTTTTCTTGATTTTGCCTTGGGCTGCTCCGTAGATAATAGCCCACACTATTTTGGTGTTGGATCGGAGTTATTCTTCGGATTTCTTGTGGTTATCGCTAGGAAAGATCGGATTTTTCTTATTGCATTGGAGTTCACTACAAAGGTATAATCTTTAATCTTTCCGCTTTTAATTAAAGATGCGATCTTTGTTCGTTAGATGTCATTTTAATAAATTAAATAAGTATAAGCCAAGATCCATTCGTGGGTAAATGAATTTGAGCCTGAGCTTGATCGAAAGCTTCCGATTCTGGAATGCATTGCACGAAAGTGAGGTTTTGGATTTAGCCTGGGCTTCTGTTTTCCTTCATACCCAACCTACCGAGGTATATGAATCAATTGACCGCACTCTTTGGCAAATCAAAGCATATGATATCCAACTCTTATGCCCATCCCAATCTCGGGATTGAGAGACTGAATACTAGGACCAAATTGACTACACCGATCAGTATAAGTCAATTATATCCATTCTGGTCGTGCTCAATATGCCCTGGGCATATCTGTGTGATTTAATTAATTTAGATAAACTAATTTCCAAACCACATGATAACCTATACCGATAGTATGTTCAGACTATCTCAGTTACGAGCATACTTTTTATATATCAATACTTTAACCAATAACGGTTTCTACTTGTCTTTCCACACCCCGTTATCTAGTTCTATGATATAATGGAACAATTTAATACTAAAACAAAATGATATGTCATCTGTGGATATTAGTTTTTGATACAAGCCATAGCTTTTCTGTATTCAAAACTAACAGTCTTGACGTCCATCTGCCAAATCTCATAGTCCATATGAGCAGCTATGGCCAAGAGAATCCGGATCGACTTAAGCATAGCTGCCGGGGAAAAGGTCTCCTCATAATCGATACCCTTTTTCTGAGTATACCCCCTCGCCACAAGCCTATCCTTGAAGGTCTCAACCCTCCTGTCAGATCCTCTCTTTCTCTTGTAGACACATTTGCACCCAATAGGCCGCAACCCATCAGGAAGGTCTACCAGTTCCCAGACCTGATTTGAGTCCATAGAAGCCATCTCAGCAATCATCGCTTTCTGCCAAGAATCTGCATCTTTATACTGGAGAGCCTCATTGTAGCTAACTGGGTCTGGTTCATGAGCGCCTGAGATAAAGTCCGAAGACTCACACAAACCCATGTACCTCTCAGGCTATCTGACAACCCTCCCACTACGACGAGGTGCAGCCTGTGTAAGAGCATCATCTGTGATAGTGTGTGCAGTCTCTTGTGGTGTGTCTTCCTGTACTTGTGCATCTGGAATAGTGGACTGATCCCTAAGCTCTTCCAATACTACCTTGCTCTTTGCCTTGTGATCTAAAACATAGTCCTCCTCAAGAAACTTAGCATCGGTGCTCACCACCACCTTCTGATCTTGAGGACTATAAAACAGACCACCTTTCATTCCTTTTGGATATCATACAAAAAGCATAATCTCATATCTCACATCTAGCTTGGTTGTGTCTGCCTTAAGCACATATGCTGGACAACCCGAAATCCTGAGATGTCTCAGACTAGGCTTTCGCCCAATCTATAGCTCTACTGGAGTTGAAGACATAGACTTAGATGGTACGGGATTAAGGAGATAACACGCTGACTCCAAGGATAAACCCCAAAATGATATAGGCAATTCGCTATAACTCATCATCGATCTAACCATATCCATAAGAGTGTTGTTCCTCATCTCTGCTACACCATTCTACTGGGGTGTGCCAGGTGCAGATGATTGGGTCTGAATACCATCCTCTGACAAATAGGACCTAAATTCACTAGAGAGGTATTTGCCATCGCGGTCAGATCGCAAGGCCTTGATACTCTTACCCAGATGGTTCTCCACCTCAGCCTTAAATTCTTTAAACTTGCCAAAACATTCAGACTTGTGGCGCATCAGGTATATGTATCCATATCTAGAGTAATCATCTGTGAAAGTCATGAAATACTCATAACCACCACTAGCCTAAACTGACATAGGCCCACACAAGTCAAAATGAATCAACTCTAAAACCTCCTTGGCCCTATACCCCTTTGCCTTGAAAGGCCTCTTGGTCATCTTTGTCTTTTCGTTTATTGTGTGTTTTTCGTTTTATTTTGCATGAACGAAAACAAAACCAAACTATTTTAAAAAGTAAAGTGCAATTAACTAAGGTAGATTATTCGTATATTAACTCCAACAGTTTTATGGGTACGAATATCCATAGTTAAGATATTGCATGTTAAAACGTAAAAATCCTCAAACTGAAAAATCTAAGTGGAAGCGGGTTGGTAAATATCCCCATGGCCTCCATTACAGGTTCATTGGTGATGTGGTTATTCTTGCAAGTTGGTATTATGGCCTTCCTCCATACGGACAAGTCTTCAATCACGGATATCACCGGAATGAATTTCCGAAGGGATGACTATAGTGAGTTTAGTTGGAGAAATTTGTGACACCCTCTCTGCTGAGGTGCATTAGTAGCCTAAGTAACAAACTTAGAAGTCACGTAATGGCATACGCTTAGTGTACTATTTATAGTATTCCTCCAGTGATGTTACGCTATTTATGTGTACGTCTAAAATCATTGACTATTAATTTCATTGATCATAAGATCGTTGGTCAGATAATGAAATTAATGAACTTCGGTTCTTCTCGAACGAATGTGGGTTGGCGTAGACGTTCACCCGCTTGACCTGCGTTAATCCTGGTGTGAGAGATGTCGATGGAGATTATATTGTTTTTGAGGATTTCAATATTTTCAAAAAAGTATACTGAAACTTGACTGTTTATTTTTCAGTTGTTGATATGTCGTTCAACCCACTAGCTGTCATTTTGAACCAGAACAAACTTACGGGTCCAAATTACATTGACTGGAAATGTAACCTGGACATTGTCCTAACCGCTGAAGGTTACAAGTATGTGCTCACTAAGGAGTGTCCCCCTAAGCCCAGCGATGATGCCACCCTTGAGCAGCGAGAGCCATATACAAGGTGGCAGAAGGCTGATGAGATGACCCGATGCTACATCTTGGCTTCTATGTCGAGTGTATTGCAGCACCAGCATCAGTTGTTTACCTCAGCCTACGATATGATGCTCAACCTCGGGGCGATGTTTGGACATCAGGGCAGGGCAGCCAGACAGTTAGCTATGAGGAAACTCATGAATGCTAGGATGGCTGAGGGCACTTCAGTGAGGGATCACGTGCTGGACATGATGAGCTGCATCAATGAGATTGAGGTATTGGGAGGCAACATTGATAGGGAGACCCATGTCGATATCATTCTCCAGAGCTTGCCCCCTAGTTTTGAGCACTTTCGGTTGAACTACAATATGGGCAAGCTCTCATATTCACTTCCATAGCTCATGACTGCATTCGCAGAGAAGAAGCAAGCCTTGGCTACTGTTGGTCCCTCAGGTTCCTCTACTGGGCCCAAAGCCAGGAAGCAAAAGAGGAAGAGAGGCCAGAAAGCATGAGCTGATCATGGACCCAAGGCGGGCATTGCCAAGAAGCACAAGCCGAAAGGCAAATGCTTCAGACGTGACAAAGCAGAACATTAGAAGAAGGATTGCCCAAAGCCTAGAGGTATGTGTAAATTTTCCCTAGTTACTGAGATGTGTTTAGCGGTGATTCCCACAGATACTTGGTGTGTGGATTCAGGAGCCACTGATCATGTTTGTAATTCTTTGCAGGGGTTCCAAGTGACCCGGCTGCTTAGAGAGGGAGAGTTGCAGGTCTACCTTGGGGATACTACCAGAGTTTCTTTGGTTTCAGTGGGAGTTCTTTGTCTTTATTTTTCAGACTCAGTTTTACATTTTAAAGATTGTTTATATGTACCCAGTTTTCGCAAGAATTTACTTTCAGTTTCTAAACTTATTTTGGATGGTTAAAAGTGTGCTTTTTCTGATGGATCTGTTTTTATTAGAAAAGTCCAGAAGCTTATATGTTTCGGTACATTAGTTGACAGTCTGTTTTTAATCAAGACATACTCCCCATTAATGCAAAACACAGAACTAGTAACTCATCACCGAATCATAATAAGATAAAAGAGTCTTTCCCTTTAAATCAAACTTATCTTTGGCACCTGAGACTCGGTCACATCAACCTTAGTATGATTCAAAGGTTGGTCAATAATGGGTCTTTGGACTCATTGGATATTGACAGCTATCCGACCTGTGAGACTTGCTTGGAGGGTAAGATGACTAAGAGGCCTTTTAAGGCAAAGGGGTATAGCGCCAAGGAGGTTTTATAGTTGATTCATTCTGACATGTGTGGGCCTATATCAGTTCAGGCTAGAGATGGTTATGAGTATTTCGTGACTTTCATGGATGATTACTCTAGATATGGATACATATACCTGATACGCCATAAGTCTGAATGCTTTGGTAAGTTCAAAGAGTTTAAGGCTGAGGTGGAGAACAATCTGGGTAAGAGTATCAATGCCTTGCGATCTGATCGCGGTGGCGAATACCTCTTTAGTGAATTTAGCTCCTATTTTTCTTAGGAGGGTATTCAGACCCAGTTGTCTGCACCTGGCACACCCCAGCAAAATGGTGTAGCAGAGAGGAGGAACAAGACTCTTATGGATATGGTTAGATCGTTATGAGTTATAGCGAATTGCACATATCGTTTTGGGGTTTAGCCTTGGAGTCAGCGTGTTATCTCCTTAATCTCATACCATCTAAGTCTGTGTCTTCGACTCCAGTAGAGCTGTGGACTGGGCGAAAGCCTAGTCTAAGACATCTCCGAATTTGGGGTTGTCCAGCATATGTACTTAAGGTAGACACAGCCAAGCTAGATGCGAGATCTGAGATTATGCTTTTTGTAGGCTACCCTAAAGGAACGAAAGGTGGTCTGTTTTATAGTCATCAGGATCAGAAGGTGGTGGTAAGCACCAATGCCAGATTTATTGAGGAGGACTATGTTTTAGATCACAAGTCAAAGAGCAAGGTAGTATTGGAAAAGCTTAGGGGAGAGTCCACTATTCCAAATGCACGAGTACAGGAAGACACCCCACAAGAGACTGCACACACTATCACAGATGATGCCCTTGCACAGGCTGCGCGTCGTCGTAATAGGAGGGTTATCTGACAGCCCAAGGAGTACATGGGTTTGGGTGAGCTCGGACTTTATCCTTGGCGCTCATGAACCAGACCCAGTTAGCTACAATGAGGCTCTCCATGATAAAGATGCAGATTCTTGACAGAGAGCGATGATTGCTGAGATGGGTTCTATGGACTCAAATCTGGTCTGGGAGCTGTAGATCTTCCTGATGGGTTTTGGCCTATTGGGTGCAAATGGGTCTACAAGCGAAATAGATGATCTGACGGGAAGGTTGAGACCTTCAAGGCTAGGCTTGTGGCGAAGGGGTATACTCAGAAAAAGGGTATCGATTATGAGGAGACCTTTTCCCCGGTAGCTATGCTTAAGTCGATCCGGATTTTCTTGGCCATAGCTACTCATATGGACTATGAGATTTGGCAGATGGACGTCAAGACAGCTTTTCTTAATCGAAGTCTTGAGGAGACCATCTTTATGCAGCAACCAGAGGGTTTTATTGTTCAGGGCCAATAGCACAAGGTATACAGTCTTAGGAGATCCATTTATGGACTTAAGCAAGCATCCAAATCTTGGAACATCCATTTTGACAAGGTTATCCAGTCCTATAGATTCATTCAGTGTCTGGATGAGCAGTGTGTTTATCACAGACGTGATGGTGATACGGCGGTGTTCCTCATACTTTACGTAGATGGCATCCTTCTGATTGGCAACAGTAAGAAGGTGTTGTCAGACGTAAAGGCATGGTCGTCCAGGCAATTTGATGTGAAAGATTTGGGAGAGGCTGGACATATCCTTGGGATCAAGATTATTCGAGATCGTAGGAGACCTTCTCTGACACTTTCCGAGGCATCCTACATAGATACTATTCTGGCTCGTTTTAACTTGCAGAACTCCAAGAAGGGTTCACTACCTTTCAGTATTTTAGGTAAATTTGAAATTGTTCGAATTGTGTAATCGTCACTTACTGATGTAGGTAACCGTTTCAACGAAATTTGATTGTAATTCAACTCATGACGATCATAAGCAGAAAGTTCATATTCTTCAGTCATTGATAAACAATTTGTTGGACAATATTTAACACAATTACCACAAAATATACAGATTCCAAAATCAATACTGTAATTAAACAATCATTTCTTTCGAATATCAGTTTCCAATTTCCAATCAACAACAGGTAGATCTATAGGACATACACGAACATATACTTCACAAGCAATGCATTTATCAAATTCAAAGTGGATTCGGCCCCGGAAACGCTCAGGTGTGATCAACTTTTCTTAGGGATATTGAATAGTTATAGGTAAACGATTCGCATGAGATAAGGCAACCACGAAACTTTGACCAATGTACCTGGCAGCTCGGACTGTTTGTTGGGGTGCATTTGTCTAAGGAGAAGTGACCCAAGACTGCTAAAGGAATAGATGCCATGAATGCGGTACCCTATGTTTCTGCAGTGGGTAGCCTCATGTATGCTATGTTATGTACGAGGCCTGATATTGGCTTTGCCGTTGGCATGGTCAGTAGATATCAGAGTAACCCTAAGAAGGCTCACTGGGAGGCAGTAAAATGCATTCTCAAGTACTTGCGCAGGTCGAGAGATTATGTCCTAGTTTATAGAGCTCAGGAGGTTGTACCGTTGGGTTATACAGTTTCAGACTTTGAAGGTAATTTGCACAAGAGTAAGTCTACCTCTGGGTTTGTGTTTACTCTAGGAGGTGGAGCCATAGTATGACGGAGTGTCAAGGAGAAATGCGTGGCGGACTCCACCATGGAGGCTGAGTACGTTGCCGTATTAGAGGCAGCGAAAGAAGCTGTATGGCTCCGGAGCTTCCTGATGGACTTAGATGTGGTTCCTGAGTTGCCTAGGTCTATAACAGGTTATTGTGATAACAATGGTGCAGTTGCTAACTCGATGGAACCATGAGCCCACAAGGTGAGTAAACACATAGAACGCAAGTACCACCTGATACGAGAGATCGTAAAAAGGAGAGAAGTAATCGTGGCCAAGATGGCATGAGATGACAACCTTGCAGATCCTTTCACAAAGCCATTGACCCCAAAGCTCTTTGAGAGACATGTGGAGGGCATGTGAGTCAGATTCTTGAGGGAGCCATGTGAGTGAGCTTAAAGGTGTTCTGGAGATTACATTGTGACAGCAGTATAATAGCGGGTTGGAATGTTTTTGTACTTCTTAGCATAGCTTTGAGTATTAGTGAGAGATTGTTGGTTTTGAATACAGAAAAGCTATAGCTTGTATCGAAAACTAATATCCACATCTGACATATCATTTTGTTTCAATGTTAAATTGTTCCCTAATATCAGAGTACTTGATAACGAAGTGTGAAAGACACAGTAGATACCATTATTGGTTAAACTATTGATATATAAAAAGTATGCTAGTAACTGAGATAGTCTGAATATACTATCGGTATAGATTATCGTGTTGTTTGGAAATTAGTTTACCTAGACTAGTTTAAGTCACGTGGATATGCCCGGGGCATACTGAGCACGACAACTTTGGATATACTTAACTTATACTGATCGGCGTAGTCAATTTGGTCCTCGTATTCAGTCTCTCAATCTCGAGATTGGGACGGGCTTGAAGGTTGGATATCGTATGCTTTGATTTGACAAAGAGTGCGGTCAATTGAGGCCTATACCTCGGTAGGTTGGGTATGCGGTGTTTAGCCTCTTACGTGCTGTTGCTAGTCCCGAGATGAGCTCGTAAGGTCTATTATACTCAACCCGTGTTGGTGTATGTGCCCTTTTGAGGGCTATTTAAGTAAATAAACTTTGAGGGTTATTTATGTAAATAAGACATTTGATTATTTATCTGATGAGTTAATTTCTTGAAATTATATTCTTGTGCATATTGAATTTCATGAAATCGATCCGCCAAAAAGAAACACTCCATGGACTTTTAGATCATGAGTGATTCTTTTGAGTAGTACTCGTACGAGGATCCTTAGACCAGAAATCACGGCATAGTCTTAGGTGAATTAGAGTGTGCTTTGACATATGCCTAACGGGACCGTAACAGGTTACCAAGTACGGGTATGATTGGGTACACGATGAGTCACGCAAAGGTATGTAGGTGAAGTGATGGGACAACAAGTCTCTCTTAAATGAGAGATGATATCTTGGCCACTTGATAGTGAACTGAGAAGTGCATGGTCGTGCCCAAGAAATGATAAGGGTTATCATTTGCTTGAATAAATTCAGTGTCACTAAAAGATCAAGTAAAACGTTTAGCCATATATAAGGATGATTGGTTCCATGCCTTATGCTAAACTGGATATCATGTATAGGACATTACATAGTATACTCGGAAGGTTGTGTTGAATCACTATTCGACCCTCCGTTCTGAATTGTGTAGTCATTATTTCTTGCTAGAGCCCACTAATGATTTATGGATTAATTAATGAGATTAATTTATTCATTGTCAATTTAGAATGGGCCTACAAGATCGTACATAAGTGAGTTTGATGATTCAGAATTAATTAAATTGCCTGTATTAAGTATACGATTTATACTTAAATTGATAATATTTAATTAAATAGTTTAATTAAATATTATTGAAGAGTATAATGGTATTAATTAAGAGTTAATTAATTACCTAGGAAGAATTGAGTTTGGCTGACAAATCAAGGGACCTAATTATGAATTAAGGTTCTTAACCCATCGGCCTGATCCATGGGTCAATGGGTTGATCCATGGTGTTGGTTAAATCCAACTCAGTAAATAATTAATTATTATTAATTATTAAGAGATAAGTGAAAAACTCTTTTATAAAAGAGCAAGACGTATCTCTGAGAGAGGGATTCTTTGAAACTAATTCTGTTTTTGAAACACAAAAAACAGTTTTTGAGAAAACTCTCTCTCTCTCTTCTTCCAGAGAAAAATCGTTTTTTGCTTTTGCAGGAAACATTTTTGGCTAGCACCAATTATGATAGGCTCCAGTCCAAGATCGTAGAGACAATTCGCATGAATTGTTGGTGAACGCAATCTTCCCAAGGGAGCCAGGCGACGAGCGCAACCGATTACGCTTCAAGGGTAAGACCTGGTTTCACATGAATTTAGGCTATTCCGTAGCATATTTTGGAAATTATGCATGCCTAGATCCCAACAGTGGTATCAGAGCCAGGTTTAATCTTGTTTTAATTAAAAGCGTTTTAATTGAAACAAAAGGTTGAAAAATCGGGTATAAGAATTTTTTTCTTAAAAAAAATGTTTTGAAAAAAAAAACTGCTTGAAGTCGACGGTTTCTGGAAATTGTCACCAGAATGGTTTTCCGACCGGCCGAAAGTTCTCCGAAAATCACTAATTGAAAAAAAAATTAGTTTTTGGCCTGAATTTTTCTGTGCGTTTTGTTATTTTCTTCATGGTGAACAATTTCTTGTTGATTGGGGTGTCAAAAATGTTTTGATTGCAAAGATTTTTGGATAGAATTTTCTGGGTTGTTGTTTTTGTTTTGCTTGTCGGAAAGACGGGGTCACCGGAAGAGTTCCGGCTTGTTTCGGTTTAAAAATATTGGGCTGTTTTTGGTTCTGGGTTTTTGTCGCAGGAACACGCCGGAATCAACGTCGGGTTTTGGAAATCGTTTCCAAATGGATTTGAGGTTTTATCGCCGAAAAAACGTGGCCACCTAAAAATGTTTTTGCCAGTCCCGTTTTCATGACGACGACTCAGTCGGTGCTGGTTTCGTGGTTCGATGAATTGCCGAGGTGGGCCTCGATTTAATCGGGGTCGGACCGAGGCGAAGAGACGACGTCCGGCGCTGCGATCAGCGCCGAAAAAGGAGAAGTGTTCGCCAGAAAACCGAGACACGACATCGGCATCAAATCGGGGAAGAAGAAAGAAGGCGACGGGGGCTGGTGCCCTAATTGGGCTGAAATGACCAAATTGCCCCCGTCGCACTCCAAAATCCCAAAAATGCCAAGATTTAAAATTGTTTTAAAAATTTGCAAAACAACCCCATAAGTTTTAAACCTTAAAACCCTAGCCCGAGAATTTTGTTAAATTATAAATTTGCCTCAAAATTTTCAGAAAAATTTATTCTTTTCTGAAAATTTTAAAATTTGATAAAATCTTAATTTATGATTTAGGGTAAATTAAAAGATATTATCATATTTTAAATTACGATAAGATAGGATTAGATTTAGATTTAATTCTTATCCTATAGAATTTTAAAATTTAGAATTTTGAATAATTATCTTAGTGAGATTAGAATAATTAAAAATATTTAAATTTTAAAGTTAGAAAGATTATCTTAATAAAATTAGATAATTAGATGAATAAATAAATAATTAATCAATTAATAAGATTAGTTAATTAATTATTAAGGTTTTATTTATTTATTCATTTTTCCGAAATAATGTGTAATTTATTTAAAATGTTTAAATAATTGCACGCATTATTGGTATGTCTATGCATCATTCGATTAAAATGAATGAACATGGGATTGATTAAAATTGATCATGACACGATCAATTTTAATAGTGTAAGAGTTACACAATCCTTAATTAAATGATTCGGCTTAATTAAAATTGGCTTGTATGAAGCATATGCATTTGTGTGTTTTTCCATGCATGAATTGGGCTTAAAATTTATTATTTTAATTTTGGGGCCTGCGAGCCATTTTGAATATGGGCCTGCATGCCTATAAAAATCATCAGGTAATAGTTAGGTCCAAAAGGAGGTTCCAAGAGGAGTCCATGGTGGAGCCCACGAACGAAGGCCCAAACATGAAGATTTAAAAAAAGGCCCTATAATAGAATAGAGCCCAGTTCATCGCTTTAATTCATTCTTTTATTTATGCAAATGAATGATAAACGAAAATGCATGTTAAGCCGATCAAACTTAAATCCCAAAAACCCAAGATTTTGCTTCCATACTTGAGGGCCCGCCAGAGCGTCGAACGTCTGTGGACTTGGAGAGCCCAAGGGCCTCAGGTTTTCTTCGTGCGGCGAGTTGTTAAATAATAGGTGCCTAACTTTATCACTACCATTAATGAGTGGAAAAACTGTTTTGGTATTAGATGCTCAACTTTATCACTACCACTTGTTATGGAAAAACTGTGTGGGTATTGATTGATGTGATGCCTTGAGGGATGGTTTAACTTGGGAAAATTAATCCTAGTTTGACTCGATAAGTTGACTACGGATTAATTTTGCAAAGATAGGATAGTGTCAAACATTTGGAATGTTCATCCTATCACCGAAAAGTTGCATGCTATGCAATTGGAAAGCGTTAGATTACATGGAATGTAATTTGAACGTTGCCTACCAGAATAGCCCGCTCCTTATGATACTTGCCAAAGCAAGACTGGGGTTGACTCTTTGTGGATTTTCAGACCACAATCTAGCACCAACACAAAATTGTTAGGGATTTCAATTTTGGCTATTGTGGAAAAATAATTTTAAAACTAATTCTAATATTTTGCATTTATTCATTGTAGAAATGGCATCATCTAGCACAAATGTTATCTCAAACTTCACTCTAAGAAGTATATTGGATAAAGATAAATTGGTTGAACCAAACTTCTTAGATTGGGAAAGAAACTTGAGAATAGTTCTCAAGCAAGAATGAAAGCTACAGGTCTTGGAGACCGCTTTACCTGAACCACCACAAAATGCTTTGACAACTGTTCAACGAGCCTGGGAGAAGCTGAAAATCGACTCCGATGATGTGACTTGCTTAATACTAACGTCGATGATGGGCGAGCTTCAAAAGCAGTTCATGAATTTGGAAGCATTCCAGATTTACGAGTCACTGATGGAGATGTTCTGTGAACAAGCCCGTAATGAAAGGTTCGTTATGATAAAAGCTTTAATTCCGTGCAAAATGGCGAAGGGTTCGTCAGTAAGCACGCATTTGATCAAGATGAAAGGGTACATTGATACACTAGAGCGATTGAACGCACCTCTTCCTAGGGAATTGGCCATTGATATCATCTTGGCATCATTGTTTGATGAAATACAATGATTTTGTGGTGAACTACAATATGCACAACATGGATAGGAGCATTCCTGAGCTCCATGGCTTGTTGAAAAACACTGAACAGACCCTTCGGAAGGCAACACTAGTGTTGGTAGTAGAGAAAGGTAGGCAACACCAGTTTTGGTAGTAGAGAAAGGTAAAGGAAAGAGGAAGTTTAAAGGCAAGGCCAAAGTTAGGCAGAACAAGAAAGCTCACAGTAAGACTGCTCCCTAACCACAAGCTCCTCCATCTGCTAAGACAAGATCCAAAAAGGATGATACATGTCTCTTATGCAAACAGAAGGGTCATTGGAAGAGAGACTACAAGTAGTTTCTCGAAAGCAATCCTTCAGCTTCAGGTATCTTTGTTATAGAAATTAATCTTTCTATGTCCACCTCATGGGTATTAGATACTGGTTGTGGGGCTCACATTTGTACTAATGTGCAGGGACTTAGAAATAGAAGGATGACAAAGAAAGGTGAAGTGGATCTCCGAGTGGGCAACGGGACAAGAGTTGTTGCTGTTGAAGTTGGAGATTACACTCTGTCATTACCTTCTGCTTTAAATACCGAACTTCAAAATTGTTATTATGTACCTACTTTGAGCAGAAATATTATTTCAGTTTCGGGTTTGGATAATAAAGGATTTCGATTTATTATAGAGAATAATTCGTTATCTTTATATTGAAATGATATTTTATACAGAGTTACAAATATGTGTAACGGTCTGTATGTCTTGGATTTAACCCAAGAAAAACCAGTCTATAACATAAAAAATAATGCTAAATCAACTAAGAATGATTTAAGTCCAACATATCTTTGGCATTGTCGATTAGGCCATGCAAATGAAAAGCGAGTTCAAAGACTTCACAAGGATGGAGTGCTAGGGTCATTTGATTTTGAATCTTATGATACCTGTGAACCCTGCTTGCAAGGCAAAATGACAAAGACTCCTTTCAACAAGAAAGGGGAAAGAACAAGTGGGCTATTGGATCTAATACATACGGATGTATGTGGACCAATGAGCACACAAGCCAGAGGTGGATTTGAATACTTTGTGACTTTTATTGATGACTATAGTAGATATGGGTATGTCTACTTAATGAGGTATAAAAGTGAAACTTTTGAAAAGTTCAAAGAGTTTAAAAACGAAGTAGACAATCAGTTGGATAGAAGGATTAAGGCTATTCGCTCCGATCGGGGAGGTGAATACCATAGTGATGAGTTCGATAGCTATCTAAAACAGTGTGGAATTGTTTCACAGCTTACTCTATCGAGAACACCTCAATGGAATGGTGTATCTGAAAGGAGAAATTGGACCTTATTAGATATGGTTCGATCAATGATGGGCCAAGCGACTCTCCCTACATCTTTTTGGGGTTATGCTTTCCATTCTGCTGCCTACTTATTAAACCGTATTCCATCTAAGGCAGTAGATAAGACTCCATATGAGATATGGATGGGTCAGAAGCCCTATATGTCCTATCTATGAGTTTGGGGTTGTCAAGTGCACGTAAAATGCTTACAAAGCAATAAGCTTGAACCTAAAACAGACAAATGCCTATTTGTGGAATATCCTAAGGAAACCAAAGGATATCAATTCTATAACCTAACTGAGAACAAAGTGTTCGTAGCTCGAGGAGCTACTTTCTTAGAGAAAGACTTTCTGAACAAAAAAGATAGTGGGAGTAGAATAGAACTCAGAAAAGTTCCAGAACCACAAGAGAATGTAGAACGATCTACAGAAACTCAGATGGAAATTGACATAGAAACTCATGAAGATGAGCAGCCTGAGTTAACAACACAAGGACCTAGAAGGTCTAGTAGTTCTCGTCATGAACCCGAGAGATACGGATTTCTCGTAACTGATGATTAAGATTTGATCTTGGTGGACTCTGATGAGCCCACGATCTACAGACAGGTTTTAGAAAGTCTAGATTCAGATAAATGGCTACAAGCAATGGAATCTGAAATGCAATCCATGAGGGACAATAAAGTGTGGACTTTGATTGACCCTCCTGTTCAGGCAAAGGTTGTCGATTACAAGTGGATTTTCAAGTTAAAACCTGGCGGGATCTTCAAGGCATGACTAGTGTCTAAAGGTTTCAGACAGACTCATAGTATAGACTATAATGAAACATTCTCCCCTATCGTGATGCTCAAGTCCATTCGGACTTTGTTCGCCATTGCTGCATATTATGACTATGAGATATGGCAGAAGGATGTTAAGACGGCTTTCCTGAATGGAAACCTACTCGAGGATGTTTACGGACTAAAGCAAGCATCTCGGAGTTGGAATCTTCATTTTGATGAGGCAGTAAAAGGTTACGACTTCATAAAGAACGTATATGAGCCTTGTGTTTACAAGAAGGTTAGTGGGAGCAAGAATGTTTTTCTCGTCCTATATGTGGATGACATCCTACTCATAGGAAATGAAATTCCCATGATGAAAGACATCAAACAATGGTTGGGGAGTGTATTTTCTATGAAAGACTTAGAGAAGTCGAAATGATACTAGGTATCAAAATCTATAGAGATAGATCTAAGAGGCTTCTGGGACTAAGTCAAGAAGGGTACATAGACAAGATATTGAAAAGATTCAATATGTCTAACTCAAAAAATGGTAAGGTACCATTTAGACATGGCATTCTCTTGAAAAAGAACAGGGTCCTTCAACAAGAGATGAGAGGGATACAATGAGTAGAGTCTCATATGCTTCGACAATAGGATCTATCATGTATGCCATGTTGTGTACCCGTCCGAATGTTGCACATGCACTTAGTATGACTAGCAGATACCAACAAGATCCAGGGATAGATCATTGGACTGCAGTCAAAGCAATCCTGAAGTACTTACGAAGAACTAAAAGATTAATGCTAATGTATGGAGGACAAGAACAACTCATTGTACAAGGTTACGCTGATGCTGCTTTCCAAACAGATCAAGATGACATGAAGTCACAATCAGGCTACGTGTTTAGTCTGAATGGCAGTGCAATAACTTGGAAAAGCTCAAAGCAAGATACAACAGCCGATTCTACAACAGAATCTGAGTACATTGCTGCATCAGATACTACAAAGGAAGCTGTTTGGTTGAGGAAGTTAGAGTCAGCCATCGGAGTGATACCGAGTATCCAAGATCAGATAGAACTTTTTTGTGAAAATAACGGGGGCATCGCACAAGCTAAGGAGCCTCGGTAACACCAGAACACCAAACACATACTCAGAAGGTTTCACCTCATCACTGATCGAGGAGATGTGAAAGTGTGCAAAATAGGGTCAGACGACAATGTAGCAGATCCTCTCACAAAATCTCTACCATAGTCAAAGTTTGATAGACATGTAATAGAGCTTGGTCTTAAACAATTTAGGACATAGCCCTTCAACGGGCAAGTGGGAGATTGTTGGTGTATGTGCCCTTTTGAGGGCTATTTATGTAAATAAACTTTGAGGTATGTAAATAAGACATTTGTCGTTTGATTGATTATTTATCTGATGAGTTAATTTCATGAAATTATATTCTTGTGCATATTGAATTTCATGAAATCGATCCGCCAAAAAGAAACACTCCATGGACTTTTAGATCATGAGTGATTATTTTGAGTAGTACTCGTACGAGGATCCTTAGACCAGAAATCACTGCATAGTCTTAGGTGAATTACAGTGTGCTTTGACATATGCCTAACGGGACCGTAACAGGTTGCCAAGTACGGGTATGATTGGGTACACGACGAGTCACGCTAAGGTATGTAGGTGAAGTGATGGGACTACAAGTCTCTCTTAAATGAGAGATGATATCTTGGCCGCTTGATAATGAACTGAGAAGTGCATGGCCGTGCCCAAGAAATGATAAGGGTTATTATTTGCTTGATTAAGTTCAGTGTCACTAAAAGATCAAGTAAAATGTTTAGCTATATATAAGGATGATTGGTTCCATGCCTTATGCTAAACTGGATATCATGTAGAGGACATTACGTAGTATACTCGGAAGGTTGTGTTGAATCACCATTCGACCCTCCGTTCTGAATTGTGTAGTCATTATTTCTTGCTAGAGCCCACTAATGATTTATGGATTAATTAATGAGATTAATTTATTCATTGTCAATTTGGAATGGGCCTACCGGATCACACATAAGTGAGTTCGATGATTCAAAATTAATTAAACTACCTGTATTAAGTATAAGAGTTATACTTAAATTGATAATATTTAATTAAATAGTTTAATTAAATATTATTGAAGAGTATAATGGTATTAATTAAGAGTTAATTAATTACTTAAGAAGAATTGAATTGGGCTGACAAATCAAGGGACCTAATTATGAATTAAGGTTCTTAACCTATCAGCTTGATCCATGGGTCAATGGGTTGATCCATGGTGTTGGTTAAACCAACTCAGTAAATAATTAATTATAATTAATTATTAAGAGATAAGTGAAAAAATCTTTTATAATAGAGCAAGACGTATATCTGAAAGGGGGATCCTTTGAAACTAATTATATTTTTGAAACACGAAAAATAGTTTTTGAGAAAACTCTCTCTCTCTCTCTCTTTTTCTAGAGAAAAATCGTTTTTCTCTTTTGCAGGCAACATTTTTGGCTAGAACCAATTCTGATAGGCTCCAATGCAAGATCGTATAGACAATTCGCGTGAATTGTTGGTGAACACAATCTTCTCAAGGGAGTCAGGCGACGAGCGCAACAGATTACGCTTCAAGGGTAAGACCCGGTTTCACATGAATTTAGGCTATTCTGTAGCATATTTTGGAAATTATACATGCCTAGATCCCAACAACCTGGCCGGTGGACTTTATGTCCGGTATAATAAAAGGTCGAGTGGTACTAATCTCGGATATCAAGAAGTCGTTGAATTAGTTTGTCAGTAAATTGATAAACCGATGAACACTAGGTCTTTAATGTGGGGAGATAGAAGAAAAATAGTGGCGCGATGTAAAGTCATTTTTGAGCGGTAGTTCCATAGTTTGTCCGATAGTGGTACGACTAATTATGTATTTAACTAATCGACAAAGTGAATTAATTAATCTTAAAGGTTTAATTAATATTTAATTGACAAAGTGGATTAAGAAATTAATTCTATTTGAATTAATTAATCCTAAGGGTTCGATTAAATTAAATTAACGAAGTGGGTTGAGAAATTAATTCGAATGGGTCAATTGGAGTTGATTAATATAGGAAAGACTAAGCGGTCAACGAAAGTCAAATTAAAAGGCCCAATTTAAAAGCCCACTAGGTCTCCATTGGAGCTCCCTATAATTAGAAAGCTTATGCCTTAAGAAACTTAAGAAAATCTTGCAAAGACATTTGTCTTCCTTAGAGTGAGAAAGTTCTAGAGAGAAACTCTCTTCCCTTTTGAGTTTTCTTTCAAAAACGAACTTGGATTCTGACTTCTCGATTTTGATTAAGCTTGAAAGATTAAACTTTTAGATAGCCAATAGATTTTTGGAGTTGCCCACTGCTGGATTTTATAAATTTTGCCCGGAATTCACTTTTCACGGAATTCACTATTCACGAATTTACTGTTCACGTTTTTTTTGGTGAGATGGTGATCCACAATCCCGGTTGTCTAGATCGTGACCGGAGTTGAAGTGGGTTCAATTTTATTGGCGAGAAAAGTAGTGGCCAGAAGTTTTTTGGGTTAATTGTTTGATCTTTTGGGCATATTTAATCTAATTAAGAGATTTTCTTAGTGGGTTTCTCGTGGGCTTGATAGTACACCTCGATAGATTATTGCCCACGCAATATTCGAGGCTTCTTGGAGTAATCCATTGGATTTAGGTGTTGATCGCTAATTAAAGATTTGGTTTTTCTTATTGCGTTGGACTTCGCTTCAAAGGTATAACTTTTAATTCTTCCGCTTTTAATTACAGGTGTAATCTTTGTGCGTTAGATGTTGTTTTCATAAATTAAATAAGTATAAGCCTAGATCCGTTCATGGGAAAATGAATTTGAGCCTGAGCTTGGTCGAAAGCTTCTGATTCTGGAATGCATTGCATGAAAGTGAGGTTTTCGATTTAGCCCGGGCTTGTTCTGTTTTCCTTCAAAAAGGGTATCAGAGTGTAGGTTTTGGTCTTATACTTGTTTGATTTATTACACGGCTTTATTTTGGCATTATTATTTTTGTCAAAATGTTTAAACAGGTGGTTATTGGTTTCTCGGCTATTATGGTAGAATTTTATTTTTCATTCATAAACTCCGGGACATGTCTGGGCTCGTATTGTTTTTGAATGGAAATGTCTGTAATAGTAATAACCATGTGCTGGAAGCCATGTAGGATTAGAAAAATCTTGTAGTAGGATTGATCTAATCATGTCGTCTTTAAATTCCTAGAAAAATGCCTTTGTATATAGGAATTTATGTATTATGACGAAGACATTATTTTGGGTAATTTATATTCGCGGGTTTTGGTTTCTAATTTTGGGTGATTCCTAATTACGTAGTAAACCGAGAAAACCCGGGTGAATCGAGAGGAGTCCAAATAACGAGTGGGAGCGACATGACGGGACGTGTCACCGAGGCGTCAAGGAATCAATGATAGAGAAGACCATAATAGTCAGAAAATTTTATTTCTTTAATTTCTCGTATTTATATCTTTTTGTTGATTGTGTGTTTTTGATTTATTTTGCATGAACGAAAACCAAACCAAACCATTTTAAAAAGTAAAGTGAAATTAACTAAGGTAGATTATTCGCATATTAAAACTCTAACGGTTTTATGGGTGCGAATATCCATAGTTAAGATATTGCATGTTAAAACTTAAAAATCTAAGTGGGAGCGGGTTGGTAAATATCCCCATGGCCTCCATTACGGGTTCACTGGTGATGTGGCTATTCTTGCGAGTTGGTATTATGGACTTTCTCCATGCGGACAAGCCTTCACTCACAGATATCACCAGAATGAATTTCCGAAGGGATGAATATAGTGAGTTTAATTCAAGAAAGTTGCGACAACCTCTCTGCTGAGGCGCATTAGCATCCTAAGTAACAAACATAGAAGTCACATAATGGCATACGCTTAGTGTACTATTTATAGTAATCCTCCCGCGAGGTTATGCTATTTATGTGTACGGCTAAAAACATTGACTATTAATTTATTTGATCATAAGATCGTTGGTCAGATAATGAAATTAATGAACTTCGATTCTTCTCAAACGAATGTGGGTTGGCGTAGATGTTCACCCGCGTGACCTGCGTTGATCCCGGTGTGAGAGATGTCGATGGAGATTATATTGTTTTTGAGGATTTCAATATTTTTGAAAAAGTATACTAAAACTTGACTGTTTATTTTTCAGTTGTTGATATGTCGTTCAACCTGCTAGCTGTCATTTTGAACCAGAGCTAACTTACGGGTCCAAATTATATTGACTGGAAACGTAACCTGGACATTGTCCTTACCGCTAAGGGTTATAAGTACGTGCTCACTGAGGAGTGCCCCCCTAAGCCCAGTGATGATGCCACCCCTGAGCAGCGAGAGCCATATACGAGGTGACAGAAGGCTGATGTGATGACCAGGTGCTACATCTTGGCTTCTATGTCAAGTGTACTGCAGCACCAGCATTAGTTGTTTACCTCAGCCAACGATATGATGCTCAACCTCAGGGAGATGTTTGGATATCAGGGCAGGGCAGCCAAGCACTCAGCTATGAGGAAACTCATGAATGCTAGGATGGCTGAGGGTACTTCAGTGAGGGATCACATGCTGGACATGATGAGCTGCATCAATGAGATTGAGGTATTGGGAGGTGACATTGATGGGGAGACCCAGGTCGATATCATTCTCCAGAGCTTGCCCCCAAGTTTTGAGCAGTTTTGGTTGAACTATAATATGGGCAAGCTCTCATATTCACTTCCCGAGCTCATGACTGCATTGGTGTTTGCTGAGGGCCTATTGGTAAAGAAGAAGCAAGCCTTGGCTACTGTTGGTCCCTCAGGTTCCTCTGCTGGGCCCAATGCCAGGAAGCAAAAGAGGAAGAGAGGCCATAAAGCAGGAGCTGATCATGGACCAAGGAGGGCATTGCCAAGAAGCACAAGCCGAAAAGCAAATGCTTCAGATGTGGTAAAACAGAACATTGGAAGAAGGATTGCCCAAAGCCTCGATGTATGTGTGAATTTTCCATAGTTACTGAGACGTGTTTAGCGGTGATTCTCACAGATACTTGGTGTGTGGATTCAGAAGCAACTGATCATGTTTGTAATTCTTTGCAGGGGTTCCCAGTGACCCGGCTGCTTAGAGAGGGAGAGTTGCAGGTCTACCTTGGGGATACTACTAGAGTTTCTGTTGTTGCAGTGGGAGTTCATTGTCCATATTTTTCAGACTCAGTTTTACATTTGAGAGATTGTTTTTATGTACCCAGTTTTCGTAAGAATTTACTTTTAGTTTCTAAACTTATTTTGGATGGTTATAAGTATGCTTTTTATGATGGATATGTTTTTATTAGAAAAGGCAGGAAGCTTATATGTTCCGGTACATTATTTGACAATCTGTTTTTAATTAAGACATACTCCCCAGTAATGCAAAACACAGAAACTAGTAACTCATCACTGAATCATAGTAAAAGAAAGGAGTCTTCCCCTTTGAATCAAACTTATCTTTGGCACCTGAGACTCGGTCACATCAACCTTAGTAGGATTCAAAGGTTGGTCAATAATGGGTTTTTGGACTCATTGAATATTGACAGCTATCCGACCTGTGAGTCCTGCTTGGAGGGTAAGATAACCAAGAGGCCTTTCAAGGCAAAGGGGTATAGGGCCAATGAGCTTTTAGAGTTGATTCATTCTGACTTGTGTGGGCCTATGTTAGTTCAGGATAGAGGTGGTTATGAGTATTTCGTGACTTTCACTGATGATTACTCTAGATATGGATACATATACCTGATGCGCCATAGGTCTGAATGCTTTGGCAAGTTCAAATAGTTTAAGGCTGAGGTGGAGAACCATCGGGGTAAGAGTATCAAGGCCTTGCAATCTGATTGCTATGGTGAATACCTCTTTAGTGAATTTAGGTCCTATTTGTCGGAGGAGGGTATTCAGGCCAAGTTGTCTGCACCTGGCACACCTCAGCAGAATGGTGTAGCAGAGAGGAGGAACATGACTCTTATGGATATGGTTAGATTGATGATGAGTTATAACGAATTGCCTATATCGTTTTGGGGTTTAGCCTTCGAGTTAGCGTGTTATCTCCTTAATCTCGTATCATCTAAATCTGTGCCTTCGACTCTAGTAGAGCTGTGGACTGGGCGAAAGCCTAGTCTAAGACATCTCAGGATTTGGGGTTGTCCAACATATGTGCTTAAGGCAGACACAGCGAAGCTAGATGTGAGATCTGAGATTATGCATTTTGTAGGCTACCCCAAAGGAACGAAAGGTGGTCTATTTTATAGCATCAGGATCTGAAGGTGGTAGTGAGCACCAATGCCAGATTTATTGAGGAGGACTATGTTTTAGATCACAAGGCAAAGAGCAATGTAGTATTGGAAGAGCTTAGGGGAGAGTCCACTATTCCAGATGCACGAGAATAGGAAGACACACCACAAGAGACTGCACACACTGTCACAGATGATGCTCTTGCACAGGCTGCGGCTCGTCGTAGTGGGAGGGTTGTCAGACAGCCCGAGAGGTACATGGGTTTGGGTGAGTCTTTGGACCTTATCCCTGGCGCTCATGAACCAGACCCAATTAGCTACAATGAGACTCTCCAGGATAAAGAAGCAGATTCTTAGCAGAGAGCGATGATTGTTGAGATGGGTTCTATGGACTCAAATTAGGTTTGGGAGCCGGTAGACCTTCTTGATGGGTTTCGGCCTATTGGGTGCAAATGGGTCTACAAGCGAAATAGAGGATCTGACGGGAGGGTTGAGACCTTCAAGGCTAGACTTGTGGCGAAGGGGTATACTCAGAAAGAGGGTATCGATTATGAGGAGACTTTTCCCCGGTAGCCATGCTTAAGTCAATCTGGATTCTCTTGGCCATAGCTACTCGTATGGACTATGAGATTTGGCATATGGACATCAAGACAGCTTTCCTTAATGGAAGTCTTGAGGAGACCATCTTTATGTAGCAACAAGAGGGTTTCATTGTTCAGGGCCAAGAGCACAAGGTATGCAGGCTTAGGAGATCCATTTATGGACTTAAGCAAGCATCCAGATCTTGGAACATCCGTTTTGATGAGGTTATCCAGTCCTATGGATTCACTCAGTGTCCGGATGAGCAGTGTGTTTATCGCAGGCGTGATGGTGATACGGTGGTGTTCCTCGTACTTTACGTTGATGACATCCTTCTGATTGGCAACAGTAACAAGGTGTTGTCAGATGTAAAGGCATGGTTGTCCAGGCAATTTGATATGAAGGATTTGGGAGAAGCTGGACATATCCTTGGGATCAAGATTATTCGAGATCATAGGAGACATTCTCTGGCACTTTCCCAGGCATCCTACATAGACATGATTCTGGCCCGTTTTAACATGCGGAACACCAAGAAGGGTTCACTACCTTTCAGGCATTGGTTCATTTGTCTAATGAGCAGTGTCTCAAGACTGCTGAGGAGATAGATGCCATGAAGGCAGTACCCTATGCTTCTGCAGTGGGTAGCCTCATGTATGCTATATTATGTACGAGGCCTGATATTTGCTTTGCTGTTGGCATGGTTAGCAGATATCAGAGTAACCCTGGGAAGGCTCACTGGGAGACAGTAAAATGCATTCTCAAGTAGTTGCGCAGGATGAGAGATTATGTACTAGTTCATAGAGCGCAAGAGCTTGTACCGTTGGGTCACACAGATTCAGACTTTCAAGGTGATTTGGACAAGAGTAAGTCTACCTCTGGGTTTGAAAGATTTTGGTAGGATCTGGGTTTGCACTTGCTTGATTTACCACGCAACAAAAATTTCTATTAAAGCAGAATCTTAGAAAAGTACCTTTGAAGCGTGCACCTGGTGATTCTCTTGTATGCCTCAAGACTATATCTTCACGTTGTGTGGGCAACGAACAAGAAGTTAATTGATCATCTATCACCACAACTCCACCTTCCAGAAAAATCCAGCACCTCCACACCTAGCACGTACTGCAAACGCACTGCCCGTAGAGAGAGAAAGCAACACACGGGGCTAGTAAATGGACCAAAAATTTTCGGCCACTACTATGAAAAACCAGCCGCCAATTTTGCTAGAAAATTTGACTTGGAGAGAGAAAGTTTTCTCTCTCTAGAATTTTCTCTCTCTATAAATCTTGTGGATTAATTGTATGAATTGTGTTTCTTGAATAACTGATCCCTTGTCTATTTATAGAGTTACAAGAGAGACTCCAAGTTGGTTTAGGATTGGTCTTTCTAATTGGTTTAGGTAATGAATTAGTTTCCAAATCCAATTAGGCAACCAATCTGATAGGATAAACCAAATCCTACTAGGTTCCTAATCTCTAGGATTTCCTAATTCCAATTGAAACTTAAAACTTAATTAATTAATTAAATAATTCCACTTTGTTAATTACTTAATTAACCCTTAGGAATTAATTAAATAATTCCACTTTGTTAATTACTGAATTAACCCTTAGGAATAATTAACTAATTAATTAATTAAATCTACCTATTCAATTAACTCATTACAAAATTAATCGTACCACTAACGGATTAATTTTGGCACTACCATCCTACACCAGAATTGCTTCCGGAACAACTTAATTAAATAATATTAATTTAATCTCCCCACATCAACGATATAGTGCTCGTTAATTAAAATTAATTTACTGATAAATTAATTAATTAACTTCCTTAATTCCGAGACAAGTACCACTCGACCCTTTTACAATACCGGACATAAGTCCACCGGCTGGGTTTAGTATAATAAACATTTCGAGTTCATCTCAGGAGCACCATCACCCCGGACGCACCGGTACATGGTTTCCATTCGACAAGCAGCAGCACACCAAGTAACTAAACACGCGCACCCAACCAACCGAGACTATTGGCCATATTTGACCTCACCTATTGGCAGATCAAAGTACACTTTGTCTAATCCTTATGCCCACTTGAGTCTAGGGATTTAGAGATAGAATATAAGGATCGATTTGTCTATTAAATCAGTACAAGACAAATCATTCCTAAGAGTCAAGTTTAATATGCCCCGGCCATATCTATATGATTCAATAAGTTTAGACAAATTAATTATCTGAATCACATAATAATCTAAACTGACAGTTTGTCCAAAACTGTCTCGGTTACGAACCTCATTTATATATTATGTCTTTCAACCAATAATGAGATCTACTGTGTCGCACCATACACCTCATCATCTACTTCCATAATATAAATGGACATAAACATGTATAACAAAATATAATTGAAACACAAATCGATATATTAAACTGGAAAACGTTACAATACAATCATAGCTTATGTATTCTACTCCAACAATCTCCCACTAATACTTAAGGTGTGCTTTAAGTATACAACTACATACAATCCTATACAATCTGCTGCTATCTATCTAGAAAAACTGCAAGGCTCTCCTAAGCATCTCATCCCCATGCCCTTCACGTGAGCCTCAAAGACTTTAGAAGTCAATGTTTTCGTGAATGGATCTGTAAGGTTATCCTCTGATGCTATCTTAGCAATGACCAGGTCTTCCCTCTTGACGATGTCTCGTATCAGGTGGTACTTGCGCTGTATATGTTTACTTGCCTTGTGGGCTCGTGGTTCCTTCGAGTTTGCTACTGCACCGTTGTTATCACAATAAACCGTGATAGACTTCGGCAAACCAGGAATCACATCTAAGGCCACTAGGAAGTTCTTGAGCCATACTACTTCTTTCGCTACCTCTGATGCGGCAACGTACTCAGCCTCCATGGTAGAGTCTGCCACGCATTTCTGCTTGACACTCCGCCAAACTATGGCTCCACCTCCTAGAGTAAACACATACCCTGAGGTAGACTTTCTCTTGTCCCTGTCGCCTTGGAAATCTGAATCTGTGTAACCTCGGGTACCAGCTCAAGCGTCTGATAGACCAGAACTTAGTCCATCGTTCTGTGCAAATACTTGAGAATGCATTTTACTGATTCCCAATGAGCTTTCCTGGGGTTACTCTGACATCTGCTCACCATGCCAATGGCATAACAGATATCAGGCCTCGTACACAATATGGCATACATGAGACTTCCTACTGTCGAAGCATATGGAACTATCCTCATGGTCTCTGTCTCCTCAACAGTCTTAGGAAACTGCTCCTTAGATAGAAACACTCCATGCCTGAAAGGTAGTAAACCTTTCTTGGAGTTCTGCATGTTAAAACGGGCCAGAATCGTGTCTATGTATGAAGCTTGGGAGAGCATTAGCGAACATTTCATAGGATCTCGAATAATCTTGATCCCAAGGATATGTCCCACTTCCCCTAAGTCCTTCATATCAAATTGCTTGGACAACCATGCCTTTACGTCTGATAACACTTTTTTGTTGTTGCCAATCAATAGAATGTCATCTACGTAAAGCACAAGAAACACCACTGAGTTTCCATCACGTCTGCGATATACACATTGCTCATCCAGACACTGAGTAAATCCAAAAGACTGGATTACCTCATCAAACTGAATGTTCCAAGATCTGGATGCCTGCTTAAGTCCATAAATAGACCTCTTAAGCCTGCAAACCTTATGCTCTTGGTATTTTTCAATGAATCCCTCTGGTTACTGCATAAAGATGGTTTCCTCAAGACTTCCATTCAGGAAATCTGTCTTGACATCCATCTGCCAAATCTCATAATCCATATGAGCAGCTATGGTCAAGAGAATCCGGATCGACTTAACTATGGCTACCGGGGAGAAGGTTTCCTCATAATCGATTCCATCTTTCTGAGTATACCCCTTAGCCACCAGCCTACCTTTAAAGGTTTTCACCTACCCGTCAGGTCCTCGCTTACGTTTGTATACCCACTTGCATCCAATGGGCTTAAACCCATCAAGCAGGTCCACAAGCTCCCAGACTTGATTATGGTCCATTGACCCCATCTCGGATATCATTGCCTTACGCCAAGATTCTGCATCTTTATCTTGAAGCGCCTCATTGTTGTTAACTGGGTCAGGTTTAGGTACTCCTGGGACTAGGTCTGAAGCCCCTCCCACACCAATGAACCTGTCTGGCTGTCTCACAACCCTCCCACTACGACGAGGCACCGCCTGTGTAGGCGCATCATCTGTGATCTCATGTGCAGTGTGTGGTGTATCTACTTGTGCTGGTGCATCAGGATTAGTAGTTTGTCGTCTAAGCTTTTCTAGTACTATCTTACTCTTGGGCTTGTGGTCTAAGACATAGTCATCTTCTAAAAATCTAGCGTTGGTACTTACCACAACCTTCTGATCTTTAGGACTATAGAATAGACCACCTTTCGTTCCCCTAAAATATCCTACAAACAGCATTAATTTTGTTCTTACATCTAACTTAGTCGTATCTACCTTAAGCACATGTGCTGGGCAGCCCCAAATTCTAAGATGTCTTAGACTGGGCTTCCGCCCGTTCCACAACTCTACTGGGGTTGAAGGCACGGTTTTAGATGGTACAAGATTGAGAATATACATTACCGTTTCTAAGGCATACCCCCAGAACAAACTTGGTAAATCACTATAGCTCATCATGGACCTAACCATTTCCATAAGAGTTCGATTCCTCCTTTCTGCTACACCATTCTGCTGTAGCGTGCCAGGTGCAGACAACTGAGACTGAATTCCTACCTCAGTGAGGTAATCTCAAAATTCATGGGATAGGTACTCCCCACCACGATCTGAACGCAGTGTCTTGATACTCTTACCATGATGCTTTTCCACATCTGCCCGAAACTCTTTGAACTTGCCAAAACATTTGGACTTGTGGCGCATTAGGTAAATGTAACCGTACCTAGAGTAATCATCCGTGAACATCACGAAATACTCATATCCCACACAAGTCAGAATGAATCAACTCTAATACTTCTTTAGCTCTATAGCCTTTTGCTTTAAAAGGTCTCTTGGTCATCTTTCCTTCCAAGCAAGATTCGCAGGTTGCATAACTGTCAATATCTAATGAACCCAAAGGTCCATCATTGACCAACCTCTGAATCCTACTAAGGTTTTCATGACCTAGCCTTAGATGCCAAAGATAGGTTTGATTCATTTCAGAAGGTCTCTTCCTCTTATTAATGTTAGATACTGAGCTATCTATTTCTATGTTTTGCGCAACAGGGGAGTTAGAATTAACCACAAATAAATTGTCCACCAATGAACCAGAACAAACAAGTTTGCCATTTCTTCTAATAAAAATAGACTCATCAGAAAAAATAAACTTGTAACCGTTCTTTAAGAGTTTAGAAACCGAAATCAAGTTCTTTCTAAAACTCAGTACATAAAAACAGTTTACTAACTCTAGGTTACAATTCTCAAAATTTAACCTAACTACTCCCACTGCTTCAACTGACACTCTTGTAGTGTCGCCCATGTAGATGTCCAGTTTGCCCTCTCTAAACTTTCGGGTTACTTGGAACCTCTGAAAAGAATTACAAACATGGTCAGTGGCGCCTGAATCCACACACCAAGTATCTGTGAGAATCACCGCTAAACATGTCTCAGTAATTACGGCAGAAACAATCATACCTTTGAGCTTCGGACAATCCACTTTCCAATGTCCTGTATTACCGCATTTAAAGCACTTGCCCTTTGGCTTGCTTTTCTTTGCGATATCTGGCTTTGTTGCAAGTTTCTTGGCATTCTTCTTCTTCTTGTTCTTCTTGCCTTTTAGCCCAGAAGAAGAACTCGAACCCTTTACCGCGACCATAGCTTGCTTCTTCTCATGGAAGATGCCTTCAGCCGCCACCAAATCAGTCATGAGCTCGGGCAACGTATAAACACTTTGGTTCATATTGTAGTTGACCCGAAACTGCTCAAAATAAGAGGGTAGACTCTGGAGGATAATATCTATCTGACTTTCCGGGTCGATATTTCCTCCCAACACCTCTATTTCATTGATGTTACTGATCATGTGTAAAACATGATCTCTCACCGATCCGCCTTCAGCCATTTCGGTGTTCATTAACTTCCTCATGGCTGACTGCCTGGCCATCCTGCCTTGATGCACGAACATCTTCCTTAGGTGCGCCAACATGTCGAAGGCGGAGAGCATGGGATGAAGCTGATGTTGTAGCACATTTAACACATAGGCCAAAATGTAGCACCGCGCCATCTCATCCGCTTTCCTCCACCTGGCATAGGCGTCCCTTTCCTCTTGGGTAAATCCTCATCAGGCACTTCTGGACATGCTTCGATGAGCACAAACTTGTACTGCTCAGCCGTCATGACTATGTCCAAATTCCGACTCCAGTCGACATAATTTGTTCAAGTTAATTTGTTGTCTTTCAAGATAGCAGCTAAAGGATTGAATGCCATATCGATTTAAACTGGAAAGTAAACAAACAATGTTTCAGTTATATATGCTAGAATTTTCGAAAACATGAAAATCCAATTAATTATTGATTTCCCTCAAAACAATAATATTAATCCACCAACAACTCATCCACCGGGATTCTCACAAGCCACGCAGTGTGGACGTTTATGCTAACCCACATTCGTTTGAGAAGAACCAAATTCATTAGCTACACTATCTGACCAACGATATTTTGATCAATGTAGCTAATAGTCTGTGCTTTCAGCCGTACAAGTAAGTAGCGTAACCTCACGGGAGGAATACTGTAGATCGTACACTAAGTGTGTGCCATTACATGACTTCTGAGTCTGTTACCTCAGGATAGTGCGCCTCAGATGGAGAGGGTGTCGCATTTCTCCTAGTTAAACTTGAAGGAATACATGACTTCTGAGTCTGTTACCTCAGGATAGTGCGCCTCAGATGGAGAGGGTGTCGCATTTCTCATAGTTAAACTTGAAGGAAAACTGAACAAGCCCGGGCTAAATCGAAAACCTCACTTTCGTGCAATGCATTCTAGAATCGGAAGCTTTCGACCAAGCTCAGGCTCAAATTAGTTTACCCATGAACGGATCTTAGTTTATACTTATTTAATTTATTAATCGGGACACAAAAATAAATCTTTAATTAAAGCGGAATATTAAAGATTTTACCTTTTGTAGCGAAGTCCCTTGCCTAAAGAAAAAAAATCTTTACGCGAATTCCACAAGAAATCCGAAGAATATCTCCAATACGAACTCCGAAATAGTGTGGGCTATTGTCTACGGAGTTACCCACGGCAAATAATTGAAAACCCTAGAAACTTGCTTCGGAAGAAATCTCAAAAACTAAAAATTGAAGCTGCCCAGAATTTTTTTTTCAAAAAAAAAAACTGCAGCAATGGAGAACCCCTTGCGCAAGAAAACCCTCGCTGGACCTGATTAAAAAACTTCGCCGGAAACTGCTAGATTGGACCGGTCCCGATCTGTACAACCTATCTGTGCGGATCACTCAATCTAGAAGATCAACGCACAGATTAGCTGGCTCAGGGCACCGGACAGAAGAGCAGTACCGCCGGGCTTTGTTGAAGAAGACAGCGCCGGACTTAAGAAGAAATCCGGTCTGCGCTGCTCTCTAAAAAAATGGCCAGTAGCTAAATAAAATAATATGGGCAGTACCGGGTTTTTGAGGACGTAAAAAAAACTTTGCAGCAGTACCAAATTTTTGAAGACGAAAAAAATTGCAGCACTACTGGATTTTTGAAGACGTAAAAAACATTGCAGCACTACCGATTTTTTTTTTAGAAAAATTCCTGCTGCCTTTTTTTTTTTTTTTAAAGAAAATCCAACCAGTGCATTTCTTAGACAATAATCAGGGCAAGTTAAAGATTTGATCTTCCGAAGGAGAAAGCTTTCTTAGCTGACTTCGAGAGAGAATTTCGATGAGAAAGACGATGTCTCTCTCTAAGCTAAACTCTCTATCTAGCTTATTCTTGGCTGCCAAGTTTCTTCTTAGGGTTTTCTTGCCCAATAAGTTGTATTTATAAGGAGATTCTAAGGAGACCTAATGGGCTCTCGAGTTAGGCCTTAAAATTTGACTTTCGTTGACCGCTAAGTCTTCCCGACTAATCAACTCCAATCGACCCATTTAAATTAATTTATTTAATCCACTTTGTTAATTTAATATAATCGAACCCTTAGAATTAATTAATTCAAAATCGAATTAATTTCTAAATTCATTTTGTCGATTAAATATTAATTAAACCCTTCGGATTAATTAATTTACCTTGTCGATTAGTCAAATGCATATTCGGTCGTACCACTAACGAACCAATTATGGAACTACCGCTCGAAAACGACTTTACATCGCGCCATTATATTTTATTCTATCTCCCCACATTACAGATCTAGTGCTCGTCGACTTATCAATTTACTGACAAATTAATTCACCGACTTCTTGGTTTCCGAGATTAGTACCACTCGTCCTTTTATTATACCGAACATAAAGTTCACCGACCGGGTTTAGTATAATAACCTTACGAGCTCATCTCGGGAGCACCATCAACCCAGCGAACCGGTACGTGGATTCCTCCAACTAGCAACGGCACGTAAGAAGCTAAACACCGCATACCCAACTTATCGAGGTATTGGCCTCAATTGACCTCACTCATTGGCAAATCAAAGCACACGATATCCAACCCTTACGCCCGTCCCAATCTCGGGATTGAGAGACTGAATACTAGGACCGAATTGACTACGCCGATCAGTATAAGTCAATTCTATCCAAACTGGTCGTGCTCAATATGCCCCGGGCATATCTGTGTGATTTAAACTAGTATAGATAAACCAATTTCCAAACCACACAATAACCTATACCGATAGTATGTTCAGACTATCTATATCTGTGTGTTACGAGCATACTTTTTATATATCAATACTTTAACCAATAACGGTATCTACTGTGTTTGTCGACACGCCGTTATCTAGTTCTATGATATAAAGGAACAAATTTATACTGAAACAAAATGATATGTCATCTGTGGGTATTAGTTTTTGATACAAGCCATAGCTTTTCTGTATTCAAAACTAACAATCTCCCACTAATACTCAAAGCTATGCTAAGAAGTACAAAAACTGTCCAACCCGCTATTACACTTGAAGGAAAACTGAACAAGCCCGGGCTAAATCGAAAACCTCACTTTCGTGCTATGCATTCCAGAATCGGAAGCTTTCGACCAAGCTCAGGCTCAAATTAGTTTACCCATGAACGGATCTAGGCTTATACTTATTTAATTTATTAATCGGGACACAAAAAATTAAATCTTTAATTAAAGCGGAATTTAAAGATTATACCTTTTGTAGCGAAGTCCCTCGCCTAAAAGAAAACCCAATTCTTTAGCGCGAAATCCACAAGAAATCCGAAGAATTCTCCAATACAAGCTCCGAGATAGTGTGGGCTATCGTCTACGGAGCTACCCACGGCAATACGACTGAAAATCCAAGAAACTTGCTTCTCAAGAAACTCAAATTGAGGCTGCCCAGAATTTTTTTTCAAAATTATAGCTGCCCAGAATTTTTTTTATCAAAATTGAAGCTGCCCAGAATTTTTCTTCACAAATTGAAGCTGCCCGGAGTTTAAAACTGAAGAAAAATCCAGTCGCTGGTTTTCCCTGCTATACCCTCGAACTGCCGGCGAAAAGTACAGCTTAGATCGGCCACGATCTGCACGGCAGATCGCTTGGATCACCAACCGGAATGGAAGAGATCAACCAGCGATCAATGCCGGATCAGCACCCCGATTCTGAGCCAACAATCTGCCGGACAGAAAATAAAAAACTGCTGCGCAGGACCAAAATTTTCTGCGAAACCAGCGAAAAAAAAACTGCAGGAAATTCCAGCGACTATTCTTGTGAAGAAGGTGACCGGGCTGCTCTAAAAAACAGTGGGCTGAGTTTCTTTACGAAGAAGAAAGTTATCTTGATCGACTTCGAGAGAAAACTTGACGAGGAAGACACGTTTTCTCTCTAGACCAAACTTTCTCTTTCTAGCCAAAACTTGGCTGCCAAGTTTCTTCTTTTTTTTTTCTTGCTGCCCAAAATGTTGTATTTATAGGAGCTTCTAAGGAGACCTAATGGGCTCTCGAGTTAGGCCTTAAAATTTGACTTTCGTTGACTGCTAAGTCTTCCCGACTAATCAACTCCAATCGACCCTTTTAAATTAATTTATTTAATCCACTTTGTTAATTTAATTTAATCGAACCCTTAGAATTAATTAATTCAAAATAGAATTAATTTCTAAATTCACTTCGTCGATCAAATATTAATTAAACCCTTCGGATTAATTAATTTACCTTGTCGATTAGTCAAACGCATAATCGGTCGTACCACTAACGGACCAATTATGGAACTACCGCTCGAAAACGACTTTACATCGCGCCATTATTATTTCTTCTATCTCCCCACATTAAAGATCTAGTGCTCGTCGATTTATCAATTTACTGACAAATTAATTCACCGACTTATTGGTTTCCGAGATTAGTACCACTCGACCTTTTATTATACCGAACATAAAGTTCACTGGCCAGGTTTAGTATAATAACCTTACGAGCTCATCTCGGGAGCACCATCAACCCGGCGAACCGGTACGTGGATTCCTCCGACTAGCAACGGCACGCAAGAAGCTAAACACCGCATACCCAACTTACCGAGGTATTGGCCTCAATTGACCTCACTCTTTGGCAAATCAAAGCACACGACATCCAACCCTCACGTCCGTCCCAATCTCGGGATTGAGAGACGGAATACTAGGACCGAATTGACTACGCCGATCAGTACAAGTCAATTCTATCCAAACTGGTCGTGCTCAATATGCCCCGGGCATATCTGTGTGATTTAAACTAGTCTAGATAAACCAATTTCCAAACCACACAATTACCTATACCGATAGTATGTTCAGACTATCTCGGTTACGAGCATACTTTTTATATATCAATACTTTAACCAATAACGGTATCTACTGTGTTTGTCGACACCCCGTTATCTAGTTCTATGATATAAAGGAACAGATTTATACTGAAACAAAATGATATGTCATCTGTGGATATTAGTTTTTGATACAAGCCATAGCTTTTCTGTATTCAAAACTAACAATCTCCCACTAATACTCAAAGCTATGCTAAGAAGTACAAAAACTGTCCAACCCGCTATTACACTGCTGTCATAATGAAATCTCCAAAACACCTTTAAGCTCACTGACTTGGCTCTCTCAAGAATCTGACTCCCATGCCCTCCACATGCCTCTCAAAAAACCTTTGGGGTCAATGGCTTGGTGAAAGGATCTGCAAGGTTGTCCTCTGAAGCTATCTTGGCCACGATCACGTCTCCCCTCTTTACGATCTCTCGTATCAGGTGGTACTTGCGCTCTATGTGTATACTCGCCTTATGGGCTCGTGGTTCCCTTGAGTTAGCAACTGCACCATTGTTATCACAATAAACTGTGATAGACCTAGGCAACTCTGGAACCACATCTAAGTCTATCAGGAAGCTCCTGAGCCATACAGCCTCTTTCGCTGCCTCTGAAGCGGCAACGTACTCGGCCTCCATGGTAGAGTCCGCCACGCATTTCTACTTGACACTCTTCCATACTATGGCTCCACCTCCTAGAGTAAACACAAACCCAGAGGTAGACTTACTCTTGTCCATATCTCCTTGAAAGTCCGAATCTGTGTAACCCAATGGTACAAGCTCCTGCGCTCTATAAACTAGGACATAATCTCTCGTCCTGCGCAAGTACTTGAGAATGCATTTTACTGCCTCCCAGTGAGCCTTCCCAGGGTTACTCTGATATCTGCTAACCATGCCTACGGCAAAGCAAATATCAGGCCTCGTGCACAACATAGCATACATGAGGCTACCCACTGCAGAAGCATAGGGTACCGCCTTCATGGCATCTATCTCCTCAGCAGTCTTAGGACACTGCTCCTTAGACAAATGCACTCCATGCCTGAAAGGTAGTGAACCCTTCTTGGAGTTCTGCATGTTAAAACGAGCCAGAATCGTGTCTATGTAGGATGCCTGTGAGAGAGTCAGAGAACGTCTCCTACGATCTCGAATAATCTTGATCCCAAGGATATGTCCAGCCTCTCCCAAATCCTTCATATCGAATTGCCTGGACAGCCATGCCTTTACGTCTGACAACACCTTCTTACTGTTGCCAATAAGAAGAATGTCATCTACATAAAGTACGAGGAACACCACTATCTCACCATCACGCCTGCAATAAACACACTGCTCATCCGGAGACTGAGTGAATCCATAGGACTGGATAACCTCATCAAAATGAATGTTCTAAGATCTGGATGCTTGCTTAAGTCCATAAATGGACCTCCTAAGCCTGCATACCTTGTGCTCTTGGCCCTTAACAATGAAGCCCTCTGGTTGCTGCATAAAGATGGTCTCCTCAAGACTTCCATTAAGGAAAGCTGTCTTGACGTCCATCTGCCAAATCTCATAATCCATATGAGCAGCTATGGCCAAGAGAATCCGGATCGACTTAAGCATAGCTACCGGGGAAAAAGTCTCCTCATAATCGATCCCTTCTTTCTGAGTATACCCTTTCGCCACAAGCCTAGCCTTGAAGGTCTCAACCCTCCCATCAGATCCTCTCTTTCGCTTGTAGACCCATTTGCACCCAATAGGCCTAAACCCATCAGGAAGGTCTACCAGCTCCCAGACTTGATTTGAGTCCATAGAACCCATCTCAGCAATCATCGCTCTCTGCCAAGAATCTGCATCTTTATCCTGGAGAGCCTCATTGTAGTTAACTGGGTCTGGTTCATGAGCACCAGGGATAAAGTCCGAAGACTCACCCAAACCTATGTACCTCTCGGGCTGTCTCACAACCCTCCCACTACAACGAGGCGCAGCCTGTGTAAGAGCATCATCTGTGATAGTGTGTGCAGTCTCTTGTGGTGTATCTTCCTGTACGTGTGCATCTGAATAGTGGACTGACTTCTAAGCTCTTCCAATACTACCTTGCTGCTTGACTTGTGATCTAAAATATAGTCCTCCTCAAGAAATCTGGCATTGGTGCTGACCACCACCTTCTGATCCTGAGGACTATAAAATAAACCACCTCTCGTTCCTTTGGGGTAGCCTACAAACAGCATAACCTTAGATCTCGCCTCTAACTTGTCTGCATCTGCCTCGAGCACATGTGCTGGATAACCCCAAATCCTGAGATGTCTCAGACTAGGCTTGCGCCCACTCCACAACTCTACTGGGGTCGTAGGCACAGACTTAGATGGCACAAGGTTGAGGATAAAATGCGTTGTATCCAAGGCATAACCCTAAAACGAGGTAGGCAACTCACTGTAACTCATCATCGATCTAACCATCTGCTGGGGTGTGCCAGGTGCAGACAACTGGGTCTGAATACCCTCCTCTGACAAATAGGTCCTAAATTCACTAGAGAGGTATTCACCACCTCTAGCCTGAACTGACATAGGTCCACACACGTCAGAATGAATCAACTATAAAACCTCCTTGGCCCTATACCCCTTCGCCTTAAAAGGCCTCTTAGTCATTTTACCCTCCAAGCAGAATTCACAGGTCGAATAGCTGTCAATATCTAGTAAGTCCAAAGACCCACTCTTGACCAACCTTTGAATCCTACTAAGGTTGATATGACCTAGTTTCAGGTGCCAAAGATAAGTCTGATTCAAAGGGGAAGATTCCTTTCTCTTATTAAGATTCGGTGATGAGTTACTAGTTTCTGTGTTTTGCATAACTGGGGAGTAAGTCTTGATTAGAAAACAAATTGTCAACCAATGTACCGGAACATATAAGTTTCTGGCATTTTCTTATAAAAACCGAACCGTCAGAAAATACACACTTATAACCATCCAAAACAAGATTCGAAACCGAAAGCAAGTTCTTTCGAAAACTAGGTACATAAAGACAATCCTTTAAAAGTAAAATAGAGTCTGAAAAATAAAGACTAATAACTCCCACTGCAGCCACAGAAACTCTGGTAGTATCCCCAAGGTAGACCTGCAACTCTCCCTCTCTAAGTAGCAGGGTCACTTGGAACCCCTGCAAAGAATTACAAACGTGATCAGTGGCTCCCGAATCCACACACCAAGTATCTGTGGGAATCGCCGCTAATCACGTCTCAGTAACTAGGGAAAATTTACTTTTAACCTCGAGGCTTTGGGCAATCCTTCTTCCGATGTCCTGCTTTGCCATACTTAAAACATTTGCCTTTCGGCTTTTGCTTCTTGGCAATGCCTGCCTTGGGTCCATGATTAGTTCCTGCTTTCTGGCCTCTCTTCCTCTCTTGCTTCCTAGCTTTGGGCCCAGCAGAGGAACCTGAGGGACCAACAGTAGCAAAGGCTTGCTTCTTCTCAGCGAATAGGCCCTCGGCTGACACCAATTTAGTCATGAGCTCGGGGAGTGAATATGAGAGCTTGCCCATATTATAGTTCAACCGAAACTGCTCAAAAACTGGGAGGCAAGCTCTGGAGAATGATATCGACCTGGGTCTCCCCATCAATATCACCTCCCAGTACCTCGATCTCATTGATGCAACTGATCATGTCCAGCACGTGATCCCTCACTGAAATGCCCTCAGCCATTCTAGCATTCATGAGTTTCCTCATAGCTGACTGCTTGGCTACCCTGCTTAAGGGGACACTCCTCAGTAAGCACGTACTTGTAACCCTCAGCGGTAAGGACAATGTCCAGGTTACGTTTCCAGTCAATATAGTTTGGACTCGTGAGTTTGTTTTGGTTCAAAAATGACAGCTAGCGGGTTGAACGACATATCAACTGAAAATAATGAAAAAACATGTCTCAGTATACTTTTCGAAAATATTGAAAAATCCTCAGAAAAGAAATATAATCTTCTACCGACATCTCTCCCACCGGGATTAACGCAGGTCACGATGGGTGAACGTCTACGCCAACCCACATTCGTTCGAGAAGGACCGAAGTCCATTAATCTCATTATCTGACCAACGATCTTATGATCAATGAAATTAATAGTCGATAATTTTAGCCGTACACGTAAATAGCGTTACCTCGATAGGAGGGATACTATAAACAGTACACTAAGTGTATGCCATTACGTGACTTCTAAGTTTGTTACTTAGGGTACTAATGCGCCTCGGATGGCGAGGGTGTCGCAACTTTTCCCATTTAAACGCACTATAGTCATCCCTTTAGAAATTCATTCCAGCGATATCTGTGATTGAAAACTCATCCGATGGGGAAGCCGTTTAACCACATCGCCAATGAACCCGTAATGGAGGCCATGGGGCTATTAACCAACCCGCTCCCACTTAGATTTTTAAAATAATTTCAATTCGCCCTAGTTTTCTCGGTTTTCCATTTCGGTTTTCTACGTAATTAGGAATCACCCAAAAATTACGATAAACCAAAATCTGGGTTTTCTCGGTTTTCTACGTAATTAAGAATCACCCAAAATTACGATAAACCAAAACCCCACGTAATTAGGAATCACCCAAAATTACGATTAAACCAAAACTTGCGAATATAATTAAGTTTGAGGATTTTTACGTTTTAACATGCAATATCTTAACTATGGATATTCGCACCCATAAAACCGTTGGAGTTTTAATATGCGAATAATCTACCTTAGTTAATTGCACATTACCTTTTGAAAAAACTTTTGGTTTGAATTTCGTTCATGCAAAATAAAACGAAAATCACACAATCAACGAAAAAATCATAAATACGGGAAATTAAATAAAATAAAATTTCCCGACTATTATGGCCTTCTCTATCGTTGATTCCTTGACGCCTCGGTGACACTTCCCGTCGTGTCGCTCCCACTCGTTATTTGGATTCCTCTCGATTCGCCCGGGTTTTCTCGGTTTATTCCGTAATTAGGAATCACCCAAAATTACAATAAACCAAAACCCGCGAATATAAGTTACCCAAAATAACGTCTTCGTCATAGTACAAAAATTCCTATATACAAAGGCGTTTTTCTAGGAATTTAAAGACGACATGATTAGATCAAATCCTACTACAAGATTTTTCTAATCCTACACGGCTTCCAGCTCGTGGTTATTACTATTACAGAAATTTCCATTCAAAAATAAAACAAGCCCGGACATGTCCCGGGGTTTATGAATGAAAATTAAATTTCTACCATAATAGCCGGGAAACCAATAACCACCTGTTTATACATTTCGACAAAAATACTAATGCCAAAATAAAGCCGTGTAATAAATCAAACAAGTACAAGACCGAAACCAACGCTCTGATACCAATTTGAAGGAAAACTGAACAAGCCCGGGCTAAATCGAAAACCTCACTTTCGTGCTATGCATTCCAGAATCGGAAGCTTTCGACCAAGCTCAGGCTCAAATTAGTTTACCCATGAACGGATCTAGGCTTATACTTATTTAATTTATTAATCGGGACACAAAAAATTAAATCTTTAATTAAAGCGGAATTTAAAGATTATACCTTTTGTAGCGAAGTCCCTCGCCTAAAAGAAAACTCAATTCTTTAGCGCGAAATCCACAAGAAATCCGAAGAATTCTCCAATACAAGCTCCGAGATAGTGTGGGCTATCGTCTACGGAGCTACCCACGGCAATACGACTGAAAATCCAAGAAACTTGCTTCTCAAGAAACTCAAATTGAGGCTGCCCAGAATTTTTTTTCAAAATTATAGCTGCCCAGAATTTTTTTTATCAAAATTGAAGCTGCCCAGAATTTTTCTTCACAAATTGAAGCTGCCCGGAGTTTAAAACTGAAGAAAAATCCAGTCGCTGGTTTTCCCTGCTATACCCTCGAACTGCCGGCGAAAAGTACAGCTTAGATCGGCCACGATCTGCACGGCAGATCGCTTGGATCACCAACCGGAATGGAAGAGATCAACCAGCGATCAATGCCGGATCAGCACCCCGATTCTGAGCCAACAATCTGCCGAACAGAAAATAAAAAACTGCTGCGCAGGACCAAAATTTTCTGCGAAACCAGCGAAAAAAAACTGCAGGAAATTCCAGCGACTATTCTTGTGAAGAAGGTGACCGGGCTGCTCTAAAAAACAGTGGGCTGAGTTTCTTTACGAAGAAGAAAGTTATCTTGATCGACTTCGAGAGAAAACTTGACGAGGAAGACACGTTTTCTCTCTAGACCAAACTTTCTCTTTCTAGCCAAAACTTGGCTGCCAAGTTTCTTCTTTTTTTTTTCTTGCTGCCCAAAATGTTGTATTTATAGGAGCTTCTAAGGAGACCTAATGGGCTCTCGAGTTAGGCCTTAAAATTTGAATTTCGTTGACTGCTAAGTCTTCCCGACTAATCAACTCCAATCGACCCTTTTAAATTAATTTATTTAATCCACTTTGTTAATTTAATTTAATCGAACCCTTAGAATTAATTAATTCAAAATAGAATTAATTTCTAAATTCACTTCGTCGATCAAATATTAATTAAACCCTTCGGATTAATTAATTTACCTTGTCGATTAGTCAAACGCATAATCGGTCGTACCACTAACGGACCAATTATGGAACTACCGCTCGAAAACGACTTTACATCGCGCCATTATTATTTCTTCTATCTCCCCACATTAAAGATCTAGTGCTCGTCGATTTATCAATTTACTGACAAATTAATTCACCGACTTCTTGGTTTCCGAGATTAGTACCACTCGACCTTTTATTATACCGAACATAAAGTTCACTGGCCAGGTTTAGTATAATAACCTTACGAGCTCATCTCGGGAGCACCATCAACCCGGCGAACCGGTACGTGGATTCCTCCGACTAGCAACGGCACGCAAGAAGCTAAACACCGCATACCCAACTTACCGAGGTATTGGCCTCAATTGACCTCACTCTTTGGCAAATCAAAGCACACGACATCCAACCCTCACGCCCGTCCCAATCTCGGGATTGAGAGACGGAATACTAGGACCGAATTGACTACGCCGATCAGTACAAGTCAATTCTATCCAAACTGGTCGTGCTCAATATGCCCCGGGCATATCTGTGTGATTTAAACTAGTCTAGATAAACCAATTTCCAAACCACACAATAACCTATACCGATAGTATGTTCAAACTATCTCGGTTACGAGCATACTTTTTATATATCAATACTTTAACCAATAACGGTATCTACTGTGTTTGTCAACACCCCGTTATCTAGTTCTATGATATAAAGGAACAGATTTATACTAAAACAAAATGATATGTCATCTGTGGATATTAGTTTTTGATACAAGCCATAGCTTTTCTGTATTCAAAACTAACAACACTGCTGTCATAATGAAATCTCCAGAACACCTTTAAGCTCACTCACATGGCTCTCTCAAGAATCTGACTCCCATGCCCTCCACATGCCTCTCAGAGACCTTTGGGGTCAATGGCTTGGTGAAAGGATCTGCAAGGTTGTCCTCTGAAGCTATCTTGGCCACGATCACGTCTCCCCTCTTTACGATCTCTTGTATCAGGTGGTACTTACGCTCTATGTGTTTACTCGCTTTATGGGCTCGTGGTTCTCTCGAGTTAGCAACTGCACCATTGTTATCACAATAAATTGTGATAGATCTAGGCAACTCAAGAACCACATCTAAGTCCATCAGGAAGCTCCTGAGCCATACAGCCTCTTTCGCTGCCTCTGAAGCGGCAACGTACTCGGCCTTCATGGTAGAGTCCGCCACGCATTTCTGCTTGACACTCTTCTATACTATGGCTCCACCTCCTAGAGTAAACACAAACCCAGAGGTAGACTTACTCTTGTCCAAATCTCCTTGAAAGTCCGAATCTGTGTAACCCAATGGTACAAGCTCCTACGCTCTATAAACTAGGACATAATCTCTCGTCCTGCGGAAGTACTTGAGAATGCATTTTACTGCCTCCCAGTGAGCCTTCCTAGGGTTACTCTGATATCTGCTAACCATACCAACGGCAAAGCAAATATCAGGCCTCGTGCACAACATAGCATACATGAGGCTACCCACTGCAGAAGCATAGGGTACCGCCTTCATGGCATCTATCTCCTCAGCAGTCTTAGGACACTGCTCCTTAGACAAATGCACTCCATGCCTGAAAGGTAGTGAACCCTTCTTGGAGTTATGCATGTTAAAACGGGCAAGAATCGTGTCTATGTAGGATGCCTGAGAGAGAGTAGAGAACGTCTCCTACGATCTCGAATAATCTTAATCCCAAGGATATGTCCAGCCTCTCCCAAATCCTTCATATCGAATTGCCTGGACAACCATGCCTTTACGTCTGACAACACCTTCTTACTATTGCCAATAAGAAGAATATCATCTACATAAAGTACTAGGAACACCACCGTATCACCATCACGCCTGCAATAAACACACTGCTCATCCGGACACTGAGTGAATCCATATAACTGGATAACCTCGTCAAAATGGATGTTCTAAGATCTGGATGCTTGCATCTTTATCCTGGAGAGCCTCATTGTAGTTAACTGGGTCTGGTTCATGAGCACCAGGGATAAAGTCCGAAGACTCACCCAAACCCTTGTACCTCGCGGGCTGTCTCACAATCCTCTCACTACGATGAGGCGCAGCCTGTGCAAGAGCATCATCTGTGATAGTGTGTGTAGTCTCTTGTGGTGTGTCTTCCTGTACGTGTGCATCTGGAATAATGGACTAACTTCTAAGCTCTTCCAATACTACCTTGCTGTTTGACTTGTGATATAAAATATAGTCCTCCTCAAGAAATCTGGCATTGGTGTTGACCACCACCTTCTGATCCTGAGGACTATAAAATAAACCACCTCTCATTCCTTTGGGGTAGCCTATCAACAGCATAACCTTGGATCTCGCCTCTAACTTGCCTGCATCTGCCTCGAGCACATATGCTGGACAACCCCAAATCCTGAGATGTCTCAGACTAGGCTTTCACCCACTCCACAACTCTACTGGGGTCGTAGGCACAGACTTAGATGGCACAAGGTTGAGGATAAAACATGTTGTATCCAAGGCATAACCCCAAAACGAGGTAGGCAACTCACTGTAACTCATCATCGATCTAACCATCTCCATAAGAGTCCTGTTCATCATCTCTGCTACACCATTCTGCTGGGGTGTGCCAGGTGTAGACAACTGGGTCTGAATACCCTCCTCTGACAAATAGTTCCTAAATTCACTAGAGAGGTATTCGCCACCTTGATCAGACCGCAGTGACTTGATACTCTTACCCAGATGGTTCTCCACCTCTGCCTTGAATTCTCTGAACTTGACAAAACATTCAGACTTGTGGCGCATCAGGTATATGTATCCATATCTAGAGTAATCATCCGTGAAAGTCACGAAATACTCATAACCATCTCTAGCCTGAACAGACATAGGCCCACACACGTCAGAATGAATCAGCTCTAAAACCTCCTTGGCCCTATATCCCTTCGCCTTAAAAGGTCTCTTTGTCATTTTACCCTCCAAGCAGGACTCACAGGTCGAATAGCTGTCAATATCTAGTAAGTCCAAAGACCCACTCTTGACCAACCTTTGAATCCTACTAAGGTTGATATGACCTAGTCTCATGTGCCAAAGATAAGTCTGATTCAAAGGGGAAGACTCTTTTCTCTTATTATGATTCGGTGATGAGTTACTAGTTTCTGTGTTTTGCATAACTGGGGAGTAAGTCTTAATTAAAAATAAATTGTCAACCAATGTACCGGAACATATAAGTTTCTGGCATTTTCTAATAAAAACTGAACCATCAAAAAATACACACTTATAACCATCCAAAACAAGTCTCGAAACCGAAAGCAAGTTCTTTCGAAAACTAGGTACATAAAGACAATCCTTTAAATGTGAAATAGAGTCTGAAAAATAAAGACTAATAACTCTCACTGCAGCAACAGAAACTCTGGTAGTATCCCCAAGGTAGGCCTGCAACTCTCCCTCTCTAAGCAGCCGGGTCACTTGGAACCCCTGCAAAGAATTACAAACATGATCAGTGGCTCCTGAATCCACACACCAAGTATATGTGGGAATCGCCGCTAAACACGTCTCAGTGACTAGGAAAAATTTACACGTACCTCGAGGCTTTGGGCAGTCCTTCTTCCAATGTCCCGCTTTGCCACATCTGAAGCATTTGCCTCTCGGCTTCTGCTTCTTGGCAATGCCCGCCTTGGGTCCATGACTGGCTCCTGCTTTCTGGCCTCTCTTCCTCTTTTGTTTCCTGGCTTTGGGCCCAGCAGAGGAACCTGAGGGACCAACAGTAGCCAAGGCTTGCTTCTTCTCTGCGAAGAGGCTCTCAGCAGACACCAATGAAGTCATGAGCTCAGAAAGTGTATATGAGAGATTCCCCATATTATAATTCAATCGAAACTGCTCAAAACTGGGAGGCAAGCTTTGAAGGATGATATCGACCTGGGTTTCCCCATCAATCTCATTGATGCAACCAATCATGTCCAGTACGTGATCTCTCACTGAAGTGCCCTCAGCCATCTTAGCATTCATGAGTTTCCTCATAGCTGACTACTTGGCTGCCCTACTCAGGGGAACACTCCTCAGTAAGCACGAACTTGTAACCCTCAGCGGTAAGGACAATGTCCAGGTTACTTTCCAGTCAATATAGTTTGGACACGTGAGTTTGTTTTGGTTCAAAATGACAGCTAGCGGGTTGAACGACATATCATAACCAAAAAAATTAACAATTCAAGTCTCAGTATACTTTTTCGAAAATATTAAAAAATCCTCAAAAACAAATATAATCTTCTACCGACATCTCTCACACCGGGATTAACGCAGGTCACGATGGGTGAACGTCTACGCCAACTCACATTCGTTCGAGAAGAACCGAAGTTCATTAATTTCATTATCTGATCAACGATCTTATGATCAATGAAATTAATAGTCGATAATTTTAGTCGTACACGTAGATAGCGTAACCTCGATGGGAGGGATACTATAAATAGTACACTAAGTGTATGCCATTACGTGACTTCTAAGTTTGTTACTTAGGGTACTAATGCGCCTCGGATGGCGAGGGTGTCGCAACTTTTTCCAATTAAACGCACTATAGTCATCCCTTTAGAAATTCATTCCGGCGATATCTGTGATTGAAAACTCATCCGATAGGGAGGAAGGTCTAAGCCAGCACGCAAGTTTAACCACATCACCAATGAACCCGTAATGGAGGCCATGAGGCTATTAACCAACCCGCTCCCACTTAGATTTTTAATTAATTTCAATTCGCCCGGGTTTTCTCGGTTTTCTACATAATTAGGAATCACCCAAAATTACGATAAACCGAAACCCGGGTTTTCTCAGTTTTCTACGTAATTAGGAATCACCCAAAATTATGATTAAACCAAAACCCGCGAATTTAATTAAGTTTGAGGATTTTTACGTTTTAACATGCAATATCTTAACTATGGATATTCGCACCCATAAAACCGTTGGAGTTTTAATATGCGAATAATCTACCTTAGTTAATTGCACATTACCTTTTAAAAAGAATTTGGTTTGGATTTCGTTCATGCAAAATAAAACGAAAATCACACAATCAACGAAAAGACATAAATACGGGAAATTAAACAGATAAAATTTCCCGACTATTATGGCCTTCTCTATCATTGATTTTTTGATGCCTCGGTGACACTTCCCGTCGTGTCGCTCCCACTCGTTATTTGGATTCCTCTCGATTCGCCCGGGTTTACTCGGTTTACTACGTAATTAGGAATCACCCAAAATTACGATAAACCAAAACCCGCGAATATAAGTTACCCAAAATAACGTCTTCGTCATAGTACATAAATTCCTATATACAAAGGCGTTTTTCTAGGAATTTAAAGACGACATGATTAGATCAAATCCTACTACAAGATTTTTCTAATCCTACACGGCTTCCAGCTCGTGGTTTTTACTATTACAGAAATTTCCATTCAAAAATAAAACGAGCCCGGACATGTCCCAGGGTTTATGAATGAAAATTAAATTTCTACCATAATAGCCGGGAAATCAATAACCACCTGTTTAAGCATTTCGACAAAAATAATAATGCCAAAATAAAGCCGTGTAATAAATCAAACAAGTGTAAGACCGAAACCAACGCTCTGATACCAATTTGAAGGAAAACTGAACAAGCCCTGGCTAAATCGAAAACCTCACTTTCGTGCAATGCATTCAAGAATCGGAAGCTATCGACCAAGCTCAAGCTCAAATTAGTTTACCCATGAACGGATCTTAGCTTATACTTATTTAATTTATTAATCGGGACGCAAAAATTAAATCTTTAATTAAAGCGAAATATTAAAGATTTTACCTTTTGTAGCGAAGTCCCTTGCCTAAAGAAAAAATCCAATCTTTACGCGAATTCCACAAGAAATCCGAAGAATATCTCCAATACGAACTCCAAAATAGTGTGGGCTATTGTCTACAGAGTTACCCACGGCAAATAATTGAAAACCCAAGAAACTTGCTTCGGAAGAAATCTCAAAAACTGAAAATTGAAGCTGCCCAGAATTTTTTTTTCAAAAAAAAACTGCAGCAATGGAGAACCCCTTGCGCAAGAAAACCCTCGCTGGACCTGATTAAAAAACTTCGCCGGAAACTGCTAGATCGGACCGGTCCCGATCTGTACAGCCTATCTGTGCGGATCACTCAATCTAGAAGATCAACGTACAAATTAGCTGGCTCAGGGCACCGGACAGAAGAGCAGTACCGCCGGGCTTTGTTGAAGAAGACAGCGCCGGACTTAAGAAGAAATCCGGTCTGCGCTGCTCTCAAAAAAAATGGCCAGCAGCTAAATAAAATAATCTGGGCAGTACCGGGTTTTTGAGGACGTAAAAAAAACTTTGCAGCAGTACCGAATTTTTGAAGACGAAAAAAATTGCAGCACTACTGGATTTTTGAAGACGTAAAAAACATTGCAGCACTACCGATTTTTTTTTAGAAAAATTCCTGCTGCCTTTTTTTTTTTTTTAAAGAAAATCCAACCAGCCCATTTCTTAGACAATAATCCGGGCAAGTTAAAGATTTGATCTTCCGAAGGAGAAAGCTATCTTAGCTGACTTCGAGAGAGAATTTCGATGAGAAAGACGATGTCTCTCTCTAAGCTAAACTTTCTCTATCTAGCCTATTCTTGGCTGCCAATTTTCTTCTTAGGGTTTTCTTGCCCAATAAGTTGTATTTATAAGGAGCTTCTAAGGAGACCTAATGGGCTCTCGAGTTAGGCCTTAAAATTTGACTTTTGTTGACCGCTAAGTCTTCCTGACTAATCAACTCCAATCGACCCATTTAAATTAATTTATTTAATCCACTTTGTTAATTTAATTTAATCGAACCCTTAGAATTAATTAATTCAAAATCAATTTAATTTCTAAATTCACTTTGTCGATTAAATATTAATTAAACCCTTCGGATTAATTAATTTACCTTGTCGATTAGTCAAATGCATAATCGGTAAAACCACTAACGGACCAATTATGGAACTACCGCTCGAAAACGACTTTACATCGCGCCATTATATTTTATTCTATCTCCCCATATTAAAGATCTAGTGCTCGTCGATTTATCAATTTACTGACAAATTAATTCACCGACTTCTTGGTTTCCGAGATTAGTACCACTCGTCCTTTTATTATACCGAACATAAAGTTCACCGGCCGGGTTTAGTATAATAACCTTACGAGCTCATCTCGGGAGCACCATCAACCCGGCAAACCGGTACGTGGATTCCTACGACTAGCAACGGCACGTAAGAAGCTAAACACCGCATACCCAACTTACCGAGGTATTGGCCTCAATTGACCTCACTCTTTGGCAAATCAAAGCACACGATATCCATCCCTCACGCCCGTCCCAATCTCGGGATTGAGAGACGGAATACTAGGACCGATCAGTATAAGTCAATTCTATCCAAACTGGTCGTGCTCAATATACCCCGGGCATATCTGTGTGATTTAAACTAGTTTAGATAAACCAATTTCCAAACCACACAATAACCTATACCAATAGTATGTTCAGACTATCTCGGTTACGAGCATACTTTTTATATATCAATACTTTAACCAATAACGGTATCTACTGTGTTTGTCGACACCCCGTCATCTAGTTCTATGATATAAAGGAACAAATTTATACTGAAACAAAATGATATGTCATCTGTGGGTATTAGTTTTTTATACAAGCCATAGCTTTTCTGTATTCAAAACTAACAAAACTCGCTCTAGTGATCTTACTCAGAAGCTCATAGTCTAGCGATCTCAGGGCTGGACTCATCCGAATGGAGGAAGGCCCTAATGCCAATGCGCAAGCCCACCCACATCGCATATGAACCCGTAATGGTGGCCATGGGGATATAACAAAACCCGCTCACACTTAGATTTCTAAATTGAGGGTTTTTCCGATTTTAACATGCAATTTGTTGGATTGTGTTTAGGCATTTAATTCTAAATTAAATGGCGGAATTCCGAAACACTAAGGATTCGGGTCTTACCCTCGACGCGTAATCGGTTGTGCAGTCGCCTGGATCCTTTGGGAAGATTGCGTTCACCACCAAAGAACAATTCAAGCGAATTGCCTCTACGTTCTTGCACTGGAGTTCTCTCAGAACCGGTGCTAACCCCAAAATTTGCCTGTTTGATAAGAAAATGTTTTTCTCTGGGAAGAATAGTTTTTGGAAGAACGTCTGTTGTTTTAGTTTCAGAGAGTCTGTTCCGTTAAAAAAACTTTTCACACGTATATTTAAAACTGAGTTTGTTAAAACCATTTTTAACAGACTCCAGATACTTCTCTGATTTGAGAAGTATCTGTTTTAATTAATAATAAATAAATAATAATTAATAATAATTAATTAATTATTTACTGAGTTGGGTTTAACCAACACCATGGATCAACCCATTGATCCATGGATCAGGCTGATGGGTCAAGAACCTTAATTCATAATTAGGTCCCTTGATTTATCAGCTCAACTCAATTCTTCCCAGGTAATTAATTAACTTTTAATTAATACCATAAAACTCTTCAATAATATTTAATTAAACCATTTAATTAAATATTATCTATTTAAGTATAACTCTTATACTTAGAACAGGCAATTTAATTAATTCTGAATCATCGAACTCACTTATGTGCGATCCTGTAGGCCCATTCCAAATTGACAATGAATAAATTTATCTCATTAATTAATCCATAAATCATTAGTGGTCTCTAGCAAGACATAATGACTACACAATTCAGAACGGAGGGTCGAATGGTGATTCAACACAACCTTCCGAGTATACTACGTAATGTCCTCTACACTGATATCTAGTTTAGCATAAGGCATGGAACCAATCATCCTTATATAGCTAAACGTTTTACTTGATCTCTTAGTGACACTGAACTTAATCAAGCAAATGATAACCCTTATCATTTCTTGGGCACGGCCATGCACTTCTCAGTTCACTATCAAGCGGCCAAGATATCATCTCTTATTTAAGAGAGACTTGTAGTCCCATCACTTCACCTACATACCTTAGCGTGACTCATAGTGTACCCAATCATACCCGTACTTGGCAACCTGTTACGGTCCCGTTAGGCATATGTCAAAGCACACTCTAATTCACCTAAGACTATGCAGTGATTTCTGGTCTAAGGATCCTCGTACGAGTACTACTCAAAAGAATCACTCATGATCTAACAGTCCATGGAGTGTTTCTTTTGGCGGATCGATTTCATGAAATTCAATATGCACAAGAATATAATTTCATGAAATTAACTCATCAGATAAATAATCAATCAAACGACAAATGTCTTATTTACATAAATAACCCTCAAAGTTTATTTACATAAATAGCCCTCAAAAGGGCACATACATTAACACAATTAACTAAACCTAAGTTATGTGCAACCATAAAACCAGACATGCTTTAATTTATGCATCTAAAATACAGCATAAAAATAAAGCATAAAAATTAAAACAAAAAATACGGGAAATAAATACGTAAAATAAATTTCCCGACTATTATGGTTTTAATTGCTTCCATCATTTGCCTTGATCTCGTGTCCCGTCATGTCACTCGATGGAGAGAGTCTTGAACTTCAAAAAACAAAAACTGGAGGAAAAACGGGCCAAAAACAGCTAGAACAGCCCGAACGGGCCACCCGGGGAGCAGCACGGCCTGAAGGCCGTGCTGCCCGCAGCGGGGTCCACTACACGCAAGGCCCACCGCGTGTGGCCATCTGTGTGCGTATGCAGCTGCTGCTGCACGCAGCTGCTGCCTGCTGCCGCCATTTGCCTGTCGGCGCGACTGCTGCCTCCTGCCGCCAACTCCTCCTTCACTTCTTCCTACGCTATTTGGTCTTCTTGCAATTCGTTCTGGGTTTTCCTGGGTTTCTTCAAATTCATGATAACCCAAAACCCACGAATCCAAGTCGCCCACCATAACACCTTCGATTACATGAAAAACAATTTTCCTACTACAAGGCATTATAGGAAAATTAAATAATCAAAATTACATAGAAAAAATCCTACTACAGATTTGATCCAATCCTACACGGCTTCGAGCACGTGGTTATACTATTACAAACATTCATAATAAAATTAAATCCGGACATGTCCCGAATTGTAATTAAAACCTATACAAACGTAACCATAATAGTCGCGATTCTAAACCACCTGCAAATAAAACCATGTACTAAATCGAACAAGCACAGAACCCCCTAAACCAGGCTCTGATACCAATTGAAAGATTTTGGTAGGATCTGGGTTTGCACTTGCTCGATTTACCACGTAACAAAAATTTTTATTAAAGCGGAATCTTACAAAAGTACCTTTGAAGCGTGCACCGGGTGATTCTCTTGTATGCCTCAAGACTATATCTTCACGTTGTGTGGGCAACGAACTAGAAGTTAATTGATCAGCTATCACCACAACTCCACCTGCCAGAAAAATCCAGCACCTCCACACCTAGCACGTACTGCAAACTCACTGCTCTGAGAGAGAGAAAGCAACACACTGGGCTAGTAAATGGACCAAGAATTTTCGGCCACTACTATGAAAAACCAGCCGCCAATTTTTCTAGAAAATTCGACTTGGAGAGAGAAAGTTTTCTCTCTCTAGAATTTTCTCTCTCTAGAAATCTTGTGGATTAATTGTATGAATTGTGTTTCTTGAATAACTGATCCCTTGTCTATTTATAGAGTTACAAGAGAGACTCCAAGTTGGTTTAGGATTGGTCTTCCTAATGGGTTTAGGTAATGAATTAGTTTCCAAATCCAATTAGGCAACCAATCTGATAGGATAAACCAAATCCTACTAGGTTCCTAATCTCTAGGATTTCCTAATTCCAATTGAAACTTAAGACTTAATTAATTAATTAAATAATTCCACTTTGTTAATTACTTAATTAACTCTTAGGAATTAATTAAATTATTCCACTTTGTTAATTACTGAATTAACCTTAGGAATAATTAACCAATTAATTAATTAAATCTACCTATTCAATTAACCCATTACAAAATTAATCGTACCACTAACGGATTAATTTTGGCACTACCATCCTACACCAGAATTGCTTCCGGAATAACTTAATTAAATTAAATCCATTTAATCTTCCCACATCAAAGATATAGTGCTCGTTAATTAAAATTAATTTACTGATAAATTAATTAATTAACTTCTTTAATTCCGAGACATTTTTACTATACCGGACATAAGTCCACCGGCCGGGTTTAGTATAATAAACATTTCGAGTTCATCTCAGGAGCACCATCACCCCGGATGCACCGGTACATGGTTTCCTTTCGACAAGCAGCAGCGCACCAAGTAACTAAACACGCGCACCCAATCCACCGAGACTATTGGCCATATTTGACCTCACCCATTGGCAGATCAAAGTACACTATGTCTAATCCTCATGCCCACTCGAGTCTAGGGATTTAGAGATAGAATACAAGGATCGATTTGTCTATTAAATATGTACAAGACAAATCATTCCTAAGAGTCAAGTTCAATATGCCCCGGGCATATCTATATTATTCAATTAGTTTAGACAAACTAATTATCTGAATCACATAATAACCTAAGCCGAACCTCATTTATGTATTATGTCTTTCAACCAATAATGAGATCTATTGTGTCGCACCAGACACCTCATCATCTACTTCCATAATATAAATGGACATAAACATGCACAACAAAATATAATTGAAACACAAATCAATATATTAAACTGGGAAACTGTACAATACAAGCATAGCTTATGTATTCTACTCCAACAGGGTTTGTGTGTACTCTAGGAGGTGGAGCCATAGTATGGCGGAGTGTCAAGCAGAAATGCGTGGCGGACTCCACCATGGAGGCTGAGTACGCTGCCGCATCAGAGGCAGCGAAAGAAGCTGTATGGCTCCGGAGCTTCCTGATGGACTTAGATGTTGTTCCTGAGTTGCCTAGGTCTATAACAGTTTACTGTGATAACAAGGGTGCAGTTGCTAACTCGAGGGAACCACGAGCCCATAAGGCGAGTAAACACATAAAGTGCAAGTACCACCTGATACAAGAGATCCTAAAGAGGGAAGACGTGATTGTGGCCAAGATAGCATCATATCTCATAGTCATAATATGCAGCTATAGCATCATATCTCATACTCGATGTATCCCTCGGGTTGTTTCATATAAACATCCTCGAGTAGGTTTCCATTCAGGAAAGCCGTCTTAACATCCATCTGCCATATCTCATAGTCATAATATGCAGCTATAGCGAGCATAGTCCGAATGGACCTGAGCATCACGACAGGGGAGAAGGTTTCATCATAGTCTATACTATGAGTCTGTCTGAAACCTTTAGCCACTAGTCGTGCCTTGAAGATCCCGCCAGGTTTTAACTTGAAAATCCACTTGCAATCGACAACCTTTGCCTGAACAGGAGGATCAATCAAAGTCCAAACTTTATTGTCCCTCATGGATTGCATTTCAGATTCCATTGCTTGTGGGCATTTTTCTGAATCTAGACTTTCTAAAACCTATTTGTAGTTCACGGGCTCATTAGAGTCCACCAAGATCAAATCTTGATCGTCAGTTACGAGAAATCCGTATCTCTCAGGTTCATGACGAGATCTACTAGACCTTCTAGGTTCTTGTGTTGTTGACTCAGGCTGCTCATCTTCATGAGTTCCCATGTCAACTTCCATCTCAGTTTCTGTAGATCGTTCTACATTCTCTTGTGGTTCTGGAACTTTCCGAGTTCTATTCTACTCCCACTATCTTTCTTGTAGAGAAGATCTTTCTCTAAGAAAGTGGCTCCTCGAGCAACAAACACTTTGTTCTCAGTTGGATTGTAGAATTGATATCCTTTAGTTTCCTTAGGATATCCCACAAACAGGCATTTGTCAGTTTTAGGTTCAAGCTTACTACTTTGTAAACGCTTTACATGAGCTTGACAACCCCAAACTCGTAGATATGACATATAGGGTTTTTGACCCGTCCACATCTCATATGGAGTATTATCTACTGCCTTAGATGGAATACGATTTAGTAAGTAGCCAGCTGAAAGGAGGGCATAACCCCAAAAGGACATAGGGAGAGTCGCTTGGCCCATCATAGATCGAACCATATCTAATAAGGTCCGATTCCTCCTCTCGGACACACCATTCCATTGAGGTGTTCCTGGTGGAGTCAGCTGTAAAACAATTCCACACTGTTTTAGATAGCCATCGAACTCATCATTAAGGTATTCACCTCCCCGATCGGAGCGAATAGCCTTAATCCTTCTATTTAACTGATTTTCTACTTCGTTTTTAAACTCTTTGAACTTTTTAAAAGTTTCACTTTTATACCTCATTACGTAGACATAACCATATCTACTATAGTCATCGGTAAAAGTCACGAAGTATTCAAATCCACCTCTGGTTTGTGTGCTCATCGGTCCACATACATCTGTATGTATTAGTGCCAATAGCTCACTAGTCCTCTCGCCTTTCTTGCTGAAAGGACTCTTCGTCATTTTGCCTTGCAAACAGGGTTCACATGTGTCATATGATTCAAAATCAAATGAACCAAGCACTCCATCCTTATGAAGTCTTTGAACTCGCTTCTCATTTGCATGGCCTAGACGACAGTGCCACAAATATGTTGGACTTAAATCAGATTGAATTAATTTGGCTTTCTTTTCAATGTTATATATCGGTTTCTCTTGGGTCAAATCCAAGATATATAAGCCATTGCACAAATTTGCAACTCCATATAAAACATCTTTTTGATATAAAGACAACGATTTATTACCAATAATAAAATGAAATCCTTTAATATCCAAACAAGAAATTGAAATAATATTCCTACTCATAGTAGGTACATAATAACAATTCTCTAATACAATGTTTAAACCGGAAGGCAAAGACAAAATGTAATCTCCAACTTCAACGGCTACAACTCTTGCCCCGTCGCCTACTCGGAGATCTACTTCGCCTTTCTTTGTCATCCTTCTATTGCTCAGTCCCTGCACATCAGTACAAATGTGAGCCCCACATCCGGTATCTAATACCCATGAGGTGGACATAGAAAGATTAATTTCAATAACAAAGATACCTGAAGCCGAAGGATTCTGTTTCTTCTCTTCAAGAAACAGCTTGCAGTTTCTTCTCCAATGCCCCTTCTGATTGCAATGGAAACATACTGCGTCCTTCTGAGCATTTTTCTTAGCAGGAGGAGTTTGAGGCTGAGCCTTAGGAGCAGTCTTACTGCGAGGCTTCTTGTTTTCAGCAACTTTTGCCTTGCCTTTAAACTTTCTCTTGTTGCCCTTACCTTTTTCCACAACAAGTACTAGCGTTGCCTTCTGAAGGGTTTGCTCAGTATTTTTAAGCATTCCATGGAGCTCAGGAATCGTCCTCTCCATGTTATGCATGTTGTAGTTCACCACAAAGTCATTGTAATCATCAGGCAGTGAAGCCAAGATGATGTCAATGGCTAACTCTCTAGAAAGAGGTGCATTTAATCTCTCTAGGGTATCAATATACCCCTTCATCTTGATCAAATACGTGCTTACTGACGAACCCTTCGCCATCTTGCACGAGATCAATGTTTTTATCGTAATGAACCTTTCGTTACGGGCTTGTTCACGAAACATTTCCATTAGTGATACATAAATTTGGAACGCTTCCGAATTCATGAATTGTTTGTGAAGCTCGCCTGATATAGTCGCGAGCATCAGACATGTCATGTCATCGGAATCGCTTTTCATCTTTTCCCATGCTCGTTGAACCGCAGCCGTAGCATTTACTGGTGGTTCAGGTAAAGCAGCGTCTAAGATATTTAGCTTCCTTTCTTGTTTGAGAACGATTCTCAAGTTTCTTTCCCAATCTAAGAAGTTTGGACCAACAAGCTTTTCTTTGTCCAAAATGCTTCTTAGAGTGAGATTAGATGTATTAGTGCTAGTAGATGCCATTTCTACAAAAGAAAATGCAAAATATTAGAATGAGTTTTAAAATATTTTCCACAATAGCCAAAATTGAAATCCCAAACAATTTTGTGTTGGTGCTAGATTGTGGGCCGAAAATCCACAAAGAATCAACCCCAGTCTTGCTTTGGCAAGTATCGTAGGGATTGGGCTCTTTTGGTAGGCAACGTTCAAATCATATCCCTATGTAATTTAACGATTTCCAATTGCATCACTATGCAACTTTTCGGTGATAGGATGAACATTCCAAATGTTTGACACCATCCTATCTTTGCAAAATTAATCCCTAGTCAACTTATCGGATCAAGCTAGGATTAATTTTCCCAAGTTAAACCATCCCTCAAGGCATCACATCAATAGACACCCACACAGTTTTTCCATAACAAGTGGTAGTGATAAAGTCGAGCATCTAATACCCAAACAGTTTTTCCACTCATTAATGGTAGTGATAAAGTTGGGCACTATTATGCAACAACCCGCCGCACGAAGAAAACCTGAGGCCCTTGGGCTCTCCATGTCCACCAGACGTTCAACGCTCAAGCGGGCCCTCAAGTATGGAAGCAAAATCTTGGGTTTTTGGGATTTAAGTTTGATCGGCTTAACATGCATTGTCGTTTTCATTCATTCACAAAAAATAAAATTGCGGAAATGCGATGAATTGGGCACTAATCTATTACAGGGCCTTTTAAAAAAAACTTCTTTTTAGGCCTCCATTTTTTTTGGGCTTCCGTTCCTGGGCTCCACCATGGACTCCTTCGGAACCTCCTTTTGGGCCTAACTATTACATAATTATTTAATAGGCACGCAGGCCCAATTTTAAAATGGATCGCAGGCCCAAAATTTAAATAATAAATTTTAAGCCCAATTCAACGCATCAAAAAACACATAAATGCATATGCTTCATACAAGCCAATTTTATCAAGCCGAATCATTTAATTAGGGATTGTGTAACTCTTACACTATTAAAATTGATCGTGTCATGATCAATTTTAATCAATTCCATATTCATTCATTTTAATCGAATGATGCATGGTCATACCAATAATGCGTGCAATTATTTAAACATTTTAAATAAATAACACATTATTTCAGAAAATGAATAAATAAATAAAAAATATAATAATTAATTAACTAATCTTATTAATTAATTAATTATTTATTTATTCATTTAACTATCTAATTTTATTAAGATAATCTTTCTAATTTTAAAATTTAAATATTTCTAATTATCCTAATCTCATTAAGATAATTATTCAAAATTCTAAATTTTAAAATTCTATAGGATAAGAATTAAATCTAAATCTAATCCTATCTCATCGTAATTTAAAATCTGATAATATCTTTTAATTTATCCTAAAACATAAATTAAAATTTTATCAAATTTTAAAATTCAGTAAAATTAAGTTTTTCTGAAAATTTTGGGCAAATCTGTAATTTACAAAACCTCTCGGGCTAGGGTTTTAAGGTTTAAAACTTCTGGGGTTGTTTTGCAAATTTTAAAACAATTTTAAAATTTGGCATTTTTGGGATTTTGGAGTGCGGCGGGGGGCAATTTGGTCATTTCACCGAATTAGGGCACCAGCCTCCCGCCGCCTCCTTTCTTCTTATCCGATCGCTCAGCCAGCATCCTTTATGAGTTTTCCGGCGAACGATTCGCCTTTTTCCAGTGCCGTTTGCAGCGCCGGACGTCGTCTCTTCGCCCAGGCCTGACCCCGATCACATCGAAGCCCACCTCGACGATTCATCGATCGACAAAAAAATTGAAAACCGTGAACGGCCGCGTATCTTCCAGCGAAAACGATTTCCCGACGGAACAAACGAGGAACCTTTCCCCGGCCTTCGCGAAACAACCGGTGCTAGTTTCCAGCGGTTCTCAAAACCCAAATCGAAAAAAAAATTTCCCCTTTTTCCCGTTTTAAAATTCGGCGAAGCGTTTTCAAAACCCAGAAAATTCTTCCCAAAATCTTTGCAATCAAAACGTTTTGACACCCCAAATTAACACGAAATTGTTCCCCATGAAGAAAATAACAAAACCCATTGGAAATTCAGGCCAAAAAAAAACCAATTTTTGTGCAGTTCGCGATTTCCCGGCGAACTTCCGGCCGGCCGGAACAATTCCGGCGAGTCATTCCCAGAAACCGGCGAGTTCATTCCCACAAATTTTTTCAATAAAAAAATTTCTTTAGACCCGATTTCTAATTTTGTTTTAATTAAAATAATTTTTTTAATCAAAACAAAATTAAACCACTGCTCTGATACCACTGTTGGATTGTGTTTAGGCATTTAATTCTAAATTAAATGGCGGAATTCCTAAACACTAAGGATTCGGGTCTTACCCTCGACGCGTAATCGGTTGTGCAGTCGCCCGGATCATTTGGGAAGATTGCGTTCACCACCAAAGAACAATTCAAGCGAATTGCCTCTACGTTCTTGCACTGGAGTTCTCTCAGAACCGGTGCTAACCCCAAAATTTGCCTGTTTTATGAGAAAACATTTTTCTCTGGGAAGAATAGTTTTTGGAAGAACATCTGTTGTTTTAGTTTCAGAGAGTCTGTTCCGTTAAAAAAACTTTTTCACACGTATATTTAAAACTGAGTTTGTTAAAACCATTTTTAACAGACTCCAGATACTTCCCTGATTTGAGAAGTATCTGTTTTAATTAATAATAAATAAATAATAATTAATTAATTATTTACTGAGTTGGGTTTAACCAACACCATGGATCAACCCATTGATCCATGGATCAGGCTGATGGGTCAAGAACCTTAATTCACAATTAAGTCCCTTGATTTATCAGCTCAACTCAATTCTTCCTAGGTAATTAATTAACTTTTAATTAATACCATAAAACTCTTCAATAATATATAATTAAACCATTTAATTAAATATTATCTATTTAAGTATAACTCTTATACTTAGAACAGGCAATTTAATTAATTCTGAATCATCGAACTCACTTATGTGCGATCCTGTAGGCCCATTCCAAATTGACAATGAATAAATTAATCTCATTAATTAATCCATAAATCATTAGTGGTCTCTAGCAAGACATAATGACTACACAATTCAGAACGGAGGGTCGAATGGTGATTCAACACAACCTTCCGAGTATACTACGTAATGTCCTCTACACTGATATCTAGTTTAGCATAAGGCATGGAACCAATCATCCTTATATAGCTAAACGTTTTACTTGATCTCTTAGTGACACTGAACTTAATCAAGCAAATGATAACCCTTATCATTTCTTGGGCACGGCCATGCACTTCTCAGTTCACTATCAAGCGGTCAAGATATCATCTCTCATTTAAGAGAGACTTGTAGTCCCATCACTTCACCTACATACCTTAGCGTGACTCATAGTGTACCCAATCATACCCGTACTTGGCAACCTATTACGGTCCCGTTAGGCATATGTCAAAGCACACTCTAATTCACCTAAGACTATGCAGTGATTTCTGGTCTAAGGATCCTCGTACGAGTACTACTCAAAAGAATCACTCATGATCTAACAGTCCATGGAGTGTTTCTTTTGGCGGATCGATTTCATGAAATTCAATATGCACAAGAATATAATTTTATAAAATTAACTCATCAGATAAATAATCAATCAAACGACAAATGTCTTATTTACATAAATAACCCTCAAAGTTTATTTACATAAATAGCCCTCAAAAGGGCACATACACCAACACAATTAACTAAACCTAAGTTATGTGCAACCATAAAACAAGACATGCTTTAATTCATGCATCTAAAATACAACATAAAAATAAAGCATAAAAATTAAAACAAAAAAATAGGAGAAATAAATACGTAAAATAAATTTCCCGACTATTATGGTTTTAATTGCTTCCATCATTTGCATTGATCTCGTGTCCCGTCATGTCACTCGATGGAGAGAGTCTTGAACTTCAAAAAACAAAAACTGGAGGAAAACGGGCCAAAAACAGATCGAACAGCCCGAACGGGCCACCCGGGGAGCAGCACGACCTGAAGGCCGTGCTGCCCGCAGCGGGGTCCACTACACGCAAGGCCCACTCCGCGCGGCCTTCTGCGTGCGTATGCAGCAGCTGCTGCACGCAGCAACTGCTGCGTGCTGCTGCTGCCTGCTGCCGCCATTTGCCTGTCGGCGTGACTGCTGCCTCCTGCCGCCAACTCCTCCTTCACTTCTTCCTACGCTATTTGGTCTTCTTGCAATTCGTTCTGGGTTTTCCTGGGTTTCTTCAAATTCATGATAACCCAAAACCCACGAATCCAAGTCGCCCACCATAACGCCTTCGATTACATAAAAAACAATTTTCCTACTACAAGGCATTCTAGGAAAATTAAATAATCAAAATTACATAGAAAAAATCCTACTACAGATTTGATCTAATCCTACACGGCTTCCAGCACGTGGTTATACTATTACAAACATTCATAATAAAATTAAATCCGGACATGTCCCGAATTGTAATTAAAACCTATACAAACGTAACCATAATAGTCGCGATTCTAAACCACCTGCAAATAAAACCATGTACTAAATCGAACAAGCACAGAACCCCCTAAACCAGGCTCTGATACCAATTGAAAGATTTTGGTTGGATCTGGGTTTGCACTTGCTCGATTTACCACGCAACAAAAATTTTTATTAAAGCGGAATCTTAGAAAAGTACCTTTGAAGCGTGCACCTGGTGATTCTCTTGTATGCCTCAAGACTATATCTTCACGTTGTGTGGGCAACGAACTAGAAGTTAATTGATCAGCGATCACCACAACTCCACCTGCCAGAAAAATCCAGCACCTCCACACCTAACACGTACTGCAAACTCACTGCCCTGAGAGAGAGAAAGCAACACACAGGGCTAGTAAATGGACCAAGAATTTTTGGCCACTACTATGAAAAAACAGCCGCCAATTTTGCTAGAAAATTCAACTTGGAGAGAGAAAGTTTTCTCTCTCTAGAATTTTCTCTCTCTAGAAATCTTGTGGATTAATTGTATGAATTGTTTTTCTTGAATAACTGATCCCTTGTCTATTTATAGAGTTACAAGAGAGACTCCAAGTTGGTTTAGGATTAGTCTTCCTAATGGGTTTAGGTAATGAATTAGTTTCCAAATCCAATTAGGCAACCAATCTGATAGGATAAACCAAATCCTACTAGGTTCCTAATCTCTAGGATTTCCTAATTCCAATTGAAACTTAAGACTTAATTAATTAATTAAATAATTCCACTTTGTTAATTACTTAATTAACTTTTAGGATCCTGA